>CP092883.1:6873879-8164061 GCA_030710605.1 Cordylochernes scorpioides | reverse complement strand
GATCTCTATTTACATATTCTTTTGGCAAGTCTTTCTATGCAAATGCAATGTGGCATTCAGGTTCTTTGATGCACATTTATAATATATTTATATATGTTTTTAAATTAAAATGGCAAATATATTGGTAAAAATAAATGATATTTTGATCCAATATATGACTTTTTAATTAAAGATTTATTTATGGATTGCTCTATTTAAAAAAACATATATATATATGTGTGTGTGTGTGAAATTTAGAAATATATCTATATAAAATGCATTACTCATAATGAGCTTTAATAAAAGTGTTTGATTCAAGATAAGTTCATCATAATATTTATATATGTAAATATATATACAGTAGTACTACCTCTGTAAAGGACACCTAAATACACCTATCCCCCGATTTACACGGTAGATACATTCCTGAGAAAAACGTGTAAATCGGGGGATAGGTGTACACAGAAATAAAATGCATTGACAGGTTAAAATATGTAGTCAGCACATAAGCTCAGGATTCCTTGTGAGATGTATACACAGCGCATGTGTTCAATCACAGTAGCATTTAGTATAGTGCGATAAAAAAAAAAAAAAACTTATTTGGAAAACCGTGTAAAACAAGTACCGTGTAAATCGGGGGATAGGTGTACAGAGATAAAGTGTCCATTAAGAAGAGGTGTCCTCTTACCAGAGAGTAGCTAAATAGTAAGTATGGTGATGAAAACTGTCCTTTATAAAGAGGGTGACCTCTCATGGAGGTTCTACTGTATATATATTTATATTCAATGAATGAAAGGAAGAAAAAATTGCAACGAGTTTCTTTATTCTGAATGTTGGCAAGCTTTCAGGCGTTAGCCTATCTTCAGGCCGATTTCGCAAAAAATATATATACAAATAACACAAAATCTAAACTATATATAAGGTGTAGAACTAATCCTACCGGAAGTAAATTAAACAAATTGTAATAAATTATTATTTGTAATAAAATCGGCCTGAAGATAGGCTAACGCCTGAAAGCTTGCCAACATTCAGAATAAAGAAACTCGTTGCAATTTTTTCTTCCTTTCATTCATTGAATATCTAATTGCAATTATTTAGGATTTTATTGTGCATTATCTAAATATAAAACAACACTTAATGATATATACTAAATATATATATATATATATATATATGTATGAGAAGAGGCACCTCTCCCTTTTAACTATGCATTATAACAATGTATAGAACCCTAGTAAAGAAACTTTCACTCTCTCATAAAATGTTATGGAATGGAAGCCGTCCCTGTACTGATGAGAGCTATAGTATGTAACTATGGTATACAGGTTGTTGACTTTTTGTCTGAATTTGTCAAAACTGATGTTGTGGCTTATTCCTTATTACTACGGGTAGACGACCATGTATTTTAAAGGGAGAGGTGTCTCTCTTTTGGTACATGAATAGCATACTTTATTTTGTGCATATATATAGTATTTTACATTGCGGTTTAACTATAACAAAAAAAAAAATGTCGGTGGATGAGAGGGTAACACCTTCGATTCCCGACAGTCCTGAACCGGGATTGAATCCCCTGTTAAAAATTGTTTAATATGTGTGAATAACCTTCACATATTATTCATTGTTTCAATTATCATGAACTAGGTTGGTCTTGCTCAGCGGTACCTATTTATGTGAATTTGAACCAGCAGTTTAACTTTTTTTTTTTTTCTAAAAAAAAATATATATTTTAATCTATTGGGGGGGGGGGGGGGGGGAAAGAAATAGTTTATGTGTGTGAATTGACCTTTTTCAAACTTTTATTTCTATGTGTGTCGAGTTTATAGGGAAAACAAATTTGGTCGTATTGGACAGCTTGATGAATTTGTAGACGATAAAGAGAGGTGTAAAGATTTTGATCAATTTTTCCAAATTTATTTACAACTTTCTTTTAAAATTGGAAAAAGGGAGAGGGAGAAACTTAGAAGGAAAAGAATTGCGATGCTTGCTTTATGTGTTTTACTTTGTTGTTTGTTTTTCTCTTCGGACAATTTTTTTTGGTTAATTATGTAAAATAATGAATTGAACAGGATTGTATATAGCCGATTTGTTGTGATGTAGAGAGAGGTATCGACGCAAATATCCCTGAGTTTGGGATATCGCGTTTCATGATGTTAATAAAATTGATGATTGATGTATGTCTTTTATTTTTGAAGAAAATGCTTCAAGGCATTAATAAGATGTTTAAATCAGGATGTAAGACTTTCAATAATATTTTTTTTAAAATTGTTTAACTGTCCTTTCTGTATCACAGCAAGGACAATGTCTTATTTAAATAAATATTTGTATGCTACATTTATACATTGGATTGATAAGACACAATTTGGATTATAGATTATAAACATAAGGTAATAAGACCAAATCCAAATAAATAAATAGTGTGTGACGTTTTGGTAACAGCGTTGTTACCGAAATGTAACATACTATTTATTTGGTCTTATTACCTTGTGTTTATATATTGGATTATTATTATTATAATGTAACAAGATCAAATAAGCATTCTATACATAGTATTTTGTCATTGTTAACACACACACACACCTATGTATCATTTGGCTTTGGTACCATGGCCATTATCTTCTCTATGAATTATACCTTGTATCTTAACCATGCTACAGTGGATGCTGTAATGGCAAGAAATCTGTTGAAAGGTATGCTTTTTTTTTTTTGCTTGTTATTTTTTTTTCACTTCATTGTTGTGTTGGAAGTTGCTTGAACAAGACAAATTGTTGCCTATGTTTGTTTAACTTGTTCCCTCCTTTTCATAAATTACCATTTTACAAAACTAGTGATAGTGCATCGAAATAAATTACCATGTTGGAATGTTTCATTAATTTTTTTCCTCCCATTTTATAATGAGGTTGTTAGATAAATGGACTGCTGAACCTTTCTGTTTGTCATGTTTTAAATTGGACTTTATTTACATATTGGACTTACATATTGGATTTACATATTGGCGATTGTTGTTGCATATCCTTGTTGGGTTTGCTATTCACGGTGAGTGTTAATGTTGAAATTTGTATTATTTTCTTTATTATCTTTTGTATCCATTTCTTATTTTTAATACAGAAACCTCTTCTCTTTAAAGGATAGCACTTAGTTGCAAAGCCAAAGTGTCCTTTTAGATTGGTGTCCTCTTATCTGAAAGCTGATAATTGGTAAATGGTAATTTTGGTGATGTCTTTTGTATACAGGTGCCCACTCATTTTTTTTTGCCTCTATTCTCTCAATATATATATACAGTAGAACTACCTCCCTGTAAAGGAAAACACCTAATTGCAGAGCCAAAGTGTCCTTTAGGAAAAGATGTCCTCTTACCGGAGAGTTGCTAAATAGTAAAAATGGTAATTTAGAAAATGAAAACTGTCCTTTGTGGATAGGTGTTCTTTAAAGGGAGGTTCTACTGTATATTATAATTGTTGTTAAAACAACAGTATCATGTGGCATTGTTATAGCGACGTTAGACTCTATATGGATAAAAGAACAAAAAAAAAAAAGTTTTAAGAATGTTTTTTAAATGTTTCCACATAAAAAAAGGTGATATAAGAGAGCAAATAAATAACTTGTATATTGTTGTCTTTTTTTTTTTTTGCAATTTTTATATATCCAAATGGTGCAATATTTAAAATTTGAATATATTAGTTTTAAAATATATATATTCTATTAAATATAGTTTTTTTTTTTTTGGAAGTTATACATAACAAATTTAATATGGTATTTTAATAATCACAACACCTTTTTAATTTACCTGTTACCAATGAATTTTTCAATCAATACTCTTGTTGAGGTGTTTTTAAAAAAAAATTGTTCCCATTACATTCCTTTTTTTTTTTTGTGTGAAAAGGTAAGACAAGAAATAGACAAACTATAATACAGTAGAATTACCTCCCTGTAAAGGACAACACCTAAATGCAGGGCCAAAGTGTCCTTTAGGGAGAGGTTTCCTCTTACCCTGGAGAGTTGCTAAATAGTAAAAATTATAATTTTACAAATGAAAACTGTCCTTTATAGAGAGGTGTCCTCTAGCGTGAGTGTCCTCTCATGGAGGTTCTACTGTACTTCTTCTTGCCTGTTTTAATATATTACACATCCAAATTGTGGACAGTAAAAAAAAAAAACATTTTAAACAGATTATATAGCAGTTGATAAAGCACAATTTGGATTATAGATTATAAACACAAGGTAATAAGACCAAATCCAAATAAATAAATATAATTATTTATTTGGATTTGGTCTTATTACCTTGTGTTTAGATTATAGAGCAATAAATTGGAAGTTATTTTCACAGAATAAAATTATAACATTTTTGACCATTGACACATTCATATATTTGCATAATTATATTGTTGTTGCTCTTTTTCTAATCCCTCCACGTCATCTCTGGTTCTTCACAATCCTGGTTGAAACCCCCCTGTATAAAGAATTTCTCTATATATATAAACCCTGTTTTTTAAATATACTGCACGCCAAACTTGCTCACTTACAGGTTGCTTCAATCAAACTCTGTCCCTATTTACATACACCTCTATATATATATATATGTGGTACTTAGATTTAGTTCTTTGATTGTTGGCCCCCCTGTGTTATCTACATTGCCTGCTGCTTTGCTACCAACGACATATCACTTTTGTAAGCCTCCTCCCCTTTTTCTTCCTTCCTTCCCTGTCATTCTATTGGCCAATAAAAGTCCATTTTGAAGTAAAGTCCAGTCTCCTCCTCACTAAGACACACCCTATACATTTCACCATGTAGGCTACGAATACCATTCTGAATAGTGAAGTAGAAAGGATACAAAGAAGACTGCCATGGTTCCTGTAACGCTTGTTAAGCTATACAGCTATTTTTTAAACCTGTTTATAGCGCCTCCTCTAAATGGCGCCTTCCTCTCTATAGCGCCCAATTTTAAACATTTTACATTAAAAGTGACTTGTCTATAGCACCCCTTCTCTATAGCACCCTATTTTGGTGAGTCCCAAGAGGAGGCGCTATAAATAGGTTTAACTGTATGTATATTTTCATCTCTTTCTCTCTTTTCATTATCCCTAGTACATGTGGTACAGGCTATGGTAATTATGGTGGGTAGAAGTTGGCGACTGCTTTTACTGTAAGTGCACCACATGTCTACACATGTGGAAAGCAGTTTGACTTTTGCACTTACAAGTGTGCCAGAGTCCTGTTTGGTTACTTGCACTCGCTTGTGGAGTTTCGACAAAAATCTTTTATCAAAACGTCGAGATAATAAGATTTATAATATGATTGCACTTGGGCGCCATCTGTTATCAAAATTCGAAACTATTTTAAAGGCGTAAGATTCTTTTTGAAATTCAACAATTTCTACTGCCCTTACTGCAATGGAAAAATTGGTAGATTAAACTGGAGAAACCGCTGGGAGGGTTCACCACTGATGAGCCAGGCCCTCCCTTTAATTTTTTTTCATTGCAGTAAGGGCAGTAGAAATTGTTGAATTTCAAAAAAGAATCTTATGCCTTTAAAATAGTTTTGAATTTTGATAATAAGATTTATTGGTCGAAGTATAAGAGGAATACCTATGTACCATATTATTCATGAACATAACCAAATAAACTCAATTCATTCTGACCCAATCAGCTAGTATTTACTGAAACAAAAGTTACATTTTAGACCCTGTCGTTACAGGTCTGGGGTGTTCGATTAAGACTGCGAAACAAAATATCAAAGTGCCAAATGAAACACAGTGTTCTCTCGCTTCAATATAGGCCAGAATGAGCAAGTCAAAGGTCAAAACTACGTGAATTGTGTTCTTTGACATCAAGTGGCTCGTCCACCATGAGTTGACGCCAAATTCTAGTGCTGAGGAGACTCAAATGAAAGGTTTAGAGGATCGTGGATGATTCGAAACTTCACCATGACAACGCGACATCCCACAGTACCTTCCTCGTCACCTGTTTTCTGGCCAATTCAAAGGTGCCAACAGTTCCTAACAGCACTTGGAGACCATCATGAAAAGACATGATTTCGAAACAGTTGACAATTGGCTCTAAAGAACATCCAGGAAGAGGCCTACCTTCATACCATCAATGTCTGGAAATTTCTTTGGAAGCGATGGGTCTGGGATCGAATCCCGAACTGAGCACTTTTTTTTTTTTTTTTTGAAGAAAAAAATTGCTCTAAAGACCCCCGATTTTTTTCAAAAGTCCAATCTCAACGGTGAGTCCATGTAACCGAACAGGATTATTATGATACACTTGTAAGTGTAAAGAATCAAACTGCTCTCTATATGTGTAGACATGTGGTGCACCTACAGTTAAAAAAGTAACTAATTATCATGGGGCTTGATATTATGTACTTAGGAAATACAGTGGAACCTCCCTGTAAAGGCCATCAATTACAGAGCCAAAGTGTCCTTTAGGGAGAGGTGTTCTCTTACCAGAGAGCTGCTACTCGAAAAAATCGAAATCTTGTAAATGAAAACTGTCCTTTATAGAGAGGTGTCCTCTAGCGCGAGTGTCCTCTCATGGAGGTTCTACTGTAATAAATAAATAAAATATGTGTTTATTTATAAAAGTGTTTTTTAATCGATTCGCTTACATTATTCAAGGACACACCCTGTAAGAATAATGGGATTAGCTGCAGCTCTCTAGATACATACGTAGAACGAGAAAACCTATCTTTATATTGCTTTCTGATTCTAAAAGATTGTCTTAATGTACCCTTTCCCATTAAATGTTGAATCCTTTTCGATTTTAAACCTAGTCAGAGGACCAGGATTTTCTCCGTTTTAAAACCAATATTCACAGTTAAACCTGTCTATAGCGCCCTCTCTTGGGACTCACCAAAATAGGGTACTATAGAGAGGGGGTGCTATAGAGAGAAAGGCGCTATTTAGAGGGGGCGCTATAGACAGGTTTAACTGTATATATATTTTTAATAATCATTAAATAACACTGAGAAGAGAGCCTTTATATTTAAAGTTACATTATTATTATAAATACACATAGAAAAAAAAACGTTCATTTTGTTGTTCGAAAATATGCAATTTGGGAAACAAACATTCAGTTCTTAAACATGATAGTTTTCATATCTAAATACAACAGGTGTTCTTTTCATACCAGAATGGTAATTGAGACACTCTGGACTAGGAAAGCTCTGTCTTAAATGCGGCTTAATCTAAAATCCTGTTGATTTTGATTGGAGGATAACACGTTGAATGTTTTAACCACAATTTTCTCTCCAGCAGTTTGCTAACGATTTCAAAAGTATCTGTTGAAACTCCCAAATATTTTCATATTTTAGGACTAGATATAGTTAGGGTAAAAAAGGGATATTCTAATAATTGGGTTAATTATCGAATCACATACCACAGAGTAAAATGCATTTAAATCTCATATCGAGGGATACAAACTGTATGAATAAGTTTACCTTATAAAGTCAACTAATCCTATTTCTACACAAAATGTACTCATACATATATTAAGGAGAAAATTACAAAGCCTCCGAGGTTGTGTTTCTTTTGTCCTCGGAGGCTTTGTAATTTTCTCCTTAAGATATTGCAGAGGTTATAACACTGGAATCATACACATATATTATATTATTATTATCCCTATATATAGTCACGACCGTCTTTCTTCATCGGCCTCTGTCACGGATGCGCGCGCACAGGGAGGTCACGTGCTCGCCGGCTCCCTCGAGCCGGATTTGAACCAGCGACCTAAGGATCACCGTTGTAACATCTACAGTCGGGTGAACAACACGGGCGTTGCCCGGGTCATTCGGCTAGTTATTAACATAAAGATAACCCAGGTAACTCCTGGAGTGTATCCATAGATCGCCAACTACCATGGCTGTCCTATGGTTTAGAAAGTCTGTCTTGGTAGCCTTAGTGAAATTATATGTCATATATTAGACATCGCCATAATAAAATATATATACAGTCAATCTTGGATAATTCGAAGCTCAAGATACAAAAAAAAAAATCGATTTATCCAAAAATTTGAATTAAAGACGGAAATTATATTTATAGAAAATTCTAGAGACAAAGATAAATATTGGAATTAAAGACGTTTGAATTATCCAAGATATACTGTATATAAAGTCAAACCTGTCTATAGCGCCCCCTCTAAATAGCGCCTTCCTCTCCATAGCGCCCGATTTTAAACATTAAAATGTAAACATGTTACATTAAATGTGACCTCTCTATAGCACCCTATTTTGGTGAGTTCCAAAAGGGGGCGCTATAGACAGGTTTAAATGTATATATATGTCGTAAACCCGGGTAAGCCAACAAGTGAGTTGGAAGCAGTCGGGGTTGAGTGGCAAGGCGTGCAGAGTGGGAAGTCCGCACGGGACAGTAAGGACAAAGTTTGGGATCAAAAGATGCTCTCCTAGTACGTTTCACGTGGCACCAGGACCAGGGGAAAGTTGAGGATTAACTGAGGAAAGCTCGGCGTCCTTCATGAAGCCGCGGAGGCGAGAGGAACCAAAACGGCGGCCACGAGGGCCGCCGTGAGACCTAGCACTCACAGGGCCTCTCCGAAAATATCCACTGTAACCTAACTAACTGTCAACATCCGGACCAACGCCCCTTCTTTGTCCCTCTCTGGATCCCCCGGGTGTCCAGTGGCAAGCTGGTGTCACTTTGAGACGACTAGAAAAGACGTCATACTTTATTACTTACATATCACATTTTTTAAATTACGACATATATATATATCTTAATAATGATTCTTCCCTGATTTTACACTTTGATTTAACCAATAAGGAATCAAGGGTTTCTTATCTCTTATATTTCCCTAGCTTTCGGGCCAACATGCTCTTCAACACAGAGATCCTTTCCATTTTGAAGAGCATGTTGGGCCGAAAGCATGAGAATTAAAAGAGATAAGAAACGCTTGATTCCTTATTAATATATCTTAAATGAATAAAAGAAAGCTATATACATAATCTCTAATTGATGTAAATAATTATATGTAAATAATCTTTGTCAGGATTAGAATGACGAATCCTGTATGGGACTTTGATTCAAGTAAATGCTGTTGTATATAGTCACAGTGTAAAAAATACTATACTATACCTACTACTTATAGGTTTCTCTCTGTATTCTTAGTTCTCTTCTCTTCAATTACTCTGTAAACTGGCGAAGCCTTTATAGGACGAGAGGTCCTCAATAAAGGCTTTTGTTGTTGTATATCTTAAATGAAAAAGTCGATAATTATACCATACGAGAATGTATAATAGAGGGAAAGGGAAATTTCAGACTAATTCTAATCAACTTTTGGCCTAGCTAGTTCACAAGTTGGCTGATGTCATTTCTTGCTCATCTTGCAGCAGGTTATTAACTCGGCCTTGCATTCCCAGGCAAAGGGGATAAGTGACCGGTCCCTTATATATAAACAGCCATAAAATCTACCAACAATTGTTGATTAGAAGTAATATGACCTGATAGTGAACTCTACCTCACTTCTTTTCCCGACCTAAGACTCCCTCGTCTACACCTTTTACCTCTCTTGATTTCAGCTTCCTGTGTCCTTATTACTAACTCTACGTTTACTGAAGCTCAACCATATTTACATCTATATATATAAAAATCAATGTTTGTATGTTTGTTTGTTTGTATGTCCGGTATACAAATTCGCAGTAGTTCACTAATTCAAACCAAAATTTTCATACATAGGTAAAAAAAAAATACGGGGAAGACGATAGGCTATTTTAAAAAATATATATAAATCAATTATTAAAACTATATATTCAAATTATTCTACTTAGCTCGCGAGCAGCGCCTCTAGCGGTGAAGATGGGAGGTAATATCAGCTGACCTAATGTACATGTAAAGTTTGGAGCGGGACGTTTCACAAGAGTGACATCCACGGTGCCAAATTTATAATTGTAACGAATAGTGTTTGAATAAAACATTTAATCGGGTAAACCCGGGCGTTGCCCGGGTCATTCGTCTAGTATTATATATATAAAAAATGGGCAATTCTACCTTTGATAAATGCATTAAAACAAGGCGTGTTTTCTCTGTTTTGAATGCGCACATTAAGATAAATAAACCTTAGATTCGGAAAATTCAAAAAAAAAAAAAACCTAACTATTAATGCATATTATTTATTTGGTTAACTTGGGCTTCTAGAGCACACATACATAATATCGCCACCTATCAACAACAATTATTGGGAATCCATTCCCTATACAAGATTCTCCCAGCTGCATAATTGTAAGGAAAAGATGAGCTATTTACAGATTATCGCTCATTTACATACGGCTTTCTTTTCTCAATGTTTCTTCTCTTGCACAGCCCTGTAAAACTTGTACAGGGTTTTATTCTTTGTCGTCTTAGACAGCAGAACCTCCAGAACAAGATGATTTGATACAATTTTATGTAATAGAAGTTCCCTTTCACACTTCTTAAATTTAAACAGAAAAACATGTGATGCTTCAATTCCTAGTCGGTTTTTTTAATTACATAATGGACATATTCGGTTAGAGAGTTGAGCTAATTTTTTTTTTATATCGCTACTTATCTTACATTTACTTAAAGGGAGAGGTTCCTTTTTTGCACATGTGTAAATATAATCCTCTTTTTTTTTTCCAGTACTTATAACCGAAACCACAAAATAAATTTAATAAAAAAAAATTTGGTCTTCTTTAATCTTTGTATTTAAAAAATACTATTCGGATATTTAGAAGTTCGTATAAATAAGGTGAATAAAAAAAGGGGGTATAGTCACACTGTAACAAGTTTCGGATGCAATAGAAAATAAATGTGTCAGGGTAAATTAGAGGCATTGGAGAGGGCAATATCGTGACTACACTAGGTAGAAAAGTGGCCCTTGACTCAGAGCTAAATGTTTACCTTGGTCACCCTCTCCGCCAGGATACAAAATGGCCGTCCATGTGGCAGACGATCCTTCACACACACTTCTTTTGTTAATATCACACCACTTTTGACGTATATTTGAATGTAATTCTACTGTCCTATAAGCTTATGTCCATAGTTTACTTGAAACCCATTTCTAAGATTCCATCCTTCAGTGTAGCATATAAAAGCAGAATGATCCAATACAGTATTAGAGCTCTGAGAAGCTGTCTGGTGGATTAAATTGTCGAAACCGCTGAGAGGGTTCACCACTGATGAGCCAAGCCCTCCCAATATATTTTTTCATCGCAGTAAGGACAGTAGAAGTTTGTATTATGTATGAAAGAAACATTCGCATTTTTAAATCCTTTTATTTTATATAAGTTACAATACTTACAACAAAAAGGTCAATGACACAGAAAATACAATGTTAAAAAAATATATATATAAATGATTTTTTTTTTTTTATAATATGATGGATGCAATACCGCAATTAATAACAGCGGCATGGTATATTAAACTGGCGAAACCGCTGGGAGGGTTCACCATTGATGAGCCAGGCCCTCCCTTTAATTTTTTCATCGCAGTAAGGGCAGTAATAAATTGTTTAATTTCAAAAAGAATCTTACGCGTTTAAAATAGCTTCGAATTTTGATTTTTTTTTTTTTTTTGTTTAGAAATATTCTTTATGGTAAGTAGATGCTTAAGATATGAAAAAATTATTTGCAAAGTAATTAACATTTTAGGCCTAGTAAAGGCGACAATATTAATAAAAAGTGAAAATAAACAGAATTATATGCAAAAAAAAGACACCTCTCCCTATGTAAATTAGATAGAGAAATATCAACTTTCAAAATTTATTCCTCGATGTTTCGGAGGACATACTGTCGTCCTTTTTCAAAGTGGGAAATGTTTAACATGGTGTTGATTTATTGTCGATCTATATATATATGGTTTTGTTCAGAGGTGATAATTTCGAAGGTTGATGTATTGTCTCTATTTATACTTTATCAAAAGCCAACCTATAACACTATGATATTCCGTCAAATTTAGTTTTTTAGAACATTCAAAGCAACCTTCGCTTTCTTGGAGTCGTCAAACACGGGCTGAATCCTAGCTTCAGAATAAAAAAAAAGTATATAAGGAAGCTTTAATTTTACACACACACACACAGGGCTTTATTAAGACCACCGGTCTTATACAGATTCACCACAGGACACGGATTCCATAACTCGCAAGGGCCTGTCTGAACTCAAGACGATTCTAAGTTCCTTATAGGATCCAGACGTCCCATCAGAGAAGGCCTCGTCTGGTGTATATATATTTTCTCTACTATTTTAAACTCTGTAAGCTCTCTCTTGACCATTGACTAGATGTCAATAAACTGTTTTTAATTGTCAATTGTCAGATTCACCACAGGAAGAAAGGAATCATAGATGGAGCTCCTGTCTTTAATTGTATCCAACTTGAACCTAGCTACCACTGATGTTGTCCCCAGTTTATAGGATTCTATCCATCATATCTTACACCATATAGAACAACCTTGTATCATGAACACCTTTGAAGATAGTTTAATTAAAGCGTGGTAACATGTAGACTTTGCTCATAAAGCGAATGATGCACGCGGGAGAAATACACGCCTGGACAAAACTTAGGGAAGTGGGAAGTTTTTAATATCGCCGGTCGTCTTTTTTTTTTTTAAGGAGACAGAGGCAATTTTGTTTACACTTGGTTATCTCGTATGTCTTCAATAAAGTTCACTGTAATATCTTTCAGAGTTATTGTCTGAATTCCGATATACATGCTAAAAGGTACAACTTCCTTAAGTTTTGTCCATGAGTGTATATTGGTTATCTCGTGTGTCTTCAATTATGGTCACTGTAATATCTTTCAGCGTTATTGTCTGAATACCGATATACATGCTAAAAGATACAACTTCCTTAAGTTTTGTCCATGAGTGTATATTGGTTATCTCGTGTGTCTTCAATAAAGTTCACTGTAATATCTTTCAGCGTTATTGTCTGAATTCCGATATACATGTTGAAAGGTACAACTTCCTTAAGTTTTGTCCATGAGTGTATATTGGTTATCTCGTATGTCTTCAATAAAGGTCACGGTAATATCTTTCAGAGTTATTATCTGAATCCCGATATACATGCTGAAAGGTACAACTTCCTTAAGTTTTGTCCATGAGTGTATATTGGTTATCTCGTGTGTCTTCAATAAAGTACACTGTAATATCTTTCAGAGTTATTGTCTGAATCCTGATATACATGCTAAAAGATACAACTTCCTTAAGTTGTGTCTATGAGTGTATATTGTTTATCTCGTATGTCTTCAATAAAGTACACTGTAATATCTTTCAGAGTTATTGTCTGAATCCTGATATACATGCTAAAAGATACAACTTCCTTAAGTTGTGTCTATGAGTGTATATTGGTTATCTCGTGTGTCTTCAATAAAGTTCACTGTAATATATTTCAGAGTTATTGTCTGAATCCCGATATACATGCTGAGAATTACAACTTCCTTAAATTTTGTCCATGAGTGTATATATAATATAAAAAAAAAAAATGCTTGTCGACTTCACTGTGATAAAGTGCTTTGTCCTGAGAATCCTCGGGAGTGGATGGGGTTTTTGTATGTTTGGGCAGTCGTTATCGATGTCGGTGGATGAAAAATCGGCACACTATATCGATTAATGAATCACAAAACACCTCGGAATATTAATCATTGGCGGCTCGGGAGAGGAGATGGAAGGATTTTCGCGATTAAATTGGATTGAGATGACTCACATCTTGGACCTCGAGGCACTACTTTTAGAAGATGCACACACACGTCTTGACACACACGTTACACCGACCGAACTGCGGTTGCCCCACCCCCCGGCTTGGGTCATGTGGGACCCTGCTTGACCTTTGATTGGTCCCTGTCTCTGTCGGCCATGATGGTGAATTTGGTCGGGAAGGAGCTTTGCCTAACATCCCAATCTCTCAGGACATTCAACTCTGGAATATGAGGGCCTCTTTGTTCTAAGTGACCTAGATACACGACTTGGATCTGTCGTTCTTTTCTCTTCTACTTCTTCCATCTCCACGTCCTTTGACTGCCATCTTTATTTGAATCCATACAGAATACATTATATCCAACATGGTACATAATTATTTATTAGACAATATTCTTTATAATATTACAGATGCGCCCCCTATGAATAAGAATTTTAAAAGGGATCTGTATTAAATTCTGAAAAAAGAAAAATAATTTTTTGGGAAAGAAAAAAAAATAATTTTTTTTTAAAATAGTGAGTGGTTAGATACAATTGGGGAGAAAGTAAATGATGGAAATAAGTAATAAAAAGAAATTTGAGTAGATAGGGGTGCTTGCTAAACTAGGAAAAAATATGATAATTTTTTGGAGGAAAAAAAAAATCTTGCCTGCATAGGTGTTCAATCTTGCTGTGTGGAAACCCACAGCAAGGGAAACTCTATGAGGTGCAATCCAAACAAAACATATAAGACATTAACAGAAATAAAAAGAAAACTATAGACAATAAAATTTGGTGATGGAGGGGAAAAAAAAAAAGAAAAAAGAAATCTGATTAGCCTTTGGGGCGGTGAAAAAAATATAAACAAAACATAAAAAAAGAAATCAAAGCTCCTGTATGATAACTGAAGGCTGATACATGAGAAGTATTGCGTCAGGTCAGTTGTTCATTCAGTTAGGACAAAACAAGGTTTAAACAATAAAAGGAAAAAATAAACTTGAGGTGATTAAGAAATCGAAAGGGTGATAGACATGGATGGTGGGAATAAAAAAAATAAAAATAAAAAAAAATAAAAGTGCTGGTTGTGTACAAGTCCTTTAAAATTGGTTAACAAAAATATACACAAAAGAAGAATATTTTTTTACATAACAATGTCCAATCTTTGTTTATTATAGGGTCGTAGGTCATAAGGTTGCCAAAACTATATAGGTGCGTGAATGTATGCGAGTGTGTGTGAGTGTATGTTCCAGAAAGTAACTTTAAGTGTGGTGACACGCGAAAAGTGACGGCGGGTTTGTTTACATTCCGCAGGGAGGATGTGACGTCGGTCACGTGATCGGAAAGGACGTGACGTCGGCGCGGCGGAAGGTTTCTGTAAAGTGGACGCCAGCTGACAGCGGGGTGATCGACGAGTGTTTGTAAAGTTGGGGAGATTGCTATTCGACTTGGCGCGCTCTAAAGAGGGTTTGGAAAATCTCTCCTATGATTTCACCTATTAGAGCGACCAAGGCATGACTGTGGACAAGGATGGTCCATAACTCCGGGAGAATTATTCCTATGGTTCGATGGATTAGTTCCACTACGGCGATGGTTATTTCGAATAGGGCTTCCTGTAGTTGGAAGAGACGGTTGGGCTGCAGTGTATAGACACTGACATACAGTAGGGTGGCCATGGGTAATAGTACAGTGGGTAGGATGAAAAGGTTGATGAGGTATAGGAGGTGGAACAAGGGGAAGGTTTTCACGTTACGAAAAAACCTTGCCTGTAAGGGAATTGGTTTGGGATCAGCCCTAACTGTAGGGATTGGGGTTTTAACTTTGGTTATATGGGTTGGACGGGATATTGCAGGTTGGGGATCCCTGGGAGGTGTTCTGGTGATGATGGGTGGTGTGTGTGGTACATGGAATGGTGTGTGGAATGGGGATGTTTGGGTGTATGGTGAAGGTGGTCCGTTTGGACCTTGGTGGGGTGTGAGAGGTTGGCATTGGGTGGTTGTTCTGGTACCTTGACCCTATAATAAGAGCAGTTGGCTCTAAAAAAGTTCTTTGATTGGACATGGTGCGGTGGTTGGGTGAGTCCCTGGGTTGTGGACGTGTTGTCCGAAAAATGCGCATATTGGGTATTGTTGGCGGAAGGCGGAAAAATAGTGTGGGCCTTGCATAGGTCCGCCTGGCATTCCCAATATGTGCACCTTTCGGGCAACACAGCAAAGTGGTAGGTCAGGGGCGGCAAAGGTGCGTCGAGTTGGTACATAGTGCCATGTGCAAAATCGATTTTTAATTTGAATTTACGGAGGGTATTAATACCAAGTATTCCAAATGGTAGAGGGGCGTCCACCACGTGGAATACTTCGTTTTGGGTTATGGCATGAATGGATAGGGGGAAGGTAATCTGGCCTATTGTTGGCACGTGGCCATCTATTGTCTGTAAATTTATTATTTTTTTAGTTATTAAATTTAGGTCAGGGAAATTATTCTTTAAATTTTTATATATGGCACATGACACTAGGTTAACGGACGCACCCGTGTCTATCAGGAATGGTAGGGACAGTCCATGGGAGATTGGCAGTCTAATTGTCAGATTGACGAAAGGCCTGGTCAGTAGGCCTACCTGCTGGCTGCTGGTCTGGGGCTCCCTTGGTTATCCCAGTGGCTTGTGCGCGTGACGCTGGGTGATGGGGCTGGGCTCGCGGCCGTTGTTCCGCTAGTTGCGCGGAGCGCGCTGCTCGTGCGTCTCCGGAGGCACGGGGCAACTGCGGGGCTTGTCTGAGACGACACTCAGAGTGCCAGTGTAGTCCACCACAAAAACGGCAGTCTGTTGGCGGGGTCGACCTGGTTGGCACTGTTCTTGGACTAGGTCGCACCGGTGCGTAGGGGCCCAGTAGGGGTGGTGCGTGCTCGTCTGGGTGCCTTGGAGATGGTGCGCCGCTGCCGCGGATCCGCTGCACCAGCCGGAACCATGCACCTAGGTTCTCTGGCGGCACAATGCGGACGAGGCGCTGGTCGGAGGGTGGCAGCCCCTCGGTGAGCGTCTCCAAGATGACCTCTTGTGGGAGGCCCAGTTGTAGACCCAGCGCGGTCTTATTCCGATAGTATTCTTCCAGGTTGGGCTGTCCGGCCAGCTTCATGGAGAAGTATTGGGCATACGTGGCCTCATTGGTCTCCGGATAGAGATCCAGGAAGGTCTGTCTCACCTGGATGTAATGTTGGGTCTCCATCCGAAGCCTCCTGAAGTGTTCTAGCGGTTTGTTGTTCAGGTAACGGGGTAGGCGGAGCACTTTTTCCGTGTTGGTGAGACCATCCCAGTCTGTTTTCTGGTCATATGTCCGAAAGAACTGGGCGGCTGGGTAGGTCCCGTCGAAGCTCTGGACTTCTATCTCCGTCCGATGGGTCACGCGGTCGCTGGTGGTCTGAAGGGCAGATAAACACGCCGCGAGGCGTGCCAAGACGGCCGGCAACTCTGCCGACGGAGGGGGTGGTTCTATTTTGGGCGTACTTACGGCGGGGTTGTTTTCTCCCTCTGCGGTGTCTTCCTCCGCGTTTTGCGTTTCGTTTTTCTCGTCCATCCTGTCGACTCTCTATAATATAAAAAAAATGCTTGTCGACTTCACTGTGATAAAGTGCTTTGTCCTGAGAATCCTCGGGAGTGGATGGGGTTTTTGTATGTTTGGGCAGTCGTTATCGATGTCGGTGGATGAAAAATCGGCACACTATATCGATTAATGAATCACAAAACACCTCGGAATATTAATCATTGGCGGCTCGGGAGAGGAGATGGAAGGATTTTGGCGATTAAATTGGATTGAGATGACTCACATCTTGGACCTCGAGGCACTACTTTTAGAAGATGCACACACACGTCTTGACACACACGTTACACCGACCGAACTGCGGTTGCCCCACCCCCCGGCTTGGGTCATGTGGGACCCTGCTTGACCTTTGATTGGTCCCTGTCTCTGTCGGCCATGATGGTGAATTTGGTCGGGAAGGAGCTTTGCCTAACATCCCAATCTCTCAGGACATTCAACTCTGGAATATGAGGGCCTCTTTGTTCTAAGTGACCTAGATACACGACTTGGATCTGTCGTTCTTTTCTCTTCTACTTCTTCCATCTCCACGTCCTTTGACTGCCATCTTTATTTGAATCCACACAGAATACATTATATCCAACATGGTACATAATTATTTATTAGACAATATTCTTTATAATATTACATATATATATGTTGTTAATATTCTCTTCCTCAATGAGGGTTTGACTCCACATAAACAAACGGACAAAGAAACACAAGTCTGGGAGTGAAGTGTGTATTGTCACACTCGTGTCATTCTGTACCCGTAGAAGGAAATCTTGACCGAAAGCTTGTACCATCATCCTCTTATATTAAAGAATCTCTTCTTCCTGACTAGTGTTTGTTCAATAGTGAATTGGGAGATTGTTGTTGTCTTAAAACGGACAGAGAGTAAAATCTATATATATAAAATTGAATGTATGTGTGTCTGTCTGTCTGTCTGTCCTTTATGCCTGACCAAACCACTCATTGGAACGCCATGAAACTTTGGGAAGTTATTTAGTATAGTACTGGGAAGGTTTCTAGAAAATAAAATTTTTGAAATAACTTTTCGCCTAAAAATAATCAAGATAAATATTCTAATTTATCTGTTATAATTCAACAATCTGCTCTAAATATTATCATGATGATACGATGATTTTGTAATGTAGAAAATAAGGAAAGACAAAATTCAGGATGACACGGCAATTTATTTGAGACAAGAATAATGATACAATTCCAAGGCAAGATACTATTCCTTTAACTTCCAATTACCGAGGGAACCAATTAATATTGATTTTATTCAACTTATCGAGTATTTTTCAAGGGACCGGAAAAAAATGTTCACTTTATCGAGAGATTCGTTAGACAAACCTTTACTCGGGTAAAACCCGGGCGAAGCCGGGTACATCCGCTAGTTATAAATAAAAGACAATTCTCTGAGGGAAGCGCTATATAACGGCAATACAAGGGCTCAATAGTCCTTCGACAGTTATAACTACGGTACTAAGGTTTTTGAATTTAAACCAATCCATATATACATTGTAGCGTAGAAATCAAGCCTTGAAATATCCTAAGATGTAAAAGTATTTATTGATGACGTCACAGCGACGAGTCGACAATTATTAACAAGTCAGCAAAACTATCTACAGCTAGGAAATCTTAAGCAAGCAAGCAAGCAAAGAAATATTTTAAAGATGATTTTACAAATACAGAGTAATATATATTTTTATAATCTGTTGAATATATTTTCATTGAATAATATTAAATTAAATAATAAATTATTTCTTCGTCACAATATATATACATAGAATGAAGTAGGAAATATGAGATAGATATGCAAAAATACTAATTTACATAATACAGTTAAATCATTGGAAAAAATATACTATGGATTATTGGTTAGTTTATTGGTGATTATTGTATTACCATTATATGTAAAAAGAAACTTCAGCGAATTGTATTTTAATCTATAATTTTACCGAAGGGAATAATAAAAAGATTAAAATAGTCTAAAACTGCCTTGTCTATCAAACTAGTAGTTGTTCCGCCCCTAATAATAAAATACTTAATACCAATGAAAACACCAAAACGCGAATGTTTCTTCTCACAAATAAATCAAACTCCTACTGTCCTACTTAACCACTGATGAGCCAAGCCCTCCCAATATTTTTTCATCGCAGTAAGGACAGTAGAAGTTAGATTTATTTGTGAAAAGAAACATTCGCGTCTTGATGTTTTCATTTGTTATATATAGATGGAGCGTTATTGCTATGTATTAATTTATGCTTAACTGGCCTTGTCCTTATTGTTTGCGGGGTAGCATTGCTTGATGCAAATATTTAAATGTAATTCTACTGTCCTAAAGGCTTATGTCCTTAGTTTGTTTGGGTACCATTTTTTTTTGGATTCCAGCCTTCAGTATAACATATAAAAGCAGAATGATCCAATACAGTATTAGAGATTTAAAGAAACGGTCTGGTGGATTAAATTAGTTCACCAATGATTAGCCAAGCCCTCCCAATATATTTCCATCGCAGTAAGGACAGTAGAAGTTTGATTTATTTGTGAAAATAAACATTCACGTTTTGGTGTTTTCATTTGTATTATATAGGTGGCGTGTTATTGCTTTGTAATATTTAATACAACACTTGCAACTATAATATCAATAAAGCTTAGAAAAATGCAGAATGGATTAATGTTGAATTTCAAAGCAATATTTTCCAACTCCAAACACCCAGCTAAAAAAAATTGACCCTCTAATCCTCCGCAATAAAACATAATATACTGCTAGCCTATAAAAGGACTTAGTAACAAAACAAAAAAAAAAGACTTTTTAAAAAGCGATATTCTACCAATTGGCCATATTTCAGCATTTGTTCAACCGAGTGAATATAAGGGGGATGAAATGGGCAATATGGGGGACATAAAACTAATTCTCTTTGGTCATGATGATGGTCAAATTTCCGAAAGCCGTCCCATGATTCACCCCGATAAGGTGAGCAGACGATGACTGCTAAGCCTACTTGTGTAGATAAACACGCAGCCGCAGTAGCTAATGTCTACTCTCCATCTTTCTTATCTACCGCCTCTTTGTTCACATCCCCTATCCCATTCTCTTTGGTTTTCTCCCACCTGCCTTTTTTTTACTTAGTTTCTTTTCTTTCTTTGGGTGTGTGGGGTTTTTCCTCACACGTTCTAACAGTATGGTTTCTCACATAGGGTTATTCCTTTTGTAAACGTGTGTATGTTAACTAGAGAAATCTATGGAAACTAAGGGGGACTAGGCCCGTGTATACAAGGTGTGTCCAATAAATAATGAGACCGGTCAAAAACAAAGAAAAAATGAAATGATATATATTTTTTAAAAGTCTATTTAAAAAATAGAAAGCTTCAGCTACACTGCGGTATATCACATCACGTGATTGCGCGCGCAGTCAATAAATTGTAAGGTTGTAAAAAGAACGCCTTGCACAACAACTTCTAATTTGTAATGGATAGAAAATTCGAACAAAGAATTTGTATTAAATTTTGCTACAAAATTGGAAAATCGGCTTCAGAAACTTTAGATTTGTTGAAATTGGCATTTGGAAATGAAAATGTAAATAAGCCCACCATATTTAGATGGTTTTCACGATTTAAAAATGGAATGGAATCGGTGAAAGATTAGAAGCGTGTTGGACGTCCAATTATGCACACACCCTGAAAAGGTGAGCCAAATTTCAAATTTGATAAAAGAAAATCCACGAATAGGGTTACGGACATTGAGGAAGAAACAGGGATATCAAAATCATTAGTTGGATCGATAATTAAAGAAGACTTGCAGTGAAAAGAAGACACCTTCAAAATTTGTCCCTAAAATGCTCACAATCCAACAAAAGGAGAATCGCGTTGAAGTTGCCAAAAAATGCTTGAAATGGTGGAAGAAAACCCTAATTGGAAGGAAAAAGTAATAACTGGAGATGAGACATGGGTTTACGGGTATGACCCGGAAACAAAACGCCAATCCATGGAGTGGAAAGGAAAAGATGAACCAAAAACGAAGAAATCCCGACTTTGCAAGTCAAAAAACAAAGTCTTATTGGTCACGTTCTTTGACATAAAGGGAATTGTGCATTATGGATATCTAGACGAAGGTCAAACAATCAATAAAAAGTCTTATTTAAACATTATGAGACGTGTACGTGAATCAATTCGTCTGAAAAGAAGTGAAATGTGGAGTTCCAAAAATTGGATTATCCATCATGATAATGCACCACCACACACCGCTACATCTGTACTGACTTATTTGGCTAAACACGGCATCCAAATAATTCAACACAACCTCCCTATTCCCCAGACCTAGTTCCAAATGATTTTTTTTTTCTCTTTCCAAAACTCAAAATGGCTCTAAAAGGAAGGAGTTTGACACTAGAGAGTCCATCATAACGGATTCGAAAAAGGTCTTGAAGAACATCCCGAAAGATGCCTTTTCTAAATGTTTTAAATCATGGAAGAAGAGATGGAAATTATGTATAGATGCGGGAGGGGACTATTTTGAAAAATACTAATAATTTTTTTTTTTTAAATCATTCTATTTTTCTTTATTTTTGACCAGTCTCATTATTTATTGCACACACCTTGTATTATACATTAAAGGCCCGAGTGTATATACAATAAGAAACGAAACCAGTTAAAACACATTTGTTTTCTTTCTTACTTCTCAACTACGTGGCGGGCGGGAGAAGCAGCACAAGTAAGGGACTGTCCTGTAGTACGGTGTCGTGAGCCACTACGGTAACAGGGAACTCTGAAATGTGGCTAACTAACAGGGCAATGGCAACCCCCTTTTCCATGGAGCATGGACAAGACACCAGCAACTGTAATTCCCAAGAGTCATAAGGGTTGATACTAAGGTCTTCATGGACAGTTCTGATAATTGTTATAGAGTCAATGTCCATCTCCTTGTCTATGGTTATTGTCACCTATCCCCCCCCCCCATTTTTTTGACGAATTCTTCTTCTCTTACTCTTTCCTATCAACGCGAATGTTTCTTCCTTGTTGACGTTCGTTCTCCTTTGTCGCTGTCGGTCTTCTCTCTCAACCTGCTTTTTGACACGATAAACAGTGGTTAAGGCAGCTTAAGAACCTCCACGATCTCTTTTGGGTTCCTTATGGCGCGCAAAGAAACGATGATGGTTGCTCGAGGGTTTCCTATATTCCCGATTGTCATTCACATATATATGCAAATACGTAAATTGTTATAGATAATTATTATTATATTTTATACATACAGTAGAACCTCCTTGTAAAGGACAACACCTAATTGCAGAGCCAAAGTGTCTTTTAGGGAGAGATGCCTTCTTACCAGAGAGTTGCTAAATTTAAAAAAAATGGTAATTTTGCAAATGAAAACTGTCCTTTGTGGAGAGGTGTCCGCTAAAGGGAGGTTCTACTGTAGTACAGAGTGATTGGATCTATGTATAGTAGTTCCTTTTTGGTATACAGGGCATCTCAAATTTCTCGGTGTTTGGGTCATGTTATATCCTACATTACTATGGATTGAAATAGATAAGATATTATAAGTTTTATTGTACCAAAAAAGGTACTTTTTAAAAATACATTAAAACAATGAATTTTGTTCAACACCCCAGTACAGAACGTAAAGGTGGTGACGAAGAATAAGACACAACACCAGTTTCGGCAAATTCAGACAAAGCCAACAACCTATATACCATGGTTTGAATCTTTGGCCCTCATCATTTTGACACATCAATACCATCCTTCCTCAAATGTTATAAAGCTTTATTTATTGGAAATTGAGCAACCCATTGTTGATACATTAAGGACATATTTTGGATCAAATATATTTATTTAAAATTCGATATTTCGACGAGGCTGTTCGCCTATCTTCTTGTAGGAAATCAAACTTCTTGTAAGCTAATCCTCTCTTCTTCTTTCTTATCTCCACTCAATCATACTAAGGTATCAAGCTTGTAAAGCTTGTTGATGGTGTCTGCCGGGGAAGAGTAGAGATCATCAATGGATGAGTCAATATAGTCAATAATATGTCTTGGGGTTGCAGGCTGAGAATTGCACATAGTACATAGTGGGGAAACCTTGCAACCATTCTGGAAAGTCATTGTCCGTAGATGACCAGACTTAAGTCTGGAAATCAAAGACTGTTGTTCTCTTGGGAGGACAGAACCGATGTTTGTCCCTCCTGCTCTGTACCAGTCATGTGCAGCATTAGATTTCCCTAGCATTAGCTAATCCTAATACAGTAGAACTACCTCCCTGTAAATGACAACACCTAAGTGAGCCAAAGTATCCTTTAGGGAGAGGTGTCCTCTTACCGGAAAGTTGATAAATAGTAAAAATGGCAATTTAGCAAATGAAAACTGTCCTTTGTAGAGAGGTGTCCGCTAAAGGGAGGTTCTACTGTATATCCTAATTATGTTAATCCTAGAAGATAGGCGAACAGCCTCTTCGAAATATAGAGTTTTGTTTTTTAATAAATATATTTGATCCAAAATCTGTCCTCTTTTTTAAAGCTTTATTTATCTATAGACTTCCAAAGTTAAGCTCCCATTTCTACCCGTGCTACATCTTGTATATATATATATATATATATATTACAGTTCTCTGTAGAAATGGAAGTAAACTCAACAACAATTAATATATTTCCATGTACATTTAAAACTATTCTTGTTCTTTAAAAATTCTAAATCCTCGTTTTAATTTATTAATAGCTTATAATGGATATACATACTTGGTATGTGGTATATACCAGGTACCTACTCACCCGACTTAGCGCCGTCGGACTACCACCTTTCCGCATCTTTAGGACATGCCCTAAAAAACCAGGAATTTTCGAACTCAGACATACTCCGAAAATGGCTTGTTGACTGGTTCGACTCAAAAGGAATAGAATTTTTCAGACAAGGAATTCGAAAATTGCCTGAAAAGTGGTCCGAGTGTATAGCTAATCAGGGCAATTACTTTGAATAAAAAAATCTTTTGTTGTATGGAATTGGTGAACTTTTGAATTCACTGAAAATTTTCGCGTTTCATACTAATAGACCTGGTACAAGTATGTTTATATCCAATACATACGTACCATGGTAACGTTCTTTTAAAAAAAATATTAACTAAACTTACCATATCTATTGCATATTTCCCGTAAATAAATAGATTTAAAGTACAATTAATTCCATATATGCAAAAATATTTTTACTTTTGCTTATGCAAATTTTCAAACATACGAATTTACTAAAGTTTTGAAAGATAATAAAAATGAATTTATAAAACTTTTCTTCCAAAACACACAACAATTTATAAATTATTTATGAAAATATATGATATGGAAATATCTAAAAAAAAAGTTTTTTTAGTCTAGAATTGCAGACAGTTGTCTCGAGACAACTTCAAAACTTTCATTAGCTACATTTTGTTTTAAAAACATATATCCGGCAGTATAAGTTTTAAAATTTTATTTGTTTCTATAGATATATTCTAATAAGCGATATTTTTGCAATCGTTAATAAATCCTAGCTCACACATGTTCTTCTTCTTTCTTATCTCCACTCAATCATATCAGGGTCTCAAGCTTTGACAACCATAATGACTAGGTGAAGTAGAATGCCTCTGCCTTTGTCATTAAGACTGGGAGCACTACTCAGTGGCAGGCCGACTTAGCTCCAAAAGAAATGTCCGCCTCTGACATGAGGAACAGACGCCTTGTGCAGACGCTCCTGACATGGAGTACAAACGCTGCTCATCCTGTATCCCTGGAGCCCTTACAGGGTACTATCAGCCGGGCCAGCTAAACCCAGGTTTTTTAGCGAGCTTGTTACTGCTCCCCCTCCTCCTTTTTCATTCGGGCTTGGGACCGACAAAGGCGGAGTTCACACATGTTAAACCCGGGTAGTATCCGAATGAATACTTGCTAAACGTATTGTTGTAAAACAAGAGAACGCTATACAAGTGTAGCAGCTAGAAAAAATGTTGTAATTGGTATAATTATGGTGTATAGATTAAATTTTCTTTAATTAAAAATAAAAAACTAAATTACTCTATGAAATGTAAATTTAAGAAATGAGTAAATGTTTTGAATAGGAATAATACTATATAGCTTGCTATAGTTTTGTATGGTTAAAAGAGAACAAGATAATCAACATATATAGTCACGACCGTCTTTCCTCAATTCCTCATCGCTGTCACGGATGCGCGCGCATCATCATTATGATCATTATATCATTATCTAATGATAATAATAATAATAATTATTATTATATTATTATTATTATTTTATTATTAATATATAGTCACGACCGTCTTTCCTCAATTCCTCATCGCTGTCACGGATGCGCGCGCATCATCATTATGATCATTATCTTCTATAGAAGCTTCTATCTTTATAATTATGTATATTTACAAAAGTCAATTCACTCGCGCCTCTAGCGGTGAAAATGAGGGGTAATACCAGCTGACCTAATGTACATGTAAAGTTTGGAGCGGGACGTTTCACAAGAGTGACATCCACGGCTCCAATTTATAATTGTAACAAATAGTATTGGAATAAAAACTTTCAATCGGGTAAAACACGGGCGTTGCCCGGGTCATTCGGCTAGTTTGCATATATATGTAATTAATAAATAAACTTTTTTTCTAACCAACGGTGAATGAATTTCTGATTCTGAATACCTGATAACACTTATACAAACATTATACAATGAATATGTATAGAATGGTGATTTGTACAATTGTTTCTGTAAACTGGGAGTTCCACGATCTGAGACTACATAATGTGTTGGTGGGAGTTTTCTGGATAGTTATACCACTTTGTCTAATACTTTTTTAAAAAATATTTTAAATTTTTATTGTGGTGTGTCTTTATACGAAACTAAAGATAATATTATCATAAAGATAAAGGCACCCAGACACCTACCCCTATATATTTTTTCCTTTGTCCGATGATCGCGCTGATGGCGGGCCATGCCATAGTTCCTCACTGTTGTTGGTTTTTTAATATAACATCACATTGGTTTAAGTTGATTGACATCCAGAGATGATCATATGTTCTCCTATAAATTGCAATAGTCTTAGTTGTGTTATGTTAAATCTGTCATAATTTTTTAATTTTAATTTTTAATTAGCATCACATCCTACTTTCGTCAAATATTTCTATAAAAAGCCTTATTTCCATAACTTAATCTGATATTGTTAACTCATATATGGTTATATATGCAGATTCTTCACATGTCGATACTATATATAGCGTTATTTTCTCTCTCTCAATATGTTGTACCCGTCGAAGGGCGTGGAGCCCGAAAGCTTGTAGCCCATGCATTTTAATAAAAAAAAAATTCTCTTCGTTTTATAGCTATTTACAAAGGCTGCCTAGCCTGAACTCATATATCTTAAAAAAAAAAAAAGACACTTCGGCCAGTTTTTTTTTTTGCATATCCCTAGTACATGTGGTACAAGTCATGATAATCAGGGTGGGTAGTTAGCGACTGCTTTTACTGTAAGCGCACCACATGTTTACACATGTGAAAAGCAGTTCGACTTTGCACTTACAAATGTGCCAGAGCCCCTTTTTGTCGGCCAGTTTAAAATGGATAAACTCTTAGAATCCCGTTTTAAAATTTCGCAACGCACAGCTTACTCACCAGACCTAGCTCTCTCAGCAACTACCACTTTTTCCCCAAGTTGCAAAAAAGTTGTTTAGGGGTCTGATTTTTTTTAAAAGAAATAATGATGTAATTTCAGCCGTGATTGATTCTTTTGATATTCTCGACAAAATATTTTATTAAACTGGAAAATGACTCTGGAATTTTGAATTGTGCTCAAAGTGTGTAGACCACAAAGATAATTCTGTAGAGAAATTGATGTATATTTTAAATTTTGGTTTATGGTGTTTACCTTGATTATCAATCCAAACCCATATATCGAAACTATATTTTAGAACAACAAAATACACTCATGGACAAAACTTAAGGAAGTTATACCTTTTAGCATGTATATTGGGATTCAGACAATAACTCTGAAAGATATTACAGTGACCTTTATTGAAGACATACGAGATAACCAATATACAATCACAAACAAAACTTAAGGAAGTTGTACCTTTCAGCATGTATATCGGGATTCATACAATAACTCTGAAAGATATTTGATACACAGTAAGCTTTATTGAAAACACACGAGATAACCAAGTGTGAACAAAATTGACTCTGTCTCCTTCAAAAACATATAGACGGCCGGCGACTTCAAAGACTTTTACTTCCTTGAGTGTATATTCATTGTTTTATAGTCGCAATTCAATTTAGATAAACAGAGGAAAGCTTTATAAAGTAAAAACAAAACTATATATTGCAATTTATTCACTGTTTAAGGATATCAAAATGTGTAAATTTTCAAAAACTTTTTTGTAATATATAATATGTATATATGGTTTTGACCAAGGACTTGGTTGTTGTTGTGTGTGATGTAACCAATATATAGCGTGAGATATTCATGTTTTTAGTTCTTATGATATAATTCTGTAATAGTAAAATATTATACAAATATATAACATACAATCTCTTTTAATAGAAAAACTACACTACCTAAGATTAATGAATATTAGGTAGAAGAATACATAACATTTTTAATTGACATATTAAATGAATAATGAATGAAACAGAAAAAAAATTGTGCCATAAAAAACCAAATCATTAAATCAAAAGAATGATCACTGAGAATAAACACATTATAGTTCAACAAAGATGAAACTTACATTCTTCAAAATCTTATTACTTTCCATTATTCTACGAAAAAAAAAAAAGACTTTAAACCTGGCAACACCCTATTTCAAATTTCCTCAAGACAAAACCCGTAATATTAAAGTCTTTCAAAATATCTTTATTTGCGGTAATATATCTCAAAAAGTTTTAAATGAAAAATTGACATATAGAAAAAAAAAAGGGGGGTAAAATAGATGCATACTAAAAAAGGGGGAGGTAAAACTTAGTTGGATTCCTTCAGCAACAATTTAGCTTCAGGGGATTTTCTATTTCACCGCAGACGATCCCTATTAACGCGCGCGCACCCCTTGCCTCTCTTCCCTGGAAAAAAAATACATTTACATCCCCCCTAAGCTCTTTTTTACTCCCCATAGGAATGTCTTTTAAGAAGGTGGTATCCCAAAATGTTGCCATTTTATGGTTATTTTCGGCCATTTTAACGGTAATTATCTTGTATTTTGGAACATCGGCTGCCACCTTTATTACCTGGTATTATATCGGCTGGGAGTCAACTTCCTTTCGCCTTCTTTGTTAGGGTTAGCACTGAAACTCTTTTTTACCCTTTTAAAAAAATAAAACATTGATTTTTTCTTTACTATCTTTTTTTTTTTGGAGGGGGGGGGGGCTTGAAGGTGCTAATATGTATATGCATAGGTAAATACAATTTGTTTGGATTTTGATTCATTCAAGTTGAGGATTTCATCAATACGTTACTAATAAGTTTCTCGGGGGACATAGCGCTTTAAATTAAAAAAAAAAAAAAATAATAACTTAGAAGAACCACATATCAACTCCTATTCAACTGTTCAGATTTTTTTAGGCCCAAAATATAGACGTCTTACTACTTGGTATGGCTTAGCTAGATCCTGGATCGTTGGCCCTGCTACTTATTATTGCAAAAACTACGCTTTTAAAGATATAGTACGAAATGAGCTTAAATTCTTATCAAATTTGTAAGCTTTGTTAGTGTGTGTTTAGAATTTAATAATATCTAAGACAACTGATTTCACATCAGGTTTATAGTAGATAGCGATTTTTAACGTATGAAACTAGAAAAATAAAACAATTGCTAGTTATTTGAGAATAGCTCTAAGTTAAGATTATTATCTATTCAAAGAAATTTGTATTGTTAGATTTTTTTTATAATAGGATTGTATTAATATGATACATTAGCGCCATCTGTTATAAAAAATGTAAAATATTGTGTATATGTGTATATAATATTTACGAACGGAAAAATATGTCCAGGGTAGCCTAGTGGACATGGCATCTACCCGGTAAGCGGAACACTGTGGGTTCGATTCCCATCCCTGGACACTTTATTTTTCCGTTTATCATTACTCTTCACAATTCATCCTTTTATACTTCATCCCTAAGGTTAAAAAAATCGTTATTTTTCCTTAAAATAAATTTCGATTTTTTGTTCAAAAGAAACACATGTGAGATAATTTTCAAATGTTGTTCTACAAAAAATATAAACTATTTTGGATACGTATGATTCTTTTTGAATTAAAGCAATTCATTATTGCTGTAAGGGCAGCAGAAATTTGTTTTAATTCAAAAAAGAATCATACGCTTTGAAAATAGTTTACATTTCTTATAAAAGAATTGTATTTTTTGGTTATTTTTGTATCACATTTAAATATTATATAATTCAATTGGAAATAAAGAGCTGCTTTGCCATGACGTTATAATTGCTTCCATCAGTCAATCAGAAAAAAAGGCATTATTAATCAACAGTCAATCAGAAATAAGTTTTATTCATTGGCGCGCAGCGGGATTATAGAATATAAACATGGCAAAGAATTTTTTTTATTTATATCTCTCTTTTAAAATCAATTTAGTTTTATAATAGAGTGTAAATTTGAAGTTTACATGGCTTCTTTAAAGGCCGGAGATCTTTGATGTATAATGGCTAACACAAACCTATTCTATAATCTCAAATTCAATAATGTACCCTATTAATATTTTCATAACTTACAAAAAAGCAACAAAAAAAAAGTAAATTAGAACTAATAATAAAAGACAATTTTTTTTTCAAAATAATTTATTAACACTTAGTCAATTTATAAAAATATCGCGCGTAGTTTTCTTATATTTGACATAGTTAATTGTTACACACACGTAAAAAAAAAGAGAAATATAAAAAAAGAGATGACACATATAATAAAACACGTAAAATCACAAAAATCGTTTGTTGATATAGATATTTCAATATTAAACAAAGCTCTGTATTACTTTTTCTCTCGAAAAATATTACTAAAAACAATTATAACACAAACGTTATTTAATAATAATAATAATATTTAAGAGAAAATAGTATCTTTATTTGTGTAAATAATAAATAAATATATATATATATTTAAACTAAAACAATCTTAGATTATCGACTTAAAAGAATCAACCTTAGAAGTGACTTCGGCTGCTTTCCTTGTTCGAAAAATGGTAGTCAAAAGTCAGGAATTATTTTTTTTTCTAAAAATAATAGAATTATTCAGTGATCCAGGGGGTTCACATCCACCCCGTAGGGGGAGTTGAGGATTACCTTGTTAAGAGGATTGGCGTCTAGGTGTTCGTTTGGTACAAAACCCCAAGGTAGTTGGGATCAAAATACCAAAAGACACGCACACAAAATCCGCCTTTATTAAAAAAAAAATCTAAAAATAAATACTAAATTAATACAATGAAACCAGAGCCAAATATAAAATAACATATTTTGCGTAAATATATATTTACGTTATTACATTTTTGTTTCGTAATAAAAAAATATATATAAATATACAGTAAAACAAGATATATATTTTTAATATAGAAACTTTTAAGATTTTTCTTTTTATTCGAAAGCACTCTAGGCAATATATATTATTTAAAAATAAGATATATTTTAAACTTCTCTATAAATACGTATTTTTGTGACAAAATTGACATTTTAAAAACAAAAACGTTTTTTTTTTACACGAGGAATATAAGTTGATTTATATACCATACTTTGAAATATATTTTAGAACAAACTTTTTATATAATAAATTCTTTCAAATTGAGTTTAGTTTTTGTATTTCAAAATTTTATCATATAAAAAGTATTATATGAATAAAAACGCTTTTATTTTGAATCCTATACATTTTTTAAAATCTAAAATATGTATGACAGCAGTATATATTATTCTATATATAACTTAATATTTTTATAATGTATTTAAATTCTAAAAAAAATCGAAAACATATACAAAATACAAGGTTGTCCCAAAAGTTCGTAAACACTTACAAAAAATTGAAATACCAATATTATTATTTATAAATATATTTACATATATTATTAAATTCAAATTAAAAAATAAATATTTTGAATATAAAATCTTGGAGATGTGACGTTTTTTTATTTTAATGCTGAATTTTTATATGAATTTTACTATATTTAAAAAGTATATTATATGATATACAGTATAATCCCCCTTTAGCGGACACCTCTCTACAAAGGACAGTTTTCATTTGCAAAATTACCATTTTTACTATTAAGTAACTCTCTGGTAAAAGGACATCTCTCCCTAAAGGACATTTTGGCTTTGCAATTAGGTGCTGTCCTTTACAGGGAGGTAGTTCTACTGTATATAAAGTCTAAAATATCATTAAAGGTTAAAATTTTAAAACCTAAAACCCAAAGATGTGATTAAGAATTAACCATCTTAAAGATTTTCTAACTGAAAAAAAAAACGATAAAAAAACCCGAAGTGTAATAAAGAAACAAAAATTCAATAATGATATATGCCAACATATATTTAAGGAGAAATTGTAAAAAAAATATTAAAATAAACAAAATCGGAGGTAAATTACAAATGTATGATGATAATGCTTCATTAATACACAGAGTAGTAAACACATAATTATATTCTCAGAGTGAAAAGTTAAATAATATTTAAACACCAAATTTTCACTAATACTTTTTCAATTTAATTTTGTATTTAAAAAAACCTTGTATGTTTATAAATATATTTTCATTTGGTAGATACGTACATATTGATATAGAAAACAGAGTTTTAAAAAGTTATTCTCCCCCGCTGTTTCCAGAAACATTCTTCTGCTCAATAATTTAAAGAGGAAGGAAGGAACTGTAGTTTGACAGTCGACTAAATTTTCAATGGACGCAGACGATGTGTCAGCGGGGCCAGATTGGATTTGTCAAACTCCCTCACGGGACACCGAATTGTCTTTATTTAAATTGTCGTTTTTCTTTGTCGACACTAGTTCCTGGGGGTGTTCTTTTTGTGTCTGACTTCTCCCTAGAGGACTGTGGTACTATGGTGGGTAGTGACAGCTTGTACTGTAAGTACACCACATGTCTACATATGTAGTACCAGGCCATGGTGGGTAGTGACAGCTTGTACTGTAAGTACACCACATGTCTACATATGTAGTACCAGGCCATGGTGGGTTGTGACAGCTTGTACTGTAAGTACACCACATGTCTACATATGTAGTACCAGGCCATGGTGGGTAGTGACAGCTTGTACTATAAGTACACCACATGTCTATACATGTAGTACCAGGCCATGGTGGGTAGAGGGTTGTGAATGCTTGTGTACTGTAAATACACCAAATGACTATGCCAAGCCATGATCATGTGACATTTCCAGTACAATCTGTAACAATCCTCTACCTACCATGGCCAGATACTACAAGTAAATATACCTACGGCCACAACCTATTACATTACCTTTCACTAAATGCAATATTTTAGATTAGCCAAAATGTCCGTAAACAAACCTATTAGTGACAACGTTTGTTGTGATTCTAAATCTATTTTTTTCATTCAAAAAGGATATATGTAAATATACACATATATTAATTAAGCACATCTTCAATTATTAAATCAATATTTAATTACAAAAGGATAATCTAAATTATTCCTTCCCAAAGATGAAAACAGCCCGCACAATAATTGCCATATAGTTGACCCTATCTGCTATTCCCTATATTGCCAGCTAGCCAATCAGATTAGAGGTAAAAGAGTAATGTGGCGGGGCTCTTTTCTAAAAAATAAATAAATAAAATAATTGCTCTGAAAAACGTTTAAATACAAAAAAAAAAGACTAATATTTTTCATATATTATTTATCTAATATATAGACTTTAAATATATTTTTCTGCTACAAAACCTCTTTTGTAATTTAATTTACTGTCCAAAAATCATTTAAAAAATTTTAAATAACAATTCGCCCCAACAACAATGATAATAATAAATTATAGCCTTACTCACACAAGGTAGCCAAATACTATTTTCCGAAAACTTTCTATATTGCTAGATAAACAAAAAAAAAATAAAAAGTATATTATACCAGAAGAAAAAAAAAAAAAAAGAGGGAAACGAAAATTGAGAGGAAATACATTTTTAATCAAAAGATAAAAAATGGAAAAGGGCTTAGAAGATTGATATGAGTAGTTTGATGTAGTAAAACTTCGTTTGGGGAATAATTTCGAAATTGTTTGTTGTAAATCATCTATCGTCTGTATCCAAAATATCAGATAGTTTGGCACGAATTCACTTAAATATTGTTTTTAAAATATAGTTTTAAAAAAGAGATTTTATATAAATATAAAAAGACTTTATTTTTCAAAATTAAATTTATTTTTATAAAATATTGATGTATATACTCTCTCTCTATATAAAATAAATTTTATATTTCATTTTATTATATATACAGTTACTTACTTGAGAAAAAAAAACTTAATTTTAAAAATAAATATAGTTGCTATATTTATTTTAAAAAATCAACAAACTTTGTCTTCTATAGGTTTTTAACTTTTAATTAGACAATTTTAATTTATATTTAAACATTTTTCATTTTAATTTAGACACTTTCATTTTTATTTAGACATTTTCAATTTTAATTTAGACATTTTAAATTTTTATTTAGACATTTTTCATTTTAATTTAGACACATGGACTTTTTATAGAAAAGTCAATGTGTCTAAATTAAAATTGAAAATGTATAAATAAAAATGAAAGTGTCAAAATCAAAATGAAAAATGTCTAAATATAAATTAAAATTGTCTAATTAAATGTTAAAAACCTATATACCAAGAATTTGTTTATACATTATTGTTATTTTTTAAATTAAAAATTGTTTTAAAAATAATATAAAAACGAATTATTTCATGATTTAAAATAAATCCATATAAATGAGCGAGATGTTTTTTTTTCTAAATAAGAGAAATGTATATGAAATAAATAAAAATTGCATCAACAATTAAAAAAAATTAAGACTAATTAACTAAATTTACCTCTCCTAACCCTAAAATCAATTTTATTTCAGTGATAAAAAAAAAAAAAAATCAGACGACATAGTCTAATTAAATAAAAGTTTTCAAAGAACATCACGCCAGATATACCCCAATGATTCAATCAATTAGAGAAAATGGGGAAATAAAAAGAACAGAATTAAGAAAAAAAAAAAGATTACCAACCGAACTAACATAACGATCTTCTGTCGTTATCGGTAAAAAAGTAGGGCTATCGTCTGGTTAAAGACAAGCTTCAATTTGAGGTGGGGAAAATGGGCCATAGTAACATGGCAATGCTTTTAGTAAAGTTAGTTTGCCGAATTACCAAAGTTGGCCATTTTAAACTCCCAACAAATGACAGCAGCAGAGGGCGCTGGGGGAGTTTTGGCGCCAATTACATCGTCTGCCCAAAACATTGTTTTCGTCTGCTCCCACAAATTTGAAAACTCAATTTAAATTCATTACTGACGTTTCATTCGTTTTTTTAAAGGTTTCGAATTATTGATAGCTTTAATTGATTGAAAGCGTTTTCTAATTTGAAATTGATGTTGTGGAAAGAAGGGCGATTTAAAAAAATATCTTTTTTTTTTTTTTTTTTACTTATCCTAAAAAAATATCTAAATATAGGTACTATCCCATATATATCGAGCGAGAAAACGCTTTAAAACCTAAATGTTGAAAGAACCATGGCTTTTTTTTCAATGTAGTCTTTCTTTATATAGAGTTAAGGGGGAAATTAACTATAGGGTGTATCTATTATCAATATGTAAATGTGTAAATATATATGTAAATATGTATCTATATGTAAATATATATCGTATATTTTAAACAGGGACATTTTTATAGACGACCCCTGTAAACAGGACAGGTTTTGGCAGGGGGTCAGCAGATGTTCTAGGGTGTGGCCATCGGCAGGCGGCTTCTGTCTCTCACACAGTCTCTCCCTCCATGTCTCGGGGAGAAGCATCCAAGTTTGTGTCATGGCCTCTACCTCTGTCCCGTGGGCTGTCCCCGATCACTCTCTGTGCTAACATCTAGCCCTGCCTCTGCTTCTTGTTGTCCGCGTGTGGGAATAACTTCAACACTCGCCTCACGTACACGACTGCCAGTTCATCCATTCGTCGGCACATTTGAAACAATATTACATACATATATGTAAATATGTATCAATATAAAATATATACACCTCTATATATACTGTAGGAATTTGCGAAACAATTGGCCTGATGATGATCTAACGCTTGAAAGCTTGTCTTTTTTATTGAATAAAGAAACTTTTTGCGATTATTTCAATTGATATATATTGTTTATATATATCTTTTGCAATTATTTCACAATCTAAGTGTATCAATATGTAAATAAAATAGAAATGTGTGGGTATACACTCCTGTATAATATTTGATCTATCTGGATAAGATTCTGACAGGATATAGAGTTGTTAGGTAGGGATAGAAGTTTCTATAACATATAGTTTCGGCTCCAGAATATATGACTCGTGGACAAAACTTAAGAATTGGAGAGTCTTTGATATCGCCGCCGGTTGTCTGTTTTTTTGAAGCAGACAGAGGCAATTTTGTTCACACTTGGTTATCTCGTGTTGTCTTCAATAAAGGTCACTGTAATATCTTTCAGAGTTATTGTCTGAATCCCGATATACATACTAAAAGGTACAACTTCCTTAAGTTTTGTTAATTTAAGGAAGAAAAATTTTTTTTAAGGAAGAAAAAATTTTTTGCAACAAGTTTCTTTTATTCTGCATCATCAGGCCGATTTCGCAAATATATATTTAAAAATAATACAAAATCTAAACTATATATAGGCGTAGAACTGATCTTACCGGAAATAAACAAATTGTAATAAAATATATCGTATACACCGATACATGCAAATGTGCCCAAAACTTAAGTTTTGTCCATGAGTGTATCTTTCAGAGTTATTGTCTGAATCCCAATATACATGTTGAAAGGTACAACTTCCTTAAATTTTGTACATGAGTGTATCTTTCAGAGTTATTGCCTGAATCCCAATATATATGTTGAAAGGTACAAATTTCTTAAGTTTTGTCCATGAGTGTATCTTTCAGAGTTATTGTCTCAATCCCAATATACATGCTGAAAGGTACAACTTCCTTAAATTTTGTCCATGAGTATGTACATATTTAAAGGTCGTGTTTCAATTTAAAGTATAAATCATAATGAAAAATAAAGATCATAATGTTTATGATACAATTCAATAAGACTTAGGGAACTGGCAATAGTCCTAGATACACTCATAGAACGGGTCGTTCATTTAATATATATATATTAATATAATGTATTAACGCGTCATCTGTTATATTAAATTCACACTACGAGTATTTTTCACGTGTATGATTCTTTTAAAAAATAAATCAATTCTCTACTGTCCTTACTGCAATGATAAAAAAAATTATATTTAAAAATAAAGAAGGTATATCCTGACCAAGAGCACATGTACTTTTTAGATGGCAGAGCGCCATCTGGTGGAACAGAATATCTTGAATTATCAAGAAAATGGGTTAACCAAATATCAGGAAACAGGTTAAATCAACGTTTAGTTGATTTATGTTCCACTAGATGACGCTCTCTCTGACATTATTTTATTTTTTGCTTATCCCTAGTACACATAAAACAGGCCATGATAATCATGGTGGGTAGAAGTAGGCGACTGCTTTTACTGTCTATCATCTAAAAAGCATATATGCTCCTAGTCAGGATATGCCTTCTTTATTTTTAATATCAACACCTCACCTTTTTATTTATTCACTTTTTCATATCACATGTTAAGAATAAAAAAAGACATATCCTGACCAGGAGCACATGTGCTTTTCAGAAGGCATCTGGTGGAACAGAAATCAACTAAACATTGATTTAACCTGTTCCCTATATATTTGGTCAACCCAATTTCTTGATAAATCAAGAAAAAGCCATAAGAATATATATATTTATAGTTGAAAAAGAGGAAGATTTGAAAGCTTCCAAATGAAAACAAAAGGTATCGGCTGTTGGTAAAATGATGCAAATCAACACATGTTCTGTAAGACAGCAATTCTCCATTCCGCCATTGCTCTATTCAATGCTTTCACCTTCCATTATCGATAACCAATCAAAAATCGATACTGACTAAATCCATTGCTTCCCGATAAATAAAAAAAGGTAAGGCCTTAGAAGATCTTCTAGGAAGTAGTTTTTTTAAAAAGAAAAATGGTGTTTCCTGTTTCTCTATTCAACTCTAGCTTAAAGAGAGAAAGTTTTTCTTTTTCCCCATCTCTCTCCTAAAAATATCTTTTTTTTTTTAAATCTGTGAATATATGAAGCCATTTCTCTATATATCGTTAAGCTTTATATGATATTTAGTGATTTTTTTGGGAATATTTCAAGTTAATTAGGGAGGAAGCTAATTTTTGCGTTAGTATAAAAATTGCATAGATTTTACGAAGTAAAAAAATTAGTATATTATTTTACACTATTTCAACAACCTGGCTTCGCCCGGGATTTATCCATAGTGTTTACTCATACAATATTGTATTGGCCTGAATATATATTTTTAATTATTATTTATTATAGTTGAACATTATATAAACATATATACACTCATTGACAAAACTTAAGGAGGTTGTACCTTTTAACATGTATATCGGGATTGAGACAATAACTCTGAAAGATATTACAGTGACCTTTATTGAAGACACACGATATAACCAATATACACTCATGGACAAAACTTAAGGAAGTTGTACCTTTTAGCATGTATATCGGGATTCAGACAATAACTCTGAAATATATTACAGTGACCTTTATTGAAGACATACGAGATAACCAATATACACTCATGGACAAAACTTAAGGAAGTTGTACCTCTCAGCATGTATATCGGGATTCAGACAATAACTCTGAAAGATATTACAGTGACCTTTATTGAAGACACACGAGATAACCAATATACACTCATGGACAAAACTTAAGGAAGTTGTACCTTTTAGCATGTATATCGGGATTCAGACAATAACTCTGAAAGATATTACAGTGACCTTTATTGAAGACAACACGAGATAACCAAGAGTGAACAAAATTACCTCTGTCTCCAAAAATGAATAAATAAATAATGAGAGGAGCGTCGACATCAAAGACTTTCCACTTCCTTAAGTTTTGTCCATGAGTGTAATTCACCCTTATTCACTAGTTACATGGTATTATATACCTATTATCATTCCCATTGATGGAAATTTTCCTCGGTAACTAGATATCTGTATCTTGTAAACATGTCTATGCACATACATAATGTTTTCTTAGGTCTGTCGTGCCAATCAAGTATGATGCTGTTGTGGCAGTTGTTTCCAAAACTTCCATAAGCTTTGTCCATGAGTGTATATTTTTAACGCTAATTTTCTTTAAAACAATAATAAACAATAAGAGGAGCTTCTTGTGTAGATTTCTTTATTACCGCAAGCTTTCGAACAGAACGTTCTTCATCGGGCGTGGATAGTAAAACGTGCTAACATGCTATTAGAGGAGAAAAACTAATATATACACCAATAAATTTACATATTGAAGAGAAAATAGCGTAAAAAGAGAATAAAACATAAATATTTAAAATGAAATTTACATAATACAAGCGTGACGACTAAAAAATAAGCAATAAACTTGAAAGAGACTAAAAACTAAGGTAAAATTATTATTAAAACGGCGACATCCCTACACCAAAAGAACAAAGAACAAAACAGTATATGGAAGTTAAAATCTACCAGACCAAGGAGGGTCCCACCCAGTGCTGCAACCATCTTTGAGATATAAGAGGGGGGGTGGGGGGGTGAAAGACAAGCTATTTATAAAGTATCTGGTAAATGTCTGGGAGGTCTATTTTGCGGTTACAACTATTGTTTTGTGTGGAAATAATAGATTCTAGGCAGAGTCGGTGATATTTGTTATGTATATGCCGGTATTTAACTTGGGGATGGTCGAGATCAAAACTATGGCCTGTTTGTGCTATATGCGTGAAAATTAAGGATTTGGGATCTTTATTGCGGATGTTACGTCTGTGCTCTGAAATACGGATGCCAGTAGTTCTTCCTGTTTCTCCAACATAAGAAGTTGGGCAATCCAGGCACTGTATGGAATAAACTGCGCCGGTAGAGTTTATGGGTAGGGTGGGTTTGTCAGATTTGGTGATGTGATGTCTAAGGATGGTGGCTAAGCTGGGGGGACTATTGTAGAGAACTTTTATGCCGTATGGTCGTAGGACTCTGGAAATGGATACTGCGGCAGGGGAGAACGGGAGCCAACAAGTGGCCCTGTGAATTGTAGTGGTTCTTTGGACACGTGGATCAAAAGTATGTTTTACTATGAAATCTATGGGATAACCAGCGTTTGTTAATAAGGAATGGATTCTAGATCTTTCTATTGTTTTAAAAATGGGTAAGGAACAATGGGTAACAATTCTTTTAGTTAAGGTCCTGACTGTATTAATTTTAAAGGAGATGGGACTATTGGAGGAGAAATGCGTATATTGGGGAGGGATATGCTTCTTATGAAAAACAGAGGTGTGAAAAGACTGAGGGGTGCGAATAATAAGGATGTCTAGGAAAGGTAAAACAGAACCTATTTCTGTTTCGTATGTAAACTTAATATGGGGGTTGAAATCATGCAAGGTGCTGTATGTGAGTTGAAGGCTGTCTGTTTTAATAATGCAAAAGATATCATCTACATATCTCCTCCAATAGTAAATATCGGAAGGGAGGGCTTGATTGATCCACGCGTCCAAAGAACCCATGACTATTTCAGAGATGATTGATGATAGGGGACTACCCATAGGGGTTCCTCTGGTCTGTTTATAAAACTGCTTGTTGAAGGTGAAAGTGCAAACAGAGAGGCAGAGAGAAGCCAGTTGCAGGATATGGGAAGCTGTTTGTGTGTCAATGTTATTGGCAACCAGGAACGATTGCAACTTGTCAGCAATGAGAGAGTGTGGCAGTGAGAGGTATAAGGACGTGACATCAAAAGACACCATACTGTGTAGGGGTGGTGGTTGTAAATTAAGGAGGTCTTCTATGAAACTGGGGGGGTGCGTAATGCTGTATGTGTTAGGATGGTCTTTCATGAGAGGGGACAAAAAACTTACCAAAAACTTGGCTACAGAGTAGGCTGGAGAAAGATGATAAGCTATTATGGGCCTGAGTGGGACCCCCGGCTTGTGTATCTTAGGCAAGCCATAAATATAAGCTTCCCTATCCAGGCAAGATGTAAATAGGACAAATTGATCAGGTGTGATGGTGCTGGATTTCTTCATTTCGCATAGCGCCTTTCTGAATGATTTGGTCAACGCAAGATTTTCCTGGGGTGAAATGGAAGAAAAGGTAGTGTTGTCCTGGAGAATGTCCGTCATCTTAGAAAGATAGTCCGAGCTTTTGATCTCGACCATCCCCAAGTTAAATACCGGCATATACATAACAGATATCACCGACTCTGCCTAGAATCTATTATTTCCACACAAAACAATAGTTGTAACCGCAAAATAGACCTCCCAGACATTTACCAGATACTTTATAAATAGCTTGTCTTTCACCCCCCCACCCCCCCTCTTATATCTCAAAGATGGTTGCAGCACTGGGTGGGACCCTCCTTGGTCTGGTAGATTTTAACTTCCATATACTGTTTTGTTCTTTGTTCTTTTGGTGTAGGGATGTCGCCGTTTTAATAATAATTTTACCTTAGTTTTTAGTCTCTTTCAAGTTTATTGCTTATTTTTTAGTCGTCACGCTTGTATTATGTAAATTTCATTTTAAATATTTATGTTTTATTCTCTTTTACGCTATTTTCTCTTCAATATGTAAATTTATTGGTGTATATATTAGTTTTTCTCCTCTAATAGCATGTTAGCACGTTTTACTATCCACGCCCGATGAAGAACGTTCTGTTCGAAAGCTTGCGGTAATAAAGAAATCTACACAAGAAGCTCCTCTTATTGTTTATTATTGTTTTAATGATCGTTTTAAAGAGTTTAATTTCTACAATCTTAGCTAATTTTCTTCTAAAATATTTATAATTAAAATTTAATTTCTACAGCTCCCTTATCCTGAAATGATTAAAAATTGAAAGAAGGGTCATCAGTGGTGAGTCCTCCCAGCGATATCGCCATTTTAATTTCCATGGAAGGGTTCACCATTGATGAGCCATACATTCCCTCTTTGATTTTTTAATCATATCAGGATAAGGGAGCTATAGAAATCTTTCTTATTCTTCTTTCTTATTTCCACTCAATCACACTAAGGTATCAAGCTTGTAAAGCTTGAGATTTTTGATGGTGTCTGCCGGGGAAGAGTAGAGCTCATCAATGGATGAGTCAATACAGTCAATAATATGATTTGGGGTTGCAGGCTGAGAATTGCACTTAGTACATAGTGGGAAAACCTTGCAACCATTCTGGAAAGTCATTGTCCGTAGATGACCAGACTTAAGTCTGGAAATCAAAGACTGTTGTTCTTAAATAAAATTTAATTATAAATGTTTTATAATAAGAGTAACGTTAAAAATATGTTTATAATTTTCAGCGATAAAGGGCGCTAATTTAGATATGATATTGTTATTATTATTAGTGTCAACTTGGAATGGAATTTTGTCACGAGATAAACTCTATGGATGGAAATAGATTTAAAAGAAAGATACTATGTGTCGGAATTCAATTCTTTGTTCTCTAAAACATCATGGAAAATCCATATAAACTGAAATTAAGATCTATATTATAGTTATTTTATGCCCCTCTTTATTTGTTGTATATACATTTAAACCTGTCTATAGCGCCCCCTCTAAATAGCGCCCGATTTTAAGCATTAAAATGAAAACATTTTACATTAAAAGTGACCTGTCTATAGCACCCCCTCTCTATAGCACCCTATTTTGGTGAGTCAAGAGGGGGCGCTATAGACAGATTTAACTGTATATATATATATAAATGAATAAAATAAAATTTTTCAATTGATATATATATATGTTATATAAAGGTATTATTTAAAATGTTATATTAAAATATTAATTTATTTAATAATATATTTCATCGATTCAAATACTCTGTTAAATCGACCGCCAGAGGTCACGCTTTCCCTATAAATACTCATTTGTTGTTGTTCCCCGTTGGTCGGCTCAAACATGTTTGTAATTATGTAAATATTCTTTTGTTTTTCATCTTTTTTATTCATCCGCCTTAAGCCAGGCAGTACCTTTCTCAAATTATGTTTTTATATATCTCATAAGCTCAATTAAAGCTATTTTTAATATTCATATTTTGATAATTAATTTTATTATAATCTTTTCCACGACTGCATAACCAAAATCAAGAAAATGACCAATAAGTCCTCCCCAATAATTTAATCTCAAAACAGCAAAAATCTTTCTTTATTTATAATATTAGCCGACACCAAGTTATGTTATCCTATATAGCACAATAAAAACAATTACTGATCAAAACCTTTATTATAATTCTTTCAATATTTATGCCACGACTGCTCAACAAATATTTATATTTTCAACATAATCAAAATTCAAGCAGAAAATCAAATATCTATTTCTCTTTTTATATTATAAGATATATATAAAGCACATGTGCTCGTGGTCAGGAGATGCCTTTTTTATTTTTAATTTCAACACCTGACCTACTTATCTTTTATTTTTGTATTGTTTTTTCATATATATATATATACTCCACATTAGCCTGTTCAGTTATTCGCTAACCATGACGTATGTACAAAGGAACGTGTGGCTTTGGAAATGCGTCGGACCAGGAGGCTGTTGTTGGGTGCTGTGCTGCCTGTAGTATAGGAACTCTATCTATGCTTCATTTCTTCCTGTGTTGAATCTGTATAAGACCGGTGGTCTTAATAAAGCTGTGTTATATACATATACAGCATGGAGTACACCAAACTGACCGGAAAGATGTCTGGGCGACACATACCTGGACGCCCGCCGACACGCTTCGTGGACCAATTAAAGGAACTCACTGGTTTAACGGTCACCTAGATGGTACATCGAGCTTAAGACAGATATTGTTCTTGTTCCAAAATCGCTTTATTAGGTACCGCTCAAAAAGAACAACCTAGTTTATGATATTTACAACAATGAATAATATGTGAAGGTTATTCACATATTAAACAAAATGTTAACACGGGATTTGATACCAGTTCATGACTGTCGGGAATCGAGGGTGTTACCCACTGTACACTGACTTCTTTTTTAAAGACAAGAGATGGCTGGCGTCGTGTTTGAGATGTAATACGTACAGTACAACGTTCGAATAACAACAACAACAAAAAGCCTTTATTTAGGGTCACTGACCCTATACAGGATTCACCAGAGGTATGCATAAGAACAAAGCAGTGAGACAAAGGAAACAACGATATAGACAGAAGAAAAAGAAAAAAAACAAGAAAGAGAAAGAGGGAAGCAAGAAAAACAACACAAAAAGAGTAGCAGTAAGAAAGTGAGGAGTGAATATCACTTGGCCTTCGTCTGAGATATGGACTTGTGGAAACCATAAAACGCCGTAGCAATATACTTATTCTGGGTCATATTGTCAATTATTGATGAGAGTGAAGCACAGAGTTGCCCACAACGTTCGAATAAATGATGTAATAATATACAGCTGTGTAAAATATTGATAGAATGGTTTAAGAAAATCCACACCGTGTGTCGCAGAAATTTCCAGAAAAAATTCTATAATTCACTCTACGCACCGTCGACTAATCAAATCAAAACATTTGCAAGAAATTTTGTTATTTTTTAATACAAATTAGAAAAAAAAATAGCACATCCCCCTCCCTCACATGGGAAATCATTTTAATTTGACTTTATTTTTACCAGGAAAAACTCGTGTACATTGGGAAAAAAAAGCTTTTTTTTCTCTCTAAATTGATTTTTTTTTCAACTCCAAAAAAAGAAATGAATTCATTTTTATTGGTGAAAATCTTCGTGATTTCATTAAAATTCTGGTTTAGATTGTCATTGATTTTTATTTCACCATTTTCTCTAATTGGTCAACATTTAGTTTACCATTTTTGTCTAGCTTTGGTGATGATGAATTTTCAGCTCTTTTAAAAACCAAATTTTCCCAAAAAAAAAAAGGAAGAAAACTTCGTGATGTTCACTCTAAATCAATTGACAGACTGAATTTTCTCTAAGGGCAATGTTGAAACAATGTGACCCAATTAAAACTTTTTTTTTGTCTTTAATCATTGAAATTGGGAATAATGAAATTTTTTTTTCTCTCCCAAATGTGTTCGCCATACGTTGTGAATAATTTAACAAGTTTTGTGTGTGTGTTAATTAGAAATGTATGTGTGGTATAATTAATTAGTTTGGATGTGCAGAAAAGTTACCTTTATAGAATAGTTAAGGAGGTAATAGTTACACATGGGAATTGATTAACAATTCTATATACGTACATGTTGATTGTAACGTTTTTTGTTTCTCTTGAATTTCTGTGAGTAGGTTCTTGTCTCTAGTGAACGCCATATTTCTCTTTCTCTTTAGTTCATTAATCCCTCATTGCGATATATTTATGTATAAACAATACTTAAAATTATACCGCCTAAGTTTCTTTTCTATGAAAAATCAATATTTATTTTAAAGAGAAATATTTACTATTTCTAACTTTTTTGAATGAAGTATGAGAGGGTGAAAATATGAAGAGTAATGGCGAACGGGAAAAATAAATATTGATTTTTCATAGAAAAGAAACTTATGCTGTATAATTTTAAGTATTGTTTATAATCACACGCCGCAGTCCTTTATAATATATTTATGTATATTTCTTCATTCTGATTTATGCGCTTATTCTTTCAATTAATTTATTTCAACATACAAAACGCGATATCCCGGCTAAGGATAATTGCGTCGTTTTAATTTTTTTTAAACAGAAATAGTTATAAACATATTATCAAAGAAAGTAATCAAAAATAAAAAGAGAAACAATAAATAATATTCTTTCAATTAAATTGTTAACATTTCTTTAAATCATTCTTTCTAATGATAATACATAAGATTTTATGAAAAATGACGTTTAAAAAGTTTTACCGTAAATGTTTCTTTTGAATGAAAAATCGTAATTTATTTTAAAGAGAAATAACGATTATTTCTATCCTTAAGATGAAAGGATGAATTTAATGAAATAAATTACGATTTTTCCGTTCAAAAGAAACATTTTCTGTAAAAATTGTCAAACGTCTTTTTACAATCATAAGCCGTATTATATTGTATTATATGTGGTTTTATGGATGGAGTACATATGTCCAACTTTTAAAACACAAAAAAAGTATTTTTTTCTAAAGAAAAGAGGGCTCTTTAGAACATAAAGTATCGTATAAACTTATTTGGTATAAAAAATATGTTAACTTCCGATACATCACATATTTTAATTAAGAAAGTGATGAAGCACAATTTGGATTATAGATTATAGCTACAAGAAAATAAGAACTAATCCAAATAAATTAATAGTGCGTGACGTTTCTGTAACAGTATTGTTACTGAAACGTCACATACTATTAATTTATTTGGATTAGGTCTTATTTTCGTGTAGCTTTAAGAAAAACAATGCATATTTTTTCACCGGTTCAAAAATCACTTTATTAGGTACCGCTCAACAAGAGCAACCTAGTTCATGATAATTAAAACAGTGAATAATATATGAAGATTATTCACATATTAAACAAAAGGTTAACGCGGGATTCAATCCCGGTTCATGACTGTCGGGAATCGAGGGTGTTACCCACTCGTCCACCGACTTTTATATGTTTTTTTAAATATTTTTTTCACATAGTTTATTGTAATATTAGAACAAAATTATAATTTTGTGACACTGATGTTAAAACACGTATCTTCAATTCAAATTAGTCAAGAATTTGAAAAATGTATATATGCATATAACTCAGTTACATATTAGCATATTGGCGAGTCATTCTATTTACATATTGGCGAGTTGGTGGAGTAGAGATCCCAGACCTTGTAGCTGTTGGAGCTCCTAACTAAGCCTCAGGTTGTTCATTTATTACGTGTATTCTCTTTCTATACAGAGTGTATTATTGTTATTTATTATATTTTTGACACCGTTGTGAAGATACACCATTTTGAATGTTGGCACGAGAATGGACCTCATATTTTGTCAGGAGCAGGCATGGACTCGAAAACTTGGGAGCAACAACGACGAGGAAGACAACGAATAAAAATAATAAATTTAAATGTATAGCAATGGTTAACATAAATCAAGTACTATATACAATTCAGTATTATCATGAGCCCCAAAAAAAGAAAACTATTTACACATGTTTATCATCCTTCTCACAAAATTTGTATAAATCTATTGTGTCTACTTTTAATCCTTTCTGACAGCAGAGTGTTAAATGATTAGCGCTCGTATTATTAAAAAAGTAATTTCATTTCTTCATACAGATGATTGCAAGTAAATATACTTACCTGATCAGTGACCTGAACGTCCAAAGCGGGATTCGATCCTGGGTCGTAGCTATCGAAAATCAGCGGTTTATATGATTTGTCCATCAACCAATCCCCTGTAAGTCTTAATACCACTTACTTTACATCATACCTAGATCATGATGATATTGAAAGATATATTTTGATTCATATAGCAACAAATATCTTTTAAGAAACTGATAATTTATATTATGTTTTTTGTACATATTACCAGGCACTTCTTTATTATGTGCACAGTTCTTTTTTCTTGCTTTTTTCTCTTTTTCTCATTGTTAATATCATATGATTATTCTATTCACGGCTTAAAATATTGTTAACATATATGTATAGACAAATGTAAAGGCATACATGTATGACAGCGTAAGTATCCCTAAGGGGACATGGGGCTTTAAATTGAAATAAATAAATGAAAGTATCATTATATTAAAATACTACTTCAATAAGGCTCAGTACTAAGTGTCGTTTAGCATTTGTTTCGTAGAACAGACACATTCAATAAAAGGGTGAAAACCCGCTTTTAATAATCACAAATCAACTTATAATTCGAAAATCAATAAGCTTATTTGGGATTCAATTTGGAAAAACGAATCTCTTTATTTAATATACACTAGGTGTGAAAAAATCTACTCGAGGAAAACCCAGCCATTGCCTTCCAGGTCATTTGTCAAGTATTTCGTAATTTCATTCTTGAAAATAAAGTTTGAAATGCTTTAAGGATTGTGACTTTGAGCAAAATAAAGACAAATAGGACGCCTAAGGTAAAAAAAATATACTACCCACAATTCGAACTAGAAGAATACAAATATTAAAGGTTGAGCTTATTTCGCTAGGATATCAAAACTCCACCAATGGGGATTTGAACCTGAAGAAAACAAATCTTAAAGGTTGGGCTTGTTTCGATACGATCTTAAAACTTCGCCAATCGGGATTTGAAACCTGAAGAATAAAAATCTTATAGATTATTAGGCTTCTTTCACTAAGATCACGAAACTTCGCCAATAGGTCTTGCATGGTCAAGAAAAAGAGTTGTTGTTGTTGTTGTCGTGTCCAAAGAAGAGTCTTAGATGTCTCCATGCATCTCCATCACAGCAGCAGCAATGCCCACTATCAAGAAAAAGAGTGGATAGAGAGAAAGGAATAAAAAAACATGTTTATCCGGCTCTCGCTTATCGCAATTGACCAACAATGGTAAAGCCGAAAGACCATGCCGAAATGTGAAGAGAACTAAAGCCCACCAAGATGTCGTCCATTCCAAGAAATCCAAAGAGCGAGGACACGAGTCCAGAGGAAGAAAGCGAGTCTGAAAATGCAGATTTTCAAATCAGCCGGAACGAGACTGCGCACTTGGATTCTGAAAACCAGACAGACGACGTGCACGATGAGTTTGTGAAGACGCTCCGTGAGATACGGTCCATATGGGAGCTCGAACACGATTACGCCTCCATCTTCAAGGAAGCCTTTCTCTCAGATGATGAGGAAGATGAATGGGATCTTTTTACCACTTCTCGGAGAGGGATCACCGAAGCACCGCTAGCAGACCGGAATTCCGATATAGCCAGCATAAAGGACGATTATTTCGATCGAATCCAGGACCAGGTCGTTCTTCAAGACCGGTGTGTCACCTCAGATCGATTCTCCGTGGAAGGGAGAGGTTTCCGACGTCTCGATGAAATGGTAGAAAATAAGAAAGAAATCGACGAAAGAGAACGTATCAGACTTGCCTCTCGTATCTTTGGCGATTTTGATGAGAACGAAGCGGAAGAATCGCGGTTATCCCAAACCCACAAGTTCGACATGAGCAATTACCTTCTCAAATCTAAAACGCCCTCGATAAAGAGTCCCAAAATCCAGCGAAGATTGCTGAAGATCAGTCCCGAGGAAGGAATCATACTTCAAGGACCATTCACGGATACCTTCAATTTCGATCTGTCGTTAAAAAACAGTTCGATCTTTCCAGTTTTCTTTCGGATCCGCGTTCCCCCGTTGCCTTTCAAATTCGTAGCAAAGCCGAAAGAAGGTGTTCTGGCGAGAGATGAGGGTATCACGGTGAAGGTACAGGTTGACCCAACGTGCATGTACACCGCCAAGGACCTGTACTCCGGGAAACACTATCTCCTTGTTCAAGAAGACATCGCCCTGGAGAATTATGAACAAACCGGCGTGACCGTTGTCAGGATCTTCGTACTCCTCAACGCCGAGAAAGACTTCAACCAGATCTACCTGGAACTCCAGGCTTCCCGCAAGAAACTTGCCTGGACACGAAGTCTTTCGACTTATCTTAAGGCCGCAGTCAGCATTATGGGAATCCTTATTCTTTATGAAATTGCAAAGGCTCTCGGTTGGATTTCGAAGTGCGGTTGAAAAAAACAAAACCTCTCTCTCTCTGTCATCCAGATTGTTCCTAAACTTCAAACATTTGATATTAAATAGTATCCTTTCTCTCAAAATGAAGTAAAACTATGTATTGGATTTTTTCTTCAGATAACCGTATTATAGTTGCACGAAACAGGTGTTCAAAAGTACATAGATACATTTTTAGACCCTGTGGAAAACAAAGATAAAAAATAAAGAAAGAAATATCAGGATAGTAATGTGATGACAAGCTACAATGATGGACAAAACTTAAGTAGAAAGTCTTTGATGTCGTCTTTTATTTTTTACTAGACGAATGGCCCGGGCAACGCCCGGGTTTTACCCGAGTGCGAATATATTTTAAAAACGTTGTCTTGGGTGGTCGCTATAGACAGGGTGGTCTGTATAGACAGGTGTATGTATCACACAGCCGATAACAGGGTTGTCTAGAGTGGCCGCTATAGACAGGATGGTCTGTATAGACAGGTGTATGTATCACACAGCCGATAACAGGGTTGTCTAGAGTGGCCGCTATAGACAGGGTGGTCTGTATAGACAGGTGCATGTATCACACAGCCGATAACAGGGTTGTCTAGAGTGGCCGCTATAGACAGGGTGGTCTGTATAGACAGGTGTATGTATCACACTGCTGATAACAGGGTTGCCTAAGGTGACCGCTATAGACAGGGTGGTCTGTATAGACAGGTGGATGTATCACACAGCTGATAACAGGGTTGTCTGGAGTGGCCGCTATAGACAGGTGTATGTATCACACAGCTGATAACAGGGTTTTCTAGAATGGCCGCTATATACAGGGTGGTCTGTATAGACAGGTGGATGTAACACACTGCTGATTACAGGGTTGCCTAAAGTGTCCGCTATAGACAGGTGTATGTATCACACAGCTGATAACAGGGTTGTCTAGAGGGGGGCAGGGAGGACACGTGTTCGCCTGCAGCCAATGGGCGCGCATTCTATCCGTGAGCTTCAGAATAAGGCAATTATATAAGTAGATTTTTAAGGAGACAAAGGCAATTTTGTTCACACCTGGTTATCTCGTATGTCTTCAATAAAGGTCACACTGTGTATCAAATATCTTTCCGAGTTATTGTCTGAATCCCCATATACATGTTAAAAGGTACAACTTCCTTGAGTTTACCATGAGTGTATCTCTCGATATTCTAACGGAAAAGTTATAATTTCAAGCTTTAGTGAAAATTTTGTGTTTAAAATATAGTTTCGGGATTCAAACAATAACTCTGAAAGATATTACAGTGACCTTTATTGAAGACACACGAGATAACCAAGTGTGAACAAAATTGACTCCGTCTCCAAAAAAAAAAAAAAAAGCAGACGACTGGCGACATCAAAGACTTTCCACTTCCCTAAGTTTTGTCCATGAGTGTATATAGATTCAATCAGCAGTCTTCAAGTCTGTCACAGTAAGTTAAAGTGACTGGATGACTCATAACATATCCTTGTTTCATAAGTCGAAATTGTATTTTGTGTGGCAACAGGGAATTATTTACTATTATAAAATAGTTATTCAAATTAAAGATACTTCGGTCATTAAATCTTTTTTATTGTCTCGACGTTTCGATAAAAATCTTTTGTCCTCGTCAGGAGCGAATTTTTTTAATTTTTATTCGCTCCTGACGAGGACAAAAGATTTTTATCGAAACGTCAAGACAATAAAAAGATTTACTGGCCGAAGTATCTTTAATTTGAATAACTATGAATGTCGGCCAGGCAGCTTCTATCTTTTCGATATAAAATAGTTAATATACTTTTTTAATATATAAAACAATTTTTGTTAAATTGCAGACATTCAATATGATATATTTCAAGACTTTACACTAAAGTATTTTTATTCCATTATAAAAATCTATATATATAATTGCCTTATTCTGTCTGAAGCTCACGGATAGAATGCGCGCCCATTGGCTGCCGGCGAACACGTGTCCTCCCTGCCCCCCTCTAGACAACCCTGTTATCAGCTGTGTGATACATACACCTGTCTATAGCGGCCATTCTAGACAACCCTGTTATCAGCAGTGTGTTACATCCACCTGTCTATACAGACCACCCTGTCTATAGCGACCACTGACCACCCTGCCTATAGCAACCACTCTAGACAACCCTGTTATCAGCTGTGTGATACATCCACCTGTCTTTACAGACCACCCTGTATATAGCGGCCATTCTAGATAACCCTGTTATCAGCTGTGTGATACATACACCTGTCTATAGCGGCCACTCTAGACAACCCGTTATCAGCTGTGTGATACATCCACCTGTCTATACAGTCCACCCTGTCTATAGCGGTCACTTTAGGCAACCCTGTTATCATCAGTGTGTTACATTCACCTGTCTATACAGACCACCCTGTCTATAGCGGTCACTTTAGGCAACCCTGTTATCAGCAGTGTGATACATACACCTGTCTATACAGACCACCCTGTCTATAGCGGCCACTCTAGACAAACCTGTCATCAGCTGTGTGATACATACACCTGTCTATACAGACCACCCTGTCTATAGCGACCACCCAAGACAACGTTGTTAAAATATATTCGCACTCGGGTAAAACCCGGGCGTTGCCCGGGCCATTCGTCTAGTAATCAAGATGGCATGATTTCAAGTATTGAGAACCCTTTTATGGGGATGGTTAAAGAAAGAAAAACTTGCAAACACATATATATATATTTAATTAAAAAGGCATATATGGATCAAAATATGATTTATTTTACCAATATTTCAGTTGGCTGAATGCCAACCTTTATCAAGGTGTTATAGCATTTTAAAGTGTGTCAACAACAAACTCAGCGCCACATAAAGTCAACAGAATTAAGTTTTTAAAATATTTTGTTATATTCAATGTGGCGCTGAGTTTGTTGTTGACACACATTAAATATGTTATAATACCTTGATAAAGGTTGGTGTTTAGCCAACTGAAATATTGGTAAAATAAATGATATTTTGATCCAATATATGCCTTTTTAATTGAAGATTTATTTATGGATTGCTCTATTTTCAAAATACATATATATATATGTGAAAAAACAATAGAAAAAAATAAAAGATAAGTGGGTCAGGTGTTGATATCAAAAATAAAGAAGGCATTTCCTGACCACGAGCACATGTGCTTTTTAGATGGCAGAGCGCCATAACGTTTAGTTTATTCTTGCTCCACTAGATGGCGCTCTGCCATCTAAAAAGCACATGTGCTCGTGGTCAGGAGATGCCTTCTTTATTTTTGATATATATATGTGTGTATAATATATTAAATTTAGCGTTTCAATAATGTTATATTTATCTATATCTTTACTAGTTTTACTTTAATAAAAAAACTTTTGCAGAGTCGGGAAATATAAGGTTATCCCAAAAGTTCGTGTTTTTCTTAAAACGTTTTTCTTATTACTTGGCGAATAATATTATTACGGCGAATACATAATAATACAATTACTATATACATAATACAAAGATATTATACATAAAGGTGAATAATATTTGTAATTCAATTTTTTTGCAAGTTTTTACGAACTTTTTGGGTCAACCATGTATTTTATAATTACTTTTTAAGAATCTTTAAAAAAAAAACGCATGTGATTTTATGTGTTCCTCTAGAGCTATTATTTTGTAATTAAAAAATAGAGTTTTATCTTCATAAAGTTATGACATATTTACTAAGGTAACAAGATTGTATAAAACATTTTCTATGTAAGTTATTTAAATGTAGTTTTGAAATTTCGTGTATTAAAACATCTATATATATGTTAAAAAAGAACAACAAAAACATACAGAAATATATTCCAATATATCTATCTCAATACGTATAAGAGAAAACTTACCTGCATATCCTTTCCGGAATTCGATCCTAAATAAATTCTTTTCGTCAATGGACACATGTTTTGCATATGCACGCGTCGGAAGATGGTATGCAAAGCGCCGGCAGAAATTATAAATAGTTACACAATTCAACTGTAGATGGCGTGCGTAACGGGAAACTTTGGGTATTTTTCCCCTGGCTATGCAAATCAATCTGCATATAGCTGATAATTAAACTCGTACCGAGAAAGGTAAAATCGGCTTCAAACGTGGAGTAGAAGTGTTGTTCCCCAAACTACCCGTTCACTTCCACCCCCGTCCAGTGCGGGGTATATAAGACAAACCCGATCCTAGTAGTTTACCCGAAAGGGGATCTGGTCGTTGGCGTCCGCTCCACGTTGAGTTGACTCCAGGCTCAGAACTTAGGGCCGCCTTCAACGTCGTCTCACAAATTCTGCCGCCTGGGTAACGGCTTTATTTGGGGGACATCTCGTTGTCGTGTCGGCCCTTTGTTTTGTCCTGTTTAGTCCCCCTCGCGGAGGGGGCGTCAAGACGACCTCTTCCTCTTTCGGGGTGTAGTGTAATCCGCCTCCACGTGGTGCACCCTGGGTAACGCTAAATGGATTACAATTTGGTTCTTCGATATAGGGGGCCATTTTACCTCGTGTCAGGTCCTTGTGGACTTTCTGTTTGGTGACATGATTCTTTCTCTATAGAATCATTGTCAACTCTTAAAACTTGATTGGCTGGAACTCACTGCTATATCATTTGCTACATTAAAACAGTGCTATATATATGTATCGAAATTGTCATTCAATTTGTCACATCACACAGCCAGAAATACTTACATAAAAGAGGTCTATCAGAAACACCAAATTGTTCCTGCGGAGAAACTGAACAAACTTCACCTTATCTATGACTGTCCGAACTTTACAGAAGTGAGACATCGATTGTTCCCTGATTTAAATAATCTATCTCTTTCACCTCAGCCACTTTGTCTATATACATTTTATGAACTCTGTAGAATAATACATGTAAATATTTAATTCTAAGTTCTAATTTGTTTACTGTTTTGTTTCCTCTGTATTAGGCGCAAATATTTCAATATCACGCCTGGTTGATTCATAAATTAATATATTAATATATATAGTCACGACCGTCTTTCCTCATCGGCCGGCCGCCTCTGTCACGGATGCGCGCGCACAGGGAGGTCACGTGCTCGCCGGCTCCCTCGAGCCGGATTTGAACCAGCGACCTAAGGATCACCGTTGTAACATCTACAGTCGGGTAAAACACGGGCGTTGCCCGGGTCATTCGGCTAGTATATTTATATCGAAATGGAAAACTTATATATCATAGTTATTATGAAAGGCTTACACTGCGTTTGTTCTCAAATCTTGTTGACACATTTATGCTGATTTTTTCCGACAAAAAGAGTCGGTGGACCAATGGTTAAAAACCCTTGATTCCCGACAGCCATGAACCGGGATTGAATCCCGCATTGTACACTTTGTTTTAATATGTAAATAACCTATATTATTCATTGTGGTAAATATCATAAGTTAGTTTGTTCTTTTTTTGAGCGGTAGCTAATAAAGTTATTTTGGAACAAGAAGAGTTCTGACGAGTGGTTAAAACCCTCGATTCCCGACAGTAATGAACCGGGATCGAATCCCTCTTGGACACTTTATTTTTTTAATTTTTAACTAGACGGGTGACCCGGGCTGCGCCCCGGGATTGACCCGTGTGCATATCTACCCGAGTGATATATATTTTGATAAGATTTTTTTAAAATTGTTTGTTATTAGCATTATCTATTTGTTTGCATCAGTATAATTTAATCTAATATTTGATAGAGGGCGCTTTTCGTGAGCTAAGTAGAATAATTTGAATATATAGTTTTGATAATTGATTTATATATTTTTTAAAATAGCCTATCGTATTCCCCATATTTTTTTACCTTATGTATGGAAATTTTGGTTTGATTTAGTGAACTACTGCGAATTTGTATACCGGATATACAAACAAACAAACATACAAACATTCATTTATATATATATAGATATATAGATATCAACACCTGGCCTTTTTATTATTTATTCTTTTACACATATTATTCATTGTTTCAATTATCATAAACTAGGTTGCTCTTGTTGAGTGGTACCTAATAAAGTGATTTTGGAACCGGGATTTATCCGGAATTTTACAGACGCATGTTCTCACGATGACTATGCATGTTATTGCATATAGGAGTAAAATACATAACTAAATACATACTAATACATAGGAGTAAAATGAAAAATTCGTATATTATTTATCGATAAAATTGAAAAAAAAAAAAACATTTTAAAATGTATGATCACGTTTTACCATAGTTTTTTTAAACGTTTGTCAAACACACATTCGATATAGGTTTAATAATACAGATTTCTTAATTCACCTCATTCACCATAGTTACATGGTCAGTTACAAGTCTAATCCTACCAAGCGAGTGCAAGTAACCAAACGGGGCTCTAGCACATTTGTAAGTGCAAAAGTCGAACTGTTTTTCACATCTGTAGACATGTGGTACACTTACAGTAAAAGCAGTTGCCAACTTTCTACCTACCATGATTATCATGGCCTGTACCATGTGTACTAGGAATTAAAAAAAAAAACTAGCTACATGGTATTTACCATTTCATCCATTGAGAAATCAAAATTCTCTATAAACGTTTTCCCCCTGTGACTTATAATTTAATATAATATGGGTTATAACTGTGGGTTCGATTCCCATCCCTGAACACTTTTATTTTTCCGTTTATCATTACTCTTCACAATTCATTCTATCATACTTCATCCTTAAGGTTGGAAATAATCGTTGTTTCTCCTTAAAATAAATTTTGATTTTTCGTTTAAAAGAAACACATGCGGGGGATAATTTTCAAATGTCGTTTTACTTATTATTTAATAAAATCAATAAAGCATCCAGGGCTAAGTTTCTTGTACTGTTGTATTTCTCTAGCTTTGGATAACAGGAGAGCAACTAGGAGTATAGCTTCTAGCTTACTATCTTAGCTGGAAGTCAATACTCCTAGTTGCTATCCTGTTGAAAGGCATGTTAGCCTTAAAGCTAGGGGAATAAAATTATATAAAAACGTTCTTCCCTGATTTATAATATTATAACGTGATGCTCCTGTGGAAGGACTGACAGGTCCGAAAGCTAGAGAATAAAATTTGAACAAGAAACTTAGCCCTGGAGACTTTATTTTCTAAAAAAAATATAAGAATAAATTTATACAAGAAATTTATTCTTGTATCCTTTATTGATTTTATTATATTTTTCCTTTGTATAAATAGATATAGTTATATCTTAATTAAACACGTTAATAAGTCTCTAGAGATGAGATTCTTATTTCTTTTTATTGTCAACTCTAGCTTTCGTAGCTCTTTCACGGGAGTACAAATATGCAATAATATTAATTGTATATTTGTACTTCTGTGGAAGGGCTACGAAAGCTAGAGTTGACAATAAAAAGAAATAGGAATCTCCGTAGACTTATTAACGTGTTTAATTAATATTTAGAAGATTTAAATATACGAGCATAGTTGAGTGGAATAGAGCATAGTGTATGCCTAGAGTAGAGCATAGTTGTATCTTGTAAACATGTCAATGTACATCATGTTTTCTCTTGGTTCTATATTGATAATTATCATGCCAATCAAGTATGATGCTGAGATGGCAGTTGTTTGAAGCAGGTACACAATGTACTTTACTCTCACACCAAATATGCCAGACATCCCACCACCACTGTGAGTAGGAAGAGGTACAGACATGTACCACCAGTATGCCATCTGTACGATGAAGATATCCTCCGTTTTTCTTGGAAAAGTCGCGCAAAAACCTCTTCAGGATTGATTAGTACGAAGACCTTGATGAGTTGTCGTCGGTAGTTCTTCGTTCCCGCATGATATTCATCTAAGATGAGGTAAAACTTGCCGTTTTCCAGACCTTCCAATGTTGAGACTGTTCCAGAAAGTACATGCATTACTATCACCGCCTGTTTTCTCTGTAGAAGTACTCCGTTTGAAGGACAGAAAACAACTTTCAATGGAATCCGTCCAACTTTAATACGAAAATTGATTACGGATGATGTTGGATTTTCTACCGTTAGACGTACTTTCTTTTGACGAATAAACGGACCATTTAGTATGATTCCATCTTCAGGAAGACAGTTTAGTAGTGGATGTTCACTAGGCGTTGGTATTTGGTATAACGGTTGGATTTCTTTAGGGATTTTCCTGGATCTTTTCCAAGCCGAGAAAAACCGACGTGATTCCAGCGGAGTTTCATGATGGTACTGGAGTTGAGGCTGTAGACCAAACCGCATCATAATGAAGTCCCGTTTCGTCCATTCTTCCTCGAAAAAAGTGAGATTTGAGAGTTCTTCTTCCGTATGTATCGATAGAAAAGGTGAAATCCTTTCTGAAGAGGCTTCCAAGCGGTTACGTAGAGGATCGTAGCCATATTGTTCTTGAAGAAGCTGTTCCAAAAAGATTTCGAGTTTGCGATTCTGTGGATCATTAAAATCGACAAAGGATGCGTCTCCGCAGTTCTTTGCACAAACTTGGCTACGGGATTTGCAAAAAAGATAAATCTCGTCGCTGATTATTGGCTGGATGAATTTCTTCAGATGAGAACAGGGTTTGTTGAGGGCCGTTTTCTTGACCACTTGCTCCGATGGGGCTTCTCCCATCTTAACTTCGGAACTGAAGGAAGGTCTCTTCGTCAATGAAGTATTGCTGAGGTTCTCTTCATTTAAAGCCATCATCCCCTCCGTAAATATCGACATCTTGGAAATGATTGGATGTACCATTGTTTCCGGAATTGGATAGATAGATAGATACTCTATTCCAGCCAAACTCTTTTGAATATTTCCTTTTCGTCTCTCTGTTAACGATGCATTGAAGAAACAAAGCATTTGCTTCTCTTACTCATTCTGGCCAGGAATGAAACTATGTGAAAAAATGTAAACTATGTTTTTTTAGGAATTTTCTTTCAATCAATATACACTCATGGAGACAAAACTTAAGGAAGCTATACCTTTTAAGCATGTATATATCGGGATTCAGACAATAACTCTGAAAGATATTACAGTGACCTTCATTGAAGACACACGAGATAACCAAATGTGAACAAAATTGCCTCTCTCTTCTTCTTCTGCAAAAAATAGATGACCGGTGACATAAAAGACTATCTACTTCTTTAAGTTTTATCCCCATGAGTGTATATTTTTAAAATACTTTGAACATATGCGACGTTAAAAGTATAAAATAAAATTTTAAAATGAGTGGAACCGTGGTGAGCACCTCGATGTTTGGAACCGCCTAGCTAAGTATCCACATTTCCAATTATTCGAAATACAATTATCCAAAATTTCAATTATCCATTCACTTCCAATTATAAACTTCTATCCGAATTCCAATTATACCGGTGTTTTCAATGATCAGAATTTTCAAATATCCAAACTTCCAATTAAACAAAACTCCAAATATCCGAAACTTCCAATTAAACAAAACTCCAATTATATGAAACTTCCAATTAAACAAAACTCCAAATATCCGAAACTTCCAATTAAACAAAACTCCAATTATACGAAACTTCCAATTAAACAAAACTCCAATTATACGAAACTTCCAATTAAACAAAACTCCAATTATACGAAACTTCCAATTAAACAAAACTCCAATTATCCGAACCTTCAATTAAACAAAAATCCAATTATCCAAACTCTAAATACACAAACTTCAAATTATATAAACACCAATTATCCATACAAACTTTCAATTATAAAAAACTATAATTTATAATCAAACTTCCAATTATCCTAACTCTAATTATCAAAATTTGTATATCATCAAAACTTCCAAGTAAGCAAACTCCAATTATCCAAACTTCAACAGATTATACTAACATCCCCCTCTCCAATATAATATACCAGTATATATGCCGATGACAAAACACGAATTTTAATATAAAGATTATGTTCTGTTTCGTTTTTTTTTTGGTGGCGCGAAAAATACACTTATGGACCAAACTTAAGGAAGTGGAAAGTTTTAGATAGCTCCGATCTTTTGTTTTTTTTTTAAGAAGACAGAGACAATTTTGTTCACACTTGGTTATCTCGTGTGTCTTCAATAAAGGTCACTGTAATATCTTTCAGAGTTATTGTCTGAATCCCGATATACATGCTTGGTGGATACTTGCAATCCAAACTGTGAGTTACTTTTAAATCCACGAGATTTCCATGGAATAGACTGTCTGGTGTTTCTCGCAGGGCAATTCATCCCATTCTGAAGAGAAAACGGTCGTTCAGAACATCTCGTTCTGAAGAACAGGCAGTAAGCGGTTGTTACGATCTGGTCGCGGGAGATGTAACCGAGAAAGAGCTGATACCATTCGTCGAACTCCAAGGAAGTCACTTCAGTAAGGAAGTCGAAGATGGCTTCAGCCAAACTGGGCGCCTATGAAAAACGACTGTTCAAGCGTTCCATATTAAAAATATTCAGTTGGTCCCCGGAGATGTCTTTGCTGTCGCTAAAAGAAGGCGATGCGGAAGTTGTTGGGGAGGCATGAGGGGAAGATATATTTCCAGGCGTACCTAAAGGTAACAGGTGTTGTTGGCTGAGGGAAAAGCAATTTGTCCTGCGTTATGCCAGTCTTTTGATTACAGCTGACGTCTTATGACCCTTCTTAAGGCACATGAAATAGTGGATCTCATAGTTGCGAAGACAGACGTAAAGAGTTGAGTTGGTCCTCTTTCATTCAGGATACACTAGGATGGTCACTAGATGAGCTACGACTGATGGCTACTAACAGATCAAATTGTGGAGAATATTTATCCATATGGTTACCAAAAGTCGGAATCAACTTGATGGATGCAAACAACAACACACTAGGATTAAACCCATTCCTCCATGAGGAGTTGTTTTTCTTTATCTACGAGGTCAGCCCAGCTCATCGAAGTCTATGGTTACTTGGTGTGAGTTTCAGTTGTTACTGAGGAGTGATGATGGCATCATCAGGTGTTGATGAAGAAGAAGTGAAAGTTTATGTGAGATCAAGAGCACCTTTCCCTTTTTAAAAATGCTTTTAATATCCATTTTCTTGATATTCTCTGCTCAAAGAACACTGAATTCAGATTGACGAATATTCCACAACACCAGATTTGATAGATTAGAAAAAAAAGGCCAACCTATATTTGAACGATGTTCGAAATCGTCAAAGTAGGTATTGTGGTGCATTGGTAGATCTGAATCTGCCCCTTTGATTCAGAGAATACCAATCATAATGATTTTTAATGCATTTTAAGAGGTGTCTATTTCACACATGAATACCATCTTTCTTTAAATTGAAAATATAATATTTTTAATCTTTATTAAAAAAAAAAAGAGAGAAATTTGTATCACATTTCGAAAGTTTGTAGATGTTGTATGTTAAAGGAGAAAGTTGGAATTGTTAATACACTGAGTATTGTGGTAATCTATCAATTGAGAGCATTGAAGCATCATCAGTAGACCTATATAGATGTCTGTAGGCAAAGTGAAGAGTGCATATTTAAGGTAGTGGGTTATTAAATAAATAAGTATATTTGAAAAGGGTGACTTATTAGAGCGAACCTAGCAACAATAGGGCTAATACAACAATGAGAGAATGTATAGAAATAAAAGAAAGATGATTGAATCTTAATCCATAATTAATTTTTTCAATATTTATATATCGATAATTAACATTGGTATTAAGCCGCAATTTGCGAAGGCCCAAAGAATTGACCAGAACGGCACTACGGCTGCAAGTACCAGCCGCTGAAGGCCCCACTTTGCGAAGGTCTAAGGCATTGATCAGAACGATATCACGGCTACAAGAAATGGCCACTGAAGGTCGCACTTTACGAAGGCCTAAAGAATTGATCAGAACGGAAAAACGGCTTCCATAAATGGCTACTGAAGGTCGTACTTTGCGAAGGCCTAAGGCATTGATCAGAACGGAAAAACGGCTTCCAGAAATGGCCACTGAAGGTCGCACTTTACGAAGGCCTAAAGAATTGATCAGAACGGAAAAACGGCTTCCATAAATGGCTACTGAAGGTCGCACTTTGCGAAGGCCTAAGGCATTGATCAGAACGGGAAAACGGCTTCCAGAAATGGCCACTGAAAGTCGCACTTTGCGAAGGCCTGAATAATTGATCAGAACGGAAAAACGGCTTCCAGAAATGGCCACTAAAGGTCGCACTTTGCGAAGGCTAAGGCATTGATCAGAACGGCACCACGGCTACGAAAACTGGCGAATGAAGGTCAAATTTTGCGAAGGCCAAAGGAATTGATCAAGACGGCAGCATGTGTGTATCTGCAAGATATGACTACTGGTTTTAGAGACCGCACATTGTAAAGGCTCAACAAATTGATCAGAACGGGGACACGGCTGGAAAAACTGGCCGCTAAAAGCCGCACTTTGCGAAGGCCCAAGGCTTTGATCCGAATGGTACAACGGCTTCAAGAAATGGCCGAATTTTACGAAGACCCTAGGAATTTTTCAGGACGGTATAACGGCTGTAAGAACTGGCCGATTTTATGAATACCCTAGGAATTGATTAGGACGGTACAACAGTCGCAAGAACTGGCCGCTGAAGGCCGCATTTTGCTAAGGCCTAAGGAATTAATCAAGACAGCATCACAGAAGCCGCACTCTGTAAAGGCTCAATAAACTGATCAGGACGGGATCGCAAGATCTAGATGCTGGTTTAAGAGACTGCTCACGGCGAAGGTTCAGATATTTGATCAAGGCGGCACCATGGTGGAAACATCTGGCCGATGGTTTTAGAGGCCGCAATTTGCGAAAGCTCAAGGTATCATTAATCAGGGCGGTATTATGGCTCAAAGAACTGGCTGGAGGTGTTAGAAGCTGCACGTATCCAAGGCTCCAGGAATTTATAAAGATATGGCTGCAAGTTTTAGAATCTGCACGCTAAGAAAGCCCAAGGAATTATTCAGGCGGCACCACATCTACAAGATCTGTAGAAATCACCATTATCGCATCATTTAAATCTCTTCTGGAAATTCAACATTCATCGAACTTCCCGATCTTCTCTTTTGATATCTTGATTTTAAGAGGAGAATTCAAGTTCTGTACTGATCCTGTGTTGTGTATAAATATCTCTCTCTCTTGATGCAATACGGGGATTCCTGGAACGCTTCACGATTTTGCCTGTCATCCTTGCGAAGGGGCCATGCTGATATTCTCCATATCGTTTCTATTGTAGTAGTTGTACCGCCGAACTGGTATCACAGGGACCATGCTAATCTTCTCTGTATCCTTCCTATTGTAGTAGTTGTACAGCCGAACTGGTATCACAGGAACCATGCTAATCTTCTCTGTATCCTTCCTATTGTAGTATTTGTACCGCCGAACTGGTATCACAGGAACCATGCTAATCTTCTCTGTATCCTTCCTATTGTAGTAGTTGTACCGCCGAACTGGTATCACAAGAACCATGTTAATCTTCTCTGTATCCTTCCTATTGTAGTAGTTGTACCTCCGAACTGGTATCACAGGGGCCATTCTAATCTTCTCTATATCTTTCCCATTGTAGTAGTTGTACCACCGAACTGGTATCACAGGGGCCATTCTAATCTTCTCTGTATCCTTCCTATTGTAGTAGTTGTACCGCCGAACTGGTATCACAGGGACCATTCTAATCTTCTCTGTATCCTTCCTATTGTAGTAGTTGTACCGCCGAACTGGTATCACAAGAACCATGTTAATCTTCTCTGTATCCTTCCTATTGTAGTAGTTGTACCTCCGAACTGGTATCACAGGGGCCATTCTAATCTTCTCTATATCTTTCCCATTGTAGTAGTTGTACCACCGAACTGGTATCACAGGGGCCATTCTAATCTTCTCTGTATCCTTCCTATTGTAGTAGTTGTACCGCCGAAATGGTATCACAGGGACCATTCTAATCTTCTCTGTATCCTTCCTATTGTAGTAGTTGTACCGCCGAACTGGTATCACAGGGGCCATTCTAATCTTCTCTGTATCCTTCCTATTGTAGTAGTTGTATCCCCGAACTGGTATCACAAACGCCATTCTAATCTTCTCTGTATCTTTCCTATTGTAGTAGTTGTACCGCCGAACTGGTATCACAGGGAACATTCTAATCTTCTCTGTATCCTTCCTATTGTAGTAGTTGTACCGCCGAACTGATATCACAGGGGCCATTCTAATTTTCTCAGTATCCTTCCTATTGTAGTAGTTGTACCGCCGAACTGGTATCACAGGGGCCATTCTAATTTTCTCAGTATCCTTCCTATTGTAGTAGTTGTACCGCCGAACTGGTATCACAGGGGCCATTCTAATCTTCTCAGTATCCTTCCTATTGTAGTAGTTGTACCGCCGAACTGGTATCACAAGGGCCATGCTAATCTTCTCAGTATCCTTCCTATTGTAGTAGTTGTACCGCCGAACTGGTATCACAGGGGCCATTCTAATCTTCTCAGTATCCTTCCTATTGTAGTAGTTGTACCGCCGAACTGGTATCACAAGGGCCATGCTAATCTTCTCAGTATCCTTCCTATTGTAGTAGTTGTACCGCCGAACTGGTATCACAGGGGCCATTCTAATCTTCTCAGTATCCTTCCTATTGTAGTAGTTGTACCGCCGAACTGGTATCACAGGGGCCATTCTAATCTTCTCTGTGTCCTTCCTATTGTAGTAGTTGTACCGCCGAACTGGTATCACAGGGGCCATGCTAATCTTCTCTGTATCCTTCCTATTGTAGTATTTGTACCGCCGAACTGGTATCACAGGGGCCATGCTAATCTTCTCTGTACCCTTCCTATTGTAGTAGTTGTACCGCCGAACTGGTATCACAGGGGCCATTCTAATCTTCTCTGTATCCTTCCAATTGTAGTAGTTGTACCGCCGAACTGGTATCACGGGGACCATGCTAATCTTCTCTGTATCCTTCCTATTGTAGTAGTTGTACCGCCGAATAAGCGTGGGGATTCTTGGAGAGAGAGTTTCATAATCCAAGTTCCTGAAGCTCAGAACATCAACTACCAACCCGGGAGATTCTGGGGCGTGCTAAAGTCGCCAACTATCCGGATGTAGAGAAATGTTCCTGGGTCCCAGAATGCCAACTACCCGGGAAGTCCAGCTCACCAGTATGGACTAGTGCTGAACACTTTTAATCACGTCCTGATTTGATTTCTGAGTTGAACCAGTTGACCAGGAAGTTCCATGCTGAGTCTGGCCATAGATGTAATATTGAAGTGGGTCAGTCCAAGCAGGATAGCTGTCTACATTCTTGTCTCATGAAAACAAGACAACTGAAGAGGTTGTTAACTATCTGTGGCTCTTTCTAACATATATGCATTGGGCCGGCTTTATATTGTTTCATCATGGCTAATGAACCTATTTTATTTTAATTTGTAATATTATTTTTCATATATATTAAATTCAAATTTATATTTTATATTTATTTATTTTATTGAACAGAATATATGAATTATAAACAGAATATATGTATTATAGAATCATCATTTGTATTTAGGTACACTGTGTGACTTCACTGCTCTCTTTGATGTGAGAAATAAATAAATAATTCTGGAGGCTACTTAAAGTAGAGTTATCTCCACTTATATAAATTTGTAGGATGGTTGAAACACGCTCTGGTAAGATACAAGACTCGGCAGAGGAGAGGATCAAGGTTGAAGAGTCTGCCAAGCCGCAACCTGGTGCAACAATATAAAGGCAAGTCACGTGCTATAAGCTATCCAATGAATGCACTCCATAGAGACGAAATCACATTTACATATAATCACAATACCCATATAAGCAATTCCTTTATGTAATAGAATATATATTGGGCTAATTTCAATTTATTATAAAACCTTTCATTTTAAATTGGCATATCAATTTATTCCTATTCTGAAATGCTTATATCTAATTCGAACACATAGAAAATCTACAATAGCTATAATTAAATAGCTAATATACAAACACATTATAATATTTGAATACGCACAAATAACAATACGGTATATATTCAATTCTATAATTTATAAGCATTCCAATATACCATCTGATTTAAAAAATTACTCAACTAATTAATTTAAAAAGTTATAAATATCTTATTTTAAAAGTACAATAATTCGTAATAAATCCAAAAACACATTATAATGTTTTAAATATAATTTATATTTCACCCAAGAAAATACCAAATTCTATCCATTAAGGGTTTTATTATTTTAAAACATAATTCAAATACGTGGATGCTAATAAAAAAAAATTGCTATATATTTTATTTTATAATATAAATAATTATTAGAATATTAATTCGACATCTTTTAAAAGCAAGTAAACATAATAATTTGCCCTAAATATAAAATACAATTTTACACAAATAAATTTACTGGCAATGCGTTTCTTTTAAATATCATCAAATATTATCTCTACAGACCTTACTGCAATGATATGAGTTATTGTATGAGAGGGCTTGGCTCATCAGTAGTGAACCCTCTCAGCGGTTTCGCCAAATTTGAAGGGTATATAACAAAACCAGTCCAATACAATAGTAGAGCGGTCTAGAGATTAATTTGGCGAAACCGCTGAGAGGGTTCACTACTGATGAGCCAAGCCCTCTCATTCAATAACTCATATCATTGCAGTAAAGTCTGTAGAGATAATATTTGATGATATTTAAAAGAAACGCATTGCCAGTAAATTTATTTGTGTAAAATTTTAACGATAGATGGCAATAAAATTTGATTTAATAAAATACAATCATATTTGTTATATACATTTTAAATAAAATGTTTAAATTAATTCCATATCTTTATATATATCTATATATATAAAAATCAATGTTTGTATGTTTGTTTATATGTCCGGTATACAAATTCGCAGTAGTTCACTAATTCAAACCAAAATTTCCATACATAGGTAAAAAAATACGGGGAAGGCGATAGGCTATTTTAAAAAAATATATAAATCAATTATTAAAACTATATATTCAAATTATTCTACTTAGCTCACGAACAGCGCCCTCTATCAAAGATTAGATTAAATTATGCTGATGCAAACAAATATATAATGCTAATAACAAACAATTATATAAAAAAAATCTTATCTAAATATATATCACTCGGGTAGATATGCACACGGGTCAATCCCGGGGCGAAGCCCGGGTCACCCGTCTAGTATACTTATATAAATGAAAACAAAATTGATACATAACTCTACTCTCTATGCTAAACTAAGTATTTCTTGTGTTCTCTAAATATATTAAATATTTAAATGGGTTCATTTTGGACAAAAATCATAGAAGAATAGATATACACAATAGATCTTTTAGATACCGTTATTTTTCCATCAAAAGACGAGAAAATAGTAAATAATGCAATACATTTTTTTAAACTTGAGATTATATATATTACCAAGATAAATATATCAAGATATGAAAAATGTTTCAAATATATAAAATGTGGAAAATATAATAAACATATAAAGTCAATAAATATCCCTTGATGTTATTATCTAGGAAAAGTAAAATATTAATGTGATATATTTATCCCCCGAGGGTAGTAATAAATGAATTACTGTTTGCGATAAAATATATATAAATATAATAATGTAGGATCATAATTCACAAAACATGAATAAAGTTAATAAAAAACCTTATAATAAATATATATTTATTTTTTAGAAAAAAAAGGAAAGTATGTCATAAATAATCTATAATGATAATATATATTCTCCATATAATTCATAGATAAATAAAGTCAATAAAAGATATTTAAAAAATATTCTTTGAGTAAGGAAACGTAATAGGAATTACAACACAAACATTATATTAAAATAAATTAAATAATAAAAGTTACAAAATAAGAATTAATATAACACACAAACACGTTGTATTAAAATAAATTAGATAATTTAAGTTACAAAATAAAGATGTTATAATTCATAGATGGCTAAAGTCAATAAATATCTTTAGCATCATTTTGGCGGGAATCAAAATGGCGCCAAATGAAAGGCGCTACTAATGAATCCCAGGAGATGGCCAACTAACGATACGACAGCCAAACTCATTAGAGCTATTTATTATTCCTGTTCTCTGGGGTAGCTCGTTTCTTTGTCCCAACATATGGACGCCAAAAAACTCTGTTTATTTAGACAACTCTCTTTAAACACGCCAAACGATCACGGAACAAATATTTCGACAAGATATTGTGAAAAAATATTCGTCTGCTTAAAAGTCTTTTAGATTTTTGTTGTTTATATCATGTTTATTGACAGTTGCAAACAAGACACGTTATATCCGATCTGGATAATTGCGCGTGAAACTCTTTACAATAATTGTAGTAGAGTAGGTATGTTTATATCATGTTTGTTTAATATAATTGAAATATTTCCTATATTTTGAAGATATATCTTTAAAATGTGGCAAATGATGTTTGAATCGGTTTAATATATGGAATTGAAATCAGCAACATCTTTTTGTGTCTTTTAAAAATAACTTTCAATTATATGCAAAATCAAAGATATTTTCTAAAAATATTTACTTCGAAATTCAAGGGTACTTACTCTTATATCCTCGTCGCCAAATGCAACATCTTTGTACTTTCTTATTATCAGAAAATCTTTATTGTCTTTATAATGTCTGATACAGCTTTTTGTTGTTTATTTGCGAACCGCCAAAGTGACAAAAACAAATCAAAAAGGGGATGATGATAACCTGAGTCTTGAAGATTAACATTTTCATAGAAACATATATATACATATTTATTGCTAGCTATATATCAAAATCTTTCCTATATTTGAATATACAAATAAAACTTTATTATATTTTTGTATTTCTTTAAATATTTAGTATTATTGGAAATTATTAATCACACCATGTATTTCTTTAAAATATGACCAAAGTTTCTCTCAAAACTTGTAATTATAGTTTTAAATATTTAAATAAAAATACATGTGATGATTTAAGACCATGGAATTGTTGTAAATAGTCTAAATATCCACTACCACATGTTCCACCCCATGACTGTATATAACTTCTTATGTACTGCACATAGAAAGCCTCAACTAACATCAATCTGTACCGCGTAAGAAACTAATAAAGTATTGCAACTGCACAGATAGAAGGAATGGAGAGAGACAGGAGAAAGTTAAGGTTAAAACAAATCAGGTTTAGGACAGAAGTCGAAGCAAGGCCTAGCAAAAGAGGCTTAAAACCAGCCCAACTATAAATAATTTACAGTCAATACTTCCTGGCAAGGCAAGACGTATCTGATATCGAGGAAACCATAAAATCTAAGAGTGACGCCCAATTTCCGGGCCAAGACAGGACGGATTTTCTATCAAAGAAAGCCGCCAGAAGACATCACCTAAGTAGGTCAACCAATAGCCTACGGCCACGTGAAAAAGTCCCACCAATTAGGAAAGAATCACCTAAATAGGTCAGCCAATCAGAAAGAAGCAAGGTCATGGTGTTAAACCAAGGACCTAGAATTGTCAGTCTTCGCTTGGAACTCAACGGTAACACTTGCTCTAAAATCTCTCTCTCCTCATCCCATTCCTTCTTGACGTCAGACGCTTTTAGTGGAATCTCTGTTTGTTTATTTCACCTTTGGCCCAGCTGTGTCGCCTTCCACCACGACTGCACGGGAGAGTTGACATCGAGGTTCGTCGAGCATCAGGTAACACTGGTCCCAGAGGTCCCAAGATATCACAGACTCCCCCGTAACGAAGAGTCGACAGGATAGTGGACGCCAAGGTACAAGTAAGCAAGTAGACCACTGTCTGTACAGAAAGATGGAACAGGGAAGAGAGGAGGAGCCAAAGGAACCCATGGAGTCCGATCCCGACTCCGAAAGTGGCGGAAGCCCCACTTTTCCGAAGAAAGAAACAACCTTCGGTAAGACGCAGGAAATTGTCCCCGGCCAGGAAGACGTCACACCCCCGCCGCCGGTGTCAGATGTCCGAGGGAGGTTGACGACGACGCTACATCAGCTTTCTGCCGTGACCGGACATCGCGAGAGGTGGAATCGCTACGATGGTTCGTACGAGGCGCAGAGCTTCTTCACCAACTACGACGCCCAAGCAGATCGGGCCCAACTACAATACTCTACAAGCCTGAGAAAGCCAGCAAACCTCCTGCAAGCGCCCCTCCGAGTTACCAACACGCGAGCGTATGTTACCTGCTCCCCCGACCATCTCTAAACCACGAGCCCAGCGCAAACAATGAACTCTGACCTTCCCAAGAATCCGCCAACCACGACACAAGACCAGGACTGTCCCGACATACAAGACCACACAACAGTAGGTTCCTACTTCTATAATTTTTATTGAACAATGTCTCGTTCGAGCTGAACAGTCCAATAATGTAAACCTACTCTACTACTTTATACAGGAGCATCTATCGCTATAATTAGGCAGAATACTTTTAAAATAATAGAAATCAGTTTGTAAAAGAAAAATACCTGTCCATCCATTTAACTTAACTATTAATGCCATAGCTAACAATATTTTCACCATAGATTATATCTTTTTGATCTTAAAAATAAGTAACATAACGCGTAATCTAAAATTCCATATCATCGATACACCATTGCCTTTTGTCATTTTATTCCTTAATTCCATAAAACGATTTCTACTAATTATAAACTGTTCTCAGATACTCCTGTATCAAGATAATGTGCCTCTACCTACTACCTTTTACCAATTCACTTCGTGCAAGCAACACGTGTCCCATGGACAGGTTAATAAAACTGTCCCATTTACTAAATTTTTCCCTCCTGGAACAGGTTGCTCACACGTGGTGAACTCCAACATTCTTATTTAATCTTATTGTAATGTTCCTAATCCCATTTTCAACGCCCCTATGTCCTTTTCTTTCATATCTTTGGACAGAAGTAACTTAAATCACAGCCTTCCAAAACTATTCCAATCGTTAAATTCCCACATAACTACACTCCCTCGTACCTTCCTTTTACACGCATAGTTAAATATCGACAAATCTCTCTCAACAAAATATACAACACCCTCTCACATCACTTTTTCTAATTAACAAATTGTTAATGCGCGACTTAACACCCAAATCCAATTTCGAGCTACACAAGCTGCATCACGTCGCCCTACTAAACACACACAATCTTTTTTTTTCTCACATTAAACGTGTCATATCCACTAACAATATAAAAATTATCGATATGTTCGTACAACCAACACCCATGACTTTAGTAAATTTGTTATTCTTAGTAACACAGGTTAGATTTTGTACAAAACAGAGACTTCACGCGACACCTTTTCATTTACAATTTTTTCGCTTCGTGTCACAGCGCCACACCACTAAACTCTTTCAATTTTCAGGCCAAAGACGCCTTCACCACGCCTGTGACACATTTATTTAACCACACATTGTCCACGTCGATAGTCGCAATTTCATTCAATTCTAACCCGATATCCATGAATAACATTTTTACTAAGTCCGCCAAAAACCATTCGATTTAATAACAGATACAATATCCGAATTTTCGAAATACAAACACAAATCTAACAAATGCTTGAACACACAGGATCATTACAACCTCTGTATCTCCCTATGTCAGTCCCATAACGCTTGTCACCAAACGTGACAAATCAAAACGCTTTTGTGTTTACAATTTTAGAAATAATATCTCCGAACGTAGTTCGAATTAACTTCCAATAAGTTGAAAGAAAGCAAGCAGCCTCGCAAAAGGCCTCCCTGACCTACATCCGGAATCGCATTAAAAATAGCTTCGCTCCCCCTCGCCCCCCGAGCAAACAAACACCCGACATCTTGTTACGGCCCGTCACCAGGTCTAGATTCTCTCGCCCTCAATTAACTTGTCAACTTAACATCGACACTTAGATCCAAAGACAACATTTTACCTACAAAAATCACACACACCCACATAAGTTTTAAAAATCGACAACATTAGGACTCAGTAAGTTTCACAGTTAGAAACAATGTGATCCACGAGTCGCATCAAACTTTAAACAAATTCGATAAGTTAGAAAAACTTAGGCCAACAAGACCAAAGATATCAATCGAGGACAATTTAAAGCTCTTTCTACCCATCCTAAAAAAACAGGAACATTCATTTGGCCTACAACTTTACATTCTTTCCCAATATATAATTTCTATTTATAATCTTACTTGCTCTTCTTTCTCGATGAACATTTTTTTTTCATTTTAATATCTTGTATATAATCATTATATAGCTCTTATAATTGTTTTTTTTACGTCAACCAATTAGTTTAGATTATTGTCTTTTTTTTATTTTTCTTTACCAAAACTTATTTACTTTTGCTTTATGACTCTATTTTATAATCAACTTTATATTTTATCTTTCATATCATATCTAATAATCTCAAGTTTATATTTCATGTTTACATCACTAATTTGCATTTATCATTTTATATTTTTTCTCACTTTATAAATTAGATGTTATTTACATTGTTTCACCTTCCGCTACCATGTCAATGCTATCGAGTATATTATTGCTCATTATTTTTTTTTTCATTTAATATTTTCACTTTCTATTACCCCTTATATACTGCTGTAGTGTGTTAATCTTTGTATCATATCATCACTATTTTTACTTTTTTTTTAAAGATTACTTTGCATTTAACTTCGCAATTCTATTTTCGATTTTTCAAATCCTTTAACGCTATATGCAAAGCCTTACTTTCGCAATTTCATATCTCAATGATATATTCTTTTATAATCAAACTAAAACTCATGATCTAAAAACAGGGCAATCTTCAATAACCTCTTAAACAACCACTTTAAAGGTTACTTCTTAAGAATTACTAACATTCCTTTTCCGCAGGAATTTTTAACTCCTTCGCAGGCTAGACTTGACCTACTTTGATTTCGTAATTAACAATCTTGACACATCGTCCCCCAGATTTACCTATCCCAACTTCTGGATTGGATACGTGCAAATTGTATATTTTTTTTATTCCAGGGCACTCTCATGCCACACGCTGGCACATTTTTTTTATTTTTTATTTTACTCTTTTTCTCGCTAAGCCCCTGACGACTCTAATTAAAACTTTGATTTCTGGTCACTGATCTTCGCCCTCATTTATCCTGCATGCGTACGTCTTAACGACTAATTACTAAAACCCATAACAATCCCCTTATCTTACTTTTCGATTGTGGTACTGTAACTTTATTCGGTCCTTAAATTTACATGTGAAACATGGCCTAGGTTTTCCGCGCCGTGCACATTAAATGGTTTGGGACTTGAGTCAAAGTGACCTTGCCTCAACCAAGTAATAACTAACCCCTCAACCCTTTCTAACGCCCATCACGAAAAGATCATGATTTACCCATCCAATCATTTATATTTTTACCTATAATCATTATATGTTCCCTATTAAATATTTTATTCATATTTTTATTTTTACTTGTATGTTTAATATTAGTTGTTTATGTTTTATTATCTCTTATGGATATACAGAAATCAACCCCATGTTATATACCAACTCACTTTAATTAATTTTTAAAAAATTACTTCCTTAATAACAGTCTTCCTATTCCGCTCTCTTAAATCCCTCCATATGAACCCTCTCACATCCGGGGCCATCTGTGATGATTTAAGACCATGGAATTGTTGTAAATAGTCTAAATATCCACTACCACATGTTCCACCCCATGACTGTATATAACTTCTTATGTACTGCACATAGAAAGCCTCAACTAACATCAATCTGTACCGCGTAAGAAACTAATAAAGTATTGCAACTGCACAGATAGAAGGAATGGAGAGAGACAGGAGAAAGTTAAGGTTAAAACAAATCAGGTTTAGGACAGAAGTCGAAGCAAGGCCTAGCAAAAGAGGCTTAAAACCAGCCCAACTATAAATAATTTACAGTCAATACTTCCTGGCAAGGCAAGACGTATCTGATATCGAGGAAACCATAAAATCTAAGAGTGACGCCCAATTTCCGGGCCAAGACAGGACGGATTTTCTATCAAAGAAAGCCGCCAGAAGACATCACCTAAGTAGGTCAACCAATAGCCTACGGCCACGTGAAAAAGTCCCACCAATTAGGAAAGAATCACCTAAATAGGTCAGCCAATCAGAAAGAAGCAAGGTCATGGTGTTAAACCAAGGACCTAGAATTGTCAGTCTTCGCTTGGAACTCAACGGTAACACTTGCTCTAAAATCTCTCTCTCCTCATCCCATTCCTTCTTGACGTCAGACGCTTTTAGTGGAATCTCTGTTTGTTTATTTCACCTTTGGCCCAGCTGTGTCGCCTTCCACCACGACTGCACGGGAGAGTTGACATCGAGGTTCGTCGAGCATCAGGTAACACTGGTCCCAGAGGTCCCAAGATATCACATACATATATTGGATCAAAATATCATTTATTTTACCAATATTTCAGTTGGCTGAACGCCAACCTTTATCAAGGTGTTATAACATATTTAATGTGTGTCAACAACAAACTTAGCGCCACATAACGTCAATAGAATTAAGTTATAACACCTTGATAAAGGTTGGCGTTCAGCCAACTGAAATATTGCTAAAATAAATGATATTTTGATCCAATATATGCCTTTTTAATTAAAGATTTATTTATGGATTGCTCTATTTTTAAAAAGTTTTAAATATATTACAGGCATATATAGTAAAATTTCATATTTCTACTATTTTTCTCATATGAAAAAGCTTGTTATAGAAATCTGAAACACATTCTCTGTAGAGAATAAACTATGCATTTAGGAAATTTTAAGTGTAAAGGTTCCCTTTTTATGACACATGAATACCATCTTCCCTAAAAAAATTTTGAATTTAAAATATTTTAGGAAGAAAAAGAAAGATTACACATTTCAAACATACCTTTTATGTATTTCTCCATGTATCCAAAACAATGTATATACCCATTACAAAAAAAAAAGTGAGAGATTTTTTAACGAACATTTTAAACGCCACATCAAAAATATGCAAAGAAGAAGAATGATGTCAACCATTATTTAGAAATGCATTTAAACATCTATGCTAATATATTGGTTTATATATTAGCATGTCCTCTGATATTTGAATTATTAATGGCAGTAGAATTTTTTTATATTTCGAAAAACAAAATTCGCGTTTAAATTTTGCATTTTCGAATAGTTGTTTAAATTTCTATATTCTTTTCACGATCTATAGATATGCATATATAGGCAAATATCTGATATGTAAATAGAATCTATAGGTATGCAAATTGTTTAGCAGACACAAAAAGGTGAAAATAATTTATAGTGTTGAATCTACTTTTGCGAAGCTAGAGTGAACGTTCTTTTATTATCAAACAAAATTCAACATTTTTGTTTATTTTTTTTAAAGATATAAAAGTAATTTCTTTTCTATCTTTAAATAGTTTTACCAACTTCCCATAATAATAAGTTCGATTTATTCACAATATCATTAATCCTTTTTGTTAAAAAAAACGGAGATTTGAAAACTGAAAAGTCAAACGCTTTCTTCTCAAGTAAAAAAATAATCAAACGTGTTTCAAGCAAAAGATTCTTCGATAAAATCTCGAACTTTTGATTCACGTCAATAGTAAACCATTTTAAACAAAAGATCGAAAATAATCGAAATAGTTAAAATTGTGATAAATTTTATTAGTTTATTTATAGGTAAGAGCTTTGAAAATGTGTTGGAAATCTCGAAGCAAAAGCTACAAAGTTAAAAGATTTACGAGATCTTCAAAAAGTGTAGAATCCTTTACAAAGACTGATGATCAAAATCTCCAAGAAATCAACGATCCAAATTTGCCCAAAATTGACGATCATATAGAAATCGTTGAAGACGATCAAAATCTCGAGGAATCAAGAGAAACTACTAAGACATGCGGGAATATGGAAAAACCCGAAAAAAATCGAAAAATGCAACTTCTTGAAGAAATAATTGAAGATATTTTGGAAATATACAAATCAGATTCATCTGTGTACGAAGTAATGCGGATCAAAATCCGAGAAGATTTGCTAATGGTCCCTCCACAAGTTCAACCATACATCTGGATGAACGGAATGATCAGGAGGAAGTTGGGGGACTTTGAGTTTGAAGTGGAACTTGAAAGAGAAGTCCAGAAATTCAATGAGAAAATTTCGAAAGTCTTGGGTTAATTGAAGTTTCGAATAACTTTACACTTAGATAACCATTTATTGATTCCTTAATCATATCATATACATACGATTTTATTATTATTAACTAAAAAGATTTGCATTCGTACAAAGGAAAAATATAAATCTTATTTTCATTTATTATTTATAATATTTTTCATATTTCTATATAAATACTCTATTGTAAATAAATTGTGTTGAAAAAAAATTACGAAAGAAGATACAAAAACGTTCGCTAAAAAAAAATTAATAAATTTGCATAATTTTGTATATGTATATAATTAATAAAAACCTATTAATAATTTTCCTCTTTATTATTAGATTCTACATTCACATGGGAAGAGTTCAAATGTAAACAATTTGCATAAACAGTCATCTATTGACAATTAAATGAACGAACACAGATTCATTGGCCAAAATTCTTTGCTTGTCAATCCTTGATGTACCTTCTAGTAACATTCTGTAGTTTGTGTAAAGGGAAAGCAACAAACAATACTTCATCAATACATGAAAGGACACATCTCGGCTAAAAACTCTGTACCATCTATTGACAGTCTTTGTAAACTAGCAGACTGGGGTCAGTGACAAAGCTATAACACCAGCTTTGATAAACGTCCACCAGGAGAACATGGCTACAAGCTATTTCGTCAGTTCAGAGAGGACTTTAATTCCATGAAACCCGAAAGGAATTCGCGAAATGCGCGTCATTTGCGTCGTATATCTTGCAAATGGAACATAATTTCTGCGTCTATTTTGATGGGAGGTGTTCTTTTTATGGAGATACATTTTCTCCTTGCAAAATATTTTCATCAATATTTTAGCCATAAAATTTGACGAAACACATAGCCCAAAATCATGGTGTTCAATTGGGCGTTCTGAATTTGTCAAAGCTGGTGTAACCGATTATTGCTAGTTTACCAAGATGGTCAATAAATGGAACTTATTTAGAATATAATTCTTTGCTAGCAATTTTAGATAATAAACTTCCAAGGATGAGTATCTTAAACGTTTTTCGAGTTTTCGGGATAACGCCCTTCTACAGGAAAATTGATACAAAATGAAACATAACTATGATATGGCAAGTTATATGTTTAATTATGTATCAACTAGTCGAATGACCCGGGCAACGCCCGTGTTTTACCCGATTGAATGTTTTGATTCAAATACTATTTGTTACAATTATATATTATGGTCATGTGGCCTAGTGGTCATGGCATCTGCCCGGTAAGCGGAAGGTCGTGGGTTCGATTCCCATCCCTTGACACTTTTTTTATTTTATCCATTCTGACCAAAATCTATCCGTGAACTTCACACAGTGATCTTCACACAGACAGAATAAGGCAATTATATAAGTAGATAATAATAATAATTATCATTAGATAATGATCATAATGATGATGCGCGCGTTGATGACCAAAATCTATCCGTGAACTTCACACAGTGAACTTCACACAGACAGAATAAGGCAATTATATAAGTAGATTTTTCCTGTAGAAGGGCGTTATACCGAAAGCTCAAAAAACCTTTAAGATACTCATCCTTGGACGTTTATTATCTAAAAAAAGATGGATTAATATTTTTAACGTCTGTTTTGACGGGAGACGTGTTTTTTATAATTCTGTTTATAGATTAATTTACTTCCTTCAAAACACAATCATCTACTTCTCTAAACATGTAATAGTATTTTATTATTTTTTTTTTTTTCATTTTTAGTTTACTTGTCATGTAACAACGTTTATGTGGTGTGTAAGTAATAAATTTTAAAATATTGTTGAAAATTTAGATATAGTTTTTAAATAATCTATTTGACCCCTATTTTTTATATAATACACTGTGGGCGGCATGGAATTCTAGGCGGAGTCAGATAACAAATTATTTATTGTAAAATCAACTTTTAATTACATTTATTTAATACAAATTTTCAGAAGTATTGTTGTATACTACATGTTGAAGTTCTTTTTGTATCTGTATGTGATCAAATATCATTTCTAGATTATAAAATGTTAGATATATGTGTTTGATATATTATAGATAAATATTTACATTTTATATGATTTATGATTTATATTTAGAATGATGTATAATTATTTTCTTATATTAATATGACAACAAATAATATGATATTAATGTTAATTCATATAATTTTAATAAAGTATATTTTATGAGCATTATATATTTATAAGATAATTTAATATTTGAATTAAATAGTTATTAAACAAATTAAAACTTATAATGAAAATATGAAAAGTTAATATTTGGGAGCCGCTACAACACAATTAAAATTAGAAAGAGAGATTGAAACTTTTTTATTTCAATGTCCATATAAGATTATATAAGGTTAAATACAGAATAAATAAAAGAGAGAGGGATAATTGTTAATAATATTTAGTAAAAAAGATCATATATATAAAGTCTACAGTCTATATTTTTACCCCCTAACGAAGAAAAAATCCCTACCAAAAATATCCAACGAAATATATTCCAAGAATAATCCAAGAATATAATATTTAAATATAAAATTTACATACAACAATCACATAACTGATAAAAAAAAAGAATGTAGTTACATATTTGCCAACAATAATACAATTTTGTTCACTACATTCTGTGAGTTTATTTATTATATTTTGACTATTGACCTTCAATATTTGACCATCGTGACATCGTTAGGGGGTAGGAAGAAGAAGAAAAAAATCTTCCCCAATTTGGGACAGTTCTTCTCTTCCCAAAGATTTGTTCTGGTCCAACGTTCCCTCTTTATCTATTTACACATTTCCCTCCCTCCCTCCAATTTGGGGAAGGTAATTCTGAACTGGTCACCCTGGAGCAGGTCTTCAGTTAAGTCTACGTTGGGACTTCCCCCTAAACCAATTTCATTCAGAGTCTTCTCGCTCCTAAAACTTTGGTCTCCCCCGCAAAGCAAACTCAATATCCTCAGAATGCTTGAAGCCGATTGGTCAGTTTGATTGAGACTGTTTTATCTGCTGATTTTTTTAGCCATTTTCTCCGATCAACTTTTCTCTTCCTCAACTTTTATTTGTGTTTTTTTCTCTCTTATTTTAATTGTGTTCTAAAGTTTCTTAAGGGATCTCTCTTTTACGTTTAATCAGGTGGAGTGTTTTATATTTGTATCTTTTAATAATTGAATATTACTGGTTAACATATGTATGTGTATATAGTTAATGTTATATTTTAAACTATTACTAAGAGAATTGATAAATTAATATTGTGAATTAAATAGGAATATGTGTAGATTTGTCTTCTTTCTGCATAGTGTTCTGATAACAACTTGTCTCAGCAAGACAACATCATGTCCATTGTCGACAGTAGTTCTTCCATTCTTTTCTTCTTTGGTGTTTTGTCTACTTTTTGTCTATTTCAGGTAGTTTTGTCAACTTTTGTGTACTTTTTGTCTATTTCAGGTAGTTTTGTGTTTATTCTGTGTCTATTTCTAGTAGTTTTGTCGAATTCTTGTGCACTTTCTGTCTACTTGGTGAATAAATATGTCTACCTATTATGTTTATTTCTTGCATAGTTATTGAATACTTCTTGTCTATTTATAGTATTATTGTCTTTTTATTGTATACCTCTTGTTTACTCATTGTATAATTCCTGTCTTATCTATTGTTTACTTGTCTAATCCTTGTCTACTTGGTGTCTGTTTCTTGTATACTTGATGTCTGTTTCTTGTCTACTTGGTGGTATTCCTTGTTTACTTGGTGCTATTCCTTGTCTACTTGGTGTATCTTTCTTGTTTACTTGGTGCTATTCCTTGTTTAGTTGGTGCTATTCCTTGTCTACTTGGTATCTATTCCTTGTCTACTTGGTGTATACTTCTAGTCTATATGGTGTTTATTCCTTGTTTACTTGGTGTATACTTCTAGTCTATCTGGTGTTTATTCCTTGTTTACTTGGTGCATCTTTCTTGTCTACTTGGTGCTATTCCTTGTCTACTTGGTGTATACTTCTTGTCTACTTGGTGTCTATTTCTTGTTTACTTTGTGCATACTTCTTGTTTTCTTATTGTCAAAATATGCGACCTATTACAAGTTGATTCTAGTAAATATTAGCAAAACACATTTTCGTGACATAAGTTTCATGATAAGTTAGTCAATGCTACAGAGCTGGGACCATGGTGGTACCATGGTAAAAAAAGGAAACAAAAAGGTTCAATCTAACCACCACTATCATAAAAAAAATCGGACTCAAATTAAAATCCATAGAAAAAGGTTGGGACAGAGTTATCAAGATAAATGGTTCATTTCGCTTTCTTTCCTCCGCTCTTTCTTAAGTTCACAATAAAGGTGGTCTAAGTGGGGCCATTTGTCTCGGCACAGCGCCACCTGCGGCCGGCCCCCCCCCCCCCCCCCAATAAAAATATAATGGACCAAATCTCGGACGGTTTCTTTTTATCGACCTTAAGTTTTAACAGGAAATCGTTAGCTCACTCTTAAAATAATTTCAACTGAGAAATGGCAATCTATGGAGCAACTTTATCTTGGAGTGTGTAATCTATTGTACCTCTCGATATGTATGTGAGACTGCTTCAGATAATCTTATACAGTTAAATCTGTCTATAGCGCCCCCTCTAAATAGCGCCTCCCTCTCTATAGCGCCCGATTTTAAATACGTAGTATGATGCGATTTACATTAAAAGTGACCTGTCTATAGCACCCCCTCTCTATAGCATCCTATTTTGGTGAGTCCCAAGAGGAGGCGCTATAGACAGGTTTAACTGTATATATACTGTACACAAATAATGATGATTACATTATCTATAATTCCTATAACAAGTCATTGATAAGGTATAATTGGTATTAAATAAAAATAAACGATAGCGTAGTAAAAAGAAACGTATTGCTATCGTTTATTTTTATTTCATACTTTATAGCAATTCTTTTGTCTATTTAAAGAAGGTTGAAATCCTCTAAATAATATAAGTGATAGATTTAAAGCGAACGAGGATGCGTTTCTTATAAGTTTTAATAAAGTCAAGCTTTCGGGTCAATAACCCTTCTACAGGTACATATCTTCAGATATGATGTCCTGTAGAAGGGTTATTGACCCGAAAGCTTGACTTTATTAAAACTTATAAGAAACGCATCCTCGTTCGCTTTAAATCTATCACTTTTGTCTATTTATAATTGGTATTATTAATATATACAGTTATCAGCGTCATAATCAAGCAACAATTCTTAATTCTGTCACCGTTTGCTTTGTGAATGGAATAAATACCCAAATATGGCCATTTCTCATAACCATCGGTGGTTCAGTGGTAGAATGCTCGCCTGCCACGCGGGCGGCCCGGGTTCGATTCCCGGCCGATGCTTTTTTTTTTTAACAATTTTTAAAACTCATTTATATATTATACAAGAATGACATCCACGGCGCCAATTTATAATTGTAACGAATAGTATTTGAATAAAATCATTTAATCAGGTAAAACCCGGGCGTTGCCCGGGTCATTCGGCTAGTAGAGTATAAACACAATGTAATAAGAACAAATTAATAAATTTATTATTCTACATACTATTTATTAATTTAGTTTTGGTCTTTTTACATTGGTTTCTACTGTATAAAACAAATTGTACCTTATCAATAACTTGTAATAGTATTTATAGCTAACTAGCCGAATGACCCGGGCAACGCCCGGGTTTTACCCGATTAAATGTTTTTATTCAAATAATATTCGTTACAATTATAAATTGGCACCGTGGATGTCACTTTTGTGCAACGTCCCGCTCCAAACTTTGTGTCTGAGAAGCGATATTTTTATAGAAAGATGATCTGGCTTTTGTTTTCTGCTCGAATGAATGTTTTTCTGTTAGAATTTTGTTCCTGCGTACAAAATAATTAACTGGTTTCACCCGTGGTCTCTGCTTTTTGGAATTTTTCCCGATATAATTATGTATCTAATAATCAAACATGATACAGCAATATCGTCATCATCATTTTCTGACTAAAAATATATAGTTTTAATAATTGATTTATATATTTTTTAAAATAGACTATCGTCTTCCCCGTATTTTTTTACCTATGTATGGAAATTTTGGTTTGAATTAGTGAACTACTGCGAATTTGTATACCGGATATACAAACCAACAAACAAACAGACAAACATACAAACATTCATTTTTATATATAGAGAGATGTAATTCTACCCACTTGTAATTGTAATTAGAGAAAATGCTTTCATGATTACATTTTTCCCAACACTGGTCTGCTACTATGGGGGTAAATAATAATGTCTATAACTATAATAATGATGATATATGAATATAATGATGATAAAATCATTGTGAAAGGAAAACTCCGAAAGCTGTCAATATAGTTGTGTGTGTATACTCGGATAAAAACACACACATTGAAAACCTGGGTATTGCCGTCTTTGCCTTTCTCTACCAATCTAAAGTATAAATGATGATGATTATACTAATATGATGATGATAAAATCATTGTAAAGGGAAAACTTCGAAATCTGTCAATATAGTTGTGTGTGTATATATACTCGGATAAAAACACACACATTGAAAACCTGGGTATTGACGTTAAATATTTGCCTTTCTCTACCAATCTAAAGTATAAATGATGATGATTATACTAATATGATGATGATAAAAATGATTGTAAAGGGAAAACTTCGAAAGCTGTCAATATAGTTGTGTGTGTATACTCGGATAAAAACACACGCATTGACAACCTGGGTATTGCCGTGAAACCTTTGTCTTTCCATCAATCTGAATTAAATAACCATTATGATGATATTAATATAATGATGATAAAATCATTTTAAAGGGAACACTTCGAAAGGCTTATTTGGAATTCTAGAGTTGTGTGTAGGCTCGAATAAAAAAACACACGCAGTTAAAAAAAAAACGGGTATTATAGTAAAACATTATCTTTCCACCAATCTGAAGTAAATAACCATGGTGATCATAGTAATATAATGATGATAAAATCATTTTAAAGGGAACACTTCGGAAGGCTTAGAACTAGCTGTAATTCTAAGAGAGACGAAAGTTGTATATCAAAATACGAAACTATTATAGACGCGTATGATTCTTTTTAAAAATAAAAAAATATATACTGTCCTTACTGCAATAGAAAAATTAATGGGAGGGCCTGGCTCATCAGTGGTGAACCCTCCCAGCGGTTTCGCCAGTTTAATCTACCATTTATCAATTTATTTATGCTTATGAGGTGATACAGCAACGTCTTTACAATAAGAGAGGAGACAAAATGAATCAAATCTAGAAAAAAGAAGTGAGGACTTCTCGGTCATTAAAGTCTGAGAGGCAAGGCCTTCAGCCAGTTCAGGGCTTCCGGGGTGACAGAGTGGAGATTGGAGATTCCTCCATTGAATTTGTACAGCGGGCAGTCATCTAGTATATGGGACATTGATTGTGGGACGTTGCAGGCACAATTTGGATCAATATCAGTTTGGAATAGGCTTTGAGAACAGTAGAATTACATACAATTATAACAGATGACGCGCTAAAGCATCATAATATAAAAGTTGTATATACTCAGACTAAAAAAAACTACACCCAGTAAAAAAACCGGGTATTGCCATGGAACCTAGGTCTTTCCACCAATCTGAAGTAAATAATAATGATGTTAAAATATCACTATTATATAGAGAGTAGAACTTCAATAAGGCTTAAATATGAATTTTGTTTCTTGTTCTATATTCATATATTCGATTAAATATACATATTGAGCCTTTGCATAGCTCATTCGTGTATATAGATATAGTCTTATTAATATATTTGAACAATATGCTAATTTATATTAAAAAACAGACACTTCGGCCAGTTAGAGTTTTTTATTTTCCTCAACGTTTCAACAAAAATATTGTGTCTTCGTCAAGTAGAAGTAATTAAAAATAAAGCATTTGGAAAGACAAAAGATTTTGTCGAAACGTTGAGAAAAATAAAAAAACTCTAACTGGCCGAAATGTCTATTTTTAATAGTAATATGAATGCCGGCCAGACAACCTCTATACTCGGTATAATATGCTAATTATCTTATATTCCATTATTGTGTTCAACATGAATTAAGTTAATACAATGAAAGTTACGTCCATCATCATCATTTCCTCCATTCCAATATATATATGGGAGGAGAAAAATAATTGGCAGACGATATCTTCAGAAATTGGGCGGGAAAAAAAAAGATGAAGAGGAAAGGGGGAGGGGGGGGTTCCTTATTAGGAAGAAACCATCCCCACCATGCAGAAGAACCCTCCATTAGGCCTAAGGGAACGCAAAACGCTCATTTGCGGATGTATATATATATAAAGCAGACGATAGCGTCAACGGCTGCCATATTGGGAAAGGGAGAATTTGCTTCGCTTGTAATTTGCCCTCAAATTTGTTCCTAATTTCCCTCCAATCAATTCAAGATTTGCATTCCCATATTGGGGGCATATATACCATTTTCATTTCTGTGTATAATATTATATTGTTGTATTAAGCTAAGGAGAGTTTATTTTTTAATATAGCTTATATTCGTCAAAGATTTTAGACTCAATCTTACTTCTACAGTTATACTTTAACTATTCGTTAAGAACCTTTTTATTTAGAATGGATAAAAAATACCTGTGTATATAATTAATGGCTTTTTTACATTATAATGGATTTTTGGTTTGGTCATCTTATTTCAATACATGTACTAGGAACGAAATCCAATGGCTACGGACATACTAGAATGGGTATCCGATGGCTACAGACATACTAGAATGGGTTTTCGATGGCTATGGACATACTAGAATGGGTATCCGATGGCTACAGACATGCTAGAATGGGTTTTCGATGGCTATGAAAATACTAGAATGGGTATGCGATAGCTACAGACATACTAGAATGGGTATCCAAAGGCTACGGACATACTAGAATGGGTATCCGATGGCTACGGACATACTAGAATGGGTAGCCATAGCTACGGACATACTAGAATGGGTAGCCATAGCTACGGACATACTAGAATGGGTATCCGATGGCTACAGACATACTAGAATGGGTATACGATGGCTATAGACATACTAGAATGGGTATCCGATGGCTACAGACATACTAGAATGGGTATCCGATGGCTACAGACATACTAGAATGGGTATACGATGGCTATAGACATACTAGAATGGGTATCCGATGGCTACAGACATACTAGAATGGGTATTCGATGGCTACAGACATACTAGAATGGGTATTCGATGACTACGGACATACTTGAATGGGTATTCGATGACTACGGACATACTAGAATGGGTATACGATGGTTACGGACATACTAGAATGGGTATCCGATGGCTATAGACATACTAGAATGGGTATCCGATGGCTACAGACATACTAGAATGGGTATCCGATGGCTACGGACTTACTAGAATGGGTATCCGATGGCTACGGACATACTAGAATGGGTATCCGATGGCTACGGACATACTAGAATGGGTATCCGATGGCTACGGACATACTAGAATGGGTATCCGAAGGCTACAGACGTACTAGAATAGGTATCCGATGGCTACAGACATACTAGAATGGGTATCCGATGGCTACGGACATACTAGAATGGGTATCCGAAGGCTACAGACGTACTAGAATAGGTATCCGATGGCTACGGACATACTAGAATGGGTATCCGATGGCTACGGACTAGGGCCTCCAATCCCGGGATCCCGTTTCCCGGGATCCCGGAGCCAAATAATGATCCCGAAATCCCGGGATTCTGCTCGAAAAATCCCGGGATTACTGGTTTGTGCATGAAAACCAGCGCAAAAATATATTTTTATTATCTAGCATTTTGGTAATCAAACAGATGATGAGATAGCACATTTTTGACGTTTTGTTTATACAGCTGTATTTCGGGTCTTTTTTTTTTTCTGAGAGATTTGAAATTATTTTCATGCACTAATAACGAAGGGTTATTCTGCAAGATCTTTCCAAAATGGCAGCCTCTAGAATGAGAGTATGCAGCAGTATACATGGAGGGGGCCCCAGTTTTTGTTCTGACCTTTCCGAGAATGACAATAAGGACACTTCTCCACTTAACGTTAGCCTAGAGGTAGCACATCCCTCATTCCCTGAAGCAATTTATCCACAATCTCCAGTATTTTCAAAGAAAAATATAAATGAAGTGACGAAAAAAGCTCATGTGGTTGTGAAATTTTTCAAACGATCGCCGCTGAAGAACGAGATCTTACTGAACTACATGCGGCAAGATAATCGCATTTCCACCAGTATGTGTCTCATTCTCGACTGCAGAACGAGCTGGGATAGTTTATTGAACATGTTGGAGAGACTTCTCAGTGTGAAGTCAGCGATTAAGAAGGCGCTAATAGATGTGAATGCAAATGTCCGTCTAACTGATGAAGATTTTGATATCATGACGCAAGTAATTTCCGCACTGAAACCATTTCGGGCAGCTGTGGCGGCTATCTGTAGACGCGACGCGACCTACGCTTTTGACTGCAGAAGCAAGAGTAAAGTTTCTTCTAGAGGAGCTGCAAGCACAATCTCATTCTCTCAGCAAAGATCTGCAAAAATCTTTTCAAAAGAGAATTTTAGAAGAGCGATGCAATAAAACATCTTTAGTCCTCCAATATCTGCACAATCCGCAAGCACAGTTAGAAAAAAAGAAGATGGTCAAAGACTTTAGCGTGAAATTGCTTTTGCGTATTAAACCGTTGCAGGAACAAATTGCCGAAGTAAGAAAATTCAGGCTGATAATTCGCAACTTCCTCGGAGTTTACAAGAACGCCATGAGCCATCACAATCGAATGACCATTTCACAATTGAGCGCCGATTGCAAGAAGCTATTGAGGCTGCCTCTTCAACTTCAATTGCAATACCTACACCAGACTCCGCATCCTACTCAACTATGATTAACCACGAACTTAATATTGCTGCTAAGTCAGGCAAACGAGGACCGTTTTTAGAGAGTGTGTATCAATACTTGCTGACAATTCCTCCAACGTCCGTGGAATCGGAAAGAGTCTTCTCCTCCTCTGGATACCTATGCAATAAGATACGTTCTAGTTTGCATGATGACACTAAAATGACATTAATACATAGTTGGGCAAATTTCAATAATGATTACATTTTCTATAATCACAATTGCAAATAATCATTTGCTATAATTACAATTACAAGTAATTTTAACCACAATTGCTATCATTATATATAGAATTACGAGTAATTATGTTTACATTCTAATGCAATTATTTTTTTTGCAAAGTAATGCATTGCAAAGTAATCGTAATTACAAGGTAATGTATACAGTGCGGCAAATAATTTTTAAGACTCGCGCTAGATAAAGGCCAATAGCAGAGCCAGTTATGAAATTGCGCATGCGTATATATATTCGAAGCCTTATCTAGCGCGTGGCTTTGTTTCAGCCATTTTGGTTAACTCTTTAAAAACATACAGGCGATTTTTGAAAAGTAAAATTTTTTGTTCGTCGGAATTCTGAGATGGAACAGAGAGCGGTCATTAAATTTAATGCAAAACTTGGTAGAAGTGCATCGGAAACATATATTTTGATGAAGCAAGTTTATGGTACGTTATGTTTGAGTAAATCAAATGTTTTCATTTGGCACAAACGTTTTTCGGATGGAAGAAATACGCTAGAAGATGATAAGCATACTGGACGACCAAGTTCTTCAAAGACACCAGAAAGTATAGAAAAAGTGCGAGAATTTGTTGAAAACAATGATGGCAGAGGTTTTACACATCAACAAAGAAACGATTCGAACCATTCTGCATGAAGATTTAGGTAAAACTAAAGTCTGTACTAAATTTGTTCCACACACTTTAACGGGCGAGCAGAAATCAGTGTGAATTGCACATTGCAGGGACATCATTTCTGCCTATGAAAATAATTCAAACTTCCTGAAATCAATTGTTACGGGTAATGAAACATGGTGTTTTCAGTATGACCCAAAGACAAAGCGCCAAAGTGCCGAATAGAAGTCAAAAAACTCTCCACAAGCCAAAAAAACGCGAAAAGTGCCATCAAAAATCAAAACAATGCTGATTACCATTTTCGATAGTAGAGGTATTATCCACAAAGAATTTGTTCCCGCTGGACAAACCATTACTGGAGAGTATTATTTAAACTTTTTGAAACGTTTGATTGCCAGAATTCGTCGCATTCGTCCAGAATATCGCGATGAAGACAGTTGGTGTTTGCTGCATGATAATGCACCGAGTCACTCCTCACTCATTGTTCGTCGCTTTTTGGCCAAAAATAACGTCTGTGTGTTGAATCATCCTCCGTACTCGCTTTATTTAGCACCATGTGACTTTTATTTATTTCCAAAAATAAAATTGAAGTTAAAAGGTTGTTTTTTTTATGATATCCCGACCATCCAGAGAGCTGCGACGAGCACTTTGGAGGCGATTCCTCAAAGTGGCCTGCAAGAGGCATTTAATTCCTTATTAAATCGTTGTAACATATGTATTGAATCCAGAGGGGATTATTTTGAATAAAAAAATAGTAGAAATTGAATTAGCTTGTTTATGTTTTATTTTACAAACCCATTCTTAAAAATTATTTGCCACACTGTATATTACTTTGAATGGATTACTGCCCAACACTGCATTAAGAGATGTGGTCTAAGCGTTCCAAGAACAGTAATTTTTCCAGATGTGTGTACAGTAATTGACAGATAATTTCAAACTGTAACCCAAAAGCAATGATTTAGTTCATAAGCAGGCGCACAATATATAGCTTTCAGGTTGTTTTCATCGAAATAAGTGCCACGTCATTGGCACTATATAAAAGAAAAAATTAAAAATATAACGAACGAAACGATATACCTCTTGGCGTAGAAAGATCAAAATGTTTTTCAATCCCGGGATATCCCGGGATTGAGAAAAAAGCAATCCCGAATCCCGGGATTGAAAATATGTACCGGGATTGGAAGCCCTACTACGGACATACTAGAATGGGTTTTCGATGGCTCCTAAGAAAGCGTTGTAAACTTATATCTCGAACTTAATTATTTTTATTTTTTCTAATAGAAACATAAATTACGCTTTAGTATATTCTCCAATCAAGATTAATTAATTTTTAAAACATATTGTGTGGGCAATAAATGCTTATTGTGCATATTTAATTACACATATTGTAGAAAAACCGTATATACATATAGATATTTTTCATATATTTTACAAAAAAAAAAAGAATACATACCTATTTACACATTTGTGAACTCGGCTAATATGCAGATAAGTGCATACACCACGCTCATTAGAATTTATAAAAGCTTCAATGACAAAGGAGAACCACTTTCCTAATTTATTTCCAGAAAAATCTCAGATGGCTTCAAGTCAAGCGTATACAACTAAAGCCTCTTTCTTTTTCAAAAACTAAAAATTTTTAAAATTAAAACTTGGGAATCAATATTCTTCAGTTAAAAGTTTGAACATTTAGTTTTCTCCCTCGGTATGAAAATTGAAGTGTATGCAAATTAAAGCCAATTTCCATCTTAATTGGAGACCCAATCGCCAGTTTGATTGGAAAATTACCGAATTTTTAAAAAAGTTTTGCTTCCCTTCCCCAAATGGAGGTTTAAAAAGAGTTTGGGTGTTGCCACCATTAAAGAGTTCGTTAGTGTTTTCACTCGATGTCGTCTGCGCATATAAAGGCCTCATTAAAGGAAAAAAAAACGAAGGCAAATTAAAGGTGTTATCCCATGGACCCTAGAGTTTCTTGTTAGAACTCCAGTTTTCTAAACAAAGACTTGAGGGGAGGTAAAAAAAAACTGCTGATTATTATTTTTTAATAATAAACTTTTGATGGCTAATTATTTTCGCTTTTTAATTTTAGAGTTTATATGAAAATTTGTTTTTATTGTGTTTTTTTATGTTGAATAGTTTGAATTTTTTTTTTTGAATATTTTTTTTTTTTTTTTTTTTTGTGTCTGTTTGTGATAAGAAAATTTTAGTAATTACTTTTTAAAGGTAATTTTTTAAGGTTTCATTGAGTCGGAATTAAGAAGATATTCAGTTTGAGTTTTGTTACTTTAATATATTTTTTTTTAAATCAATTTTAATAAAGATTTCTTTAAAATTTTTCAATGGTTATCAAATTCATGTTTACATTTCTACGTCGAATTTTTAAAAATATTTTTTTTATGCATGCGTTTTCTCTTTCTGAATTTAGTTTTGAAAAGCGTATTTAATTTCTTTTTTTTTTCTAAAAAAATAAAGACCCCATTATATCAGAATGTAAATAGAGAAAATATGGTTTTATGGGCTACTAACCAAAGGTTATGATTTTTGAGCCCAAGCGCGATGTCAGGTGGCAAGGGACCCTAGGATCTGGCGGCAGGAGATGTGTCGCAGGGGTGGTGGAAACGTTGGGCACGCAGGGGAACAGCGCCAAGGTGCAGTGAGGCAGGAGCATTGAATTGGCCAGGATCCAGTAGAAGTGACAGATGGAATTGGAGGCAGAAGGTCCTTTAAGCCTAGAACTTGAGGGCCCTAGACTTCAGGATGGGGCAGCTTGAGGCTCTCGCCTCGTGCTTGTCAGGAAGGCCCTTGGAGCAGCAGTTGGCACATTTGGAGGTGCGCTGGTCAGCAATGGATGGGCAGGCGCGGCCTTCATGGCCGTCTTGACCGCAGTGGAAGCACTTAGGAGCTCTGGAGCATTGGGCAGAGTTGTGGCCGAAGCCACAACAGCGGAAGCAGACGCGGGCGCGGATGGACTCCTCGAAGTTGAGGATTACTCCATCAACCACGATTCTCCCGCGAACGCCCAGGGCCCTAAAGGTCTTGAGGTCCACCTCGATGAAGGCGGTGCAGGTCCCGCTTCTGGGTGCAGAACGGTGCGCCACGCGCACCACCTTGTCCCCAGGAAGTTTTCTAACAGCAGCGGTTTCCAGGAAGGTCTCCTCAATTGTGGAGTTGGATGTCTCCTCATCCACTTTGAAGAGGCAGATCCGTGGCAGGATCTCCTTCTGCTGGCGGACCTTCATTCCATTCAACTTGCTGGCCAGGGAGGTTGTCACCTCAGGGATGGTGTCAGGATTACTGGAGTGGAGGACCAGCTTCCCCTTGGTGTGCAGGGAGGCCCAAACGCCTTGGGGGAGAGTGTGGGCAGCGCGGACAGCTTTTAGCATCTCCCTTGGGTCAGCCTGTGGGTCATCAGAGATGACCACTGTGTGGGCCGCCGATTTTTCTCCATGGAGGATCACTTGGGCGGCCGCAGGCTTGGATAGGCGGGAAGGCGCAGGTTTTGAAGGACCATTCAGGTTTGTCCTCTTTGCAGGCGGGTTGGGAGCCTCAGACTGCTTCCTTTTGGTTGGAGCAGGAGCAGGCAAGGTGGAGGCAGGCTTCTTGGCAGGGAGAGCAGCAGGAGCAGGAGTGGCGGGCTTGATTGGGTCAGTCTGGGAGCTGGTTTCCTTGCATGAAGAAGCAGGGCAGGTTTGAGTACCGCGGCAAGCAGTCTTGGGCTTTTTGGCCTCCTCAATTTCGTCCAACTCTGCGAAGGATTCGAGGGTGTCAGTGAGGTTCTCTACTTTGGTAGCGAGGGCCTTGATCATTTCAGTCCGCGAGGCGATGTAGCGGATCAGGTCCTCATGCAGGGATTTCAGGGCAGGATGGCCAATGGAGCTCAGGATACTGCAGTTGCGTGAGATCACCATCTCATCTTCCCTCTCCAGGTCGGCGACGTTCACGATGGGCTTGTAGGCCTTCTTTTTCTTCTTGGCAGGATTCATGTATGACCAACGATTATTGTTGTTGGGAATGTAAATAGAAAACATAGTTTTATATATATATTTGAAAAAATATATATATAAAAAAAGGTTTAAAAAAAGTCAAATTTATAAATCGTTAGTATATATCTTTAAAAAAAAGGGTTTAACTTTGTTTAAAATTAATTTCGACGATGAAAAATATTCAATTCCTATTTTAAATTCTTATTTTTGATGTTTATTTTACTTATTTTAGAAACAAAATATTTCGAAAGAAAAACTTATTTTTTTTCTAATCAAAAGCAATATTTAGAGAATATGAGGCGTGTTTGACTCGTCTGCTAAAAGGTAAATTTGTGATGTTGCCGAGAGATCAAATGAATTGTAGATAATGCAGACAAAACTAAATTATATATATATGAGAGGTCATGCCGTGGTCCATTTGGATGAGGAAAGGGAAGACTAGAACGTGGCTGATTCCACACTACCCTGTTCAGTGATACGCTAACCATGACGTATGCACGAAGGAACGTGTGGCCATTGGACATGTGTCAGACCTGGAGGCTGTTGTTGGGTGCTGTGCTGCCTGGAGTATAGGAGCTCTATCTATTATTTCTTCCTGTGGTGAATCTGTATAAGACCGCTGGTCTTAATAAAGCTTTGTGTGTGTGTATATGAGAGGTCTCTGAAGGCTTTCTGATAGGTCAGAGATACTGCTAGCCATCAACCTATGGCTGGTTGAGGAGAAATAGATGCTTTATTATTATTATTATTATCCCTAGTATACGTGGTACAGGCCATGATAATCATGGTGGGTAGAAATTGGTGACTGCTTTTACTGTAAGTGCATCACATATCTACATATGGTACAGGCCATGATAACCATGGTGGGTAGAAGTTGGTGACTGCTTTTACTGTAAGTGCACCACATGTCTACATATGGTACAGGTCATGATAATCATGGTGGGTAGAAGTTGGTGACTGCTTTTACTGTAAGTACACCACATGTCTACATATGTGAAAAGCGCGCAATTCGACTTTTACATTTACAAGTTTGCTAGAGCACCATTTGCTTATTTTCACTCGCTGGTGGGGTTGGACTCTTACAAGAATCGGGGGCCATTGGATAATTTTTTTTAATTATAAAAAAGTATCAAATGCGGGATATGATCCCGGGTCATAGCGGTAGAAAACCAACGGCTTAGATCACTCGTCCACCGACCACCCCGACATAGACAATTTTTGACAATTCAATATATTCTATTGACCCTCTTAGTCTATTGTTACAAACATTAAAGACAAATTAAACAAAGATAAATGTGATTATTTACAATTTGGTGATGAAAAAAAAATATATATAAAAAAACTCTTATCAGGAAGGGAGGCTCCTCCATCTTGAAAGAGTCCTCCACCAGATAAGGACAGAATCTCTCAGTTTTATGTTGAGATGATACTTATAGAGACACTAGCCGAATGACCCGGGCAACGCCCGTGTTTTACCCGATTGAATGTTTTATTCAAATACTATTTGTTACAATTATAAATTGGCGCCTTAAATAAATGCATATATTAGTTAATAACTAAAGCCCTTGTGCTTTATCTGTCTATATACTGTTGGCTTCCGTAGGCGTCTCTTATTGGGAAAAAGAAAGAGAGGATTCCATTTAGTTATTAACTAATATATGCATTTATTTAAGGAGCGACCCGCTCCAACACAATAGTTACAAAAACGAAAAAGCGAGTGGGGGGGGGGGGGGCAAAGGTGGCGTGATCGTAGCCAACCAATAGGAGGGCGCCATTCCAAAAAAAAAAGCAAACGGTGACAGAGATGATAAATGATTAGGAGATGAAGAATGACGCTCGTAACTGTATATAGAATGATATTTATAGAGACATGTCTTGGAAGACACCAGGATGGCCAGGACATTGATAATTGATAAAAGAACTAATTCGGTAAATAAACTCGTCTAATTTTCGGTAATGATAAGTAAAAATTAATAACAAATAAATGTACTAACAATATGTTTCTTTTTAGATAAATGTCATCAAATATCATCTCTACAAACTCCGCTTTTGCCGGTCCCAAGCCCGGATGAAAAAGGAGGAGAGGGAGCAGTAACAAGCTCACTAAAAACCCTGGGCTCAGCTGGCCCGGCTGATAGTACCCTGTAAGGGCTCAAGGGATACAGGATGAACAGCATTTGTAATCCATGTTAGGAGTGGCTGTACATGGCGTCTGTTCCTCATGTCAGAGGCGGCCATTTCTTTTAGAGCTAATTCGGCCTGCCACTGAGTAGTGCTCCCAGTTTTAATGACAAAGGCATTCTACTTCACCCAGTGTGGAGATAAGAAAGAATAAGATAATCTCTACAGACTTTACTTCAATGATATAAGTTATTGGATGAGAGGACCTGACTCAAAATCTCATTCAATAACTTATATCATTGCAGTAAGATCTGCAGAGATGATATTTGAGGATATTATTAAAAAGAAACACATTGCAAGTAAATATATTTGTTACAAATTGAATCCATAGATGACAATTGTATTTATAAATGTAATTTAATTCAGTAAATTTGTGGTAAATAATAACGACTTCAACCTGACTGAAATAATTAAATGCAGTAAATAAATGAATCCTATTGTCGCGAAAAAAATAATTAAATAGGCTTCCGAATTACTTTAAATATTTATTTAATGAGTTATATGAGAGATTTTAAATATAAAATAAAAGTTACTATGTACATGAGCCAAATCGACCCAGCAGTTAGAACAAGAGAGGAGAACTGAGTTTTTCTACCTTCCACTTGGCGCCACAGTTTTCCCTGACCTGTCGGTCCAGTCCAGATAAGAGAAAATACTCTGTCCTCCTGACAATATATATATTTGCTTATCCCTATTATACGTGTTACAGGCCATGATAATCATGGTGGGTAGTTAGCGACTGCTTTTACTGTTAAGCGCACAACATGTTTACACATGTTCGACTTTGCACTTACAAATGTGCCAGAGCCCCGTTTGGTTACTTGCACTCGCTGGTGGCAAAAGCAAGAATCGGGAGCCATTGAAGCATTTTTTTAAACAGAAAAAAAGTTTATAATGCGGGAATCGAACCCGGGTCGTAGTGGTCGAAAACCAAACGGTTTAACCAGCCTTCCACCGACCCCCCCACAATATCTACTTATATATTTGCCTTATTCTGTTTGTCTGTTTGTCTGAAGCTCACGGATAGAATGCGCGCCCATTGGCCGCCAGCAAACACGTGACCTCCCTGCCCGCCCCCCTCTAGACAACCCTGTTAACAGCTGTGTGATACATACACCTGTCTATAGCGGCCATTCTAGACAACCCTGTTATCAGCAGTGTGTTACATCCACCTGTCTATACAGACCACCCTGTCTATAGCGGTCACTTTAGGCAACCCTGTTATCAGCAGTGTGATACATACACCTGTCTATACAGACCACCCTGTCTATAGCGACCACTCTAGACAACCCTGTTATCAGCTGTGTGATACATCCACCTGTCTATACAGACCACCCTGTCTATAGCGACCACCCTAGACAACCCTGTTATCAGCTGTGTGATACATCCACCTGTCTATACAGACCACCTGTATATAGCGGCCATTCTAGAAAACCCTGTTATCAGCTGTGTGATACATACACCTGTCTATAGCGGCCACTCTAGACAACCCTGTTATCAGCTGTGTGATACATCCACCTGTCTATACAGACCTCCCTGTCTATAGCGATCACTCTAGACAACCCTGTTATCAGCTGTGTGATACATCCACCTGTCTATACAGACCACCCTGTCTATAGCGGCCACTCTAGGCAACCCTATTATCAGCTGTGTGATACATCCACCTGTCTATACAGACCACCCTGTCTATAGCGACCACTCTAGACAACCCTGTTATCAGCTGTGTGATACATCCACCTGTCTATACAGACCACCCTGTATATAGCGGCCATTCTAGATAACCCTGTTATCAGCTGTGTGATACATACACCTGTCTATAGCGGCCACCCAAGACAACCCTGTTATCGGCTGTGTGATACATACACCTGTCTATACAGACCACCCTGTATATAGCGGCCATTCTAGACAACCCTGTTATCGGCTGTGTGATACATACACCTGTCTATACAGACCACCCTGTCTATAGCGACCACCCAAGACAACGTTTTTAAAATATATTCGCACTCGGGTAAACCCCGGGGGTTGCCCGGGCCATTCGTCTAGTATATAAATAACCAAAATCAGTATTCCAAAAAAAAACTCAAGCTCACTCGTGAAATCACACCTTCAACAATATAAATCTGTCAAAAAAAGAAGGAAACAATTTCGAGTCAGGCAACCAACAAACTGGCCCATATATAATCGTATTTAAGCTCAACCATTAAGTTAATTCCGCCATAAAAACTTCACCGTTTTCTATCGCCACACCCCATTTCCTCTCTCAGCCAGTCAGGGACCTACGTGATGGATGCTGAAATTGAGGGGAAAGGTTCGAAACGCTCAATTGAATAATGTTTTAAATGACAGAACGTTCTGTGTGAATAACACACATGTGCTCACAACTCTTTCACTTTCTTCTTTCATTTATTTAGTACCTCATTATTTTTTACCTTTTTTCTTTACTCTTTCTACCTCAACACTCTTCTTTTTTCAATCCCAAAAAAAACTTTGATAAAAAAGATCCTATCGATCAAAAGAATTCTTTAACTAAAAATAATATAATGTAGCGTAGAAATCAAGTCTTTGTATATCTGGAGATGTGAAAGTATTTATTGATGACGTCACGGCGACCAGTCGACAATTATTAACAACCAAACTATCTACAGCTATCAAACAAGCAAGCTAGGTAACTAAATGATGATTTTACAAATAATAAATCCGTTTACAAATATTTTCATTGAATAATTAAATAATAAATTATTTCTTCGACACAATATTGTCTTCAAATTCTACCTCCTTAATTGTAAAAATAAGATGCAAATATCTTTAAAGTAACGATACAATTTTCCGAAAGCTTGTACCTTTATTTTGATATTTTTAAAAGAAGCTTTTTATCCTAAAGTATAGCAATGATTGTTTATATTGATTCTTAAGTCAAAAGAGAAAAAATAATGATTGAAATACAATAAATAAAATATCGATAATATGCAAATATAGTGATGATCAAAAGTTAGTCAACAAAATGATTCTATTGAAGACAAATAAAAAGATAAATGTCTTTGCAGTAGGTCTTATTTATACAGGATTATGCAAATATAATCATCAAACATAAAATTGTGTCGTATATTTTCTTTTGTGTTTACATATTACTAGATTAATATACACGTGCTTCTGGTCAGGATATGATTTCATTATTTTTAATATCAACACCTGACCCCTTTATTTTATTTTTTATTTTTTAATTATTTTTTTTTTTCATGTGTTATCTGGCCTTAAATACCCATTTCTTGGTTTCTCAATAAGTCTCTGGGACCAAAAATCTTTTTGATCGCAGTGGTACAGCCTGCTCCACGCTGACAAAAGTCGCGCACTAAAAATTGTTTCCAATTGGATAAAGTGATGTGAGAGTGTTGTAACGTTTGTTGAGAGAGATTTGTTATTGATTAAATATGCATGTAAAAGGAAAGATGAGGGAGTGTATTTATCCTCGAATATTAACGATTGTAATAGTTTTGGAAGGCTGTGACTTAATTTAGCTACTGGCGGTGGAGTGAATCTTTATTTTTAACTTGTTTTGGGAAAGATAGTTGTTTTCCCTAGTGGTGTTTTTGAAGATATTGTATCTTCCGATTTTTAAAATTAAAAAAAAAACTGCGTTTCACCTATGTTAATTTATATTTAAAATTTGAACATACTTTTTTAAATCGTTGATTATGGTAGTTAAAATGATTCTTATAAAAGGACAATGTCGTGAGAGTTACAAATAATTTGAATTGGGCGCTTACTTAAAATGGTGAACATTACCAAATTTTAAGAATTGATAAGGATATTGGTCTTTTGGTATAAAGATAACTAATAAGTAAAACAAAAATAAGTTGAGAATTATGATGAATGAGATTTTTTTTTTTTTTTTTTTTAATAATAATAATGATTTTTTTTTTTCAAGTTGTAGATTTGGATAGTACCATTTTAGATAAATTTAAGAACGACATGTAAGATTAGTAAAAATGGTAAAAAAGCGTGATGGGCGAAAAAAATTTTTTTTTTTTTTTTAAGTAAAATTGAGAGTAATAACTTGAAATTTATATTCTGATTAAAAATTAAAGTAAATTTGATAAATGATAGTGTGAAAGTTTTAAAAATTGAATAAAAAATGGTATAAAAAAAGGTAAAAATTGATTTTAAAATGCTTAAAGTGAAAATATAAATACAAAATTTATAGGGAATCAAGTTTTGAACTTGAGGATAAAGTTAAGGTAGGTTTTTTTAAAAACTTACAGTTGTGTGAAAGTTCAGTCAGGAAACTTGGTCTTGGCTTGTATTCCTGCTGACGTTGAAGACGCTCCATGTAGAGCTTGTAGAAGCTTGTAACTTCTGGAAAGTTGTTTGTCGCTTGTTGCCTTGATCATTGTCGATATCAGGCCGAAGGTGGAGAACTTGTCACAGGGTTTGGGTACATCGTTGCTCGGTTTCCATGTCTTGCGGGAATTTCGGGGCTGTCGTTGGCGCGGTCAGCTTGCTCCTGGCGTTGGCGATCGGTTAGCGGGTATGCGGAAGTCCGTTGGGGCGGCGTTTCTTCCGTAAATATCTTGGGGAGAGATTGCTTGGACGTTTCATTGGAATGGTCGGGCTTGTTCCTCCATCTTCGCTCTTTCTCGCTTCCTATCTGAACAGTCTTCTTACCTCTTCGTTGTGTCATCCTTCGTTTTGGTCATCCTGTCGACTTAAATGTGGTGATGAGTTGCTGTCGACTTGTACTGTGTTGAGATCCTGTCGACTCATGTAATGATTGTTGAATTCCAGTAGCTTTTGTAGAGATCCTGTTGACTACTGAAATAATGTTGAAGTCCTGGTAGCTCTTGTTGTACTTGTTGACCAAGAGGAACAGTCAGGATGTAGAGTTTTCCAGTACCTCTCTGCACCTTGGAAGACCTTTAAAAGTTCTCACAAAATACAGGCAGTCGTGGTCGAGGCAGAGTGGAAAGCTGGGGATATCCACACAAAAAACGAAGACACAGTTACACTAAGAAAGTTCCGTTAACAGATAAAAGCTGAGCTAGAAGCGCAAGATGGAGATAGACGAATTCTTCCTAACTACATGTTGGATGAGATCGACGTAACATACGACCGACGCGGCTTGCACTAAGGGTGAACTAAACTAAACTGACTGAACTGTACTGAGCTGTCAAGCCACTGTAAGGTGATGATTTATAGGTTAAAGACGGGGTGACCTTATGTGACAGGGGCGTTTGAAAAAGGGCGCCTTTATCTGTCCAGGTGTGAGAGGGGTCTCTGCATTCCACCACATGTGACAGTGTGGGTGGCCTGTCGTGGGAACTGTGAATCTACCTGATTTATGACTCCCATCTTTAGACTCTGTTGTTTTGGCAATTCTATGCTCGATCTCTGCTTTAGCTCAACTCTTAAATCTATTACAGATTTTATTTATTTATCCACTTTGTACAAATTACATTACATAGGTGATGCAATGACACAGATTAATCATGCGCATAATTATTTATAGATGTGTCTCTATATACAACATGACAATCTTGTTATAAGTTATCTACACAATATGAGGTTGTTGTTTTAAATTACCATATATACATTCTGTACAACACTACAAACTGCTGGAAGTGAGAAAAGATGAAACGATCAAGAAGGTAAATGGTGGGTGAAATATTTCCGAGGTTTGCCCACCCACCCAGCAGCAATAACCCCCTTCCACGAGATTTATGACCGGGCCATATTACCCGGGAGCAATTAATGCAAATCCCACGGCGATATATTAATGCAATGCTCATTAAGGATCCTTGTTGTAATAGGGTTAGGTGATTGTGTGTGGTAATACCGCAGGATGATGGAGAGCGGTTGATTAATGCACCTATACCATTGGGCGCTCAAGTTGGAAACTCCGACTGACGTTACAACTGATAGTTATGGACAGTTTAAATCTCTGAAATGTCACCAGTCCACCGTCTTTTACATTGGTGATAGCTAGAAACACCAAGTTTTATATATCTATACTCATAGCCATCGGATACCCATTCTTGTATGTCTTTAGCCATCGGATACCCATTCTAGTATGTCTGTAGCTATCGTATACCCATTCTAGTATGTCTGTAGCTATTGTATACCCATTCTAGAATGTATTTAACCATCGGATACCCATTCTAGCATGTCCCTAGCCATCGGGTACCCATTATAGTATGTCCATAGCCATCGGATACCCATTCTAGTATGTCTGTAGCTATCGGATATCCATTCTACTATGTCCTTAGCTATCGGATACCCATTCTAGTATGTCCTTAGCTATCGGATACCCATTCTACTATGTCCTTAGCTATCGGATACCCATTCTAGTATGTCCGTTACCATCGTATACCCATTCTAGTATGTCCGTAGCCATCGTATATCCATTCTAGTATGTCCGTATCCATCGGATACCCATTCTAGTATGTCCGTAGCCATCGTATATCCATTCTAGTATGTCCGTTACCATCGGATACCCATTCTAGTATGTCCGTAGCCATCGTATATCCATTCTAGTATGTCCGTTACCATCGGATACCCATTCTAGTATGTCCGTAGCTATCGGATACCCATTCTAGTATGTCCGTAGCCATCGTATATCCATTCTAGTATGTCCGTATCCATCGGATACCCATTCTAGTATGTCCGTAGCCATCGTATATCCATTCTAGTATGTCTGTTACCATCGGATACCCATTCTAGTATGTCCGTAGCCATCGTATATCCATTCTAGTATGTCCGTAGCCATCGGATATCTATTCTAGTATGTCCGTTACCATCGTATACCCATTCTAGTATGTCCGTAGCCATCGTATACCCATTCTAGTATGTCCGTAGCCATCGTATATCCATTCTAGTATGTCCGTATCCATCGGATACCCATTCTAGTATGTCCGTAGCCATCGTATATCCATTCTAGTATGTCCGTTACCATCAGATACCCATTCTAGTATGTCCGTAGCCATCGTATATCCATTCTAGTATGTCCGTTACCATCGGATACCCATTCTAGTATGTCCGTTACCATCGGATACCCATTCTAGTATGTCCATAGCCATCGTATACCCATTCGAGTATGTCCGTAGCCATCGGATATCTATTCTAGTATGTCCGTAGCTATCGGATATCCATTCTATTATTTTGTAGCCAATTGAAGGCGCTCTGCCATCTAAATTGATCATGTGAGAGGTCTGGATATGTCTTTTTATTTTTGTTATATATATAACCTTTATTTATAAAATATACAAAAACGTATTCTGATTTGTCTATAAAATCTGGAAGACACGCTTTCAGTATTCATTGCGCTAGTTTAGAATGCAGAAAAGTAACTCTTTAATATTCCTTATACCTTAATCTAGACAGTTGAAGGAAAAGTTCCAATTGATCTATTAGATTGAAACATTGACACACTATGTAAATTAATACAAAGCAATATGGAAACTCTAATAAATTGACACTATGTAAATATAGATCAAACTGAAATTTTCCATATTTTATACGTAAATTATAAAAATGGGGAAATATGTTGGGTATAAGAAAGGTACGCACAAGAAATATATGTTGTTGAGGGCTTATGTAAAGCATATGTAACTTAACCACTTATTTACACATTTCAGACTATGGTGAGTTGAAGATTGTGACATCTTGTACTGTAAATACACCACATGTCTACACATGTAGTACCAGTCCATGGTGGGTTGTGACAGCTTGTACTGTAAGTACACCACATGTCTACACATGTAGTACCAGACCATGGTGGGTAGTGACAGCTTGTACTATAAGTACACCACATGTCTACACATGTAGTACCAGATCATGGTGGGTTGTAACAGTTTGTAATGTAAGTACACCACATGTCTACACATGTAGTACCAGACCATGGTGGGTAGTGACAGCTTGTACTGTAAGTACACCACATGTCTACACATGTAGTACCAGATCATGGTGGGTTGTAACAGTTTGTACTGTAAGTACACCACATGTCTACACATGTAGTACCAGGCCATGGTGGGTAGTGACAGCTTGTACTGTAAGTACACCACATGTCTACATATGTAGTACTAGACCATGTTGAGTAGAGGTCTGTGACTATATGTACTTTCAATAAACCAGATTACTATATACATATGTAGTACGGGGCCATCATAAAACTGCCTAGACAGATGCCTATACATCAGATTCCAAAAGATATTTAAAAGATTTCGATTCTGCATCAATCAGTACTGAAGAAAGTAATTGTATGGAAGGTTTAGGTCTATGATTAACCTTTCTTCAACTTTGAATAATTTGATTTTCATTAAAAAAAACTTCGCTAAAAACCTTTATTTTTGTAAAGGCTTAGTACCTCTTAATTCTATCATATATATCGCACACAAAATACTATATTCACAGGAAAAAAAATATATTTTTATTTATAATTATATGAATATGTCAAGTTTACAAAACTATGTAAATAAGTATTTGAAAAAATATAATCAATTTTGATAGAAAAATCGTTTTTTTTAAAATAAAATATGTAAATTTTAAATAAAGTATTAAAGAAAGTACAAAAATTGTACTACTATAGTTTGTAAAGTGAAATCTTTGCTGACGCAAATGTTCGAATTCTGAAAACTTTTCTCGAAATAGTTAACAATAAGAATTTTCTCGATAAAAGTTGTTAGGAATTATTTTCTCAATCGCCAAACAAAAGGATTTATTGATTCGTTTTTTTAGAATAATTTCAAGAAGTGCAGTTGGAATCTCGTTGGTTATTACAGGAATTGTATATGTAGCAATTTATTTATATATTTTTAGAAACGTTAACTACCAAAATTTCATCTGAAATTAGTTTCGAAATAAAAAGAAATAGAAAATATTGATTTAATTGTGAATTGTGATATTTGAGTTTGAAGAATTCACATTCTGTGAAGGCCAGTATTTCCATAAAGATATCGAGTGTAATGGCTTAAGAAATTTCGGAAACGATTGATCAATTCATCTTAGGAAGCCAATTGTCTTGGGAATTTCGAAACAAAGATGGAGGATTGTCTACGGAAAAAGAAAATTATATTTAATAAACTTTGCGGATTATTGCGTCCTATTGCCGGTCAATACTTCCCTGCGGAGTTGGCGGATGGAGAGAACATCGAAAAAAAGCTTGAGGAAGAGCTGTGGAAGAATCCTCAAACATTACAGCCTCTTCGAGGAAGTAGCGAAGAAGTTCTTGAGCTGTTCAAGGACTTGAAAGAAAATAACCAAATTTTAGAACAGCAGGAAAGGCAGGTGCATTTTCCCGAAAATCGGCAAGGTCGGCATCATCAATCCTCGGACCTACAGTTAGGCCAAGTGCATCAAGCACCTGAACCACAGCATGATCGAGGGCATCAAGAACCTGAACCACAGCCTGGGCAAGAACAGGCACCTGAACAACAGCCTGGGCAAGAGCAGGCACCTGAACCACAGCCTGGACAAGAGCAGCCACCTGAACCACAGCCTGGACAAAAGCTACCGACTGAACCACAGCCTGGACAAGAGCTGCCACCTGATCCACAGCCTGGGCAAGAGCAGGCACCTGAACCACAGCCTGGGCAAGAGCTGCCACCTGAACCACATACTGGGCAAGAACTGCAACCTGATCCACAGACTGGGCAACAGCAAGCACCTGAACCACAGCCTGGGCAAGAACAGGCACCTGAGCCACAGCCTGGACAAGAGCAGCCACCTGAAGCACAGCCTGGAAAGGAGCAGCCTCCAGAACCACAGCCTGGACAAGAGCAGCAAACTGAACCACAGCCTGGACAAGAGCTGCCACCTGAACCACAGCCTGGGGAAGAGCTGCCACCTGAACCAAAGACTGGGCAAGAGCAGGAACCTGAACCACAGCCTGGGCAAGAGCAGGCACCTGAACCACAGCCTGGGCAAGAGCTGCCACCTGAACCACAGACTGTGCAAGAGCATGCACCTGAACCACAGACTGGGCAAGAGCATGCATCTGAACCACAGACTGGGCAAGAGCAGCCACCTGAACCACAGACTGGGCAAGAGCTGCCACCTGAACCACAGACTGGGCAAGAACAGCCACCTGAACCACATCCTGGGAAAGAGCAGCCACCTGAACCACATCCTGAGCAAAAGCTGCCACCTGAACCACAGCCTGGGCAAGTGCTGCCACCTGATCCACAGACTGGGCAAGAACAGGCACCTGAACAACAGCCTTGGAAAGAGCAGGCACCTGAACCACAGACTGGACAAGAGCAGCCACCTGAACCACAGCCTGGGCAAGAACTGCCACCTGGACCACAGCCTGGGCAAGAGCAGGCACCTGAACCACAGCCTGGGCAAGACCTGCCACCTGAACCACAGCCTGGGCAAGACCTGCCACCTGAACCAGAGACTGGGCTAGAGCAGCCACCTGAACCACAGACTGGGCAAGAGCAGCCACCTGAACCACATCCTGGGCAAGAGCAGCCACCTGAACCACATCCTGGGCAAGAGCTGCCACCTGAACCACAGCCTGGGCAAGAGCTGCCACCTGATCCACAGACTGGGCAAGAACAGGCACCTGAACAACAGCCTGGACAAGAGCAGTCACCTGAACCACAGCCTGGAAAAGAGCTGCCACCTGAACCACAGCCTGGGCAACAGCAGCCACCTGAACCACAGCCTGGGCAAAAACTGCCACCTGGACCACAGCCTGAGCAAGAACTGCCACCTGGACCACAGCCTGGGCAAGAGCAGGCACCTGAACCACAGACTGGGCTAGAGCTACCACCTGAACCACAGACTGGGCAAGAGCTGCCACCTGAACCACAGACTGGGCTAGAGCTGCCACCTGAACCACAGACTGAGCAAGAGCAGCCACCTGAACCACAGCCTGGGCGAGAGCACGCACCTGAACCACAGCCTGGGCAAGAACAGTCACCTGGACCACAGCCTGGGCAAGAGCTGCCACCTGAACCACAGACTGGGCAAGAGCTGCCACCTGTACCAAAGACTGGACAAGAGCAGGCACCTGAACCACAGCCTGGGCAAGAGCAGCCACCTGAACCACAGACTGGGCAAGAGCTGCCACCTGAACCACAGACTGGGCAAGAGCAGCCACCTGAACCACAGAGTGTGCAAGAGCAACCACCTGAACCACATCTTGGGCAAGAGCTGCCACCTGAACCACATCCTGGGCAAAAGCAGCCTCCTGAGCCACAGCCTGGGCAAGAGCATGCATCTGAACCACAGACTGGGCAAGAGCAGCCACCTGAACCACAGACTGGGCAAGAGCTGCCTCCTGAACCACATCCTGGGCAAAAGCTGCCACCTGAACCACAGCCTGGGCAAGTGCTGCCACCTGATCCACAGACTGGGCAAGAACAGGCACCTGAACAACAGCCTGGGCAAGAGCAGGCACCTGAACCACAAACTGGACAAGAGCAGCCACTTGAACCACAGCCTGGGCAAGAACTGCCACCTGGACCACAGCCTGGGCAAGAGCAGGCACCTGAACCACAGCCTGGGCAAGACCTGCCACCTGAACCACAGCCTGGGCAAGACCTGCCACCTGAACCAGAGACAGGGCTAGAGCAGCCACCTGAACCACAGACTGGGCAAGAGCAGCCACCTGAACCACATCCTGGGCAAGAGCAGCCACCTGAACCACAGCCTGGACAAGAGCTGCCACCTGATCCGCAGACTGGGCAAGAACAGGCACCTGAACAACAGCCAGGACGAGAGCAGCCACCTGAACCACAGCCTGAACAAGAGCTGCCACCTGAACCACAGCCTGGGCAACAGCAGCCACCTGAACCACAGCCTGGGCAAAAACTGCCACCTGGACCACAGCCTGAGCAAGAACTGCCACCTGGACCACAGCCTGGGCAAGAGCAGGCACCTGAACCACAGACTGGGCTAGAGCTGTCACCTGAACCACAGACTGGGCTAGAGCTGCCACCTGAACCACAGACTGGGCAAGAGCTGCCACCTGAACCACAGACTGGGCAAGAGCAGCCACCTGAACCACAGCCTGTGCAAGAGCACGCACCTGAACCACAGCCTGGGCAAGAACAGTCACCTGAACCACAGACTGGGCAAGAGCTGCCACCTGTACCACAGACTGGACAAGAGCAGGCACCTGAACCACAGCCTGGGCAAGAGCAGCCACCTGAACCACAGACTGGGCAAGAGCTGCCACCTGAACCACAGACTGGGCAAGAGAAGCCACCTGAACCACAGACTGTGCAAGAGCAACCACCTGAACCACATCTTGGGCAAGAGCTGCCACCTGAACCACATCCTGGGCAAGAGCAGCCTCCTGAGCCACAGACTGGGCAAGAGCAGCTTCCTGAACCACAGACTGGGCAAGAACTGCCACCTGAACCACAGCCTGGACAAGAGCTGCCACCTGAACCAGAGCCTGGGAAAGAGCAGGCACCTGAACCACAGCCTGGACAAGAGCTGCCACCTGAACCACAGACTGGGCGAGAGCAGGCACCTGAACCAGAACCTGGGCAAAAGCTGCCAACTGAACTACAGACTGGGCAAGAGCTGCCACCTGAACAACATCCTGGCCAAGAGCTGCCACCTGAACCACAGCCTGGGCAAGAGCAGCCACCTGAACCACAGCCTGAGCAAGAGCAGCCACCTGAACCACAGCCTGAGCAAGAGCAGCCACCTGAACCACATCATGGGCAAGAGCTGCCACCTGAACCACAGCCTGGGCAAGAACTGCCACCTGAACCACAGCCTGGGCAAGAGCAGCGACCTGAACCACAGACTGGGCAAGAGCTGCTACCAGCACCACAATCTGGTCAACAGCAGGCACCTGAACCACAGCCTGGGCAAGAGCAGCCCCCTGAACCACAGACTGGGCAAGAGCAGGCACATGAACCAGAACCTGGGCAAGAGCTGCCACCTGAACCACAGCCTGGGCAAGAGCAGCCACCTGAACCACAGACTGGGCAAGAGCTGCCACCTGAACCACAGACTGGGCAAGAGCAGCCACCTGAACCACAGACTGTGCAAGAGCAACCACCTGAACCACATCTTGGGCAAGAGCTGCCACCTGAACCACATCCTGGGCAAGAGCAGCCTCCTGAGCCACAGACTGGGCAAGAGCAGCTTCCTGAACCACAGATTGGGCCAGAACTGCCACCTGAACCACAGCCTGGACAAGAGCTGCCACCTGAACCAGAGCCTGGGAAAGGGCAGGCATCTGAACCACAGCCTGGACAAGAGCTGCCACCTGAACCACAGACTGGGCGAGAGCAGGCACCTGAACCAGAACCTGGGCAAAAGCTGCCAACTGAACTACAGACTGGGCAAGAGCTGCCACCTGAACAACATCCTGGCCAAGAGCTGCCACCTGAACCACAGCCTGAGCAAGAGCAGCCACCTGAACCACAGCCTGAGCAAGAGCAGCCACCTGAACCACAGCCTGAGCAAGAGCAGCCACCTGAACCACATCATGGGCAAGAGCTGCCACCTGGACCACAGCCTGGGCAAGAACTGCCACCTGAACCACAGCCTGGGCAAGAGCAGCGACCTGAACCACAGACTGGGCAAGAGCTGCTACCAGCACCACAATCTGGTCAACAGCAGGCACCTGAACCACAGCCTGGGCAAGAGCAGCCCCCTGAACCACAGACTGGGCAAGAGCAGGCACATGAACCAGAACCTGGGCAAGAGCTGCCACCTGAACCACAGCCTGGGCAAGAGCTGCCACCTGAACCACAGCCTGGGCAAGAGCAGCCACCTGTACCACAGCCTGGGCAAGAGCAGGCACCTGAACCACAGTTTGGGCAAGAGCTGCCACCTGATCCACAGATTGGGCTAGAGTTGCCACCTGAACCACAAATTGGAAAAGAGCTGCCACCTGAACCACAGCCTGGGCAAGAACAGCCACCTGAACCACAGCCTGGACAAAAGCTGCCACCTGAACCACAGCCTGGACAAGAGCTGCCACCTGAACTACAGACTGGGCAAGAACAGGCACCTGAACAACAGCCTGGGCAAGAGCAGGCACCTGAACCACAGACTGGGCAAGAACAGGCACCTGAACAACAGCCTGGGCAAGAGCAGGCACCTGAACCACAGACTGGACAAGAGCAGCCACCTGAACCACAGCCTGGGCAAGAACTGCCACCTGGACCACAGCCTGGGCAAGAGCAGGCACATGAACAACAGCCTAGGCAAGACCTGCCACCTGAACCACAGCCTGGGCAAGACCTGCCACCTGAACCAGAGACTGGGCTAGAGCAGCCACCTGAACCACAGACTGGGCAAGAGCAGCCACCTGAACCACAGACTGGGCAAGAGCAGCCACCTGAACCACATCCTGGGCAAGAGCTGCCACCTGAATCACAGCCTGGACAAGAGCTGCCACCTGATCCACAGACTGGGCAAGAACAGGCACCTGAACAACAGCCTGGACGAGAGCAGCCACCTGAACCTCAGGCTGGACAAGAGCTGCCACCTGAACCACAGCCTGGGCAACAGCAGCCACCTGAACCACAGCCTGGGCAAGAACAGTCACCTGAACCACAGCCTGGGCAAGAGCTGCCACCTGAACCACAGACTGGGCAAGAGCTGCCACCTGTACCACAGACTGGACAAGAGCAGGCACCTGAACCACAGCCTGGGCAAGAGCAGCCACCTGAACCACAGACTGGGCAAGAGCTGCCACCTGAACCCCAGACTGGGCAAGAGCAGCCACCTGAACCACAGACTGTGCAAGAGCAACCACCTGAACCACATCTTGGGCAAGAGCTGCCACCTGAACCACATCCTGGGCAAGAGCAGCCTCCTGAGCCACAGACTGGGCAAGAGCAGCTTCCTGAACCACAGACTGGGCAAGAACTGCCACCTGAACCACAGCCTGGACAAGAGCTGCCACCTGAACCAGAGCCTGGGAAAGAGCAGGCACCTGAACCACAGCCTGGACAAGAGCTGCCACCTGAACCACAGACTGGGCAAGAGCAGGCACCTGAACCAGAACCTGGGCAAGAGCTGCCAACTGAACTACAGACTGGGCAAGAGCTGCCACCTGAACAACATCCTGGCCAAGAGCTGCCACCTGAACCACAGCCTGAGCAAGAGCAGCCACCTGAACCACAGACTGAGCAAGAGCAGCCACCTGAACCACAGCCTGAGCAAGAGCAGCCACCTGAACCACAGCCTGAACAAGAGCAGCCACCTGAACCACAGCCTGAGCAAGAGCAGCCACCTGAACCACATCATGGGCAAGAGGTGCCACCTGAACCACAGCCTGGGCAAGAACTTCCACCTGAACCACAGCCTGGGCAAGAACTTCCACCTAAACCACAGACTGGGCAAGAACTGCCACCTGAACCACAGCCTGGGAAAGAGCAGCGACCTGAACCACAGACTGGGCAAGAGCTGCTACCAGCACCACAATCTGGGCAACAGCAGGCACCTGAACCACAGCCTGGGCAAGAGCAGCCCCCTGAACCACAGACTGGGCAAGAGCAGGCACATGAACCAGAACCTGGGCAAGAGCTGCCACCTGAACCACAGCCTGGGCAAGAGCAGCCACCTGTACCACAGCCTGGGCAAGAGCAGCCACCTGAACCACAGTCTGAGCAAGAGCAGCCACCTGAACCACAGTCTGAGCAAGAGCTGCCACCTGAACCACAGATTGGGCAAGAGTTGCCACCTGAACCACAGATTGGAAAAGAGCTGCCACCTGAACCACAGCCTGGGCAAGAACAGCCACCTGAACCACAGCCTGGAAAAAAGCTGCCACCTGAACCACAGCCTGGACAAGAGCTGCCAACTGATCCACAGACTGGGCAAGAAAAGGCACCTGAACAACAGCCTGGACAAGAGCAGCCATCTGAACCAGAGCCTGGGCAACAGCAGGCACCAGAACCACAGCCTGGGCAAGAGCAGGCACCTGAACCACAGACTGGGCTAGAGCTGTCACCTGAACCAGAGACTGGGCAAGAGCTGCCACCTGAACCACAATCTGGGCAAGACTTGCCACCTGAACCACAGACTGAGGAAGAGCTACCACCTGAACCAAAGACTGGGCAAGAGCAGGAACCTGAACCACCACCTGGTCAAGAGCAGCCACCTGAACCACAGACTGGGCAACAGCAGGCACTTGAACCACAGCCTGGGCAAGAGCAGCCCCCTGAACCACAAAGTGGGCAAGAGCTGCCACCTGAACCACAGACTGGGCAAGAGCTGCCACCTGAACCACAGAATGGGGAAGAGCAGCCACCTGAACCACAGAATGGGCAAGAGCAGCCACCTGAACCACAGCCTGGACAAGAGCTGCCACCTGAACCACAGCCTGGGAAAGAGCAGGCACCTGAACCACAGCCTGGAAAAGAGCTGCCACCTGAACTACAACCTCGGCAAGACCTGCCACCTGAACCACAGACTGGGCAATACCTGCCACCTGAACTACAGACTGGGCAAGACCTGCCACTTGAACCACAGTCTGGGCAAGAGCAGCCACTTGAACCACAGCCTGGGCAAGAGCAGGCACCCGAACCACAGATTGGGCAAGAGCTGCCACCTGAACAACAGATTGGGCAAGAGCTGCCACCTGAATCACAGATTGGAAAAGAGCTGCCACCTGAACCAGAGACTGGGCAGGGGCTGCCACCTGAACCACAGACTGGGCAAGACCTGCCACCTGAACCACAAACTGAGGAAGAGCTACCACCTGAACCAAAGACTGGGCAAGAGCAGGAACCTGAACCACAGCCTGGGCAAGAGCAGCCACCTGAACCACAAACTGGGCAACAGCAGGTACTTGAACCACAGCCTGGGCAAGAGCAGCCACCTGAACCACAGACTGGGCAAGAGCTGCTACCAGAACTACAATCTGGGCAAGAGCAGCCACCTGAACCACAGAGTGGGCAAGAGCTGCCACCTGAACCACAGACTGGAAAAGAGCTGCCACCTGAACCACAGACTGGGGAAGAGCAGCCATCTGAACCACAGAATGGGCAAGAGCAGCCACATGAACCACAGCCTGGACAAGAGCTGCCAGCTGAACCACAGCCTGGGAAAGAGCAGGCACCTGAACCACAGCCTGGACAAAAGCTGCCACCTGAACTACAACCTCGGCAAGACCTGCCACCTGAACCACAGACTGGGCAAGACCTGCCACCTGAACTACAGACTGGGCAAGACCTGCCACCTGAACCAAAGACTGGGCAAGAGCAGGAACCTGAACAACAGCCCGGGCAAGAGCAGTCACCTGAACCACAGACTGGGCAACAGCAGGCACCTGAACCACAGCCTGGGCAAGAGCAGGCACCTGAACCCCAGCCTTGGCAAGAGCAGCCACCTGAACCACAGACTGGGCAAGAGCTGCCACCTGAACCACAGACTGGGCAAGAACTGCCACCTGAACCACAGACTGGGAAACAGCAGGCACCTGAACCACAGCCTGGGCAAGAGCAGGCACCTGAACCCCAGCCTTGGCAAGAGCAGCCACCTGAACCACAGACTGGGCAAGAGCTGCCACCTGAACCACAGACTGGGCAAGAGCTGCCACCTGAACCACAGACTGGGCAAGAGCTGCCACCTGAACCACAGACTGGGCAGGAGCAGCCACCTGAACCACAGACTGGGCAAGAGCAGGCACCTGAACCAGAGCCTGGGCAAGAGCAGGCATATGAACCAGAACCTGGGCAAGAGCTGCCAACTGAACTACAGACTGGGCAAAAGCTGCCACCTGAACAACATCCTGGCCAAGATCTGCCACCTGAACCACAGCCTGAGCAAGAGCAGCCACCTGAACCACAGCCTGAGCAAGAGCAGCTACCTGAACCACATCATGGGCAAGAGCTGCCACCTGATCCACAGACTGGGCAAAAGCAGGCACCTGAACCACATCCTGGGCAAGAGCAGCGACCTGAACTACAGACTGGGCAAGAGCTGCTACCAGAACCACAATCTGGGCAACAGCAGGCACCTGAACCACAGCCTGGGCAAGAGCAGCCACCTGAACCACAGACTGGGCAAGAGCAGGCACATGAACCAGAATCTGGTCAAGAGCTGCCACCTGAACCACAGCCTGGACAAGTGCTGCCACCTGAACCACAGCCTGGGAAAGAGCAGGCACCTGAACCACGATCTGGACAAGAGCAGCCACTTGAACCACAGCCTGGACAAGAGCTGCCACCTGAACCACAGCCTGGGCAAGACCTCCAACCTGAACCACAGACTGGGCAAGACCTGCCACCTGAACCACAGACTGAGGAAGAGCTACCACCTGAACCAAAGACTGGGCAAGAGCAGGAACCTGAATCACAGCCTGGGCAAAAGCAGCCACCTGAACCACAGCCTGGGCAAGAGCTGCCACCTGAACCACAGCCTGTGCAAGAGCTGCCACCTGAACCACAGACTGGGCAAGGGCAGGCACCTAAACCAGAGAATGTGCAAGAGCAGGCACCTGAACCACAGACTGGGCAAGAGCAGCCACCTGAACCACATCCTGGGCAAGAGCAGCCACCTGAACCACAGCCTGTGCAAGAGCTGCCACCTGAACCACAGACTGGGCAAGAGCAGGCACCTAAACCAGAGAATGTGCAAGAGCAGGCACCTGAACCACAGACTGGGCAAGAGCAGCCACCTGAACCACATCCTGGGCAAGAGCAGCCACCTGAACTACAGACTGGGCAAGAGCAGCCACCTGAACTACATCCTGGGCAAGAGCTGCCACCTGAACCACAGCCTGGGCAAGAGCAGCCACCTGAACCACAGCCTGGGCAAGAGCTGCCACCTGAACCACAGCCTGGGCAAGAACTTCCACCTGAACCACAGACTGGGCAAGAGCTGCCACCTGATCCACAGACTGGGCAAAATCAGGCACCTGAACCACAGCCTGGGCAAGAGCAGCCACTTGAACCACAGCCTGGGCAAGAGCAGCCACTTGAACCACAGCCTGGGCAAGAGCAGGCACCCGAACCACAGATTGGGCAAGAGCTGCCACCTGAACAACAGATTGGGCAAGAGCTGCCACCTGAACCACAGATTGGAAAAGAGCTGCCACCTGAACCACAGACTGGGCAAGAGCAGGCACCTGAAACACAGACTGGGCAAGAGCAGGCACCTGAACCACAGACGGGGCAAGAGCTGCCACCTGAACCACAGACGGGGCAAGAGCAGCCACCTGAACCACAGCCTGGGCACGAGCAGCCACCTGAACAACAGACTGGGCAAGAGCTGCCACCTGAAACACAGACTGGGCAAGAGCTGCCACCTGAACCACAGACTGGGCAAGAGCAGCCACTTGAACCACAGACTGGGCAAGAGCAGCCACTTGAACCACAGACTGGGCAAGAGCAGGCACCTGAACCACAGATTGGAAAAGAGCTGCCACCTGAACCACAGACTGGGCAAGAGCAGCCACCTGAACCACAGACTGGGCAAGAGCAGCCACCTGAAACACATCCTGGGCAAGAGCAGCCACCTGAACCACATCCTGGGCAAGAGCAGCCTCCTGAACCACAGACTGGGCAAGAGATGCCACCTGGAGCAGAGCCTGGACAAGAGCTGCCACCTGAACCACAGCCCGGACAAGAGCTGCCACCTGAACCACAGACTGGGCAAGACCTGCCACCTGAACCACAGACTGGGCAAGACCTGCCACCTGAACCACAGACTGGGCAAGACCTGCCACCTGAACCACAGACTGGGCAAGACCTGCCACCTGAACCACAGACTGGGCAAGAGCAGGCACCTGAATCACAGCATGACCAAGGGCATAAAGAACCTGAACCACAGTCTGGGCAACAGCAGGCACCTGAACACCAAACTGGGCAACAGCAGGGAACTGAACCACAGACTGTTCAACAGCAGGCACCTGAAACACAGACTGGGCAACAGCAGGCACCTGAACCACAGCCTGGGCAAGAGCAGGCACCTGAACCACAGACTGGGCAAGAGCAGGCACCTGAACCACAGACTGGGCAAGAGCAGGCACCTGAACCACAGACTGGGCAAGAGCAGGTACCTAAACCACAGCCTGGGCAACAGCAGGCACCTGAAACACAGCCTGAGCAAGAGGAGGCACCTGAACCACAGACTGGGCAAGAGCAGGCACCTGAACCACAGCATGACCAAGGGCATCAAGAACCTGAACCACAGACTGGGCAACAGCTGCCACCTGAACCACAAACTGGGCAACAGCAGGGAACTGAACCACAGACTGTGCAACAGCAGGCACCTGAACCACAGACAGGGCAACAGCAGGCACCTGAACCACAGACAGGGCAACATCAGGCACCTGAACCACAGATTGGGCAAGAGCAGTCACCTGAACCACAGACTGGGCAAGACCTGCCACCTGAACCACAGACTGGGCAAGACCTGCCACCTGAACCACAGACTGGGCAAGACCTGCCACCTGAACCACAGACTGGGCAAGACCTGCCACCTGAACCACAGACTGGGCAAGAGCAGGCACCTGAATCACAGCATGACCAAGGGCATAAAGAACCTGAACCACAGTCTGGGCAACAGCAGGCACCTGAACACCAAACTGGGCAACAGCAGGGAACTGAACCACAGACTGGGCAAGAGCAGGCACCTGAACCACAGACTGGGCAAGAGCAGGTACCTAAACCACAGCCTGGGCAACAGCAGGCACCTGAAACACAGCCTGAGCAAGAGGAGGCACCTGAACCACAGACTGGGCAAGAGCAGGCACCTGAACCACAGCATGACCAAGGGCATCAAGAACCTGAACCACAGACTGGGCAACAGCTGCCACCTGAACCACAAACTGGGCAACAGCAGGGAACTGAACCACATACTGTGCAACAGCAGGCACCTGAACCACAGACAGGGCAACAGCAGGCACCTGAACCACAGACAGGGCAACATCAGGCACCTGAAACACAGACTGGGCAACAGCAGGCACCTGAACCACAGACTGGGCAAGAGCAGGTACCTAAACCACAGCCTGGGCAACAGCAGGCACCTGAAACACAGCCTGAGCAAGAGGAGGCACCTGAACCACAGACTGGGCAAGAGCAGGCACCTGAACCACAGCATGACCAAGGGCATCAAGAACCTGAACCACAGACTGGGCAACAGCTGCCACCTGAACCACAAACTGGGCAACAGCAGGGAACTGAACCACATACTGTGCAACAGCAGGCACCTGAACCACAGACAGGGCAACAGCAGGCACCTGAACCACAGACAGGGCAACATCAGGCACCTGAACCACAGATTTGGCAAGAGCAGTCACCTGAACCACAGACTGGGCAAGAGCAGGCACCAGAACCACAGCAAGGAAAAGAGTATCGAAACCCTGACCCACAACGAGGTCAAGAGCTATCTCTTGAAGCACAGCAAGGTCAAGAGAAATATCCTGAAGCTCAGCTAGGTCAAGAGAAATCTCCTGAAGCTCAGCAAGGTCAAGCGCATCAAACCCCTGACTTACAGCATGGTCAAGAACTTCAAGCTTCTGAACCTGAATTTCAAGAGCAGCAAGCCCCTGCACCACAGCAAGGTAAATCGCATCAAGCCCATGACCCAGAGCAAGATAAAGAGGATAAATCACATTCAGAGCAAGTTCAAGATCATCAAGCCCTTGAACCACAGCAAGGTCAAGAGCATCAAGCCCTTGAACCACAGCTAGGTCAAGAGCATCAAGCCCCTGAATCACAGCTAGGTCAAGAGCATCAAGCTCCTGAACCACAACAAGATCAAGAGCTATCTCCTGAAACACAGCAAGGACAAGAAAAACCTCCTGAAGCGCAGCCAGGACGAGAGAAATCTCCTGAAGCACAGCAAGGTCAAGAGAAATCTCCTGAAGCGCAGCAAGGTCAAGAGAAATCTCCTGAAGCACAGCAAGGTCAAGAGAAATCTCCTGAAGCACAGCAAGGTCAAGAGAAATCTCCTGAAGCGCAGCAAGGTCAAGAGAAATCTCCTGAAGCACAGCAAGGTAAAGAGAAATCTCCTGAAGCGCAGCAAGGTCAAGAGAAATCTCCTGAAGCGCAGCAAGGTCAAGAGAAATCTCCTGAAGCACAGCAAGGTAAAGAGAAATCTCCTGAAGCACAGCAAGGTAAAGAGAAATCTCCTGAAGCACAGCAAGGTCAAGAGAAATCTCCTGAAGCACAGCAAGGTCAAGAGAAATCTCCTGAAGCGCAGCAAGGTCAAGAGAAATCTCCTGAAGCACAGCAAGGTAAAGAGAAATCTCCTGAAGCACAGCAAGGTCAAGAGAAATCTCCTGAAGCGCAGCAAGGTCAAGAGAAATCTCCTGAAGCACAGCAAGGTAAAGAGAAATCTCCTGAAGCACAGCAAGGTCAAGAGAAATCTCCTGAAGCACAGCAAGGTAAAGAGAAATCTCCTGAAGCGCAGCAAGGTCAAGAGAAATCTCCTGAAGCACAGCAAGGTCAAGAGAAATCTCCTGAAGCGCAGCTAGGTCAAGAGAAATATTCTGAACCACAGCAAGGTCAAGAGAAATCTCCTCAACCACAGCAAGGACAAGAGAAATCTCCTCAACCACAGCAAGGTCAGGAGCAATATCCTGGACCACAGAATGATCAAGAGCATCATGCCCCTGAACCACAGCAAGATCGACAGCACCAAGCCCCTGACGCACGGCATGGTCGACGGTGCCATGTTCATTTTCAAAATCAAAGGTTTTATATATTTGCCCCTCTAAAAGGTATAAATTCTATTTACCCATTTAATCTCATGCGACCCAGATCCTCAGCCTGTAGGAAATGTCAACTGTTTGGATCTATTTACAATCGTTCACAGTTTCTAGCCTCAATCTATATGTACCAACTGTCACAGAGCCATATAGGTCAGCAGCATCAATCACGGCGCAATGAACAAAGTCAACGGCATCAATCACCGAGCCCTGGACAAGATCAAAGGCATCAATCACCGAGCCCTGGACAAGATCAAAGGCATCAATCACCAAGTCCTGGACAAGATCAACGGCAACAATCACCAAGTCCTGGACAAGATCAAAGGCATCAATCACCGAGCCCTGGACAAGATCAAAGGCATCAATCACCAAGTCCTGGACAATATCAACGGCAACAATCACCAAGTCCTGGACAAGATCAAAGGCATCAATCACAGAGTCCTGGGCAAGATCAAAGGCATCAATCACCGCGCCATGGACAAGGTCAACGGCATCAATCACTTAGCCCTGGGCAAGATCAACGGCAACAATCACCTCGCGATCGACAAGGTCAACGGCATCAATCACCGAGCCCTGAACAAGATCAACGGCAACAATCACCGAGTCCTGGGCAAGATCAAAGGCATCGATCACTTTGTCCTGGACAAGACCAACGGCATCAATCACCGAGCCCTGAACAAGATCAAAGGCATCAATCACCGAGCCCTGAACAAGGTCAACGGCATCAATCACCGAGCCCTGAACAAGGTCAACGGCATCAATCACCGAGCCCTGAACAAGGTCAACTGCATCAATCACAGAGTCCTGGGCAAGATCAAAGGCATCAATCACCGCGCCATGGACAAGGTCAACGGCATCAATCACCGAGCCCTGAACAAGATCAACGGCAACAATCATCGAGTCCTGGACAAGATCAAAGGCATCAATTACGGCGCTATGGAAAAGGTCGGTAGCAAGAACCGGGTCCTAGTCAAAAACAGCATCAAAGGCTAAATGGATGGTACTAACAGCACAACCCAGATATAATGGTACCAAATAAAGCCAAGCATTCCAATCCAAGCACTTTTGCAGTTAAACAACATTTACTTTTGTTGAGGAAACGAATATATATAAAAAACATTATCCTAAATTGTATTAAAGTCAAATTTTAGTTTCAGTTTTTACGTAAATTTCTAGTTTCAAATTTCTTGATTTATTTAGGATTTTAAAAATTGTTTTTTTTTTAATAATTTGAAATTGTTTAATTCAATAAAGATATTTCATATGTTTTTTTTTTATCATTTAAAAAACATTACTTTCACTTGAATTATTGCTAGAATAGTTTGTATACGAGAAATATTGGTCACGTGCTATCAGTATATAGACAGTTTTAGTCCAATATGTAAATTGGGGAGTTTTCATTAGGAAGACTTTGTCTGGTTATGTACTGCTAACATTTATAGAGATATAGATAGTACAAAGTGCATAGTAATATCATTCGCGATCGAACATTGTGGCCCATTATATGCATTATATCCCAAACACGACGCCAGCCATCTATATCTTGAGCTCGATGTACCACCTGGGTGACCGTTAAGCCAGTGGGTTTCTTTAATTGGTTCACGAAGCGGTGGGCGTCCAGGTATGTGTCGCCCAGACGTTTTTCCAGTCAATATAGTGTACTCCATTCCCCTGTGTCGCGCGATGTGACAGAAGAATCTCAAGTAGAGAATGGGAAGTTAGTTCTAAAGTGGGGTATTGTCTGTATTTGTACTGCTAATATTTATGGAATTTCAAAATTGTACAACGTGTAGATGGCAAGTTGTTCTTAAAGATCTTCTTTTTTATTTTCTCCACTCAATCACACTAAGGTATCAAGCTTGTAAAGCTTGAGATTTTTGATGGTGTCTGCCGGGGAAGAGTAGAGCTCATCAATGGATGAGTCAATATAGTCAATAATATGTTTTAGGGGTTACAGGCGTTCTTAAAGATGATATTGCTTTATAGACATGTATTGATATTCCTTGTATAAAATGTGTTACAAACCTGTGTATATTGAGGTTACATTATGTTAATCGACGGGTACACCGTATATACACTCAATTTTACAAATGGCACAAAGAACAATGTAGTCAGTTCAGCAATAATATCGCTTCATGTTCTTTAGATAATTTTTAAAAAAATCTTTTAAGATGGTTATTCTCTTTTAAAATCATTTCGAAATAATACTTAAATATAAGGTCGTTCAAAAAGTTCATGTTTTTCTTTTTACTTGGCTACTAATATTATTACGGCGAATACATAATAAAAAATACACATAATACAATTACTTTATACATAATACAAAGACATTATACATAACGGCGAATAATATTTGTATTTCAATTTTTCTGCAAGTGTTTACCAAGTTTTGGGACAACCTTGTATCCTAAAAAAATCAATAGAAATGTCGGAATGGTTTAAGTATGAAATTTCCTTTTAGTCATTAAAAAGATGAAGAGAAAATGTTCTGAATGATCAGTTATATCTAAAATTTATGGCCATAGTTTGCTTAAATACCATTTCTAAGATTCCATCCCTCAGTGTAGCATATAAAAGCAGAATGATCCTATACAGTATTAGAGCTCTAAGAAGTGATCTGGTAGATTAAATTGGCGAAACCTCTGGGAGGATTCACCACTGATGAGCAAAGTCCTTCCAATATTTTTTCATTGCAGTAAGGATAGTAGAAGTTTGTTTTATGTGTAAAAAAAACTTTCGTGCTTTAAATCTCTCATTTCATAAATATCTGAAATAACCAGAATGTTGTTAAACAAACATGATAAGGGTATTGAGATGGAATTCAATTGTAAACACACTTTCTAAATAAAAACACATTGTCATATCTAGGGCTTCCAATCCCGGTACATATTTTCAATCCCGGGATTCGGGATTGCTTTTTTCTCAATCCCGGGATTGAAAAACATTTTCGTCTTTCTACGCCAAGAGGTATATCGTTTCGTTTGTTATATTTTTAATTTTTTCTTTTATATAGTGCCAATGACGTGGCACTTACTTCGATGAAAACAACCTGAAAGCCATATATTTTGCGCCTGCTTATGAACTAAATCATTGCTTTTGGGTTACAGTTTGAAATTATCTGTCAATTACTGTACACACATCTGGAAAAATATTACTGTTCTTGGAACTCTTAGACCACATCTCTTAATGCAGTGTTGGGCAGTAATCCATTCAAAGTAATACATTACCTTGTAATTACGATTACTTTGCAATGCATTACTTTGCAAAAAAATTAATTGCATTAGAATGTAAACATAATTACTCATAATTCTATATATAATGATTATTATAGCAAATGTAATCATGATTATTTGCAATTGTGATTATAGAAAATGTAATCATTATTGCATTTTTCCCAACTATGTATTAATGTTTAGAAAGAAGACAAATCATAGTTGAGTAGGATGCGGAGTCTGGTGTAGGTGTTGCAATTGAAGTTGAAGAGGCAGCCTCAATAGCTTCTTGCAATCGGCGCTCTATTGTAAGATGGTCATTCGATTGTGATGGCTCATGGGATTCTTGCAAACTCCGAGGAAGTTGCGAATTATCAGCCTGAATTCTTACTTCGGCCTGTAACGATTTAAGACGCAAAAGCAATTTCACGCTAGTCTTTGACCATCTTCTTTTTTCTAACTGTGCTTGCGGATTGTGCAGATATTGGAGGAATAAAGATGTTTTATTGCATCGCTCTTTTAAAATTCTCTTTTGAAAAGTTTTTGCAGATCTTTGCTGAGAGAATGAGATTGTGCTTGCAGCTCCTCTCGAAGAAACTTTACTGTTGCTTCTGAAGTCAAAAGCGTAGCGTCGCGTCTACAGATAGCCGCCACAGTTGCCCGAAATGGTTTCAGTGCGGAAATTACTTGCGTCATGATATCAAAATCTTCATCAGTTAGACGGACATTTGCATTCACATCTATTAGCGCCTTCTGAATCGCTGACTTCACACTGAGAAGTCTCTCCTACATGTTCAATAAACTATCCCAGCGCGTTCTGCAGTTGAGAATGAGAAACATACTGGTGGAAATGCGATTATCTTGCCGCATGTAGTTCAGTCCAGATAAGAGGTTAGTGGCGGGTCCATGTTACATGCAGGTCCGCCACAAAAATAAAGGAATGCCGCTACTATCTAAGAAGCCACTATTTTCATGTCAACAAAACCTGGGGCCCCCCTCCATGTATACTGCTGCATACTCTCATTCTAGAGGCTGCCATTTTGGAAAGATCTTGCAGAATAACCCTTCGTTATTAGTGCTGAAAATAATTTCAAATCTCTCAGAAAAAAAAAGACCTGAAATGCAGCTGTATAAACAAAACGTCAAAATTGTGCTATCCCATCATCTGTTTGATTACCAAAGTGCTAGATAATAAAAATATATTTTTGCGCTGGTTTTCATGCACAAACCAGTAATCCCGGGATTTTTCGAGCAGAATCCCGGGATTTCGGGATCATTATTTGGCTCCGGGATCCCGTTTCCCGGGAGGCCCTAGTCATATCGTACAAGTATTTATTCTCTCTGTTAGAATTTAGTAGTTAGAAGTGTATTAAAACTTCATATAACTAAACTGTAATAGTATTATTATATTACCACACAAGCATACATTCTGATATGTTTGTCCTTCTACAAGATGCAAAGATTGAGGCTGCAAATATTACAAGTATTTCTCCTCTCTGTTAGAATTTAGAGAGTAGATAAAAGAATTTAAAAACTTTATATAAATAAACTGTAATAGTATTATTATATTACCACACAAGCATATATTCTGAAAGGTTTTTCTTCTACAAGATGCAAAGATTGAGGCTGCAAGTATTACAAGTATATACTCTTTCTGTTAGAATTTAGTAGATAGAAGAATTAAAAAACTTCGACTAAAGAGAAACTTCAGAGAAAAATACAGCCACATCAACCCATAGTAAACTTCCTACGTTTCAGTAACTTCCTGTCCCTCTCTTAAGTGAAATATTCAGGGGAATCTGAAGAGAATGACAAAGTTACTGAAACGTCAGGAGTTAAACTACTGGTTGCTGTGTTTTTCTCTGAATCAACTTTCAACCAACAAATGATATTCATAACTAAAGAGAAACATCAGGGAAAAACACAGCCACATCAACCCATAGTAAACTCCCTACGTTTCAGTAACTTCCTGTCCCTCTCTTCAGGGGAATATTCAGGGGAATCTGAAGAGAATGATAAAGTTACTGAAACGTCAGGAGTTAAACTACTGGTTGATATTGATGTGTGTTTCTCTGAATCAACTTTCAACTAACAAATCATATTCAGAACTAAAGAGAAACTGTAATATGGATAGTCGTGGATATGGATAAGCGATAGAACTTTTCCTGTTTAGGTAATCAAATAAAATAAATCACGAAGGAAGATGAGTTTCTTTTTTAATAAACGCGAGCGAGCTTTAGGGCCACACGCCTTTCTACTAGCTAAAAAGTTAAGAGATTCCAAAAAGATACAAGCTTATTTATATTATGGTAGGCGATATTTTAGAATATTTACATTTTTTTCAGAATATTTACATTTTTTTCTTATAGACAAAGAAACGAAAATACAACTATGATTACAATTAAGACGTATGGATAGTATTATGATATTACCACAAATATTCTGACATGTTTGTCCTTATACAGGTGAAAAAAAAAGTGAAGTTACAAGAAAGAGAGAGAGAGACATCTTGTCAATACAGGAAAGTACACAATCCGCACTAATTATGAGAAATTAACAATAATGATAATGATTTTAAAATGAAAAATAGATATTAAAAATGCTATATACAATGACATTGTACAATGCCGCCTCAGTCATCGCTACAGAGCTTGGTGGAAGATCGCCAGGAAGAGAGAGAGAGAGAAAAAACAGAGAGATTCTGCAGCGGTGGTAGAGGCGCCATGTACATACTCATTTGCATATATAGTTGTATATATTTTAATTATTTTTGTTATAATAATCATCATAATCATGTTGTTAGATTTCCTTTTTTTCCACCAAATTAAAGAAGAAAATAAAACTTTATTCTTCTAAATATGTCAAAAAGTAGAAATCCGCTTTTCCATTTTCTTATAACTCTCTCCTTTCCTTCTCGCGGTGGGCGCCACCAATGAAGACCTTGTATATATATAATTAAATATATGTATATTCATCAATTATTTTATCTACTTATTCATATATCTATCATTATTAATATTATTTATTCATTTTTTATGTATTTAACCATATATAATATTATATGGACGTTATAATAAATCAATCTCCTTTCCTTTCTTCTTTTATCTTATCTCAAAACACAACAAAATTATGTAAAACAATAGTTTACAGTGTACAAATTACCAGTTATACAAATTAGAAGGTATATTACATAGGTTAATATCTTATTATCACTACTTTAAATAGTCCAGACTATACACTTTTACATGTATGGACAATATGTAAATAGGATATGTTAAAAAATTGTCAAAAAAAAAAGGTAAACAGAAGAGATCTTGTAGCTTCATGTGCTTGACAAATATGTTAAAAAGTTTGTGAATCTAATTAAAATATTAACACAAAGCGATAACGCGCCATCTATACATATAAAATGGAAGGATTTAAAAGCACGAATGTTTCTTTTATACATAATACAAACTTCTACTGCCCTTACTGCGATGAAAAAATATATTGGGAGGGCTTGGCTCATCAGTGGTGAACCCTCCCAGCGGTTTCGCCAATTTAATCCACCAGACCGCTTTTCAGAGCTCTAATACTGTATTGGATGATTCTGCTTATATACGCAGCACTGAAGGATGGAATCTCAGAAATGGTTTTCAAGAAAACTATGGACATAAGCTTATAGGACAGTAGAATTACATTAAAATATTATTATTAATTTCCGTACTTTTCACTTTAAGGATAAATAATGAGAAAAAAATATACAGATGTGACATTGTACTGGGATAAGGTGCATAAATTAAGAAAAAGGCATCTCCTTATCGTGCAACTAGAAAGTTGCTGATGGCTTGCGCCATCTATTCGGAATAAATAACCACTTAAAAATCAATTAATAGTTGATATTTATTCCGATAGATGGCGCAAGCCATCAAGTTTCAGTTACACGATAAGGAGATGCCTTTTTTCTTGATAAATATTTTGTTGTGAATTATCGCCTAGTTAAAGGAACGGTATTCGATTTTTATTCCCATCTAGGTAACTCATACAGTTTTAAAGGAATTGGTTTTTCTATTTTTATGAAGTTGATAAAGGTTGTGGAGATCTTTGGAAGTTTAAAATTGATAGAGGTTTCTGTTGAAATTTGAATTGTTGAGATTCGTTTGGTGATTTCTTTTTTTTTTTTTTGGAATAAAAGATTTGATTAAAGCGTTCAGGTGGTTTAACTGTCTTTGAATTTGTTGATCGTCTGCCTGATAAATAATTTTTAGAGATTTTCTTTTTACCGATGTCAATGCAGTTTTTCTTTCCGACTCTTTGAATATTACCTTTACATCTATATCGCATTTTATCACATTTTTTTAAAGTATTGTTTTTATCACATTATATCACATACTTGCTGCGATTTAAATACCTAGGTCAACATTAAATGTTTACACATTTAGTATCAGGCCATGGTGGGTAGAGGGTTGTGAAAGCTTGTACTGTAAGTACACCACATGTCTACAAATGTAGTACCAGGCCATGGTGGGTTGTGACAGCTTGTACTGTAAGTACACCACATGTCTACACATGTAGTACCAGGCCATGTTGGGTTGTGACAGCTTGTACTGTAAGTACACCACATGTCTACACATGTAGTACCAGGCCATGGTGGGTAGTGACAGCTTGTACTGTAAGTACACCACATGTCTACAAATGTAGTACCAGGCCATGGTGGGTAGTGACAGCTTGTACTGTAAGTACACCACATGTCTACATATGTAGTACCAGGCCATGGTGTGTAGTGACAGGTTGTAATGTAAGTACACCACATGTCTACACATGTAGTACCAGGCCATGGTGGGTTGTGACAGCTTGTACTGTAAGTACACCACATGTCTACACATGTAGTACCAGGCCATGGTGGGTAGTGACAGCTTGTACTGTAAGTACACCACATGTCTACACATGTAGTACCAGGCCATGGTGGGTAGTGACAGCTTGTACTGTAAGTACACCACATGTCTACACATGTAGTACCAGGCCATGGTGGGTTGTGACAGCTTGTACTGTAAGTACACCACGTGTCTACACATGTAGTACCAGGCCATGGTGGGTTGTGACAGCTTGTACTGTAAGTACACCACATGTCTACACATGTAGTACCAGGCCATGGTGGGTAGTGACAGCTTGTACTGTAAGTACACCACATGTCTACACATGTAGTACCAGGCCAGGGTGGTAAAGGGTTGTGATAGCTCTTATAAACTATTAAGTACACATGTCTAGATATGTAGGAAGCGTATAAGTTGCATCTAATATACCAATGGTTGTCTTGTAAATGTGATATTTTAGAAGAGAGGTTTAGACCTGATCTTCCATATCTTTATTAGCAACACGGTTTAATGAAAAAAAGCAAATTCTCTATGTAGCTCGCGATTTCTCTATATTTTTAACTCTTTATTCAAACATTATTATTAACTACATAGCATTTTTTACATAGTATTATTTCCATATATCTATTTCTCTATCATGTTTCGATGCTAACCCAATACTAAACTTTATTTATGAAAAATAGATTTTATTCTCCTAAAGTCACAATTAGATAAAGATATGCAAAGTTTGAGAAACTATGTAAATAAGTATTTTTATTTAAAAATAAATAATTTTGATAGAAATATTATAAAATAAAATATGTAAATTTTCTACAAAATATATAAAAAAGACTTTCAGCTGTATATATAGAGTTTATAACGTGAAAATTTCGCTGTCAATATACGATCGAATTTCTAGACGGAATTTTTCTAAATATCAGGAGGCATTATTGAAACGGACTTATTTTTTTGAAAAGCTTAAAGAATTTGTTGTTTTGAATTTTGTTGACAAAACTATAGTTTGAAGAAATTTCTATTTGACGTAAACATTATACAAAGATCTATACCATTCTACATAAGTACGAATAAATCAAGCGTATTAAACTTCAGAGAAATCTCCATTTTAAAACCCGTTTCAAGAAAAGGCGCTTAATTGAAGATTTTCCAAATAAGATGGACATAAATAACAACGAATGGGAAGAACTCATCGATGAACTCATCGATCTATTAACTCCCACCTATATGGAATATCCTCCTATAGAGGTCCATCGAGCAAACATCGATACGAAAAATGAAACAGCTGTCAGTGGATGGGCGATTGGCGTGCTTAAAATTGAGGCTCGGTTTTATCCACTCAGAACTACCTATCCTTACGGAAGAGGCGAGCAAGTCTTTCGTGATTTCATTCGTTTGAGAGAAAAGCTTGCAGCAATCTTGAGAGAGAATAATGGATCTGAGCAGCAGAATGAAACATCGCAGCAAACTCCTGATCATGGCCAACAGGAAACTGATTACAGACAACAAGATCGAACCTCGGAGCATATGCAAAATGGGGATCAAGAACAGAGTCATATGAATAATCCGGATGAAGCCACTGATCATTGCTTTCGGCAACAGCATCAAACGGAGGTACCTACTGAGCAACAGAATGAAACATCGCAGCAAACTCCTGATCATGGCCAACAGGAAACTGATTACAGACAACAAGATCGAACCTCGGAGCATATGCAAAATGGGGATCAAGAACAGAGTCATATGAATAATCCGGATGAAGCCACTGATCATTGCTTTCGGCAACAGCATCAAACGGAGGTACCTACTGAGCAACAGAATGAAACATCGCAGCAAACTTCTGATTATGGCCAACAGGAAACTGATTACAGACAACAGGATCGAAACTCGGAGCATATGCAAAATGGGGATCAAGAACAGAGTCATATGAATAATCAGGATGAAGCCACTGATCATTGCTTTCGGCAACAGCATCAAACGGAGGTACCTACTGAGCAACAGAATGAAACATCGCAGCAAACTTCTGATTATGGCCAACAGGAAACTGATTACAGACAACAGGATCGAACCTCGGAGCATATGCAAAATGGAGATCAAGAACCGGCTCATATGAATAATCCGGATGAAGCCACTGAGCAAATTGAAAAGAATCTAACCTCTGACCCTAGTAACGATCTAACGGAATCCCCCGAGAAGAACAAATTTCAACTAATTCCAATAATTGCCTATGTTTATTATTTTATAACAAGATTTTTATATAGATTAATGAATTGGCTTCTTAAATACCTGTAAAAATTACCATCTCAACGCCTAAATAGAGTCGACAATAACCCAAATTATAATTGTATAATTGATCGAATGCTATGCAAATATAATACTGGATACAGAAATATTAGTTAGATGATTTTAGACTAAATTTACATAAGAATAGCTTACAAAATTTTTTTAATAATCTTGCGTTACGTTTAAAAAATGACTCAATACTATTATGTATGTATTATGTTTGTTATAAATAAAAGACTATATAAAGAAACCTTAAAGCTTTAATTCTCAAAATAATCGAACACACACACACAAAAAAAACTAAAACAAATACAGTAAAAGAAAGAAACGCCATCAAACACACCAAAAGCCATCAAACATCATTAATTAAGCCAATAAAACAAGAGACAAATAATAAATAAGGACAGACGAACAAAAAAAAAAGGCAGCCGATACTTTAACGACGCCATAACTAAGTTTAAAAGTCAAAAATATTTTTTTCTTTTTTCCAGAAAAAACATTCTCTTATAGAAACGCGTGGTCATTTGGTTGTTACCTTCATTACCAAAAGCTCACGTTGAGGATGTTTCTTTCTTCAGAAGTAAATGAGAATCGTCTGGCAATAAATAGTACTTACGAGATAATGGGCATCATCTAGGAGTGCTAATAGCAAGGGATGGCTCTACACACATAGATTACAATTAGGGGGGCGTGAGGGGGCGTCAGAAATTAATATTAATCCCCCTAGAGAATGTCCCCATTATTTGATTGGTGTAATAGCCATAGGTAGGTAGAGAATCATGTAAAACTTTCATGATGACTGAATGACAACAGAAATGGCAATTCTGTGTTTTCTTTCAAATTTATATTTTCACGTTAAGAGATTTCTCGATGAATAATAAAAATAATATTTTAGAATTGAATTTAAAAGATTTAACTAAAAGGGTATAGAGTAAACATGTATACAAACATCAATGATAGTATTATGGTGCGAGAGATATTTGTGACATTTTTTTAAATAAATTGTTTATTGTAAACATAAAATGTGTAATATATATTGTAATTGTAAATAACTTATAACTTTTCTCTAATTGTGTAAATAACTTGTGTAATATTATGATGCGGTGGTAAAAACAAAGAATAAAAAAAAAGTTTCAGTTATTTACAATTAGAATAGTACAAGTAATTAACACAATTTCGAGATATTACAAGTTATTTACAATTACACAATATTATACAAGTTATTACTTGTATAATACGTATATTGATAGAAGTTGTATAATATTGTGTAATTGTAAATAACTTGTAATATCTCGAAATTGTGTTAGAACTTGTACTATTCTAATTGTAAATAACTGAAACGTTTTTTTAAATCATTTGTTTACCACTGGATTGTGTACAGTACTGAGAATGCCTCCCAGGTTCTCAGAAATATACAATTATATGCCATTTATTTATACCATTTTTATACCATTTATACCATATTTATATATACCATATATTTATATATCAAATTTTTTCTCCCCATTGAATATAACAAAATATTTTTAAAACTTAATGCTGTTGACGCTATGTGGCGCTGGGTTTGTTGTTGACACACTTTAAAATGTTATAACACCTTGATAAAGGTTGGCCCTTCGGCCAACTGAAATGTTGGTAAAATAAATGATATTTTGATCCAATATATGCCTTTTTAATTAACGATTTATTTATGGATTGCTCTATTTTCAAAACAATTTATATACATGTGTTTATAGAATTTTGCACATTTCAAAATGGAATTATAAGCTATATTAAACAAAGTAAACTGTTAGCGCTCCTACGCACAAAAAAAAAAGTGACTAAAGCATATATAGATTTATGAAAAATATATTTTAATATTATGAATTATCAACTTTTTTTCACTTTCTTTTCCTTAAATTATCAAAATTTTCTACAGTTCTTATTGATGGTAATTTTGTCAAACGTATTGATCTATATCTTTTTTTCAATTATCAATTATTTTATTTCCAAAGCGCTATATCCCGCAAGGGATACTTGCGCCAAACAAGGAGAAAAGTTTAGTTACATAAGTTATTTACATTATTCAACGCATGAAAACATTAGAGATCCAGATTTTGTAGAAAGTTTAGAATGTATTTACAAAATGAATTGAACTTTAAATATATATATATTTTTATCGGAAATCAAATCGTTAAGTTCACAAACAACTAGTTCATTCTATAATCTTCAAATGCTGGGCAATCGATCAGTAGATGTCTTGAGGTTTGTTCCTCAATACCACAAAACTTTAAACTAAAATTTTATTCTTCATACACTTTATCCCAGTAAAATATAACATTTGTACTATTTTCCCACATTTTGTACATGTTGTATTTTTTATTTAGGGACAGGTTTTAGGGTTGTCGTCCTTGTGAAGATGGTATCCCAAAGGGCAAATATGAGCTGAATTTAAGTGATATTGTCGGGACATTTGTTTAGAGTGAAATCTAAGTAATTGTTTAATTATTAAATATGTTAATGTTTTAATAGTTCGATGTTATGTAAATTTTGTAACTGTATTTCCTTCTTTAGATAGGAGGTGAGAAAGTTATAACTCAATTTTCGAGCCTTAATTTAATAATAAAACCTGCTGAAATAGCTCTGTGTACCTCTATTCATTTAATTGGGACAATATTATATATATCTGGGCTTTTTAAAAAATATATATAGATCTATAGAGGTGATCTCTCTCTCTCTCTTGAGAGGATAACGAAGATTCCATGATTATCTTTGAAATTTTCGACATTGGGAAGCCTATTCGAATGTGTATAGAATTGTATATAAATAAAAGACAATTCGATAAGGGAAGATTTTCTTTTAATATATAACGGTAATACAAAGGCTCAACAGCCTTTCGACAGATATAACTATGGTACTGAAGTTTTCTGAATTTAAACCAATCCATATATATATTGTGGCGAAGAAATAATTTATTATTTAATTTAATTATTCAATGAAAATATTTGGAAACAGATTCATTTTTTTGTAAAATCATCATTTAGTTACCTAGCTTGTCGACTGGTCGTGGTGACGTCATCAATAAATACTTTCACATCTTCAGATATACAAATACTTGATTTCTACGCTACAATATATACATAGAATGAAGTAGGAAATATGAGATAGATATGCAAAAATACTGATTTACATAATACAGTTGGACTGTTGAGTCCAAAAACTTGTATTGCCGTTATATATAGATAAAAGAAACTCCTCCCTCAGCGAATTGAATTTTATTTATAATTTTACTGAAGGGATTATAGTATTAACAAGAATTGTATATATTTACTCTAAGTATTGTTATTATTAGGCCAGTGTGGGTAACCTTTTGATCATATACCCTGTATACCTTGTAAGTATTGTATTTCAAAGTTAGTGTTTTATTGGTATTACTTATTATCTACATTTTTATAGAGGAAGACAAAAAGGACAACACCCTAGAATGTCTATTGGGTTCTGATTGACTTCCGCCTATCTGTCGCGCCACACAACGGTGGTCATCTCCAATTTCATGGTCCCGCTTGTATGTTTGCCGACGGCGCGGTCCGTCATCCCAGCAGGCTGGAAAGAAGTCTCTCAGATGGATGCTGTCTTGGATGGGTCTTGTAGAAAGGGATGCGATAAATGTAAATAAGATGTATAACACATCACAAACTTTTCATTTCTCTATTTTCAACACCACTATTATCTCTTTCTCAACCCAGAAACCTGTTCTTCGACTTATAAACTATGTAAATAAAGAAAATAAATACTCTTGCATATGTGATATTTGCTCCCCACTTTACATATCCCCATAAAAGTTTGATATGCTATAGAGTTAGGTCAGTAACGGTGTTCCATTATTGTTCATTTCAGTACTCCTGTAGAAGGGAGAGGGAATGCACGAAAGATTGAGATTGTAATAAAAAATGAAAATAAACATCTACAGAAACCTGTTACCTTATTTAATTGATAAACAGTAGATTTACATCTATATACAGGGTCCATTATAAAAGTAATGAGCATTTACTGGCAAAATACATTTATTGATCGTAATTTGTGCAAATGTTCAATATTCTTCAAAATACATTCCTACTGCATCAATACACTTGCGGAGACGCGTTTGCCACGCCTGAAAGGCACCCTGAAACTCCTCGACAGGAATGCTTCTCAGGAACGTTGTAACATGGTGTTGGATGCTTTCCGCGGTTTCCCAATGTTTTCTTTTCATCTCTCTCTTGAGTCGCGGAAACAAAAAGAAGTCACATGGAGCTAAGTCGGGACTGTAAGGGGGGTGAGGGATCACCGGGGTGTTGCTCTGGGCCAGGAAGTTGGTAATGATGAAGGCTGTGTGGCTGGTGGCATTGTCATGGTGGAGCTTGACCGTGTCTTTAATGTCAGTCCTCACGCGTGCGATCCGGCGTTTCAATCTCCTGAGCACCTCCAGGTAAAAGGCTGAGTTTACAGTTTGTCCCTGCGGTACAAACTCACAATGGACTATTCCTCGGATGTCAAAGAAGACAATGATCATCGTTTTGATGCGCGACTTGATCATTCGCCATTTCTTCGGGCGTGGGGATGATTTTGTGTGCCATGCACAGCTCTGCCTTTTCGACTCTGGGTCATATTCAAACATCCAGGATTCGTCTCCGGTTACTACAGAGTTCAGAAAGTCCGGTTCATTTTGAATAAAATCCAACAATTCTTGACAGCGCAAAACTCTTAAGTTCTTTCTGGTCTTGCGTCAACACTTTCGGCACAAGCTTCGCACAGACCTTACGCATTTGCAGATCCTCGGTGACTATCCCATGTACCACAAATGTGGACATGTGTAATGTGTCAGCAATTTGTTGGATGCTTAATCGACGGTCGGTACGCAAAACCTCGAGCACACGATCCACGTCCTCGTCAGTTCTGGCCGTTGTTGGGCGTCCTGAACGGGGTTCGTCGGCGACCTCATCCCGGCCCTCCTTGAACGCCTTGTGCCACTTCCCAGACTGTGATCTTGAAATGCAATCGTCCTTGAAGGCTTTTTGCAGCATCTAGAATGTTTCGGTTGCATTTTTTCCAAGCCTCACGCAAAACTTTATGGCGTATCGTTGTTCAAGCGAAGGCTCCATCGCGCTATGTTACAAAAGTTGAAAACACACTTCAAGCGGAGGCATGTATCTCCCCTCACACTGCTCGAACTCAACTGACGACCGGATGGATTGAAAGGGCATATCCCTCCACCACATTTCCCACGGTTTTACCGTGCTGCCATCTATCGTCGCGTCACAATAACATTATGCTCATTACTTTCATAATGGACCCTGTATATAGTCTTGTTCATAGTTTCCCTCTCACTATATATCTTTTAACTTCGTGTATATGCTTTATTATTGACGGATGTCAAAATAGGTGTATATAGCCAGAAGCTATGGTATATAGACGTTTATTGGTGGCTTTTTGTCAAATTGACCCTATCTCTCTCTATATCTTATCTATTTATTCATATTTTTATCATTATATAATCATATTTATTCTATATTTAACCTTATATAATCTTATATGGACATTATAATAAAGATGTTTCAATCTCAATCTCTCTCTCTGGTGATGTGTTTATTCACTTATTTGAGACTGCGGGTTTTGCGCAGAAAATATCGAGAAATGCTTCACTTTGGTTGATTTTTCAAAAGGGAACTTCTTTATTGGTATATTAATACTATTATTCTGAAAACTGTCATTACATATATAATACAAGGTTACCAGAAGATGGTATACATGTACTGAAACAGTGTATTTTGTTTATTATCTCTGTACACAATGTAATGATGGTGATAAAGAATGGACAACAACACCAGTTTATGCAAATTAGGATAAAATACAACAACCTGTCTACCACGATTTCGGGTTATGACTCTGATCAGTACAAGGGCGGCTTCGATTTTTATACCACCTTACGAGATGAGTTACAAAATCTTTCGAATTTGTCAAAAAGATGTTCAAGCTGATGAAAAGTTTTTCTTTATTTCCCTTCTTTATCACTACCTTTGCGTTCTGTATAGGGATGATACACCAATTGCATTATTTTAATGCATTTTTAAAGTGAGAACTCTGCCCCTATCTGCATATAAATATATATTTTTTGATAGAACTTTTCAAATAAAGCTGATATATCATTATCTATAACCACTTATTCCAATCGTAAAGATAGAGGGTGCCTGGCGCCTCGCGAGTCGAAGAGACTAGGCAACTAGCAAGATTAGAAACCTTAAAAGCCCAAGAAAAGGACAAGGCCAGATATGATTCAAAGCACGAGGCAATGGATTACAACGTCGGTTACCTGGTATGGATTTTCATCCCGATAAGAAAGGTGGGACTCTCAGAAAAACTGATGAAAAGGTACTTCGGCCAGTAAATCTTTTTTTATTATCTACTGTCCGAATTATCTTTAATTTGAAGAACAATCAATCAATCACCAATAATCAATCAGTATAGGTCTAACATACATTATAATCTTTAGAACATTATGGTCAACTTCCAAGAGATCTCCTAAAGTGCCATCGCCAAGGGCTCAACAACAAAGGTTAAACCAAACGGCCTAATGGCACGCCCCGGTCCGTTCGAAGAGCAATTCAAGCTATTCGCCAAGTTCGGAGACGGCTATCACGAAGGAGGTACCATCACCCTCTCCAATAGCGACCGGTGGATGCGCCAGGCCAAGGTGATCGACGGCAAAAACCTCACTACAGCAGATACCAGTGTTTACTACAAGAAGATCGCACGTACCAAGAAATCTTTAACCATCGATGAATTCCGTCTATACCTTGAACACATCGCAAAGAGCAAGAATCTCAAATACGAAGACATCGTGAGCAAACTAGCCAACTGCGGTAAACCAGAAACAACCAATACCACCCACGTCGAGAACCTGGACGTTGTTAAACGACTCACTGACCCAGGCAGGCAGAAAATGGAACAATGCGAACGTTCATCGGAGTAACATGATCCACTCAGTAAGCCAGTAAACTCACTTATACCCCCGTCTTACAGGAATCCTTCATTATCTAGAAAACAGCAATGTAGTCTGTTTTTACCAGACACATTTTAGATCTAAAAAGACTCTTTATAAGTTGAATAATCATCTGGATTATCATCAAAAGAAGAAAAAAATCATGAGGTGTCTCTTATAGTCAAAATCATGAGGTAAAAAGTATCATGTAGTGATGAGTCTCATGATTTTGCTCTTCTTTTAAATATTTCTCTTATTGCTTCATACCACCATTATAATGACTCCTTCTAGACCCATCTCTTTATATTGTGTGAAAAGTTCACCCAGGTAAGTTACATATTGGGCAAACCGTACATGAAACAAACGGGAATATGCAAATCTGACTATTATCGGGTTAATTTGAATATTCAGGGCTTGAAACAACGATGGGGATTCTTTCCGACTCATGTTACATACGAGATCTCTGCTTCTAATTGCATAATTGAAAAAAAAGAGGATATTAATGCAATTTTTTTTAATAATTCGCTAGACAAATAATCAGGCTGCGCCCCGGGTATGCAGGAAATTAATTTGCATACACTGCGGTTAAAACTATGATAGTGATACTCCTTCCAGGCTTATCTCTATATTGTGTAAAAGGTTCACCCGGATATAGGTCAAATATTGTGGAAATGTGTCTGCGAAACAAACAAAATGTGCAAATTGGCCTCTTATAGGGCTAATTAGAAGATTTCGAGCTCAAAACAATGATAGGGACTCTTACTGACCTAACTCTATAACATATCAAACTTCTATTGGGATATGTAAAGTGGGGAGCAAATATCACATATGCAAGAGTTATTTACATAGTTTATAAACCGAAGATCAGGTTTCTGGGTTGAGAAAGAGATAAGAGGAGTGTTGAAAATAGAGAAATGAAGAGTTTGTGATGTGTTATACATCTTATTTACATAATGTACAATGTATACAGGGTATATGAACAAAAGGGTCCCCCCACACTGGCCTAATAATAACAATACTTAGAGTAAAAAAAAGCATCCCTAATAAAAGAGGAAAGAATATAAAACCAGATGTACGTTAAATGTTTGCACGTGCGCCTCGTATTCTTTTAATTAATTCTCTTTTTAGAAGACAGAGTACCAGCGCGGCTGTATTAAAATGGAACAACGTGTTTGTTTGTAATTCTGTTTTCGAATCTTTAAATCAGCCAGTTAAAGCTTTGATTTGTTACAAAAAGCATATGGAAAAGACCCTTTTAAAAGAAGAACAGTATTTGAGAGAAAGTGGTTAAAAAGGTTAAAAATGACCGAACTTCCGTTGAAGACGACACAAGGTGTGGACAACCTAAAACGGTGAGTGTTTCTGAAAATGTTGAACAAAATTAAAGCTCTGGTGTTTTAAAATTTGAAGAATAACAATCATAGAAGTGTCCGAAGGAACTGGAGTGTCATTTAGGATATGGTATTTCATTATACATTATGATCTGGGTTTAAAAAGACGATCTTGCAAGTTTGTCGCTCGGATATTAACTGTGGAACAGAAAGAGACATGTAAAAAGATATTTGCTTGAAACTTGCTTAAATTGGCCGTACAAGACTAAATGTGGCCACATAAGGTGATAACAGAGGTTGAGACATGGATCTACGATTTCAATCCCGAAACAAAACGCCAATAAGGTCAATGGTTAGTAGATGACGAACCGAGACAAAAAAAGGTCAGAATGGAAAAGTAAAAAAATGAAAGTTATGCTTGTCACACTTTCTCTTCGACAGCAAAGAACTGGTATATCATGAATTCACACAAACTGGGACGACATACGTCCTATTTATAGCACAAATACGTTCAATTAAAACTATGTAAATTAAAGAAGAACAAAGAGCAAATATGCAAAGACACAACATTAACCAAGGTTCTTATCTTGCTATTTTGAAAATGTTACGGGAGTCTATGCGAAAGAAACTTTCACAAAGATGACAAAAAAAAAAAAGATTGGTGATTTCATCATGATAACGCACGGCCACATATGGTTAACTCAGCGTTCGTTTATTCGACAAAAATAACATCCCGTGCTTCCACACCCTCCCTATTCTCCTGATTTAGCACCCAATGACTTTTTTCTTTATCCAAAATTAAAGATGGCACTTAAAAGTCAACGTTTTGACATGATACAAGCCATTAAAGAGAATTCGCTGAACGTTTAGTGAGGCATACAGAAAGACGAATTTTCCTATTGTTTCCAAAGATGGAAGAAAAAATGGAAAAAGTTCATTATTGCAGGAGGGGTTTATTTTGAAAACTATTTTTAAAAAAACTTTGTATTTTGTCTATATAAAGTTATAGCCTTATAGTGAGGGAACTTTTTGATTATACCCTGTTATATATTGCCAGGTGGAAAATTAGGGAAGACAAAAACTTCAGGATGAGACAGAAATTTTATGAAGGATAAACAAAAGATAAGGAATGAGGGAAGTTTACAGAGTAGTAAAATATAAACATAAAAAATGATACTCTGTTAATACTAGTGTAAAATAATAAATACTTTTAAAACAATAAATACTTCGCTACAATATGATATACTAATAACTCAACAAGAGGGATCACACAATAATCAAATTGTAGCGTTTAGTTAACAACGGAAGAATAAGAAACAAAGGAATAAACAAATTTATCATGGGTAGTATAATTTTAAGAGAAAAAAAATCATCAAGGAGAGAGTTTCTTGAGAAAGGAAATTTAATTGACTCGACAATTTGACAATTCAATATACTTTATTGACACTGCTAGTAGATTGTTACACAAAAATTAATGAGAAATTAAACAAAGATAAATGTGATTAGTTACAATGGTAGATAAAACTGGCGAAACCGCTGGGAGGGTTCACCACTGATGAGCCAGGCCCTCCCATTAATTTTTCCATTGCAGTAAGGACAGTAGAAATTATTTTATTTTTAAAAGAATCATACGAGTCTATAATAGTTTCGTATTTTTATAAATAGCATTATTTTCTTGAATTGTGAATATCATCACAAGAACTGTTGCTATTCTCTATGTAAAGGTAAATTCCAATAAGGATTATGATGTCTCATCACTGGTGAATCCCCCCAGCTGCTTCCCCAGTTTAACCAAGAGCGCGCTCAGCTGTTGTAAGACTTCAATGAGCGGTGATTATCATGGCGTTTATGGGTGATAGGAGAATTAAGTCGTCATGATAGATGATGATAAAAATAATGGGTTAATAGTTGGAGTTGATCTATGTGCCATTTTATGGAGATGGATTGTTCAGACAGTTGTGTTTTATACCTGGGAGATACAGGGGTAATCCGATAAGGGGTGGAAGAATTGATTGAGGGGGAGGTTTAATTGGAAGGACGTGCGGAGCTGGACTAATGACATGGTGACGCACGGTGTGGCAGCTGTGCACATGTCACCGCCGCTGTGTGGACACTTGACCCCTGAGTCGGTTGTGACATTTGCTGTACAGTAGCTGGAGTTGTGAAGACGTCGTGATAGACACTTAGACTCCTGGATCTAAGCTTGGAATGGGAAGTGTTGAAGACGAATCGTTGGAGGTTTGGTGGATTGTGAGATTTACTGTGTGGTTACTGGGGATGTTGCGATGTGGAGGTTTGAGTTCTGGACCTAGGATGGAGAATGTTGAACGTTTGCGTTGCTGAGAATGTTATATGGTTTGTGACATCTACCGTGTTTCAAGTTGGGCTGTGGTGAAATCGCGAAGTAGATCCCTGGACCTAGGATGAGGAATTTTGGATGTTTGAGTCGCTGAAGACGTTTTGGTGGCTTTTTCGGTGTGGAAACTGAAGCTGTAGTGATGTTGCGATGGACGATATATTGATCCTTGAACGTGGGATGGGGAGTGTTAGACGTTTGAGTAGTTAAGGAAATTTGGTGGTTGGTTTCGGTGTGATAACTTGTGCTTGAATGTGTTGGACGTTTGGTGGTTTTTTATATTTGCGGTGTAATAGCTATAATCGTGCCTATGTCGCTGCAGTGTAGACGCGTGAACCCTGGACGTACACTTGGGTGGATGCAGTTTGAGAGTTAGCTAGGGAAGACTTAGAGTCGATGAGCCTTTGCTACATTTACAGTATGGAAATTGGGACGATGCTGCAAAAGGTGGACCTTCCCGAATACAGTTTAAGACTTAGTTTGGGACTGTTGGATGTTAGAGACTATGAACGTTTGTGACATTTAGAGTATTGCAACTGTAGACGTGTAAATATCATTGCAACGTAGGCACTTGGACGTACGTTTTGGGACCTAGTTATAGGTTAGACTGTTTGTAACATTTATTCTGGCAACGGGGACTGTAAAGATACCATATCATCGAACTCTGGTCTTTGGTGGACGTTTGGAGGTAGAGGAATCTGTCTTGAAGAGACACTAAACAGGGGAAAGGAGTCTTGATGATACTGATACAGGTTGTCTTTTAACAAAGATTCGTGTACGTGTATTAGGCATAATTGGAAGTTTTAACGCCTGGGTTTGAGATTTGACCATATGTATAAGTGACCGTACATTACGATATAGAAACTGGGTCAGTGAAGAGATAGCAACGTGACCATTAGACTCTTTAGTGCAATATGAGATTCTGGAGCTGGTTAATCACGTTGAACACTAGGAAGAATGAGTCAAATTGGTCTGTAACAGTTACTGGGAAATCGAAGTACGCCATTTTTATAGACGTAGAGGCTTTGTGGTTGCAACTAGGGATTCTTGTCATTGGTGAGAGGTGTTGGAATTTGTGAGTTTGTTCGAACTGAGCAGAAAGGGTGAGACTACTTAGGCAATCCTGCTGTTTAGGTATAGACGTTTGGTTACAGATTGGGACTCTCTCTCTTTTGGATCTTAGTGCGGGGACGTTCTTTACCTATTAGCTACATGATGGTGTGGTGGATGAAAGAGAAGGAATCTATAAATAATAAGCAGGATAAGACCAAATATCAGCCATATTCTCAATTAAAACCACTGATCAATATAGCCGAACAGAATCGAGGGAAAGAGTGTTGACATTGTCTGTAGGAACTACTTGCTACAAGATGTTATAGAAGGTGTCTGGGAGAATCCAAATAACTGACATCACCAAAGGTCATCTCACCAAATATAACAACTGGCCAATAACTGAAAAGAATGGAGAGTGACTGTTGTCTGTAGGAACTACTTGCTATAAGATGTTATAGAAGGTGTCTGGAGGAATCCAAATAACTGACATCACCAAAGGTCGGCCTTATCACCAACTATAACAACTGGCCAATAACTGAACAGAATGGAGAGAAACTGTTGTCTGTAGGAACTACTTGCTACAAGATGTTATAGAAGGTGTCTGGGAGAATCCAAATAACTGACATCACCAAAGGTCATCTCACCAAATATAACAACTGGCCAATAACTGAAAAGAATGGAGAGTGACTGTTGTCTGTAGGAACTACTTGCTATAAGATGTTATAGAAGGTGTCTGGAGGAATCCAAATAACTGACATCACCAAAGGTCGGCCTTATCACCAACTATAACAACTGGCCAATAACTGAACAGAATGGAGAGAGACTGTTGTCTGTAGGAACTACTTGCTACAAGATGTTATAGAAGGTGTCTGGAAGAATCCAAATAACTGACATCACCAAAGGTCATCACCAAATATAACAACTGACCAATAACTGAACAGAATGGAGAGAAACTGTTGTCTGTAGGAACTACTTGCTACAAGATGTTATAGAAGGTGTCTGGAAGAACCCAAATAACTGACATCACCAAAGGTCGGCCATATCACCAAATATAACAACTGGCCAATAACTGAACAGAATGGACTGTTGACATTGTCTGTAGGAACTACTTGCTACAAGATGTTATAGAAGGTGTCTGGAAGAATCCAAATAACTGACATCACCAAAGGTCGGCCAAAACACCAAATATAACAACTGGCCAATAACTGAACAGAATGGAGAGAGATTGTTGACATTGTCTGTAGGAACTACTTGCTACAAGATGTTATAGAAGGTGTCTGGAAGAATCCAAATAACTGACATCACCAAAGGTCGGCCATATCAACAAATATAACAACTGGCCAATAACTGAACAGAATGGACTGTGTTGACATTGTCTGTAGGAACTACTTGCTACAAGATGTTATAGAAGGTGTCTGGAAGAATCCAAATAACTGACATCACCAAAGGTCGGCCATATCACCAAATATAACAACTGGCCAATAACTGAACAGAATGGAGGGAGACTGTTGACATTGTCTGTAGGAACTACTTGCTACAAGATGTTATAGAAGGTGTCTGGAAGAATCCAAATAACTGACATCACCAAAGGTCGGCCATATCACCAAATATAACAACTGGCCAATAACTGAACAGAATGGAGAGAGATTGTTGTCTGTAGGAACTACTTGCTACAAGATGTTATAGAAGGTGTCTGGAAGAATCCAAATAACTGACATCACCAAAGGTCGGCCATATCACCAAATATAACAACTGGCTAATAACTGAACAGAATGGAGGGAGACTGTTGACATTGTCTGTAGGAACTACTTGCTACAAGATGTTATAGAAGGTGTCTGGAAGAATCCAAATAACTGACATCACCAAAGGTCGGCCATATCACCAAATATAACAACTGGCCAATAACTGAACAGAATGGAGGGAGACTGTTGACATTGTCTGTAGGAACTACTTGCTACAAGATGTTATAGAAGGTGTCTGGAAGAATCCAAATAACTGACATCACCAAAGGTCGGCCATATCACCAAATATAACAACTGGCCAATAACTGAACAGAATGGAGGGAGACTGTTGACATTGTCTGTAGGAACTACTTGCTACAAGATGTTATAGAAGATGTCTGGAAGAATCCAAATAACTGACATCACCAAAGGTCGGCCATATCACCAAATATAACAACTGGCCGAAAACTGAACAGAATGGAGAGATACTGTTGTCTGTAGGAACTACTTGCTACAAGATGTTATAGAAGGTGTCTGGAAGAATCCAAATAACTGACATCACCAAAGGTCGGCCATATCACCAAATATAACAACTGGCCAATAACTGAACAGAATGGAGAGATACTGTTGTCTGTAGGAACTACTTGCTACAAGATGTTATAGAAGGTGTCTGGAAGAATCCAAATAACTGACATCACCAAAGGTCGGCCATATCACCAAATATAACAACTGGCCGAAAACTGAACAGAATGGAGAGATACTGTTGTCTGTAGGAACTACTTGCTACAAGATGTTATAGAAGGTGTCTGGAAGAATCCAAATAACTGACATCACCAAAGGTCGGCCATATCACCAAATATAACAACTGGCCAATAACTGAACAGAATGGAGGGAGACTGTTGACATTGTCTGTAGGAACTACTTGCTACAAGATGTTATAGAAGGTGTCTGGAAGAATCCAAATAACTGACATCACCAAAGGTCGGCCATATCACCAAATATAACAACTGGCCAATAACTGAACAGAATGGAGGGAGACTGTTGACATTGTCTGTAGGAACTACTTGCTACAAGATGTTATAGAAGGTGTCTGGAAGAATCCAAATAACTGACATCACCAAAGGTCGGCCATATCACCAAATATAACAACTGGCCAATAACTGAACAGAATGGAGGGAGACTGTTGACATTGTCTGTAGGAACTACTTGCTACAAGATGTTATAGAAGATGTCTGGAAGAATCCAAATAACTGACATCACCAAAGGTCGGCCATATCACCAAATATAACAACTGGCCGAAAACTGAACAGAATGGAGAGATACTGTTGTCTGTAGGAACTACTTGCTACAAGATGTTATAGAAGGTGTCTGGAAGAATCCAAATAACTGACATCACCAAAGGTCGGCCATATCACCAAATATAACAACTGGCCAATAACTGAACAGAATGGAGGGAGACTGTTGACATTGTCTGTAGGAACTACTTGCTACAAGATGTTATAGAAGGTGTCTGGAAGAATCCAAATAACTGACATCACCAAAGGTCGGCCATATCACCAAATATAACAACTGGCCAATAACTGAACAGAATGGAGGGAGACTGTTGACATTGTCTGTAGGAACTACTTGCTACAAGATGTTATAGAAGGTGTCTGGAAGAATCCAAATAACTGACATCACCAAAGGTCGGCCATATCACCAAATATAACAACTGGCCAATAACTGAACAGAATGGAGGGAGACTGTTGACATTGTCTGTAGGAACTACTTGCTACAAGATGTTATAGAAGATGTCTGGAAGAATCCAAATAACTGACATCACCAAAGGTCGGCCATATCACCAAATATAACAACTGGCTGAAAACTGAACAGAATGGAGAGATACTGTTGTCTGTAGGAACTACTTGCTACAAGATGTTATAGAAGGTGTCTGGAAGAATCCAAATAACTGACATCACCAAAGGTCGGCCATATCACCAAATATAACAACTGGCCGAAAACTGAACAGAATGGAGAGATACTGTTGTCTGTAGGAACTACTTGCTACAAGATGTTATAGAAGGTGTCTGGAAGAATCCAAATAACTGACATCACCAAAGGTCGGCCATATCACCAAATATAACAACTGGCCGAAAACTGAACAGAATGGAGAGATACTGTTGTCTGTAGGAACTACTTGCTACAAGATGTTATAGAAGGTGTCTGGAAGAATCCAAATAACTGACATCACCAAAGGTCGGCCATATCACCAAATATAACAACTGGCCGATAGCTGATCAGAATGGAGATAGACGTTGTCTGTAGGAACTACTTGCTACAAGATGTTATAGAAGGTGTCTGGAAGAATCCAAATAACTGACATCACCAAAGGTCGGCCATATCACCAAATATAACAACTGGCCAATAACTGAACAGAATGGAGAGATACTGTTGTCTGTAGGAACTACTTGCTACAAGATGTTATAGAAGGTGTCTGGAAGAATCCAAATAACTGACATCACCAAAGGTCGGCCATATCACCAAATATAACAACTGGCCGATAGCTGAACAGAATGGAGATAGACGTTGTCTGTAGGAACTACTTGCTACAAGATGTTATAGAAGGTGTCTGGAAGAATCCAAATAACTGACATCACCAAAGGTCGGCCATATCACCAAATATAACAACTGGCCAATAACTGAACAGAATGGAGAGAGACTGTTGTCTGTAGGAACTACTTGCTACAAGATGTTATAGAAGGTGTCTGGAAGAATCCAAATAACTGACATCACCAAAGGTCGGCCATATCACCAAATATAACAACTGGCCAATAACTGAACAGAATGGAGAGATACTGTTGTCTGTAGGAACTACTTGCTACAAGATGTTATAGAAGGTGTCTGGAAGAATCCAAATAACTGACATCACCAAAGGTCGGCCATATCACCAAATATAACAACTGGCCAATAACTGAACAGAATGGAGAGATACTGTTGTCTGTAGGAACTACTTGCTACAAGATGTTATAGAAGGTGTCTGGAAGAATCCAAATAACTGACATCACCAAAGGTCGGCCATATCACCAAATATAACAACTGGCCAATAACTGAACCGAATGGAGAGAGACTGTTGACATTGTCTGTAGGAACTACTTGCTACAAGATGTTATAGAAGGTGTCTGGAAGAATCCAAATAACTGACATCACCAAAGGTCGGCCATATCACCAAATATAACAACTGGCCGAAAACTGAACAGAATGGAGAGATACTGTTGTCTGTAGGAACTACTTGCTACAAGATGTTATAGAAGGTGTCTGGAAGAATCCAAATAACTGACATCACCAAAGGTCGGCCATATCACCAAATATAACAACTGGCCAATAACTGAACAGAATGGAGGGAGACTGTTGACATTGTCTGTAGGAACTACTTGCTACAAGATGTTATAGAAGATGTCTGGAAGAATCCAAATAACTGACATCACCAAAGGTCGGCCATATCACCAAATATAACAACTGGCCGAAAACTGAACAGAATGGAGAGATACTGTTGTCTGTAGGAACTACTTGCTACAAGATGTTATAGAAGGTGTCTGGAAGAATCCAAATAACTGACATCACCAAAGGTCGGCCATATCACCAAATATAACAACTGGCCAATAACTGAACAGAATGGAGAGAGACTGTTGACATTGTCTGTAGGAACTACTTGCTACAAGATGTTATAGAAGGTGTCTGGAAGAATCCAAATAACTGACATCACCAAAGGTCGGCCATATCACCAAATATAACAACTGGCCAATAACTGAACAGAATGGAGAGATACTGTTGTCTGTAGGAACTACTTGCTACAAGATGTTATAGAAGGTGTCTGGAAGAATCCAAATAACTGACATCACCAAAGGTCGGCCATATCACCAAATATAACAACTGGCCAATAACTGAACAGAATGGAGAGAGACTGTTGACATTGTCTGTAGGAACTACTTGCTACAAGATGTTATAGAAGGTGTCTGGAAGAATCCAATTCTACCTTACGAATTATAACAGGGGTTTGCCAACCTACAAGAATCGACTGGCTTCCAGTTCTTGCTCACATCTCTCCGCCTGAGCTACGCAGAAAGGAAGCCACCAAGAAAATGTACCAAAAACTCTTGGATTCACCCGACCTCGAAATTAACCCAATCCTACAGTCTCCCCCAAAACATAGACTAAAATCAAGGAATCCGATATGGTCCAGAGGAAACCAACTTCTCTCCCAAAATTTTAATATCTCAGAAGCATGGACAAATTCCTGGATCAGCTCCGATATCCCAAACAAGAACCTCATCACAAGCCCAAGTGTCAAGATCCCAGGTTTTTCCCTCCCTCGACGAGAATGGGTGCTTCTAAACCGCTTTAGGACAGGACAGGGAAGGTGTGCAGAGCTGATGAAGTTATGGGGCTACACCAAAGATCCAAATTGTGCCTGCAACATCCCACAATCAATGTCCCATATACTAGATGACTGCCCGCTGTATAAATTCAATGGAGGAATCTCCAATCTCCACTCTGTCACCCCGGAAGCCCTGAACTGGCTGAAGGCCTTGCCTCTCAGACTTTAATGACCGAGAAGTCCTCACTTCTTTTTTCTAGATTTGATTCATTTTGTCTCCTCTCTTATTGTAAAGACGTTGCTGTATCACCTCATAAGCATAAATAAATAACCAAAGGTCGGCCATATCACCAAATATAACAACTGGCCGAAAACTGAACAGAATGGAGAGATACTGTTGTCTGTAGGAACTACTTGCTACAAGATGTTATAGAAGGTGTCTGGAAGAATCCAAATAACTGACATCACCAAAGGTCGGCCATATCACCAAATATAACAACTGGCCAATAACTGAACAGAATGGAGAGATACTGTTGTCTGTAGGAACTACTTGCTACAAGATGTTATAGAAGGTGTCTGGAAGAATCCAAATAACTGACATCACCAAAGGTCGGCCATATCACCAAATATAACAACTGGCCAATAACTGAACAGAATGGAGAGAGACTGTTGTCTGTAGGAACTACTTACTACAAGATGTTATAGAAGGTGTCTGGAAGAATCCAAATAACTGACATCACCAAAGGTCGGCCATATCACCAAATATAACAACTGGCCAATAACTGAAACAGAATGGAGAGAGACTGTTGTCTGTAGGAACTACTTGCTACAAGATGTTATAGAAGGTGTCTGGAAGAATCCAAATAACTAACAGGATATCATCACAGGTTTTTCTAAAATAATTGGCTGATAGGTGAACAGAATGGAGAGAGAGAGGCTGCTGTGGCAGTGTAATTTGGACTATCCCAGAACACCGAGTATTGCTGTGACAAGAGTATTCCAAGGTAAGTACGCAGCAGCCCTAATGGCGCTATACACGGTGTAAAACGGACGTAGAGGTCCGGGACATGAGTAATGGCCTCCCAGTCCCCGGACTCCTCATTTATTCACGAGGCCGGCAACTCCCAGCATCGATCTGCTCGTCGCTTGGAATGGATGACCATCGACAGGATGGTGGCGGCTGGAGGCGTCGTTGCAAGATCTGGCGGCTCTTCTCCAGGCTGTAAGGTGCCATTAGGGATCGCTGGGTGTTCTCAAATATGTAAGATGTTCTTAGGGATCGCAGGGTGTTCTCAAATATGTAAGGTGTTCTTAGGGATCGCAGGGTGTTCTCAAATATGTAAGGTGTTCTTAGGGATCGCAGGGTGTTTTCAAATATGTAAGGTGTTCTTAGGGATCGCAGGGTGTTCTCAAATATGTAAGGTGTTCTTAGGGATCGCTGGGTGTTCTCAAATATGTAAGGTGTTCTTAGATATCGCACGGTGCTCTTGAATCTGTAAGGTGTTCTTAGGGATCGCAAGGTGTTCTCAAATATGTAAGGTGTTCTTAGGGATCGCAAGGTGTTCTCAAATATGTAAGGTGTTCTTAGGGATCGCAGGGTGTTCTCAAATATGTAAGGTGTTCTCAGGGATCGCAGGGTGTTCTCAAATATGTAAGGTGTTCTTAAGGATCGCAGGGTGTTCTCAAATATGTAAGGTGTTCTTAAGGATCGCAGGGTGTTCTCAAATATGTAAGGTGTTCTTAGGGATATCAGGGTGTTCTTAGGGATCGCAGTGTGCTCTTGAATTTGTAAGGTGATCTTAGGGATCACAGGGTGCTCTTAAAAAAGTAAGGCGTTCTTAGAGGGAGAGACAATGACAAATAACATACTTTTAATGACATCTTGTCAATACAGGCAAAGTGCACAGTTCGCACTATTATGGGAAATTAACAATAATGAAGAAGATGGTTATAAAACGAAAATAATTAAAAAATAAACTACGTACAATGACTATATACATTTCGCCTCAGCCACCACTGCAGAGCTTGGTGGAAAGATATGGCAGGATGATCTAAAGCTTAATTAGATGTTCAAAACATATGTTATTCATACATTTGCACATAGGCCAGAGCCCTGTTTAGTTCAATTCTTCGCGGTAGGAAAATAGGTTTAAACTTTATTGACATCCATTAGTGTCAGGGAAGCCACACTAAAAATCTATGTTGAAGTGCAATATGCCATTTTAGAGCAAAACACAAAAATTGAAAACCTAGACACAGTATAAGAGGGAATATTTTTTAAAACTACTTATGTGCGTATATACACGTATATTGTATATTCTAAGAGGCTTCCTCAACACTAATGTGTCAATCTCAAGATAATCAGGAGATGTCTTCGGGAACTCCTCTTACGTCAAGATTCAGAAAGAACTTGTAACTGGATGTCTTGCTTGACTCAAAGATGACGTCTTCATCTAGCCTTTCCCTCAATAATCAGTTTCCTGCAGTTCTGTTTAAGACTCGGCCGATTTGATGGCAGTAATAAGAGAATTAAAAATACACATTTTAATAGGTTTCGAGCCCGGGTCAAGCAAATATACAAGAGAGAGAGAGAGATTGAACTGATTTATTAAAAATGTTCATTATAAGATTATATAAGGTTAAAGACAGAATAAATATAAATATGAATAATTTTGATTGTATAATGATAAATATAGGAATAAATAGATATAAAGAGATAAAGATAATTGATAAATATACATATATATTCTATATACAGTTACGAGCGTCATTCTTCATCAGTCATCTCTGTCACCGTTTGCTTTTTTTTTTGGAATGGCGCCCTCCTATTGGTCGGCTACGATCACGCCACCTTTGCCCCCCCCCCCCCCACTCGCTCTTTCGTGTTTGTAACCATTGTGTTGGAGCGGGTCGCTCCTTAAATAAATGCATATATTAGTTAATAACCAAATGGAATCCTCTCTTTCTTTTTCCCAGTAAGAGACGCCTACGGAAGCCAACAGTACATAGACAGATAAAGCACATAGACTATAGTTATTAACTAACATATGCATTTTTATAAGGCGCCAATTTATAATTGTAACAAATAGTATTTGAATCAAAACATTCAATCGGGTAAAACAAGGGCGTTGCCCGGGTCATTCGGCTAGTATATAAATATATACAAGGTCTTCTTCAATGGTAGCGCCCACCGCGGGAAAGACTCCGCCACCGATGGACTGCGAGAGTTCTTTCCCACAGAGTGGACAGGTCGAGGTGATGGCTGGCATTACCCAACAAGAGAGAGAAAGAAGAATGTTGATCAGTTAAGAAGATCAACGGGACGTTTGGAATTCTCGATCTGTCTTCCTTCAATTTCTTCCGAGCGGCAATTATTGATTGTGCTATCGGAAAACTCATTAGTAGACGGCTGGTGTTCGAGGAAAAACATCCTCCAGGATGGATACACTGATTTGTAGCCAAATATGTCTTTAAGGAGTTAAGAATGGAGGCAAATTGCCTCCTCAAGGCAAAACATCCTTCTACTGTACAAATATTGAGAAGCATTATGTAATATCAAACTGTACTTGATTCATCCATGTTAACATTAACATTAACATATACAAGTATCAGAGTCATCAATCAATTCTGTCATCGTTTGCTTTTGTGAATGGAATAAATACCCAAATATGGCTATTTATTATAAGCATCGGTGGATCAGTGGTAGAATGCTCGCCTGCCACGCGGGCGGCCCGGGTTCGATTCCCGGCCGATGCATTTTTTTTTTTTTTTACAATTTTTAAAACTCATTTATATTATTATCTTATATATAAAAGTCAATGTCTGTTGTCTGTTTCGCGATAAACTCAAAACCTACTGAACCAATTAGTACTAAATTTTGCATGTCGCTTTTTATAAACCCGTATTGCTATTCTATGGCACTTCTACCATTTATTATTGATGTTATTTCAGTATGAAGGAAATTGCATTCGGGGGAATTCTCGGGCGAAGCCGGGTCATTAGTCTGGTATTTACATATCGACTAAATTAAACTCTTCGAATTAAAATATCAAAATAAAACGATGATTGAAGAGGAGTATCTTATACGAATTTTATTAGCAAGCTTTCGGACGTCCTTCTACAGGTTTTACAATGACTACTAACGATGACTTACATATAGTAAAGCTAGAGGCTGCCTGGCCGGCATTCATAGTTATTCAAATTAAATATACTTCGGCCAGTAAATCTTCTTATTATCTCTGTCATCTTGAATATCTCGGGACAAATATTGGTCTTAATTATCGTAAAGATAGAGCCTGCCTGGCCGGAGACAATAAAAAGATTTACTGGCTGAAGTATCTTTAATATTTACATATGTTATAAGAGGCAACTCTTTTTTTTTTTTTATTATGAATCAGAACGATACACTTGTTCATTACTCTAGTAAAAAAACTATTTGGTAAATTCAGACAAAAAGCCAATCTGTATTGTTGGTAAAGTGTGGCAAGAGCCGATTTTCAGGGAAGTGGGATGGACTGGCTCATTGGCGGTGAACCCTCCCAGCGGTTTCGCCAGTTTAATCTACGCGTTAGAACCATACGAGTCAAAAATAGTTATACAAAAGGCGCTATTTGATCATACCATATTTGCATGTTATGTGTGGGCAGTGAGAAGGATCTAAGTATAATATGTCTTAATCAGTTTATATATGTAGGTAGATATGTATATAGGATGTACGGTTTATTCGTCCACTGAATGGTTCTCTACTATCACGTGACAATAACCAGCCAATAGGTATGCGTTCGATTGTATCTGTACAGTGGATTAACAATAGGGGTATGGTGGATAACCTATTTAATTAATTTTGCTCGAAAATACATTAAGTATGGCCTGAGTCTCTAATTAAGCCTATGCCAATCGAGGCCTACTATATTTTTTTACGAGACTTGAATGTATTTTTAATTTACATCATATATATTTCACACTCATGGACAAAACTTAAGGAAGTGGAAAGACTTTGATATCGCCGGTTGTCTGTTTTTTTTTTTTTTTTTTAAGGAGACAGAGGTTGTTTACACTTGGTTATCCTCGTGTGTCTTCAATAAAGATTACTGTAATATATTCCAGAGTTATTGTCTAAACTACATACTAAAAGGTACAACTTTCTTAAGTTTTGCCCATGAGTGTGCATAGGTCCAAATTGTGAAGAAGGAGTTAATTCAACGATATCAATCTACACACATTCACGGCAAACTATGCTCCAACAATAGGAATGATCATGATTTGTCTGAATGTATTCTTATAAACAACGTTCTTCAGTTACCAAAGTCTCAGAGATTGAAGTGGATCTGAGCGGGTACACGCTTTTTGCCCAAAACCTTTGATGGAAAAATAGAAAATTTGATTTCGTTTTCTAATATATATTTGTTTGTTTTTTTAGTTAGTTAGTTATCATTTGCAATTGTAGTTTCATTTTTTTTTTGCGTTCCTTTTTAAGCAATAAAATATATAGAACTAAGGTGTAATATTCAAAATGCTGATAGAAATAGAAAGTGCTTTAGAATGATTGGAGGTGTTTTAGTTAAAAGAACTGTTAAAGATGTTTTACCAGCCATTATTCCAAATAAGGGTCAATTACAAGGTCTGATCGGGAAGTTGAATCAACAAATTGAAATCCAAGGGAAATGAGATCATTGAATACAGAGAAAATATAGCATACAAGTTCGTAGTGAACCAGTGAATAATTCCCAAGGCGAATGAAATGACTGAAATTGGCACTGTTGAACTAATAAAGATAAAAACGTCATTAAAAGAGAAAATTGCTATAAAGTATAAAAAAAAAAGAATATAAACAGTAGCGTTTCTTTATTCGTGCAAAATGCAAGCTTTCGGATCTTTATAATCTTTCTACAGAGAAATAGCTATAAGTTGATAGAATAAGGACATAAAAATATATATTTAAATACAACAATTATATTATGATGCATTAGCGCGCCATCTGTTATCAATATTCTAAAAAAAAAGAATCATACGCGTCTATAATAGTTTCGAATTTAAGACAACAATATTTTATTAAATGTTTATGTAAATTTAAATTTTTTGTCTTTAAATACATATTTCTTGAAAAAAGACACCTCGGCCAGTATAAACATATGTAAATTGGAGACGCCAGTTATGTAAATTTCTTTTTTTGCTTATTCAGACAGAAGATTTACATATTTGTAAATATAATTGTGTATATAAGGATGTGAAAGTTTAATAAAAGTGTGTCAGTAACAATTGGGTGTTGGTGAATTATTAGTGTCATCAGTGTAGCCTTTCTGGTATTGTGGGCACTTTTGAGGAAGCATATAGGCTTCAATTCGGTTTGAGACCAGAAGAAGTCTGGCAAGAAGATACAGTCAAGCTTTGCCATAACTATTTAGATAAGGCCAGACATATCCAGGATGCGGCAAGCTTTCCGAGCTTTGTAAGTGAGGCAGTGATCGCATCCGAAACTTAAATAATATTGTTTATTTATATATCCTCATTTTCTCAACTTATATCTATTCCTGTGGAAGTATTATAAAGATCCGAAAACTTGTACTTTGCACGAATAAAGAAACGCTACTGTTTATATTTTATTAAAATGTCATGTTTTTTTATTATGATTGTTGACAAAAGAAGAGAGAGACGTACATGCTCTTTGATAATAAATATTGCTAAAAATTTGATCTATGAACGGTTTAAAAAGGTATTAAAGATTTAATGCGACATTCTAATATGTTATTTCACTAAATGTTCCAAACATTAAGTCCAATGAGAAAAGTTGCCAAAGCGATGATCATTTTCAGAATATTTTCCTTATTTTTTATGCTTACAATACCTAATTTCAACTTCTTTTGTGTATTTTCAACATTTTTGAGCATCTGTCCGAAGACCTTATCTGAATTTTCAAGATAGAAAATGGGGATTCTGTATAACTTATGGAAAACACGATTGGAACGAGAAGGCTTCTTATTAAGATCTGCTGTGGTAAAGACATCAACTTCTAACATTTCATTCAATAGATGTTCTTCTTTGAAGTCTTGATGGTCTCCTGGATGATATTGGATGGTTATCTCAACTTGATCCATCAGATATAGAATTCCTTTATGATGGTTAAGTTTGAATTTAGAGGGAGATAAAGGCTTAATTCGATAGGCTATAGGTTTCGTGAAGACATTTATCAAAATCAGTTTTCCAAGTAAAAAGGTATTTACGTTATCAGGAGGTCCCATAAAGACAATTCCTTCTTCAGGTTTTATTTTCAAGAATTCTCCATCTTTCTGGAATTCTTCAACAGCTATCTTAGGTTGAAATTTTGGAATATGGGGTTGATAATCAGTAAGAATATCATTTAGAATTGCATCTTGTAATTCAGATGTGGATACTCCTTTGTCTTTGTAGGGTCTTTGAATTCTTTCGACTGTTTCAGTATTTGATTCGTATGTTAGATTCTGGTAGAATGCCATTTGGGGTGCAGAAGATTGTTTGGATAGCTTCAAGTGATGCCATAAGTACTTATCTGCAAACGATATATTCTTCAGTGATACAGGTTTGGAATGGTAAAGGAATTTATCTATGGAATTTGAGATTTTAGAAGAAATTTTCCTTTCTAAAGTCTCACTACTCTTTTCAGACATATCGGATTTTTTCGATATATCTTGAAAAGAAACATCTTCTTTAGATATATCACCAAATGAAGTATCTTTTTTATATATATAGCGCAAGGATGTTTCTTTTTCAGCAATTTCTTTATTAGATGGATTTGAACGAGCACCTTTTTTAGGAAAACCTCGAAAGGAAAAATCTTTTTTGGATATATTTCGGATTTTTTTTGAAAGATTTTTTTTCGATGAATCTCGAAATGAAATCTCTTTCTTAAAATCATCTCGGAATGAAATTTCTTTTTTCGGTTGTTTCTTCAAGGATTTGGGATTTCTTGTCGAAGAGCCGTCTAGTGAAAATTCAAAATGATTTGAATCTCTTTTAGATGTACTTGGAATTGTCGTCAAATAGGCTTCTGATAATGAATTTTTATCCTTTTTTACATCTTTCGATTTTTTCTTCTTTCGGAATCGGTTGAGAAATTTTGGTTTAAATTTTCGAGGCATTTTTTAAAAATTTGGAATTTATTTAAGAGAGGGTGGGGAGAATATTTTTAATTGTTAGAATTTCTTAGTAACTCTCTCTCTCTCTCCCCGAAATTACATGACCCACCCTTCCTGACCGAATTGATGCGACTATTTAGATGTTATCTTTTTTACATATCTTTAGATGGAGATATGCAAAATTAGCTATCAACACCAGCTTTGTGGAAATTTAGAACTACCCCAGTGTAAATAGCCATTATCAACATAGAATAACTTTTATATAAAATGAAGCACGGCACATGGGATGTTAGTCTCCAAATCTTCTCTAGTCTTCAGCTCGGCATGGAAGACTATAATTGAATGAAAATATTAAGATAAAAATATTTGCAATGATTTTATCTTATTAAAGAGAGAGAGAGAGAGAGAGAGAGAGAGAGAGAGAGAGAGAGAGATGGTTAAACATACTTTATAAAATAAAATAGAGAGGTTTCCCACCATAAGTGTTCGGAGCCGATGTCTGGACACAGCCCCTCTTGTTCTTCCGGCCCACAGCTTCAGAGTCGGAAGGTCTTTTCCGGCCTGCGCCGACCGTGGTAAAGCTATTGATGTCTTCCTCCATTGGGAGTTGTTTTTTCTGGTCGACGAGCTCGGCCCAGTTGTTTGAAGGTTTGCCTGTTCCAGGCCCGGGTTGCTGTTTCCCCATCAGAGGCCTGAGGGGCGCTGATTGCATCAGCAGTAGTAAAAGGCAATAGGCTTACAGCCAATGCCATTGGAGATTCTTGGGGTGTGGAGAGAGAGAGAGAGAACGCTTCACGATTTTGCGTGTCATCCTTGCGCAGGGGCCATGCTAATCTTCTCTGTATCGTTCCAATTTTAGTATATGTACAGAGAGAGAGAGAGAGAACAAAAGGTTTCACGCGGTTGCGCTTCATCAGACCACTGTCCACGCACAAGCATACAATATTTCTGTGAATCTGTATTGTATGCATGTTGTGTGTATTGTGTGCTTGTGCGGAGACAGTGGTCTGATGAAGCGCGACCGCGTGAAACTTTTTTTCTCTCTCTCTCTCTTTTTTAATAAGATAAAATCATTGCAAATATTTTTAAAAATCGTTATTCAATTAGAATTATTTGTAACTATATTTAAAGTATGTAGAAGACTATCTAATACTTATAGAGAATACTATATAATTAGGATTATAACTCAAACTGTGTCGACTCATCATCAACTCTCAAATAGTTTCATTGTCTTGCCTTTCGGAAACCTACAAGGACCCTTTTCAAAGGTGGAAAACTTTAAATGTTTGTCGTCGAAAGGTCGAGTGATATCTGATAACTAATAGGGAAAAGGTGATTGAGATTGACACTACTTTATTTCAAAGTCCATATAAGATTATATAAGGTTAAATACAGAATAAATATGAATATATATTGATAATATAATGATAATATAGGGAAAATAGATATAAATAAATAGAAATAATTGATAAATATAAATATATATATGTGGAAATTTTGCCGGGAGGGATAGATGGCGTCTGGTTTTAGATGTCTATTTTGACGGGAGAGGCGACCCATGTCTCTTTACATATATATCTATATTTTGAAAATAGAGCAATCCATACTTAATTCATTAGATAATAAAAGGCATATATTGGATTTAATAAAATATTTATTTTGCCAATATTTCGGCTGGCTGAACGCCAACCTTTATCGAGGCATTACATTTTTGTATCTAATGTTGTAATGCCTCGATAAAGGTTGGCGTTCAGCCAGCCGAAATATTGGCAAAATAAATATTTTATTAAATCCAATATATGCCTTTTATTATCTAATATATCTATATATAAAATATATACAAGGTCTTCATTGGTGGCGCCCACCGCAGGAAAAGACAGGAAAATAAATGAAAAATTCTGTTGAAATCAAAATGATGAGGACACGAAGGAGATCATTTATCACATGTGTTCATTCTGTAAGTTACCACAGTGAGTCAGATGGTTAACAGAATCTTTATGAAGAGGGAAACGGTCTCCGATTTCCTTTGGAATTTGTGTCATTAAGCTAACTTTCACCATATTACATCAGTGAACATCTTTATCAATTTGGGATTATGTACAGGTGGGATAAATCATACTATGAAAATTCGAAACTATTATAGACCCCTATGATTCTTTTAAAAATAAAACAATTTCTACTGCCATTACTGCAATGGAAAAATTAATGGGAGAGCATTTATGTTAATTTTTCCATTACAGTAAGGGCAATAAAAATTGTTTTATTTTTATAAGAAACATACACGTCTATAATAGTTTCGAATTTTCATAACAGATAGCGCGCTAATGTAGCATAAATCATACTATACAATATCCGTTGGTGTTTACCATATCTACAAATTTATAACTAGATGAATGCAATGACATTTGATCAAGGTCTTTGGTTTATATAAATTCTACAAGGCCGCAGTCACTGTTCGGAGGAGATTAATAGAATCGCCGAATGTCGTGGTCCATTTGGATGAGGAAAGCGAAGACTAGAACGCGGCTGATTCCACACTACCCTGTTCAGTGATTCGCTAACCATGACGTATGCATGAAGGAATGTGTGGCCACTGGACATGTGTCGGACCTGGAGGCTGTTTTTGGGTTCTGCGCTGCCTGGAGTATAGGAGCTCCATCATTATTTCTTCCTGTGGTGAATCTGTATAAGACCGGTGGTCTTAATAAAGCTTTGTGTGTGTGTTTACCATATTTACAACGTGAATTGCAGCTGTTCAGTGACAGAACACGGCAGATATAGGCTATATTAGGTGTACAGTCTCCTCAATTAGTTTCTCTAAAGTCATCGATCCATAGTTTTCAACAGTTGTTCCTTTGGTTTCTCTCTTCTCAATTGGTCTCCTTGATTCCTCAATACATCTTTCAATCAAGAATTTCCAAGAAGATATACCCATAACTATAATTTTTAACGGATGGTAAGACGTTACTTTAATTTCTCTCTTCAGTTGGTCTTATTGATCTCAAAAGAATAATATTATCTCTTTCTCTAGTTAAACTGAGTGCAAAAACCTTGCGCCACCTATTAACCGTCTCTGAAAACTATCAGATTCAGGTCGGTGACAATTCCACAATAACTGCTTTGGCAACTTTAGAGTGAGAACTTTGAGACTGTAGATTTCCATCTCTATTTCAGTCATAGAATTGCCTCAATCACTTTGTCAGATAAAAACCTCCTTGGCAAATTCTGAAGATTCCATAAATCATTCGTGGGTCTCATGAAATTCGCCCTGGACTGGCGAGGCCCATTAGCCCGAAATCATGATCCCCAGGTGGACGCTTCTCAGTTTGCCAAACCTGGTGTTATGTCACCGAACCTGAAACTACTAGATTTCGGAGATGGTCAATAGATGGCGTACAGTTTTACATATATTTTGGCTTGAGATAGGTAACCTATTATTTCCCTTTGGTCAATATCCCCTCCCTGCAAAATTTCCACATACCCAACTTTGATAAGAATGATGATGATACAAGTAGAGTTATGATGATAGATCAGTCAATATTGTGATATCAACATTATCATCGTAATATACACATAGGTGCATTCACCCAACTTACATATTTACACTCATCCATTGATGAGCTCTACTTTTCCCCAGCAGACACCATCAACAAGCTTTACAAGCTTGATACCTTAATATGATTGAGTGGAGATAAGAAAGAAGAAGAAGAAGACATATTTACATATGCAAAATTTCTGGAGGATGCTCTTCATGTTCCTAAAAGCGGGGCCTCTCCCATTTTAAAATCTGGTATACATTTTTGAAGAGCATTATTCTTTTGGTACATATTTGCATATATTTCAATAATATTTTTATTAAAATATAATTAAATTCCACGTAAATGTGAAATACATTAGAGGTTATTAAGATTTTTAATACTTTAATTTTCTTTTGGAAATAATTTTAGTTCGATAGAAATTTTAAATAAATTAAGTTTAGATTTTTTATTGAAGAATTTATTTTTACTCTCTCTCTTTCTCTTCATCATTATATTTATCATTATATTTATCAATTTATCATTATATAATCTAATTTTTTATTTAAAAAACGCTAGCTTTCAAGCGTAAATCGCTCTTCAACGGGCTTACTATAATATCGACTTTATCCCACCAGAAATATTAGCCCGTTGAAGAGCGATTTACGCTTGAGAGCTAGCGTTTTTTTAAATAAAAAGATACTCATTGTGACAAAATACACCTATCCCCCGATTTACACGGTACTTTTTTTACACGGTTTTCCAAATAAGTTTTTTTTTTGTTGTTTTTATCGCACTATACTAAATGCTACTGTGATTGAACACATGCGCTGTGTACACATCTCACGAGGAATCCCGAGCTTATGTGCTGACTACATATTTTAACCTGTTAATGCATTTTATTTTTATTTCTGTGTACACCTATCCCCCGATTTACACGTTTTTCTCAGGAACGTATCTACCGTGTAAATCGGGGGATAGGTGTACTCGTATTTTAAAAACTTTTTTCACAATTTTATCATGAATAGAAATAATCTTATTTATTCACATTTGTATTTAACCTTATATATATTTAACCTTATATATAATCTTATATGGAAATTGTAATAAATCAGTTTCAATCTCAATCTCTTATATTAATGGAAACTTTTTTTTCCAACAAAATGTTAACATCAAAATAATATTAACATTTAACACCTATAATTTATATTCCAAGAAGGCATCAATGATGTGTACACATAAATTTTAATTTAAATTAAAAACATTTAATAAATCCGTTTTCTCGTTATAATTAAAATGGCTGTACGTTATTGCAAGCTACTCTATGATTGAATTAAATGTAGATTTCCCTGAACGCTAATTTATTTATTTATACTTCAAAATATTTTAGCGTTAAAAACGAAAAATAAATTAATTATAATTTTATGAATATTGAAAATATTTGGTATCTAAAATAAACATTTAAATTAATTTTAAATAGAGAGAGACAGCACGGAAAATGTGTTTCAGAGTAAATTCCTGAAAGGAAAGCGCTTAATGGATGGAGCGCTCAATCTTTCGCAATTTTAATATTTTCACAGAATTTGAAAAATTTTGGGATTTGCTTCGAAAGTTATTTTTAATTCTACAAACTGTGTATAATTTAATATATTTGAGGAAGGAAAAGATTGTGCAAATATGGTTATTGCGTATATATCAATATAAATATGATGAATATTTGGCTGTTCATCATTGTTTTGTGTTGAATAGATGGGAATGGTCGTGATCATGGCGATGCATTTCAGTTTGAACGAAAGCACGAGGTAATGCGAAGACAATCACGGCAAGCAGGAAGATAGCGCATAGGATCAAAAAGGAAAATACTAGAATCAGAATATTCCTGTATCTTTTTATCCTCGCGCAGGTTTTGTTTAAAGCTCTGACCTCTTTGAAAGCATTAGCAAACCAACGATCAGGTTGATGGAGTAGGACCATGTGATAATCATCTTCTTTTTCCACCACGAAAGAATTATGGAATCCTTCAGCAAGTTGGTCGACCACGAATTGAGATTTGAGTTTGACCTTGTACCAATCATCTTTAGGATACGGGGATTCCTTTATATGTTCTTGATGGGGAACGAAGAGTGTGATTTTTTCTGTTCTACCTGTGGATAAAATACCGTGATCTCTTTCCAAGGAATATCCGAGAGGAAAATCTTGATTTTCAAATTTATAAACTATCGGATGATAATAATTGTTTGTTAATTGAAAAGTAGTGGATGTTGTAGCATCGGTTGGGAAATCAACAACTGTTCCTTCTTTCGGTTTGAATTGAAGAATACGACTGAGATCTTGAAGATAATCTGTTACTTCTTGGACATCGGCGTGAATATAGGATTGAGATTTGGTCGGTAAATGGATCTGGGAGCTGCTGAGTACCTCAGTGAGGAAATTGTCATCGATTTGGACAAAGATGATGTTCTTAGAATGGATGTCCAAACATTGAGAATAATGATCGACGGATAAAGGATCAATCCTTTTGGCTGTTTCATGAGGCATATTCTCAACACTCTTTGTCATTTCAAAGAGAGATACTCTTCCGTCGAATTTCGGTCTTGAATCAGCTTCAGTCTGAGGTTCTAGGCAAATATGATTGCTGATACATACGATGACTTTGTCAGCTAACAGTTTGGTGCCGGAGCTCGACAGAAATTCTGTTCCGATAGTGAATGGATTGACATTTTTCATTTCTTTTAGATAGGTTCTGAGAAGCCTTGGGTAGCATTGAGTTTCTGGGTAGGACTCCTGTTTGAGTCGTAGATAGGTGTTATGTAGGCAGTGGGCTTTGGGGATACACCGGAGCCCCTCCATCTTTGCCACCAGAGAACAATAAGGATTCACACCATTATTGGATCCTGATGTGCATTAATTGGAGAATTTGGCATCCTCTTGTTTCTAATCGAGTTAACGGCTTAGACGCCGGTTAAAGGCAAATGTATCAACCCCTGATTTATCATACACTAGAATTTACTTGAAAAGAGTTTTAAAATCGAGAAAAATATAACGGATTTGTTGGATCGGTGGTTCAATCATATGCAGAATAGATTGAAATATATATAAGTTTTAATATATCACGAGGATATGCAAGCAGCCAAACAAGGGAAGGCATAATAGGAAGTGAAGGGAAAGGTACAGCGCCTCTAGTGGTAGTGGTAGGAAGCTCCTGAATGCCACGTCGTCCTGTGACGTAGGCGCGCTGTATTTTGAAGGAAGCACGCAGTTCAGCAGGATTGATATATATATATAGTATACTTGTAACGGCACATCCAGAACGAATGTTACTGATGGCTTTCTGCCATCTATTGGTAAAAAAAAAATCAACAATATTTGATTTTTAATTCTCCAGGGAGTTGGCTAAGATTTCTTGAATTGATATAAAAAAAAGGTTTCTTCAAAAGCCAACGAAGTACGCGTTTCGGGCTGCTGGGTCTCAACATAGTGATGCAGGCTGTACATTGAAGACCCACGAAGTAGAGCTCCATTACATATTTTTTATTTAAATAAATATATTAAAAAAATTCGATATCTTTTTTAAAAATATATATAATATATATATATAATATATATATAAACATTTTGCAATAAATTAAGAGAAAATATTAGTTGATAATTATTCTGACAGACTTTTTTTTTATGAACTATGCAAATATGTTTTTGACAATATTCAAATATATACAACTATAAAAAAAAAGTTGTTTCATCTTCCAACATAGTCCTATGGTATCTTATGTAAAATAATGAACCATTTTAATTTCCTTTGTACTATGTACTGTATGTACTATATTTAAACATGGTGAACTCGAATGCACAAATTTGCATATAATCACTTTACATATGTTTTTGACGTGACAACGTCTTAAATTAGGTTGCGGCTGGGAGTCACTTATGAAAAAGTGTAACGCCCGGTAACGTTACGATGAGTCACCGAACGAGAGTGCTGCGCGCGCAGCTGCGCGCGCAGCGCTAGAGAATTAGGCGCATTGAATCGGCGCATGCTTGTTTCTGTCTTTGTCTTTCTCGAACGTTCTTGGCGTTGGAAAAACAAGAAAGCGTCATAATACAAGTTCACACGTGTGGTTAAAGTATCGTCAGCTGTGTCTGTAGTGAAAATGTGGAGTGCTTAGATTCGTCATTTACAACAACTACAACAATAAAGGTAAATAATTGTACACTAATATTTCATTATCGTAAACTATGATTGATTGATTAATTGTTAGATTGACACAAAAGTTGAGAAACTGAGTTTATAGCTTATGTCATACTATTGATAAATGTTGATAGTGTTAAGTAAATTATTAGTTTAAAATTAATTAATTAATTAATTATTATTTTACAAATTTTAAATAGTTTCAAATTTATTTAGCAAAAATTTGAACCTTCGATCTGAATAAATGTTTTGATTTTCGAATTGATTCTTTAAAATTACAAATATTAAGAAAAAGTGGCAGATATAAGAAAACTTTATTTAAACTGTGTTGAGCAAGAATTTTAACATCTAATTTAAGTAAATGTTTTAATTTTAAACTTCATCATTTACAATTACAAATTTTATTTAATTTCAAATTTATTTAGCAAAAATTTGAACCTTCGATCTGAATAAGTGTTTTGATTTTCAAATACCAACGCGGCTGGTGGAGTGGCGATCTATCGTAAATTATCATCGACATCTACGGCGGAAGTGTTCCAAGTTGCGATTACAGACGTAACTCGTGTCATTAAAACCAAGGGTGACATGTGCATGACTGAAGTTACTTGCTTCGCCGCTAATACTAGCTTCAAGTTTATACTCGGTGCTGTATATATTCATCCAGGAGCTAGTATGCAGGATATTGGAATGTTACTATGGCAAGGACTCGGTCCGTACATTCACAACAGCCAGTACGTGCCACCGTTCGTGCAAGTTGATTCTAGTATACAGATTCTTCTGTGTGGTGATTTTAACAAAAACGTAAAGCCTGACAACTCGTTTCTTAATATCATGAAAAATACGTATAATCTTGATTGCGTATCAAACGTTTCTAAGTCAACTACGTTAAAAGGAACAACTATCGACTTGACTTTCGCAAGACACATTACAGCAGAAACACTTCCTTTCATTTCATATTTCTCCTATCATCGTCCTATCCTCAACAAAATCACTCAAATAGGAATTAGTTAAGTTTAAGTTTACATGTACAATGTTTTAGTAAACAAAATATATTTCTATAGTTAAAATTTGTGCAATTCTTATTTTCATTCAATTCCTTGTTCCTATTGTGCAATTTAATTATATTCATATCAATAAATATTCTACCGTTGTCACGTAAAATCTTCGCCCGTAAAACCGACTTTACAGGCAACCATTGTTTTTTTATCTGATGTTTCTTATTGACCCGTATTATTTTGTAACATTCATGAGTTAACAAACTGACTTATATATATAAATATATGTTTTCATTGTATATCAATGAAGGTGGGAATGTATTTTTTAAGAACTGAGAAATAAACGAAAGTTAGCACGTTACATTTTTTTTTTTTTTTTTTGCTCAAGACATTGAGGTTTATAAATTCCGTACACGCAACTTGATCCTAAATCATTTTCGACAAGCCCATCTCAGTTTATTACTTTCAAAGCTTTCACCCCTCTCTCTCTCTCGGTCGTATTTTAGAGGTAAGGCTGAAAATGCTGCCATCTATCGGGTAGAAATAGAAGTAAAGCCAATCAAGAAGCAGACGATGGGGGAAAAAAAGATCAAAGGCCATAACGGCACCGCCGATAGCGACTCCTTATTAGGAAACTCATAAAATGGGACAGAAAAACGACTCCCGTGGTAGTTTGCCGCAAAATTTAGAGATCCTTGGGGGATTCGATCCTACCCCCTCTAGGCTTATCTTTAATATCCCTAATAAACTTAAAAGTAGAGAGAGTTAAGTCGAGAAAATCTTGTTGTTTTTTTATTTATTCTTGGAAGATATCAATTCTCTCCCCTTGCACAAATTACTCTATGATAAAATATTTTGTTTAGGTTAGAGAATATTTCTTGTGTGATGCAGCGTGTCTATTGATTAGGAAAATTTGGGTTGAATATATAAGAATTGCAAATATGTAATATATGCAAATCAAAATATATGTATATTTGAATATTAGAGCAAAATATATTTCTATATAGATGGAAATTTTGCCGGGAGGATATAGATCTAAAGAGACAAGGGTCGCCTCTCCCGTCAAAATAGACGTCAAAACTAGACGCCATCTATTGACCGTCGCCGCAACTAGCGGCCTCGGGTCGGTAACAAAACCACAACACCAGCTTTGGCAAACTGAGAAGCGTCCACCTAGAGAGGCTTTGTCACCGACCCGAGGCCGCTAGTTTGCGGCGACGGTCAATAGATGGCCTCTAGTTTTGACGGGAGTGGCGACCCTTGTCTCTTTAGATATTTCTATATATTCAAGATATGGAACAGTAAATTGCTCTGTTTATTAAAAGCGTTATCTATTAACACGCCTCACAATAAATATCACTTGAATCTCTTGTTGAGTCTACTAAAGAATATTCATGGTCAAAAACAATGTTTCCAAGTGGAGTTCCGGACAAGTCAAAACTGATGTTTATCATGTTTTTTTCTTATAAGAGATTAGTTTCCTCAGAGGTGTCGAAATATCAAAATTGAATACACACACATAGAAAATGATATAGTAGCTAAAATGCCTAAATGCCTAAAATGCTAAATCAACGATATATTCTTAATTTATACTTGAAATATTGATGCAAATAATATTATAATTGAATTAAATAAATTTTATATATTTGCATAGTTTATTTATTAAAATATCGTTCCAGCATATTCAACACAGATAATCCTACCCCCATTGAAACTGTCCCTCTAACCCTCTACAACTGGAGACTGTTTTTTATTATTTTTTAATGTATTTCTGTCAATGTATGTTGCACGCCTTTGCGGAGCCAGTGGCCTGATGAAGCGCGACCACGCGAAAGCTTGTCTCCCGATATCTAAATATAGATACTCTGCAAATATTTAAAATTTATTTGACTCTCTCTCTCAAATATAATCTTAATTGTTAACACCTCACAAATCATTGATATAAGTATTAAGTAATTCAGCTACGTTATCATTTTCTCTGTATGTGTGTATTCAATTTTGATATTTCGATACCTCTCAGGAAACTAATAAAAAGAAAAATGACAAACCACAACATCAGCTCTAGCTTGTCCGGAACGCCACTTGTTTTTGGCCATGCCTATTCTTTAGTAGACTCAACAAGGGATTCTTGAAATCAAAGTCGCTCTAAACTGATAAAGGGAGAGCCAAAGACCGAAACCATGGTATACTTATTGTTGGATTTTTGTATTAACTTGATTAAACAGATGTTGTGGCTCATTTTTTTATCATCAACATTACATTTTGTACTGGAGTACTAAACAAAATTCAATGTTCTAATGCATTTTTAAAGGGATAGTTGTCACTTTTGGTATATTTATATATGTACCACAAAGAGCCATATATACTGTACAAGATATTGAAGCTATTTAAAGCCTATTTCCACATCTTACTATAGATTTGGGAAAAATATATCTTCCGAAAGCTAATATTTTTGTTGTTTAAAAGCAATAATAACAATTCGGGGAGTATAAACAATTTGTATAATTGTATAACGAATCGAAAGTTTTCCTTCGTAAAACTTTCGATTCGTTATACAATTATACCAATTATACGGAGTTTACCTGTAAAAAATAAACAATTTGTGTTATGAATAAAAGCAATACATCGTAATTAAAATAAGTATATATCTTCATAAAATATATTTTTTTAAATATAAATAAAATGCAGACATAATTCTACTTGAAAACAGAAATGAATACCTCTGTTGCATATTAAATTTAAAAAAAAATTATGAGAGGATTTACTCGACTTTATATTTACCAATGAGTTACATAGTTGAATGTGATATCTGAGCTAAAGAAACACGTCACACTGATTGGCTAATGAATTCAATTCTGATTGGCTGATTAAGGTCACGTGATAGTGAAAAGCCAATCAGAGCACAAATAAAACGAACATATTTACATATAAACACTTTAAAACGAATATCAGTATTATAGTAAAGATAGAGGTTGCCTGGCCGGCGGCATTCATAGTTCTTCAAATTAAAGATACTTCGGCCCAGTAAATCTTTTTATTGTCTCGACGTTTCGACAAAAATCTTTTGTCCTCGTCAGGAGCGAACAAAAATTAAAACATTTAGCAAAGCGTTAGAAATTATTATATATAGAGAATAATTTCTATTGCTTTGCCAAATTTTTTAATTTTTGTTCGCTCCTGACGAAGACAAAAGATTTTTGTCGAAACGTCGAGACAACAAAAAGATTTACTGGCTGAAGTGTCTTTTAGTTGAAGAATCAGTATTAAAATTAATGTTTTCACACAAACAGCACAAACGTTTTATAACCCACAGCTATATATTTGAATTAAACCGTTTAGAATACAATAGAAAAAGAAACGGCTTCGTCAAATAAATCATAGATAAAGTATACACACAAATTCCCATATTTTAACTTTAAAGAATGTATGCAGACAGACGAAATAAATAAACAAACTTCTTCAAATATTTCAGCAACAACAAAAACTATTTTAATATTCTTACTTGGCCAGAGAAAAAATGTTTTATTAGCTAACATAAATCAGCCATCATAAATCTCGAATTGCCCAGCAGAGAAACCCATGGAAAAGATAGATAGATATAGTGGGTTGGAGAAATTTTAATAAATTCAAATGTTCCATCCTCCGGGGAGAAAAATGCAATAAAAGAGGGGGAAAAACGGATAATTTGAAATATTTGTCGAAAATGTTTTATGTGGTTGTATGTGCCTTTTTACTGGTAAATGTATGCAGCAGCAGGGTGTATATGTAAATAGGGAATCTTACTGAGATATCTCAGCGAGCTGTGTGTGGACATTCTTTTTGAATATCTTCAAAAAGGAATCAAACTTTTATAAAATGTGACTTTTCTGATTAAATGAATATTTTTTTTATTATCCCTAGTACACGTGGCCATGATAATCATGGTGGGTAGAAGTAGGCGACTGCTTTTACTGTAAGTTCATCACATGTCTACATATGTGAAAAGCAGTTCGACTTTTGCACTTACAAATATGCCAGAGCCCTGCTTGGATACTTGCACTCGCTGGTGAGGTTGGATTTTTGAAAGAATCGGGGGCCATTGGACTATTTCTTTTTTTTAATTAGAAAAAAAAAGTATTTTTTGCGGGATTCGAACCCGGGTCGTAGCAGTCGAAAACCAACGGTTTAGAACACCCTCCCACCGATCCCCCAAATAAAAAAATAATGATATGTCAAACGCACCTAAATAAAGTCGATTGTCTAAAATCTGTATCTAGTATTCCGATGCTGAAAATTATTATCACAGAATAAGATATCACCCTAAGATTTCTAAAAATAAATAAATAAAAGATTAAAAGTCCTGTTATCATTAGGACACATTATACAACTTGAAATAAACGCATGGATAAAACTCAAGGCAGTTTCTTTTTTTTTCGAGGAGACAGAGGTTCACACTTGGTTATCTCGTGTGTCTTCAATGAAGTCACTGTAATATATTTCAGAGTTATTGTCTGAATCCCGATATACATGCTAAAAGGTACAACTTCCTTAAGTTTTGTCCATGAGTGTAAATTTCTTTGTTAAAAAAGCGCAAAAAATTGGAATAAAAACGATAATAAAAACATTTTAACGAGTAACAATAAAATAATAAATTTAATTTCTCTCGTTATTCAAACCCATTATTTCATTTAATACAGTACTTCGATATAACCAACGAGCTAAAAAAACATTGCGTGGTAATTGGCTGGTCAATTAAGCGTTGATTGGTTGAACAAAAGCATGTGAGAGTAGAAAGTCAATCATGAGGCGAATAACCCGGAAACCATATGTACCAACCTACAAATCAATTAAGGCCTTTAAAGATATATACACTCATGGACAAAACTTAAGGAAGTGAAAGTCTTTGATGTCGCCGGTCGTCTGTTTTTTTTTTTTCTAAGGAGACAGAGGCAATTTTGTTCACACTTGGTTATCTCGTGTGTCTTCAATAAAGGTCACTGTAATATATTTCAGAGTCATTGTCTAAATTCGGATATACATAGTAAAAGGTTTAACTTCCTTAAATTTTGTCCATGAGTGTATGTATATATGAAGTCTTTCTTTAATATACACGGTTTCAATTCGCAAACTGTTGGGAGTTGATTTTTGGATCGATTTTTTCATGACCTCAAATAAGAAAGCAATTTAAAAAATATCATTTCTTTTTTCATATCGAACCTCTCTTTTATAATTACAAACCAAAAACTGCACAAACCAAAACAATAAAAAGATCCACTAGATGCACAATTCGCGAATACCCAATTCAAAAGAGAAATTACGAGAAAGGTGAAAATTATAATTGTATGTTTACTACTTATATATTTCTATAAGAGGGCAGCAATTATTGTTATTGCTTATTCCTCAAGTCGTTTAAACAATCTCCATTAGGTTCCATTGTCTCAGCTCTTCTATTATAGTCCTGGGGTTTTTTCCCATTACCTTGTATGTTGTTGTTGTTGCTTATTCCTCAAGTCGTTTAAACAATCTCCATTAGGTTCCATTGTCTCAGCTCTTCTATTATAGTCCTGGGGTTTTTTCCCATTACCTTGTATGTTGTTGTTGTTGCTTATTCCTCAAGTCGTTTAAACAATCTCCATTAGGTTCCATTGTCTCAGCTCTTCTATTATAGTCCTGGGGTTTTTTCCCATTACCTTGCATGTTTTTGTTGTTGCTTATTCCTCAAGTCGTTTAAACAATCTCCATTAGGTTCCATTGTCTCAGCTCTTCTATTATAGTCCTGGGGTTTTTTCCCATTACCTTGTATGTTGTTGTTGTTGCTTATTCCTCAAGTCGTTTAAACAATCTCCATTAGGTTCCATTGTCTCAGCTCTTCTATTATAGTCCTGGGGTTTTTTCCCATTACCTTGTATGTTGTTGTTGTTGCTTATTCCTCAAGTCGTTTAAACAATCTCCATTAGGTTCCATTGTCTCAGCTCTTCTATTATAGTCCTGGGGTTTTTTCCCATTACCTTGTATGTTTTTGTTGTTGCTTATTCCTCAAGTCGTTTAAACAATCTCCATTAGGTTCCATTGTCTCAGCTTTTCAAAGCATAAACTGAGACAGATTTAGATATCATGGAGAAGGAAAGAGCTGTTGGTCTGAAGACATGGAAGTACCACTCATTGTGACTTTGTTTCTTTTGGATCCTGACATGGAGCGTAGACTATGGAGAGAACAGACAATTGATACATTAGCCGGGCACAGGGTGGCCCTACCAGGAGTTAAACTCCCGACGTCCTGTGTTTACACCCCCCCGCCACTTTGAGGCTGTAGAGTAGGATTTTGGGAGGGAAATTAATATTAATCACTAAAGAAAATAAATATTAGGAAGGACTTAGTCAACAAAGGCGAACCCTCAAAACAGTTTTGCTAATTTGATCCACCTTGAGCCTGATCCCAACCAACATTTTTTTTTATTTTTCGTGTTTAGTGGTTAAACAATTAGTTTAACATTGAGATAATAAGGTACAATTTGGATTATAAACAACAACAACAACAACAAAAAGCCTTTATTTAGGGTCACTGACCCTATACAGGATTCACCAGAGGTATGCATAAGAACAAAGCAGTGAGACAAAGGAAATATAAATTTGGATTATAAACACAAGGTAATAAAACCAAATCCAAAAAAAGAAAAGAATAATAATAAATGGTGTGTGACGTTTCGATAACAGCGCTGTTTATTACCTTGTGTTAACATTGAGATAATGTAGTGATAATCATCACATTTTCACCGATAGATGGCGAATGTGCTACACACGCAAATAGTATCTATCATCTATCCAATGCGTTGGAATAGTAGGAGTTCTTGAAGAAAGGGGATTGAGATATACTTACGTCAGGGCAGTTACATAAGGAATCTGTAGTATGGGGCTAGGAACATAGGGCATGGACAGCCATTAAAACCTCCAAGAACTGTCCACAATGAACCCTGAAAGAACACTGACCATTAATCAATTCTATGAAGACATTCGTTTTTTATGTATAATAGAAATAAATCGGTAAATGCTCTTTTTTCAATACTTAGTTTTACAACCAATTTTAGAAAAATGAAATATCTGAAAATTAACGGAATATATTAAAATATATAGTTTACCAGACGATATATTTATTTTTGGCCAAACGATTATTTTGGAATTATACTTTTATCAGACGAAAATTTCAAACATATTTGACCAAACGATATTTTAAAATATTATTTTTGTCATATAATATATAAATATTTTAAAATATTTATAATATAAAAAATATATTAATTATTATTATGAAATAAATCAACTACTGATGGCGCAACTAAAAACTGCTGATGGTTTGTGCCATCTATCGGAATAAATAACAATTTATCGTTGATTTCTAATTATTTTTGAGTATTGTCCAAATACACCTTCTTGATAAAAACAACAAAAGTCAACTACGTACACTTTCAGGCTGTTGATCCTCGTCAGTTTAGCTGTACTTCAACGACTAAAAAAATTCTCCCAGAAGGATTTGAAAAATCGAGGTAAAAAATAAGGATAATATATATTTTTTACTACATAAACACAAACGTAATTTCAAATACTTTATCAGACAATATTTTAAGTTATTTTACCAAACGATATGTAAAAATATGTTAACAGAGGATGTTTAAATATAATTTTGCCAAACGATATTTTAAAATAATTGCCAGACGACATGTAAAAAAAAAATGTTAGCAGACGACATTTGGAAAAAATTTTATTCAGACAATATAAAAAATATATATATATCAGCGCATACACAAAAACTAGGAAATAAAAATAATAAAAATGAGAAAATAAAAAAAAACAAATTCTATGTTTAAAACGGTTAACAAAATTACCGTTTAGAATGGTCTCTCATGTTGAATATTCAAAATCTCCCAACAAAATCTTTAATTGAATCAAGATCCTAAAAGTCAAGAACAAATGTAACTGGCATCAAATGCAAATAACTCCAAACCCCCCGTAATTAAAAAGAACAAAACTCTTAATGAAACCGTAATTATTCAAATGGGAGAAAATATATTTAGGGTTAACAAGGGGGAAACGCCCATAGCCAATCGGGGCCCTCAATTTACATAATCTTTGTATAAAAGTTTATCTTTCTAATTAATCGCAGAAGAACATTTATCTAAGGTTAATCTGTCCATTTAACAGAAATAATTTCTCTTAATTTAATTCTATGTCTCTATGAGCAAGAGACAGCCATTTCTTTCTTCTCCCTTTGTCATAGATGAAACGATAATCAAAAGAAATGGCTCCGTGTAATTATTCGTAGAATAATATGGTAATAAATAATAGGGGAGATGATAACGCCCACTAGGTAATGGGTGCCCTTGAAAAGACTAATTATTGAGAATGTGTCTAAAAAATAGCATAAAATACTATTTATTTAGTATTATATATATATATATAATAAAAAATTATGAATTCTACTAACCAAATCGTGGTGTATTTATCTGAGTTTTTTGTTAAGATGCTTAATGAGTTGAATAATTATAGTAAAAAATAGAAGAATATTAAATCACGAATGTTTATTTTAAAACAAACTGTCCTTACTGCGATGAAAAATATATTGGGAAGGCTTGGTTCATCAGTGGTGAACCCTCCCAGCAGTTTCGCCAATTTAATTTACCAGATTGCTTCTTAGAACTCCATTGTTGTAATGGATGATTCTGCCTATATTCAATTAAAACCATTGCTATACTGGGAGAATCCTGTATGGGGTTTTATCCCTAATAAAGATTTGATAATGGCAATTGAAACAAATTTTATTGACTTCTTGTCAATACTTTACATTAAAAATGAAAATAAAACTAAAATATAGATGATCATGCGGGAGATGTGCCCCGCCGGGTTAGCCCTCTTTCCCAGGCGATGAGCGGGTGGTCAGCCCAACCTGTACGAAGTACCGGTAGATGATGGATTTGGCCGACGCCAGAATGGCCAAGTCGTCATCTTCGAGGCCAGACCCGTAGATCCAGGCCCGCAAGTCAGGGGGTCGCCCGAAGACACTGAAGGCTTCGATGATGAGGTGCCTGATAGGTCTAATAAAGGTTTGTGTGTGTGATTCTGCTTATATATGCTACAGTGAAGGATGGAATCTTTAGAAACGGTTTATAAAAGCAACTTTAAATAAAAAGACATATATTAGATCAAAATATTATTTATTTTACCAATATTTCAGTTGGCTGAACGCCAACCTTTATCAAGGTATTATAACATTTTAAAGTGTGTCAACAAGAATCTCAGCGCCACAAAATCACAGAATATATCCGTCCAAAAATGTCATTAATAAAAACTTAGCAAATAAGTTATATCCATCACTATATCAAATACACCAAACTGTAACTAGGTTTTTCACTAACTAACAACATTAATTTCTTAAATAATACACTTCAACCAGGAAAACCTTTATTTTCTCAACGCTTCGACAAAAATCTTTTGTCCTCGTCAGGAGACATAAAAATAAAGTATTTGGCAAGGTGTTAAAAAATATATTCAACAAGGCATTTTTAATACCTTGCCAAATGCTTTATTTTTGTATATCCTAACGAAGACAAAAGGATTTTGTTGAAACATTGCGAAAATAAATCTTCATCTGTTCGAAGAGTATCTTTTATTTAAGAACTACGAATACCAGTCAGAGTCAAAAACCTCTATCTTCAACATGAAAAAAATTAAATATACACTATTAAACAAATAAATATATGAAAACATATGAAAACTAAAAAAAAAAATCCTAATTCGAGCAAAAAAAAGCAAATAAAACGACAGACCAAATATAAATATACAACACCCAACATTACTAAAAAATAATAATAAAATAAAGGGAGAAGAAGACTAGAGGATTTAAAAGTGATATAGAAGGAGAAAATTTGACACAAATGAGGAAAGGAGAAGGTGACTAAGAGGAAAATAATAAGGTACCGAAGAGAGGGAGAAAAAATTGAGAAGACAAATACCACAAATCCATTATGAAGCCAAGCCAATTTGGAAGCGACTTTCTGTCAAACAGTAATGCAATAGGTCCTCTCGTTTGGAAGAATTGGGGGAGATAGGGGCGGGTGAAGGGGGCTAATTCTATCTCCCCCCCTACCTTTCCAATGATGGATCCCCCCCTCTGTGAAATAATAAGACACGTCCAAACGTGATTCTGTCCTCACCTCTTTACATAACTCCACATATTATTTACATATTGTCATATAGCTAATTTATACAATAGGAATGTAGTATCTGCTTTTTTTACTTTGGAGAAGCTTTCAGACATAGTTTTTTAGTTGTTTATTCTGTTTATAATGCAGTAGAACCTTTTTTTTACTTTGGAAAAATTTTCAAAAATATCTAGTGGACACGGCATCTGCCCGGTAAGCGGAACATTATGGGTTCGATTCCCATCCCTGGACACTTTTATTTTTCCGTTCATCATTACTCTTCATAATTCACCCTTTCATACCTCATCCAAAAAGGTTAGAAATAGTCAATATTTCACCTTGAAATAAAATTTGATTTTTCGTTGAAAAGAAACTCATGCGGTGTAACTTCAAGTGTTGTTTTACTAATACAGTAGAACCTCCATGAGAGGTCACTTGCGCTAGAGGACACCTCTCTATAAAGGACAGCTTTCATTTGTATAATTCCCATTTTTACTCTTTAGCAACTTTCCAGTTAGAAGACACCTCTCCATAAAGGACACTTTAGCTATGCAATTAGGTGTTGTCCTTTACAGTGAAGTAGTTTTACTGTATATATTGTTGTTGTATTTACATATTTGTTCTTGTTGTAGCACGATTTGCATAGTTTTAATTTAACCTAAATTTGTGCTATATACATATCAGTTTCGTTCAGTCGCCTCTGCGGACGTCAAGTAGACGGTAGAGTCCCACAGATGCGTGAGCCACGTGTTTCGAGATTTCGACAGCCGAGTCAAAACTGATATGACGTTGGCTTGTATGTATATGTGAATTTTCCATTGAAGCTGTACGTACTGAAAAGAGATTAGGAGAAAAATATCATTTCTTTGATACATTCAATGAATGGATTGCTTGAAGGAATTCATTAAAAGGGAGAAGTTCCCTTTTAACGCACAGATATTTCATTCTCTCGTACCATTCAAAAATGTTAATTTTAAAATGTGTTTTATGTTTAAAGACAATAACTTTTTTTGTCATTAAATAAATATATTATTATTTTGTCTCAGTTTAAAGATGTTACATTCGAGTTACCTTGTCCGGTTATTTACATACAAGAGGAATGGCCCGGGCAACGCCCGGGTTTTACCCGAGTGCGAATATATTTTAAAAACGTTGTCTTGGGTGGTCGCTATAGACAGGGTGGTCTGTATAGACAGGTGTATGTATCACACAGCTGATAACAGGGTTGTCTAGAGTGGCCGCTATAGACAGGGTGGTCTGTATAGACAGGTGTATGTATCACACTGCTGATAACAGGGTTGCCTAAAGTGACCGCTATAGACAGGGTGGTCTGTATAGACAGGTGAATGTAACACACTGAGGATAACAGGGTTGCCTAAAGTGACCGCTATAGACAGGGTGGACTGTATAGACAGGTGGATGTATCACACAGCTGATAACAGGGTTGTCTAGAGTGGCCGCTATAGACAGGTGTATGTATCACACAGCTGATAACAGGGTTATCTAGAATGGCCGCTATATACAGGGTGGTCTGTAAAGACAGGTGGATGTATCACACAGCTGATAACATGGTTGTCTAGAGTGGTCGCTATAGGCAGGGTGGTCAGTGGTCGCTATAGACAGGGTGGTCTGTATAGACAGGTGGATGTAACACACTGCTGATAACAGGGTTGTCTAGAATGGCCGCTATAGACAGGTGTATGTATCACACAGCTGATAACAGGGTTGTCTAGAGGGGGGCAGGGAGGACACGTGTTCGCCGGCAGCCAATGGGCGCGCATTCTATCCGTGAGCTTCAGACAGAATAAGGCAATTATATATATAGAGAGTGAGTTGGTGGATTGGGCGTGGACCTTGCAGGACGGTAAAAATAAATATAGATTATTCTCCATTTTCTTTATCTAATTTATTTTATTTTCAATTTTATGATCAGTTCAAAAATAATATTTAAGAAAACCACAATGAATTTTTTTTTTATTTTTTATTTAAGATTGTCGTTTGATCTCGAGATATATTATTTACATAACTTTAAAAGAAGAAGAAAATTCAAAAAGGGACAATATGTAAATTATTTCTTCAAATATACTTTTTAAAACATTGGTAATCTGGAAATTTTATATATTCTTGATTATATATTCTATTTTAACACCGAACGATTTCTACATAATTAACAAGATTCCAATTTAAAAAAAGTGTGTGATTTTTATAATAATAATATACAAAAAATAACACAAAATTTTATAAGCCATCAAAAAAAAAATTAAACTTACCTTTAAAAAAATATATATATATTGAGAAAGATATGCGAGGGAAAAATATTAGAATATTCAGCTTCAAAATGGCGATTTGGCCAACGTCTTCAGACGATCTGATCGAAAATTGCCTGGCCCCCCGGCTATATACGGTAGAATTCGCTAGAGAGCTTTTAGACATGTTTATAGACCTACCATTCAAATAAATTTGATGGTTTCACAATTTTCTCTCCACCATGGATAATAATAATACACCAAATGATAATCTTATGATTGTTATTGACTCACAAAGTGCCATTTTCATAATTTATTCATACAAATGGGTTTTAACTTTTAAAGTTTTGTTATTGGTTTCATTCGTTTTAAATTTTTTACAATCTTATTATTTATTCATAAATGGCTTTTCTCTTTCTTTTTTTTTTTTTCTCGTGAATTTGAAATTTATTATTGGTTAAGCTCTCTTTCTTTTTTTTTTTAACAAAGGTGTTATTTAGTAAAAATGAAATAGTTTAATGGAATGACTCTAAATTGATGGGATGGTTGTTAAACTCGCACGAATGCTATTACTTGTTTTTTTTTATTTAAAACTAATTTAAATAAATTGATTTATATATTTGGTTCTCCCATTATTTCTATTTTTTGTCCATTTTTTTTTAAATATCATTTTAAATCCCATTATAATGTTATGTTTGTTTGGAACACACATAGATTTAGATGGAAATTTTACCGGGAGGATATTGATCTAAATAGAGAAAGGTCGCCTCTCCCGTCAAAATAGACGTCAAAGCTGGTGTCGTGGCTTTGTCACCGACCCGAGGCCGCTAGTTTGCGGCGACGGTTAATAGATGGCGTCTAGTTTTGACGTCTATTTTGACGGGAGAGGCGACCTTTATCTCTTTAGACACATAGATTTAAATATACGCTGTTTTGTGGAGAGGATATGGTTTACAATTGAACTCAATTTGCATATTGTTCAACCTATTTTTATACGTCAATTCTGCTTTATATAATTAGGCTTAAATGATTTAGATTTGAGTGTATCTTTTTGTGAATATTCCCCTCGTATCTGTTTTATTTAAAATATATACATGTGCTTGTCTATGATATATCATGAATCCGCTTAAATTATTTAAAATACATTATATATGTATATATAAAGAGACAAGGGTCGCCTCTCCCGTCAAAACAGACGTCTAAACCCAGACGCCATCTATTGACCGTCGCCGCAACTAGCGGCCTCGGGTCGGTGACAAAGCCACAACACCAGCTTTGGCAAACTGAAAAGCGTCCACCTAGAGACCATGGTTTCGGGCTAATGGCCCTCGTCAGTCTAGAGCGGACTTTATTCCATGAGATCCACACGGGATCTAATGGAATCTTCACAATCTGCCAAAGAGGTGTTTAGCTGGCAAAGTGGCTGGGTCATATCTATGCCTAAAATATAGATGGAAATTTTGCCGGGAGGAAATTGATCTAAAGAGACAAGGGTCGCCTCTCCCGTCAAAACAGACTTGTCAAAGCTGGTGTTGTGGCTTTTGTCACCGACCCGAGGCCGCTAGTTGCGGCGACGGTCAATAGATGGCGTCTGGTTTTAGACGTCTGTTTTGACGGGAGAGGCGACCCTTGTCTCTTTAGATCAATTTACTCCCGGCAAAATTTCCATCTATATTATTGCGGGGGGGGGGGGGGATAGTATTCATGTATTAAAAGAGGCCCATCTCCCTTTAAAAATTCCCATAAACAATGTATATTTAGTTTATCGCCCTTGTACAAAACGTGATGGTGGGGATGAATAACGAGGGTCATTAGCCCGAAACCATGGTTTCTAGGTGCATGCTTTTCAGTTTGCCAAAGCTGGTGTTGTGGCTTTGTCACCGACCTGAGGCTGCTAGTTTGCCGCGAAGGTTAATAGATGGCGTCTAGTTTTGACGTCTATTTTGACGGGAGAGGCGCCCTTTGTCTCTTTAGATCAATTTCCTCCCGGCAAAATTTCCATCTATATTTTAGCCATAGATATGACCCAGCCACTTTGTCAGCTAAACACCTCTTTGGCAGATTGTGAAGATTCCATTGGATCCCGTGTGGATCTCATGGAATAAAGTCCGCCCTAGACTGACGAGGGCCATTAGCCCGAAACCATGGTCTCTAGATGGATGCTTTTCAGTTTGCCAAAGCTGGTGTTGTGGCTTTGTCACCGACCGAGGCCGCTAGTTTGCCGCGACAGTTAATAGATGACGGCTAGTTTTGACGTCTATTTTGACGGGAGAGGCGATCTTTGTCTCTTTAAATAAATATGTGAGCAAGAGTTACCTAGAAATTATTTGAAAAAAAAAAAACAATAAATAATATTAAAAGAAAAAATATTTACCTTAATTTCATTTATTCTTTCTTTTTCAAATAAATATAGATAATAAATTTTAAAAATAAATATAAGATGTACTTACCAAAATAGAAACTTTATTTTCAATTGCTTTTAGTAATATACTCTTTTGATATTAATTCAAAATTATAGGTTAAAATTTTAATCAAGTTGAATATATTTTTATTAAGATAATATATTAAGTTAAACTTATAAAATCTATATCTTTATTTTATTAGATATAAAAATGTCATTATATCAGGGCATCTATTCAAATATGTATTAATAGAGGTATATATATATATTAATAATCTTTTCTAGGATTAGCCTTCTCTATAAGAAGAAAGGAAGCTAATCTCTGTGTTTCCCATTCGTTTGATTTATTTATACAGCAGTTCCAATTATTTTTTTGTTATATTAACTAAATATATCATAGAAAAATATATTTTTTTAAATACGATATAAAATAAATTTTATTGAGAGATATAGAGAGAGTGAATTAAATTAGTAAATAAAAATATTGAAAAAATGATATTTTTGAAATTATTTATATATATATATAGGTTTTTAACTTATAATTAGACAATTTTAATTTATATTTAGACATTTTCATTTTAATTTAGACACTTTCATTTTTATTTAGACATTTTTAATTTTAATTTAGACATTTTTCATTTCAATTTAGACACATAGACACTTCTATAAAAAGCCCATGTGTCTTAATTAAAATGAAAAGTGTCTAAATTAAAATGAAGAATGTCTAAATTAAAATGGAAAATGGCTAAATATAAATTAAAATTGTCTAATTAAAAGTTAAAAACCTATATTATATTGTAGTAAAGTATTTATTATTTTATTAACAGAGTATCATTTTTTATGTTTATATTCTGCTACTCTGTAAACTTCCCACATATCTTTTGTTTATCATTTCATAGTTTGTTCTTGTCTTAAATAAAATTGCTATGTCATCCTGAAGTTTATCTTCCCAAATTTTCCACGTGGCAATATATTTTATATTATTATATAAAAATATAGGTTTAATTTAAAAAATAAAAAATTGTTGATAGAATGATATTATACGTATTTTCGATAGAAATGCGGGAAAATATAAACAGTTTACAGAATAAAATTTTCAAAAATATGAATAATATATATCAAATTATTTTTACAATATATTTTTATTTTACACCTTTTTTACACCGCAAATGATACTTTTTTTAAACTTTATTTTTCAGTTTTAAAGAGAGTATGTGTGGGTAAAATATATTCATTTCATACATTTTATATTAATTGTTATAGATGGGAATTTTGCCGGGAGGCAATAAAGTTCGCCCTAGACTGACGAGGGCCATTAGCCCGAAACCATGGTCTCTAGGTGGACGCTTTTTAGTTTGCCAAAGCTGGTGTTGTGGCTTTGTTACCGACCCGAGGCCGCTAGTTAGCGGCGACGGTCAATAGATGGCGTCTGGTTTTGACATCTATTTTGACGGGAGAGGCGACCCTTGTCTCTATAGATTAATTGTTATCAAACAAAAATATTTCTTAGAAATTAGTACACTTTAATCAAATAACAATTCATTAAAACGATAATATATTGTACTTTGCAATAAAATATATTATTTTGCAAAATATAACAACAACAACAAACAACAAAAAAGCCTTTATTTAGGGTCACTGACCCTATACAGGATTCACCAGAGGTATGCATAAGAACAAAGCAGTGAGACAACGGAAATAGCGATATATACAGAGTAAAAAGAGAAAGAAAAGAAAAAAAAAAACAAGAAAAGGAAAAAAAATAATAATAATAAGAAAGAAGGAAGCAAGAAATCAACACAAAAAGAGTAGCAGTAAGAAAGTGAGGAGTGAGTATCACTTGGCCTTCTTCTGAGATATGGACTTGTGGAAACCATAAAACGCCGTAGCAATATACTTATTCTGGGTCATATTGTCAATTATTGATGGAAGTGAAGCACAGATTTTGCAAAATATAAAACCATTTTCCAAATTTAAACGTTTGCCAAAATATAAGAAATTTTTCAAAAATGTAAAAAATATTTTGAAAAACATAAAATAATATTTTGAAAGCTAAAAAAGGTATATTACATATTTACATATTTCTTTATACTCTTGCATAGCGTCAGAAAAAATTCCAAGAAACTTTTTAATTACATATTATTGATAAAAATCACAATAAGCCACATGTCATACACAAAATAATATTAAAAATAAAGAAAGCATATCCTGACCACGAGCACATGTGCTTTTTAATAATATTATATATATTTTAAAAATACATGATTAAATAGACAACTCATAAAAAAATAAATAAAAAATTCTAAAAAGCAGACATGTTTTTCCATTTGTCAAAGCATTTCAAAAATGTTCGTCTGACAAAGTCGCGTTGAATTATGGGTATGTAACCAACACTTTTCTTCCCCCAAAAAGATAATGGTGTTTTAAAAAATAGTTTTTTTTTTTACCACCCATATTATAATGCAGGGAAGACTGTCCTCTTTCCTTTCAGCTTTTAAGGAATTTTTTTTTTTTGCTTTGAAAAAAAAAATGTGCTTAGCTTTTTGGCGACGCTGCATTTTTTGGTCTGCATTATAAAGTTTATATCATAGAGTCGATATTTTGTTACCATATTTTTTATTATTTGGTTTGTAGAGAGAAGAAAAAAAGAAAAATGATTTTTAAAAAATATTTTCATAGATTGAGTGGGTTAAGAGAGAATCTATTATATATAGATTTTTTTTTAAAGAATAAATTTAATATATAAAATATTTAAACTATTTGAATATACTTATTCATCATTCTAAAATGGAACATTGGAAAATAAAACAGAATAACAATTTGAAAAAGATTTGTTACGTTAAGAGCACTGTAGTAAAAATCTTATTTTTTTACTTTTGCATTATGTATTTTATTTTGTTTATGGACCAATTTGTTTGCCATAAAATAGAATTTCTTTTCTCTCTGTAAACGAAATTTAGGGTAAATAAATTTTTCAAAAGATTGATGTTTCGATATTTTTTAAATCGTTGCTAAAATATTTATTTACTACCGTTTGCTTGTTTTTTATTTCTCTATTTTTTATTCTGCGATATTACTTTAAATGAATAGGTATACTTTTATAAATTGGTTTATATATTTAGTTTAGATAGGCGTTCGTATGTTTGGCTCATGTTAATTAATTAATTTTTAGATGGCAAAAGATATTTTCAAAAAGCGCGGGAAATTGGTAATTATCGTCTGCTTCATTCATTTAATTGACATATTTTCTAATGAAGCAGACGATATTTACCAATTTCCCGCGCTTTTTGAAAATATCTTTTGCCATCTATAAAAATTAATTTACAGCAATATATTTATTAATTGTTTATTAAATAACAATTACATAAGGCCAGCCTATGCTGCTTTATCTATATTAAGCAATAAACTAAATGTTTGTTAGTTTCTTAGACTGAGTACATGATAATATATCGCCATCTATCGTGTTTAACTTTTTCTTACAACATAAACCTTAGATTATTAAAACATTGGATCAGTAAACATGAGGGCAACCACTTCGTTCATTTACATTACTTTATTTTTCCTATAACATTTTTGTAAACAAAAAAGGTGATGATGATAAATTCAATGAATATTTACACAATCATAGAAAAATTATATTAAACCTTTATATAAACATAAATATTCTAACTAAATTGAACAAGATAAAGATGAATTAACATACGGTGAATTTAAACTAGGTATTAGTACGTGTCATCTATATATAAATGGAAATTTTTCCGGGAAGAAATTGATCTAAAGAGACAAGGGTCGCCTCTCCCGTCAAAATAGATGTCTAAAACCAGACGCCATCTATTGACCGTCGCCGCAATTAGCGACCTCGGGTCGGTGACAAAGCCACAACACCAGCTTTGGCAAACTTAAAAGCGTCCACCTAGAGACCATGATTTCGGGATAACGAAGCCCGAACGTAGCCCAAAACCAAGGTCTCTAGGTGGTAGCTTTTAAGTTTGGCAAAGCTGGTGTTGTGGCTTTGTCACCAACCCGAGGCCGCTAATTGCGGCGACGGTTAATAGATGGCGTCTGGTTTTAGACGTCTATTTTGACGGGAGAGGCGACCCTTGTCTTTTTAGATCTATATATAAGTTATGAAACTCTTCAGAACGAATTTTTATTTTTCAAATAAAACAAAATGGCGACAATTGTGGCAGGGCTAACCACTGATAAACCTATAAATATTTTTTAATCGCAAAGTAGGAAGATTTTGAATTATTTTAAAACGAAAAAAAACTTTCATTTCACATATATAATGAAATAATGATATATTTCTATATATACAGTCGACTATCGCTGATTTGAAATTCAAGGGACCAGAGAACAATTTCAATTTATCAAAAGTTCAAAATAACAGGAGTTTAAACAACCAAGAGTGAGGGAGGAGGGGGGGGGGGGAATCAAGTAAACAAGAGTTTGAAGTTTTGTCAGTTTCGGGATATACATACTATGTTGATTCAATATTAAATAAGTGACTTACCGCAAGTTTTTTTAAGTAATAAATTTACTAGGAGAGCTTTCGTGTATTGCCTTTTCCCAAACAAGAGTTTTATTTTAAAATTCGTGATTTATAATTTGAAAAATTTGTACAGTTATTCACAAATGTTTATTTGTGGCAAGATACTATTCCTTTAACTACAAATTACCGAAGGTAACCAATTAATATTGATATTATTCAACTTATCGAGTTTAACGAGTTTCAAATTACCGAGGGTCGACTGTAATAATGATATTTTTTTACATACTACGTTTAAAAGTATAAAACTCGGTACTTGGTTTTGCTCTAACCCATTAAATGGGGTTCATGTTAACATTTGAAGATTTTAGTAGAAGCTACATTATCAATCATTACACTTAGTAACGGGTCGGTGGAAGGATGGTCTAAACCGTTGGTTTTCGACCGCTATGACCCGGGTTCGATTCCCGCATTGGGCACTTTTTTCTGATTTAAAAAAAATGTTCCAATGGCCCCCGATTCTTGCAAAAGTCCAACCCCACCAGCGAGTGCAAGTAACCAAACGGGGCTCTGGCACATTTGTAAGGGCAAAGTCGAACTGCTATTCACGGGTGTAGACATGTAGTGCACTTGCAGTAAAAAGCAGACGCCTACTTCTACCCACCATGATTATCATGGCTTGTAACACGTGTACTAGGGATAAGCAAAAAAAAAAAAAAAAAACACTTAGTAGCATTTTAAATTTTCAGTAGTACCATTTTTTTTTTAAATTCGTAGTTACAATTATTAGTAGTCTCAATTAACATTATTTCCAATTATCATTATTATCACCGCTAAATTTAATTATTTCTAATTATTATTAGTATCACCTATAACACTGATAGACAAAACTTAAGGAAGTTTTGTCTATCAGTGTAATTAGTCTCAATTATGAGATGTCCTAATTGATTAATAGTCTCAATTATCTTTATTTCTAATTAGTGTTACCTATAAAATTAGACCCAATTATCAGTTGTTACCAAGGATGAAACTTATTTAAAGTATCTAAGTTAGACTATAAATTTATAAATCATTTGAAAAAGTGATAATAAAAAATTTAAAAAATATTGCGCGCAATAAGTTTGTTTATTAGTTAAAACCGCGAGCTTTCGGATTCTAGCTCTTTAAATGTCAGAATTACCTGTCCCACCTGCGGTTCGCTCTTAGTGTAGTTCTGTCTGTTGAAAAGCAAGACCTCGAAAGCTCGTGGTTTTTTCTCATTAATTACATATTTACATATTGGTAAAACAATACTAGAAAAGAGAATGAAATTTTACTGAGATCAGGTGGATACATTTAAAGGAAAAAAAAAAGGCATCTCCTAAACGTAAAACTAAAAATTGATGATGGTTTGCACCGTTTTGTTCCTAATTAACCACAAATAGGTTTTTCAAAAGGAGAGGTGCCCCATTTTTTGCATATGAATCCTATTCTCTACAAAATATCAATGTATTCTGAGAACTAAGTACATATCACCAGCCAAATACCCTTTTGGTAAATTCGACCGAATTCAAAACTCCTTCGGTTGGATGTACTGATAACAACAACAATAACAAAAGCCTTTATTTAGGGCATTCCGCCCCATATAGGATTCGCCGTATTTACACATCAACAAGAGGAGAGGGAAGAGGAAACATTTACAACAAAATAAAGTTTATCTCACATTCAGTTACCTATTTACAGATAGGTCATCCTCCAGTATCCTTTGCCCTGCATTCTTTCTCATGCGCCCAGCTTCTGTGCAGAATTTAAAGTATCTAACAATCAGTAATTCATCATCCAGAGCTGAAGAGAGAAGTTGACATATGCGATGGTATCTAAATTGACTAAAGTTAGGGCTTGGGAAAAGATAATGGCCATAACCCGAAAGCATAGAAAATAAATTATTAGTTTTCGTCTGGGATACCAAAACTGGTATTGTACTATAATCTTCTGCTTATTCTACGTAGAGAAGATTAACCAAATTCTCCAAAAGTCAAATTGATTTAATACATTTATAAAGGGTGCCGTGTGTGTGTGCTATTTTGCATATTTACCGCTATGTAATAGGCAATTAAATGTTACGTAGAAATAATCCCAGACGCCACCTGGAATGACTAACACCGTATCGTCTGCGCACTGTGGTCTATCGTAATTTACGGACGTAATCTCGTTACCAGCGTGCATGAGTCACACAGCTAGCTAATCCTTTTGAGTCAGAGGCTCAAACATCACCTTAGATAAATTCCGATACCAGGGTTGCTGGATCGCATTTAAGTCCCAATCCCCTCTGTGACATAAAAAAAATTAATTAATTTTTATAATTGTTTGAATTATGATGTTTGCTTCCCTCTCTCTCTCTCTGTATCAGGTAGAGAATATGTTCATAGAGCTAAACGCTGACTCTATTCTGTCCCCTCTCTATGATGAGGTTGATGATGATGAAATAGTAACCGCGGTTCTACACCGCTCTGACAGAGAAACACTCCCCGATGAACTCTTCTATGAAAACAGGAAAATTCTGTACGAATTCCTCGGCGATGCAATTGAGCACGTTGGGGACAAAAACCCCTCCATAAGCATGGGCCTTTCCGAACTCAGGGCGGACATTTGACATAGTCTAGACATCCCCTCAGAGAAGGCTGATGTAAATATTTATTCATTTTTATATACATTTTATTTTATAAATATGTAATATAATTTTTTTTCTTGGTACTATATAATTTTATATGGGCGATCAATAAAAGTTGTTTCAATCTCAATCTCTCTTGAAATAACTCTTGCAGTCCATCGGTGACGGAGTCTTTTCCATGGTGGACGCCACCAATGACAGAATTGTATATATTATAAAAATATACAAGGGTCACTCCACAAGTTTTACAATCAATATTAAATAATTAAAATAATAAAAAATAAATTATACCATTAAAATCTACATACATTTTTTACCTAACATAAACATTTTCATAAAATAGTAACAACAATGATTCATAGAGGGCGTGACTTCGTTTAGAGCGGCAGCAGTAATTTCTAAACATTGCATCAGACACAATTGATTTGACTAGAGAAAGTTTACGCGTCATGATATTTTATGATTATAAAAGTGGTTTAAATTCTAAAGAATCCCATGAAAGATTGATGAAAGCTTTAGGAGATAAAGCTCTTTCTATTAGAACAATTTTTAATTGGTTTAATGAATTTATTTTTTTGGAAAAATCAACCTTGAAGATAAACCTCGTTCAGGTAGTATCAATCTCTCTCTCAATCGTAAATTTAATTACATATAATACTAGAACATACATATATACATTAGATAATAAAATGGCATATATTGGATTTAATAAAAGATTTATTTTGCCAATATTTCGGCTGGCTGAACGCCAAACCTTTATCGAGGCATTACATTTTTGTATATGCCTCGATAAAGGTTGGCGTTCAACCAGCCGAAATATTGGCAAAATAAATCTTTTATTAAATCCAATATATGCCTTTTTATTATCTAATGAATTAAATATGGATTGCTCTATTTTCAAAACATATATACATATTAGTCTGTCGCAATGGAGAAGGAACATTTCAAATAATGAGTAATTCTCTCTAATAATGTCTCCCTAGAGAATCGACCATAAGCTATTCTTACACATCTAAATATGGCTTCATAGAAGAAGGAAGCCAACTACATACGCATTTCGGGCTGTTGGCCCTTATCAGCGTGATGCAGGCTATACCTCAACGACCAAAAATACTGGTACTTGGGGCTCACTGAAAAAAAAATCAAGGATTTGGTATTTAAGGCTGAAAGAGTGTAAGAACACAGAAAAACTATAAATGATATTTTTTCCAATAAGATTTCATAATAAATTTTCACATACGAAGTTTCGGATATATCTTTATAAAAAACTAAATATACTTATTTGTGAATCAAATGGTTGAATCAAAAATACACTCATGGACACAATTTAAGAAAGTTGTACCTTTCAGCATGTATATCGGGATTAAGACAATAACTCTGAAAGATATTACAGTGACATTTATTGAAGACATATGAGATAACCTTATATACACTCATAGACAAAACTTAAGAAAGTTGTATCTTTTAGCTAATATATATCGGGATTGAGACAATAACTCTGGAAGGATATTACAGTGACCTTTATTAAAACACACGAGATAACCAATATACACTCATGGACAAAACTTAAGAAAGTTGTATCTTTTAGCTAATATATATATCGGGATTGAGACAATAACTCTGGAAGGATATTACAGTGACCTTTATTAAAACACACGAGATAACCAATATACACTCATGGACAAAACTTAAGAAAGTTGTACCTTTTAGCATGTATATCGGGATTCAGGCAATAACTTTGAAAGGATATTACAGTGATCTTTATTGAAGACACACGAGATAACCAAGTGTGAACAAAATTATCTCTGTCTTCCTAAAAAAAAAAAAGAATAGACGACCGACGACATCGAAGACTTTCCACTTCCTTAAGTGTAATCCGTGAGTGTATTTAATTATATTTCAATAAAGTATTCGTTTCTCTCATTAATTTAGTTGAATGTAGATCCATTGAATCAAAGTGTAAAAAAAGAATGCCTTATATAGAAAACTGAATGTAAAAAATTAAGAAAAAAGATGAGAAAAAATTCATAAATATCTCAATTCAGTACATATTATATTTAGGTTAGAAATTCACAAATTTCCGCGGACTGTGGAAACATATCTGCGATAGGAGAAATTAGTTCTCTTCTTTCTTATCTCCACTCAATCATATTAGGGTATCAAGTTGTGACCCTTGATGGTGTCTGTTTGACAACCATCATGATTGGGTGAAGTAGAATGTGTCTGCCTTTGTCATTAAGACTGGGAGCACTACTCAGTGGCAGGCCGACTTAACTCCAAAAGAAATGGCCACCCCTGACATGAGGAACAAATGCCATGTGCAACCGCTCCTAACATGGAGTACAAACGCTGCTCATCCTGTATCCCTGGATTAGGAGCCCTTACAGGGTACTATCAGCATGGCCAGCTGAGCCCAGGTTTTTTAGTGAGCTTGTTACTGCTCCCCCTCCTCCTTTTTCATTCTGGCTTGGGACCGGCAAAGGTGGTGTAATATATCAGCGTGAAATATTCTGTGAAAATTGTTTGCTTCTGTAATTCACAAGTTGTTATCATCATAGTTGTTTTGAGTATATATAATTTGCATTATTTTCTTCTCTTTATTGCATTCATTTAATTTAATATTTTTGTGTTTATTTCTTTTGATTAAATATTCAAATATATATAAATAAATATAATAATAAATATATATATAACAATAAAAGTTTTCTTTCTTCGTTTCACTAAAGTTATTGCAGGTGGAGTTGAAAAATTAGTTCTAATTTTTAAAACAACCTAAGATAATTTGGGATTTTTGTTAACAATGAGAGCTGTTGAGGATTCTAGCTGTTACTGTGACAAGGAAACCCAGGACTTGAGACGCCTACTGTTGGAATGTCCACTTTTCTACAGCGCTAGATAACAGACAATTACTATTGTTGAATATCTATATGAATTTGTAAATAAGAGAGAGAATTGTCAGATATGTAATCACTTATGTAAATATATGTATTATGATGCATCATCGCGCCATCTGTTATGAATATTCGATGCTATTATAGACGCGTAAGATTCTTTTAAAAATTATACAATTTCTACTCCCCTTACTGTAATGGAAAAATTAATGGGAGGGCTTGGGTCATTCCATTGGAGTAACGGCAGTAGAAATTGTTTAATTTTCAGAAATATTATACGTGTCTATAATAGCATCGAATATATTTATGACTATCTGTCTAGCTTGAAAGGATCAGATTCCTAATTTATCTTATTATTTCTTCTTTTTCTTGTCTAATGATATAACTGTTTCTGTTGTTGATGTATATAGTTGTTTATTTGTTTTGCATACTTTTTCTTACTGCTACTCTTTTTGTGTTGTTTTTCTTGCTTCCCTCTTTCTTGTTTTTCTTCTGTTTATATCGTTGTTTCCTTTGTCTCACTGCTTTGTTCTTATGCATACCTCTGGTGAATCCTGTATAGGGTCAGTGACCCTAAATAAAGGCTTTTTGTTGTTGTTGTTGTTTTGCATATTTTTCATTTATAAATTAATCTCATAATTTAGTCTGTGAAAATAAAAATATTGGACCGGTGACGAAAACAAAACTAAAAATAGATAGTTTAATGTTATGTAGTTATGATATTTAATTAATTGTGATGGTTATGTAATTTTGATTTTCATTGAATAAAATATATAAAGTTTAAATGTGTTTTAAACTTTAATAACAAACACAAAACAGTTGTGTAATTGTAAATTGACGCAATTATTCCTAGAGGGAATATTGCGTTTTGTATATTGAAATAAATTAAGTTAATTTAACCTAACCGAAAAACTAACCTAACCTAGTGTATTGATACACTCATATGCAGGTTTCCAGTAGTGGTCTGCATAAATATGCATAATTATTGGTTTTAAAATTACAAAATATTATCTCACAAATAGTATCTTTTTATTACAAAACGCTAGCTTTCAAGTGATAATCTTTCTTCAACGGGGAGACTTAATAAAAATTAATAAATAAAAAAAGAAGAGAGATTATCGATTGAAGGCTAGCATTTTGTAATAAAAAAGAAACTCATTGTGAGAAAATATTTTGTAATTTTAAAACGTTTTTCCACAATTTTATCATATATATGATTAGAGATATATATTTGTAGTAACTTTCATATAAAATTGTGAACAGAAATACACAGTTATATATCATTTATGTTATATTACTTTTATCTCTATCACACACACACAAAAACCTTTATTAAGACACACTGGTCTTACAGAGGATTCTCCTTGGGGTTACAAGACGGAGAAACCTATGAAAGTGGGAAATATAGAAAGGGGTAAAAATGGAGAAAGATTATATTCACATGATAAATATATACAGATTATTATTTGAAAAATCCTATGGAAAAAATAAGAAAAAACAAATTTTGGAAATATGGATGGGAGAAGTGGAGAGCGAAAAGAGAAAAGAAAACAGGTATTTACATATGGAACATACATATAATGAAACAAGTCAATTTAAGCTCTTCTGTGCTCACACAGCACAGGTGGACCATGGCTTTTTTTCAAGAAATCTTTAAGAGATTTTCCAGGAAAATCCGAGTGTTCAGAGTTGTAAGGTACTTCTCTCCATATCTCTAACCGATTATTCATTTATCACAAAACCATATACACATTTAATCCCACACATTATCAAATATACATTTTATAACTCTGATTAAGATGATCAAATGGCCGAGTGTTCTAAACCGTTGGTTTTTGACCGCTACGAACCGGGTTCGAATCCCGAATTGGGAACTTTTTTTAATGATAAAAAAAAATGCTCCAATACCCTCCGATTCTTGCAAAAGCCAACCTCACTAGCGAGTACAAGTAACCAAAATGGCATACTTGTAAGTACATAATTCGAACTACTTCTCACATTTCTTACAATAAAAGAAGTCGCCAACTTATACTCACCATTATTATCATGGTCTGTTTCACGTATACTAAGGATAATTAAAAAAAAACTTTGATAAAACTATATTAAATACAAGTCATATATAAACGTATAACGAATCTAAAGTTTTACGAAGGAGCCTCCTTCGTAAAAGAGGCTCCTTCGTAAAACTTTAGATTCGTTATACGTTTATACTAATTATACGGAGTTTACCTGTAGAACAAGTCATATATGTAAAAGTGGAAACAAAGAATATCTTATATATACGTATGTTTACATTTTATTTGTACCAAACGATCATTTATGTCAAAAGTACTTAAATACATTTTAACAAAGTGTTCAATGTTTATTTTTATAAAATTGAATAGATATTATTTTAAAGTAAAATATATAAAAAAAACTCGTAATATAAAATTGGAAACAAAAACAACGTATTTAGCCTACTTTATTTATTGGCCAAACGAACGTTTAAAAAAAAAAGCAGACGAACATTTTAAATTTTGATCTAAAATTAAGTTTACTTTCTCTAAATCGGATTAAATAAAGAAACTGTCCCCCTGCCCCCCCAAAGAAAAGACATAACCATAATATTCCCTGTGGAATACACTCTTTTTATTCAGACTAAGCATAAAAATAAAAAAAAAAGGTTGACAAATTTAATTTTATTTCTACCAAAAGATAATGCAATTTTTGAACTAGTTCTTTAAAAATAACCAAAATTGACTAGATTGGAGTGTTACCGGTGAAAAAGAAGGTAAAAGGTATATTTATTTATTTATTTCTGAACAAAGAAAAACTTTTCTTTCTCTTTGAAAAAAAAAACATTTTAAATATTTGACTGTGTCCTTTAATTCAATTTCTAGTATGTATTAAAGACAATTTTATTAAAATCTCTCTTTTTTTCATTTATATATAATTGAATATACAAAAAAATCATATATATTTCTTTCAATAGATAGTAAAAATACATATATTGGATTGAATAAAATATTTATTTGCCAATATTTCGGTTGGATGAACGCCAACCTTTATCAAGGCATTACATTTTTGTATAAACAAACTCAGCACCGTATAGTGTTATAATATCACAGTTGAAATCATTTGAAATACAAAGTAAATGTGGGAAATTTATGCATGAAAAAAATGATTATAAAAATTACAGTCAGAATAAGTTAAATATCTTAAAATTTCTTCCAATAAATAATGTGAATTTATTGTAAATTTGCATAAGAGATATATTTCTATATTCGATTGAATAAAAGTGTATTCACTCTAAATATGCTTAAATAAATATATAGGTGAGTTTTTTAAACTACTATAGGATTTTTCAAAATATATTAATAAGGCATATCAGCAAAAATGATTCATTTTACTATACATGTTTCCTGTTTCAAATATTTAAAGTTGTTGTTAATTTTCGATTGAAGAGTTGGAACATTTCGATATAAAATATATTTATTGGCTTATATACTTAGCACAACATTATAAAAGTAAGAAATTATTAAATGCAAAAGATTATATATCTAAATACAAAAGGTTATTTAAAATATTAAAGACCATCCTTTGTTCTTCATGTCAAAACATTCTTCTTTGTTCTTCATGATTTTTATTGATGTTTCTTTTTTTCACAGACATTATACCTTCAAAAGTTACCTGTTCTTCAATTGAGGAATTTTTAAATAAAACTAAAATGTATTAATAAAAGCATTTGTATCATATGTAAATATGCCCGTTTTTTTATTTTATCTTTTCTGTCTCGGACTTATCAAACGAATCCGTGTATGAGGCTAATTATCTAAATGAAAGTTTTCTGTTTGTTCTACATTAGAAAATGGGGGACCATTGCCATGTTAGTCACCTTGGACCAGAATTTGGTCAAATATGCCGAGGGTCCAGGGAAGACTGGTGTGATCGGGTTTCTCTCCTCCAGATGGCACAAGAACCAACAGGACATGTAACAATTGTCCTGGTGTGGAACTAGCACCTACCCTCAAATTCTCATGTCCAGCAATGGCCACAGCCTTGCAGAAAATTGACCCAGAACAGCAGCTTTACACACCCAAGATAGAAAACATTGCTGTGATAGAGATGTGTGGAGACATCTGAGACTCTTCATTGGACATGACAACAACAGAAAACTGACATGGAACCAGAACAGCAGCTTTACACACCCAATATAGAAAACATTGCTGTGATAGAGATGTATGGAGACATCTGAGACTCTTCATTGGACATGACAACAACAGAAAATTGACATGGACCCAGAACAGCAGCTTTACACACCCAATATAGAAAACATTGCTGTGATAGAGATGTATGGAGACATCTGAGACTCTTCATTGGACATGACAACAACAGAAAACTGACATGGAACCAGAACAGCAGCTTTACACACCCAAGATAGAAAACATTGCTGTGATAGAGATGTATGGAGACATCTGAGACTCTTCATTGGACATGACAACAACAGAAAACTGACATGGAACCAGAACAGCAGCTTTACACACCCAATATAGAAAACATTGCTGTGATAGAGATGTATGGAGACATCTGAGACTCTTCATTGGACATGACAACAACAGAAAACTGACATGGAACCAGAACAGCAGCTTTACACACCCAAGATAGTGAACATTGCTGTGATAGAAATATGTGGAGACATCTGAGGCTCTTCATTGGACACAACAACAACAGAAAATTGACATGGACCCAGAACAGCAGCTTTACACACCCAATATAGAGAACATTGCTGTGATAGAGATGTATGGAGACATCTGAGGCTCTTCATTGGACAACAATAACAAAATTCCTGTATATATTGGATCAAAAATGAATTTATTCACCAATATTTCTGTTGGCTGAACACGGCAATCTTTGTCAAGGTACAATAAACACATTTATTTTGTATTAACAAATACCAATATGTAATAAATAAAATGTATTATTTAATTTTTGATTCAAAATATGACTTTTAATTAATAATATATAACACCGTAATTGCCAAACTAGGTATATTTATTTCATTAGTTGGTTGTAAATTTAAACATGATTTTAATGTCCTTTATTTTCTTCTTTAAACTTCTACTCAAACCTTAATCAATTGTTTATGTAATATAGTATCTTAGTGTTGTTTCTTGACGCAAGCATCCCTTGTGGAGATATCACGTCTGATTTGATAATTAATGAATAAAATTACTTTCATTCATCACCTACAATGGAATGCTATCTGAATGACAATATCCCCCTAACCTTAAAGAGAATCATTGTACAAGTAAGAAGCCTTTTTGTTGTACAGAGAATTAATCATGTTTCACTATTGAAAACTAAGACCAAAAAATGCACCTTATGCAACGGTGAATTTAGTCTCGATTTTCCACACTACATGTTCTACTGCACGGCAATGGAAGAAGAAAGAGAAATTCCTCGTCAAGATACCGGCTATAATAGCAATTCGCCTTATGTTTTAATGGCAAAAGTCGTAAAATCCAGACCCTTTGCATTCGCTTTTTATAAATACTGGAAATCAGCTCAATCAAGATGTTTAGCACAGACACCGGATCTAACTCGATAATTGGTCGAGGTCAATACCCAATATTTGTATATAACTATGATGCTAATCTGTTATTTATTTATTTTGTCCTACCGGGAGAATCCTGTATGGCACGTGTGCCCAATAAAGGCTATTGTTGTTGTTTGTAAATAAATAAAATATATATAATAGATATGAAAAAAAGGCATCTCCTTATCTATCGGAATAAATATCAACTATTTTCGTTGATTTTTAATTATTCCAGAATTGGCCAAATACCCATTCTTGATTAATCAATTTATTATTATAATATATTATAATATTAATATTAAAAATAAAAATTAAAAAAAAAGAAAAGGTCAGGTGTTGATATTAAAAAACAACAACAAAAAAAGGCATATCCTGACCCCTCACATGATCATTTTAGATTGCATAGCGCCATCTAGGGGAATAAAAATCAACTAAGCGTTGATTTAACTTGGTCTGTGTAATTTAACCAACTCATTTTTTATATAAATAAAATTCATAGGCATTCTAACTTTAAAAAATACATAACAATTTTATCTATTTTACTAGCGGATGTACCCGGCTTCGCCCAGGTTTTTCTCGAGGGAATGTTTGTAGTCTAGTAATAAGAAAATATACTACACCTAAAAACTATCAGAGAAAAGAGAAACCACGGAAGGTGAACAGAAAAATGCTTACAATGGATGTTATGTTTACGATATCAAGTTAAATAAAAACAAAGATAAAATTTGCATATGTTGGTCACTATAAATTTGTATATTTGTTAGGCGAAATTAGAAACATGATAAAACAATTGGGTATTTAAAAACAAATGTAGAAATAAAAGTTGAAGTATAATAAACAATGTTAAAGATTAGTTTTAATTATTAATCAAGATTGTGTGTGAATATGTGAGAAAGATGTAATATCGTTGTTGTTTTCTTGGCCGACTGTTTTACATATGGTGTTATCTTAAAATTGCTTGTTTTGAATATTTTTTAGATTGAGATTATTAGCTAGTATGTGAAAAAATTAACTCTGTTGAAATTTAATTTTGTATTTATATATAAATAAAATTAACTCTGTTGATTTTTTTTGTATTTAATCGATAACAGCGAAGTTACGCATGTTAATGTTAGGAAATATATTTTGATGTTAAGCAAAACCTGCTCCATCTCGTTTTACATAAATGTTGAAAATTTGGTTGAAATTGATGCATTGTAACGAAAGTTTTTAGTGATGTCCACTTATGAAATTTCCATTTTATTAATATAGATTTTTTAAACTATATTTATTATAAACTTTATATTAATAATTTTATTATTTACTTTTAATATACGTAATGAAAAAAGTTGAAATAAAACAAAAAATCAAGCGAAAAAAGTTCAATCATCACATGTTCCCTGTATATTAGCCAATATAGAAATAGGTTCCAATAAATCGTCTGCTTGCTCCTATATACGCGGGAAAAAATACGCGGGAAAAGATAATAAATTAGATGTCGTCTGACACGAATTTCGCGGTTGAACAAATCGGCAAGATGGCGTCGAGTTATAAAATATACGATTGGCGGAGGAGGGAAAAACTAATAAAATCTTCACTTTGGGAGATTTTTCCTGGGGAAAAAATAATTCCATCCATCAGACAAATAATCAAGATTGTCTAATGAATTTGTAATGTAATTTTGGGCCAATCGTTTATAACGTAGATCCATCATAGTTGTGGCAGAAAATGGTAGATTAAATGTAGTTAGTGAGGATTCTCTGACATTAAATATGTAGATATACCTTTCTATAAAATTCCCCTTCAAGGTCACTATAGAAAATTATCATAGTAACTTTCAATATAATGTATTAGAGCGCCATCTGTTATAAAAATTTTGAACTATTTTTGAAGCGTATTATTCTTTTTTAAAATATAACTATTTTCTACTGTCTTTACAGCAATGATAGAATAATTGGGAGTACCTAGCTCATCAGTGGTAAACCCTCCCAGCGGTTTCGCCAGTTTAATCTATTATACCGCTTTAATATTGCATTTTTCTCGGGTTTCCATTTTTACTGATAGTGAAGCTAGACTTTTGGAAAGGGTATAATAATAATAATAATAATAATAATAATAATAATAATAATAGACATAAGCTTTGGGGACAGTAGAAATACATATAATGACAAATATACAATATTCTTTTCGAGCATTGCTCTTTCGCAAATAGAAAGTAATAAAGATTTACTACTCTGATCAAAAATATTTCGACACTTTGCTCATAAAATCCTGAAAACTCAATATATTTTCTCCCGGTTTGTGGCAAACGCAAGCGTCGCCCTTGGCTTGGAGACCTGCCAATTTTCAAAAATCACGCGCCACAACAGCGCGAGCAGCGGCTGTTCGAAGTGAAGCCATTTTGCCCGTGCTTCGATTTCGTTAGTCACCAAAATGGAGGATCAACGAATTTGCATCAAGTTCTGTGTGAGAAACGGATTCAAGGGTGCCGAAATTTTTTGGATGTTGCAAACAGCCTACGGGGATGCCGTCATGAGCCGAAGACGAGTTTTCGAGTGGTACAAGCGCTTCAAGGAGGGTCGGGAAGAGACCGCCGACAACGAGCGTTCCGGGAGTCCGTCCACATCAACTACGCCTGAAAAAGTGGGCAAGGTGTTGGAACTGGTGCGTGAAGACCGACGAATAACTGTCATGAAGGTCGCCGAAGAAGCAGGGATATCATTCGGGTCGACTCAATCGATAATGAAGGACATTTTGGGAGTGAGAAGACTCAACGCCCGTTCTCGTTCCCAAAGATTTGACTTTTGATCAAAAGAATGCCCGGAAAGAAACGGCCAGTCTCAATCTCGAATCGACAACCGAAGACCCCGAATTTCTGAGGAGTGGCGCTTCAAAAATGAGCCGAGACCAAAGCAAGCGAGGAAGGCTCCCAGCAAAGTCAAGGTCATGTTGACGGTGTTCTTTGACTACCAGGGCATCGTTCATTATGAATTTCAACAACAAGGCTCTACAATAACTGCTGACTCCTACCTGGGAGTTTTAAGGCGATTGAGGGAAGCGATCAGGCAGAAACGGAATGAGCTGTGGAGGAGCAAGTCGTGGATCCTCCACCACGATAACGCGCCGGCGCACACAGCCCTCAAAATCTCGAAGTTCCTGCAGGACCACTCAACCTATGTGTTCCCCCAACCCCCCTACAGTCCCGATTTGGCCCCCTGCGACTTCTTCCTTTTTAGGAAAGCTCAAAAAAAAAAGTTAAAGGGTCGGAAATTTCAGAGCCTAGAAGATATCAAAGTGGAATCGAAGAAGGCCATGAAGGCGATCCCGAAAACAGACTACCAGAGGTGTTTTGACGACTGGAAAAAAAGGTGGCTGAAGTGCATCGCGGCCAACGGAGACTACTTTGAAGGGGACAATTTGAAAATTTGGTAGCATAATTAGGTTTTTTTTAACTTATGAGCAAAGTGTCGAAACTTTTTTATCAGAGTAGTATCTCTGAGGTTTCATTTTGCTAGAACACATGCCGATCAGGCAGCACAATAAAAATCCTCAATATTTTCCTAGAATTATTTAATTATATTGAAAGATGTAAATACTATATTTTGGCGCGAAAATGTTTCTTTTTCTCAAATAAAATAAATTTATAAACAATCTTATATACTACATAAGGACTTTTAAAAACATTAGGGGAGCCTGGCTCATCAGTGTTGAACCCTCCCAGCTGTTTTCACCAGTTTAATCCACCTATTTATATACATTTATTTTACCTGTTAAATCCGCTGGGAGGGTTCGTTTCTGATGAGCTAAGCCCTCTTCCAATATTTTTCTAGAATTACAGTAGGGGAAAGTAAAAGGTAGAAGACGGGAAAGATCTTAATGGGATGGTTAACACAAATAATAAAAGCCTGAATAAGCTTTCGACTTCATTCTTGTAATAAAAAGAAGGACACTCTCTTTTTACATATGTAGGCATATGGTGCACTTACAGTAAAAGCAGTCGCCAACTTCTACCCACCATGATTATCATGGTCTGTACCACGTGTACTAGGGATAAAAAACACATTAAAACAATGTGTTTTGCCATTTTTGAGTAAATCATACAGATTCAGGTCAAAGCCACAACACCAGTTTATGTAAATTCAGATAGAAGCCAGTAACCTGTATACCATGATTTCGGACTATGACCATCATCAGTACGGGAATAACTACGATCTCATAACTTCCTTTACGGGAGAGGTTATCATATCAGCCGAAGAATCTGGAGAAATAATAATTGAGGGTTTTATTATATCTGTAAATGTTTCTTTTTTCCCTATTATGTACATCTTGAGGAGTTGATGTGAAATGTATCACACAAGAGAGGGAGTATTTGTTACTACCACCAAGATCTGCACCGAGGGCTGCTCCAGACAGGTTCGCGCCCAACCCTTCAACGCCGTCTCCGTGTCCTCATACTCCTTGCGGCGTACTGCTCGGCCTGCCACAAGGGCCGGGTATAGGCTCGACGCTGAAGCGCCATCCATTTTCAGGGCTAGTTGTTTCGAGAGAAATATATTAAGAGTGAAACTACTTTATAACAAGGTCCATATAAGGTATTGAATAAATAAGGGAGAGAAACACAGACAAAATATTCTTAAAATGGATTAAACACGATAAATCAAAATCAGGATAATTTCAATAAGTTTGATTTATTAAGATAGAAATGGCAAGCTTTCGTGTGTCAGCTCATTATCAGGCCGATTTATCATGCAACTTTATTGACTACAAGTCAACGAATGAACAATGTGTCTACTTGACACTGAAATAAAATATTGAAAAAATAACATTTGTTATTTTAAATGTCCGAGGCCTTCCCAACGACGGAGTGTCCTCCTGTTCGTGCCTAAGAGTATGCAAATAAGTATTAATTTAACTCTCGTAAATATTAAGGCATCTCCTTATCGTACAACTGAAAGTTTCTGATGGCTTGCGCCATCTATCGGAATAAATATCAACTATTCTCGTTGATTTTTAATTATTCCAGAATTGGACAAATACCCATTCTTGATTAATCAAGAAAAGCTAACCACGTACGCGTTTCGGGCTGTTGGCTCTCGTCAGCGTTATGCAAGCTTGTAAATATGTAAATATTTTTAATATAGAGCAATCCATAATATATGTATATTTTAAAAATAAGGCTTATTTTGGATTGTAATAAGATTATTTATTAATCCGATATTTCAATGGACCAATCGTCCATCTTTTACGAGGTTTTTTGCCGTGAAGTACGTAGCAGGTCGCTTGTTTCACGGCAAAATACCTCGTAAAAGATGGAAGATTGGTACAACGAAATATCGGATTAATAAATAATCTTATTACAATCCAAAATGAGCCTTATTTTTATATGTAAATTTATTGAATATGTATTATTTGTATATGTGTATTTGTGTATATGTATATATATGTGTATATATATGTGTATATGTATATATATGTGTATATATATGTGTATGTATATATATGTGTATATATGTGTATATTTGTATTTGTATATATTATTTGTATATGTAAATATGTGTGCCGTGAATAAATGAGTTCAATTAGTGAGTTGTATTGAGTTGTTAATCGAGTCAATATATTTCTTGTTAAATTTTGAGTTATAGAATAAGTTGAGAGTAAATTAAGAACAAAGCGGTATTCTCTTCCAATTATAGGGAGATCAAAGATTGTTCTGAACGATAACAAAGAACAAAATAGACAGATAAGACATTCAAGTAAAAAAAAAAAAACAATCACAAAGTCCACAAATCTAAAAAAAAACAATCCAAGTATCATTACTGCTATATGTGACAAGTTGAGATGTGTCATATGTCGCGCTGTGATTGGTTACTCACCCAGACTTTCTCATTATGAAAAGTCACAAAGCGAAGAGAGGGTTCCTATTAAATTCCCATTCTTAAAAAAAAAAGTAGAAATGAAGAGAAGGCGGCAGTTAAAAAATGGCGGATTAGCACATGGAGTATTGTGAGACGGGGGTGTCGGGCATAATCCTGATTTAATTAAAAAAGGAATTTCTCGGCACAGGAGAACCCAAATCCCATTTAGCGCTATGTCGGGAATGCGCGTTGTTGATTGGAAGGAACAAAGCAATGACGTCATCTCTTAATTCAGGGCTAAGGTGTTATGATGAAGGTTGTTGAAAGGTTTGTTGTAAATGATTGGTGTTTGAACCTTGTTGTTGAGGGTTTTATACTGCGAAGAAATATCGGGCCATTGTTTGATTGGATTGTTTCTAACTAAATGACGTTCTGGAGATAGACGTTGCCTGGCCGATATTCATATTTATATAAAAAATAGACACTTCGACCAGTTAGAGGTTTATATTATTTTTCTCAACGTTTCGACAAAAATCTTTTGTCTTCGTCAGGAGAAGTAAATAAAAATAAAGCATTTGGCAAGGCGTTAAAAATTGTTCTCCTAACGAAGACAAAAGATTTTTGTCGAAAGGTTGAGAAAAATAAAAACCTTTAACGGGCCGAAGTGTCTATTTTTCATAGAATAAAATGACGTAGTCTTAGATGGTGTCTTGATGGAGTCTAAGTTCTTTCTTGGCATTCCTTGTAGTTCCAAATTTAAGCCTTACAAGATCTGGTAAAGGAGAACATTCTATCTATGGAGTAAGCTACAAGCTGCTAAAGAGGAGAATCTTCCAGACATATATGTCGTAAACCCGGGTAAGCCAACAAGTAAGTTGGAAGCAGTCGGGGTTGAATGGCAAGGCGTGCAGAGTGGGAAGTCCGCACGGGACAGTAAGGAAAAAGTTTGGGATCAAAACAAAACAACAAAAAGCCTTTATTGGGGCCACTCGCCCCATACAGGATTCGCCAGTTCACAAGGGATAGGGAGAACACTGAGAGGCCTTTTTCCGGGATATAGTCTTGTGAAATCCAAATATCGCCAACGCTATATACCTATTCTTTGATATTTCATCAATCAGTGCCGGAAATGAAGGACAAAGTTGCCCCGTTTTATCATTTAATTTTCGTCTTTCCTCAGACAGAGCAGCACAGTCAAATAAGTAATGCAACATCTCCGTTGTTATTCCTGATCCACAGAAAGTGCATTTCAGCTCTTCACGCCTCAATAAAATCAAATGGTGTTCTCTGAAAAAAATTGAGAGGGTTCTGAATTGTGCAATTAATCTGATGATAGGAAAAGGGAGTTCAGTTAAGAAGTATTCTTCGGTGGTAAAGGCTGTATATATGTCTCTATAGTGGGAATATAACTTTGATTGGGTTATTCTTGTTAGGTCGTTTTGTATTGTTTGCTCTATCGCAGTTCTTAATATTCCAGGGATAGCATTCCTTAGTGAGTCAGGATCATTACAATAAGTAAGCCACGAGGATCCGTTATTATTAAGTAAATTGCTTAATTGTTTTATAAAACCGATGGGCGCACCTGTAGCACAGGATAATTGCCTCATTCTAGTTAAACAAATTCGAGGCAGTCTATTTGTATCCATACTCAGCACCCTCAGCCAATATTTCAAGGTCAATTTCAGAGCTATTATTATTAATGAGACGCGGCCTGTTTCTGGTCTTATTATATATCCTGGTGTATATCTAGGCAAATTCAAAAACCTACGTATAAATGTATCTTGTATATGGTCTAATAAATCTTTATACTCTGTTGCCCAAATTGGAGCAGCATACATCAAAACAGCCATCACAATTGAGTCAAACAGTTTCATTGCAGAGTTTAGTGAATTGATTTTTGATTTCGCCAATAATGGGATTGTAGCATTTATTGCCGCAAGTGCTTTTCCGTTTGGGATCAAAAGACGCTCTCCTAGTACGTCTCACGTGGCACCAGGACCAGGGGAAAGTTGAGGATTAACTGAGGAAAGCTCGGCGTCCTGCATGAAGCCGCGGAGGCAGAGAGGAGCCAAAACGGCGGCCACGAGGGCCGCCGTGAGATGACCACGGAGCTCGACTGAGCGGCCTGTCCGAAAATATCCACTGTAACCTAACTAACTGTCAACATCCGGACCAACGCCCCTTCTTTGTCCCTCTCTGGATTCCCCGGGTGTCCAGTGGCAAACTGGTGTCACTTTGAGACTACTAGAAAAGACGTCACACTTTATTACTTACATATCACATTGTTTAAATTACGATATTGCCACGTGGAAAATTAGGGAAGACAAAAACTTCAGGAGGAAACAAAATTTATTTCAGGGAAGGACAAACTAAGAACGGTAAACAAAAGATAAGCCACGAGGGAAATTTGCAGAGTCGCAAGATATAAAAATAAAAATGACCACTCTGTTAAATAAAAATAATAAAATTAAGAAATACTATGTTACATTAATTAAATTAATACATACTATGTTACAATATATATATTTGGTCAAAGACGGAACTACGTCATTACGCCCCTATAAACACCTTCCATCTTGGGGAGAAAGACAGTTTATATCTAGTTGTCGTGTCCAACGAACCCACCCAGCCAGCTCCAGTCGTGCTGTTTCCTTTTGTCAGCTACGAAATGTATTAATTTGAAGTTTTGAGTCCTCCCTTCTTTGCCCTCTGTGCTGAAATACTTCAGTGACCACGACTGCAACCCCACATTACACATATATACTTAATTTGATCGAATAAGAAATTTAGTAACGCTTTCTTATCGTTATAAAATACTAAGCCTTTATCTCTATGTCATTCAAACAATGCCAAAGGTTTCTGTTAATGAGTTTATTTTATCTCTATTAACGTTAATAAAAGAAACCCAACTTCGGGGAAACCTGTGACATTGTTTGATTAATAGCCACGAGATTTAAATTCAGTCAATTATCTCTTTGTCGCACTATTTGTCTCAGCGATATCTTTCGTCATATAAAATAAAAGGATTTAAAAGCGCGAATGTTTCTTTTATACATAATACAAACTTCTACTGTCCTTACTGCGATGAAAAAAATATATTGAGAGGGCTTGGCTCATCAGTGGTGAAACCTCCCAGCGGTTTCGCCAATTTAATCCACCAGACCGCTTCTAAGAGCTCTAATACTGTATTGGCTTATATACGCAGCACTGAAGGATGGAATCTCAGAAATGGTTTTCAAGAAAACTATGGACATAAGCTTATAGGACAGTAGAATCGTCATCAACGGCAGACATTCAGTTCTGCGCATGCGTGATGTCATTTCTTTTTTTTTTTTTTTTGTTTCCTTATTACATTTACACAATCCAAAAGTTCTAAAATTTTCAAATAATTATTTTTAACGTCTTTTCTTTCGGTTTAAATATTCTTGAGTTTCTAAGATATATGTTGTACAAGTTATTGTTCTAATATATAAATAGGTGCAGTATTAATGTTACAAATATGTTTTTGTGAGAAATAGACACTTCGGCCAGTTAAGAGTTTTCAACGTTTCGACAAAAATATTTTGTCTTCGTCAGGAGAAATAAATAATAATAAAGCATTTGGCAAGGCGTTAAAAATTGTTCTGAGGTTACAAGGGCGTCCTCACGTGATTTTTCGAATTTAGTACAACATCTAAAGTACGAGTCAAAAACAAATATTAAACTCTATCTTCAGGTTACAAATATATGTCTATTACAAAAGTAGTGTAAAACCAGGCCAACCTATAGCAGTGGTGGAGCAACTTCCAACAATCCTTCGAAATTCTACCAATCGGTAAAGTCGATATGGCCATGTTGGATTACCAGATATTAAACAACGAGATTCAATTCCAGACGACCAATAAAAAATAGGAAGATAAAAAGAAATAGAGTGCAGGTGACATTTGACAAGGTAGCCTGTGTCAACATCAATACCTCATCCATCAAATTCCTTTACAGCAGACCTTGAGGATTGTCCGTGACTTTTTAATTGAATGTTTACATCTGGCACAAGGTGATCTACTTTAAAATAAAATATAACGTTATATTTTTATTCTCACATCAAATTTTCGAAATATTCACACCAATTTGATTTTTTTTCTTTTGGTAAAAAAAATAATTGAAAAAAAAACTGAATAAATAAATGAAACACTAAATTTTGAAACATTCTTTTCACATTTTACGTCTAAACACTTATTTTTTAATCGATTTTTTTATTTGAGATTAAAATAATAAATATCTTTATTTATATCTGTATATATATTTATTGATAAATTTTTTTTTGTTTTCATCAGTTTTGTAAAAAACTAATTTAAATTTGTTACTAAGAAACCCCATAACAAAGAACAATACCATTGATTATCCTTCCAATATTAAGAATGTCATATACTCCATAGAATGCAACGAATGCAAAACCAAATATATCGGCGAAACTGGCAGACATTTGAATATAAGAGTATCAGAACATAAACGAAATATCGATAATCAAGAGAGTAGATCGTTAGTATACCAACATATAAGAGAAACAGGCCATTCCTTCTCCCTATCAGAACCAAAGACCCATTACTCCAACATCCCCAATAGAGAGACTTATAATAGAATCCATCATATCCAGAAAGCACAATAGCATTAACAGAAGAATAGATATTCCGGAAATTTATAACATTATATTCCCTGAGCCCACCCCATAACCCCGAGGTGAAGCACGCCCAACCAGAAGCCCGCGTTGATTATACCTTAAAACAAATGTAAACAATGAATGGACTTTATTTAATTTTAAATCATATTTTATTGGCGTATTAATCATATAAAGCATTTTCTACCGTAGAAGGGCTTACTTGCCCGAAAGCTCGAGATATTTTTTTTAAATAAAAAATATTTTTAAAAGAAACTTTTCCCTGGAGGCTTTATGTTTTTATTTTATTTTAAAAATAATCTTTAAAAATTTAAGGTAATATTTATATAAATTGAAATGAAGAATTTCTAGCTCTATTTTGTGAATTCAATACATAGATAAAAATATAAAATCTCACTTTTAAAATGTAAATAGAAGTATATTTATATTATTATTATGTTATATATATATAAGCAAAATAAAAGAAAAAGGAGAGAAATTCGTTTAATAAAAACTATTTGTTAAAAAATGCGCATTTCTTGACAAAAGAAATTTTCTAAACACTTAAGTTGTTAAAAAGAAATAATGTGAAGCCGTTCGAAAGAAAAATTATATTTGGAAATTGCTTCCAAAGCATTAAATCCTGCAGACGTAAAGCTATAAAATCGATTTTAGAATTGCTAATTTGTGAAATTGGGATACAAAAATGACAAAAAAAGTTTTTTTGTCAATTTGTTTTTTTTTATATAAGATGAGACTGATATTGCTAAATAGTTTTTTAAAATTTTTATATAGATTCAAATTTTTTTGTTTATATTTATTCACAGATTCATTCTATGATTGATATTTTTATTGCTAAAAAGGAATTTGACCATTGACCATCTCGTAAATTATCTTTTGTTATATTTATATGTTTTGTTATTGGTAGGTAGATACATCAAAAACTTTATTGAAGTGTTTTAAAATATAATTGAATATATATTTTTGTACATTATGTAAATAAGTAAATTTTTTTTTTATTCTTACGCCTTAAGCCAGGCAGTACTTTTACCAAATTATGTCTTTTATATATATTCCTTAGCTCAAATAAAGCAACCTCTGATCAAAACCATTTTTATTATTATTCCCACAACTGCAAAATAATATCGTAAAATACTCATGGATACAAAAATAAAGCAACAGCTAATAATATATAAATAACAATCAAAATACAAGCAGAAAATCTCATTTTTAAAATTATTTATAACATATATATATTTAAAATATAATTAATTTGATTTATGTATGTTTGATAAAATAAATAGGTGTTTTTTAGTGCAAATATGATTTATACAAGTAAAGCTTTTAGTAACTTTCACAATATCGTATTTCTCCTATAGTACCAACCATTTAAAACTCCTTAAAAGCATAAATCTAACTTAAGTAAACCTAATATATAATATAGCTAACTATCTTCGCCTTATAGCATCTTTGAACTGATTTTAATTATTTAAAAAAATCGCTACAGAAAGGAAACCAGAAGAATAAACACCTATTACTGTGAAATATATATTAACATAAAGTAATATAACGCGCACTCTATATATATATATATATATTATATAATCTAAAAATTCAAATATTTCTATATTTTAAAAATATATATTTTATTTTTATTCATTGATATTTTTACTTTTGGTTATCATCGCTTTTAGAAAGACTTTCAGTTTTTTTGTAAATATGCGTAGTTAACATATCTATCTTTTTAAATCACTAATATAGGATTTACTTTATAAATTCTATATAATGTGAAAATAACTAATGTGTAATCTTTCCTCAAGTAATTGAAAATAAAAGCTACTTGATGATAAATAATTATCTTTTTCTTATCACGACTGCACCTCAACCCTTTATCTTATCAATCCTTTGTCTTATCAACTCTTTATCTAACAACAACAACAAAATATTCATAATATATATATAAAATGAAAGGATTTAGGTACGAATGGTTCTTTGATACACAAAACAAACTTCTACTGTCCTATTAGCTTATATCCATAGTTTTCTTGAATGCATTTTCTGAGATTCCACCCTTCAGTGTAACATATATAAGCAGAATCGTACAATACAGTATTAGAGCTCTAAAAAGTGGTCTGGTAGATTAAATTGGCGAATGCACTGGGAGTATTCACCACTAATGAGCCAAGATCATCGCAGTAAGGACAGTAGAAGTTTGTTTTGTGTATAAAAGAAACAATCGTGCTTAACTCCTTTCATTTTATGAAATATATTTACATACTGTGTGGGTCTCTCCAGAAGAGAAGAGAACATATGCTATTATGAAAAAACGAAAGAAAAAATAAAAGATAAAAAGATCAGGTGCTGAAATCAAAAATAAAAATGGCATATCCTGACCAGGAGCACATGTGCTTTAAAGAAGGCAGAGCGCCATCTGGTGGAACAGAAATCAACTAAACATTGATTTAGCCTGTTCCCTGATATTTGGCCAACCCAACCTGGATGGCTTTTCTTGATTTATCAAGAAATTGGGTTGGCCAAATATCAGGGAACAGGCTAAATCAATGTTTAGTTGATTTCTGTTCCACCAGATGGCGCTCTGCCTTCTGTAAAGTACATGTGCTCCTGGTCAGGATATGCCATTTTTATTTTTGATATGCTATTATGTACCAAAAGAGTAGCACCTCTCCCTTTTAAAAAGCATTGAAATAAGGAAACAGTACATTTTGTTTGTTATCAAAAGTAGAGATGCCACTTATGGTACATGAATATCATCCTTCCACAACTTTATGTTATATGCTATTATGTAAATATGCAAAATTGATTTCCAATTTTTGCTGTATATGTAATCTAGATTGTTTTCATTACTCTTGTGAAGGAATTTTCTAACAAATATAAACACATATTTGTATTATTAATACCACAAACAGAGCAAATTATCTTTATTAAAGCATTTCGTCTCATAAAGCCCCGCCCTGGAATGAACAGAGAGAAAAATATCAAATAATAAGCAAGAGAGACAGCTTCAACAAATTACATAGTTACATATTGACTTGTTATTATTATGCAAATAAGAAGAATTATAAGAGAGCATATTTTTTAACTGTTTAAAATATTTAAACATAAAATGAAATTAATATTTTGTTGTATTTATATTTTTCGTTACGTTTTTAGAAATATAATTCAATAGAATAAACATAAAATGAAGGCAACATTTTTGTTATATTTAAATTTATTATATTAAAAAAATAAAATAATATTTTTTCACGTGTTAAGCGTATTTACGTAAGTTTGGCCTTTAACCCATTTCTTGGTTTCTCAAGAAGCCTCTGGGACCAAGACACTTTTGGTCGCAGTGGTGTAAAAAAGTCGGTGGATGAGAGGGTAACACCCTCGATTCCCGACAGTCATGAACCGGGATTGTATCCCGCGTTAACATTTTGTTTAATATGTGAATAACTATCACATATTATTCACTGTTTCAATTATCATAAACTAGGTTGCTCTTGTTGAGCGGTACCTATTAATGTGATTTTGAACCAGGTCGCAGTGGTACAGCCTGCTCCACGCTAACGAGGGCCAACAGCCAGAAACGCGTTCGTGGATGGCTTTTCTTTATTTATCAAGAAATTGGGTTGAGCAAATAACAGGGAACAGGTTAAATCAATGTTTAGTTGATTTCTGTTCCACTAGATGGCGCTCTGCCATGTAAAAATATGATGTGCTCGTGGTCAGGATATGCTTTTTCTTTGATTTATTCTATTCTAAAGAGAATAACTCAAGATAGACAATTGACAATTTAAACAATTATACTGATTATTCTAATCCATTGTTACAAAGGTGGAAAAATATATAATAAAATAGTAAATAAAAGGTTGATAAAATGTAGGGAAATATATATTGTCAAGAAGCTCCATCCAGATGGGACCCCTGTCAATCATCCCTGGACCCCGGGGGGGGACCACAGGTGTGAGGGGTTCTCGGAAGCTGATCTGTAGATAAGGAAAACGGGACGGTGGCTGACGCCGCTCATTATTATCTTTACCTAGGGATAAGTTGTTTTTATCATCTGTCTCTCCCTCTCCCTTAAATACCTCTTGTAAATAATTTTATTGGAGAAATAAAAGGTAAATACCCTTTATAATAAATTAATTTTTCCCAAATTTGTCCTTGCTTTATTTATCTCCGCGACAATATAGTTGTGTATATGTACAAATTTCTTCAGTAAGGAAGGTTTCCCCACCTTGAGAGAGTTCTCCTCCAGACAAGGTCTTCAGTCCTCAAGATAGAGAAGTATGGCATCACTGCTAAAGCGTAGATAAACTGAAGAAGCTATAACTTTAAATGCATGTTCCCTATATTTACATATAGCAAATCTATCTCAGTAAGTTCAACAATATTCTTTAATTATTATATTTCTTTCCAAATTATCACTGATTAAATAGAAAAATAATAGAACATACTATCTACAATCTTCTTTTTTTTAAAAAATCGTCTTTTTTTTTCAACTTGAAAAAAAAAATCTATTTAATAAGTGAAACAGAAACGGTTTAATTAGGTTATATAAAATTTAATTAAATCAAACACGCGGGGCAAAAAAAAAAACATTTTTTGGTGTCCTCTGAAATTCAGTTTAAAAACTATTATCACAGTAAAGAGAGGAGAAAAAAGGACCACACAATAAAGAAAGCTATTTTTTAGAAAAGAGAACGTAGAAAAAAAACTATAAAGTTAACTTTAAGAAATATATATTTTTTTCTTAGTAAAGCAGACGATAGTCATCTGAAAATTTCTTGAAATGTCGTTTGGTTGAAATTTTGTAATCGATAAATTTATTTATGGCTTTGTCTTTGAAGTGCCCTTACTTTACGATGTTAGAACCGAGATCAAATGACTTCTTTTTTTTTTATCTTTTGCTTCAATAAAAATAATTGAAAACGTCGAGGAAAAGAGACGCAAAGCAACAAAACTAAAAAGTCGACCATTTTTTCCCTGTTTTTCCAACTTTTATCACAAAATCATTCTTTTTTAAGGCCAAAAGATCCTTGCAGACGATGGTTGCGCAGCCTTGGAAACGAGGGTTAAACAAATAGGGAGGCAGAAGATATCTTCCCAACTTTTGCCCTTAACAACTTCATAAATTTGGTCCTATCTCCTCCTTGAATTATTGTTTTGTAACCTTATACGTCCACCCACCGTGTTTATTTCTTTTTTTAACAAAGTCTTTTGTTACTTTGTTTTAAGAAGTTAATTTATTTTTATTTTAAATTTATTATTTTATAAAGAAGAGAATATATCATTTTTTTACATTCTACCTTTTAAATTAAGCAGCTAAAACCTATTGACATTTTTTAATTAAAAAAGAAACACCTTAAATATTTTAAGCATATTTTAATTTGCATATAAAAATCTCTGCTATTTTTTCTGTTTGTGTATAATACTTAATATATTTCTATATATTTAATTATAAAGACATATATTGGATCAAAATATAATTTTTTATCATATATATCATGTATTTATCATATTTTGATCCAATATATGACTTTTTAATATTAAAGATTTATTTATGGATTGTTCTATTTTCAAAATTTATATATATATATATATATAGTAATCTATATTGCTGCTGCTGTGATAGAGATGTATGGAGACATCTGAGGCTCTTCATTGGACACGACAACAACAGAAAATTGACATGGACCCAGAGCAGCAGCTTTACACACCCAAGATAGTGGACATTGCTGCTGCTGTGATAGAGATGCATGGAGACATCTGAGGCTCTTCTTTGGACACGACAACAACAACAACAACAATCTATAATATAAAACTGAATGGGGTTATTCAAAAAATGATAAATTATTGCAATTTTGGATTCCGTACTGAAATTTTAGGACGAATTTTAGATAGTACGTCTATTTGAATGGTACTTACTCATTGAAATAGCCCTGAATGTTATTTTTATAAAATCAACCACCATGCTTCACATATATTTTCAAAAAGTTGTTTTCACACAGAATTAATGTAATATATTTTTCACTTAATATATCAATAAGTATAGAAGCATAGGGCGCCTCTCCCGTCAAAATAGACGTCAAAACCTGACGCCATCTATTGACCGTCGCCGCAAACTAGCTGCCTCGGGTAGGTAACAAAGCCATTTGACGTTTATTTTGACGGGAGAGGCGCCCTAAGCTTCTATGGATCAATTTCCTCCCGGCAAATTTTCCATCTATATCAATAAGTGTTTAAAATATATATATAATAATGTATATATAAAATAGTATTTATTATTAATTTATAAACGTGAAGGACTGTTGAAGGACTGACAAGTCCGAAAGCTTGAAAATAAAAAGATGAACAAGAAACTTAGCCCTGAAAGCTTTATTTATTTTATAATAAAATATTTTTTAAAATATTCTTTCACCGAGATAGTATAAAAATTATAAACACATTTATACAATAGATGGCGTCTAGTTTTGACTTCTATTTTGACGGGAGAGGCGACCCTTGTCTCTTTAGATCATTATCCTCCTGGCAAGATTTCTATCTACATTTATACAAAGTGAAAAATAATACATATGTGAAATTGTACTGGGATAAGGTGGATAAATTAAGAAAAATACATCTTCTTATCGTGCAACTGAAAGTTGCTGATGGCTTGCGCCATCTGTCGGAATAATTATCAACTATTCTTGTTGATTTTTTTTCTCAATTCCAGAATTGAATCAATATAAAGTCCTAGTTATTCTTAGTCAAGAAACAATGCAACACTATTTATGAATAATTGTATGAAATAATTGTCGTTGTGTTTTGGGAATATTTAAATAAAATAATTTCCCAAATATGAAACATGTGAAAATCAAAATATATAAAAATTGAAATATATAATACAATATAATGCGGTTTATGATTGTAAAACGAAATTTGATAATTATACCACAAATGTTTCTTTTGAACGAAAAATAGAAATTTAATTTATATGGAGAAATAACGATTATTTCTAACCTTAGGGATGAAGTATGATAGGATGAATTGTGAAGAGTAATGATAAACGGAAAAATTGAAATATTGCAATTAAAAATTTAAAAAGGCTTCGAGATTTTTCAAGTTGAAATGCTAGCTACACAGAACTAAAGGTATTGTTTAACAATAAAATCAAACAAAGCAGAACTAAAGGTATTGTTTAACAATAAAATCAAACAAAGCAGAACTAAAGGTATTGTTTAACAATAAAATTACACAAAGCGGAACTAAAGGTATTGTTTAACAATAAAATCAAACAAAGCAGAACTAAAGGTATTGTTTAACAATAAAATCAAACAAAGCAGAACTAAAGGTATTGTATAACAATAAAATTACACAAAGCAGAAGGTATTGTTTAACAATAAAATCAAACAAAGCAGAACTAAAGGTATTGTTTAACAATAAAATCAAACAAAGCAGAACTAAAGGTATTGCTTAACAATAAAATCAAACAAAGCAGAACTAAAGGTATTGTTTAACAATAAAATCAAACAAAGCAGAACTAAAGGTATTGTTTAACAATAAAATTACACAAAGCAGAACTAAAGGTATTGTTTAACAATAAAATTACACAAAGCAGAACTAAAGATATTGTTTAAAAATAAAATTATACAAAGCAGAGCTAATGGTATTGTTTAACAATAAAATTACACAAAGCAGAAGGTATTGTTTAACAATAAAATTACACAAAGCAAAACTAAAGGTATTGTTTAACAATAAAATTACACAAAGCAGAACTAAAGGTATTGTTTAACAATAAAATTACACAAAGCAGAATTAAAGGTATTGTTTAACAATAAAATTACACAAAGCAGAACTAAAGGTATTGTTTAACAATAAAATTACACAAAGCAGAACTAAAGGTATTGTTTAACAAAAAATTACACAAAGCAGAACTAAAGGTATTGTTTAACAATAAAATTAGACAAAGCAGAACTAAAGGTATTGTTTAACAATAAAATTACACAAAGCAGAACTAAAAGGTATTGTTCAACAATAAAATTAGACAAAGCAAAACTAAAAGTATTGTTTAACAATAAAATTACACAGAGCAGAACTAAAGGTATTGTTTAACAATAAAATTACACAAAGCAGAACTAAAGGTATTGTTTAACAATAAAATTACACAAAGCAGAACTAAAGGTATTGTTTAACAATAAAATTACATAGCAGAACTAAAGGTATTGTTTAACAATAAAATTACACAATAAAACTGGGTAAATAAATATTTACAAAGTAAACCACACGGCAGAACCCCATCATAAATATCCTCACAACTTCATTTATTTCAGACTCAATCTAACACTCGATTGAAAGGAAGTAAAAATTTCGTGAGAAAAGACCATTTAACACCTCACAAGTCCCACCATTCCAAATCTTTAAACATTTTGTTTTAAATTCTAACAGAAAATAACTATTTTTTCACCCCTCTATACCATTCATGGTCAAGGGTCAATTAAATTTTTATTTTTTTTTTTAGAATCACAGAGATATAGGTGTTGATTGTTACATTTAAAATTACTACGAGAGGAAAAATGTATAACATAAAAACAAAAATAGATAAATATATTATATAATATCACATAAAACGTGTATAATAATAAAACTATACTTATAAACAAAATTTAAGGAAGTAGAAAATCTTTGATATCGCCGATCGTCTGTTTTTTTTTTTTTTTAAGTAGACAATTTTGTTCACACTTGGTTATCTCGTATGTCTTCAATAAAGGTCACTGTAATATCTTTCAGAGTTATTGTCTCAATCCCGATATACATGCTAAAAGGTACAACTTCCTTAAGTTTTGTCCATGAGTGTATATTGGTTATCTCGTGTGTCTTCAATAAAGGTCACTGTAATATCTTTCAGAGTTATTGTCTCAATCCCGATATACATGCTAAAAGGTACAACTTCCTTAAGTTTTGTCCATGAGTGTATATTGGTTATCTCGTATGTCTTCAATAAAGGTCACTGTTCCAGCCTTACATATGCAAAATTGTTGAAATTTACTTTTGTAATTATTGTTAAATTATGTAAATTTTAGACATGTATATAATCTTGATTTTTAGAAAATAAAAGCAGTTATTAAGGCATACGTAGTTGAATCATTAGTGTTGGTGAGACGAGACATTAGCAATCATGCAAGTTTAAATGAGTTATAGTTAGCTCGCTGAGTTAAGAAGCTTACAATTAAAACCAGCGTTAAAATAAGAACTTGGCAGTGATTCCTCCTTAGTGCCTGGAGGCCAAAGCCAGTTCGATTCATGGTCCCTCAAGAGCCTGATTAGGATTTGAAACAGAAGAAATTTAGGCGGAAACTCAGTGAGAATACAAGTGCAAAATGTCTCGAGACGAAAGGATCCTCCAAAGAAAGTTAAGTTGCCAAATAAGGAGAATTGATGGATTTATTGAAAGTGTGGATTCAATTATTCAAGCAGGTGAAACAATACGCTTAGAAATAATGGGTGAAGAATTAAAGGAGATCAAAGAGAAAATTGAGACACTCTACGACGAGCTGTTTTCTTTGGATGAAGTTGATATAGATAAAGAAAGTGAGGCATATGATGGTTCAATGAACAAGATTGGAAGCTTGAGGGTAAAAATAGAAAATGAGAGAAAACTCAAAGAGAAACTGGCGGACATAAAGCCAAATGGCTCTCAGGCAAATATAAAATTGCCTCAATTTGACTTACCGATATATGATGGAGATATGGGCAAGTGGATCAACTTCAAAGAGCTATTCCTCACCACCATCGATGCACATCCAGGGTTAACTAATATACAGAAGTTACAATATTTGAATTCTGCAGTAAAAGGCGAAGCGGCCAGATTAACTATATATAAGCGGCCCTTTACTAAGTGAAAATTATGGCCAAGCATGGAGTACACTGTTATCAAGATATGATAACCCGAGAGAGCTAGCTTATGCCCAGGTATCAAAAATCTTTTCTCTCCGGGCAATTAAGAATCCATCGGCTAAGTGTCTCCATGAATTCATGGATGTTTGTAATGAAGCCATAAGAAACTTAGAAACGCTGGAATTGAAGAGAAATCAATTAGTGGATGTGATCCTGGTGCACTTCCTCCAGCAGAAGTTGAGTGAAAATCTAAGGTTGGATTGGGAACTGTCAATGGACAATACTCTTCCATCTTATGACAAGTTCATAGCATTCATTTCCAGACATGCAAGAAGCATGTCTTGTGCTGTCAAGGAATGTTCAAAAAGGGAAGAAACCACCGGATCGAGATTTCCCAAATGCCAAAGCTACGGGATGCTAATTGAGAAATCGGACACTTGCATATTATGCAAATCTGGGCATCATCCACTATACATGTGCAACTTATTTTGCAAAATGCCTTTAAAAGAAAAATTAAATGTAGTAAAAGGTCATAAATTGTGCTTCAATTGCTTGGGGAAAGGCCATTTCTCATGGAATTGTAGGCTGAACCAACGATGCAAAGTATGCAAGGGCAAGCACCACACAATGATTCATTATGATAAACCGAGCACGGAAGGCGCTTCGGCCCAAGTGGAGAACACAACTCCGAAGGAACATGAAAGTGCTATCAATTTGACTAATACTCAACAGGCAAACTGCAATGATAGCCACGTACTACTCGCAACAGCTAGAATCAAGATAAAAAATGGACTCGGAAAGTTATGCACCTGCAGAGCCCTACTGGACAGCGGTTCCCAAGTCACCATGATAACAAAAGGATGCTGCGAAAGATTGGGACTTGTCCAAAGGAAATCAGATCGGATGATTATAGGGGTTGGAAACACACCAGTGCAGCATTCTTCATCGACAGTAGGTGTGACATTTTGTCCACTGAATAATTCTGAGGAATTCTCGGTGGAGGCAGTAGTCACGGGAGTGCTCACATCAGAAATTCCGAACTTCAGGTTGAAAGACCCTAATTGGCCAACTTTGAAGAACCTCAAATTGGCAGACCCAGAGTTCTACATACAAGCCCCAATAGATATGATATTGGGAGCAGATATATACACTGAACTTATGTTGAATGGCTCTATATCTATCGGAGAAGGATTGCCAATGGCTATTAATACAAGACTAGGTTGGGTACTTCTAGGAAAACTCATGGGAACATCGGAGAGTAATACAGAAGTCTGTAACCTGAGTTTACAATCTGAACCAGAACTAGAATTCGTAATGAAAAGATTCTGGGAAATTGAATCTGTGCCGTCACCGGATCTTTGTACACAGGACGAAGATTGTGAAAGGTTATTTTCGAATAACCATGGCAGAGATAGCCATGGAAGGTATTGGGTAAAATTGCCATTCAGACAACATCGACCGCTTCTGGGTGAATCAAGAGAAAAAGCTTTAAGAAGGTTCCTTTCGTTGGAAGGAAAATTGTGTAAGAATGTGAAATTATATGACCAATACCGGGGATTCATGAAGGAATATGAACACTTAAACCACATGGAAAGAGTCCCAATTGCAGAAGTGAAGCGAGAATTGTGCAGATGCTATTACATGCCTCATCATCCAGTAATTAGAGAGCAATCCACTACAACAAAAATGAGAGTTGTGTTTGATGCATCAGCTAAATCTGAAAATAATGTTTCTTTAAATCAAGTTTTGCACAAGGGACCAAAAATTCAACAGGATGTATTTTTCATTCTCCTCAGATTCAGAACGTATCCTGTCGCCATAACTGCTGATATAGAAAAGATGTACCGCCAGATAAGAATTCATCCAGAAGATGCGGACTATCAGAGGATATTGTGGAGACCATCGCCAGAAGAGCCTGTGGTGGACTATCGACTGCTGACTGTTACCTATGGTACAACTTCGGCTCCATTTTTGGCAATGAGAACATTACAACAGTTAGCAGAAGATGAAGGCCAAAATTATCCTGAGGCTTCTAGGGTGACCTTGAATGATTTCTATGTCGATGATCTGCTAACAGGAGCTCAAACGATTGCTGAAACCAAAGAACTAATAGACCAATTAAAGGACTTAATGAAAAAGGGAGGGTTTCACTTAAGAAAGTGGAATTCAAATTGCCACGAGATAGTGTCTCATGTCGAGGAAATAAACGAGGAGAGGAAAATTAACTTGGAAAAAGGAGCCATATCCAAGATTTTAGGAATTGTATGGGATCATGTGCAAGATACGTTTAGAGTTAATATAACTCTTCCTGAAGAAGTTGTTACCAAAAGAGATCTTCTCTCCAATATTGCGAGGATTTTCGATCCACTTGGTTTCCTCTCACCTACTACAGTGGCTTTGAAAATAATAATGCAGGAGTTATGGAGAAGTGGAACAGGCTGGGATGAGCATATTCCGAACGAAATCAAGGAAAGGTGGAATAATTTTAGAGCCGAATTACTAAAATTAGGGGAGTTGGGTATCCCAAGATACGTATGGGCATGTGAAGGGGATCGAGATGTTCAGCTCCACGGATTTTGTGACGCGTCAAGTGTAGCTTATTCGGCTGTGTGCTACTTGAGAACAGTCTCTCTGGATGGACAAGTCCATATATCAATGCTTGCAGCAAAAACCAGAGTTGCCCCATGTAAGTCTCTAACTCTACCAAGATTGGAATTGTGCGCTGCTCTCCTCCTGTCTCAGCTCTACAGATCTGTTGTTGATTCATTGAAGATTGATATTGGCAGGGCATATTTGTGGTCAGATTCTCAGATCTCATTGAGTTGGATCAAATCAGATCCTAGCAGATGGAAGACCTTTATACACAATAGAGTTGTGAAAATACAGCAACTGTCTGATAGAAACTCATGGCGTCATGTGTCTGGGAAGGATAATCCCGCCGATTGTGCCTCTAGGGGAATAATGCCTGCTGCGTTATCTGGACATACACTGTGGTGGCAAGGACCGACTTGGTTGAAAGATAACAACTTTGTTCAAAATCAGGATAATTGCTATGGCCGAGAATGCCATGAGGAAGAAAAAGTAGCCTTAGCTTGCCAGTCCCGAGTTTCAGTCTGTCCAGAGGTTGTAACAAAATATTCCACTTTTAACAAGACGAGGCGAATCATAGCCTGGTGTTTGAGATTCATCACTAATTGTCGGGTGTCGCTGAAGAAAAGAGAAATTGGAACATTATCAAAGAAGGAATTAGAAAATGCAGTGATTAGGATTATTGGATGGATTCAGGAGGACGAATTCGGAGAAGAAATGCAGGATCTAAGAAATACGGGACATGCTTCAAGAAAAAGTAGAATTTTGCAGCTTAATCCTTTTATAGATGCAACTGGGATGTTAAGAGTAGGTGGAAGGATTCAGTTCGCGAATGTAGGCCCTGATCAAAAATTCCCACTGTTATTACCGAAAAATCATCACTTTACCAAATTAATAATACTTCATTTTCACACGAGATATTTGCATGCTGGTCCACAGCTGGTCTTATCTCTAATAAGAAATAGTTATTGGATCATGGGAGGTAGAGACATTGTAAGAAGAATCATTAAACAGTGTATAACCTGCTTCAGATTCAGGGCAAAAACTGCAGTACAAATTATGGGGAATTTGCCTGCTGATAGAGTAAATCCATCAAGACCGTTTGACAAGACTGGAGTCGATTTGGCAGGACCTTACGAACTAAAACCAAGTCTGACTAGATCGAAGGGGACGATCAAATGCTATGTGATTCTCTTTGTGTGTTTTTCGGTCAAGGCAATTCATTTGGAAATGGTAACTAGTCTCTCGACCAGTTCATTCATTGCAGCTCTCAGGAGGTTTATATCTCGTAGAGGAAAACCATCAAAAATTTACTCAGACAATGGAACGAACTTCAAAGGAACCGAAAGCTTCATGAAGAAACAATATAAAATTATGAATTCAAAGGAAACTAAAGACTTTTTAGCAGAAGAGTTTATAGAGTGGCAGTTCATTCCTCCATCAGCTCCACACTTTGGAGGACTTTGGGAGGCAAACATCAAATGCTTAAAGGGTCATCTGAGCAAGGTAATAAAGTCATCACTTTTAAATAGTGAGGAATTCATCACACTACTCTGTCAAGTTGAGGCTTGCCTTAATTCAAGACCGTTAGTAGAGTTAAGTCCCGACCCTAACGATCTTCGAGCTTTGACTCCGGGACATTTCTTGATTGGCTCCCCTCTGATTGAGGACCCAGGATTGCAAAATTATGAGCAAGGAGATTTGCGGTCAAGATGGAATCTGGTACAAAGTCTGAGGAACTCGTTCTGGTCAAGATGGACAAGAGAGTACATCAACTCTTTGCAACAGAGAAATAAATGGAGGTTGTCACAAGACAATTTGAAGCCTAATCAGTTAGTGCTAATAAAAGAAGATAACCTTCCACCTCTAAAATGGCGTCTGGCCAGGATCCTCGAGGTATATCCGGGCTCTGACCAGAAGGTGCGAGTTGCCCAAGTTCGGGCTGCTACCGGAGTCTACCTACGACCTATTACGAAGTTGGCTTCGCTTCCCTTCAAATCTGAACCAGGGTTCAGCGGCCGGGGGGAGTATGTTCCAGCCTTACATATGCAAAATTGTTGAAATTTACTTTTGTAATTATTGTTAAATTATGTAAATTTTAGACATGTATATAATCTTGATTTTTAGAAAATAAAAGCAGTTATTAAGGCATACGTAGTTGAATCATTAGTGTTGGTGAGACGAGACATTAGCAATCATGCAAGTTTAAATGAGTTATAGTTAGCTCGCTGAGTTAAGAAGCTTACAATTAAAACCAGCGTTAAAATAAGAACTTGGCAGTGATTCCTCCTTAGTGCCTGGAGGCCAAAGCCAGTTCGATTCAGTCACTGTAATATCTTTCAGAGTTATTGTCTCAATCCCGATATACATGCTAAAAGGTAAAACTTCTTTAAGTTTTGTCCATGAGTGTATATATCATATAAAAGATGTGTAATAATACAATCATTCGTAAAAAAAATACGCCAATATATATATTTTTTAATAGTTTACATTACTAAATACACACATGCAAATTTTTTCATTATTAAACATAAAATACATTAAAGATTAGCCTTCTAGTTAATTTACTACTAAAAAATGTCTATCCATCTTTTTCCTCATTTCACGTGTTAAAGCGTGATCACTCACACACACCTTTGGTGCTAAAGAACCTCCCCTTGGTTTATCAGAAAATCTCTGGCGTAAAACTTTGTTTGGTAGTCGAAGCACAACTTGCATCAAGTTATCAGCCATGAGGCCAGGCCATGGAGAGATCCCAGCTGAGACGCCAACACCGTCCAAAGATAAACACTAAACTTCCTTTCAAATTAGAAACACCTTCCAGAAAAGGATTTATCAACTATTAGGTCAACAATAGATGAATGTTGAAGACAAAGAGGGAAATGGTTTCACTATTTTTCCCACGAAAATCCTCAATGAATGAACTAACTGGACCAAGACAACTAAGTCACCAGACTATACTATAGATTGATCAACTTTGAGAAGTTTCTGAAGATCAATTTGTTGGTTGTAAGTTGATTCAGACAAAAACAACACAGCCATATCAATCTAATGGTTTAACTCACGACATTTCTGTGACTTTCTGCCTCTCTCTCTTCAGGGGAATAATCCCCCTGAACATTCGTCTGAAGAGAGTGGCAATTAAAAATAGTTTAAGTAAACGAAAAATTGCGCTATAAATATTAAAAAATAAAAAATACAACCTTTCGCAATGAGTTTCTTCTATTATGTCTTATTATTAGGATTTTTTAACAGCTAAAGGATCTTCTCTTTTTACTGAAAAATGCCAATAACTTCAAAATTCTTTCGGAATTAATGGGCTCTGGCAGCGATCACCTTCCTCTCTAAGATATACCAAGTGAATTTCAAACCTCTGATAAAATGGATTAACCTAAATTGGCTCATAATAGCTTATTTTTTCTTACTGGCAGTACTTGTAGGACAAGTATTCATGCTCATAAAGTGGGCCCTAAAATCACGCCCAAGAAGCACCAAAGCCGGCCTTATTGGTCTAGGAAATATCTTTTCCCTTTGAATACTCACTTATTGGTCTAGGAAATATCTTTTCCCTTTGAAAGATAATAAAAGAAACTCATTGCGAAAGGTTGTATTTTTATTTTTTTAAACAGTTTATTGACATCTAGTAGGGAGAAGGTTTACAGCCATTTTTAAAATAGGGAGAAATATATACAACAGACGGAGGGACGTCTGGATTTCATCAGGAACTTAAAGCCGTCTTGAGTTCAATTACAATTTTTTTTTATTTCCAAAGCGCTATATCCAGCAAGGAATACTTGCGCCAAACAATAAGAAAAGTTTATTTACATAAGTTATTTACATTATTCAACGCATGAAAACATTAGAGATCCAGATTTTGTAAAAAGTTTAGAATGTATTTACAAAATGAATTGAATTTTAAATATGATTTTTTATCGGAAATCAAATCGTTAAGTTCACAAACAACTAGTTCATTCTTCATTCTATAATATTGAAATGTTGGTCAATCGATCAGTAGATGTCTTGAGATTTGTTCCTCAATACCACAAAATCAACTTGAATCCTCCACTGCCTTTATTCTATTTTAAAAAACTTTTGAAATTTCCGTGGTTTGTAACAAATTGAGTATTATAAAAATTTGAACGAAAGTAGCCTTGAGTTCGGACAGGCTGTTGCGGATTATGGAATCAAAGTCCCCAGCATGCTCGATGACTGTGTTGAGGAATTCAACAAGAATAATCTAGTGTTCAGGCAAGAGATGTTTTTTGAGATAATTTCTTTCATTACGGTGTAGAATCGCGAACTCTAGCCTGGACAGGAGTTCACTGAAAGGTCAGGAGTTGAAATAGACTATTGGTTGATGCAGCTGTGTTGTTTTTCACTGAATTTGAGAAGTTTATTTAAGGAGACTGTACACCAGCATACTGGGACATCTGAAATAATAGTTTCCTTAAAATAAAAACATAAAGCCTCCAGGGAAAAGTTTCTTTTAAAATTTATTTTTTATTTAAAAAATATCTCGAGCTTTCGGGCAAGTACGCCCTTCTAAGGGAGAAAATGCTTTATATGATTAATACGCCAATAAAATAGGATTTAAAATTAAATAAAGTCCATTCACTGTTTACATTTGTTTTAAGGCATGATCAACGCGGGCTTCTGTTGCGCTTGCTTCATTTGGGGGGTTATGGGCTGGGCTCAGGGAATATAATGTTATAAATTTCCGGAATATCTATTCTTCTGTTAATGCTATTGTGTTTTCTGGATATGATGGATTCTATTATAAGTCTCTGTAGTCTATTGGGGATGTTGGAGTAATGGGTCTTTGGTTCTGATAGGGAGAAGGAATGGCCAGTTTCTCTTATATGTTTCCTTATTGACGATTTGAACTATTTATAACGTAATTTAATTATTTTAAATAAAACTAAAACTCTTGAACACTCCTTTTACTCGACTAATTGGCCATTATAGAATGGTCGTCTAAAAACTGCGACGGCCGCGAATCGAACCCGGGTCAACTGCTTTGAAGGCAGCTATGCTAAAACTCTTGCTGCAATGATCAAAAATAATATGAGGACCTCTGACTCATCAGTTGTAAACCCTCCCAGCGGTTTCGCCAGTTTAATCTATCATACCGCTCTATTATTGTATTTTACTGTTTTCTCAAATACCGATACTGAACATCAACTCTTGGAAAAAGGAATTTTAAGCAAACTATGGAAAATTAAACTTAGAGAACAGTAGAAATACATAAAACTATTGTGGGCGGCATGGAATTCTAGGCGGAGTCAGATAACAAATTGTTTATTGAAAAATCAACTTTTAATTACATTTATTTAATACAAATTATCAGAAGTATTGTTGTATACTACATGTTGAAGTTCTTTTTATATCTGTGTGTGTGGTCAAATATGATTTCTAGATTATAAAATGTTAGATATATGTGTTTGATATATTATAGATAAATATTTACATTTTATAAGATTTATGATTTATATTTAGAATGATGTATAATTATTTTATTATATTGATATGACAACAATTAATATGATATTAATGTTAATTCATATAATTTTAATAAAGTATATTTTATGACTTAAAATATAATTTAATTCAATATATTTGAATTAAATGGTTATTAAACAAAAATTAAAACTCATAATGAAAATATGAAAAGTTGGGAGCCGCTACATTCTTACAGATGACGATCTAATGTGCATCTTGTTTATAGTTCTCCTATATTTACATATTTGGTTGTAGAGTAAATGATGATGTTATGATGACAAGATGGCGCCACAGAGATAAACATTTATAATTTAAAAGTAAGTAAATGATCCTATATGTAATTATATTTGCACAGTAAGAACAAACGAGTTGCATAAAAAGCGACGAGTATGTAAATAGGACAGATACCATCTAAATGACAGGACATTAGCAGGATCTAACATCCCATTTCTGAATTCCTTCTTGAAATCCTTTTAGAATGATTTTTTTTAAAACCTTTTTTTTTTTCACTATCTCTTTTCATTTTAAGCCTAAAAAAACTGTTTTAATGTTAATATGGGATATATTTTATTTTTATTAAATGCATCTATCTCTAATTTGAAAGAATTTGAGCAATTCCATATGTGTATATTTTCTATTTATGGATTGTTCTATTTTCAAAACATGTGTATATATAATATAATGAGTAAAATATTTCATTGCATATGTTTTTTTTTTTAATATTATCACCCACTCTAGTACGCGTGGAACAGACCATGATAATCGTGGTGAGTAGTATTTGGCGACTGCTTTTACTGCATGTCTACACATATAATAAGCAGTTCGACTTTTGCACTTACAAATGTGTCAGAGCCCCGTTTGGTTACTTGCACTAGCTGGTAGGGTTGAACTTTTGCAAGAATCGGGAGCCATTGGAGCATTTTTTTTTTAATTAGAAAAAGTGCCCAATGCGGGAATCGATCCCGGGTCGTAGCGGTCGAAAACCAACGGTTTATACCTTGTATATATGTGAATATACTGGTAGAATTGTTTGGTGACTATTTTACATATAGGCTTTGTACTGTCTTCTTCTTTCTTATCTCCACTCAATCACATAAGGTATCAAGCTTGTAAAGCTTGAGACTTTTGATGGTGTCTGCCGGGGAAGAGTAGAGCTCATCAATGGATGAGTCAATACAGTCAATGATATGTCTTGGGGTTGCAGGCTGAGAATTGCACTTAGTACATAGTGGGGAAAACCTTGCAACCATTCTGGAAAGTCATTGTCCGTAGATGACCAGACTTAACTTGTACTGTAAATATTGTATGTGAATAGAAGCAAGCACCCATTGTGTTACAAAGAAGTCAGTTACATATAAACCTTGTACAGTAGTATGTTTGTTGGTAGCTGGGAGTATAAACTGTTGGCTTCCGTAGGCGTTTCTTACTGGGAAAAAGAAAGAGAGGGTCCAATGAAATAATTTAGTAGTGTTTATTAGAACAAAATCATAATAGTGAACAACAAATATAACAGAGAGTACCGTCGTCTTCCGGGTATTCCTTCTACTGGGGAGCTCGGATTCTATATTCTGTGCGTTTATAATCTGTTTATCTGTGGCTCTCTGGTCGGGATGGCGCCTACATTCGGCCATTCCTGGATTTCAGTCGTCCTCGATTGAACCTTGCGTTGCAGGAACGTCGTGGGTTGCGTCGGGGGTATCTTCTACTTCTGGCTCCTCGTCCGGACTTTCTTCTGTAGCTGTAGTCGTTAATTCTATTTTGTTCTCCTACTGTCTTATCACACGGGTCCTTTCGAAAGATCTGGATCAGGTCTCTCAATTCAGGGTCGGAATGCTGAATCATCAAGATTTGTTCTTCCGGTGTGATTGTGAGGCACACTTCAAGGTTTTTCTCCACGATTTCCTCCATCGTGTCTCTAGGGTCGTCGACTGGAGCTCTACCCATTCCGTCTACGTGGGCCATCTTCTCCCCTGGTTTATGTCGAATTTCGAAATCGTATTCCTGAATCAGATTGTACCATCGCGCTATCTGAGGATTTGTAGTCTTCTTCGCGTTCATGTAGACCAGTGCTTGGCAATCAGTAACCACTGTAAACTTGATTCCTACGAGGAACTGACGTAGTCGATCCAAGGTCCACACTATCGCCATCAGCTCCAATTTGCTTGAGTGGTACATCTTCTCGGCCTCTGTTGTCTTCTTGCTCACACAGTAGACCAAGCGCCATTTGCAGTCTTCGTCCATCTGTAGCACCATTCCTGCTAATCCCTCAGCACTCGCATCGCAATGTACTTCTGTCTTGAGTTCAGGGTTGTAATGAGCTAGTACCGGATATTCGACCAGATCCTTTCGTAGTCCTCCAAATGACCTTCGCTGTTCTTCCTTCCATTCAAATTGTGAACCTTTCTTCGTAAGTCTGCTTAGCGGTTCTGCTTTCCTCGCGAAGTCCTTTACAAATCGTCTGAAGAAGTTCGTCAGTCCCAGAAAGCGTCGTATGTCGTGGACATTCTTGGGTTCTGGAAATTCTTCTATCGCCTTGATCTTTCTTGGGCCTGGCTTAAGTCCGCCTGTACTGATGACATACCCTAAGAACTCAACTTCCCTCCTTCCGAACTCACATTCGGAGGGTTTCAGTGTCAACTTCGCTGATCTTATTCTTTCGAGGACTTCCCTCAACCTTTCGATCATCTCCCGCCAATCCTTTGCCGGGATAATCACGTCGTCGAGATAGCAGAATGCCTTCTTGTTCAGCAGTGGACCTAGGACAGTGTGCATCAGTCTTTGGAATTCAGCTGGTGCGTTGGCGAGTCCAAAAATCATCCTTTCGAATTGACCTGTATCATCTGGGGTGATGAATGCTGTCTTTAATTTTGCCTTATCGGTCAGTGGTATCTGCAGATATCCATGCGCCAGATCCAGAGTGGTGAAGAATTTCGCATTCCTTAGGCCTTCCAGAAGGTCGTCTATCCTTGGTAATGGGAACTTGTCCTTAACTGTTTGAATGTTGAGTCTCCTATAATCTACCACCAGACGATGATCTCCAGTTTTCTTCCTCACAAGTAGGACGGGACTAGCGTAGGGTGATCTAGTTTCCGTGACTATTCCATTGTCCTTCCACTCTCTGACAATCTCCCTGATTGCTTCGCGTTCACTTGCAGTCGTCTTATACGGTCTCAGACAGACTGGCTTGCTTCCATCAACCTCCTTAATGTCCATCTTGGTGACATCGGTGCACCCTAATTCCTCCATGCCAAGAGCGAAACAGTCTCTATACTCGTTTACTACATCTAGGATTTATTGTCTCTCTTTCGAAGTCAGAGAATGATTGACGTTGATGTCCTCAGGCAGTATGGGGCGCTTACGTTTCATTTGGTCTTGTCCTTCCCTCTTCTCTTCATTTTTAGTCTGAAACGAATCCTCTGCGACGTCCAGGTTAACAACAATATCATCAAGGTTCAGTAGTTCAACCCGCCCTACACATTGGTTCTTCCTTACTCTCAACTTGCCCTTGCCAGCTGAGATGATGGGTACGGTCGTCTTTCCGTCGACCACTTCCAATAGGGAATCGACACAGGCGTCATCTACTCCTGTGAACAATACATATCCGTCCTTTACCTCGTCTGTGATTGCACTTGTAAAGTTAATGGAGTCGCTCTCCAACTGAACAGTTTCGGTTGCTCTCAGTTCGATGCGACGCGACTTGATTTCTTCTTGCAGATTAGCAAACGGAAATTCGGATGAATAGCCAATATGCAAGTTTTTACCAATTCTGGCGAAGGATACGTAGGGCAGATCTGTCCATGTTCTTCCAATTAATAGGTCATAGGGTTGGGCATCATCGTTGACAATGAATACAGTGATTTCCCTTCCGACGATGCCATCAATCTCCAGGTCGACTGTCGTCTTCCCAACGGTCCTGGCAGCTGGTGCAGTCTGGTTACCGATGCCGTACAGACTAGTCGAGTCTGGTTCGATGTCGACGCTGATCCTCCTTGCGACCGATTCTCTCATTAGACAACTGCTGCTCCCGGTGTCTATCATTGCCTTCACGGTTTCCTTGTTGTCGATCTTGACATCCTTCAAATATACATCTGGCGGGACAGTCTCCAGTCCTTCGACTTCCAGGTTGGCTACTTTTAGTCCTTCTTTGGGTCTTGTGCAATTCCTTTCCTTGTGTCCCGTTTGACCGCATCCTCGGCATGTCAACGTAGTCCTGGGTGCTGGGCAGTCTCTGGCAATGTGTCCAAACTGATTGCAGTTGAAGCACTTCGGTTCTCCCTTGTCGTTTCTGATTGTACGGTTGACCATTCTCCTCAAGGTGTTAGGGTACGTTTCACTGATTTCGTTCCTTGCAGCGTCTTGACCCGAAACATTCGTTCCTTGTTTAGTCTCTTTAACTTCGCTTTGGTTGGGGAATCTCGCAGATTTCTGCTGAAACGACGGTGGTATGAGGTGTTTCGCATTCCAATGCGGAGGTCCCATCTCGGTGCGAACATTTTCGTACTCGTCCAGTTTATCCGCCAACTCATCTGGGTTGTTTAACTTGGTCCAATCGTCAATGAGATGATTACGCAGCACATTTGGAACTTTTTTCTTTAGTTGGTTAGTGACGGACAAATCCTTTAGGGCGTCGAAATTTTCCACGTTCATTCCTTCGATCCATTCGTTGAAATATCCTCGCAATTCGAAAGCGAAGTCTCTCCAGGAACCCTTTTGAGATCTCTCGTGCTTCTCGAATTTTTGTCTGAATTGTTCGGGGCTCAACTTGTACCGTTTTAGGAGCAACCTTTTCACGAACCTATAATCGCCGCTTTGTTCTTCTGTTTCCCGAGCGATTAATTGAGTCATTTCGTAAGGTAGCAATCCTAGGAGGCTGAACGCCCATTGGTCTTCATCCAATCCTAGTCGCTTTGCCTGTCTTTCGAAAAGAATTAGGTAAAAACTCAAATCATTGTCCTTCGACTCGTACTTGGGCATCAGTTTACGTATCTCGTAATGTGCGTCATTGCTGGTACTTCGAGACGTATCGTTGTTTCCGCGTGTAGTCTGGATGCGCAGCTTCTCAAGCTCGAATTCCATTACCATTTGTTCTTTTCGTTCGATTCGTTCCCGATCCTCGATTCGTTCCCGTTCTATACGTTCTGCTTGCTCTGTTTGTGCTGTTTGTTCCATTCGCTCCCGTTCTGCTCGTTCTGTTTGTTCCCGTTCCTCGATCAGAGTCTCCAACAGTTGCTTTGCGAATTCTTCTTCGTAAGATTGACTATTCAGGATAAGGCGTTTTAAGTCGACGATCCTGCTCTCTGGCGGTACTACCTCGCCTAGTTCATACGCCAACTTGCTCAAATCGCATTTCCTTACTTTCGCTGAGTAAGTCATGTTTTTCAAAAGGAGAAATAAACAAGGCAAAGTTTTTTTTTTTTTCTTTTTACCGCGATACTTTGCGATAATACTTTTTATTTGCTTCTTCAATTTACTTTAAAAATACTTTCTTTAGAATACTTTACTTTACTTTAAAATACTTTCTTTAGAATACTGTACTTTACTTTAAAATACTTTCTTTAAAATACTTCACTTTACTTTAAAATACTTTCTTTAAAATACTTCACTTTACTTTAAAATGCTTTCTTTAAAATACTTTCTTTAAAATACTTCACTTTAAAATACTTCACTTTACTTTAAAATGCTTACTTTAAAATACTTCACTTTACTTTAAAATACTTTCTTTAAAATACTTCACTTTAAAATACTTCACTTTACTTTAAAATGCTTACTTTAAAATACTTCACTTTACTTTAAAATGCTTACTTTAAAATACTTCACTTTACTTTAAAATGCTTACTTTAAAATACTTCACTTTACTTTAAAATACTTTCTTATCGAGATGATTTTGCAATAATATTTTACCGAGGTGACTTGTAATAATACTTTTAGGAATAGGTAATTAAATTTCGTACATACCATGCAACTCCTCTTACGTTGATCGGTCACCGCGCCACGTCCTTCTCGTTTCCAAATTATTCCAGTGAATCTTCAATTTTCTTCAGGACCATCCCACTTCTGAATTTCTGTTGGCTTCCGTAGGCGTTTCTTACTGGGAAAAAGAAAGAGAGGGTCCAATGAAATAATTTAGTAGTGTTTATTAGAACAAAATCATAATAGTGAACAACAAATATAACAGAGAGTACCGTCGTCTTCCGGGTATTCCTTCTACTGGGGAGCTCGGATTCTATATTCTGTGCGTTTATAATCTGTTTATCTGTGGCTCTCTGGTCGGGATGGCGCCTACAAAACCTAGAATAATACTTAGAGTACACAACATTATACAAGTATATATAATAATGTATTGGATCACATCATCATATCCAGCAGACATCATATTATACAGACGATATATAGATGATGTATTTTGCATTTGTAAAGAAAAACAGATTCCCAACATCTTAGCCTCACTCAACAATTATAACAATAGCTTATGTTTCACAATAGATTGCAAACAACAGTTTACTACAAACCTTCATTCACCCCCAATTATATAAAATTTTATTCATTCTGCCCCATTAGTCATAAAATTAACACAGTGAAAACATTAACTAAAAGAATTTATACTCATTGTTCTTTAAATCAATACAAAACGCAAGAAACGCAAACCGTTATCCATAATTTGACATCAGCTGGTTATCTGAAAACATTTATTTTAAAACATTTCTATCAGGCACAGGTCACATCTAACATGTCAGCACAAAAAACTAAAATATACAGGCAGAATTGCTACATCCCATATTCCCCGAAATCCATCCACATTTCTAGAACACTAGATAAATATGGAATAAAAACCTTTTATAGCAACTCTCCCAACTTATCAGATATCTTAAGAAACCCGATTACAAAAAACAGGCAAACCGAATATATATCAAGCAGAAAAGAGGTAATTTATTTTATAGAATGTAATAATTATAATGCCAAATATGTGGGAGAAACGGGAAGAAAATTACATAATAGAATCATTGAACACAGAAGAAACATAAACAGAAATGACCCATTATCATTAATAGTACAGCACTCCAATTCAACAGGACACACATTTAACTTAAATGAACCTAAAGTACATTACAACAATATCAATAACAAATATCAAAGATTAATAATTGAAGCAATAGTGTCCAAACAATATAGCATTATAAATCGCAGAATTGATTTACCAGAAGCATATAATTCAATAGACTTAAATAAAATAAGATAAAACAAATTCATTCACAGTATAAGATATCACATGTCTGATGGGATTTCTTGCAAGTTGATATGCACGTGTATCGTGGATATGCACGTTAAATTTATATATAAATCTTATTTCAAACTAGTTGGATTATTGTTTCATTAATTCCTGTAGAAGGGCGTATGTGCCCGAAAGCTCGTATATATATTTGTTCTAATAAAGATACGCAGCCCTTGATGCTTTGTTTTAATTATTTATATGTTATATATATATATATATATCGTAATATTCTATGCTGGGAAACCTTACTCTTGGGGTTGAAGATTGTTGAGGTGGTGGCGCAGTCGTGGTGGCTGAGTGGTAAGGTTTACACACCAGGGGAAATAAGCCAGGACACTTGATGGGTTTAAATAAAAGGCAACTGGTCGGAGGAAAGAAAGGCTTGAGAAGGTGGAGCGGATTTGATTAGTGGCCTATTGATTCACATGGTGGTGATTGACTTAGCTGAAAGGGATGAACGGGGGAGGTCTCTAGAGCAGATGTTACCTCGTTGGGATCGAAGTGCAGACTATAGGTGCTATCCCGATGGGAGCGAGTCGAAGACTGGCAATCCTTGCTTCTCGATTTAACACGAAGACCTTTCTCCTTTCCCATTGGTGGAAAGGTGGGACGTGGCCGTTTTCTATTGGTTGACCTTTGGGAAGGTGTTTCCTAATTGGTCCTTGCTAATTTCTTTGTCTTTTGGACTTGTCCTGACACGACCAAGAAATACTGTGTCGTTGAACTCAACTTTTATTATTTCCGCGATAATAAAATTGGCTGTAATTTTGCTAATGATTCTGCTCACTTCTAAGCCTCTTTTCTAGGCCTTGTTTCTCTAAGTCGTTCTATCCTCCAGTTACCTTATTCTTTATTAAGTCTTTGAAACATACATTGCATACATATTGGGTCGGGGTTGCATACAGCTATTTACAAATTATGACATATATGTATGTTATAAATAAAAATCAGATTTTCTGTTGTATTTTGATCATCTTAAAGATTATGGTATGGAAATGCAGTCGTGGTTAAATCTTGAAAGTATGATAATAAAAATAATTTTGATCTGTAATTTAATTGAATTAAAGGAATATATAAAATAACATAATTTGATAAAAGTAATGCCCGGCTTAAGGCGAGTAGAATAAGGAAAAGAAAAGATTATTTACATAATGTACAAAAGTTTTGAGCAGGCCAACGGGGAAAAACAACAACGAGTTTTTATATGCAAAGCGTGACCTCTGGCGGTCGATTTAACAGAATATTTGTATCTATGAAATATAACTCCAAATAAAATAATATTTTAATATAACATGTAGACATTACATAAGTATATGTTTTGAAAATAGAGCAATCCATAAATAAAAACACATATATTGGATCAAAATATCATTTATTTTACCAATATTTCAGTTGACTTAACACCAACCTTTATCAAGTACACACATTAAATATGTTATAATACCTTGATAAAGGTTGGCGTTCAGCCAACTGAAATATTGGTAAAATAAATGATATTTTGATCCAATATATGCCTTTTTAATTAAAGATTATATGTGTGAAAAAAACATTCTCGGGCCTTAAAGTTTTCATTTCCTATAACTTATCTATTTTTCTAGGAAATGTAAAAAATCTGAAAAGCGCGAATTGGTATTAAATTTTGTTACAAAATTATCAAATCAAATTGTGAAACTTTACATTTGTTGACTCTTTAGTCGTACACAATGAACATTTAAAACATTTAGTTCTGTTAACTGCCTCAGTATGATGACCCTAGGTAGGATAGGCGAAGTACGCTATGGACAAAACTTAAGGAAGTTGTACCTTTAAAATGTATATATCGGGATTGAGACAATAACTCTGAAAGATATTACAGTGACCTTTATTGAAGACACACGAAATAACCAATATACACTCATGGACAAAACTTAAGGAAGTTGTACCTTTTAGCATGTATATCGGGATTCAGACAATAACTCTGAAAGATATTACAGTGATCTTTATTGAAGACACACGGAATAACCAACATACACTCATGGACAAAACTTAAGGAAGTTGTACCTTTTAGCATATATATCGGAATTCAGACAATAACTCTGAAAGATATTACAGTGATCTTTATTGAAGACACACGAGATAACCAATATACACTCATGGACAGAACTTAAGGAAGTTGTACCTTTCAACATGTATATCAGGATTGAGACAATAACTCTGAAATATATTACAGTGACCTTTATTGAAGACATACGAGATAACCCAAGTGTGAATAAAAATGCTTCTGTATCCTAAATAAATTGACGATTGACGAAATCAAAGACTTTCCACTTTTTAAAATTTTGTTCATGAGTATGGAGTCTTGTACTCCTGGTAAGGCCACCATGAAGGCTACTGTCCTACTAAGCCCAGATAAATGTCCTACCTTTGTATGATGTTCCCATCAACGGGAAACTCATCAAAATATTTCTTATTGATTCTAAAGAAACGACCAGCATTACATTTAAAACACACCTCAACATTTAAAACAATTTTTTATAGCGTTAAATTTGACACCAAAAAGGACATCAAAGCGGAATCGAAAAAGTTACACTGAGAAGTATCCCCCAAAAATAACTTTTTAAAATGTTTCGAATCATGGTAAAAAACGACGGAAGCTATGTAAATAAGATAACGGTATAATCATTTTGATTTGCATATCCACCAACATTTTATCTGTAAAAACAGTTATTATTTTAGTTTTTTCAAAAATATATATTGAGAACACAAACAACAAAAAAAAATACATATTATTTCTATCAAAAAAATGTATAAAATCATTGTAAAAAACGATTAAAAAATCAACAACATGAGGTAAAAAAATATATATTTATATTAAAAAATACAATTTTAACTTATGGGCAAATTAAATTAGGAGAAAAGGTTAGATTAGCAAATTTAAAATCTTCTCCATAAAGAGAAAGGAATATTAAGCCAATAATCTCTCTAGCCTAATTCTCTCTTTCCAGACGCCATCTTGGCAATTCAACAAATTCCTTGGGGGATTTCAGAGATGAGCTTTTTTCTCCCTTCCTCTCCTGCCCGTTGATCAGTAATTACTGTTTTCTTTTACAAATAGCCTTCATTATCTGCCGGCCATAAAAATGGCGGCAGCATCATTCTTATCTTGTTGCCTGGTGAATCTTCCATTTGCTAATTGAGAACATTCGAGATTTTCTGAGTTGAAAAATAATTTGGGGTCTAATTTCGGTTGATTATTCCTTTGAGAATTTTATGAAAACGAGGGCTCTCTTTTATTTAAAAAAAAAAGATAAAAATGTTTTAATAATAAATATATATATACACCATTGTGTGTTGAGTCCATTTAAAGTTATTTAGTTAATAATTCCTTTTTAACATCATTTGTAAGCGTACTCTTAAATGAATTTTACCATGAAATTAAAAGAGACAATTTTGAAAATGGGTTATTAGCATTTTTGAAAAATCTTCCTTTATGATAATTTTTAAGTAAAATGGGCGTGGAAATGGATTTTAATGACTGTTAATTGTATTGTTGCTTTTCATTTCGAGAATCTCTGTTATGGGTTGAACTATCTCTCTATGTAAATATGCAAAATAGTATGAAATAATACTTCAACTATACATTAATATCCTTTTAATATATGTATACCTCGATAATTTGCAAATTTATCAATATAATTCGGAATTTTTTATTCTGTGATTACAAATTATATCTAAACTAATTAAAAAATCCTAAAATGATACAATTTTTTTTTAATATAAAAAAAAGAAAATATCAAATTATTTAGCATTATTTATATATCTATTTCTTTTATAATCATAATTAGAAAAATATTCATTAAAAAAAGTTAATTCAATAAATATAAACTCGAGGACAAAACATAAGGAAATTTCCTATTTTAATGTCAACGGTGGTCTGTTTTTTTTTTTTTTTTTTTTTAAGGAAACAGAGGTTGTTCACACTTGGTTATCTCGTATGTCTCTAATAAAGATCACTGTATATGACTTTCTTAAGTTTTGTCCATGAGTGTATATAAAGTACATTCTCAAACTTTCATTCATATTTTTTAAATACAGTACCTATCAAAATTTTCATCAAAAAAAAAAAAAAAAAGTCAACATTCAACTGTTTTTTTTTTTTTTTTAATGAATCTTCGTTAATTCCGTTTTTATTTTTGTGTGTGTGAGGTGGTCACTTGAAATATCCATTAGCGAGACATTACTGTATTTCCCTCTATCTGGGAGATATTTTATTCTGCTCTTTTTTTTACATATCCCTAGTACACGTGGTACAGACCATGATAATCATGGTTGGTAGAAGTAGGCGACTGCTTTTACTGTAAGTGTACCACATGTCTACACATGTGAAAAGCAGTTCGACTTTGCACTTACAAAATGTGCCAGAGCCCCATTTGGTTACTTGCACTCGGTGGTGGGGTTGGATTTTTGCAAGAATCGGGAGCCATTGGAGCATTTTTTTAAATCAGAAATAAGTGCCCAATGCGGGAATCAAACCCGAGTCGTAGCGGTTAAAAACTAACGGTTTAGACCATCCTTCCACTGATACCCTGTATCCTTCTCTAGTTAAGCCGTCCCTGTACTGAAGAGAGCCATAACCTGAAACCATGGTATACAGGTTGTTGGCTTTTTGTCAGAATTTGTCAAAATGGTGTTGTGACTTATTCTTTGTTACCACTAGTAAAGTTTCTAGGTTGATAAATATAATACATTATCAACTAAAATAAACTCTTCGAGTTAAAATATCAAAATAAAAGGGAGATTGAAGAGGGGTATCTTGTGTGAATTTTATTAGCAAGCTTTCGGACGCATGCATCCCTAGGTCATCGTAAATCCTGTAGAAGGACGTCTGAAAGCTTGCTAATAAAGTTCACACAAAATACTCCTCTTTAATCTCCGTTTTATTTTGCTACTAGCCGAATGACCCTGGCAACGCCCGTGTTTTACCCGATTGAATGTTTTTATTCAAATACTATTTGTTACAATTATAAATTGGCGCCTTAAATAAATGCATATATTAGTTAATAACTATAGCCTATGTGCTTTATCTGTCTATGTACTGTTGGCTTCCGTAGGCGTCTCTTACTGGGAAAAAGAAAGAGAGGATTCCATTTAGTTATTAACTAATATATGCATTTATTTAAGGAGCGACCCGCTCCAACACAATAGTTACAAAAACGAAAAAGCGAGTGGGGGGGGGCAGAGGTGGCGTGATCGTAGCCAACCAATAGGAGAGCGCCATTCCAAAAAAAAAAAAGCAAACGGTGACAGAGATGAAAAATGAAGAATTAAGAACACATGACGCTCGTAACTGTATATAGAATAATGCATAATTAAAGGGAGAGGTACTTCTTTTGGTATATACCCTACGTAATATTTGAGACGAGAGAATAATTTTGATGTTTTCTCTAAATATGGACAAGCTTTTTTTTTTTGTAATCACGCTTTTATAACTATTAAATCAAATTAAGAAAAAGGCATCCCCTTATCGTGCAACTGAAAGTTGCTGATGGCTTACGTCATCTATCGGAATAAATATCAACTATTCTCGTTGATTTTTAATTATTCCAGAATTGGCCAAATACCCATTCTTGATTAATCAAGAAAAGCTAACCACGGACGCGTTTCGGGCTGTTGGCCCTCATCAGCGTGGTGCAAGCTGTACCTCAACGACCAAAATATTGGTCATTCAGGCATCCTGAAAAATCATGAAACGGGTAGTTGAGGCCAGAATTGCGTGAGAACGCTACACAATGTGAAAAAATAGCACAAATGTGATATTGAGCTGGGATAAGGTGCATATTAAATCAAAGTTGTGACAATTTTCTAAAAGACCTTTCCTTTAGGATAATCTGTTGCAATTCACTCAACAAATATGACTATTGACCACTAAAATGTGACAACAAAGCTAAATTTATTTTTATGAATATTCCTTTTTTTTACTTATCCTATCTCATTGCAACCCCAGGTTGGGTGTTTGGAGTTGAAGTCTCCTAAAAGGATTGTTTTATCTGTTAGAAGGTGTGTAATTTGTTGAAGTTCTGGTTTATCTGGGGAGTGGTAGATATTGAAGAGTAGAATTGGTTCTCCTGTTTCCTGGTATAATTCCCTGTATTTCTGTCTGGTTTGTTGGGGGGATGATTATATGAATAATTCTAAATACACCAACTATTGCTACAAATATGACAATTGATTACTAAAAATGTAATACCTAAATTTATGATAGATTTTATGAATACTTGTATAGATCACTTTCACAGGGGGGGTCGGTGGAAGGCTGGGTAAACCGTTTGGTTTTCGACCACTAAGACCCGGGTTCGATTCCCGCATTGGGCACTTTTTTCTGTTAAAAAAAAATGCTCCAATGGCCCCCGATTCTTGCAAAAGTCCAACCCCACCAGCGAGTGCAAGTAACCAAACGGGGCTCTGGCATTTGTAAGTGCAAAGTCGAACTGCTTTTCACATGTGTAGACATGTGGTGCGCTTACAGTAAAAGCAGTCGCTAACTACCCACCATGATTATCATGGCCTGTACCACATGTACTAGGGATAAGCAAAAAAAAAAAAACTTTCACAGGAATTCACATATCAGAGCAAGGACGAGCAGGACACTGCTCAAACATTATGGGTGCTATACCATGTGTTGGTAGTTTCTTCCTGTCTAACTTCCTGAATAGAGAATATGGATATTGTGGTAATGTTTTTCCTATGTGCTATATTTATTTGAACGTCTCCGATTGTGGTGATAACGTCTCTCTTTTATAATCTACTAGCCGAATGACCCGGGCAACGCCCGTGTTTTACCCGATTGAATGTTTTGATTCAAATACTATTTGTTACAATTATAATTTGGCGCCTTAAATAAATGCATATGTTAGTTAATAACTATAGCCTATGTGCTTTATCTGTCTATGTACTGTTGGCTTCCGTAGGCGTCTCTTACTGGGAAAAAGAAATAGAGGATTCCATTTGGTTATTAACTAATATATGCATTTATTTAAGGAGCGACCCGCTCCAACACAATAATTACATAAACGAAAAGGCGAGTGGGGGGCATGATGGGGGGGGGGGGGGGGGGGGGGGGGAAAGGTGGCGTGACCGTAGCCAACCAATAGGAGGGCGCCATTCCAAAAAAAAAAGCAAACGGTGACAGAGATGAAAACTGATGACTGATTGTTGATTAGGAGATGAGGAATGACGCTCGTAACTTTATATAGAATACCCACAGTACACAACATATTGTCACAATAATGACGTTTGAGTAGAATGAAATAATAATTTATTAGATGACTTTAAATAGTTTGAGGGATAAATTGAGATAAACTAAGTTAAATGGATAGAAATACAGTAGACTCTCCTCTAACGCGAGTTTTTACAACGCGATAAAAAAAATTGCGACAAATTTATTTATACAACGCGAATTTTCGTATAACGCGTTATAAAATAAAATACATGATATTTGTCACTAACAATTTACCCTAACAACATTCGCGTTAAACGAAAAAACATGGTGAAGGAAGACGAGTTTCTTTTATTGATGCATAGGTGCAAGCTTTCGGGTAAAACCCTTCAACAGGCGAAAAATGAAGCGCGACTTATAATTTTACCCGAAAGCTTGCACCTATGCATCAATAAAAGAAACTCGTCTTCCTTCACCATGTTTTTTCGTTTAATTTCAAATCAGGAAGAATTCTTCATCTATATTTAACATTCGCGTTATACAAGTTTTATTTCGTACAACGCGAATTCCTATAACGCGATTTCATACAACACGGAACACATTAATCTCGTTATAGGAGAGTTTACTGTAATGGTAAATTAAGGAAGTAATGTCAGAGACCCAAACGGCTGGCGATCGGCTACACCCCTCAAGATGGCGGCTATTGTTTACAAACTTGCCGCCTAGCGCGCCCTCCATCTATCGGAGCTTAGGTACATAACACTTGCCAAGCTGCCGATGTATTATTTACAGTTACAAGCTATGTACATTTTTGGTTATGACAACATCATACAGGCCATGATAATCATGGTGGGTAATAATAAGCGACTGCTTTTACGGTAAGTTAACCATATATCTACACATGTGGAAAGCTTAATTCGACATTTGCCCTCACAAATGTACCAGAATCCTATTTGATTACTTGTATTCATTGTTAGGGTTGAACTTTTTCAGTAATCGGAGGTCATTGAAGTATTTTTTTTTTTAATATAAAAAAGTACCCAATGCGGGATTCGAACCTGAGCCGTTGCTATCGAAAACCGACGGTTTTACCACTCGACCACCGAATGTCTCCATTCAACGTGTAAAATGAACATAAGAAGTAAGGACATTTACTATCCATAGATCAGCAGGTTTGAACTCCAGTAAAGTTGGTTTTCAATCTGTGGGAAGTTGCTTGCGTTGATTGTTCATAGTTTGTCGAGCGGGAATTCAACTTAAACTATTCCCTACAAGCTACTTGCTCTTCTATACTCATGGACAAAACATAAGAAAATAGAAAGTCCTTGATATTTCCAGTAGTCTATTTTTTTTAAAGGAAGCAGAGGCAATTCTGTTCACGCTTGTTTATCTCGTCTGTCTTCACAATAAAGATCACTGTAATAATATCTTTCAGAATTATTGTCTGAATCCCGATATACAGTCAAACCTGTCTATAGCGCCCCCTCTAAATAGCGCTTCCCTCTCTATAGCGTCCGATTTTAAATACGTAGTACGATGCGATTTACATTAAAAGTGACCTGTCTATAGCACTCCCTCTCTATAGCATCCTATTTTGTGGTGAGTCCCAAGAGGGAACGCTATAGACAGGTTTAACTGTACATGTTAAAAGGTACAAATTCCTTAAGTTTTGTCCATGAGTATATTTATATGTCAACCTATTATATCCCACAGTTGCCGAAATATTTATTAAGGGGATTATTTTTATTGATAATATTAAAAATATATATGTTATATTAAAATATTATTTTATTTAAAATTATATTTCATAGATTCAAATACTGTTAAATTAGATCGCCAGAGGTCATGCTTTCCCTATAAAAACTCATTGTTGTTGTTTCCCAATGGCCGGCTCAATTCTTTTGTACATTTTATGTAAATAAGTTTTTCATTTTTTTTTATTCTTACGCCTTAAGCCAGGCATTACTTTTATCAAATTGTTTTTTTATGTATATTCCTTAGCTCAATTAAAGAAATCTCTGATCAAGACTTATTATTATTTTTTCCACGACTGCATCACCATAATCCTCAACATGATCAAATATCAACAGAAATCTTATTTATTTTTATATTATATATATAATATAAATAAACTATCTACATTGATATTGTCACAGAAAATTATTTTTGAATACTCTGTTGTTTATCATCATAAATGTTTGCATTGTCATCACCCCTTACCATACTTGTATATTACCACTTGTAAAACCCTTTGACACATTTTGCAATATACACCTATCCCCCGATTTACACGGTAGATACGTTCCTGAGAAAAACGTGTAAATCGGGGGATAGGTGTACACAGAAATAAAAATAAAATGCATTGATAGGTTAAAATATGTAGTCAGCACATAAGCTCGGGATTCCTCGTGAGATGTGTACACAGCGCATGTGTTCAATCACAGTAGCATTTAGTATAGTGCGATAAAAACAAACAAAAAAAACTTATTTGGAAAACCGTGTAAAAGCGAAAACGTGTAAAAAAAGTACCGTGTAAATCGGGGGATAGGTGTATAAGTTTAATTAATAAATTATTTTTAATTAAGCTTTTGGAATACCTCTCTACCGTGACAATATAAAAAGCGTATATATTGTTAGAATAGATAAATAAATAGTTACAAAAAGTAAATGCAGACAATTTACAATCGACTGGGTAGCTTTCCAAGCAATAAATAACCCGCTTTTTTTTAACTCTCAACTCTAAATTCACACACAAAAAAATGCGAAACTTTTTTAAGAAAGAAAAAAGGGGGTAAAAAAATGATTTTCTATAAAAAAGCTCAACAATAATGAAAGAATTGAAGTTAAAACACTCTTTATCATCACTTTGAGCAAATTTATCACTAAATGACAATTTCATCGATTTTAGCCCTAAAGGTGTAAAGTATCTTCTGCAACCCATTAAAAATTTGCATAGAGCCTTTAACTCTTCACGAAATTTCTCCCCCTTTCTCTTCATTGCCTATAGGGCAGTTAGCACATAAATTTGGAGAAAAGATGGGCTATCTCGCCTAGAGCCATTGTGCCATACTTGGAGATTTTAATGGTAGCCATTTATTGAAAGCTGCCTTGACGGTTTTAGAGAATTATTAATTGTTTGTAATGTACTAAATTTTGATTGGTGGGTAGTGTCTTCCATTTAGGAAATGTGTGCAGTTGAAAAATTTGCATATTTTGATTAGTTCGTCTGTTTTATGTTCTCTCCCATAAATTTGGCGTTTGGTAAATATGTATTTTACGTGAAACGCTGCATGTTTTAAGTGAGAAGGGATATATTAATTTAGATGTGGTGTGTGTAGCCTTAATTTGGAATGGTCGTTAAGTCTTAGGATTCTCTATTCTTAGGGATATATGCAATTATGGATATATGCAATTAGGAAATATTCAAATTTAACAACCTATATGACTAAAATAAAGCATTATTAGCCTTTCTGTCACCCAAAGGTTTAACACAATATTTGTGACTCTAGAATCTAAATGAAACCCTGCTGAAGTCATATAGAATTAGGCCTAGAATTAGTTACAGTCATAATGCTGCATTATGTTATATGCGCATTAAATTTTAACATAAATTTATAACACCATAAGAAATTCAAGCATCTCAAATCACGAATGTTTCTTTTAAACATAAAACAAATTTTCCTAGTGCCCTTACAGAGATGAAAAAATATTGACAGGGCTTGGCTGGAGGGTTAACCACTGATGAGCCAAGCCCTCCCAATATTTTTCTTCTCAGTAAGGATAGTAGAAGTTTGTTTGATATGTAAAAGAAAAACTCGTGATTTGATGTTTCCATTTCTTATATATATATATATTAAAAATAAAGAAGGCATCTCCTGACCACGAGCACATGTGCTTTTTAGATGGCAGAGCGCCATCTAGTGGAGCAAAAATAAACTAAACGTTTATTTAGCTTGCTCCGTGATATTTGGCCAACCCAATTTCTTGATAAATCAAGAAAAGCCATCCACGAACGCGTTTCGCGCTGTTGGCGCTCGTCAGCGTGGAGAAGGCTGTAACCACTGCGACCAAAAATATTTTTGGTCCCAATGGCTTCCCGAAAAATCAAGAAATGGGTATTTAAGGCCAAATTTGCGTAAAGACGCTTAACACGTGAAAAAACAATAGAAAAAAATAAAAGATAAGTGGGTCAGGTGTTGATATTAAAAATAAAGAAGGCATCTCCTGACCGAAACGCGTTCGTGGATGGCTTTTCTTGATTTATCAAGAAATTGGGTTGGCCAAATACAGGGTGATCCAAAAGTCCCGCACTATTTTAAAAATTAATAACTCCGCGAATATTTGCGCTAGAGCAATGCAGTAAACACCATTGTATTCAGGATGCAATGGGATTTTTTATGGCAAATAATGAAAAATTCGAAATTGATTTTAGTTACAATTTTATTCGCCAGATGGCGCTCTACCAGAATCAGAGATTCAGCGGCCAAATTGTTTGATAAATTGAAAAATATAACTGATCGACACGTATTTTTCCTTTTTAAATACCAGGAAAGAACCCTAATAATATCAAATAACAAATTAATAAAACACCACTTCGCCAAAAGTATGAAGAATTGTTTAACGATTTTAAATACAATCAGAGATATGTAAAATAGGTAAATGCAAATTAAAACATGTAGCAAAATATTTATTTTTATATGAGGTTTTGTGAAATAGATTGAATGTTTGAAAAACACTGATGATATCAATACACGAATTTTTGAAATGTTAATATAGTACCAAAAATTATGATGGCACTATTAATAGGATTTCTTGCTATAAGAAATGTGTAGTTTCTTGACTGATTGGCGACCTTTGACTATTTAACTGGATATTTGTCATGATCCAACAAATGAAATATAGAGGGGAGTGACAAAATATATTTGTCGTACTTTATTCCAAATATCCTATGGGCTTGTCAAATGTTATCATTGTTTATTATACTGTACACAATTTTAAAAATGTGTCCTCTCAAATAAAAATAATTTTTAAATCGACCTTTTGCGTTGAAAAACGTGGTAGTAAAATCATTTTGTATTATTTTTTTTCACCAAATTTCTAAAGTTATTGGTGTACAGAAAATATTCCTTATGCTCCATGTATTTCTTATGTATGTATTTCTATGTTGTCTATTATCTATTATCTATGTATTTCTTCTAATGAGCGAAAAGCGAAAAACTAAACATAAGGGGAACAATTGTGTGTACCAGTGTTATTCGAGAAGTTATAACACTCTGGTTTGCACGACATAATATGTGAGCAAATGACAAACAAAATATTACTGTTCACAAAAAAAAAAGAGTCAAGATGTGAGGACAGCATTTATTATCCCCATATCCCAACACAAAGAGCTGCAAAATATTGATAGATAATATAATACATGGCGGCTTATACAACACATGAGGTAACTGCCTTCTCTCTTGTATTAGGTCACAATCCTTGCTCAATGTGGCACTCTTCATTCTCAATCACCGCCTGCAGACGATAAATGACAGAATGGACAGCATTAAATAACATATCTGTTAAATTGATAAAGCGTGCCATCTGATAGAAGCCTTCAACATGGCCAATGTGGTAGGCCAGCATCGATAAACACACGATTTAATGTATCCCCATAAACAAAAATCGCAAGGCGTCAAGTCAGTTGATCTTGGAGGCCACTGGTATATAAAGTGGCGACCTATCACACGATTTTCACCGAACGTATCCTTCAGCAATTGTTTTGCACCTCGGGAGATATGAGGAGGTCCTCCATCTTTCATGAATGTTATTTCGCTTAGTGCTTTTACCCTGCAATATGGGAATACCCTTTTCTCATAACGTTCACCAGTTACAAAAACGGTTTTAAAAAGTTCTTCCATTGATTTTTCAAAGAAAAATGACCCAATAATAAAAGAAGTGAACCCACACAAAACTGTAACTCTAGGCTGGTAAAGTGGCATTTCTGTGAAAATCCTAGGGTTTTCTGTTGCCCAAATGCGGCTGTTTTGAATGTTAAATTCTCCGTTTAGAGAAAAGTGAGCATCATCTGCCCACAGAACATTCGACAGCCAGTTTTCATCAATATCAATTTGCCGGAAAACCCATGCAGCGAATTCTTGACGCATCTCAAAATCGCCAACTTTCAGCTCGTGAAATCTTTGCATTTTGTATGGGCACACACAATAGAGACATTAAGTGAAGCGTCTTCGGATATCACAATCATACTTCGGCGAATTTAACGCCAAAAGTTCAATTCGGGGATCACCTGTCCAGGATAACAAAAGTCAGTAGGTTGAGGACATGCTAACCGACCTCGACCTTACACCGTTAAATAACGGAGAGAACACCTATCTATCTAAGTCCACAGGCACAGAATCCGCAATAGACATCACAGCGATAAATTACAACATCGCACCCACAACACAATGGAAAATCCTGAGAGGTGCAATCAGTGACCACAGACCAATTTTAACAACCCTAAACTTCAAAATTGAGAATGTCCATTAGAATAAAAGAACATGGAACTTTAGGAAAGCCGACTTGAAAAAAATTCACAGAAAAGCTTAAAGAACTGTGCAACGAAAAATTGAAGTACAGAACGCTTGACAAAAGCTTGGAAAAATTCTCTTCCAACATTTAAAAAGCTGCAAAAGAGCATCGATAACTAGAGGTAGACGTAAAGACCTGTGGATACCTTACTGGAAGGACCACAACATCGAGGCAATGATTTCAGAGAGAGAGACAATATCAATGGACTTCTTAAAACAAATAAAACAGAAAGGAACTCATTGAAATTATTCACAAAATTAAACAAGAAATTTGGATATTCAAACAAGAAAAATGGCAGAATTCGGCGAAAAAAATGGATCCAAGAAAGGACAGCCAACACTGGAATATAAATAGAGTGTTAGAGAACAATCAAAACCAACACCAATCCTCCAATACTCTAACCGATATGAATAGAACAGCGAGAACGAGAACAAACAGATGGCTGACATAATTGCTGAATATCTTTCAAGCACTTCTATACTCAACTATACGAATGAAGACAGGACTCTAAAAATAATATAAACCAGTTAGTTAAACAAGCAAGAAACTTCCATCAACAAGATATTTTCTCGAGAGAGACTTCACACTGAATGAGCTAAACTCATCAATAAAAAAATCCATGAGGTCACCAAGAGATAATCTAATCTTTGGTCAAATGATTAAACACTTTGAAGACAAAGCTAATAATCAACTCCTACGAATACTGAACATTTCATGGCAAACTGGTAAACTACCAAAGAATTGGAAGATATCAATTATAGTGCCAATACTGAAGCCAAACAAAGATGCCAAGGAATACAAGAACTATCGGCTAATTGCTCTCGCCAGCATACTTTGTAAAATACCAGAACGAATTATCCACTCTAGGCTCATAAAAAATAATAAAATAAACCTCTGCCAAACGGCCTATAGATCCCAGCACTGTACAACTGATCAACTGTTCTACTTCTGTCAATCAATAATAGATTCTTTCCGGGAAAATCCGCCAAAGAAGACCACGGCTATATTCCTTGATATGACCTCAGCTTTTGATCGAGTGTGGAGGGAGAAATTACGTGAAAAGCTGCACAACATCGGAGTAAGAGGAAAAACCTTAATCTGGATTGCAGACTTCTTAAGGGGAAGAAGGTTAAAGGTTCGGGTCAATGGAGAATTTTCCAAGGAAGGAAGAACATGGGCTGGTGTACCTCAGGGATCTGTGCTCAGTCCTCTACTCTATCTGCTATATATTAACGACATACATCCTTACCTCACTGAAGACACAAAGGTTGCCTGTTATGCAGATGATAAAGCCATATGGCACACAAGTAGCAGCATAGAAAAATCGTAAAAGATACTGAAGACATCAATGAGAGGACTGGAGAAGTGGGCAATGGAACTCCAAATGACCATAAACCCAATAAAACCAAACCTATGCGCCTTCTCCACTCCCAGGGAAAAAGGCATAAATATAACCACAAAATAAGCATAAACAAACAAATAATTGATAAAATTAGAAATCCATAATACCTAGGTGTGATACTGCAGTCCTGGATCTTTCCAGTTGGTCTCGAGGACCACGCCATCACCATCTCCTAAGCGGCGAAGTACGCGATCTACGTATTCATCGTAGATCGCAAAATGTGTGGTGTCGCTGGAGACCCACTGGCGATTCTCCACCAAATTCTGCAGCGCTGGCAGAGGCGCCATATTCATTTCATATTCATTATGAGGAATTTTAATTTTCATAGCACATAATTAGCACCTCAAATAGAGCTATCAGAAAACTAAACATTCTGAGAAGGCTATGTGGAACAAATTGGGGAGCAAAACCCAGAATTCTCAGAACAACATATACCACCTTAATAAGACCGATAATGGAATATGCAACACCGGTCTGGGCTCCCTCAAGCTCATCACTAAAAGTAAGACTAGACAGTATTCAAGCAAAAGCGGCCAAAATAATCACTGGTGCTGTTTCATCCACCAACAATGAGAAAATTCAGAGAGAATGTGTTCTAGACCTACTCGCTCGAAAGCAGAAGACAAAATAAAAACAACTTGGATCGGCACTTCGGAAACGAGGAACCAGAGGACGAGATCTCTCTGACCACTTGTGGTTTGGTGGATCCGCCCTTTTCTGAGAATGAGGTGAAACTGACGGCTTTCAAGTTCGGGAAAAGGAAATCTTCTGGTCCCGAAGGGATCGATAACACGGTCGTGAAAGCCCTGGTAAGGATGCGCCCATCGCTTCTTTCCAGGTTATTCAATAGGTGCCTGGACACTGGTACATTTCCTGAGGCATGGAAGGTTGCTCGAGTAGTGCTTCTCGAAAGGTCTGGTAGAAAGGGTAATTCTCCTAATGATTATCGTCCGCTTTCTTTACTAGTGTGTCTAGGTATGGTCCTGGATAGCCTACTAGCTCAGCGACTGAAGCACTGGCTAGAGAGTAATGAGCTCCTTTCCTCTTTCCAACATGGTTTTAGGGAAGGGAACTCCACAACCACGGCTCTGAACGAGGTGTTAGAGGGGGTTGAGATGGGCTTAAATAAGGGTGCTTGGGTTCTTCTCGTGGCCCTGGACATTGATGGCGCGTTCAACTCCATGAGCTGGAAAAAGCTGATGAAATTTGATGGACATGGGTTGTCCTGATAATTTGTGCAGCTTGATTCGTGACTTCCTGAGGGATAGACGGATTAGCCTCAGTTTTGGTGGGCGGAAGTTGGAAAGAAACTGTGCTAGGGGTTGCCCCCAGGGCTCTTGCTGCGGACCTATTCTGTGGAATATCCTGGTAAACACCGTTTTCCAGGGGGAGCTACCTGAGGGAGCCAGGCTGGTTCTCTATGCTGACGACCAGTTCCTCATCATTGAGGCTGCTTCGAGAGCGAAGGCTGAGAAGTGTGTTGAAACTTCTCTCCAAATTTTCTCGATCTGGGCCCATGACTCTGGCCTTAAGCTCAATGTCTCCAAAACTAAAGCCCTCAGCTTTAAGCCTAGGGACATAAGAACTAAAAGGAAAGGGATAAAATGGGAACACAAGCCGGCTATCCGGATGGAAGGACGGAGGGTAGCGTTGGTCAATAGGATGACCATCCTGGGGGTGGTCATTGATGACAAGATGGGTTGGCAATACCAGGCGGAGGAGATGGTGGCGAGAGGCAGGGAGGCGTTGTGCAGGCCTGTCCTGGTTGGCCCTCAACAGGGGGGGGGAGAGAAGGAGGGTACTATTTTTAGGAACCTCTGCCTCTCCTGTGTCGAGCCAATCTTGCTATATGCTTCCGGGGCTTGGTAGCGCCGAAACAGGGATCAGAAGGTGGCAACAACTCTAGAGAGAGTGCAGAGGACAGCGGCACTCAGAATCACAGGGGGATATCGCACTACCAGCAGTGAGGCCTTTTTGGTCCTCGCTGGGCTTATTCCCCTGGGATTGAAACTAGAGAAGGAGACCATCAGACAGATGATCTGGGAGAAAAGGGAAGATGCCCTGGGACTTTAAGCGGGGGCCCTGGAATCGAAGAGGGACACAAGGAAGCCTCCGCAGTGGTTGCCAAAGTGGAATTGGAGTCCTAGAGGGCCGACAGGGATTGGCACGGAGGTTTTCACTGATGGTAGTAAGTCTGGAACCAATACTGGAGCTGGGGTAGTGATATACACTAATGGGGAGCTGATCTTCCAAGAAGGTTTAGCACTCAGAGTGGACGAATTGGTCTTTTCAGCCGAGCTGGTTGCGATCAAGGTAGCCCTCAGAGTGTGTGCCGAGAAGAACTTCAGCCCGGACCGCCTCTATTCAGATTGTATGTCGGCCCTCGTCGTTATCAATCTGGAGAAAGGGCAACTCGCGCATCAAATAATCCAGGAGCTGGAGATGATGACGCGGGCTCCGGAGCTCCCTTGGTTTAAGAGACACAGCCTCATCGAAGGTAATGAGTTCGCAGACAGGATCGCTAAGGCAGGATGCTTTAGAGGTAGATCACTGAGGACCCCAGTGACCAAGAAAGAAGTTTATAGGAGGATCAGGGATCACGTCCAGGACTTATGGTTGAACAGATGGAGGAACAGTGTGAAGGGGAGAGAGGTATTCAATGAGGTAACAACACCCAAGTACCTCTGTAAGGTAATGTCCCACAAACTCATTAGGGTAGTTCGGGACATGGGCTCTTCCCCAAGTCTCCACAGATTTAAAATTAAGAGAAACCCTGATTGCGTCTATGGAGAAAGGGATGTGAATGCACGCCACTACGTCTTGGATTGTCCAAGGGTAGTGGGTGTGCAGGAAGAGAGAAGGAGGGCGAGGGGCGCGATCGAGAGTAAGCTGCTGAGAAATCACAGCAAGCTTCTTGAGAAAGCCCACGACGTGGCAGCTGAGCTTTTCCTCAGCTGTGAGTGAACAGAGTCGACCGGGGGCTGCCTCCCCGCGGTCCCTGCTGGACACAGTAGATAGTTTCCTATTTTGCTGTGATTAAAGGCCACCGGTATAGAAATCCTTCCAGACACGTTGTCTGGTAGGTGGTGTTTCCAGGTACAATGTCCAAGCACTAGCTTGGATACCGTTACTTGGCTTATGAGTTGAACAGAATAGCAGCGAAGGGCATGCTTCGCATGCCGGCTTGTGGACTGAAAGGTCTGGGTGGCCATCTGCTTCTAGGGTGTACCAACTGTGCTTAGGTGGGATCCTCCAGTTCTTGTTTATTTTGGCTACTGTTTCTATTTATTTAAAAGTAAGTTTATTTTTCTGTAGCAAGGGTTCTTTTGTGCCTTTTTTCGCTAGCGCATCAGCAGATTCATTGCCTTCAATGCTAACATGTAAGGGTATCCATTGAAGGTGAATTTTTGAGGTATTGAGAGTTTTTGGAGATAACCAATTATGTTCCTGCTTACTTTGTCTCTAAGTTCCCCTGTGTGACTCAAGTGTTGTATGGCACTTCTACTATGAGTAAGAATCCATATATCGTGATGTTTAGTATTTCTGATGGATTTTAAGACTTCATAGATGGCTATAAGTTCTGATCTGAAGATTGAGCAAAAATCTGGATTTCTTCTGTTCATTTTCTCATTGCCATTTGTGGTTTTAGTGAGAGAGCCACTACCAGTGTGTCCCAACTCGTCTCTGCTACCATCGGTATAGATAGTTATTGCATTTTTAGGAATTTTATATTAATTATTTCTGATGATAATTGTTTTAAGTATTCTGGATTTTGGTATTGTTTGTTGGTGGGTTCGTTTAAAGTGGCATTAAAAATAACATTTTGTTAGTGGTTCGCATGTAGATATTTTTTCAGCTAAATAATATTTTTCCACTTTATATTTTAAAACTCCATTTCTTTTGGCCAGGTGGAGAGGGCCTTCTTTTTTGAGTCTTATATTGGGTTCCCAAATAAGTATGTAATTGAAAGTTCTGTGTTTATTTTCATAACTCTTGATTTTGTTTATATATTTTGGCAGATTGTAGCTTATTCTATCCTTTAAGGGCATAATGTCTGCCTCGCAAAGTACAATATTATTAGGGCAGGTATTTCGAAGACCTGTAATAATTCTAGGTGCATTTAGTTGTATCCTTTCCAGTGTTTTTAGATTTGTTTCAGATGCTGTACCATAGATTTGATATCCATATTCCAAGATAGGTGTCATTAGAGATGTGTAAGTTAATTTTAGTGTTGTTGCTTCAGCTCTCCACTCTTCCTGAAATATATTTCAAGATTTTTAGTCGGTCTCTTCCTTTTCTAACAACTCCTTCAATATATTTATTGGAGTTAATTTCTGGATCCAGGGTGTAGCCGAGATATTTAGGATGTTTATTATATTGCAATTGTTGTTCTTTCAGAATAATATTTGGTCTTATTTTGTATAGTTTCTTATCGGTAGTAAAAAGACAGGTTTCAGATTTTTGGGGGTTAAATTCTAATTTATGTTTATTAGCAAATTTTTCTAGGTGGAGAATAGTCTTGTTCAAATCTCTTTCAGCTTTTTTCCAGTTAGTGTTGCTGCTCCATAGAATAATGTCATCAGCGAAAAGTCCAATATTGGTTTTATGTGAAAATTTGTCTTCTATGCCTGCAATAAATAGGGTGAAGAGAGTTGGGCTAAGGACTGATCCTTGTGGTAATCCTTGGTACAATTTGAAGGTTTTAGATAGAGTGCCATTATATTTGACCCTGATGTATATATTTTTAAGGGAATCATTTATCCAAGTGATAGCTTTTCCATCAATTTTGAAATGTTTGTATAATTTTGTAATTAACTTGTTTTTCCATACCCCCCTTATCAAAAGCTTGTGTAAGGTCTAAAAAGCAGCTATGGTGTGGTTAGTTGGCTTTTTGTTTTGTGCATCTTTTACCTTTTGTGTGAAAAATAAGAGTTGGACTATTGTCCCATGTCCTTTCCTAAATCCATATTGTTCTTCTGGTAAGAGATTTCTAATGTCGGGGTGGTAGGTGAGTCGTCTGAATATAATTTTTTCCATTAATTTGCAGCAAATATTTGTGAGGGAGATAGGTCGGTAGTTTTTTGGGTCATCAGCAGATTTGTCAAGTTTTTTAATGGGAATTATTGTTACATTTTTACAGTCTTGAGGCAATTTTCCAGTTTTCCAGGAGTTATTGAAAATATTAAGAAGTCTTTCTTTGCCAATTTTGCCCAAGTTTGATATCATTCGGCCATGGATTCCATCTGGCCCAGGAGTCTTGTTTAGGTCAGTGTTTTCTAATGCATAAGCTAGCTCTTTCATATTGATTTTTTTCATGGAAAATATTATGAGTGCTGGTGACATTTTTACAGTCATGAATAATCTTTCGGGCCTTTTTTCAACCTTGATTTTACTACCTATTTGATATGAATTACCTAAAAGATTGGCAGCAATTTTGTCATTAGTTGCTGGTGTACCATCTGTATTCTCAATCATATTTGTGTTTTCAGTTTGTGGCTGGACTCTGTCAATTTGTTTTGCCAAATTCCAAAGTTTTGTATTTGGGTTTCTTGGGTTCAGGTTTTCACAAGTTTGTTTCCATTTTTCCCTTTTCACATTTACGTATAATCTTTTTATTTTTGCAATCACAATGTTCAGTTCAGTTCTACAATTTGTTTGGTTTTGGGTGCACTTTTTTGTAGTTCATTTCTTTTAGTTATAAGTGTTTGAATATTTTTTGCCTGGTGTGTATAATTTGGAATCCATTTCTTAATATAACATCTTGGTATTGAAACTTTGGCTGCTTTAATAATGGTGTTTTCGAAAGATATCATATTAGCCTTTTTGAAGTTCTGTAATTTTTCTTAATTGAGCTAGTTTTGGTCTTGGTGCTAATTTCTATCAAATTAGGCAAATGATCACTTTCAAAACCTTTTAATATTTGCTATTTGCATTTGTGGAAAATGTCAGGATAGTAAAAACTTATATCAAGGGCTTGTGCAGTATTATAGCTGTAGGAATGATGGGTAGGATTCCCATCATTTAAGCACATGAAGGCATTGTCGTCAAATATGTTTGATAGTATTTTGCCTCTTGAGTTTGGCGTAGAACATCCCCATAGTTGATGTTTGGCATTAAGGTCACCTAAAATAATAGTGTTGTCTGTAAGAAATTGAGCCATTGTTCCATCGTCAATAAGTTTATTGTTTGGAGGGTGATACATATTGTATATGTTGATGGCTTTGTTTTGATTGAGGAAGACTTTGATACCTTGGGTTTCGAGGTCTAATGTGTTTGGAATATTAACGGCTATGTCCTCATAGTACAAATTATTGATTAAAAATGCTAGGCCACGCCCTTTAAAAGCATATACAGATGGATCTTCAGACCTTACCCTGAGTAATGGAGGGGCCGGAATTAACATAATACTGCAAGATGGAACAAACATCAAAATCAAAGAAGGAGCAGGACAGATTTCGTCAAACTTCACTTGTGAACTGACAGCTATCTGGAAAGCCCTTGATGTATGCCTTAACCAACAATCCCTGCATCAAGCAGAAGGAATTTTAATATACAGCGACTCCATATCCGCTCTAGAAGCAATTCAGAAGGGCAATACTAAAATCACACAGAAAATACACTCGTTACTTACCCAACTGGAATCATTGGAGAATAACTGCATTCTACATTGGATCCCTGCCCATGCTGGGATCGGGGGTAATGAAATGGCATTTGAATTGGCAAAGGAAGCCAGAAAGTTGAGCCAAAGGAAAGAACAAATGTCATTATTTGACGCTGATTCTTTGTCAGAATACAAGATAATATATTAAACAAAAAAAAAATAAGAAAAAATCAAAATGCGAAATAAACTCTGAGAGAAAAATGACAAAAACTATAACAAGACTTAGAACAAAACACTATAAAGGAATGACAATACATCCAGATGGCACAAGAACCTATAGGACATGCAACAATTGTCCTGGTGTGGAACTTACACCTACCCACATATTCTCATGTCCAGCAATGGCCGCAGCCTTGCAGAAATTTGACATAGACCCAGAGGAGCAGCTTTACACACCCAAGATAGTGGACATTGCTGCTGATGTGATGGAAATGCATGGTACATCTGAGGCTCTTTATTGGACACGACAACAAAAACGGCATTCCAGAGTAAAATAAATTATCGGAGATAGATACATATTTTTCAAATGAATTAAAATAAATATAATCGATACTGAGTGAGACTTGAATTAAAAATATTAGAAATTTATTATCTTCGGAAACAAACCGTATCTAAAATATCAATTTTATTTTGCTACATGTTTTAATTTGCATTTACCTATTTTACATATCTCTGATTGTATTTGAAAATCGTTAACCAATTCTTCATACTTTTGGCGAAGTGGTGTTTTATTAATTTGTTATTTGATATTATTAGGGTTCTTTCCTGGTATTCAAAAAGGAAAAATACGTGTCGATCAGTTATATTTTTCAATTTATCAAACAATTTGGCCGCTGAATCTCTGATTCTGGTAGAGCGCCATCTGGCGAATAAAATTGTAACTAAAATCAATTTAGAATTTTACATTATTTGCCATAAAAAATCCCATTGCATCCTGAACACAATGGTGTTTACCGCATTGCTCTAGCGCGAATATTCGCGGAGTTATTAATTTTTAAAGTTGTGCGGGACTTTTGGATCACCCTGTATCACGGAACAAGCTAAATAAATGTTTAGTTTATTTTTGCTCCACTAGATGGCGCTCTGCCATCTAAAAAGCACATGTGCTCGTGGTCAGGAGATGCCTTCTTTATTTTTAATATCAACACCTGACCCACTTATCTTTTATTTTTTTCTATTGTTTTATATATATATATATGGCACGTTATTGCTTGTCCTGGGGTGGAACCTACCCACATATTCTCATGTCCAGCAATGGCCGCAGCCTTGCAGAAAATTGACTCAGAGCAGCAGCTTTACACACCCAAGATAGTGGACATTGCTGCTGCTGTGATAGAGATGTATGGAGATATCTGAGGCTCTTCATTTGACACGACAACAGAAAATTGACATAGACCCAGAGCAGCAGCTTTACACACCCAAGATAGTGGACATTGCTGTGATAGAGATGTATGGAGACATCTGAGGCTTTTCATTGGACACGACAACAACAACAACGTTATCACCATATAATTATAATACTATATCAACTATATATTTTAATAATATAGTATGCAAATTTAGCTTTTTCACCGATTATCACGACATATATTAGGTTTTATACAAGTAATGACGCCATTCTTCAGGAGATATTTCTTTATTTTATAAATAAAACATATTTATGTGTCTAATTTACTTATTACGATGAAAAATATACCAAGAGAGCCTGGCTCATCAATGGTGAACCCTTCCAAATTAATCCACCATACTACTGTGATAGTGCATCCATTGCCTAGAATATTCTGGTGCACAATTCTGCATTTTTTTATCCGATGTATAAATTTATATTATTTCGCGCAAAAGGGTTGCCATTTCTTGTACAAAAATAGAACGCTAAAGTTTAAATTATGTTTTATAATTCGAAACTATTATAGATGCGTAGGATTCTTTTTTAAAATAAACAAGTTTCCACTGTCCTTACTGCAATGGAAAAATTAATGGGAGGGCCTGGCTCATCAGTGGTGAACCCTCCCAGCGGTTTCACCAGTTTAATCTACCATACCGCTGTTATATTGCATTTAACGAAAAATACAATTTTTTTCCATTACAGAAAGGACAGTATAAATTGTTTATTTTTAAAAAGAACCATACGCGTCTATAATAGTTTCGAATTTTGATAACAGATGGCGGGCTAATGCATCATATAATATAAATGTTTCATAATAGGTAATATGTTCATAAAGGGCACATCTTGGATTCAATAAATAATCTTTTATTTCCGATATTTCGATGGGCTAAACGACCATCTTTTTCTAGGATCTCATCCCTTTTCGCGGCAAGCCGCGCGTTACACTTGAGACACGGGCGTCTCACAATCTCCTCGGGCGAAAATCATCCAAATGAAAAAGTAATGTATACAAATAAATATCGTACAATACTAATTAAAATAAATGAATAAATAGAGTGAAAAGTAAATATCTATATAAACAAAATAAATATACGGCTATTGCATTATGAATGAAGACATTTCACTGAAGTTCATATATACATAGAGGTTCCTATTCTAGGAGCATCTAAATTATGTGTACATGTCCGGTATATCGATCTTTCGGTTTATGCTATTTCTGTCTTCCAAAGAACTCCAACTCTCCAAGAATAGCCTGCTGTGCTTTTTTTTCTATTTTCAGAATAGGTAATATATTATAGAAGGTTTTATAAAAACTTTCAAAAGAGAATTAACAATACCTTTTATTTCTCTCTCTATTTCTGATGACAAGCATGAAGCAAGATTTCTAACAAAGTCGCTCTTGTTGTTGTTATTGGGTCCAGCATTAGAAAAAGGAGTCCGTTGCCACGTTAGTCACCTTGGAACAGAATTTGGTCAAATATTCCAAGGGTCCAGATGGGACTGGTGTGGTTGGACTTCTACCATAAGAAAAACTACCTATTTACACTCATTGACAAAACTTAAGGCAGTGGAAAACCTTTGATATCGCCGGTCATCTGTTTTTTATTTTTTTATTTTAAGGAGACAGAGGTTGTGTACACTTGGTTATCTCGTGTGTCTTCAATAAAGGTCACTGTAATATCTTCCAGAGTTATTGTCTCAATCCCGATATACATGCTGAAGGGTACAACTTCCTTAAGTTTTGTCCATGAATGTATATTGGTTATCTCATGTGTCTTCAATAAAGGTCACTGTAATATCTTTCAGAGTTATTGTCTAAACCCCGATATACATGCTAAAAGGTACAACTTCCTTAAGTTTTGTCCATGAGTGTATATTGGTTATCTCGTGTGTCTTCAATAAAGGTCACTGTAATATCTTTCAGAGTTATTGTCTGAATCCCGATATACATGCTAAAAGGTACAACTTCCTTAAGTTTTGTCCATGAGTGTATATTGGTTATCTCGTATGTCTTCAATAAAGGTCACTGTAATATCTTCCAGAGTTATTGTCTGAATCCCGATATACATGATAAATGGTACAACTTCCTTAAGTTTTGTCCATGAGTGTATATTGGTTATCTCGTATGTCTTCAATAAAGGTCACTGTAATATCTTTCAGAGTTATTGTCTGAATCCCGATATACATGCTAAAAGGTACAACTTCCTTAAGTTTTGTCCATGAGTGTATATTGGTTATCTCGTATGTCTTCAATAAAGGTCACTGTAATATCTTTCAGAGTTATTGTCTGAATCCCGATATACATGCTAAAAGGTACAACTTCCTTAAGTTTTGTCCATGAGTGTATATTGGTTATCTCGTATGTCTTCAATAAAGGTCACTGTAATATCTTCCAGAGTTATTGTCTGAATCCCGATATACATGCTAAAAGGTACAACTTCCTTAAGTTTTGTCCATGAGTGTATATTGGTTATCTCGTATGTCTTCAATAAAGGTCACTGTAATATCTTCCAGAGTTATTGTCTGAATCCCGATATACATGCTAAAAGGTACAACTTCCTTAAGTTTTGTCCATGATTGTATATTGGTTATCTCGTATGTCTTCAATAAAGGTCACTGTAATATCTTTCAGAGTTATTGTCTGAATCCCGATATACATGCTAAAAGGTACAACTTCCTTAAGTTTTGTCCATGAGTGTATATTGGTTATCTCGTATGTCTTCAATAAAGGTCACTGCAATATCTTCCAGAGTTATTGTCTGAATCCCGATATACATGCTAAAAGGTACCATTTCCTTAAGTTTTGTCCATGAGTGTATATTGGTTATCTCGTATGTCTTCAATAAAGGTCACTGTAATATCTTCCAGAGTTATTGTCTGAATCCCGATATACATGCTAAAAGGTACCATTTCCTTAAGTTTTGTCCATGAGTGTATATTGGTTATCTCGTATGTCTTCAATAAAGGTCACTGTAATATCTTCCAGAGTTATTGTCTGAATCCCGATAACATGCTAAAAGGTACCATTTCCTTAAGTTTTGTCTATGAGTGTATATTGGTTATCTCGTGTGTCTTCAATAAAGGTCACTGCAATATCTTTCAGAGATATTGTCTGAATCCCGATATACGTGCTTAAAGGTAAAACTTCCTTAAGTTTTGTCTATGAGTGTATATTGGTTATCTCGTGTGTCTTCAATAAAGGTCACTGCAATATCTTTCAGAGATATTGTCTGAATACCGATATACGTGCTTAAAGGTAAAACTTCCTTAAGTTTTGTCTATGAGTGTATATTGGTTATCTCGTGTGTCTTCAATAAAGGTCACTGCAATATCTTTCAGAGATATTGTCTGAATCCCGATATACGTGCTTAAAGGTAAAACTTCCTTAAGTTTTGTCTATGAGTGTATATTGGTTATCTCGTGTGTCTTCAATAAAGGTCACTGTAATATCTTTCAGAGATATTGTCTGAATCCCGATATACGTGCTTAAAGGTAAAACTTCCTTAAGTTTTGTCTATGAGTGTATATTGGTTATCTCGTATGTCTTTAATAAAGGTCACTGTAATATCTTTCAGAGTTATTGTCAGAATCCCGATATTACATGCTGAAAGGTACAACTTCCTTAAGTTTTGTCCATGAGTGCATATTGGTTATCTCGTGTGTCTTCAATAAAGGTTACTGTAATATCTTACAGAGTTATTTTCTGAATCCCGATATACATGGTAAAAGGTACAACTTCCTTAAGTTTTGTCTATGCGACTAGGTCCCAATTTTAAATGAAATTAGAGGTAATAATGATACAGTAATCAGAATGATATGGGAACATACACGATCTATACAAAAATACTTATTATTAAGTTCATATTAAAATTTTCCATAAAATCATTTAATAATTTTACTTAATACAAACATTTCCATTTTTATATCTGTAACATGCTTTGTATTTATTTATATAATATATATTTAATTATTCTTTGATTTTTCTTCATAGTTAGGAAGTCGGCAACACTGTACTTTATTTCTTTCACTAGATTTGCATAAGTTATTTTTTTTTTAAATATATATTGTCACGGTATAGAAGACGCTTATTCCAAAAGCTTAATTAAAAATAATTTATTAATTGAACTTATATATTGCAAAATGTGTCAATCGAATTTTTCAAGTGGTAATATACAAGTATGGTAAGGGGTGATGACTATGCAAATATTTATGATAATAAACAACAGAATATTTAAAAATAATAATTCTGTGACAATATTATGGTTAACCTTGTATTTAAATAAAATATTAAAACACAAGGTATTGTGATTATCCTTTATTTCTAAATAGAAAACGTTACAATATCAATAAAACATTTTCAGTGGTCAAAAATAATTATTTTTCGTTCACAGAATAATTATTTTGTATTTAAAAACAAAAAAATCAATGAAATTCATCTAGGTATCTATATAGGCGCTAATAAAAAAAGTCAAAAATATTAAAATAACAGTTTTATTATTTTTTAAAGTTTAAACGTGTATTCCTATGAGATTAAAGTTTTTTAAGGTATAAATCCAATTAATAATTATATAGGAAACTTTCTTTATAACTTGTGACTGTCACATGGGACCACGTAAACTTTACTAACTCGTTAGAGGGGGAAGACTTTAAAAATTCTGTGATAGTTAAAACTGTTAGTTAACTTATAGTTTTAGTATTCTACCCCATGTGTGTGGTTTAACTTGGTGAAATTACCATTCCGTTGGTGAAATAAAAGATTAATTATATGAACAAGCTATATTATACAATTCGTGTTTTTCCTACACAGTTCCATCCAAATTTTATAGTCATTCAATTTGTCACATCACACGGAATATTCCAGCAATACTTATTTTAAAAAGTTCTATCAGAAACACCAAATTGTTCCTGCGGAGAAACTGAACAAACTTCACCTCATCTATGACTGTCCGAACTTTACAGAAGTGAGACATCGTTTGTTCCCTGATTTAAATGATCCACCTTTCTTATTTCAACCACCTATGAACTCTGTCGATTCTAGATTCCAACAATGGACCGAGACCTCTCTAGACCAGCTTCTATCTACATTCCAACAATGGACCGATACCTCTCAACACCAGCAGCTTCTATCTATATTCCAACAATGGACCGATACCTCTCTAGACCAGCAGCTTCTATCTACATTCCAACAATGGACCGAGACCTCTCTAGACCAGCAGCTTCTATCTACATTCCAACAATGGACCGAGACCTCTCTAGACCAGCAGCTTCTATCTACATTCCAAAAATGGACCGAGACCTCTCTAGACCAGCTTCTATCTACATTCCAACAATGGACCGAGACCTCTCTAGACCAGCAGCTCCTATCTACATTCCAACAATGGACCGAGACCTCTCTAGACCAGCTGCTCCTATCTACATTCCAACAATGGACCGAGACCTCTCTAGACCAGCAGCTCCTATCTACATTCCAACAATGACCGAGACCTCTCTAGACCAGCAGCTCCTATCTACATTCCAACAATGGACCGATACCTCTCTAGACCAGTAGCTCCTATCTACATTCCAACAATGAACCGATACCTCTCTAGACCAGTAGCTCCTATCTACATTCCAACAATGGACCGATACCTCTCTAGACCAGCAAATCCTATCTACATTCCAACAATGACCGAGACCTCTCTAGACCAGTAGCTCCTATCTACATTCCAACAATGGACCGATACCTCTCTAGACCAGCAAATCCTATCTACATTCCAACAATGAACCGAGACCTCTCTAGACCAGTAGCTCCTATCTACATTCCAACAATGACCGAGACCTCTCTAGACCAGATGCTCCTATCTACATTCCAACAATGAACCGAGACCTCTCTAGACCAGCTCCTATCTACATTCCAACAATGACAGAGACCTCTCTAGACCAGCTCCTATCTACATTCCAACAATGACAGAGACCTCTCTAGACCAGTTCCTATCTACATTCCAACAATGACCGAGACCTCTCTAGACCAGTAGCTCCTATCTACATTCCAACAATGACCGAGACCTCTCTAGACCAGTAGCTCCTATCTACATTCCAACAATGACCGAGACCTCTCTAGACCAGATGCTCCTATCTACATTCCAACAATGAACCGAGACCTCTCTAGACCAGCTCCTATCTACATTCCAACAATGACAGAGACCTCTCTAGACCAGCTCCTATCTACATTCCAACAATGACAGAGACCTCTCTAGACCAGTTCCTATCTACATTCCAACAATGACCGAGACCTCTCTAGACCAGTAGCTCCTATCTACATTCCAACAATGACCGAGACCTCTCTAGACCAGTAGCTCCTATCTACATTCCAACAATGACCGAGACCTCTCTAGACCAGCTCCTATCTACATTCCAACAATGACCGAGACCTCTCTAGACCAGTAGCTCCTATCTACATTCCAACAATGACCGAGACCTCTCTAGACCAGCTCCTATCTACATTCCAACAATGACAGAGACCTCTCTAGACCAGTTCCTATCTACATTCCAACAATGAACCGAGACCTCTCTAGACCAGTAGCTCCTATCTACATTCCAACAATGACCGAGACCTCTCTAGACCAGTAGCTCCTATCTACATTCCAACAATGACCGAGACCTCTCTAGACCAGCTCCTATCTACATTCCAACAATGACAGAGACCTCTCTAGACCAGTTCCTATCTACATTCCAACAATGAACCGAGACCTCTCTAGACCAGTAGCTCCTATCTACATTCCAACAATGACCGAGACCTCTCTAGACCAGCAGCTCCTATCTACATTCCAACAATGACCGAGACCTCTCTAGACCAGCTCCTATCTACATTCCAACAATGGACCGATACCTCTCTAGACCAGCAGCTCCTATCTACATTCCAACAATGAACCGAGACCTCTCTAGACCAGCTCCTATCTACATTCCAACAATGACAGAGACCTCTCTAGACCAGTTCCTATCTACATTCCAACAATGAACCGAGACCTCTCTAGACCAGTAGCTCCTATCTACATTCCAACAATGACCGAGACCTCTCTAGACCAGCTCCTATCTACATTCCAACAATGACAGAGACCTCTCTAGACCAGTTCCTATCTACATTCCAACAATGAACCGAGACCTCTCTAGACCAGTAGCTCCTATCTACATTCCAACAATGACCGAGACCTCTCTAGACCAGATGCTCCTATCTACATTCCAACAATGACCGAGACCTCTCTAGACCAGCTCCTATCTACATTCCAACAATGACAGAGACCTCTCTAGACCAGTTCCTATCTACATTCCAACAATGACAGAGACCTCTCTAGACCTAGCTAACCAAGTAGAAAGTGATGAAAGGAAGACTGAAAGAAGAGTTATGATGACAAAGCTAGCGAGAAATACGTGATGATATAGTAACATAGTGTCTCTAACCAGCCAAAAACGTGGTACATGCAGGAATCCTGGCAAGATTTGCCAGAAAGGAAGGGTAATGATGTGAAGGGTGGCCTTCTCCATTAAGGGGAGGTTCTCATTACACCCCGCCCCCTCACTCAATCATGGGTCATTGGTCACTCCGACCCAATATCTGCTAACCCCCACTGACCACCCAATCCCCTATGGACCCTACAAATTTGTTCGGTGACTGAACCTTCGTCGATTTATTGCTTTCGTCGATGTAGGACCGTGGGGTGAGACAGGTAGACAAGGATGGTATTCTCCTGAGATGTCTACAGCTGCACTGATAGCTACAGCAGTAGCAAAAACCTGATCTACTGGTGAAACCTTTTGCCATTTGAGAAATGGTACAAAAGGCTGTAACAATGAATTCTTTATAGAAGACCATTCACTATGGATGTTATGTCTCTTTCAGGGAGTCAGTGGACGGATATAGCGGTATAAACAGTCGGTTTCCAATAGCCATGACCCGGGATCGAATTCTGCATTGTTTTCTGATTTCAAAAAAATGCTTCAATGCCCCCCGATTTTTGCTAAAGTCCAACTCCGTTAGTGAGTGCAAGAAACCTAACGGGACTCTGACACAGTTTTAAGTGTCAAAATTCGAACTTCTTTCTACATGTGTAGACATGTGGTGTACTTACAGTAAAAGCAGTCGCTAACTACCATTTACCATGATTATCATGGCCTGTACCAGGTCTATTAGGGCGAGGTCGGATGTGATAATAATAAAAATATGTCTCTTTAATTTCAAGATTTCAAATTCCTAGCCAGTCTATATTTAGGAGATTTCCTTAGTCTTAGTAAAATAAATTGTTGGACACCTGCGCCGCCACTCAAGTATAACACGTGACCGGAAGGATGACGTCGGCACCCCCCTCCAACTGACTGTAAAGTTTAGCCTAACGACGCTGTTGTTTGTTTACCTTCTACGGAGGATGTAACTTCTTTGTTTCCTCTCTTTCCCTTTTTAATCTTTATATAACCTATGCTTTAATAAATTAGTTAGTGCAAGGCTCTTGTCCTAAGTGTAACCAAGTACCTTGTCTACACCCCTACAAGATAAATGATGTGTGATATGGTTGATGTGCAAATAGGGAGTAATGGGGAAGGAGGACAGTCGCTCTAGGCGCTCGATCAGCAAAGGTACTGTAGGAAGGCAACATTTTGAGTTTAACGAAAAAAAAAGGGGGGTTGATTTACAACAACAAAGGCTTTTATTAGGGCCCATTGCCCTGTATGGATTCGCCATACAACAACAAAATAATACAGTATTTTTTCTCCTTTTCCCCATGTGCACGTGAGTCTTTGTTTGAAAAGGGGATTTATTTACACATCTGTTCTAAAACTTTCCTCACTACCTCTTTTATGTATGAATCTATTTACAATTGATCTGTAGAAATTATAGAATTCTATTGCTATATTTTTTTGAAATAGTTCTCAGCGTCTTTAGTGGGTTGATAGATCTTCAGAAGGTGTTTTTAAGAGGGGTTGATTTACGTAGAAATATATTTCCTTTTAGATTATTTTTTATTGAGAGTCAACGATAATAATATTTGTAATATCTGAAGTGGAAGCTTGGGTGTATGGAGAATGTTGGTGGAACGACTGGTTCCTTTGTCATCATCACCAGCATCTAAGGAAATATCTTTGTTGTAAATAACTCATTCAGAATATATTCTAGCAAAATATCTATGTTATATTCAATTTAACATTTATTAATATATAAATATTTTTTCTAATTTGACCAAAAAACAAAAACCTTTTTATTATTATTTTTTTGTTCTGTTGTGTATATAGAAATTTGTTTTTTCTTTTGGGTTGGTTAAATGTGTGTTTTTTCTAATAAACCTATTTGCCACAAATATTATATAGTTAAATTTGTTTTAAATAAAATAAGCATATTTGCTAATAATTGATATTTCATTCTTCTTTTTTTTTTTTGGTAAGTAAAATTTGCATTCGACAATCTAAAAATGACTTAATAATTATTTACTATTTTTTTATTCCCTCACCCCGAATATAAGATGTACACAGAAATAAAAATAAAATGCATTGACAGGTTAAAATATGTAGTCAGCACATAAGCTCGGGATTCCTCGTGAGATGTGTACACAGCGCATGTGTTCAATCACAGTAGCATTTAGTATAGTGCGATAAAAACAACAAAAAAAAACTTATTTGGAAAACCGTTTAAAAGCGAAAACGTGTAAAACAAGTACCGTGTAAATCGGGGGATAGGTGTATTTAAATTTATTTTTTTAAAATTTATTATTAATTTTGATATTTATATTTGTTGCTCTTGCTAAACTGTCTCATTACTACTCTGGTATTTTATTAATTTTATTTTTGCTTTAAAAATGAATTGTCGTGAAATCCTGAAGTTTGTCTTTCCTAATTCTCTACGTTACATTTTGGTGGAGATGCTGGGTAAGTTGTAAGATGCTGGGTAAATTAGGGAAGACAAACTTAAGATCGCTGAGAAGACTTTGATGCTATGGGTGCTGACGTGAGAGGGATTAGGAAGTATAAAGTCTTCGTCGATGAAAGAGGAGAAATGCTCCCGATTGGTTATTTCCTCGCGCACAACGAGGGCTCCGACTATAACAAACCGACACATTTTAACAACAAAATAAGGAACAGCCATTTCACGAACCGCAACAACAGCTCAACGAATATAATACTCCCCCTAAATATTAAAACTGATAAACACATCTTTTGTAAGACAAAGAGCAGCACTCCTAGAAATCTGATTCTCCAATCCCATATAAACATCAGAAATGCTTATAACAAATTGAAGGAGTTTTTAATTAATGATTTTATTTAATCATACAAACATTACAATTATAACATAATAGAAATAAAACATAATGGGAAATACAGCAATCAAAATATATATGTGCTATCGAACAACTACAACAACATCAGAGTGGTCAAAAATCAATAAAAATGTCATCAATGATAATAAGCTTGGAAATTAAATCCAACGAAAATCTTTAAAATGAAATTTTGCCATCGAACCGGTATGGAAACCACCAAAAAACAAAGACATAGCCTGGAGAATGAAATCACGCGCACTGCCGTATCCCAGACGCCTTGGTAAATCGCGACGTGCAGGGGACCACCGACAATAGAACACCACTATTTCGATTGCCCGTCGTTAGCATTCTTTTATGTAATGTTAAAACATATCTGTAAGAATATTGATTCACGTTTTGTTTTTGATCGACGGAAATTCGTTTTTGATCATGTAACAACGGAAAAGATACAAATATTTAACATGGCCAAATACTTAATATACAAATTGTGGATAAGTATAGATTTTAACTAGGAATACAATATCGAGTTTAACTCACTTTTAGAGGCTCATGTCTAATATATACAGGGTGTCCCAAAATAGCGGAGTTAAAAATTTTTTAGCCATAATTTTATTACACAAAAGAAAATTGAACAAATATATTACAAATTCCTAACAAATATATTAACAATGGTTACTATCTAACAATTATTTCAGCCGGTTACAAAGTGACCTCCCTTGGCGGTAATGTAGAAGTCCAAACGAGACTTGAAACTTTCGGCTATGGGGCGCAAGTCCTCCGGCGACAATCGGTCCCATTCTCGGCGCAGGGATCGCTTCAGCGACTTCAAACTTTTGGGGGTGTAGCACAGGCCCTGGACCACACGCTGTAATCCATCGGGTTGAGATCAGGTGAGTAGGGTGGCCATTCCCCCGACGTGATGGAGTCTGGAAAATGGACCCTGCACCAGTCCTGAGTCAATTTCGTCTTGTGAGCCGGCGCGGAGTCCTGCTGGAACGTCCAATCCACATCGCCGAAGTGCTGTTGACACCACGAGAGTACGACGGCCTCGAGATGTCGCGGCGATACACTTCTTGGTTGATTTTGACCCCCTGATCCGCGAAAACGAGGGGAATCTTGCCACTGGCGCAAATCCTGGCCCATACCATAACCTATTGAGGATTTTGGTGGTGGTCACATGTAGTTTACTTACAGTACAAGCTATCATAACCCACCATGACTATCATAAAACTACGATGTGATAGAGAAACAAGCCATAGTTCTAGCCATAACTTATTCGACGAGAAACATAAATCAGTTGGTAAATTGGATTTTGCTCAGCCGACGTGAATCTTGAGGATGAGAGGGAAAAATCCCACGGATTCTGTGACGTAATTTATGAGGCACTAAAACGGGGATACAATCTGGCAACACAGATTAGAAGCTGACGTCATAGTGAGTCAGGGTGACCGAGCTGATGGAATTTCCATGCTGCCAGATAAAATAGCGTCGCAGCATGAGTCTATAGGGATTCCAAGACCCCCCCTTACATATAACTCCCCTTTCTTTTTGCACGCCCACGCACGGCCCCCTAATGGAAGCCACCCCCCACCCCATATCGCTTTCACAGGTCGTGGTTGACCGCCCATTGTGCCAATAATATCTGGGAACAAAAGCTGAAATGGCTCTAAGTGTTCTTTATGATGAGCCATTCATTTTCGTTATATATCTCTGATCGCAGATATAGGATGTACAAGAGAAGTTAATAATGATCAGAAGTGTTTTGCTCTAATCTATGTAATTTGCCAATGGCTGTTTGCGGTAGAGAAACGTTCGAAGTACATATATTTACACACAAACACAAAGATTTATTAAGACCACCGGTCTTATACAGATTCACCACAGGAAGAAAGGATTCATAGATGGAGCTCCTGTACATATATTTACATATATTAAAAATAAAGAAAGCATATCCTGACCACAAGCATATGTGCTTTTTAGATAGCAGAGCGCCATCTAGTGGAGCAAAAATAAACTAACGTTTATTTAACTTGCTCCGTGATATTTGACCGACCCAATTTCTTGATAAATAAAGCCTACTCCACGTTGACGAGCAACAACAGCGCGAAACGCGTTCGTGGATGGCTTTCCTTGATTTATCAAGAAATTGGGTTGGTCAAATATCACGGAGCAAGCTAAATAAACGTTAGTTTATTTTTGCTCGACTAGATAGCGCTCTGCTATCTAAAAAGCACATGTGCTCGTGGTCAGGAGATGCATTCTTTATTTTTAATATCAACACCTGACCCACTTATTTTTTTATTTTTTTTTCTATTGTTTTTTTCATTTACATATATGTCTACTCTATTTAAATGAAGAATTGTTCTGAAGTACTGTTACACGCCGCTGCTATGTCAAGGATGGCAAAATGAGCACGTTGAGTTGGTAAGGAGCACGGTTCGACTCGTCTTTATTTACCTTTGTGTATTATGGAGAACATCCTAGGAGCAATATGGCCACCCAGACCTCTCGGTCCATAAGCCGGTCCTTTTTCAGTCACCTAGCCAAGGGAATGATGCATTCTCCATGCACCGAGCGGACATTTGGTTTGGTCTCTCGCGCCCGCCTTTATGGTCTTAGCTCCATGGATTCGACCAATCAGCCCACAGGCGTCTACGAGAGTTTCATGGCCAGGTTGTTGTCCTCTCTTTTGGACTTGGTTAAACCCGTCCTACGCTCCAATAGGACTCTCGTACCCTTAGTTTCCAGTACTCCCTGAATCTGCCGACGAATCAAGGACCTCTGAGGTTGACACGGGGAACCGCGCAAAGACGGAGGGGGGGGGGGGGGGGGGGGTACTACTGTGTGTACCCTTGGTTTTCCATGACGTGCTCGGCAAGGACGCTCTCAATGGCGCACATACAGAGCAAAGACCCAAGAGTTTCAAGACTCATGGCGCTCCACGTCAGTGAAACCACTGGCACGAGAACAAACCACGCTGAGTCGCCTCTTCAATCCCTCATCCTCAAGGGTGAGTGGGGGGTGGGCTCCCCTGCCATTTTCCCAACCAACAGGCTGGTGCCAAGGCAGGGTCTTCTTTCCCCATGTATTATGGAGAACAGGCAAATAACATGTACCGATAGATAGCGGACTACCAAGAACGAAGTCTGTACGCCATATAAAGCAGAGAACATCAATCAACAACCGCCGTCAACAACGAGAGTGGACAACTTCAATTTTGGCCAGCTGGTTCCTGATTGGTCCATGCTTCCCCCCCAGTCCACATGTGATGAACGCCTGCAACCTCCTTCGGACAATCGTCCTAACAGTATAGAATATTAATACAAAGCAATAATTCCCCATCTATATATAACAAATGAAAACATTAAGACGCGAATGTTTCTTTTCACAAATAAATCAAACTTCTACTGTCCTTACTGTGATAAAAAATATATATATTTTGAGGGCTTGGCTCATCAGTGGTAGAAACTTGATTTATTTGTGAAAAGAAACATTCGCGTCTTAATGTTTTCATTTGTTATAGTATTGAATATGCATGTGTATAATCAAAACATCCCGCTAGTAGATTAAATTGGTGATAGTGCTTAGAGGGTTGACCATTGATGAGCCAGGCTCTCCCAATATTGTCTAATGGGCAGTAGAGAATTTTTGTTATTTGATAAAGAAACATTTTTCTCGTTCAAATAGTAAACAAGATGTATTTTTCAGCGCGGTATCTATAATTTAAAAAGTAAAGTATGATGCAAATGTTTCTTTTTAAAATAAAACCATTTTCTTCTGTCCTTACTGCAATGATATATATTAGAAGGGGATCTGGCTCATCAATGGTGAACTCTCCAAGCGGTTTCGCCAGTTTATAATTTCAAATACACAGATGGAATATTAATGTAATATATTGAATGTTCGTTGTATGTGCTTATTTTTCTTATATTCCATGCAATGACGCGTTTCAGCCGATGAATATATATATATATATGTCGTAGCTAAATGAAGAGGCGCAGCCGTTATGCCAAGCGAACAGCGCACCAGTGATGTCCGCCACCTTTATTTTTTGTCCAGCTTTATAGATGGATGAATTTACATATTTACATTTTAACACAAGCGTTACATATTTACATACTCATTTTGACGAAAATAAATTATACCTCTTGGAATTAACTATACAAGTTATGACATATATATATATAGAGTGATATTCTCCTTTATCTATTATCAGAATTGTAACGAATGAATATATAACTTCTAATCTGTATTTTGCTGATAGAAATATTCTATATTTAGTAACTGTTAGTTCATATAGTATGATAGTACTGGTTTTTTAGTCTCTCTCTCTCTCTCAGTAGTTTATTCTTATATTCAAAGCAATGACGAGTATTAGCCGAATAAATGAAATTTCGGTTGCGATTGTTTTTTTTTTAATGGCAACGAACATAGAAAGATAGATTACTTCTAATTTGTATTTTGTTAATGGAGAGAGAAAGGTGAAAAACTATATTACGATGCACTAGCACGCCATCTGTTATCAAAATTAGAAACTATTTTAGACGTATAAGATTCTTTTTGAAATAAAATAATTTCTATTGCCCTTACTGCAATGGAAAAATTAATGGGAGGGCCTGGCCCATCAGTGATGAACCTTCCCAGCGGTTTCCCCAGTTTATTTCAAAAAGAATCTTACGCGTTTAAAATTAAAAAAAAACTATATATATGTGATATTATCCTGTCGACTCTTCTGTGATATTATCCTGTCGACTTTCAATGTGACAATATAGTGGTAATAATGTGGTGGGGAAAGGGAAATAATCACGCCACAAATTGGTAGAGGAATTTAGAAGCCATCCGAGAGAGAGAGGTAGTGCGAGGGGCTGTGCGCTGAACGACCGTCTGTCGTACGCCCCCCGCAAAACTGTCCAAAAATAGTCCTCAGGTGTTGACGGGCGGGCCCCATTTGCCGCCCCTTTGGAATGTCGCTGCTTTCTCAATTGACCGGATTTTACATCCCATCTCTCTCTGGGATGGCTCTAGGTTTGTTTTATTATTCCTGGAAGGGTATATATTATGACATATATGTGTACCAATGGTTGCACATGTTTCCTTTCAAAATGTATTAAAAATAAGGAAACATTTTGTTTTAACACCCCCAGTACAAAACGTAGAGTTGGTGATAAGGAATGAGTCACAACACCAGTTTAGCAAATTCAAACAGAAAGCCAACAACCTGTATACCATGTTTATAAAATGCATTGTTTTATTATTTTAATGCGTTTTTTTAAAGGGAGAGGTGCCTCTTTTGGTACAGGAGTATCACTTTCTCGAAAACTTCATGTTATTTATATAATTATGGCCTTCTAGGATTGAACAATTACTAATGTATTACCAGACCAAAAAAATATTGTAGCAGCGAAATAACAAACATAACTACCGACATTTCTTAATTGCAAAATAAAACAAGGTAATAAGACCAGCCTTTTGTCTGAAGATGGTAACAACGCTGTTACCGAAACGTCACACACTATTATTTGGATTGGGTCTTATTACCTTGTTTTATAACCTATAATCCAAATTATGCCTTATTAATTGCAGAATGACTTTTCGGTTTGAATAATATATTTTATTTTATAAACGTTTCGGAGGCAAGGATGTCGTAATTATTAATCAATATTGAACTTTTTTAATGAATTCCAAACTATTATAGACAACACACACACAACACAACACACACAACACACACACACACACACACACACTCTCTCTCTCTCTCTCTCTCTCGACCGGGCGGCACGCTTTGGTCGAGCTCCGCCATTTTTCCACCCTGGCGGGTGTATGAACGTTGGTGCCACGTCAAGTCTGGTATGGGCGGATAGCCCTTTTGATGCCGAACAATTGTCTGTAAGGCACGGCTTAATATCCCAACCCAACGCGGAGATATCTGCGAAAAACCAATTGCAGATTGTAAATTCAATCGAAATGCAAGAATCAGCCAACAATGTAAATCTGCCTACTGGCGAACGGTATGCAAATTCTACCGCGTTGCATGAATTTGCAGCTACAACGCCTTCGTCTGGTGTGGTTCCAAGCCGACAGAACTGGGCGGAAATATCTGAAGATCAAGGTCCTGATTCTGGAGACGACTATACTGTCGTTCGAAACAAAAGAAGACGCCGCGACACAACAGCACCGCGCGTCACGGCCGCACAGTCCAACAGTGCTGGACCGGCAACCAGGCGACAAAGATCCTCGCCTGCACTCATCCCTCGGGTCCAGGAGATCAGGACCACGAGGGCGCACATCGCGGAGGCCAGGGCTCGCCAGGCGACCTGCACCGAGGAGCAGTGCTTCTTCTTGGAGTACTGCCCTAGCTACGTGCAGTACCACTACCTCAAGGCTATTGGAGGTATTGTCGGAGGAACAAAAAACATCGCTCAATTCTCCAAGGTAAACGGCCAGTACCTGGTGGGCCTCACCAGCACATCCATGGCGGAGCGACTAATCCGGGAAGGCCTTGAAGTTGAGGGAACCCTCCTCAGGACCTTCCCCTTCAGGAAAAGTGCAACTAGAATCACAATTGGGAACCTGCCCTTCTTCGTGCGGGACGCCGTTGTGATTGACGCCCTTGCACGCTTTGGGCGTGTGACCTCCATAGCCCCCAAACAACTTAAAGTGGGCGAATTTGAATTTACCGACGGCCGCCGGGAGGCCTTTATCCTCCTCCATGACGGCATAACCGTCGAGAAGCTGCCCACCCGCTTCGAGATCAAAATCAAGGGTGAGGCCTGGCCCGCTTACATCACATATGGCATCAAATGCTCAAGATGCCACGGACAGGGACACAGGAGAGCCAGCTGCCCCCTGCTCCATGGGCAGTCCACCACCTACAGACGAGCCTCACCGCCCTCTACCACCGGCCTTCCACCATCAACCGCGCCTGGGCTGCCCGGGCAGTCTTCGGCCGTGCCTCCTGCGCCAGCACCTCCCAATCCATCTAACAGGGCTTCTGGCGCCCCATCCGATTCCTGCGCGGCGCCTCTACCACCTGAGGTGCCAGGGCCATCCACACCAGCGCCCCCGGTCTCGCCCACGCAGGCGGTGACTACAACTCCCCCACCAATGACCCCTTCACCTGTGGTTCCCATGGGCCCTCGCTCGGCGGCGTCGCGTCCTGAGCTGACGCCTCCTGCTCAGCCGGATCTCGTTGCCCCGCCTTGCCCCCTGCCCACCCAGGAGACCCTCGGACCTGCATCCTCCACACCTGATGTTGAGATGACCCCCGCGGACAAGAACTCCACTTCCTCTGGGTCATCTAAAAAGAAAAGCGCTAGGGACGCAGCCGCAGTTTCAACACCCTCACTGCCTGCGCCTCAGCCTGCTAAACCGACGCAGCCTGCTCCACACAGGAAAGAATCAGCCCCAGCTAAAGTGGCCTCTCTGCCTACACTGCCTATCAAGACCGATGAAGACCGTAAGAAATGGCTCCTTGACACTTTCAAGGCATTGGACCACAGAAACATCTTGAGACCCATACTCAACTGGATCGATGAGGACTCTATCATTAATTCGGTCCTGTGCCCCCAGGACTCTTGGAATTATTTTCACAACACACCGCGAGACCAAAGGAGGATTCTTGCGGGCTTCTTAGACAAGGTCATCGGGCGCGCCCGGGGTGGCGACCAGACTACTCTGGACGGACTGCTCAAATTCAAGGAAGCTCTGTAGCTACCGACTGAGACCAAAACGTCCCTTTGGGAAGGTGCTCCGCCTGGTGTGAAGTCCCACTTCCAGGAATACTGTAAATGTTTCTTAACTCTTATTATAATGTAACTACTCTTGTAAATTTTTCTTAACTCTTGAATGTAAACATTGACTGGTATGTCAATAAAATATGTTTAAATTGTCAATTGTCACACACACACACACAACACACAACACACACAAACACACGTATGATTCTTTTTTAAAAAATTAGACAAATTTTCTACTGCCTTTACTGCAATGAAAAATTAATTGGAGGGCCTGGCTCATCAGTGGTGAACCTGTGGTAGATGTTTTGAAGAAATAGCCTTAGCCTTTTTTTATCAAATTATTTTTATTTATTTATTTTTTTTTTTGCTTATTCCTAGCACACGTGGTACAGGCCATGATAATCATGGTGGGTAGTTAGCGACTGCATTTTATTGTAAGCGCACCACATGTCTACACATGTGAAAGCAGTTCGACTTTGCACTTACAAATGTGCCAGAGCTCCGTTTGGTTACTTGCACCCGCTGGTGGGGTTGGACTTTTGCAAGAATCGGGGGGCCATTGGTACATTTTTTTTTTAAACAGAAAAAAGTGTCCAATGCGGGGATCGAACCTGGGTCGTAGTGGTCGTAAACCAAATAGTTTAACCAGCCTTCCACTTGTTGTTGTAGTTTTTATCACATAGGCGCTTAACTTGACTTTTAAACTATCGATATCATAATAAGTTCTCTGGTTACTTGTACAGAGTGGTGAAGTTGGACTGCTGCAAAATAGATAACAGTGGTTTCTTCTAATATCCTACTAGCTGATAGACAGTGTTCAGAACAATATACACCAATACCTCGCTTTAGGTCGTTTCGTTTTGCGTTTTTTTTTTTTTTTTTTCGAAGTTGCGTCGCTGCTTAAATTTTACTGATTTTCACTGTGCGTCGTTAGATTTTCGAAGTTGCGTTGTTTTGGATTCGAGTCTTTAATTTTTTTTCCCTAAAATATGGCAACACCTTTGTTTTTGATTGCGCCTTCACATATTTTCACTTTGCGTCGTTTCAATTTGCGTCGTGTTTTTTTGGAACGTAACCCCGACGCAATGCGAGGTATGGGTGTAGACGATCTGTCCCTTCATTTGTAACTATTTTAGATAGATTGTTAAAGGGTTTATATAAAAACTTTCAATAAAAATTAATCAGACGTTTCGCAGAATCAGGAGATGTCTTTGTTTAATTTTATCCAACTGATGTCAGTAAAATTTCACTTTTGTGTTATTTCTTCACATAGTTTGGCCTTCTCACGGCCTTAAATAACTGTTTTCATGATTTTTCAGGATGCCCCAAAGACCAGCTTTTTGTTCGTTGAGGTATAACTTGCAACACGCTGATGAAGGCCAACAGCCCGAAACGCGTACGTGGTGATATTTTCTTGATTAAACAAGAATGGGTATTTGGCCAATTTTGGAATAATAAAAAAAATCAGCGATTAGTTACAAGTTATTCCGATAGATGGAGAAGATCAGCAACTCTTAGTTACAAGACCATGGAAATACAGATTGTTTTTTTTTTGTCTGAATTTACCAAAACTGGTGTTTAAGCTAGTTCTTTATCATCACCATTAGGTTTTGTATACAGAGGTGATAAATCAGATTCATTGTTTTTAATGTATTTTTAAAGGGAGAGGTACCACTTTTAGGGTTTATATAAAACTGTATATAAATACATATAGTTTATAAATTACTAGAAATAAAATTTTCTATTACATTTATCCCCATTCATATATTTATATGTTTTAGTAAAAAACACAAACGTCCTCGATAAAGAGAGGCGAGTTGCCCCTTGAAATATCGGATAAATAAAAATATTTATAAATCCAATATATGCATATTTTCTGAATATATTTATATTTTTTAAAAATTATCTTATTAAAATTCTTTATTCTCCGACCCTATTTAAAAAAAATAATAAATCATGAAGAGAAAATATTTGAGCTGATATTTTATTGTAATTAGGACATCTATTAAAGAGAAGAAAAAAAAAGGTCGAAATAATGATTAAAATAAATATATAATAACCATAAATAGTGAGGACATTTTATTATTCAAAAATAAAATTATTTAAAAAAAAAAATTTGAAGAATAAAAAAATATTCGAAAAAAATTATATCAAAAGATTATTTTTAAAAAAGAATCAGACGACACACACTTTATAAATCAACAAACGAGTAAATATTATGAAGGCACAGAGTGTTCCATTTAAATAGAGTTCAATTGAGCAATACAATTTTGCATTATTCGAATTGTATACAATGCCTGGGCAGACGACGTTGCTACATAATATTTAGATATAGCAGCAGAATGGGGGGGTTAGAAATCGATGAGAGATTATCACGTGACTGGGTTGAGCCAATAAGGAGAGGATTCGTGGCAATTTTATTACAAAGTCGATATTTCCCGTGCAGACGATGAGATATCAAAGCAGACGATTCCTTTTCCTTCAAAAACTGAATCAAAATGAGAACAAATTTCTTTCGTCTGAAATAATTTATCAATTTCTATATATTCCTCTTCAATATTTATATATATCAACCTCATATTTCATCTCTAAATAAAATTAAATGATTTAATTTATGTTCTAAATTTGATTATTATATCGGTATTTTTATTAAACTATTTTTTAAAATACATATTTTAGTATTAATACAAAAATATCATAAAAACAATATACATTTAATTTAAATAAAAATCATTTTCTAATAAGTTACAAGCGAGTTTAAATATGAATATTTAAAAATAGTTATAAATTTGATTGGTAGATGGCGCGACAATTTCGTTCGCTTGACACTCGCGTATTACACAGAGAATAGTTTTGTTATTAAATTTTATATGTAGATTTATAATAATATATATAAATTATTAGCTTATATAAAAACCTCATTAAGAATAATTATTTAATATAATTTCATTATGTTTTTTTTTACGGATTTTTTTTTTTCAAAACAATAAAAAAAAAAATAATAATAGAGAATGGAATTAATAATTTTAAAAAGTGTGAACGTTAAAAGATTGTTGATATAGGGAAAACTCCATAGTGACGAATTATAATGAAAATTTATAATTCAACATTCACTTGGACAATTTAGATGTTTTTTTATTATTATTATTTTTTTTTTATGATAGCATAACGAATACATTCATGGACAAAATTTAAATGGAAAGTATTTGATGTCGACGGGAGGATTTTGTTCACACTTGGTTATCTCATGTGTCTTCAATAAAGGCCACTGTAATATCTTTCATAGTTATTGTATGAATCCCGATATACATGCTGAAAGGTACAACTTCCTTCAGTTTTGTCCATGAGTGTATATTGGTTATCTCGTGTGTCTTCAATAAAGGTCACTGTAATATCTTTCAGAGTTATTGTCTCAATCCCGATATAAATGATAAAAGGTACAACTTCCTTAAGTTTTGTACATGAATGTAGATATATATAAATTCAACCTCTGAATTTTTTTTCTTAAATACTATCAATTAAAAAAAGGCAACACAATAATGTAGATTAGAAATGGGTGTCGTGATGAGTTCGGTCATAGAACAGGCCTTCTTCTGGTGTGATATATCAAAGAGACACTAAAATATCCTAAAATATTCGGTCATATTGAACATTATTGTGTAAAATTCATCATTATTAATTTATTATCATATTTTATCATTGAATTGTTCTAGCCATGATTGACTTCTTGTCTACTTCATGTATAATTCTTGTCTACCCTTTGTGTCTTTATTTTCTACTTCATGTATAGCTCTTGTCTACCCGTTGTGTATTTCTCGTCTATTTCAGGTATATCCCTTGTCTACCCTTTGTGTATTTCTTGTCTACTTCAGGTATAGCTCTTGTCTACTTCAGGTATAGCACTTGTCTACCCTTTGTGTACTTCTTGTCTACTTCAGGTATAGCTCTTGTCTACCCATTGTGTACTTCTTGTCTACTTCAGGTATAGCTCTTGTCTACTTCAGGTATAGCTCTTGTCTACTTCAGGTATAGCTCTTGTCTACTTCAGGTATAGCTCTTGTCTACTTCAGGTATAGCACTTGTCTACTTCAGGTATAGCTCTTGTCTACTTCAGGTATAGCTCTTGTCTACCCTTTGTGTACTTCTTGTCTACTTCACGTATAGCCCTTGTCTACCCTTTGTGTATTTCTTGTCTACTTCAGGTATAGCTCTTGTCTACCCTTTGTGTATTTCTTGTCTACTTCATGTATAGCTCTTGTCTACCCTTTGTGTATTTCTTGTCTACTTCATGTATAGCCCTTGTCTACCCTTTGTGTATTTCTTGTCTACTTCAGGTATAGCTCTTGTCTACCCTTTGTGTATTTCTTGTCTACTTCATGTATAGCTCTTGTCTACCCTTTGTGTATTTCTTGTCTACTTCATGTATAGCCCTTGTCAATCCTTTGTGTATTTCTTGTCTACTTCAGGTATAGCTCTTGTCTACCCTTTGTGTACTTCTTGTCTACTTCAGGTATAGCCCTTGTCTAACATTTGTGTATTTCTTGTCTACTTCTGGTATAGTTATTATCCATAATAATTTTTACGTGATTGGAGGGAACTTTGTGAAATATTGGTGTTTTAAAGGATTCGGGGTTTTATTTCAGACCAAGGTTTAAACTAGAATTGCATTTGTAAAGTAATAACACGCCATATATAAGAAATTGAAGCTTTAAAACACGAATCTTTCTTTAAATCATTAAAAAACTTCTATTGTCATTACTGATATGAATAAAATATATATTGGGAGGGCTTCGCTTATCACTGGTGAACCCTCCTAGCAGTTAGGTCAATTTAATCTACCAGACACCGCTTCTTTGACCTCTAATACTGTATTGGAAAGCTTATGTCCATAGTGTACTTGAATACCATTTCTAAGATTCCACCCTTCAGTTCAGCATATATAATCAGAATCGTCCAATGCAGTATTAGAGCTGTAAGAAGCAGGTTGGTAGATTGAATTTGCAAAACCGTTGGAAAGGTTAACCACTGGTGAGCCAAGCCCTCCCAATATATTTTTTCATCGCAAAAAGGACAGTATAAGTTTTTTTATGTATAAAAGAAACATTTGTAAATTAATGATTTCACTTCATATACAGTAGAACCTCCCTGTAAAGAACAACACCTAATTACAGAGCCAAAGTGTTCTTTAGGGAGAGGTGTCCTCTTACCAGAGAGTTTCTATATAGTAAATAATGGTAATTTTGCAATTTAAAACTATCCTTTGAAGAGAGGTGTCCTCTTACCAGAGAGTCGCTAAATAGTAAAAATGGTAATTTTACAAATGAAAACTGTCCTTTGAAGAGAGGTGTCCTCTTACCAGAGAGTCGCTAAATAGTAAAAATGGTAATTTTGCAAATGAAAACTGTCCTTTGTAGAGAGTTGTCCTCTTACCAGAGAGTCGCTAAATAGTAAAAATGGTAATTTTGCAAATGAAAACTGTCCTTTGAAGAGAGGTGTCCTCTTACCAGAGAGTTTCTATATAGTAAATAATGGTAATTTTGCAAATGAAAACTATCCTTTGAAGAGAGGTGTCATCTCATGGAGGTTTTTACTACTGTATTTTTAATTGTGTCTAGTCCTAAAAATAGGGTTTAGTCTCAAATCAGTTAGGTCTTAAACCGAGACTGGGGAATGTCATATATAACAATCATATATAGAAAAACTGTCTTTTTTTTCACGGAAATTTAGATAAAAATCCTGTGAAGAAGGATGTGTATGGAAAGAACAGTTTTAAATAGAGTTAAGCCTCACAAGATCACGTTGTCTGACGCAATATCTTGCTCTCTTACATTCACGTTGTTAAATCCACCCCTCAAATCTGGGGACTCGAGAGTCACCGCCCTGTTTACCCTCTGAGAAAACTATAAGAAAACTTTTGATTCTCTCAATAATGAGTAGCGAGATTTTTCAGATTCCATCTCAACGTTATTCTGATCTCTGCTGGACATCGGACTCTCCTCTCCGCATACTCCTTACAGGTCCTTGCTCAGGACTTCTGTTAATAAGTCTGTTTAATGACAATTGTGTAATTTTTAAAAGTTCTCTATAGCGTTTCGTTTATATCTTTAATTCTGTAAATGAACTTTTACCTCAAAAACTCTCGCTATACACTTGGTTAAATAATCATGATGATCAAAATGAGGGAAGACAAAACTTCAAAATGAGACATGTGACAATTTATTTTGTTCAAAAACAGTGGGGCATTGAAATCAAGCTACTATGGAACAAATACCATGCAAACATTGTTACATCAATTTTAATGCGCCTTACATTTATTCAAAATATTCTATGATATTTAATATTTATTTAAAACAGAATATTTAGAGAGAGAGAGAGAGAGAGAGAGAGAGATTATCATTATTCCTTTTTATAGTTTCATTCCTTTTGTAATATTTATTGTACATATATCTTGATTGGTTATTGGAGCGGGAGAGGACCTAGAGAGAGACGGCGGATCACGACCTATAAATAAACACAATAACTTTGAAAGGTAATTTATTTTTTTTTACTTTTATATATTTGCTTTGAATATGGAAACCCGCTCGGGAAACGTGTATAACACCAAGAAGGAAGAAACCAAGGTCGACGACCCTGCAAAGCTGCAACTTGGTGCAACAATACAATATAGCCGACTAAATTTTAATTTGAAAAGGATAAGTTTTTATTTGAGAGTTTAAGATTTTTATATATATAAAAAATAAATAAACATAAACTCAATCACAGGCTCTACTTTCTGGAACTTAGACATCAGCAATGACAAAGGACCATTTGACTTCCTACTGCCATAAAACAAATGGCCTGTGGCCTGTAGAGACAAAATATAATAATCAGTTGATAATTTCAAATATAGTCTGCCACACAATAGAGTTTATCAACTGAGTGTTCTATCTCGGACGTCATATTTACATATAGACCTTCCAGTTCTATATATATGTCGTAGCAACGTGAGGGGAGATAGAAGCCAGCGCCGAAGAAGTAAGTTTCAGGACTTACTGAGGACTTGTGTGTAGCCAAATGAATCCCTCCAGAATGAACGAGCGGATTAAAGAGTCCCACACGGAGGACCGCAGAAAGAAGAATGGTCCCGTCCCATGGACCGCTGCTCCCTCTAATCCTTACAGGATTACCTGCGCCAAATGACCCGTCCCAACTTGCCAAAAATGACTGCCCAGATAAATGACCTCTGGACTGTCGCTGGGAATGGACGCTGCTATAGGTGACGTCACTCGATATATTTGCATATAAGTTTCATTTTGTTGATAATAACGCTCTATGCAAATCCGCGTTAAACTGAAGAGTAAATAGAATATAATATTTTTTATTAAATTCGTTTTTTTTTTAAGAAATTGATATTCGATACTAGTAGAAAAAATGTCTGAGTTTTTTTTTTTTTAGAAAAATGGAGGCAACTTTGGAGCTGCAGTTCTTTATCGGGCCAATCTTATGTTCATATACAGTAGAACTTCCTCCCTATAAAGGACAACACCTAATTGCAGAGCCAAAGTGTTCTTTAGGTAGAGGTGTCCTCTTACTGGAGAGTTGGTAAATTGTAAAAATTGTAATTTTGAAGATGAAAACTGTCCTTTGTGGAGGGATGTGCTCTAGCGGGAGTGTCCTCTTGTGGAGGTTCTACTGTATATATATATATATATAGTGTAAAAACTATATAATAAAAATATAACAGTGATACTACATTTAAAACTTAAGGAGCAAACTGATCAGAATGATAAATCATATCAAATAATCATATCAAATAAAACTCCATACAGATTATAATTATCTTTTATTGTTTGATTATGAAAAAATAAATTATAAAAGTAATTTTAGAAAAAATAACTTCAGAACTTTTGTTTTTTTCATTGTTTAGATAGTTTAAAGATGTTTTTTATTAGTTATTCTTAAAAATATAACAGATAACAAACAGTAATATCTATATTTTTATAGATTAATTATTCATTTTATTACAAATTTAATCAACACAAAAATAAATATATTTAAAAAAAAAAATTTCTCAATAGAATAACAAACTAAAAAACTAAAAAAAACTACCAGCATATTAGGGTTAGCACCTCTTTTATGTTAATTTAAACTCGCTAAGAATTGCCTAAGAAAGAATTGTCAAACTTGTCCCTCTCTTAAGAACCATGACACATTTCAAACGACTAGTTGTAAATTAGTAAATACTATTTATAAATTAACATGCCAAATTTGTCAATTATCATATATAGGACAAACGTGTAATCCATTAAATATACGAATAAACCTACATAGAAACCACGCTAAAAAATCAATTGGTAATATATATATGAAAGAACACAATCAATTACATACTTTTAACAACTTTAAGATAGAAATACTAGACATATGTCAAAACAAAAAACAACGACTATTATTAGAAAACAACTACATTTATAAACACAACACATTATTCCCTTATGGACTTAATGACGAATTAAACTACACATACAAACCACAAACAGAAGAAATTTCAACTTATGAAATCAGCTGCAAATACAAAAAAAAATGAATTTAAAACTAAACCTAATAAAACTAGAGGTAAAACTACCAATAAATTAGGTTACATTGAATTTGAAGAATTACTGGACCCAAAACAAATGTACACTAACAACTTCGTCGATAAATTTATTAAAACATTATTTAAACTAAATAATAATAAATTTATCAAACTTATAGAATATATTAAAATTCATAATCTGACTAACAGATTAATAGATATCACACACGACATCTTTAAATACAGAAAAATTAAACAATCTACTAATAACATTAATATTATCATTAAATTTAATAACAATTTATTTAATCATATTAAGTTTAATGATATTTTTAATAACCAAAACATTAATAATCTTTTCCCTATAAAAAATTTAAATTTCAAAACAATCTGGAGATACAACAAAAATATAGGTAATTTAGTTTGCAATTATAACCAATTTATTAATAATTTGGCAAATTTTAAAAAAATTAAATGTAATTGCAACAACTATATTGATAAATATAAGTTTTCAGGTCATATATTAACTAGCAATTTTTCTTTTTTAAATCCAGAATATCAGGATATTTTAAATAAAGGGTATAAATATATACCTCAAATTAAACACAATTATAATAATACAATTAAATCTATATTAAAAGATATAGATATTTTCATAAATAAAACTAGTATAAAATACAGTATTCCAGAATTTACTTTTCTGGAATGGAAACATAATATTAAAAAGGAAATTATAAATTATTATAATAATACACTTAAATACACAAAACCTAATTCAGATATTCCTTCTTTTAAAGAAAATATAATTAATTTACAGAAGGACTTTATTATCACTCCTATAGATAAATGTTCCAATAACTTATCTATAATTTGTAAAAATCTATACCACGATATACTAAAAAAGGAAATTGATAATAATCATAAATACACTTTTGCTAGAACTACAGCCACAAAAATCAAAAAAGACATCAAAAACGTTGAAAATTCACTAAAAATTTATAATCACTACAAAAATCCAAACATACCAAAGTTCTATATAATTCCTAAACTACACAAAAAACCTATTTCTTTCAGAACAATCACATCTGGTATAAATTCAGTTATAAAAAACATTGATATACAATTAGCTTCAACACTACAATTTATTATAAATAAATTAACTAATAAATATAATTATAAATTTATCGACTCAAATAAAAAAATCATTAACTATTTAATGAACAATTGGACAAACATGGAAACAGTACACACATTTGACTTTGAGGACCTATATTCTAAAATAAATTTAAGAGATCTAAATAATAAAATAACCAATTTATTTAACGAAATCATTAATGACAAAACTTTCCACATTAAAATTATTCATAACAGATATAAAACAATTAAATTAGATCTTAAAACAGCAAAAACTCTACTGGAAACATTTTTAAATTTTAACTATATAGAATTTAAAAATAAAATATATATTCAATCAGAAGGAGTTCCCATGGGAACGTCTTCAAGTCCGTTATTAGCAAACTTAATATTATTCTGGTACGAAAGAGAATACTTTCTACAAAATAATGTTAACTGGCAAATGTTCCGTTATGTAGATGACATCATAATATTTAATAATCCACAGTTCAAAAATTTTATACCTAAAATTTATCCTAAATACTTGAAACTTAAGAACAATGAAAAAATTTATAGAAACAAAAAAGTTAACTTTTTAGACCTAAATATAGACCTTACAAATAATGCTATTAAAATTTATAATAAAAAAAGTAATTATAATTTCAATATTATAAAATACTGTAATATGAATTCTAATATTTCATTAAATTGTTGTAAAGGTATATATTTTGGTCAGTTTCTAAGATTTTATAGAATAAATAATATATTAGAAAATTTCATAGAAGATGTTAAAAATTTAAACATGGAATTTATTAAAAACAAATTTAGTATCAGACAAGTAAAATATTTCAACAGTATATCAATTATAAAATATTTAAAAAAAAATAAATGGAAGTATCCATTTATTAAATCAACTTTCTATAATTTCTTTCAATAATCACTACTACAAATTTATAATCTTTAACAATTAGTTAAACTTAAATTAAATAGCTAATTTGAAGATTTTTTCACAAGATTTTTAAAGTAATATTGTATAGAATTCATTTTGTTTAATCTCCAATTTCTGGGGAGGAAAATGGAAATTAAATAAAAGTGAATTTTCACAATTAATAGCTTTATTAAACTCTAATAATTTGCCTTTTTAAAGGAATATTGAAAGATGAATAAGTGTTGAATCAATTATTTTAATTTAACTGGCTGTAAAGATTATAAAATTTGGATTTCTTCCCTTAACTATCTTCTCTTTCTTCTATGAAAGTCTTGTTTTTCTACAACTTCAAAATATAAGGTCTAAATTTGTCCCCCCCCCCACAACATGTGTCATCCAGAAATAGATGTTTACAGTTGAAGGCGTTCGCGGACAAGGTAGGTACACATTATATCTGTTCATATAAATGTTTCACTGAAGTAACTTTATATTAACACATAAAATCCGGTTGAAAGGAGGTCTAGACATAATAGAGAAGGGATGAAATGTTGAAAGCTGAATTTCTATTTGAGAATTCCCGGTTCAGCAGACCTCTTTTTTCAATAATTACTCCAATTTAAGTTTTTTGTATATGTCTGGTCTACCATTAGGGCTTCAAAACATAATAACCAAACTTATAATAAAAGTTAATTCATAATATAGATATTTTACTAAATACAACTATTTTTATTCATATTTTAAAATAAAAAAAATTTAAAAAATCATTTAAAAAAAGAATAAAATATAAAATTATAAAAATATATATATATATACTAACAATCTTATCTACCTTATTCACAAAACTTTTTGTTTTCTTATTATTAGTTTGATTAATAGTGCATGGTTCTGTCTTTCTCTCTTTTTTCTAACTATCATATATATTCTCACTTCTATTATTCTATATATAGGATTAGAGTATGTCTAAATGACGTGTAAAAGCCGATACAAAAGACGTTACGTTGTTAAAGTTTATTGTTATTAATTATAAATATATAATTAACTAGATGATGTTTTAGAAGTAAAGGATTTTTTTTTCTCTCTATCTATACTAAATAATAACAATTTACAAATTTTATAATTTGAATTTAAATAATCAAAATAATGAAGATAATTTTAATAGAATACTTAACTATAAAACTATACAACTATTTATTTTTATAATTAATTTAGATTTAGCTTGCTAATCTAACCAAATCTACTTGATATGATTTATCATTCTGATCAGTTTGCTCCTTAAGTTTTAAATGTAGTATCACTGTTATATTTTTATTATATAGTTTTTACACTATATTAATTCATATGAGCTTGCTCTATGATATATTTTTATATATAATATAATATACAAATTTAATTATATATTAGATATTCTAATATAAATAAAACTCCATACAGATTATAATTATCTTTTATTGTTTGATTATGAAAAAATAAATTATAAAAGTAATTTTAGAAAAAATAACTTCAGAACTTTTGTTTTTTTCATTGTTTAGATAGTTTAAAGATGTTTTTTATTAGTTATTCTTAAAAATATAACAGATAACAAACAGTAATATCTATATTTTTATAGATTAATTATTCATTTTATTACAAATTTAATCAACACAAAAATAAATATATTTAAAAAAAAAAAATTTCTCAATAGAATAACAAACTGAAAAACTAAAAAAAAACTACCAGCATATTAGGGTTAGCACCTCTTTTATGTTAATTTAAACTCGCTAAGAATTGCCTAAGAAAGAATTGTCAAACTTGTCCCTCTCTTAAGAACCATGACACATTTCAAACGACTAGTTGTAAATTAGTAAATACTATTTATAAATTAACATGCCAAATTTGTCAATTATCATATATAGGACAAACGTGTAATCCATTAAATATACGAATAAACCTACATAGAAACCACGCTAAAAATCAATTGGTAATATATATATGAAAGAACACAATCAATTACATACTTTTAACAACTTTAAGATAGAAATACTAGACATATGTCAAAACAAAAAACAACGACTATTATTAGAAAACAACTACATTTATAAACACAACACATTATTCCCTTATGGACTTAATGACGAATTAAACTACACATACAAACCACAAACAGAAGAAATTTCAACTTATGAAATCAGCTGCAAATACAAAAAAAAATGAATTTAAAACTAAACCTAATAAAACTAGAGGTAAAACTACCAATAAATTAGGTTACATTGAATTTGAAGAATTACTGGACCCAAAACAAATGTACACTAACAACTTCGTCGATAAATTTATTAAAACATTATTTAAACTAAATAATAATAAATTTATCAAACTTATAGAATATATTAAAATTCATAATCTGACTAACAGATTAATAGATATCACACACGACATCTTTAAATACAGAAAAATTAAACAATCTACTAATAACATTAATATTATCATTAAATTTAATAACAATTTATTTAATCATATTAAGTTTAATGATATTTTTAATAACCAAAACATTAATAATCTTTTCCCTATAAAAAATTTAAATTTCAAAACAATCTGGAGATACAACAAAAATATAGGTAATTTAGTTTGCAATTATAACCAATTTATTAATAATTTGGCAAATTTTAAAAAAATTAAATGTAATTGCAACAACTATATTGATAAATATAAGTTTTCAGGTCATATATTAACTAGCAATTTTTCTTTTTTAAATCCAGAATATCAGGATATTTTAAATAAAGGGTATAAATATATACCTCAAATTAAACACAATTATAATAATACAATTAAATCTATATTAAAAGATATAGATATTTTCATAAATAAAACTAGTATAAAATACAGTATTCCAGAATTTACTTTTCTGGAATGGAAACATAATATTAAAAAGGAAATTATAAATTATTATAATAATACACTTAAATACACAAAACCTAATTCAGATATTCCTTCTTTTAAAGAAAATATAATTAATTTACAGAAGGACTTTATTATCACTCCTATAGATAAATGTTCCAATAACTTATCTATAATTTGTAAAAATCTATACCACGATATACTAAAAAAGGAAATTGATAATAATCATAAATACACTTTTGCTAGAACTACAGCCACAAAAATCAAAAAAGACATCAAAAACGTTGAAAATTCACTAAAAATTTATAATCACTACAAAAATCCAAACATACCAAAGTTCTATATAATTCCTAAACTACACAAAAAACCTATTTCTTTCAGAACAATCACATCTGGTATAAATTCAGTTATAAAAAACATTGATATACAATTAGCTTCAACACTACAATTTATTATAAATAAATTAACTAATAAATATAATTATAAATTTATCGACTCAAATAAAAAAATCATTAACTATTTAATGAACAATTGGACAAACATGGAAACAGTACACACATTTGACTTTGAGGACCTATATTCTAAAATAAATTTAAGAGATCTAAATAATAAAATAACCAATTTATTTAACGAAATCATTAATGACAAAACTTTCCACATTAAAATTATTCATAACAGATATAAAACAATTAAATTAGATCTTAAAACAGCAAAAACTCTACTGGAAACATTTTTAAATTTTAACTATATAGAATTTAAAAATAAAATATATATTCAATCAGAAGGAGTTCCCATGGGAACGTCTTCAAGTCCGTTATTAGCAAACTTAATATTATTCTGGTACGAAAGAGAATACTTTCTACAAAATAATGTTAACTGGCAAATGTTCCGTTATGTAGATGACATCATAATATTTAATAATCCACAGTTCAAAAATTTTATACCTAAAATTTATCCTAAATACTTGAAACTTAAGAACAATGAAAAAATTTATAGAAACAAAAAAGTTAACTTTTTAGACCTAAATATAGACCTTACAAATAATGCTATTAAAATTTATAATAAAAAAAGTAATTATAATTTCAATATTATAAAATACTGTAATATGAATTCTAATATTTCATTAAATTGTTGTAAAGGTATATATTTTGGTCAGTTTCTAAGATTTTATAGAATAAATAATATATTAGAAAATTTCATAGAAGATGTTAAAAATTTAAACATGGAATTTATTAAAAACAAATTTAGTATCAGACAAGTAAAATATTTCAACAGTATATCAATTATAAAATATTTAAAAAAAAATAAATGGAAGTATCCATTTATTAAATCAACTTTCTATAATTTCTTTCAATAATCACTACTACAAATTTATAATCTTTAACAATTAGTTAAACTTAAATTAAATAGCTAATTTGAAGATTTTTTCACAAGATTTTTAAAGTAATATTGTATAGAATTCATTTTGTTTAATCTCCAATTTCTGGGGAGGAAAATGGAAATTAAATAAAAGTGAATTTTCACAATTAATAGCTTTATTAAACTCTAATAATTTGCCTTTTTAAAGGAATATTGAAAGATGAATAAGTGTTGAATCAATTATTTTAATTTAACTGGCTGTAAAGATTATAAAATTTGGATTTCTTCCCTTAACTATCTTCTCTTTCTTCTATGAAAGTCTTGTTTTTCTAAAACTTCAAAATATAAGGTCTAAATTTGTCCCCCCCCCCCACAACATGTGTCATCCAGAAATAGATGTTTACAGTTGAAGGCGTTCGCTGACAAGGTAGGTACACATTATATCTGTTCATATAAATGTTTCACTGAAGTAACTTTGTATTAACACATAAAATCCGGTTGAAAGGAGGTCTAGACATAATAGAGAAGGGATGAAATGTTGAAAGCTGAATTTCTATTTGAGAATTACCGGTTCAGCAGACCTCTTTTTTCAATAATTACTCCAATTTAAGTTTTTTGTATATGTCTGGTCTACCATTAGGGCTTCAAAACATAATAACCAAACTTATAATAAAAGTTAATTCATAATATAGATATTTTACTAAATACAACTATTTTTATTCATATTTTAAAATAAAAAAAATTTAAAAAATCATTTAAAAAAAGAATAAAATATAAAATTATAAAAATATATATATATATACTAACAATCTTATCTACCTTATTCACAAAACTTTTTGTTTTCTTATTATTAGTTTGATTAATAGTGCATGGTTCTGTCTTTCTCTCTTTTTTCTAACTATCATATATATTCTCACTTCTATTATTCTATATATAGGATTAGAGTATGTCTAAATGACGTGTAAAAGCCGATACAAAAGACGTTACGTTGTTAAATTTTATTGTTATTAATTATAAATATATAATTAACTAGATGATGTTTTAGAAGTAAAGGATTTTTTTTTCTCTCTATCTATACTAAATAATAACAATTTACAAATTTTATAATTTGAATTTAAATAATCAAAATAATGAAGATAATTTTAATAGAATACTTAACTATAAAACTATACAACTATTTATTTTTATAATTAATTTAGATTTAGCTTGCTAATCTAACCAAATCTACTTGATATGATTTATCATTCTGATCAGTTTGCTCCTTAAGTTTTAAATGTAGTATCACTGTTTTTTTTTTATTATATAGTTTTTACACTATATTAATTCATATGAGCTTGCTCTATGATATATTTTTATATATAATATAATATACAAATTTAATTATATATTAGATATTCTAATATAAATAAAACTCCATACAGATTATAATTATCTTTTATTGTTTGATTATGAAAAAATAAATTATAAAAGTAATTTTAGAAAAAATAACTTCAGAACTTTTGTTTTTTTCATTGTTTAGATAGTTTAAAGATGTTTTTTATTAGTTATTCTTAAAAATATAACAGATAACAAACAGTAATATCTATATTTTTATAGATTAATTATTCATTTTATTACAAATTTAATCAACACAAAAATAAATATATGTCATAATTTGTATATAATTAAATGCAACCCCGACCCACTATGTATGTACCATGTATGATTTTCAAAGACTTAATAAAGAACAAGGTAACTGGAGGAAAGAAAGTAACAAAAGATATAGGAAGTAAGACTAAAGCTGGCACGACTATTTTGGCACCCCTGTGTCAACATTGCAGGGGCAGAGACCGGACGTCTCTAGTATCCACAGAAGTTATTTTAGCCAAGATGCACTCAATACTTCCTGAAAAACAGGACGTGTCGAGTGACCAAAAGTTATAAAAGTTTGAGAGACATCCAATGCTTCCGGCAAAGATAGGACGTATTTGATAACACGGAAGTAAATAAAGTCAAAAATAACACTCGACACTTCCTATCAAGCAGATCACAGCTTTCTTCAAGGAAAGCCGCGGGCCAGTCAAAAGACAGCATCTAAATAGGTCAACCAATAGGGAAAGAGCATGTGATCATATCTCAACCAATCAGAGAGAAACTGAGGCGTGGTGTTAAATCGAAAGACAAGAATGGTCAGTAGTGTTTTAGCTCTCATAGGAACAACACCGGCAGTAGCGACTTGGCTCTCACCGAGTTCGGATCAGTTACGCTTTGGCTCCCAAGGAGGTGACATCGGCTCTAGACCTCTCCCCACTCAACTCATAGCTAAGTACAATCACCACCATGTGATCAGATAAGGAACAATCAAACCCGCTCCTTCTCAAGCTTTCTTCCCTCCAATCCAGTTGCCTTTTATTTTCAAACCTCACCATGTGTCCTGATTATTCCTAACTGTGTGCTTCACTTACCACTCAACGACTGCGCTTCAATCAAATATCACCATTCGCATCCAACAACAAGAAACTCCGCAACGATATTGCCACAGAACGGTTAAGTCGACAGATTCTACAACAGTGTAATACATCAAATATTATAGTGTAATAACAATTGCATCATCATATTACATATATTAAAAAAAAAAAAATTTCTCAATAGAATAACAAACTAAAAAACTAAAAAAAACTACCAGCATATTAGGGTTAGCACCTCTTTTATGTTAATTTAAACTCGCTAAGAATTGCCTAAGAAAGAATTGTCAAACTTGTCCCTCTCTTAAGAACCATGACACATTTCAAACGACTAGTTGTAAATTAGTAAATACTATTTATAAATTAACATGCCAAATTTGTCAATTATCATATATAGGACAAACGTGTAATCCATTAAATATACGAATAAACCTACATAGAAACCACGCTAAAAAATCAATTGGTAATATATATATGAAAGAACACAATCAATTACATACTTTTAACAACTTTAAGATAGAAATACTAGACATATGTCAAAACAAAAAACAACGACTATTATTAGAAAACAACTACATTTATAAACACAACACATTATTCCCTTATGGACTTAATGACGAATTAAACTACACATACAAACCACAAACAGAAGAAATTTCAACTTATGAAATCAGCTGCAAATACAAAAAAAAATGAATTTAAAACTAAACCTAATAAAACTAGAGGTAAAACTACCAATAAATTAGGTTACATTGAATTTGAAGAATTACTGGACCCAAAACAAATGTACACTAACAACTTCGTCGATAAATTTATTAAAACATTATTTAAACTAAATAATAATAAATTTATCAAACTTATAGAATATATTAAAATTCATAATCTGACTAACAGATTAATAGATATCACACACGACATCTTTAAATACAGAAAAATTAAACAATCTACTAATAACATTAATATTATCATTAAATTTAATAACAATTTATTTAATCATATTAAGTTTAATGATATTTTTAATAACCAAAACATTAATAATCTTTTCCCTATAAAAAATTTAAATTTCAAAACAATCTGGAGATACAACAAAAATATAGGTAATTTAGTTTGCAATTATAACCAATTTATTAATAATTTGGCAAATTTTAAAAAAATTAAATGTAATTGCAACAACTATATTGATAAATATAAGTTTTCAGGTCATATATTAACTAGCAATTTTTCTTTTTTAAATCCAGAATATCAGGATATTTTAAATAAAGGGTATAAATATATACCTCAAATTAAACACAATTATAATAATACAATTAAATCTATATTAAAAGATATAGATATTTTCATAAATAAAACTAGTATAAAATACAGTATTCCAGAATTTACTTTTCTGGAATGGAAACATAATATTAAAAAGGAAATTATAAATTATTATAATAATACACTTAAATACACAAAACCTAATTCAGATATTCCTTCTTTTAAAGAAAATATAATTAATTTACAGAAGGACTTTATTATCACTCCTATAGATAAATGTTCCAATAACTTATCTATAATTTGTAAAAATCTATACCACGATATACTAAAAAAGGAAATTGATAATAATCATAAATACACTTTTGCTAGAACTACAGCCACAAAAATCAAAAAAGACATCAAAAACGTTGAAAATTCACTAAAAATTTATAATCACTACAAAAATCCAAACATACCAAAGTTCTATATAATTCCTAAACTACACAAAAAACCTATTTCTTTCAGAACAATCACATCTGGTATAAATTCAGTTATAAAAAACATTGATATACAATTAGCTTCAACACTACAATTTATTATAAATAAATTAACTAATAAATATAATTATAAATTTATCGACTCAAATAAAAAAATCATTAACTATTTAATGAACAATTGGACAAACATGGAAACAGTACACACATTTGACTTTGAGGACCTATATTCTAAAATAAATTTAAGAGATCTAAATAATAAAATAACCAATTTATTTAACGAAATCATTAATGACAAAACTTTCCACATTAAAATTATTCATAACAGATATAAAACAATTAAATTAGATCTTAAAACAGCAAAAACTCTACTGGAAACATTTTTAAATTTTAACTATATAGAATTTAAAAATAAAATATATATTCAATCAGAAGGAGTTCCCATGGGAACGTCTTCAAGTCCGTTATTAGCAAACTTAATATTATTCTGGTACGAAAGAGAATACTTTCTACAAAATAATGTTAACTGGCAAATGTTCCTTATGTAGATGACATCATAATATTTAATAATCCACAGTTCAAAAATTTTATACCTAAAATTTATCCTAAATACTTGAAACTTAAGAACAATGAAAAAATTTATAGAAACAAAAAAGTTAACTTTTTAGACCTAAATATAGACCTTACAAATAATGCTATTAAAATTTATAATAAAAAAAGTAATTATAATTTCAATATTATAAAATACTGTAATATGAATTCTAATATTTCATTAAATTGTTGTAAAGGTATATATTTTGGTCAGTTTCTAAGATTTTATAGAATAAATAATATATTAGAAAATTTCATAGAAGATGTTAAAAATTTAAACATGGAATTTATTAAAAACAAATTTAGTATCAGACAAGTAAAATATTTCAACAGTATATCAATTATAAAATATTTAAAAAAAAATAAATGGAAGTATCCATTTATTAAATCAACTTTCTATAATTTCTTTCAATAATCACTACTACAAATTTATAATCTTTAACAATTAGTTAAACTTAAATTAAATAGCTAATTTGAAGATTTTTTCACAAGATTTTTAAAGTAATATTGTATAGAATTCATTTTGTTTAATCTCCAATTTCTGGGGAGGAAAATGGAAATTAAATAAAAGTGAATTTTCACAATTAATAGCTTTATTAAACTCTAATAATTTGCCTTTTTAAAGGAATATTGAAAGATGAATAAGTGTTGAATCAATTATTTTAATTTAACTGGCTGTAAAGATTATAAAATTTGGATTTCTTCCCTTAACTATCTTCTCTTTCTTCTATGAAAGTCTTGTTTTTCTACAACTTCAAAATATAAGGTCTAAATTTGTCCCCCCCCCCACAACATGTGTCATCCAGAAATAGATGTTTACAGTTGAAGGCGTTCGCGGACAAGGTAGGTACACATTATATCTGTTCATATAAATGTTTCACTGAAGTAACTTTATATTAACACATAAAATCCGGTTGAAAGGAGGTCTAGACATAATAGAGAAGGGATGAAATGTTGAAAGCTGAATTTCTATTTGAGAATTCCCGGTTCAGCAGACCTCTTTTTTCAATAATTACTCCAATTTAAGTTTTTTGTATATGTCTGGTCTACCATTAGGGCTTCAAAACATAATAACCAAACTTATAATAAAAGTTAATTCATAATATAGATATTTTACTAAATACAACTATTTTTATTCATATTTTAAAATAAAAAAAATTTAAAAAATCATTTAAAAAAAGAATAAAATATAAAATTATAAAAATATATATATATATACTAACAATCTTATCTACCTTATTCACAAAACTTTTTGTTTTCTTATTATTAGTTTGATTAATAGTGCATGGTTCTGTCTTTCTCTCTTTTTTCTAACTATCATATATATTCTCACTTCTATTATTCTATATATAGGATTAGAGTATGTCTAAATGACGTGTAAAAGCCGATACAAAAGACGTTACGTTGTTAAAGTTTATTGTTATTAATTATAAATATATAATTAACTAGATGATGTTTTAGAAGTAAAGGATTTTTTTTTCTCTCTATCTATACTAAATAATAACAATTTACAAATTTTATAATTTGAATTTAAATAATCAAAATAATGAAGATAATTTTAATAGAATACTTAACTATAAAACTATACAACTATTTATTTTTATAATTAATTTAGATTTAGCTTGCTAATCTAACCAAATCTACTTGATATGATTTATCATTCTGATCAGTTTGCTCCTTAAGTTTTAAATGTAGTATCACTGTTATATTTTTATTATATAGTTTTTACACTATATTAATTCATATGAGCTTGCTCTATGATATATTTTTATATATAATATAATATACAAATTTAATTATATATTAGATATTCTAATATAAATAAAACTCCATACAGATTATAATTATCTTTTATTGTTTGATTATGAAAAAATAAATTATAAAAGTAATTTTAGAAAAAATAACTTCAGAACTTTTGTTTTTTTCATTGTTTAGATAGTTTAAAGATGTTTTTTATTAGTTATTCTTAAAAATATAACAGATAACAAACAGTAATATCTATATTTTTATAGATTAATTATTCATTTTATTACAAATTTAATCAACACAAAAATAAATATATTTAAAAAAAAAAAATTTCTCAATAGAATAACAAACTGAAAAACTAAAAAAAACTACCAGCATATTAGGGTTAGCACCTCTTTTATGTTAATTTAAACTCGCTAAGAATTGCCTAAGAAAGAATTGTCAAACTTGTCCCTCTCTTAAGAACCATGACACATTTCAAACGACTAGTTGTAAATTAGTAAATACTATTTATAAATTAACATGCCAAATTTGTCAATTATCATATATAGGACAAACGTGTAATCCATTAAATATACGAATAAACCTACATAGAAACCACGCTAAAAAATCAATTGGTAATATATATATGAAAGAACACAATCAATTACATACTTTTAACAACTTTAAGATAGAAATACTAGACATATGTCAAAACAAAAAACAACGACTATTATTAGAAAACAACTACATTTATAAACACAACACATTATTCCCTTATGGACTTAATGACGAATTAAACTACACATACAAACCACAAACAGAAGAAATTTCAACTTATGAAATCAGCTGCAAATACAAAAAAAAATGAATTTAAAACTAAACCTAATAAAACTAGAGGTAAAACTACCAATAAATTAGGTTACATTGAATTTGAAGAATTACTGGACCCAAAACAAATGTACACTAACAACTTCGTCGATAAATTTATTAAAACATTATTTAAACTAAATAATAATAAATTTATCAAACTTATAGAATATATTAAAATTCATAATCTGACTAACAGATTAATAGATATCACACACGACATCTTTAAATACAGAAAAATTAAACAATCTACTAATAACATTAATATTATCATTAAATTTAATAACAATTTATTTAATCATATTAAGTTTAATGATATTTTTAATAACCAAAACATTAATAATCTTTTCCCTATAAAAAATTTAAATTTCAAAACAATCTGGAGATACAACAAAAATATAGGTAATTTAGTTTGCAATTATAACCAATTTATTAATAATTTGGCAAATTTTAAAAAAATTAAATGTAATTGCAACAACTATATTGATAAATATAAGTTTTCAGGTCATATATTAACTAGCAATTTTTCTTTTTTAAATCCAGAATATCAGGATATTTTAAATAAAGGGTATAAATATATACCTCAAATTAAACACAATTATAATAATACAATTAAATCTATATTAAAAGATATAGATATTTTCATAAATAAAACTAGTATAAAATACAGTATTCCAGAATTTACTTTTCTGGAATGGAAACATAATATTAAAAAGGAAATTATAAATTATTATAATAATACACTTAAATACACAAAACCTAATTCAGATATTCCTTCTTTTAAAGAAAATATAATTAATTTACAGAAGGACTTTATTATCACTCCTATAGATAAATGTTCCAATAACTTATCTATAATTTGTAAAAATCTATACCACGATATACTAAAAAAGGAAATTGATAATAATCATAAATACACTTTTGCTAGAACTACAGCCACAAAAATCAAAAAAGACATCAAAAACGTTGAAAATTCACTAAAAATTTATAATCACTACAAAAATCCAAACATACCAAAGTTCTATATAATTCCTAAACTACACAAAAAACCTATTTCTTTCAGAACAATCACATCTGGTATAAATTCAGTTATAAAAAACATTGATATACAATTAGCTTCAACACTACAATTTATTATAAATAAATTAACTAATAAATATAATTATAAATTTATCGACTCAAATAAAAAAATCATTAACTATTTAATGAACAATTGGACAAACATGGAAACAGTACACACATTTGACTTTGAGGACCTATATTCTAAAATAAATTTAAGAGATCTAAATAATAAAATAACCAATTTATTTAACGAAATCATTAATGACAAAACTTTCCACATTAAAATTATTCATAACAGATATAAAACAATTAAATTAGATCTTAAAACAGCAAAAACTCTACTGGAAACATTTTTAAATTTTAACTATATAGAATTTAAAAATAAAATATATATTCAATCAGAAGGAGTTCCCATGGGAACGTCTTCAAGTCCGTTATTAGCAAACTTAATATTATTCTGGTACGAAAGAGAATACTTTCTACAAAATAATGTTAACTGGCAAATGTTCCGTTATGTAGATGACATCATAATATTTAATAATCCACAGTTCAAAAATTTTATACCTAAAATTTATCCTAAATACTTGAAACTTAAGAACAATGAAAAAATTTATAGAAACAAAAAAGTTAACTTTTTAGACCTAAATATAGACCTTACAAATAATGCTATTAAAATTTATAATAAAAAAAGTAATTATAATTTCAATATTATAAAATACTGTAATATGAATTCTAATATTTCATTAAATTGTTGTAAAGGTATATATTTTGGTCAGTTTCTAAGATTTTATAGAATAAATAATATATTAGAAAATTTCATAGAAGATGTTAAAAATTTAAACATGGAATTTATTAAAAACAAATTTAGTATCAGACAAGTAAAATATTTCAACAGTATATCAATTATAAAATATTTAAAAAAAAATAAATGGAAGTATCCATTTATTAAATCAACTTTCTATAATTTCTTTCAATAATCACTACTACAAATTTATAATCTTTAACAATTAGTTAAACTTAAATTAAATAGCTAATTTGAAGATTTTTTCACAAGATTTTTAAAGTAATATTGTATAGAATTCATTTTGTTTAATCTCCAATTTCTGGGGAGGAAAATGGAAATTAAATAAAAGTGAATTTTCACAATTAATAGCTTTATTAAACTCTAATAATTTGCCTTTTTAAAGGAATATTGAAAGATGAATAAGTGTTGAATCAATTATTTTAATTTAACTGGCTGTAAAGATTATAAAATTTGGATTTCTTCCCTTAACTATCTTCTCTTTCTTCTATGAAAGTCTTGTTTTTCTAAAACTTCAAAATATAAGGTCTAAATTTGTCCCCCCCCCCACAACATGTGTCATCCAGAAATAGATGTTTACAGTTGAAGGCGTTCGCTGACAAGGTAGGTACACATTATATCTGTTCATATAAATGTTTCACTGAAGTAACTTTGTATTAACACATAAAATCCGGTTGAAAGGAGGTCTAGACATAATAGAGAAGGGATGAAATGTTGAAAGCTGAATTTCTATTTGAGAATTACCGGTTCAGCAGACCTCTTTTTTCAATAATTACTCCAATTTAAGTTTTTTGTATATGTCTGGTCTACCATTAGGGCTTCAAAACATAATAACCAAACTTATAATAAAAGTTAATTCATAATATAGATATTTTACTAAATACAACTATTTTTATTCATATTTTAAAATAAAAAAAAATTTAAAAAATCATTTAAAAAAAGAATAAAATATAAAATTATAAAAATATATATATATATACTAACAATCTTATCTACCTTATTCACAAAACTTTTTGTTTTCTTATTATTAGTTTGATTAATAGTGCATGGTTCTGTCTTTCTCTCTTTTTTCTAACTATCATATATATTCTCACTTCTATTATTCTATATATAGGATTAGAGTATGTCTAAATGACGTGTAAAAGCCGATACAAAAGACGTTACGTTGTTAAATTTTATTGTTATTAATTATAAATATATAATTAACTAGATGATGTTTTAGAAGTAAAGGATTTTTTTTTCTCTCTATCTATACTAAATAATAACAATTTACAAATTTTATAATTTGAATTTAAATAATCAAAATAATGAAGATAATTTTAATAGAATACTTAACTATAAAACTATACAACTATTTATTTTTATAATTAATTTAGATTTAGCTTGCTAATCTAACCAAATCTACTTGATATGATTTATCATTCTGATCAGTTTGCTCCTTAAGTTTTAAATGTAGTATCACTGTTTTTTTTTTATTATATAGTTTTTACACTATATTAATTCATATGAGCTTGCTCTATGATATATTTTTATATATAATATAATATACAAATTTAATTATATATTAGATATTCTAATATAAATAAAACTCCATACAGATTATAATTATCTTTTATTGTTTGATTATGAAAAAATAAATTATAAAAGTAATTTTAGAAAAAATAACTTCAGAACTTTTGTTTTTTTCATTGTTTAGATAGTTTAAAGATGTTTTTTATTAGTTATTCTTAAAAATATAACAGATAACAAACAGTAATATCTATATTTTTATAGATTAATTATTCATTTTATTACAAATTTAATCAACACAAAAATAAATATATGTCATAATTTGTATATAATTAAATGCAACCCCGACCCACTATGTATGTACCATGTATGATTTTCAAAGACTTAATAAAGAACAAGGTAACTGGAGGAAAGAAAGTAACAAAAGATATAGGAAGTAAGACTAAAGCTGGCACGACTATTTTGGCACCCCTGTGTCAACATTGCAGGGGCAGAGACCGGACGTCTCTAGTATCCACAGAAGTTATTTTAGCCAAGATGCACTCAATACTTCCTGAAAAACAGGACGTGTCGAGTGACCAAAAGTTATAAAAGTTTGAGAGACATCCAATGCTTCCGGCAAAGATAGGACGTATTTGATAACACGGAAGTAAATAAAGTCAAAAATAACACTCGACACTTCCTATCAAGCAGATCACAGCTTTCTTCAAGGAAAGCCGCGGGCCAGTCAAAAGACAGCATCTAAATAGGTCAACCAATAGGGAAAGAGCATGTGATCATATCTCAACCAATCAGAGAGAAACTGAGGCGTGGTGTTAAATCGAAAGACAAGAATGGTCAGTAGTGTTTTAGCTCTCATAGGAACAACACCGGCAGTAGCGACTTGGCTCTCACCGAGTTCGGATCAGTTACGCTTTGGCTCCCAAGGAGGTGACATCGGCTCTAGACCTCTCCCCACTCAACTCATAGCTAAGTACAATCACCACCATGTGATCAGATAAGGAACAATCAAACCCGCTCCTTCTCAAGCTTTCTTCCCTCCAATCCAGTTGCCTTTTATTTTCAAACCTCACCATGTGTCCTGATTATTCCTAACTGTGTGCTTCACTTACCACTCAACGACTGCGCTTCAATCAAATATCACCATTCGCATCCAACAACAAGAAACTCCGCAACGATATTGCCACAGAACGGTTAAGTCGACAGATTCTACAACAGTGTAATACATCAAATATTATAGTGTAATAACAATTGCATCATCATATTACATATATTAAAAAAAAAAAAAATTCTCAATAGAATAACAAACTAAAAAACTAAAAAAAACTACCAGCATATTAGGGTTAGCACCTCTTTTATGTTAATTTAAACTCGCTAAGAATTGCCTAAGAAAGAATTGTCAAACTTGTCCCTCTCTTAAGAACCATGACACATTTCAAACGACTAGTTGTAAATTAGTAAATACTATTTATAAATTAACATGCCAAATTTGTCAATTATCATATATAGGACAAACGTGTAATCCATTAAATATACGAATAAACCTACATAGAAACCACGCTAAAAAATCAATTGGTAATATATATATGAAAGAACACAATCAATTACATACTTTTAACAACTTTAAGATAGAAATACTAGACATATGTCAAAACAAAAAACAACGACTATTATTAGAAAACAACTACATTTATAAACACAACACATTATTCCCTTATGGACTTAATGACGAATTAAACTACACATACAAACCACAAACAGAAGAAATTTCAACTTATGAAATCAGCTGCAAATACAAAAAAAAATGAATTTAAAACTAAACCTAATAAAACTAGAGGTAAAACTACCAATAAATTAGGTTACATTGAATTTGAAGAATTACTGGACCCAAAACAAATGTACACTAACAACTTCGTCGATAAATTTATTAAAACATTATTTAAACTAAATAATAATAAATTTATCAAACTTATAGAATATATTAAAATTCATAATCTGACTAACAGATTAATAGATATCACACACGACATCTTTAAATACAGAAAAATTAAACAATCTACTAATAACATTAATATTATCATTAAATTTAATAACAATTTATTTAATCATATTAAGTTTAATGATATTTTTAATAACCAAAACATTAATAATCTTTTCCCTATAAAAAATTTAAATTTCAAAACAATCTGGAGATACAACAAAAATATAGGTAATTTAGTTTGCAATTATAACCAATTTATTAATAATTTGGCAAATTTTAAAAAAATTAAATGTAATTGCAACAACTATATTGATAAATATAAGTTTTCAGGTCATATATTAACTAGCAATTTTTCTTTTTTAAATCCAGAATATCAGGATATTTTAAATAAAGGGTATAAATATATACCTCAAATTAAACACAATTATAATAATACAATTAAATCTATATTAAAAGATATAGATATTTTCATAAATAAAACTAGTATAAAATACAGTATTCCAGAATTTACTTTTCTGGAATGGAAACATAATATTAAAAAGGAAATTATAAATTATTATAATAATACACTTAAATACACAAAACCTAATTCAGATATTCCTTCTTTTAAAGAAAATATAATTAATTTACAGAAGGACTTTATTATCACTCCTATAGATAAATGTTCCAATAACTTATCTATAATTTGTAAAAATCTATACCACGATATACTAAAAAAGGAAATTGATAATAATCATAAATACACTTTTGCTAGAACTACAGCCACAAAAATCAAAAAAGACATCAAAAACGTTGAAAATTCACTAAAAATTTATAATCACTACAAAAATCCAAACATACCAAAGTTCTATATAATTCCTAAACTACACAAAAAACCTATTTCTTTCAGAACAATCACATCTGGTATAAATTCAGTTATAAAAAACATTGATATACAATTAGCTTCAACACTACAATTTATTATAAATAAATTAACTAATAAATATAATTATAAATTTATCGACTCAAATAAAAAAATCATTAACTATTTAATGAACAATTGGACAAACATGGAAACAGTACACACATTTGACTTTGAGGACCTATATTCTAAAATAAATTTAAGAGATCTAAATAATAAAATAACCAATTTATTTAACGAAATCATTAATGACAAAACTTTCCACATTAAAATTATTCATAACAGATATAAAACAATTAAATTAGATCTTAAAACAGCAAAAACTCTACTGGAAACATTTTTAAATTTTAACTATATAGAATTTAAAAATAAAATATATATTCAATCAGAAGGAGTTCCCATGGGAACGTCTTCAAGTCCGTTATTAGCAAACTTAATATTATTCTGGTACGAAAGAGAATACTTTCTACAAAATAATGTTAACTGGCAAATGTTCCGTTATGTAGATGACATCATAATATTTAATAATCCACAGTTCAAAAATTTTATACCTAAAATTTATCCTAAATACTTGAAACTTAAGAACAATGAAAAAATTTATAGAAACAAAAAAGTTAACTTTTTAGACCTAAATATAGACCTTACAAATAATGCTATTAAAATTTATAATAAAAAAAGTAATTATAATTTCAATATTATAAAATACTGTAATATGAATTCTAATATTTCATTAAATTGTTGTAAAGGTATATATTTTGGTCAGTTTCTAAGATTTTATAGAATAAATAATATATTAGAAAATTTCATAGAAGATGTTAAAAATTTAAACATGGAATTTATTAAAAACAAATTTAGTATCAGACAAGTAAAATATTTCAACAGTATATCAATTATAAAATATTTAAAAAAAAAATAAATGGAAGTATCCATTTATTAAATCAACTTTCTATAATTTCTTTCAATAATCACTACTACAAATTTATAATCTTTAACAATTAGTTAAACTTAAATTAAATAGCTAATTTGAAGATTTTTTCACAAGATTTTTAAAGTAATATTGTATAGAATTCATTTTGTTTAATCTCCAATTTCTGGGGAGGAAAATGGAAATTAAATAAAAGTGAATTTTCACAATTAATAGCTTTATTAAACTCTAATAATTTGCCTTTTAAAAGGAATATTGAAAGATGAATAAGTGTTGAATCAATTATTTTAATTTAACTGGCTGTAAAGATTATAAAATTTGGATTTCTTCCCTTAACTATCTTCTCTTTCTTCTATGAAAGTCTTGTTTTTCTACAACTTCAAAATATAAGGTCTAAATTTGTCCCCCCCCCCCCCACAACATGTGTCATCCAGAAATAGATGTTTACAGTTGAAGGCGTTCGCGGACAAGGTAGGTACACATTATATCTGTTCATATAAATGTTTCACTGAAGTAACTTTATATTAACACATAAAATCCGGTTGAAAGGAGGTCTAGACATAATATAGAAGGGATGAAATGTTGAAAGCTGAATTTCTATTTGAGAATTCCCGGTTCAGCAGACCTCTTTTTTCAATAATTACTCCAATTTAAGTTTTTTGTATATGTCTGGTCTACCATTAGGGCTTCAAAACATAATAACCAAACTTATAATAAAAGTTAATTCATAATATAGATATTTTACTAAATACAACTATTTTTATTCATATTTTAAAATAAAAAAAAAATTAAAAAATCATTTAAAAAAAAGAATAAAATATAAAATTATAAAAATATATATATATATACTAACAATCTTATCTACCTTATTTACAAAACTTTTTGTTTTCTTATTATTAGTTTGATTAATAGTGCATGGTTCTGTCTTTCTCTCTTTTTTCTAACTATCATATATATTCTCACTTCTATTATTCTATATATAGGATTAGAGTATGTCTAAATGACGTGTAAAAGCCGATACAAAAGACGTTACGTTGTTAAATTTTATTGTTATTAATTATAAATATATAATTAACTAGATGATGTTTTAGAAGTAAAGGATTTTTTTTTCTCTCTATCTATACTAAATAATAACAATTTACAAATTTTATAATTTGAATTTAAATAATCAAAATAATGAAGATAATTTCAATAGAATACTTAACTATAAAACTATACAACTATTTATTTATATATATATATATATATATATAGAGGCATATCCTCACCGTTACATAAGTACATCTAGTGGAACAACAAAAAAAAAAACTAAATGTTTATTTAACTTGTTCCCTGATATTTGGCCAATCCAATTTCTTGATAAATCAATAAAAGTCAACCACGAACGCGTTTCGGGCTCTTCGCCCTTATCAGCGTGGTGCAGACTGTACCTCTACGACCAAAACTATTTTGTTTTTAATATCAACACGCTCGAAATGCGTTCGTGAATGGAATATCTTGAATTTTCAAGTAAATGAAATGGCCAAATATCAGTGAACAGGTTAAAATGATGTTTAGTTGATTTATGTTCTACTAGATGGCGCTCTGCCTTCTGAAAATCTCATATATGCGGTCAGGATATGCCTATTTTGTTTTTAAAATAAACACCTGACTTTTTTTTCTATTTTAAAATTATTTTTATATATATTATTCGTAATTTAAAAAGTCGCAATTTAATATTAAGATATTCTTGAAATGTTTACTAGTATGTAAAATGGGTTAATGTTACATATTTACATATATACTCTTAATTGCATATATAGAAAAAAAATCAAACATATTCACTCTAGTATCCCATTGAAAAAAAATAACATGTTTTTAAAAAGGGCAAAAAAAAAGGTGAAGAAAAAAATTGTAAAAAATCATGAAATTAATCTCCACCCCCCCTACGTCTTTGTGTCGTAAATCTTATCAACAATTTGTATAGCCTCGAACCCAATGGCGGAGGAGATCTTGAATGGCCTTTTCGTTCGAGATTATTGAAAACCCATTCGTCTTCCTAGCCGGTATCCTTTCACGCCACATTTATTTACATTTCCCTTCTACTGTACATTATTTACTCTTGTGCGAGCTGTTCGCATAGAAAACATGTTTAAACGTACAATAAGGGACACTTCTTTATTAATAAATGCATTAAAACAATGAGTTTTAGTATTTATTCTAAGATAGCTTCTGTTATTGACGAGATATATTTTTGATAGATTCTCGGGGGATTTGATAACTTACCATCGTGGGATGCTACGGAATCTCAGCTACCAGTGTACTGATGAGGGCCATAGGCTCGAAATTATGGTATGCTGGTTGTTGGCGTTTGTCTGGGTTTTCTAAAATTGGTGTTGTGGTTTAATCATAAATCTCAATACGTTCTCTCAATTCGGAGAATATCGAGAAGATTAAAAGTTTTTGTTGTGTCGTAATTAGACGTACAACAGCTCAAAAACTTGACCATGACTTTTTATTTAGCTCTTATTCTTCTCGTTTGGCCAACAACAAATGTCCAATTTATATACACATATATTTTTACATAATGAAGCTTTAAAGAATGCAAATAAACTTCATCTATTTACATATATTAGGAGTACAAATAAGTTTTGAGGGATTTTTTTTTATAAATTCGAAGCTTTATTCAGAGAAATCGGTACAATATATTTCATTCAAAGTATTGTCAATCTTTAGCTACGACTTTTTCCCATCTTTCAGGCAGCATACGGATTCCGTGTCGAAAAAAATCCTCGTCTTTTGAGGCCATCCAAACATTGACCCAATTTTTCGCCTCTTCGTATGAAGTGAAGTGCTGCTCGGCCAGGCCATGTGTCATCGAACGGAACATGTGGTAGTCTGAAGGAGCAATGTCTGGTGAATACAGCGGGTGGGGTAGGACATCCCATTGAAGCGCCTCCAAAGTCTCCTTGATAACTTTTGCAACATGTGGCCGAGCGTTGTCGTGCTGATAGATCACCTTGTCATGTCTTTTGGCATATAGTAGGCGTTTAATCTTCAATGCTCGGCTTAATCGCATCAATTGTTGTTGGTAACGTTCTCCAGTGATGGTTTCGTTAGGCTGAAGTAGCTCATAGTAGATCACTCCGAGCTGATCCCACCAGATGCACAGCATTAGCTTCTTGCCCTGAATATTCGGTTTGGCCGTTGAAGTTGATGCATGACCGGGCTTAACCCACGATTTTCTGCGGTTTGGGTTGTCGTAGTGAATCCACTTTTCGTCCCCCGTCACGATTCGATGCAAAAACCCTTCCGATTTTGTCTTTTGAGCAGTAGTTCGCACGTGCAAATATGGCGCTCGATGTTTCCTGGCTTGAGTTCATATGGAACCCAATTTCCTTGTTTTTGCACCATACCCATGACCTTGAGATGGTTCGAAATCGCTTGTTGAGTCACTCCCAAGGTTTCAGCGAGCTCCTCTTGAGTTTGGCTTGAATCTTCGTCCAATAAAGCCTCCAACTCAGCGTCTTCGAACTTTATTGGCCTCCCTCCGCGTTCTTTGTCTCTGGTGTCAAAATCGCCACTTTTGAAACGCCGAAACCAGTACTCACATGATTTTATTGATAGAGCATGTTTACCATATGCCTCACACAGCAATCGATGTCCATCAGTTGCACTTTTCTTCAAATTAAAACAAAAAAGCAGCGCTTCCCGCAAATTGTGTTTTGTTGGCAAAAAGGTTGACATGGTTAGAGCACCAAAAAAAAAAAGTTCCTTACACTTGAGTGAAAAGACTTCTTCTGATTTTTTGGGGAAATGATGAAGCCTTTTAACATGAAACCTTACACACAAGGTCCGATGCTATTTATATAATATTTGTTGTGGCTTCTTTTGCAAATCCCTCAAAACTTATTTGTACTCCCAATACAACAGTTTTAATACACTTTTTTAAAAGGAGAGGTGTACACACCTTTATAGGATTCGTAAATACCATCCTGTGCAAAATTGCACAAAACCTGTTGAGATAATAGTGAAAAATTACGTCAGACATTTTAAAATACAATCATGGACGAAACTAAAGGAAGTTGAAAGTCTTTAATATCGCCGGTCGTCTATTTTTGAAGTAGACAGGGGCAATTTTGTTCACACTAGGTTATCTCGTGTGTCTTCAATAAAGGTCACTGTGTATAAAATATCAGAGTTATTGTCTTAATCCCAATATATATTTGAAAGATACAATTTCCTTAAGTTTTGTCCATTAGTGAATATGCAAAATTCGAGCTGCTTTTTAGATGTGCGGATATGTTTCACACTTACACAAACAGTAAAAGCAGTCGCCAACTATTACCCACTACGATTATCATGGTCTGTACCATGTTTGTACTAGGGATAATTATAAAAAAATGTTTATTTGAAAGATCCAGTGATATGTCGCCACAAAGGGCAGGGCGGATACACACCAACATTTGTCATTGATGTTATCTCCTAACGTAACGTAACCTATTATTTGTTACAATGGTTAATTTGTGCGTGAGTTGGGATATTGATTGCACAAATAGATTGTAGACTTCTTGAATTCCACTGATTGCCGTGGCTACTCTCTGTCTACTACTAACTATTCGAGGAGTAGTTAAATAATAAGTTAAATTATAAATATCCCCGTCTTTTTAACACATAATGAACAATCAAGAATTCGACTGATTGTCGTGGCTACCCTTTGTCTACTTCTTGTCTACTTCAGGTATAGCACTTGTCTACCCTTTGTCTACTTCAGATATAGCCTTTGTTTAGAAGTAGTTGAAAATAAGTTAAATTAGGAATATTCCCGTCTTTTTAACACATAATGAACAATCATGAAATCCCCTGATTGCCGTGGCTACTCTCTGGGTACTTCTTGTCTACTTCAGGTATAGCACTTGTCTACCCTTTGTCTACTTTTTGTCTATTTCAGGTTTAACCCTTGTTTAGAGGAAGTTCGAAAATAAGTTATATTAGGACTATTCCCGTCTATTTCAAACCTATTGGACAATCTTGAATTCCACTGATTGCCGTGGCTACCCCCTGTGTACTGCTAACTATTAGAGAAGCTAAAAAGAAGTTACATTAGGTTTGTTTTCATCTTTGTCACACATATTGAACAATCAAATTCCATAAAAATACCCGCAAATGGAATTACACACGGCAGAATTTTGGTACAGGTTTTTTTCTCCTTTAAAATATTTCCCTGTAAAAATTGTATAATTTCTACCATAACGACAAGTCTTTCTACAAATAACTAATAGAGTTTAATAATCTAATAATTTAATAATATATCGGGATTGAGACAATAACTCTGAAATATATTACAGTAATCTTTATTGAAGATACACGAGATAACCAATATACACTCATGGACAGAACTTAAGGAAGTTGTACCTTTTAGCATGTATATCGGGATTGAGACAATAACTCTGAAAGATATTACAGTGACCTTTATTGAAGACACACGAGATAACCAATATACACTCATGGACAAAACTTAAGGAAGTTGTACCTTTTAGCATGTATATCGGGATTCAGACAATAACTCTGAAAGATATTACAGTGACCTTTATTGAAGACACACGAGATAACCAATATACACTCATGGACAAAACTTAAGGAAGTTGTACCTTTTAGCATGTATATCGGGATTCAGACAATAACTCTGAAAGATATTTGATACACAGTGATCTTTATCGAAGACACACGAGATAATCAATTGTGAACAAATTACCTCTGTCTACTTAGAAAAAGAAAAAACAGACGATCAGCGATATTATAAACTTTCCTCTCCCTAAGTTTTGTCCATGAGTGTAATTGGATCTTTTATTGATGGGAAAAGCTGAATTCCTCAGAGGCAGGACTACATCAATGTTATATATTAGGTATTTCTTTTGAATTCCATTAAAAATAGTTCTATGAAGTACTGCAGTATGCAAATATGAACTACCGCCATCTATCGAGATAAAAGAGTGAAATAACGTCTATTTTCTACTGTATCAAAAGAAAATAATATTTTCATCATGTTAGTGACGCTGGTATATAAATCCTATATAATTTAAAATATAAACGGTCGAAAAACTGATAAAAATGATTATAAACCTATTTATTATAAATGGCATATATTGGACTGAATAAAAGATTTATTTGCTAATATTTCTGTTGGCTGAACGCCAACTTTTATCAAGGCATTACATTTTTGTATAAACAAACTCAGCGCCGCATAGTGTTATAATATCACAGTTGTAATAATTTAAAATACAAATTAGAGGTGGGGGAAAACCTATTTATGAATTTCAATTCTAGTTTGGTGGTATTTATTTTTACTGATTCGCCGAATGTCGTGGTTTGCTTGGAGGAAGAAGGCGAAGATTGAACGCGGCTGATTCCACACTAGCCCTCTCAATGATATACTAACCTTGACATATCCTAAACATTGGTACTTTAATTTAAATATTTAACCATGTATGGTTCCTTTTGCTCTGTATGTCTATTTTTTGTATATATGGTTATATTTCTTTTTGTTTGTTTTTTTCTTTCTTCTCTCTTTTCTTTTTCCTTATTACCTCTTGTATTCTAGTTTTACTTTTGAAACATCTTCCCTTGCTAAATCCTGTAGAGGGGAATCATGTATAGGGCTGGATGCCCCAATAAAAAGGCTTGTGTGCTTGCTTGCTTGTGTATTTATTTTTACTTGTATTTTGTTGTAATAATTGGTGCAAGATATTCATATTAATGCGATTATAAAATATTTGGGAAAGTCTTGGCTCATCAGTCTTGAACCAGTGGGAGCCGAGAGACTTCTTTCCAGACTGCTGGGATGACAGACTACAGCAAACATACAAGCGAGGCCTGGAAATAGTACGGATGGCCACCGCTGTGTGGCGCGGCAGATTGGCGGAAGCCAACAGAACCAGAATAGACATTCTAGGGTGTTGTCCTTTTTTCTTCCTCTAAAAATGTAGCTAATAAGTAATACCAATAAAACACTAACTTTGAGATACCTTCTGGGTCATCGCTGGACTAATAAATCGACACACTACAAACTTTACCAGCGGTTTTGCCAATTTAATCTACAAGACTGCTTCTTTAGAGCTCTAATACTGTATTGGACACGATTCTGCTTATATATTCTACACTGAAGGGTGGAATCTTAGAAATGGTATTTAAGCAAACTAGAGTTATATGTATGTATAGAAGAAACATTCTTGATTTAATGCTTTTACTTATTCTATATAAATGGCACGTTATTTCCTTATGATTAAAAATATTTAAGTATAATTTAATATAATACAATATAATATAATGCGGCTTGTGATTGTAAAACGACATTTGAAATACTATCCCGCATGTGTTGGTTTCCCGCATGGGAAGTTCGGTTCCCATCCCTGGACACTTTTATTTTTCCGTTTATCATTACTCTTCACAATTCACCCTTTCATACCTCATCCAAAAGGTTAGAAATAATCGTTATTTCTCCTTGAAATAAATTTTGAATTTTCGTTGAAATAAAACACATGCGGGATAGTATTTCAAATGTCATAATTTTATATAATTATGATTTTTTAAAAAATGAATACTATTTATTTAATAAATGACATACAAATTCCGTTAGAGTTAATTCCTTTATAATAGAATTAGCGCTCCCAGGGAATTTTTGTTATTTATTATATTAAAAAGCGTCATTTAAAAGTTCTACTATTGAATACTATTTATTACGAATAAGCAACAATAATCAACATAACTTGTAATTATAATTATACACTCTTCATTCCCAATAAAAGGTACATATAAAAGCGTATATGATTACGCTACGATAAAAATATCTTGTAATATCCATTTTTAGAATGTTATTTAGAAAATGATATTTTATTTTTAGAAAAAAAATTTCCCGCCAAAATTATTTTCCCACCAAACGAAAATTTAAAAAATATCGTCTGCCCTATATTAAAAAAAAATCGTTTCAATTTCCACCAAACCTAGTCAAATTATCAAAGAGAAGTAGGTCACCAAGGCGATACTTTAATATTTTAAAATGGCGGACAAGTTTCTTATCTGACGACGAACTTAATGTCCATTTCGAAGAGAATCGAAGCCGGCCTTGGGTCCGCTCAATAAAAAATCAATTTCAATTTTAATATCTATCAAATATCAATCCCCCGATATATTTTTTTTTCTGATTCAAAGGGGGGAAAAAACTCTTTCTCAATTTATATTCATAGAAATATCTAACCCATACTTCATCAGAAGTATTTCATATATATATATTGTGTGTAATTAGAATATGTAAATTGGTTTGATATATTAACCGTTTTATTAATTGTAACAAAAATATATTAAAGAGATGTAGGGTTAAAAAAAGAATCAGTTGAATAAAATACAAAAGATTTTTTTTTTTAATTTAGGAATTTAAACGCAGGCGGTAATTAATTATATTTATATCTGCAAATTTTGAGTAATATTTTAAAATATTTACATAAAGAGATAGAGATGAGGGGTATAAAGAGATATATATATATATATTTTTTACTTATCCCTAGTACACATGGTACAGGCCATGATAATCATGGTGGGTAGTTAGCGACTGCTTTTACTGTAAGCGCACCACATGTCTACACATGTGAAAAGCAGTTCGACTTTGCACTTACAAATGTGCCAGAACCCCGTTTGGTTACTTGCACTCGCTGGTGGGGTTGGACTTTTGCAAGAATCGGGGGCCATTGGAACTTTTTTTTTTTTATCAGAAAAAGTGCCCAATGCGGGATTCGAACCCAGGTCGTAGCGGTCGAAAACCAAATGGTTTAATCAGCCTTCCACTGACCCCCTATATAGAGATACTAGCCGAATGACCCGGGACACGCCCGTGTTTTACCCGATTGAATGTTTTGTTTCAAATACTATTTGTTACAATTATAAATTGGCGCCTTAAATAATTGCATATGTTAGTTAATAACTATAGCCTATGTGCTTTATCTGTCTATGTACTGTTGGCTTCCGTAGGCGTCTCTTACTGGGAAAAAGAAAGAGAGGATTCAATTTAGTTATTAATGCATTTATTTAAGGAGCGACCCGCTCCAACACAATAGTTACAAAAACGAAAAAGCGAGTGGGGGGGGGGGGCATGATGGGGGGGGGGGGGGGCAAAGGTGGCGTGATCGTAGCCAACCAATAGGAGGGCACCATTCCAAAAAAAAGCAAACGGTGACAGAGGTGAATGATTAAGAGATGAAGAATTAAAAGATGAAGAATTGATGACGCTCGTAACTGTATATAGAATAATATATATGGGAAATATAAAATATAATTAATTTAATAATATAAAGTTTTTCAGAGAAGAGATAGAGCTATGAATAAAACAAAATACATTTGTTAGAAAAGTTTTAAAATATAATTAAGATATATTTCAGTGTGTGTGTTCTCTCTAATTCGGAATTTGAATCTTTCTGTAATTATTGAAGTTTTGGGGGCTTTATAATGAGTTTTCAATATTTCCTCTAATTTTTCAATTGAAGGTTTGACGCATAAATTTTCTAAAAGGTTATTTGTCCCAAATGTAAGATAATTATTTTTGGTACTTTATTTTATTCTGGTATAGTATTGATTTTATATGCAAATTGATTTAATATATTTACATAACAATCATACTTGTTGATAGTATGGTTAATTTTTCCTTAAAGAACCATCTTACCAAGAAAAAAACCCTTCAAGTACAAGAGACGCCTACGGAAGCCAACAGTACATAGACAGATAAAGCACATAGGCTATAGTTATTAACTAATATATGCATTTATTTAAGGCGCCAAATTATAATTGTAACAAATAGTATTTGAATAAAAACATTCAATCGGGTAAAACACGGGCGTTGCCCGGGTCATTCGGCTAGTTACTATATAAGCAGAATTAACAATACAATATAATGAAAAAGGCATCCCCTCATCGTGCAACTGAAAGTTGCTGATGGCTTGCGCCATCTATCTGAATAAATACCAACTATAATTCTGACTACAATTCTACTAACACATTATTTACAGCTATAGAATATTGAACCACCAAGCTATGGAACATATATGATGGTTTAATAAATACAGAGCTATATTCTGTGCTGATGGCTTGCGCCATCTATCGGAATAAATATCAACTATTCTTGTTTAATTATTCCAAAATTGGCCAAATACTCATTCTTGATTAATCAAGAAAAGTTAGCCACCTTTATGCACCTTATCCCAGTACAATATCACATTTGTACTTTTTTTTTCACACGTACGCAATATGTTTCTTTATTTACACCACGAGCTTTCGAACTCTCGCTCTTCAACAGGCGAAATTATAATGCGCAGGGGAGGCGAGAATTTGCCTGTTGAAGAAGCGAGAACTCGAAAGCTCGTGGTGTTTTCGTAATAAAGATAACATATTGCGTAAGTGTGAAAAAAAAAGTACAAATGTGATGATATTGTACTCGGATAAGGTGCATAAACATGGTTAACTTTTCTTGATTAATCAAGAATGGGTATTTGGCCAATTCTGGAATAATTAAACAAGAATAGTTGATATTTATCCCGATAGATGGCGCATGCCATCAGCACACAGAATATAGCTCTGTATTTATAAAACCATCATATATGTTCCATAGCTTGGTGATTCAATATTCTCTAGCTGTATATAATGTGTTAGTAGAATTGTAGTCTGAATTATAGTTGATATTTATTCCGATAGATGGCGCAAGCCATCAGCAACTTTCAGTTGCACGATAAAGAGATGCCTTTTTCATAATATTGTTCAAGGTTTTTCGAATATTTTTATAAAGGTAAATAGCAAATTTCTTATATCTGATAACTGGTAGCTTAGATCTGGTGGATTATATTGGTGAAATTTCTGGGAAGGTTCACCACTGATGAACCAAGCTCATTCCCAATTATTTTCCAATATTAAGTTCACCAGTTTTAGAAATCCGTTCTTTATTTAAAAAAACGAATAGCGTTTAATGTTTCTATCTTCTACCTACAGATGGAGTTATATGTATTGTTTAGTTACAGTCTGTGATATAGAAGACCTATACTAATGGACAACACTTAAGGAAGTTGTACCTTTTAACATGTATATCGGGATTCAGACAATAACTCTGAAAGATATTACAGTGACCTTTATTGAAGACATACGAGATAACCAATATACACTCATAGACAAAACTTAAGGAAGTTGTACCTTTCAGCATGTATATCGGGATTGAGACAATAACTCTGAAATATATTACAGTGACCTTTATTGAAGAAACACGAGATAACCAATATATACTCATGGACAAAACTTAAGGAAGTTGTAACTTTTAACATGTATATCGGGATTGAGACAATAACTCTGAAATATATTACAGTGACCTTTATTGAAGAAACACGAGATAACCAATATACACTCATGGACAAAACTTAAGGAAGTTGTAACTTTTAACATGTATATCGGGATTGAGACAATAACTCTGAAAGATATTACAGTGACCTTTATTGAAGACACACGAGATAACCAATATACACACATGGACAAAACTTAAGGAAGTTGTACCTTTCAGCATGTATATCGGGATTCAGACAATAACTCTGAAAGATATTACAGTGACCTTTATTAAAGACACACGAGATAACCAATATACACACATGGACAAAACTTAAGGAAGTTGTACCTTTCAGCATGTATATCGGGATTCAGACAATAACTCTGAAAGATATTACAGTGACCTTTATTGAAGACACACGAGATAACCAATATACACTCATGGACAAAACTTAAGGAAGTTGTACCTTTCAGCATGTATATCGGGATTCAGACAATAACTCTGAAAGATATTACAGTGACCTTTATTGAAGACACACGAGATAACCAATATACACACATGGACAAAACTTAAGGAAGTTGTACCTTTCAGCATGTATATCGGGATTCAGACAATAACTCTGAAAGATATTACAGTGACCTTTATTGAAGACACACGAGATAACCAATATACACACATGGACAAAACTTAAGGAAGTTGTACCTTTCAGCATGTATATCGGGATTGAGACAATAACTCTGAAAGATATTACAGTGACCTTTATTGAAGACACACGAGATAACCAATATACACTCATGGACAAAACTTAAGGAAGTTGTACCTTTTAACATGTATATCGGGATTCAGACAATAACTCTGAAAGATATTACAGTGACCTTTATTGAAGACACACGAAATAACCAATATACACTCATGGACAACACTTAAGGAAGTTGTACCTTTCAGCATGTATACCGGGATTGAGACAATAACTCCGAAAAATATTACAGTGATCTTTATTGAAGACACACGAGATAACCAAGTGTGAACAAAATTGCTTCTGTCTCCTTAAAAATAATAATAAAACAGATGACCGGCGATATCAAAGACTTTCTACTTTTTAAAGTTTTGTCCATGAGTGTATATACAGTTAAACCTGTCTATAGCGCCGCCTCTAAATAGCGCCTCCCTCTCTATTTTAAATACGTAATACGATGCGATTTACATTAAAAGTGACCTGTCTATAGCACCCCCTCTCTATAGCACCCTATTATGGTGAGTCCCAAGAGCGGGCGCTATAGACAGGTTTAACTGTGTCTATATATGTTCTTAGGGGTGGGAAAGTTAAATTCAACCAGACAGGACGTCCAAGGTAGCAGATAGGGCCATCAGATATATGGCGAAGGTTAGCTGACAGTATCTAATAAGTAAGTCCCGGGTCACCAACAGAGTATGATGGGCTAGCATGTAATAGGACTACACCTATAAAACCCCACAAAAACCCCATTAACGATACTGGGTAATTGGTAAAATTAAGTAGTCCCATTAAAAGTAAGCACTACCAATTAACAGCTATGCCTGAATCCATGTTAGGGTCGGTAGTAAAATTGTCTGTTCTCCATGTTAGACCTCATCTAAAGCTCAAGTTGAACTGCAAAAATAGGTGTGTTTCAGTTTCTTTGGATTAACGGAACATGTACCCATTTTGTGATCCGTCAAGTTGCTCATTGTGTAGGCACTGGGATTAGAAATATTATAACAATAAAACTATGATAGGCTATATACAATTTGTATTATAGATTTGAAACATAAGAACAAGACCGAATCTAAATAAATAAAACTAAATACACTAAATAAATACACTAGGTAGTCAGACATTGCTTTGTTTTTTCTCTTTAGCTGATCCACAAATGTTGTAAGAGAGCGTCCTATTGGTCCAATGCCATCAATGTGTCCACCAATCAGGATCTTCCAAGATGATCTATCCAGTTTCCACTAGGTAGTCAGACATTGCTTTGGCTTCTCTCTTTAGCTGATCCACAAATGTTGTAAGAGAGCGTCCTATTGGTCCAATGCCATCAATGTATCCACCAATCAGGTTCTTCCAAGATGATCTATCCATAATTTTCACTAGGTAGTCAGACATTGCTTTGTTTTCTCTTTTCAGCTGATCCACAAATGTTGTACGTACATTTGATCTGCTACCTTCAATACGTCCTTCTCAATAAAGTTCCCCTTTCTCTCCAAGACAATATTTACATATTTATTGTATATAGATATTTTAATTTTTTTGATGATAATAATCATTATTGTGTATTTTCTGATTTGTACGCAAATTTTGCACTTTGACCTAGTAACAAAACAATATTTATTTATTTATTTAGACATTGTATAATTATTTACGTAAAATGACAATAAGCATGCCAGAGGGAATGTGTACCAAGTTATATTTGAGTCGAGTGTTAAGTCGAGCTATTTTTCTGCATATTTTTGGAGCGAAACTTGTTTATTTTTATATAAAAGGGCGTACCTGGATCTGTAAAGAAAAAAAAAACAAAACAAAAAACAATTTTTTTCTTAGAATATTTCGAGAGATTGTTCCCTCTTTATCAATTTATTGCACAGTGAATTTAATTTACAAATTATTGTACATCATATGGAAACAAATTTGTCATTGGTCAAAAATAGTACTGAATTGTTTATTTTTGTCATAATAAAAAGAAATATACAAAGACACACCTATTGTGTTATTTCGTTATTTAAAGTTTTCGTATAAAACCTTTATTTATACCCAAAATGTGATGAAACAGATATAAGAAATGAAACCATTAAATCAAGAATGTTTATTTTACACCTAAAACCACTTTCTACTGTCCTTACTGCGATGAAAAAAATATTGGGAAGGCTTTGGCTCATCAGTGGTGAAACCCTCTTAGGTTTCGCCAATTTAATCTAACAGATCGTTTATTAGAGCTCTAATACTGTATTGGATGATTCTAAATGAATGTTCTTCCCTGATTTATATTATTATAAAATAAATAAAGCTTCCAGGGTTAAGTTTCTTGTGCAACTTTTTTTATTTTCAAGCTTTCGGACTTGTCAGTCCTTCAACAGGATTATCACGTTAACAATTTGTTACTGAAGGATGGAATCTTAGAAATGGTATTCAAGTAAACTACGGATATAAGAGCTTTTAGGATAGTAGAATTACATATAAATATTTTCATCGAGCAATGCACTTACGCAAACAATAAGTACATGACCAAACTTTGTTGTATGTGAAAAAATAGTACAAATGTGATATTGTATGGATTTATGCACCTTATCCCAGTACATCACATTTGTACTATTTTTTTTTCATATTGTGTCGCGGTCTCACGCAATTCTGGTCTTAACTACCCGTTTCATGATTTTTCAAGATGCTTAAATGACCAGTTTTTTTTTTGGTCGTTGAGGTACAGCTTGCGGCACGCTGATGAGGGTCAACAGCCCGAAACGCGTCCGTGGTTAGCTTTTCTTGTTTAATCAAGAATGGGTATTTGGCCAATTCTAGAATAATTAGAAATCAACGAGAATAGTTGATATTTATTCCGATAGATGGCGCAAGCCATCAGCAACTTTCAGTTGCACGATAAGGAGATGCTTTTTTCTTAATTTGTTGTATGTGTAAAAGAAATATCAATTCCTTAATAGTTTCATTACATTTATATAGATGGCGCGATACTGTTTTTATAATGGTGAAATATAATTCTACCACATTGTAAAATAAAAAAAAAAAGATATTTCTTTATGGCATAGAGATGTAGGATAAAAAACAACAGCCCAAGCTGTCGCATCCTTCTATCTTATGCATAACACTAGACAAAACAATCATCCATAAATATATATATTTTCAATATAAACTTTTTATTAAATTTTCTATCAAACTTATATTGCCCCCTTTTTACCGTTTTGAATAAATAGTACCAATTATAAAATATAGACCTTCTTTTTTATCTTTATTTTTCATATTTTAAAATGCTATTACACTAAAAGTAAAACATTTCATTTTAGAATTTTGATGGGAAAAAATCGTTAAAAAAAAAAATTTCAGATTCAATTTTTACGATTCATTTGAAAGGCAAATGCGGTCAAAGTGATAAATTTTATTGGCAGTGAGCGGTCATAGAGTAAAATTGGCTTTAAAGATTTTTGACCTGAAGCCATGGAGAAAAAAAAATCTCTTTAAATAAAACCTTTAGATAATACATTGGTGTTTGTAAATTTGGATAACATTTTGTTGTGTTTGGGAATAAAAACTTTTTAAAAAATAATATTTAATTAAAATATATTTGAGAATATTTAAGAAATGTGTGTGTATCATGAAGGAATGTTTCTAATTTGCATATGTACTTTAAAAACTATAAATATGCATATTTTCCGAGATTCAAATCAATTTTACAACCGAGAAATCATAAGAGAGCAATCCTTCGAAATATTTAGAAAACAAAATATTTCACACACAGATCCCCATGTATCCTTTTTTATACAATGATAAGTTAATATAATAAATTTTTAATAGATATATATACGGTATTTATTTATAAATATATGTATATAGAAACTGAGAACAATAAAATTCACAAGTCTGGCATTTTTGATTTGTAAAATTATAATTTCATAAAATATTCAAACGGATAACAAGTGCGTGTCAAGAATATAATATTCATTGAAATCAGTCGTTTCTGTTTGTATAATTTGAATAATAAAACCAATAGATGGTAATTTTATATGATTTCTGATATTATAACAACAACAAAAGCCTTTATTTAGGGCATTCCGCCCCATATAGGATTCGCCGTATTTACACATCAACAAGAGGAGAGGGAAGAGGAAACATTTACAACAAAATAAAGTTTGTCTCACATTCAGTTACCTATTTACAGATAGGTCATCCTCCAGTATCCTTTGCCCTGCATTCTTTCTCATGCGCCCAGCTTCTGTGCAGAACTTAAAGTATCTAACAATCAGTAATTCATCATCCATAGCTGAAGAGAGAAGTTGACATATGCGATGGTATTTAAATTGACCAAAATTAGGGCTTGGGAAAATTTCAGTACGTTTTTCTGTTAAGAGAGGGCATTGGAATAAATAGATTTCTGATATTATATAAATTGATAAAGAAAAGGCACAGTGTTATTTCTGTGTTGGTATATAATATACTAATAAATTAAAATTAATTATTTAAAAATAAGTCATTTCTTCTTATATAAGACATGTTATTAAAAAATAATTATAGTTATTTCTGTTTAAAAATATATATTCAAAAGAAAAAAATATTCATTTAAAGCAGTTAACTTCAATTCTTAACAACCATTTTTTTTAAAGTGAAAATAAAATCAATGAATATAGCACAGCCATTTCTATCTTTTTTTTTTTTACAACCATTTTATTTTTCTAGGGAGAGAGAGAACAATCCAAGAAATCAAGATTTGGTAACCCTGGCAGGTTTTGGCGCGTTTTTGATTGGTTCGTTAAAGAGTGTGTACCTTCAGATCGAATGTTCGATTGCTTCTGTCGGCTGCTCCATTTAAATTTATATTTGGGCGATTTGGTGAAAGAAATCAATAAAAATTATATCGATAAATTTTCCTTCCATTCTCTTTCCTGCCATCCAATCTATACCAAATCTAACTAATAGTGTACAGTTAACCTAACCTAACCAACATACACAGTTTTAAATAACTATATTTATATTTAAATTATTTTATTGATTATTTAAAAAAAAGGGTTTTGGGTAAGTTAAAAAAAATATTACACGATTTAAAGAAAATTTATTTATTTTTTTCGGAATGGTTTATAGCTCGAAATAAACTTGATTTCCTAAATATTGATTGGTGGAATTGGATAGATTTTCCCAAAAATTTTCGATTTTAATTTTTTTTCTTATAAATGATTGATACCTGACGGTGTAATATAAGAGGTTTTTTATATTATTCTGTGGTTATTTATATCTACTATATGTGTTATAATAGTTGATATATATGATTTTCTGTGTGTTATTGTTATAATGAACGTTTTATATATGTAAATAAATAATTTGCATTATTATTATCATATGTAAATACAAGTTATATAACAATTAATATTATAATTTATAATTTTGTGTAAATTATTTCTCTCCAATTGAGATGTATATATTGATATATATTAAGTGTTTCTCATATTACAGTTAAACCTGTCTATAGCGCCCCCTCTAAATAGAGCCTCCCTCTCTATAGCGCCCAATTTTAAATACATAGTACGATGCGATTTACATTAAAAGTGACCTGTCTATAGCACCTCCTCTCTATAGCACCCTATTTTGATGGGTCCCAAGAGAGGGTGCTATAGACAGGTTTAACTGTATTATATCTCTCTATGTACATTTGACACACACACAGAACGCGGATCTATATTTATCTCACACAGTTCTGAAAGTTAGCAAGGAGGAAGCTGTACTTACCTTTGAAGAATCATCGAAGAGAAAACTTTTAGACATCTGCAAGCAAACAAACAGACAGATTAACTATAAGAAATTGAAACTATTTTTGACACTTATGTTTTTTTTTTTTTAATAAAACAATTTTTTCTTCTACCGCTCTTACTACAAATATAAATTAATTGGTAGGCCTGGCTCATCAGTGTGTTCTGAACCCTTCCAAGCGATACTTATCGACATAATATATATATATATAATCGTGGACAAAACTTAAGGAAGTGGAAAGTCTTTGATATCGCTGGTCATCTGTTCTTTTTTTTTTTTTTTTTTTTAAGGAGACAGAGTCAAATTTGTTTACAGCTATCTCGTATGTCTTCAATAAAGTTCACTGTAATATCTTTCAGAGTTATTGTCTGAATCCCGATATATATGCTAACAGGTACAACTTCCTTAAGTTTTGTCCATGAGTGGATATATGTTGACAACACCTTCAGCATTTGAAGAACCACAATATCTTTTAGAAGAATTTCAATTTTTAAATATTAATTTTTTTAAATGTTTATATAATTTTTAATTATTAAAATATATATTATTTAAAAATATACTATTTATCTATATTAATATATATTTAAAACCAATTAATATGTATTTAAAAAATTCTTCAAATTATCAAATCAATTTTTTCAGTCTACTTCTCTTTAAAAATACCAAAGACAAATCAATTTACATATTTACATATTTCCCAAAAAGAACATTTATTTCCGCATAGTTTACATCAAAACATTCAAAACCAATTAGGATAAAATAGCTAGGGGTAAAATAAATAAAAAATGATATAAAAATTGTTTTATAAATCAAAACATCAAAGATATTCATTCAATTTCTCGCATAAACAATTTTTCACCTTTTGATGGAAAATTTCGTTTAAAAAAAAAGGAATAATGAATTAGATATCACCCATATTCAGATGTTTATAAATTGCCATTATACTTTTTTTTTTATGCCAAAAGTGGTATTCAATGAAGTATGAAAAATAAATAGATTCTCCTTTTTTTTTCCTTAAAAAAACGTAATCAATCAACATTAAATATCTGCAAATACATTTTTAGATTATTTTCCCGCCATTTTTTTTATGGATAAATACCTTCTTTAAAATAATTTCTAAAAAAAAATAATAATAAAAAACATAAAAAGCATTTTTGAAAAAAAAAAAGGCCCAAACAAACTTATTCCTTTCATCTCGTTTTGTCATTTTCAACATGTCAATTTCAGCTTCATTGAGTGAAGAAAATAATAAAATAAATTGACTTTTGACTGAAAGAAAGACCAATAAGGTTTGATGATTGTATTAAAAGGAAAAATTGCCGCCTTTTTTTAATATTCTTTTGGTTGAATTTAAATAAATTTTTTATCCCCCCCCCCCGAATATTATATGAAAATAATTTATAAAATTAATTTGAAATATATATTAAAATATTTTATATATTATACTATAATATTATAGTAAAAATACTAGTATTATACTCTAATATTAAAATAAATTTTAATATAGTTTATAAATTGATTTTAAAAATCATAATTTATTTCTACAAATAAAAGGTGTTAAAAATTGTAATATAATTTCTTTCTTTAATTTCGTTTTAAAAATATATTATTATAACCTCTAAAAGGTATATCCTAAATGGTCAAATTAAATAAAATATATATAGTCATCAAAGATATATATATTTTTTTTCCTCAATAAATATATACATATGATAATTTAAACCAATAACCCTATATTATGTAATACGTATAACAAAATTGTCATGTTGTATATAGAACTAATTATAAACTATAACTAATTATACGCATAATTGACATGTTTCCTTGCATCACCCTATGTAATGTACTGAAGATAAATAAATAAAACTATATAATAGATTAAAAGCTAAGTTAAAAGCAAGATTGAGAGATTTACAAAGTAACTTCTAAAGATAGATTGGACCCCGTCAGACCGTCGCCAGTGTCCGGTGTCCATCGACACGTGTGCCACGTGCATGACCCAATTCTCTTTGTCAGAGCTGTCGTATAAATAAGACCGGCCTTAGCGACAGTCAGTCAGTTGCAGTGAATCTTCCGGTCAGCGTCACCCCTTGTCGTCTCCAGGGACCAACTCATCGACCATGTAAAACAGTAAGGAATCTTCTATCTCCATCTTTGCTTTTGGCTCGACTTTTTATCTATTCAAGGAATTTTCCTTCGACAACTGTGTCGCTTCGTTTTGTGTGTGTGTCCTTACCACCCATCGCTCAACAACTACGACTGCTTCTAGCCAACATGCCACACTGCATTCATTCAACAGCATAAACTACTACTACATTTCAACATTATTACAGAGAGTCGACAGGATTCTACAACAGGCTTACCAAACCCCAACGTATTATTACAGAGAGTCGACAGGATTACCACAACGAAGGAGACCACAGCGAAGAAGGTAAAAAGACTGTCCAGATAGATAGAAGAGCCAAGAAGCAAGATGGAGGAACAAGCACGCCATTCCAACGAAACGACCAAGCAATCTTCCCCCCAACGACACAGCCGAACATCCCGCAAAATAAGCCGGTGAGAAGTTACCCATCTTCGACCTTACAACGCAACCATCCAGACGACATGCCACCATCGCCAAACAGAAGTCACAAGCTTCTACAAGCTCTACATGGGACGCCTTCCACGTCATCAGGACAACAACCAAAGACCAAGTCTCCTGACTGAACAATCATAAAAACTGTGAGTTTTTAAAAAATCTACTTAACTCTTTCTTCATGCTAACAACTTGATTTTCCATAAATATAATGTTTATTTTTACTGTAATTATTTTTAAATTAAATTTTATAATTTTTATAGCATTTCAATTCAAATTTTAAATATTGTACACCCTCATTTATCATTTTTTACTTTATTTTAAGCAACTTTTAAATTTTAATTCATTACTTTCAATGTTACATAAAAAATCATATTATATTTTAATTACTCGAATCATAATTCTAAACTTATTTGTGTGTTTTTTTTTAATACCTTATTTTTATACCAAAAAACACCAATGTCTTAATTAAATACACAAAACTTTGCAAAAAATCATTGTTATGTTCACTATTGTATGTACACGCCCCATTCAAATTAAGTCACTATCATGCCATTGCCCTTTTACAAGTATAATTTTCGCACTAACATAAGCAACGATTTAAAAAATATATTCAAATTTTAATAAACATAGGTGAAACGCATTTTTTTTAATACAAAAATCGAAAGATACACTATCTTCAAAAGCACAACTAGAAATGTAACTGTCCTTCCCCAAAGCAAGTTTAAAAAATGCCAGCCTAGCTACACTCCCTCGAGCCACACGAGATCCATATCGGCGCGAACAAAAAAAAAATCGCAATAAACATACCACCTCTATAAACAATCTGAAAATTCTCGATGTGTTTCGTACAACAACCACCCATGAATAATAAATTTGTTATTCATTCGGAAACTAGTTAGATGCTGTACCAAAAACGAAGACTTCACGTGACACCTTTCCATACAATTCACCCACTAGTGTTACACAGCGCACCACAACAATTTTCTCACTTAACAGGCCCAAGACGCCTTCATGCCTGTGACACCTCACCAAAGCGTGTCTACGTTGAAGTCGCACTTTTATTCACATCTAAACCTGACATCATTGAATAACATTTTTTATTAAGTCCGCAACATCGTCGAGACACAACGCTTGCAAACACAGAGAAAACTATATTTTCAAATATGCCTAAATATGCTAAAGAAACAAATTACCACAGTGGAGGCAGAGAGATTTTTTTCTAGCCAGCAGGGTGACTCACAACGCCCGCCAACATCAATAAACAGCAGCGGCGTCAGGTTAACATGACACCTCCAATTCCAGTACGCCTGTACCTGAAACAAGTCATCCAACTCGCAGGACGAATAGATTGCAGCACTTATAACTAATTGACTTACCAATCATTACCCAATTTACTTATTAATTTGAACTTTAATATTGAAATAGTATAACACTTTATATCTTTAATTATCATTATGTGTTTTACAACTTTTACATTGTTTTCACGATCAGTGTGGAATATTTTTTCTAAACTAGAACGCCATCTTTTATATAATGTTAACCCTTTATTGTTATATATTACAATCATCTTCGTCAATGCAATCCATTTTTTTTAAAGAATCAATCAAGTTATCATTTATTTTATATTTGTATGCTATATGTCTTTGTTTTTCTATACCCCAGCACGCAAAAGAGAAATCATTCTCTACATACCAGCATTGAGGACAAACGAAAAGATCATTTCACATATTCCCAGTTTCAGAGTCATAGAAACACCGATGTTACCAAAGGGATATGACCTAGTTACACACCACAGTTGTAACTTTTCTTCCAAAGAGACAATTTTTGTTCCATTTTTCACTACTTAACATTTATCTAATCATTAATAACCTTTAATTATATTATATTTTTTGTATAAAATCTTGAATAATTATTTTTATTTTTATTTTTTTTTACTTTTCAATTATATAATCAAATTTTTATTCCAACATTATTTTAACAACTTTATTTTAACAAATTTATTTTTCATGATATTATTTTAGTATGACAAAACATTTAATTCTTTCAATAATCATTTTTTTTAATTCATTATTATATCTTTTATATTTTACTAATTCATTATTATGTCTTTTATATATTACATGTTTGATCTTATCCACTTATACTGTTGTTATCCGCAATCATATTTCTATCTTTTTATTCACTATATTTTTGTTTAAATAACTTTATTATATGACAATGTTTATTTATCAGCAACTACCGGGCATACAACAATCGTTTTTCAATAATCCTACTTACTAATCACTTCCCTATACTTTTTTCACTACCTATTTCAGCCATTGCTAGAAACGACAGCACTGCTTGACAATTTTTCTTTTGATTTCGTAATTCAACAAACTCTTTGAACACAGTTCCCCAGAAGTACAAGTCTCGACTTTTGGTCTGAACACGTTTCAAAAGTTTATTTCAATCATCCGCAGAGCACATCACCAACGCATGCACAAAGCGTTCACTTTTTTCAACTTTCAATTTTTTCAGCTCTAGCGGACCACAATCAACCTTTGATTTCAAGTCAAGTCAGACCACCTACTGTCGCTACAACAATTCTACTTATCGCATGGCTCTACCACCCCTTTCAATCATATTAAGTCTTTTTCTTCAACAACTTTTCAACCCAATAACCCTACAATTGTGACAAAGCACTGTAACCTTATACAGGATCGCAGGTGAAACATTGCCTAGGAAGACGCACAAGTCTATATCCTCGCTTTGCACCTGGATCTCAGTATTTGATTGTCTGTGCAACACTTACAATTGCATATTCTTCAACCCCTAACCCTTTCCAACGCCCGCCAACAATCTTTTAGAACATCATTTTTATCATCATTTTTTAGCAAACAAAGGTTTTATCTACAGTTCTCTTTTATAATGAATATCATAACTTTTAAATTAAACATAAGTTTTATTTTTATAATTTTCAGATATAGCCAAATAAACATCTTGTTATAGCCCTTTATCCTCACAGTTTTAATTAATTAAAAGAAATTTTAATTACTTACCTGTGTTAGAGAGGCTTTACCCGCTTAAACCCGGATAAACCCTTTCACTCACGGGGCCCATCTATGATAATTTAAACCAATAACCCTATATTATGTAATACGTATAACAAAATTGTCATGTTGTATATAGAACTAATTATAAACTATAACTAATTATACGCATAATTTACATGTTTCCTTGCATCACCCTATGTAATGTACTGAGGATAAATAAATAAAACTATATAATAGATTAAAAGCTAAGTTAAAAGCAAGATTGAGAGATTTACAAAGTAACTTCTAAAGATAGATTGGACCCCGTCAGACCGTCGCCAGTGTCCGGTGTCCATCGACACGTGTGCCACGTGCATGACCCAATTCTCTTTGTCAGAGCTGTCGTATAAATAAGACCGGCCTTAGCGACAGTCAGTCAGTTGCAGTGAATCTTCCGGTCAGCGTCACCCCTTGTCGTCTCCAGGGACCAACTCATCGACCATGTAAAACAGTAAGGAATCTTCTATCTCCATCTTTGCTTTTGGCTCGACTTTTTATCTATTCAAGGAATTTTCCTTCGACAACTGTGTCGCTTCGTTTTGTGTGTGTGTCCTTACCACCCATCGCTCAACAACTACGACTGATTCTAGCCAACATGCCACACTGCATTCATTCAACAGCATAAACTACTACTACATTTCAACATTATTACAGAGAGTCGACAGGATTCTACAACAGGCTTACCAAACCCCAACGTATTATTACATACATATATACATATTAGCAATAAAAGAAGCTATAAAATTCATTATTTACATATGAAACACAAAATATTATGAGATTTAACTATATAGCCTTCATTTTCTATTTTTTTTTAATTTTATTTCAACACACAAAACGCGATATCCCGGCTAGGTATAATTGCGTCGATTTACATTTTTTTAAAAACAGAAACAGTTATAAACACATATTATATAAGAAAAAGTAATCGAAATAAAAAGAGAAACAATAATATATATTAGGAACCTGAACCTTTCATTTTCTAATGTAAAAATTATTCTGTGATCCAAAATATATTATTTTTGACTAAATTTCACAGAATATCTATATATATATAGACTATTCTATATTTTTCACTTATTAATAAACTACATTTTCATATGTATTAAGGTATATTCCGTGTATAAAAAAAATGTAGATATAATAAAAATATTTAAATAATTTGATATATTAATCATTTTACGGTATGCGGATAGGTTTTTTTCACTTCGTCTGACAACAAATATATTTTATCTTCTGTAAAAATAACCATTAGTAAGGTTTGAAATGTCATCTATTGTGGTTGTCGCATCTTCTGCCATTTATACATGAGCTTCGTTATAGCTGCAAGACACGTGGACATCTTTGATTGGTCATTAGGATGGCTTCCTGTTCACCTGATTGGCTGTTACCCTAGCTCCAGCAGACGATTATTTCCCCTGGTTTAAAATTCTCGTTTGCCTTCAAATTACGGCGACAATTTCTCGGCTGTTAAACCTAAAAGAATAGAGTTGACCCCTCTTCTAATTTTATTTTTCGAAAAAAGTTTTTTTTTTTTTTTTCAAGTGTGAAATTTGAAGACAAGAAGAGTTGTGAATTTATACTCGTACAAAGAATTCCCCCTTCTGAAATCTAATAAACTCTTCAAATATTAAGACAAAGGTATCTCCTTATCGTGCAACTAAAAGTTGCTGATGGCTTGCGCCATCTGTCGGAATAAAAACCAATTATTTGTTGATTTTAAAATTTATTTAATTTTCTATCTTTATCCACCTGTGATCCCAGTACCAGTTCACTTTTGTTCTATTTTTTCTTCAAAAATATTGTTGATGAATAAAATAAATTAATTGTTGTTTGAGAAGAATATGTAAATTTGGGATATATATATTTGGTATATGTAATTACCTCTCTATATATAAGTTCCATCTTATGACCGTCCGTGTGAGTTTATCCAGAAAACTGTTTTAATTTTTTATTGGTGTGTTTCTAATATATCATTGCATCTATATATATTTTATATATTTATTTAAATATGAAATTGTAATATGATTTTACACAGCGCGTCATTACCTATTTAGATAAAGAATAAATGTAAAATTCTCTGCAATACTACAACAACACAGCTTTATTAAGACCACTGGTCTTATACAGATTCACCACAGGAAGAAAGGAACCATAGATGGAGTTCCTGTACTAAATCCTTTTCAATACATATAAATAATAAACAAAAAGGCTTCCGAGGATAAGTATCCTCGATTTGAATGTAATTCTACTGTCCTATAAGCTTATGTCCATAGTTTTCTTGAAAACCATTTCTGAGATTCCATCCTTCAGTGCTGCGTATATAAGCATAATCGTCCAATACAGTATTAGAGCTCTGAGAAGTGGTCTGGTGGATTAAATTGGCGAAACCGCTGGGAGGGTTAACCACTGATGAGCCAAGCCCTCCCAATATATTTTTCATCGCAGTAAGGGCAGTAGAAGTTTGTATCTATATATATAATTGCCTTATTCTGTCTGAAGCTCACGGATAGAATGCGCGCCCATTGGCTGCCGGCAAACACGTGTCCTCCCTGCCCCCCTCTAGACAACCCTGTTATCAGCTGTGTGATACATACACCTGTCTATAGCGGCCATTCTAGAAAACCCTGTTATCAGCAGTGTGTTACATCCACCTGTCTATACAGACCACCCTGTCTATAGCGACCACTGATCACCCTGCCTATAGCGACCACTCTAGACAACCCTGTTATCAGCTGTATGATACATCCACCTGTCTTTACAGACCACCCTGTATATAGCGGCCATTCTAGATAACCCTGTTATCAGCTGTGTGATACATACACCTGTCTATAGCGGCCACTCTAGACAACCCTGTTATCAGCTGTGTGATACATCCACCTGTCTATACAGTCCACCCTGTCTATAGCGGTCACTTTAGGCAACCCTGTTATCATCAGTGTGTTACATTCACCTGTCTATACAGACCACCCTGTCTATAGCGGTCACTTTAGGCAACCCTGTTATCAGCTGTGTGATACATACACCTGTCTATACAGACCACCCTGTCTATAGCGACCACCCAAGACAACGTTTTTAAAGTATATTCGCACTCGGGTGAAACCCGGGCGTTGCCCGGGCCATTCGTCTAGTTATGTATAAAAGAAACATTCGTGCTTTTGAATCCTTTCATTTTATATATAAGTATTCTCCTTGCTTTATTTACATATTGTCTCAAACATTTACATATTGTATCACAATCCCTTCTATAGGAGTATTTCTGTTGTCATTTACTTCTATAGAAGGATTTATAATACCCGAAAGCTTGATATAATATGTAAATAAACCAAGATACACATCCTCGGAGAAGCCGTTTTGTTTATTATTTATATGAAGTAAACTATAAATAGCTCAATATTTAACACCTCTAATAAATTAAAATAAGCTTTTATCTATAAAATAAGTCTATTTATACACACACCTTTTATATTGAAGATGGAACAAAATATTTCTGACAAATATTCAACATGTCGGGTTCCTCATGACTACTACTATTAAATGTAATCATAATAATCAGCATTTGTTCGAACAATATCTATTGGGTGAACATTCACTCAGGTTGAACCCGGGCGAAGCCAGGTCATTCAACTAGTTAAGTATAATGTAATGTAATTCAGTGAAATGAATAAGAAATAAAAGTATGTTAAGAACAAAATTTTCTTTTTCACAAAAATTCACGTTTCTACTGTCATTACTGCGATGTAAAATATTAGGAGGGCTTGGCTCATCATTAGTGAACATCAGTGAAATGTACTTATGGCAAAAGGAAGCTATACCTTTTAGCATGTATATAGAGATTTTCAGACAATAACTCTGAAAGATATTACAGTGACCTTTATTGAAGACACACTAGATAACCAATATACACTCATGGACAAAACTTAAGGAAGTTGTACCTTTTAGCATGTATATCGGGATTCAGACAATAACTCTGAAATATATTACAGTGACCTTTATTGAAGACACACGAGATAACCAAGTGTAAACAAAAAAAAAAAAAAAAACGAACGACGGCATCAAAACTTTCCACTTCCTTAAATTTTGTCTATGAATGTATATGTAAATAGTTTTTGTTTCAAGTAAATTTAATTTAATAACGCTTTTATTTACAACATAAATTCCGCTAAAAAAAGGAGCTTTTGTTAAACTGTTTTGGAATTGTCAAACATTTGACAAAATTCCTTCCCAATTTCTTCAATATGCAAATTAAATTGCCTTCCAACACGAGTTGAGGAAATTCTTTAAACATGAGAGCGAACGTTCAAACCGAAATTATCGGGAAAACACAAAAAAAAAGAATTAAATTGTATATTTCTTATCTTTAAAGCTTTATATATTTAAAAAAAGAGGAGGTCTTTAGTCAAAGATAAAAAAACTTTTTTTTAAAACTTCACTGATGAGTTTTGTCGGTTATAAATATTTAATTGACACTTGGCGAGTTTATTCCTGAAGTGAGAGAGAGAAAATGGTCCATTGGTCATTCAAACAAAATGAAATATTTATTTATTCATAGAGAGGAGGGGGTGGTTGAATCGTTTGGCAAGTTTTAGGGAAGGCTTATCGGAAGATAAGAATATCTAAGACAAACAAATTTTATTATTCTCAGAGTACAAATGGTGACATTTGACCCCAATTTTATTGGCTTTAAATTTCCCGGCTATAAAATTTACATATTTATTTCCTCTACAATTTGTTTTCTAAGGACTAAAACCTTTTAAGGAGAGGCCATTGTAAACTCGATTCTTTTAACTTTATTATAAAAGATAACAATACCAAATAAATTTACAGTACTTAATGCGCAATCTATTTGTAAGAAAAATAGAAAGAATATTAAGTATCTTTGTTTTAAACAAAGCAACTCCCTAGTACGTTCTTACTAAAGCGAGAAAAATATTGGGAAGGCCTGGCTCACCAGTGGCAAACCCTTCGTCAGTTTAATCTCAAAAACTATAATTCCCCTAAATATACACTAATGGACAAAACTTAAGGTAGTAGAAATCTTTGATGCCGCCGGCCGTCTGTTTTTTGAAGGAGACGGAGGCAATTTTGTTTACACTTGGTTATCTCGTGTTGTCTTCAATAAAGGTCACTGTAATATCTTTCAGAGTTATTGTCTCAATCCCGATATACATGGTAAAAGGTACAACTTCCTTAAGTTTTGTCCATGAGTGTATATTCACCAAGGATTTCTCTATATTACCGGCTATATAAACAGAAAACAGCCCCATATAATGATAGATATAGGTCTGGTAGATTAAACGCTGGCGATACTGCTGGGAGGGTTTAACACTGATGAGCCAGGCCTCTACAATATACTTATAAATGCGGTAAGGACACTAGGAAATTGTTTAATTAAAAGAAAGGTATTTGTTTCTATATTCAGTATTTTTTCTCACACAATGCAGTAGGGATATATTTTCTCGACAAATCTTCTTTGCATATTTTCTTGACAAATTTACGTAGCTTATTTTCTCTACAAATCTTATTTCCATATTTTCTCTACAAATCTTCATTGCCTATTTTCTCGAATAATCTTCGTGGTATATTTTCTCGACAAATCTTCATTGCCTATTTTCTCGAATAATCTTCGTGGTATATTTTCTCGACAAATCTTCTTTGCATATTTTCTCGACAAATCCTCTTTGCATATTTTCTCGGCAAATCTTCGTGGTATATTTTCTCGGCAAATCTTCGTGGTATATTTTCTCGGCAAATCTTCGTGGTATATTTTCTCGGCAAATCTTCGTGGTATATTTTCTCGGCAAATCTTCGTGATATATTTTCTCGACAAATATTTTTTTCATATTTTTACTCTACAAATCTTCGTGGCCTATTTTCTCTATAAATCTTCGCGGCTTATTTTATTGACAAATCTTCGTGGTCTATTTTCTTGACGTTTATTTACATATTTTCTCGACAAATCTTCTTTGCATATTTACTAGACAAAACGACACGGTCCCAGTCATTCAGTATATCCAAAGAGATTGCACCGAGGTAAAAAATCCGAACAAAACTCAAGCCAATAATATATTGATAGATTAAATCAAAACGTATTGAGAAGAGAAGATAAAAAAAATAATCAAATCAGACGTCATTTTAAACGGAGTCTCCCACTTGTGATGATGATAAAACTATGATGATTGGATTATCTCCCGGTATTTAATTACTGCGAGGTCGGATTACTGCAGTATTTGTGCAGTAATTGGGTTAAAATATTCGCCAATCTTGTCAGTGTATCTGCATTTCTTTCATTGGATTACTGTAGATGGAATTGAGGTTTTAATTCCACGTCCAATATTTGGTTTTTAAATACCGTTATTGGATTAGTAAGTGGTATTTGAAAGATTATAAAACTTTAGTTTTTTAGATTTCCTGAATTAATTGGTATATATATTAGATAATAAAAAGGTATATATTGGATTGAATAAAAGATTTATTTGCCAATATTTTAATCCAATCCTTTTATTCAATCCAATATACGTCTTTTTATTATCTAATGATTTAAATATGGATTGCTCTATTTTCAGAAATATATAATACTAGCCGAATGACCCGGGCAACGCCCGTGTTTTACCCGATTGAATGTTTTGTTTCAAATACTATTTGTTACAATTATAAATTGGCGACTCTTGTCTCTCTCTCTCTCTATATATATATATCAATTAATTCAGGAACTCTAAAAACTATAGTTGAAACCATCTGTCGGAATAAATTTGTTATTCGTCTTATTTACATATATTACATATATATTAGACTTGGTCTCATTATTGTGTAATAGTAGGGGCGTGTGAATTGTTAGGATTTGTCGTTACATTTTAAGTTTAATTCAACTTACATTTTTTCTATCGCATGTACAACAGGTTAATTTTACTTTAACATATATATAATCGCCAAATAAGGTCTTAAAATACTTGTCTATACATGTGTATATATGTGTGCGCTATAAAAGAGAGTCAATCCAAACTTATATTAATAGGCAATCAAATAAAAAGATAGATGGCAGTAAGGTATCAATAGATGAAGTTGGAGATAGAAGGTGAACCTACTAACAGGAAGTTATAAATATCCGAGCTGTGGCCCGAGGGAACCTAACGGACATAACTCACTCCAACCAATCAGGATCCACGCAGCACTGGGACCTTTACATCTGTCTAGCCTGATTGGTGCCCCTGGGCCAATCATTTCCTTCGTGAGGCCGTTAGAGGCGTCTCTAATACGGCCGCCAGAGGTATCACCGTGATAGATGGCGGTGTGGAAATGCATTCTTATATCTCTCTCTCACTTATTCACGTTGATCTATTTGTGCTGTGTATTATTTTTTATTAAATATTTATGTTTTTTTGAAGAAAGAATCAGAGTTTACGGTGACGATTTTCTTTTATTAAAGAAATTATGAAATAAGATAAAAGAAACAGGCCGCTGTAAACTTTTAATCCTTCTTCAAGATGGTCTGGTGATTCTTTCTCTTGTAATTTGTATATATTTCTTGATTTATCAAGAAAATAGGTTGGCCAAATATCAGGGAACAGGTTAAATGTTTAGTTGGTTTCTGTTCCACTAGATGGCGCTCTGCCATCTAAAAAGCACATGTACTCAAGGTCAGGATATGCCTTCTTTGTTTTAAATATATATATATATTCTGAATATAGAGCAATCCATAATATGTTTATATTTTAAAAATAAGCCTTATTTTTAAAAAATATATATATATAATTTAGGCAAGTTTGGCCTTGAAAACCCATTTCTTAGTTTTTCAGGAAGCCACTGAGACCAAAATTATTTTTGGTCGCAGTGGTACAGCCTACTCCACGCTGACGAACGCCAACAGCGCGAAACGCGTTCGTGGATGGCTTTTCTTGATTTATCAAGAAATTGGGTTGGCCAAATATCAGGGAACAGGTTAAATCAATGTTTAGTTGATTTCTGTCCCACTAGATGGTGCTCTGCCATCTAAAAAGCATATATGCTCGTGGTCAGGATATGCCTTTTCTTTATTTTTAATATATATATATGTCATAATATTACCCTTCCAGGAATAATAAAGTAAATCTACAGTCGACCAGAGAGAGACGTAGGGAAGAGGATGTAAAGGCCGGTCACTTGATATATCAGTCACATTCCAAGGGGGCCATTTTCGTAGAACCTCAGAACTATTTTTGGACAGTTGGGGGGTGGTTGGCGACACAAACGGTCGTTCCGCAGTGACAGCGTCTCGCGCTACCTCTCTCTCGCTGGTTACCTGGGTTATTCCTCTACCAACTCGTCGTGTGATTATTTCTCTTTCTCCACCACATTATTATCACTATATTGTCACATTGAAAGTCGACAGGATCATATCACAGAAAGAGTCGACAGGATCTTATCACAGAAGAGTCGACAGGATAAGACCTGGCCGGGAAGCAAACTCTCATATACCGGAGTATGAAGGAACAAGAAGCCAAGCCACGATGATCGGCCAAAACCAAACTCAACTGTAACCACTCCTCTTCGAACCCTCAACCCCTTCTTCACCAACCTTTGAATCGTGATCCCGAAGAAGTATTCACCTACGACGGAGATGGAGCTGCCACGCACTTCTTCCAGCACTAGATCTGCCCAAGAACGACCACCGTTCCAGGGCAGGCCACCTTCCTCCATCATGGACAAGACTCCGCCATATCCCTGCCGCTACTGTGATGTACAACACTGGTACGCACAGTGTCACAGACAGAACTCTCCCGAAGCTCAATGAACTTACTTGCGCCCTAAACCAACATAACTCGTGAGTGTAATTGTTTTAACTCCTACCATTCATTCTTTAAATAAGTCATTCCTTGTAAATTGTCCCAATAGTTACATAATTAGCTCCATTTATTCTCTCCACGCCTATTAACAATGATTTTATTCTCCATACTATTTATCCAGATATTTGTAACTCATTTAATTAGTTACCTTACCAGTAGAAAATTTAACAATCGTCATTTTAATTAAATAATTTCCATTTTAACGTAACTCTTAAAAAAAAAGGAATTCTACCTATTAATGCTTTACGATTTTTACTATTAACAATAGATTTTTCATAATCAATTTATCTATAAAAATATACCTCCAACACCTAAACCTTTGTATATCTATTTGTATATGACCTCTCCTACTTGTAAGCACGGCTCACGAAAAATAATTTCTTTCCCTGAACGACTCAAAATTCACCCTGTAATTCAGGCGTCGAAGAATTCCAACCACCACGTGAGCCTTACTTACAACCAACCCTTTGTGACTCTTATCTATCTTCCCCTGAATGCCCCTCTCATTCTTACAACTTTGTTAACCTTATATCAGCTCAGGACCTTTTATAGAATTATTGATTAATCAATTATCGAACTTCTATATTGTCATTTCAAAATCCTAATCTTCGCCCTTCATTTATGATAATATATTTCGTAGTTCATCTCTAGCATATCCACCGACTCACACCATCTAGCCAATGGTGTGTTCGTCACAGGGTGCAGATTGACTAACTGCTAGATGTTTATCAACTCCTTTTTTGTTCGCACTTGAACAATCTGCATCGAGCGACACAGTTCGCTTCTTCTTCTCGCGCCACACGTTCGCCACACGGACCCTGTCTTCAAATCTATGTTTGTCCCTTGTCCAAACCAGCACGATATAGCCTACCTCCGATATTTCCCACGGAGGTACGTTAAACATCGTCGCTGATTCTGTCCGGTCCGTCATCATTTCGCGCAGACATGGGTCTTACGTTCAACCCACCGCGAAATCATCGCCTTGCACAAGCTCCCACGACGGTTCAAACACCTCGGGTCCGAGCAGCTTGTCACTTGTAACGGACAACGCAGTCCTCGTCCCAATTTTTGGCACTGTGCGCGCATACTTTCCGCAAATTAAATATAAGTCCATTCGACTTCCTCACCTACACACGGGACTTTTCCCCTAGGACTCGCTACACAAGTAACTACATAGATAAGGTAGAATGGCCCAGGGCAAGTTTCCCCTCGCTCTGTTCGCCAAGGTTCTAACATTGTATGTAGTTCTGTATTTACCTCAGTCCTGAGCTCACACAATTTCCAACCTCAACCTCATTTCTCGTACTCTACACCTATAGCATAGAAAGCCCATGCCAAGTTTCCTCTTGCCATGTCCGCCTGAAAAATAGCTTAAAGTGTAGAGTTCCCCAGTCTTAATGACCTTCAGAATTTCATCATGTGTATGTGACTCCCCTTCTCGTTGTTCACACTCCTCCATAGCATTTCCCTTATAGTACATTAGATTTTGTTGTATATAGCCTTTTATAACCTTGATATTTTCAAAAATTTCCTTAAATGTCAAAATCTCCGGTGTTGTAAAACTGCTTGTAAATAATATTTACTTGTGTACTATACAATATTTTATTTACATAAAACTATGTCATCATTACCTTAATTAATTTCAACTGTAAAATTATTTTCTCTATTCCTGGCTTCTCCAGCTTTAAGTATACTCAAACCATGTTCAGCCTTCTTCAACGGGGGCCATATGTCATAATATTACCTTTCCAGGAATAATAAAGTAAATCTACAGTCGACCAGAGAGAGACGTAGGGAGGAGGATGTAAAGGCCGGTCACTTGATATATCAGTCACATTCCAAGGGGGCCATTTTCGTAGAACCTCAGAACTATTTTTGGACAGTTGGGGGGTGGTTGGCGACACAAACGGTCGTTCCGCAGTGACAGCGTCTCGCGCTACCTCTCTCTCGCTGGTTACCTGGGTTATTCCTCTACCAACTCGTCGTGTGATTATTTCTCTTTCCCCACCACATTATTATCACTATATTGTCACATTGAAAGTCGACAGGATCATATCACAGAAAGAGTCGACAGGATCATATCACAGAAGAGTCGACAGGATATTATCACATATATATATATATATATATATATATATATATATAATAGAGAGAGAGAGATTGAAGCCTACTGTCGATTTTGAAACGAAACCTTTAATGAATAATTAAATCTAAAAAATATATGCAACGATGCAATAAACTCAAAGCCTTTTCACGTCCCTAAAATTCCTTATAACATAATGGAAAGATAAAGCGCCAGATATCCTTACAATATAAAAAGTATGTAAATATGTATTTAATATCAACACTTGACCTTTTTTCTATTTTTTTTTTTCAATTGTATTTTTTTTTTTACATGAACAGCGTATTTACGAAAATTTGGCCTTATATATCTTTCTTGATTTCTCAGGATGCCTTTTGGGCCAAATATTTGGTTGTAGAGGTACAGACTGCAACATTCTGACGAGGGCCAACAGCACGAAACGCGTATGTGGTTGGCTTTTATTGATTTATCAAGAAATTGGATAGGTCAAATTTCAGGGAATAGGTTAAATCAAAGTTTAGTTGATTTTTTTTTTTGTTCCACTAGATGGAGCTCTGCCACCTAACATGCTCATGTTAGACATAAACATGATGTTTTAAACTGATCATATTTGAGACGATACGATTTCACATGTGTAGACATGTGGAGAACTTACAGTAAAAACAGTCGCCTACTTCTATCCACCATGATTACCATGGCCTGTACCACGTGTACTAGGGATAAGCACAAAAAAAAAACAATAATGGTAACAATTTGTTACACTCATGGATAAAACATAAGGAAGTTATACCTTTTAGCATGTATATCGGGGCAATAACTCTGAAAGATATTACAGTGACCTTTATTGAAGACAACACGAGATAACTAAGTGTAAACAAAATTGCCTCTGTCTCCTTCAAAAAAAAAAAAAAAAAGAAAATAAACGACCGGCGATATCAAATACCTCCAACTTCCTTAAGTTTTGTCCATGAGTGTATAAGACAATAACACGACATCTATACATGAGAAATAAAATAATTAAACACGACTAAAACAAACTTTTACTATTGTCCTTCTATCTCAAATACTGTATTGGACGATTGATATGTGAGAGACATTGAAGGATCTTTGAAGGATATTTAATTTGAAGAACTATTGAAGGAGTTTTTAGTTAATGAAGGAGTTTTTTAATTAATGATTTTATTTAATCATACAAACATTACAATTATAGCATAATAGAAATAAAAAAAATAATGGGAAATACAGCAATCAAATATATATATGTGCTATCGAACAACTAAAACAACATCAGAGTAGTCAAATATCAATAAAATGTCATCAATGATAATAAGCTTTGAAATTGAATCCAACAACTATGAATGCCGGCCAGACAGCCTTTACCTTTACGAAAGAATCTAAGTTATGACATGTGTTTTAAAGATCCTAGAATTAAAATCGTGATTACCAATATTTATAATGATTGTTCACGGTGTATTAGCGACGTGAAAAGATAGCCAATATGGAATTTTAAAGAAAAACCTCCACGTGTGTAGAATCAGCGCACACACGGAACATGTGAGAACTGGAAGACAGACAGAATCCCCACAAACCTACTCCCAAGCCATGGAAGATATGGTGAGATATGCAAATGCGGAAGTTAGCTATGCAAATCAGATGAGATAGCGCCCATTGTGTCTAGATCTAGCATGTGATGATGATTATGATATGGTCATTCTTCGCCCTTTTTTTACAAGTAGGATTCTGTTATTTTTGGGTTATAAAGTGTGTCATCATATTTACATATAAGTTTTGTATTGGGTAAAATATGATATGACATTATTTTAGCGTAATTCTTCACCTATTACTTAGTTATTTCATATAGCATGTAATACTAGACCATGATGGGTAAAGTGTTGTGACAGCTTGACAACCTGTCTACACATGTAGGCACGAAAAGCCTTTACATTAATGTTAGGTCAAGTATCATCACTGCATATAGTGTAAGAATATGACAGTGTGTCTACACTCACTCTTCGTGATTATGTCAGTTATTTGGATTCTTCCAGACACCTTCTATAACATCTTGTAGCAAGTAGTTCCTACAGACAATGTCAACAGTCCATTCTGTTCAGTTATTGGCCAGTTGTTATATTTGGTGATATGGCCGACCTTTGGTGATGTCAGTTATTTGGATTCTTCCAGACACCTTCTATAACATCTTGTAGCAAGTAGTTCCTACAGACAACAGTCTCTCTCCATTCTGTTCAGTTATTGGCCAGTTGTTATATTTGGTGATATGGCCGACCTTTGGTGATGTCAGTTATTTGGAATCTTCCAGACACCTTCTATAACATATTGTAGCAAGTAGTTCCTACAGACAATGTCAACAGTCTCTCTCCATTCTGTTCAGTTATTGGCCAGTTGTTATATTTGGTGATATGGCCGACCTTTGGTGATGTCAGTTATTTGGAATCTTCCAGACACCTTCTATAACATCTTGTAGCAAGTAGTTCCTACAGACAATGTCAACAGTCCATTCTGTTCAGTTATTGGCCAGTTGTTATATTTGGTGATATGGCCGACCTTTGGTGATGTCAGTTATTTGGATTCTTCCAGACACCTTCTATAACATCTTGTAGCAAGTAGTTCCTACAGACAACAGTCTCTCTCCATTCTGTTCAGTTATTGGCCAGTTGTTATATTTGGTGATATGGCCGACCTTTGGTGATGTCAGTCATTTGGATTCTTCCAGACACCTTCTATAACATCTTGTAGCAAGTAGTTCCTACAGACAATGTCAACAGTCTCTCTCCATTCTGTTCAGTTATTGGCCAGTTGTTATATTTGGTGATATGGCCGACCTTTGGTGATGTCAGTTATTTGGATTCTTCCAGACACCTTCTATAACATCTTGTAGCAAGTAGTTCCTACAGACAACAGTCTCTCTCCATTCTGTTCAGTTATTGGTCAGTTGTTATATTTGGTGATATGGCCGACCTTTGGTGATGTCAGTCATTTGGATTCTTCCAGACACCTTCTATAACATCTTGTAGCAAGTAGTTCCTACAGACAACAGTCTCTCTCCATTCTGTTCAGTTATTGGCCAGTTGTTATATTTGGTGATATGGCCGACCTTTGGTGATGTCAGTTATTTGGATTCTTCCAGACACCTTCTATAACATCTTGTAGCAAGTAGTTCCTACAGACAACAGTCTCTCTCCATTCTGTTCAGTTATTGGCCAGTTGTTATATTTGGTGATATGGCCGACCTTTGGTGATGTCAGTTATTTGGATTCTTCCAGACACCTTCTATAACATCTTGTAGCAAGTAGTTAGTTTCCTATTATAGTGTTTACTAGCACGCATACACCATTTGATTCCTCTTTTAAAAGAAATATTGATAAATCGCTACTATTTTACTCATTTCTTCAGAATTTATTTGCACAAATTCAAAAACAAGGTTTATATTCCTGCGAGCCAAGTTTACAATTTCTTCTCACATTTCCTTTTTAGATTTCTTCCCAAAAATTTCTTACCTTTATCCAATCCTATCCACAAATCTTTCGTTTATTTAGCGGCAGGACTATACTCTCTTGTAGAAAATATGTAAATAAAAATTTCAGGATGACAAATCTCTTTCACTTGATCTAACCCGGGATCCTAGAGCCACGTGCTGAAGTCACCAACTATCCGTAGACACAGCAATTTTCTTAAGGCGATAACAAATCAACATTTATCAAATACCATAGAGGCAATGAGGGAAATTTACAGAGTAGAAAAACAAAAATAAAAATTAACATTCTTTATTCCTAAAATAATAAATATTTTGCTAGAATATACAATAAAATAAAAACGATATATATCAATCGAAATAATTACAAAAAGTTTCTTTATTCACTAAAAATTGCAAGTTTTCATTCGTTAGCTCATCATCAGGCCAATTGTTTCACAAATTCCTACAATATATATACAATATTTATAAATTTTATTTCCGGTATATATAAGTAAATAAGGTTTAGGATATATATATTTAAAGTATTTCTCCGAGAATTTTGTTAAACCTTTTTCAAGTGAAAATATGTAAATATACCTACTACACCTCTATATATATATTGTAGGAATTTGTGAAACAATTGGCTTGATAATGAGCTAACACTTGAAATCTTGCCATTTTTATTGGATAAAGAAACCTTTTGCAAACACAACACAATTATTTCGATTGATATATATCGTTTATATCTTTTACAATTATTTCACAATCTAACAATAAAATATGGTAAGAATCTATCAAAATACCACGACATCGTCTGTTCATAACACTATGTTTCTTTCAATGCAATCTCTGATAATAAACATCCACAACTTGGAATAGGATTCGTAAGAAACTGCAGCTATAGAGGGGAAATAACAGGATGAATCAGTGAGAAAGAAAAAAGCCAACAAATATCTAACATATATAAAAACAACAAACATAATTAATTAATTAATTAGAAACATCATTAATAAATAAAAGTATATTATTTCAAAGTGATATGAATGTAATCCAATTAGATATCAATATGAATGAACCGCTAACAGCAATAAAATATAATTAATGAAGTCTATGACAAATGAGAATATACGACCAGTTCGAATTCATAAACAAAAAACAAGGAAAGTTATTGAAGCAGATCATGATAGAAGAGACAAAACAACCAAGACAATTTATCAATAGTAAAGAATCATGTTCAAGAAAGAAACAAATAAATATATACAAGTCAAAAGAAGAAGAAAAAAAAAGATGAGGGGGCAAAATCCATTTAGAATCAAAGCATAATACCCATCAACGAGTTAAACCACAATCTTCTTTCGGCTGTTCTTGAAAAAAAAAAAAGAATCAGACGATGAAAAAAAAAGAAGAAGGGTTTGCAGAAGACAATGAACAAATATCTTTCAACTGTGTTCGTTTGGGGCTTATTAGTATTCTACCAGGAGTGCTAGGGTTAATTTAACCTGCGCGCGCATGACAAATAGGCTGAGTTTGACAAGCAGCCGAACTTGGGGGGTCTTTCCCGCCAAAATTTTACTTGTCAGACGAACCTCCAGCCCTTAGTCAAACAGTCAAATTGATTATATCCTTTTTAGGGATAGAAAATGGCCTACATCGTTATTGGATAATTTTTTTTTTGTCGATTAGATGATTTTTTAACCATATTGACATGGATAAGTGAATTTTTTATCATCATTATTTTGCCATGGATTATAGCTGATTGGATATAGCTGGATTAGCGAATTGTTTGAAGGAGGAGTTTAAGAATTATTAGAACCCACTAATTAATCTTATTAATTACAAAGTTTTTTGCTGTTTGATTTAGGAATTTTCTCCCTCTTTTTTTTTATTCATTAGAATTTCAACATTTTAAATTATAAGATACTTTAAAATATTCGCTTCTTAAATTAATTTTGTAAAAGAAAATTTACATATTCGAATAAACTTTACAATAGAATACATAGTATATACTACTGTCTTTATTATATTTTTGTATTTAATATATTATTGCGCTTTATTAATAAGTTACTAATATATTTTAAATATAATAAAAATAATTTATAAATATTTTTGGCATTAATATTTTCATTCTATTATCCTTAAATTAATGAATATAGTATATTAAAATATATGTTGATATTTCTAATAAATATATGGCATGTGCATAATAACCTTTGATAAAGGTTGGCGTTCGGCCAACTGAAATATTGGTGAAATAAATGATTTTTCGATCCAATATATGCCTTTTTAATTAAAGACTTATTTATGGATTTCTCTATTTTCAAAACATAGACTGATTATTTATAATGATATTTAAAAAAAAATACAAGGTGCATTCATTATATTCCAGGACTGTATCTGTATCTGTTCTGTATCTTTGAAAAAATAAAACAAATGAAAAACTAATTTAATATTTTTCAAAATATGCCCCTCCTGCCTCAATACACCTGTTCCATCTTTTTTTTCCAATTGTCGAAGCAGGAGATAAAATCACTTTTTGAGAGGTTCCTCAAGGTTGCCTTCGATTCAGCTTGTTTCATATCAACGTTGTCAAATTTCCTTCCTTTTAACTTCATTTTCAATTTAGGATAGAGGAAAAAGTCATTGGGGGCTATAGGGGGAATAGGGTGGATGAGAAATCTGTATGGTCGAATGCTTGGCCAAAAACTGCAAAACAACATGGGCTGTGTGCAGCCGCGCATTATCGACTTGAAGTATCCAGTCATTGTTTTGCCCTCTTTCAGGTCTTTTAAGGCGCACTGCCTCCCTTAAGCGCCTCATTATCCCCAAATAAACCTCTTGATTAATTGTACGTCCGAAAGGAATAAATTCATGGTGAACCAAACCATTAATATAAAAAAAATGTAACAAGCAATGTCTTGACTTTGGATTTTGTAAATCTTACTTTTTTGGGTTTCGGTTCCCCTCTTTCAATCCATTGGCTGGATTGACGTTTGGTTTACGGGTCATACTGATACACCCATGTCTCATCCCCGGTAATGATTTTTTGCATCCATTCTGGATCGGTCCGAGTCATTTCAACCATGTTTTTGCAGACATCCATTCTAACCTCCTTTTGTCCCTCTGTTAGAATCCGGGGAACAAATTTTGATCCGTGTCCAAATCTTTTGTTACTATTTGATGGCACAGTCCTACAGATAGTACAGTCTCTGAAGATAAGTCTTTAATAGAATCTCTTCTGTTAGATTTAATTAATTCCTTTATTTCGAGCTTGTTTTCCTCGCAACGTAATGATCTTGGACGCCCAGTATGCTGATCATCGTTTACCATTTCCCGACGTTTTAGGAAGCGTGAAAACCATTCAAAAGTTCTTGAACGGGATAAAGCTGCATCGCCAAAAGCTTCTTTAATCAATTCATGCGTCTCAGTAGCACTTTTTTTTTCAATTTAAAACAAAACTTAATGCAGATTCTCTGCTCTTTGAAAATGGTCATTTTAAAATTAGAAATGCGAACCTTACAAGAAAGTTGTTTTGTTCTATTTTTAGATCGGCGCGTGCGCCACGAGACTCGTACTTTCAGTCAGATGTGGTCGAATGTCCAATATTTAACTCTGTATAAAAAAATTTTCTTTAGATTTTTTATTTATTTTATTTTTTAACCAGTCCTGGAAATTAATGAACTCACCTTGTATATCACGTGATATTTATTTGGAGCATTTTCAACGAAATTTCACAATTTAAAACTATCTATTCCACCAATCTATTAAAAAACAATAAATTTTTAAATTGTTATTTAAAGCGCGAAAAATATTTTTTATTTGTTTACATTTTAAAATATTGTTCATTTGTGAGTAAATAGAGAAAAAAAAATAATGGTCCTTTTTTTTCAATTATCTATCTTTAAATTACTAACAAAAAAAAGCTTTAAAATAAATATTTTTCATTAAAATAATTAAATCTTAAATTTCTAATCTCTCTCTCTCTATTTAAATTTTATATAAATTAAGTATGTTTGATAAATTACAAAATGAATAAAAATACATTAAAGTAAATTGATAGGATATTTATAACCTTTATATAAAGACAGACGATTTTTTTCTTAAAAGGCGGGAAAACCCGAAGTTGATACTCATTCCTTTTAGAGATCAGGAGCTCTTTAATGAAATGGATTCTATTGTGAATCTTTTTCAAAGCAGCCGATCATCAGTGAAGCGACACCGTGGATTAATCATTTAATTGTCCCTTTCTTCTGGTCCATAAGTAAAATAGGATATGCAAATAGGGTGAGGGATTCTATTTAAAAGCCATCCATAGAATGATTTGTATTCTTAGAAACCCTAGAATTAGCTTTTAAATTGAAACCTTTCTTTTGTTTCTTTGAAAAATCTAATCGTTTTCTGGAGAGATAATTATTTTATTGAAGCAGACGAATTATTTTATTGAAGCAGACGATTTTTTTTTATTGAAGCAGACGAATTATTTTATTGAAGCAGACGAATGGAAAGATATATATATATATGATAAATTATTATATTTATTTTATTAAAGACAATATATATTACTTTCTACAAATTGAAAGATTTATTTAGGTTTATACTTTATTTTTAATCACTAATACAATCTCTCTCACAGATAAAACAAATTTATTTTATTATTTTTCTCAAAAAGGAAAAAAAAACATCTTTATATATTAGATAATGAAACACACACGACTATATTTTTTAAATTTAACATATATTTTTATATGCAAATCTAAATTTCCTTTTAAGTCGATGATTAAAAAAAAAAAGAGAAACGAATATTTAAATTGTTAGGTTGTGTTTTAATATTAGAGAAATAAAAATAATAGCAGTGAATATTTCAATCTATAAAACAAATATATTTCTTTGATAAAAAATATAATTTAAATTTTTAAGTGGATGCTTTAAAAAATAGGTTTGATTAATTCCGCTCATAAAGAAACAAACAGAAAATAAATTTTTCAATAAATAATTAGTTAGCTCGAATTTTTTAAACTTTCTCCTGAGGAATCAACTTTCAACTTTCTTGACTGCGTTTATTGTGATTTCACCAACGCCACTCTGTGTTGTGACAACAGTTCTATAGAGGGAGTCTTGGTCGGCGGGGTGTCGCTGCTTGTACCACTTTTTAAAATATACGACGAAAACAGGAGGGAAACTTATTATCAATTAAGAAAATAGTAAAGGATTATTTAATGAATTATATATTTAAATGTATTTACACTATAAGAATCGGGGATCAGGGCAAATCTTTCCGTTCGAAAGTTGTTTACAAGTTCTTCTGTTTTTGTTTTCCTCATTCCAGCCGCTGCATCCCCGTAGCCCCCTCCGTCGGCCTCCCATTGGCTGCCTATAACTCCTTCTTTTCCGACAGCGATAGAAAAATGATAGAAAATCCTAGCATATAAGTGAGGTGTATCTCCAGTTAATTTCCACCACAGTAAGGACACTTGGAAATTGTTTAACTTGAAAAACAGAAAAAAATCGAGTTACATAGTTTCTTTTCCTATATACATATTATGTGCCAATATGCCGTATATGTAAATAATTATGTAATCATTCATGGGGACAAAACTTAAGGAAGCTGTAACTTTCAGCAAGTATATCGGGATTCAGAGTATAACTCTGAAAGATATTACAGTGATCTTTATTGAAGACATACGAGATAACTAAGTGTGAACAACCTCTGTCTCTTTACAAAAAATCTGACGGCCGGCGATATCAAAGAATTTCCATTTCCTTAAGTTTTGTCCATGAGTGTATTTCGTTTAAGATATTCTAGGCTATATTTGTCGCATGTGGCGCTATTATTGTAATAGATATAATTAAAAATATATATTTGTGTCGGGGCTAGATTATTTTTACACAATTTATTTCCAGTTAAATATTTTCACATTTAAACGCTATTCCTGAGCCGAGTTGACTTGTTTACAATTCTGAGTCCCCATCATGAGAGGCAACTGCTGGGCGTTATATGCAACTATGTCAGAATTATCTTTGTTTAGCATTGTCCTCTGTTTATTTTATTTTATTTTATTTTTTTTGCACCAAGTTTTAGCTTTGCAGGGTCGTCGACCTTGGTTTCTTCCTTCTTGGTGTTATACACGTTTCCCGAGTGGGTTTCCATACTCATAGCAAATAAATAAAAGTAAATAAAAATAAATTACCTTTTAAAATTATTGTGTTTATTTATTCTTCCTCGTAGGTCGCGATCCGCAATCTTGGTCTAGGTCCTCTCTCGCTCCAATAACCAATCAAGATATATGTACAATAACAATATTACAAAAGGAATTCTATATACAGTTACGAGCGTCATTCCTCATCTCCTAATCAACAATCAGTCATCAGTTTTCATCTCTGTCACCGTTTGCTTTTTTTTTTTGGCATGGCGCCCTCCTATTGGTTGGCTACGGTCACGCCACCTTTGCCCCCCCCCCCCCACTCGCCTTTTCGTTTATGTAATTATTGTGTTGGAGCGGGTCGCTCCTTAAATAAATGCATATATTAGTTAATAACCAAATGGAATCCTCTCTTTCTTTTTCCCTGTAAGAGACGCCTACGGAAGCCAACAGTACATAGACAGATAAAGCACATAGGCTATAGTTATTAACTAACATATGCATTTATTTAAGGCGCCAATTTATAATTGTAACGAATAGTATTTGAATCAAAACATTCAATCGAGTAAAACACGGGTGTTGCCCGGGTCATTCGGCTAGTGAAACTATAAAAAGGAATGATGATAATCTAAATAATCTATTTTAAATAAATATTAAATATCATAGAATATTTTGAATAAATGTAAGGCGCATTGAAATTGATGTAACAATATATTCTTTGAACTTTTTCGATTTCCTTACCTATGATTTCGGGTACTTTTCAAGATTTTACAGAAAGTAAACAAAAAATAATTAACACAAAGCAATAGCGCGCCATCTATACATATAAAACGAAAGGATTTAAAAGCACGAATGTTTCTTTTATACATAAAAAAAATAATTTAAAACTATTCTGAATAGAATGTAAGTTATTTCAGGGATGAAATTCAAGTTAGGATATACAAGTGTATACACCTATCCCCCGATTTACACGGTACTTGTTTTACACGGTTTTTCCAAATAAGTTTTTTTGTTTGTTTTTATCGCACTATACTAAATGCTACTGTGATTGAACACATGCGCTGTGTACACATCTTACGAGGAATCCCGAGCTTATGTTCTGACTACATATTTTAACCTGTCAATGCATTTTATTTTTATTTCTGTGTACATCTATCCCCCGATTTACACGTTTTTCTCAGGGAACGTATCTACCGTGTAAATCGGGGGATAGGTGTATATACAACGTGCATGTTACCTATTGTTATTTATAAATACAGGTTTCGGGGAGTTAGACAAAATCAGAGCTATCCCATTGTCTATCACAGTAACAAGTAAAATATTGACAAGCTTTGATCAATGAGACTTGTACTACAAGTTCTGTAGTTGGGCAGAAAACCTGAGAAATTAACTTGAAGGAAAATGCGACTAGAAAACACACAGTGGTTGTTATATCTCTCCATCAAGACTGTATATAGCTGGTTACCTATTTACACTCATGGATAAACCTTAAAGAAGTGGAAAGTCTTTGATATCACCGGTCGACTATTTTCTTTTTCTTTTTTTGAAGGAGACAGCTGCAATTTTGTTCACACCCTGTTATCTAGTATGTCTTCAATAAAGGTCACTGTAATATCTTTCAGAGTTATTGTCTCAATCCCGATATAAATGCTTAAAGGTACAACTTCCTTAAGTTTTGTCCATGAGTGTATATTGGTTATCTCGTATGTCTTCAATAAAGGTCACTGTAATATCTTTCAGAGTTATTGTCTCAATCCTGATATACATGATAACAGGTACAACGTTCTTAAGTTTTGTCCATGAGTGTATATTGGTTATCTCGTGTGTCTTCAATAAAGGTCACTGTAATATCTTTCAGAGTTATTGTCTCAATCCTGATATACATGATAACAGGTACAACGTTCTTAAGTTTTGTCCATGAGTGTACTTAACCTGGGTAGTTAGCGTTCCCCGGGTTATAAAAATATTTCTGTCTTTTACTTATTGATAAGTTCTACTCTTGTTTAATTTTTCCATTCTTGAACTCCGGGACAAGTCTATGTGAAATGTAATTAATATATATAGTCACGACCGTGTTTCCTCAATTCCTCATCGGCCGCTGTCACGGATGCGCGCGCATCATCATTATGATCATTATCATTATCTAATGATAATAATAATAATTATTAATTAATATATATAGTCACGACCGTCTTTCCTCATTCCTCATCGGCCGGCCGCCTCTGTCACGGATGCGCGCGCACAGGGAGGTCACGTGCTCGCCGGCTCCCTCGAGCCGGATTTGAACCAGCGACCTAAGGATCACCGTTGTAACATCTACAGTCGGGTAAAACACGGGCGTTGCCCGGGTCATTCGGCTAGTGTCTTAATAAAAGGCTTTAATTATTTTTGTTGTATATATTTTTACATATTTACTTATAAAACATATATATATATATTGAAAAATGAAATAAGTATATATATATATCCTGACCATTCACATGAGCATTTTTAGATGACAGAGCGCCATCTAGTGGTATAAAAAGCAACTAAACGTTCGATTTAGATTATTCTGTAATATTTATGGAAACATTTGTTTGATTTTTATTCCAAAAAATGGCGCTATACTATCTAAAATTCTCCTGCGAACGGTGAGGATATACCTGTTTTAATTTAAATATAACCATCTGACATTTTTCTATATTAAGAAAAAGGCATCTCCTTATCATGCAACTGAAAGTTGCTGATGGCTTGCGCCATCTATCGGAATAAATGTCAACTATTCTCGTTGATTTTTAATTATTCCAGAATTGGCCGAATACCCATTGGAATAATTAGAAATCAACGAGAATAGTTGACATTTATTCCGATAGATGGCGCAAGCCATCAGCAACTTTCAGTTGCATGATAAGGAGATGCCTTTTTCTTAATATATGCACCTTATCCCAGTACAATATCACATTTGTATTATTTTTTCATTTTTCTATATATGTATTTTTTACCTTTTCGCACACATTTATTCGTTATTACAAGTATTATTACTTGTATGTCTTGACAAAGATTGGCGTTCAACCAACCGAAATATTTTCAAATAAATCTTTTTGTTCAATCCAATTTTTATTATCTCTCTAAATATATATATGGCCTCCTTTTATAGATTAAAAATAACATTTGTATTTTACTTAGAAATAAAATTAATATTGATTTCTTTTCTGTATATTCCTATTTTGATCGTTTAAAAAAAAACCTATAAAATTCCTTCATAATAAAATGTGATGGCTCAAATTTACCGATTTTGGTCGATATTCGACAAAAAAAGCGACTTTCAACTAAAGAACAGCCTTTTAAATGGTTAATAGTTGATCGCCTCACGCGTGTTTAAAAAATCTAATTTTCAATTCTCTGAGGATTGGAAAACAGGCAGTAAAAAGGAAATAGCAACCCGTTAAGCCATTTACAGTTTTTTTTCTAAATAACCAAACAAAATGGCCAAACAGTACTTTTATCGAACAAATAAAAAAAAATACATAGTAGTAAAATTTACACAGAGAGAAATGCGGGATGTGTATATATATAAAAAAATCCCATTTATTTATTAATTGCTGTTATTAATCTGAAATTAATGGCAGACGAAAGTTTTAAAATTAAAAATGGCGCCCTCTCGAGAGAAATTAGGTAATTACGTTTATTTACAATCCAATTAATTTTCAGATATCCAACCGGGCGGTAATATCTCATTATTAATCTTATTTTATAGGTTATCCACATTCTTTAAATTACATATTTGCATATAACCTAATGAAAATTCGAATAAAATTAATTTATAGTTCTATAAAACCTTTTAAAAATATCAATTTTTGTTATATCTGATTTAAAATTAAGTTTTTTAATACTGAAAACAGCGCTTTTCGTGCTTAACAAGATGCTACATATCTACTGAATATCACGATCAGATCTATTTACATAGGTTATCTACTTTTTAAAATTTCATTTTTGCATATAACCTAGTAGAAATTTGAATGAAATGAATTCATAGTTCTATGAAACCTTTTAAAAATACCTTTTTTTGTTATTGTTTAATGGTAAAAACAGGGTTTCGTGCTTAACAAGATGCTACACATCTACTGAATATCACACGATCAGATTTATTTACATACTACGTTTGAAAGTATACAAACATGCTACAAGCTCTTGTTCTGCATCTGCAAGATTTGTTGTCTACTGCTGGTAGAATATACTTGTATAATTTTGGCTCTTTCTTGTATATTTCTTATCTACATTTTGTATATATCTTGGCTAATTTTTCTGTCTAGAAATTGATGATAATTTTAACGCTATTTTTAAATATATATATGTAGTAATGTAGTTGTTGTTGCTGTAGTATTACTGTAGTGTGGCATGTTGGTTGCAGTCGTGGTGGCCTCAATGTTTAGAGTGGGTTCAGGCGTGATTGGGATTACACAAAAGGACGAGACATGTTGGATGTCACCATAGAGATGGCGAGAGAGTAAGTGTAGCCGACGTCGGTCGGAGAGATATCTCTGTCTAGAGGGGTCTGTCCATCATTGTCTCCAAGCGGACTAATCTGTTTGAGTAAGAAAGAGGCACACCTGGGAACCCGACTTGTTTTTCGGACATCTTTCCTCCTACTAGCGCCGACTGTCACTCACTCGAAATTTTATTTGTCACCTTGGAAATTACATATACATCTATACAACACATGGAGACAAAGATATATATTGGAATATATTACAACATATATTTATAATTGAATGCTAATTCTGAGAATATCACGATGCAATGAATTACAATTTTTATTCAGTTCAGTGTAGTTTCTGTAGAAGTAACTTTAAAAATTACATGGATTCTTGAAAATGTATCGTTGAAATTAGTTCCAATTTTCAGCGAGAGATGGCGATAAGTTTATAATATGTTGATATTAGGTACATTCTCTTATATATATTTCTTGACTACATCTTATATACAGCTTGTTGTCGTTGTTGTGTCAAAAGAACAGAGGTCTCCATACATCTCTATCACAGCAGTCATCTCTATATTGGGTGTGTAAAGCTACTGTTCTGGGTCCATGTCAATTTTCTGTTGTTGTTGTGTCCAATGAAGAGCCTCAGATGTCTCTGTACACCTCTATCACAGCAATGTCCAAGCTCTTGGGTGTGTAAAGCTGCTGTTCTGGGTCCATGTCAATTTTCTGTTGTTGTTGTGTCCAATGAAGAGTCTCAGATCTCTCTGTACATTTCTATCATAGCAATGTTCTCTATATTGGGTGTGTAAAGCTGCTGTTCTGGGTTCATGTCAATTTTCTGTTGTTGTTGTGTCCAATGAAGAGTCTCAGATGTCTCTGTACATTTCTATCATAGCAATGTTCTCTATATTGGGTGTGTAAAGCTGCTGTTCTGGGTTCATGTCAATTTTCTGTTGTTGTTGTGTCCAATGAAGAGTCTCAGATGTCTCTGTACATTTCTATCATAGCAATGTTCTCTATATTGGTTGTATAAAGCTACTGTTCTGGGTCCATGTCAATTTTCTGTTGTTGTTGTGTCCAATGAAGAGTCTCAGATGTCTCTGTACATCTCTATCACAGCAATGTTCTCTATATTGGGTGTGTAAAGCTACTGTTCTGGGTCCATGTCAATTTTCTGTTGTTTTTGTGTCCAATGAAGAGCCTCAGATGTCTCCATACATCTCTATCATAGCAATGTTCTCTATATTGGGTGTGTAAAGCTGCTGTTCTGGGTCCATGTCAATTTTCTGTTGTTGTTGTGTCCAAAGAAGAGCCTCAGATGTCTCCATACATCTCTATCACAGCAATGTTCTCTATATTGGGTGTGTAAAGCTACTTTTCTAGGTCCATGTCATTTTTCTGTTGTTATTGTGTCCAATGAAGAGCCTCAGATATCTCCGTACACCTCTATCACAGCAATGTTCTCTATATTGGGTGTGTAAAGCTGCTGTTCTGGGTTCATGTCAATTTTCTGTTGTTGTTGTGTCCAATGAAGAGTCTCAGATGTCTCTGTACATTTCTATCATAGCAATGTTCTCTATATTGGGTGTGTAAAGCTGCTGTTCTGGGTTCATGTCAATTTTCTGTTGTTGTTGTGTCCAATGAAGAGTCTCAGATGTCTCTGTACATTTCTATCATAGCAATGTTCTCTATATTGGTTGTATAAAGCTACTGTTCTGGGTCCATGTCAATTTTCTGTTGTTGTTGTGTCCAATGAAGAGTCTCAGATGTCTCTGTACATCTCTATCACAGCAATGTTCTCTATATTGGGTGTGTAAAGCTACTGTTCTGGGTCCATGTCAATTTTCTGTTGTTTTTGTGTCCAATGAAGAGCCTCAGATGTCTCCATACATCTCTATCATAGCAATGTTCTCTATATTGGGTGTGTAAAGCTGCTGTTCTGGGTCCATGTCAATTTTCTGTTGTTGTTGTGTCCAATGAAGAGCCTCAGATGCCTCCGTGCACCTCTATCACAGCAATGTTCTCTATATTGGGTGTGTAAAGCTACTTTTCTAGGTCCATGTCATTTTTCTGTTGTTGTCGTGTTCAAAGAAGAGCCTCAGATGTCTCCATACATCTCTATCACAGCAATGTTCTCTATATTGGGTGTGTAAAGCTACTTTTCTAGGTCCATGTCATTTTTCTGTTGTTATTGTGTCCAATGAAGAGCCTCAGATATCTCCGTACACCTCTATCACAGCAATGTTCTCTATATTGGGTGTGTAAAGCTACTTTTCTAGGTCCATGTCATTTTTCTGTTGTTATTGTGTCCAATGAAGAGCCTCAGATATCTCCGTACACCTCTATCACAGCAATGTTCTCTATATTGGGTGTGTAAAGCTGCTGTTCTGGGTCCATGTGAATATTCTGTTGTTCTTGTGTCCAATGAAAAGCCTCAGATATCACTACATCTCTATCACAGCAATGTTCTCTATATTGAGTGTGTAAAGGTACTATTCTAGGTCCATGTCAATTTTCTGTTGTCGTGTCCAATGAAGAGCCTCAGATGTCTCCATACATCTCTATCACAGCAGCAGCAATGTCCACTACTTGGGTGTGTGAAGCCGCTGCTCTGGGTCCATGTCAAATTTCTGTTGTCGTGTCCAAAGAAGAGCCTCAGATGTCTCCATACATCTCTATCACAGCAGCAGCAATGTCCACTATCTTGGGAGTGTAAAGCCGCTGCTCTGGGTCCATGTCAATTTTCTGCAAGGCTGCGGCCATTGCTGGGCACGAAAATATGTGAATATACAGCTTGTGTGTTGTGTGTGTGTGTCTACATAATATATATGTATATTGTCTACTTCTTGTCTATATCTTGTATATTTCTTCTCTACATGTTTCATACTTTTACATACTTCTAGTCTATAATTATTGTATGTTGTCTACTTAACGTATATTTCTTAGTTAGGATCAGACATGACGTAGCCACGCAATAATATTTGAAATGAAGGCGATAAAAACGTGGTGATTTTCTTTTAATTGTAAAAAACAAGCTTTCAGGCAAGAATGCCCTTCTTCAGGTTACAACTTGGAAATATTTTAAAACTATGGACATGGAAGATAGCCAAATAAAGTAGGTAAATAGTTCAGCTGGGGGGATTGGCGAAGTAAAACACGGAGTATTGGGGTGGGAGGTCGATTTTTCGGTTGAAACTGGGCGTGCAGTGCGAGACCAAAGATTCAAGGACTAGGCGCTGATACTTGTTCCCGACGCCCTTGTAAACGCATACAGCGCTGTCCAAATTGAACGAGTGGCGAAATTCTGTGATGTGTTGGCATAAGAGAGACTTGCGGTCGTTGGTGCGTATGTTGCGGCTGTGTTCAGATAATCTGGTGCAGATAGATCGACCGGTTTCTCCGATGTAGCACTGTTCGCAATCGAGACAGGGAATTTTGTAAATTGCGTTGGTGGCGGTTAGGGGATTAGTTTTAATCGAACCTTTTGTAATCGGATGGCGTAAGGAAGTATAGAGGGAAGGGGTATTATTAAAATAGATACGTATTCCGAATTTACGTAAAAAGAAAGAAATGTCGGAGTTCCTGGCCGAAAACGGGAGAACACAAAGGTCTTTGTAGGGGGGAGGGACTGTTTTGGTGGAATTAGGCGAGTGAAAATGATGACGGATAAAATCATGAGGATAACCGGCGGATGAGAGATGATTATATACAATACGTTTCTCAAGCTTTTTGAAACAGTCGAGGGAACAGTGAGAGTAAATTCGCTTGGAAATGGTTTTTACAGTGGTGATTTTGTGGGAAATCGGGGCGTGGGACTTGAAATGTAAGTAGGATTGCGAACAGTGCTACATCGGAGAAACCGGTCGATCTATCTGCACCAGATTATCTGAACACAGCCGCAACATACGCACCAACGACCGCAAGTCTCTCTTATGCCAACACATCACAGAATTTCGCCACTCGTTCAATTTGGACAGCGCTGTATGCGTTTACAAGGGCGTCGGAAACAAGTATCAGCGCCTAGTCCTTGAATCTTTGGTCTCGCACTGCACGCCCAGTTTCAACCGAAATATCGACCTCCCACCCCAATACTCCGTGTTTTACCTCGCCAATCCCCCCAGCTGAACTATTTACCTACTTTATTTGGCTATCTTTCATGTCCATAGTTTTAAAATATTTCCAAGTTGTAACCTGAAGAAGGGCTTTCTTGCCTGAAAGCTTGTTTTTTACAATTAAAAGAAAATCACCACGTTTTTATCGCCTTCATTTCAAGTATATTTCTTAACTCAATACTTATAAATACTGTAGCATAATATATAAAAATTTCAATCAACAAGAGATACTTAATTTTAAAACTATAAAACTTCTCCCACATTGAGTATCTTTTTTATTTGAATGAAGAGAAAAATAAATAAAACGAAAATCTTTGAAAGAGAATTTTTGTGTTTTTAAACGCTTTTCATAATTTTATTCTGAATCATGAATGAAGAAAGATAATTTATATATGATGGGCATATTGTTTCTTTATTGACGACACACGAGATAACCAAGTGTAAACAAAATTGCACTGTCTCTTCTAAAAAAAGACGACCGGCGATATCAAAGACTTTCCACTTATTTAAAATTTGTCCATGAGTGTATATTGGAATGTTGCTAGCTCATTAATGGTGAACCCTATTAGCGGTTTCGCCAGTTTTATCTCCCATAACACTATGCTATTGCATATTGGGCTGTATTGCCTATATTTACATAGCGCATATAGATAGGAGGTTGTTCTATTTATAAAAGTAACGATAAAAATAGTTCCAAAATATTACCTACAGATGTCGCGATATGTCATTCTATTTAATTTTTTAAAATGAAAAAGAAAAATGGTTTAAAACTGTTTTTAAGTTTTAATATTTTGTTATAATATTTATTACAGATTTTTACACGCTACTGCATATATACAGAGGGTGTTCACACTTATAGGAAACAAGTTTTATTATAAAATATTAAAAATTAGCACCATATTTGAAAATTTTCAAATGTTCTATTTGAAAGCCTTTTTGTTTATTTACAGAACGGCACCTGATTTTCCACGATAGCAGACACTTTCTGATCATGGTCATACTCAAAAGATCCCATTCTTCCTTTACCACTTTCCAGAGACCTTCAATTGTCCTAGGGTGTCTCTTTCCAAGTGCTCTTTTAAGGCATCCAAAAATGCAAAAATCTATCGGGGCTAAATCAGGAGATTTTACAGGGGTTCTGTTCTTTGGAATAGTGTTGATTCCTGTTCTTTGCCTTAGATCTTCCAAATAAGCTTGGGTTGAAGATGAGGTATGACTTGTGGCGTTATCATGGTGAAACCAGACTTTGTTGCTCTGTTTTCCATAGATAGAGGGAATATCATTTAAAAATATAGGTTCTAAAATGTTGTTTTGATAGTACTCCGAGTTTATTTTGGCATTTCTTTCAACTTTTCTTATTTTTAATAATCCTTCATATGATATACCGCATGCCAACAAAAATCCTTTGGGGTAACTTTCGGCACATTCCTTAAACCAAATTGGCCTAGGTTTTTCCGCCCTTTTTTGATAGTATATAGCTCTTTTACTGTCGCAATCGGTTAAATATACCCATGCTTCGTCATTGGAACAATAAATTCCCATCTATCAGCAGCCAAGAAATTTTCATAAAAATATCTGCTGATAGTGTGTCGCTGACGAATATGGCTCTGAAACAATTTGTGAACCGCATGTTTTTTTTGTAGCTTTTAGGCATAAATCTTTATTTATTATTTTATTTATTGTTGACACTGATGTTCCTATTAATTTGGCTATATCTCTTTGTGGCATAGGATTTTTTTTTGTAATATATTTTTTCACTTTTTTGACAGTTGCAGGAGTTCTCACAGATATAGGGTGATAATCTTTTGTCCATTTCTCCGTAGGTGCTCTGAATAAAAACTTGATATTTTTGTCGTGAATAATATTATAAATACCTTTTTTAGAAATGTTGATATCATCTTGTTTGCATATTTTAATTATGTCCAAATAGGTAAGATTAGCTCTGGAAAGTCCTAAAATATAACCTCTTATGAAATTATTGTATTTGAAGGGCATTTTTTTTTAATAACAAAAGAAATGTATTGCGTGTTAGAATTAGCTCAAGCCTTTTCGAATTCCACGTTGTTGATTTTTTAAAATAAAGTAATAGTTCCTTTTTTACACCGGGCGCTCGTTTCCTATAAGTGTGAACACCATCTGTATATACTGTATAAGACCGGTGGTCTTAATAAAGCTGTATGTGTATGTGTAATATAAACTGAAAATTATTTTCAATATTATCAGCTTACAATTTGTACTTGAAATATATATGCAAATAATATTATAATTGAGTTAAATAATTTAAAAATATTTGCATAGTTTCTTTTATTTAGATATTGGGAGGTAAGCTTTGTGGAGCCAGTGGTCTGATGAAGCGCTACCACGCGAAAGCTTGCCTCCCGATATCTGAATATAGATACTCTGCAAATATTTTTATATTTATTTAACTCAATTATAGCTAACAAGAATAATTAGTAACGCCATTTAAAATACCTACAGATAGAATAGAATACATACGGAGTAATTGGGGTACTTTGTTCTTCACAGGCAAAGGACCCAAGTTTTCTCTTTGAATTGAGAGTTATAAATGATCCAACATGCTGTCTAGATGTTGAAACACCATCTTTTGTTGGCTTGCCCTCTGACTAACCAAATTGTACTTGCTTACTTTGACATAATGCCATCTTTCTGTATATACTCAATCTTATGAACGCTTTGGCAAGTTTAGAGTTATTTGTACACAGATTTATAAATCATTACATCGTGTAAATAATTAAAGATGTAAATAATTCTAATATAGCACAATAGTCTGATAGACTTCGTGCTTCTGTAATAATAAAATTTTAAAAAATACGGAGTAATTGGATACATTTCCTGATGAAAAGAAAATATGAGAAACACAAGAATAAAACTACAGACAAAAATAAAATGCACGCCGATTCTACAAAATAAATAACTCCATAAATAAAATAAAAAGTGACAGCAATAAAAGTAGAAGAATTTCAAACTAAAAATAAGCAAAAAATAAAAAAAGGTTAACCAAACGACCAAATAAAATGTGTAATAGGAAGGCGTTTGGTTAAATATTCTGCCATTAGTGTAGCGAGCAGGAGGAAGGTGATTGGCTAATTCAGGGCCTGTCATAATTGGGTTATGGCTTGGTGGCGGACATACCAAATTGAACCATAAATACCAAGGGTACATGATCGTAAACCTACCATAGGGGGAGCTGGGACCGCCTGCCCACACTCTGCTCAACAGTTTAAACCTAGTTGTTTTATTGGTTGTACGGAATTTAACTGTAGAATGGAAAGTTCAAACACAATTTCTTAACTTTTATATTTTATTAATTCATAATATTTTAAGCTTATATTTATTTACATACGTTTATTTATTATTTTTGTTTATTTGAACTGAAAATAAGTTGTCTAGTTGAAATAATTCTTTTGTAAAAACCTATTTACACATATTTGATATTTTTATTAACATATTTGCATACACATTGGACATTTTTATCAACATATATGCACATATTTGACATTTTAAATAAACATATTTGCATATATATTATGTTAAAATTTTATTTTCTGTGACCTCAAATTTCATTTGATCCTCTTTTTTTTTGGTCGCCACCATTTATGATATTATTATTAAGAGGGTGTTATTTTTCATCTCTGTCACCGTTTGCTTTTTTATTGGAATGGCGCTCTCCTATTGGTTGGCTACGATCACGCCACCTTTGCCCCCCCCCCCCCCCCAACCCCCATCATGCCCCCCACTCGCTTTGTTGTTTTTGTAACTATTATGTTGGAGCGGGTCTCTCCTTAAATAAATGCATATATTAGTTAATAACTAAATGGAATCCTCTCTTTTTCCCAGTAAGAGACGCCTACGGAAGCCAACAGTACATAGACAGATAAAGCACATAGGCTATAGTTATTAACTAATATATGCATTTATTTAAGGCGCCAATTTATAATTGTAACAAATAGTATTTGAATCAAAACATTCAATCGGGTAAAACACGGGCGTTGCCCGGGTCATTCGGCTAGTAAATATCTATATAGATAATACCGTAACAGAGTTTTCCATTGTAAAGTCCTGAGCTATCTCCTCCGAAGATTCTGAACTACACATAACAATCTATATACCAAAATTTTCGTTATTTTTTTCTTCGTATGATAGGCCTATTTTTATTTTCCTAATGTTAACAGTTATTTTTATTTTTTAATTTAATCTATTTTACAATCGTAGATTTTTTGCATTTATCATCATCAATTCATTTGTTTTGAAATGCGTAAAAATGTGTTTTGAAATAATATATATTTCTGATTCATTTGATTATGTAAGTACTTTATGTATAAAAGAAACATTCGCGCTTTTAAATCCTTTTATTTTAAAGAATAAAATCTCATTTTTTCTTTTGTCTGATGATGGTGGCATTTGGATTAGGTCTTATTTTTTTTTTATTAATTTGTTATAGTTTTTCATTTGAATTTAGCTCCATTTTTGTATCTTATTTCTTCTTTATATTAAAACTTAGAATTAAGCTTTGCTTTTTTATATACATGTTTATTACACATTTAGCAATACTTTTTCTTTATATTTGCTCTTATTTACTCATTTTTTTACTCTTTCACAATCAGATTTTGAAAATGGCTAAATGGCTTCACTTCTCCCTATTTGCTTTTGTAGCTTTTCTTATAAAAAAAAATATTAGAACTTAGAATTAAGCTTTGCTTTTTTATATACATGTTTGTTACACATTTAGCAATATATATACCAAAATATTTTTTTGAATACTTACCTCTTTTAGTGAATTTTTGTCAGGGGGGCTGCAAAAGTGCCGTACTTATGCAGTATTTTGATGCTTTTCCTGTGAAAAGTATAATGAAATTTAAAATTAAGCTTTGCTTTTTTATATACATGTTATTTACACATTTAGCAATATATACACAGAAATATTTTTGGAATATTTAACTTTTTTGGTGAATTTTTGTCAGGGAAGCTATGGACTGCCGTAATCATGCATTATGTTGATGTTCTTCTCATAAAAAAAATATTTGGGTTTGGAATTGGGCTTTGCTTTTTTGTATACATGTTTTTTACATATTTAGCAATTTACACACAGAAATATTTTGGAATATTTAACTTTCTTGGTGAATTTTTGTCAGGGAAGCTATGGACTGCCGTAATCATGCGGCTGCAAAAGTGCCGTACTTATGCAGTATTTTGAGGCTTTTCCTGTGAAAAGGATAATGAAATTTAAAATTAAGCTTTGCTTTTTTATATACATGTTATTTACACATTTAGCAATATATACACAGAAATATTTTTGGAATATTTAACTTTTTTGGTGAATTTTTGTCAGGGAAGCTATGGACTGCCGTAATCATGCATTATGTTGATGTTCTTCTCATAAAAAAAATATTTGGGTTTGGAATTGGGCTTTGCTTTTTTGTATACATGTTTTTTACATATTTAGCAATTTACACACAGAAAAATTTTGGAATATTTAACTTTCTTGGTGAATTTTTGTCAGGGAAGCTATGGACTGCCGTAATCATGCGGCTGCAAAAGTGCCGTAATTATGCAGTATTTTGATGCTTTTCCTGTGAAAAGGATAATGAAATTTAAAATTAAGCTTTGCTTTTTTATATACATGTTATTTACACATTTAGCAATATATACACAGAAATATTTTTGGAATATTTAACTTTTTTGGTGAATTTTTGTCAGGGAAGCTATGGACTGCCGTAATCATGCATTATGTTGATGTTCTTCTCATAAAAAAAATATTTGGGTTTGGAATTGGGCTTTGCTTTTTTGTATACATGTTTTTTACATATTTAGCAATTTACACACAGAAAAATTTTGGAATATTTAACTTTCTTGGTGAATTTTTGTCAGGGAAGCTATGGACTGCCGTAATCATGCAATACTAGCCGAGTGACCCGGGCAACGCCCCGGGTTTACCCGAAGGACCCGCAGGTGAGAAACTATAGAAGAAAAATTTTAACAAATCAGAAAATGAAATTGCAAACAACAGAACTACACTACTTTAAGGACATGAGAGCACATGCACTGTATCACCATACGTGTACCATTTTCAAAGACCCTGCTTAGGATTAAAACTTCTCAGAAGCATAACAATAGTACCAACCTAGAGGTTAACTGGTGTGGATGCATTCCTCTGGGAGTGAGACTATTGAGAAATTCAGTAGGGAGTTATTTTGCTTCTCCGCATTCTAACACTCCAACTGTTAACACTGTGGAAACACTGACTCATGTTTGGTAAGCAATTTCAGGGAAGAAACTATAGACATTGGATTAAATAAATTATTAATTAAATTGCATTAAATAAAAATTATTAGATTTAAATAAATATTATTAGAGTGAAAAAAAAAGAAAGAAATTAACAAATTAGAAAATAAAATTTCGAAAAATACAACTATATTGCAGATAAGATAAAAGGACCTTATTAAAAAATACATAAACAAACTGTAATTCGACACTCGATAATTCGACAATTTCGATAATTCGACCATTTTAAAAATCAAATTTACAAGGTTGATTGTTGTTTAAATACAACTTTGCTTTTGCATGCATAAACACAGGCTCTTGTAGCAAGAACCCAAATATTATTTATAGTCATAGCAAAAGCCAACTTTAGTGAAAACTGATGCCTCTTCAGAATGAATGGAAGACTGAAATCTGAAGGAGCAGAAGATATGGGTCATTTATACTTTCACCAATGCCTTTAGGATCTTTGCGATGGAACGCGTATGGTGTTTCAGCGCATGTGCTCTCATGTCCTTGAAGCACATATACTGACAGTGCCCAAAGTTGAACACACTGTATAGTGTCTGAAATATCTTTGGCCCCTTCGGATACCAACCTTCGCTTCATTCTAGAGAGGCGTTAGTTTTCATGTCATATCTGTAATATAGTTTTGTTGTTTGCAATTTTCTTTTTTTTTTTCCTTTCAAATATGTATCCACTCTGAAATTTAGTTTGTAAATTTTTATTCCAATTTATTTTCTTATATATATATGTATTTTTTTTCATTTCCAAAATATTTATTTATACTTTCACCAATGCCTTTAGGATCTTTGCGATGGAACACGTATGGTGTTTCAGCGCATGTGCTCTCATGTCCTTGAAGCACATATACTGACAGTGCCCAAAGTTGAACACACTGTATAGTGTCTGAAATATCTTTGGCCCCTTCGGATACCAACCTTCGCTTCATTCTAGAGAGGCGTTAGTTTTCACTAAGGTTGGCTTTTGCTATGACTATAAATAAGGCTCAAGGCCAAACCTTGGCTACAAGACTGTGTTTACGCACGGACAACTTTATATGTGGCTTTTTCAAGTGTGCGAACATTGGATAGCATACATGTAAAGATGACCCATATCTTCTGCTCCTTCAGATTTCAGTCTTCCATTCATTCTGAAGAGGCATCAGTTTTCACTAAAGTTGGCTTTTGCTATGACTATAAATAATATTTGGGTTCTTGCTACAAGAGCCTGTGTTTATGCATGCAAAATCAAAGTTGTATTTAAACAACAATCAACCTTGTAAATTTGATTTTTAAAATGGTCGAATTATCGAAAGTGTCGAATTATCGAAAGTGTCGAATTATCGATAGTGTCGAATTACAGTTTGTTTATTTATTTTTTAATAAGGTCCTCTTATCTTATCTGCAATATAGTTGTATTTTTCGAAATTTTATTTTCTAATTTGTTAATTTTTTCTTTTTTTTTTCACTCTAATAATATTTATTTAAATCTAATAATTTTTATTTAATGCAATTTAATTAATAATTTATTTAATCCTATGTCTATAGTTTCTTCCCTGAAATTGCTTACCAAACATGAGTCAGTGTTTCCACAGTGTTAACAGTTGGAGTGTTAGAATGCGGAGAAGCAAAATAACTCCCTACTGAATTTCTCAATAGTTTTACTCCCAGAGGAATGCATCCACACCAGTTAACCTCTAGGTTGGTACTATTGTTATGCTTCTGAGAAGTTTTAATCCTAAGCAGGGTCTTTGAAAATGGTACACGTATGGTGATACAGTGCATGTGCTCTCATGTCCTTAAAGAAGTGTAGTTCTGTTGTTTGCAATTTCATTTTCTGATTTGTTAAAATTTTTCTTCTATAGTTTCTCACCTGCGGGTCCTTCGGGTAAACCCGGGGCGTTGCCCGGGTCACTCGGCTAGTATATATATATTGCTATAATGTATAAAAAGTCGCTCTCCATTTTAATGAAGGCATTGAAACAATGCATGTGTATTAGAAAGTTGCCTTGAACAGGAATGTTATCCTTTCTCCCGTATTTTAAAACTATCACTATAATAAATATGGAATAAATATTTTATATATTTACCTTAAGAAAAAGGCATCTCCTTATCGTACAACTGAAAGTTGCTGATGGCTTGCGCCATCTATCGGAATAAATATCAACTATACTCTTTGATTTTTAATTATTCCAGAATTGGCCAAATACCCATTCTTGATTAATCAAGAAAAGCTTACCACGGAAGCGTTTCGGGCTGTTGGCCCTCTGTGGGTTCGATTCTTAGTTTATATTTATTCCGATAGATGGCGCAAGCCATCAGCAACTTTCAGTTGCACGATAAGTAGATGCCTTTTTCTTAATTTATGCACCTTATCCCAGTACAATATTACATTTGTACTATTTTTCATATATTTATCTATTAAAAATATTCGAAAACCTTACGCAATATGTTTATTTATTTAAAAAGGCATATATTGGATCAAAATATCATTTATTTTACCAATAATTAGATACATTTCCTGATGAAAAGAACATGTGAGATACACAGGAATACAACTACAGACAAAATATACACGTTGATTCTACAAAATAATTTTGATCTACAATATATGCCTTTTTAATTAAAGATTTATTTTATGATGCACTAGCGCGCCATCTGTTATCAAGGTAGATTAAACTAGCGAAACCGCTGGGAGGGTTCACCACTGATGAGCCAGGCCCTCCCATTAATTTTTACATTGCAGTAAGGGCAGTAGAGAAATTGTTTAATTTCAAAAAGAATCATACTCCTTTAAAATAGTTTCGAATAAAGATTTATTTATGGATTGCTCTATTTTCAAAATGTTTTTTTTTTTTTTTTCAAAAATATGAAAATTTGTAATTTACTTTATTTGTAAACCTTATAAAGAAACCTGATAAAGAACCATATTGTGTAAGGTTTTCGAATATTTTTTATAAAGTAAATCGCAAATTCTCTTATATCTGAATATATATTTATCTATAAGGGTTGTGGTGAACGAAAGATACAAACCGTCGATTTCCGACAGACACGACCTGGGATCAAATCCCGCATTGGGTACTTTTTCCTGAATAAAAGAATTGCTTCAATGACCCCCCGTTTTTTGCGAAATTCCAACCCCACCAATGAGTGCAAGTAACCAAACGGAGATTTCACACATTTGTAAGTGCAAATGTCGATTTGTTTTCTACTGGTGTAGGTATATATGTTGGTGTACCTATAGCAAAATCAATCATCAACTACTACCCATCATGATTGTCATGGCCTGTATCACGTATCCTGTATCATGATGTCCGCTTTATTCTTCCGATGATTGGTTCTCTTATCTGTTTCTCTAATTATATTCTCTGAATGATGTAAAAGGTTGGTCGTTTTATTCTCATTTTTTATAAGAACTCTTATGAAAACTCATATCGTCTTTTGTTTAGTTATCGAAAAAGGCTGTAGAAGGACGTCCGAAAGCTTGCTAATAAAGTTCGTACAAGATACTCCTCTTTAATCGCAGTTTTATTTTGCTAAAACTAAACTAAATTGAATCCTACCGGTGAAGCAAATAGCCACTGCTTTAGGGAAACGTTCCCTGTGCTTCATGTCGTGCTAGAAAGACGGGAATTTTTGCTTCTTATCAATTCTCTTACTGAATTCTTTCCATAATTTCTTCATTTCTTTTCAGTGTCCAGGAAATTTCAATAGGCGTCTCGAAATCCAAAGTTCATATATATATATATTCACTTTCTATTGTACACGTTTGTTAGGCGGTGCATATACTGCAATAGGAAGAATATAGAGAAGATTAGCATAGTCTCTGCGCAAGGATGATACGCAAAAGCGTTCCATATTAACTTTTTATTTACAGAAAAAAAAACCACAATACTATCTTCACTAGGGTTTTCATGACCCATGGGTAGGGTACATATGGCACACTTATCATAACAAATAAATACAAATATAATCATCCCACATAGATTACACCCAGTTGGGTCAGGAAGACCAGCCGGCCCTATCTGCTATCCGCACCCAGTTGTCGACCAATCCCGTGAGAGGGAAAGCTTACCGGCAAAGTGTTGCCGAACCCCATCCATCTTTCAAATCTATTTGAATCCCAAATCAAAAAGGTTTTTTTCATCAGCACAAATTGGTTCCCGAAAGAAAATGCGCAATTACTCTGCGCATCGTTCGCGAAATTAAAACCAAAAGATTAATAACACAATATGCAAATCAAGTAATTGGCCGCCAGACGTCGCCCTAGATAAATGACGCAGACGATGGGGGATCATATTTTCACAGAGGCGAACCTTCAGAAAAATGGCAGACGAAGGCGATTGGTTCTTTGTATTCAAATTATCGCTTTAGGGAAAAAAACGTCGTTTGGTTTTTATATTTTGGTTAGATTTATAGTGACATTAATCCAATTATAACACGGCGGATATGTAAATATGTATATTTTTGAAAATATTCCGGATCAATAGAGCGTTATACCTTTTTATATTCGGTGCATTTTGGCTTGAATCGAAAACTTTTCACTACGATATTTCGGCTAGCAGCACTCTGTCTTTATCAATATAGCTATCATTTATGGTTAAAAATAGTTTGATTTCTTGAACAAAATTATAAGTGAAAAAATAGTACAAATGAAATATTGTACTGTGATAAGGTGCATAAATTAAGAAAAAGGCTTCTTCTTATCGAGCAACTGAAAGTTGCTGATGGCTTGCGCCATCTATCGGAATAAATATCAACTATTCTCGCTGATTTTTAATTATTCCAGAATTGGCCAAATACCCATTCTTGATTAATCAAGAAAAGCTAACCACGGACGCGTTTCGGGCTGTTGGCCCTCATCAGCGTGGTGCAAGCTGTACCTCAACGAACAAAAAATTTGGTCCTTAAGGCATCCTGAAAAATCATGAAACAGGTAGTTAAGGCCAGAATTACGTGAGAACGCTACACAATGTGAAAAAATAGTACAAATGTAATATTGTACTGGGATAAGGTACATAAATTAAGAAAAAGGCATCTTCTTATCGATATATTCTATCGAAAAAAAAATTATAAGTATAGGAGAAATAGTAAAAAGTATAATCAAAATAACTGTTACATACAAATATAAATGTTTTTTAATGATCCCTATAGCTAAAAGAAAAGAGAATAAGTGTTAACGAATAACCATTACTATGATTTATATATATAAACAAAAGGTGAATGAAGATTATAGTATTTTGTTTTCGTAGTATTATACTATGGCCCAAATTATATTATTGATTAAAATGAAAAAGTCATATTCTGACCACGTTCACATATGCTTTTCAGAAGGCAGAACGCCATCTAGTGAAAAAGAAATCAACTAAACATTGATTTAACCTGTTCCCTGATATTTGGCCAACCCATTTCCTTGATAAATCAAGAAAAGCCAACCATCTAAAAAGCATATGTGAGCCTGGTCAGGGTATGCCTTTTTTAAAATTTTAATACTAACATCTGACCTTTTTCATTATTTTATTTTTAATTATTTATTTTTCAGATTATTTATTAAATAACTTTTACATACACGCACATATATATGCATTTACGCAAATTTGGCTTTAAATACCCATTTCTTGGTTTTTCAAGAAGCCACTGGGACCAAAAAATATTTTTGGTCGCAGTGGTACAGCCTACTCCACGCTGACGAGCGCCAACAGCGCGAAACGCGTTCGTGGATGGCTTTTCTTGATTTATCAAGAAATTGGGTTGGCCAAATATCACGGAGCAAGTTGAATAAACGTTTAGTTGATTTTTGCTCCACTAGATGGCGCTCTGCCATCTAAAAAGCACATGTGCTCGTGGTCAGGAAATGCCTTCTTTATTTTTAATATATATATACTAGCCGAGTGACCCGGGCAACGCCCCGGGTTTACTCGAAGGGCCCGCAGGTGAGAAACTATAGGCATTGGTTCCTATGCCTAAAAAATTATTTAAAATGAAAAAAGAAGAAAAATACTAACAAATCAGAAAATAAAAGTGCAAACAACACATCTACACTACTTCAAGAACATGAGAGCACATGCACTGTGTAACCATACGTGTACCATTCGTAAAGACCCTGCTTAGGATTAAAATATCTCCGAAGCATAACAATACAACCAACTCATGTTTGCTAAGCAATTTCAGGAAAGACACTATAGGCATTAGTTGAAGAGTTTAAATAAATATATTTAGAGTGAAAAAATGACACAAATCAGCAAATAAAATTGCAAAAAATGCTACTATATCGCAGATAAGACAACATATAAAAGGAATGAAAATATTTCAAGGACCTCATTAAAACTACATTTCTAGTTTTATATATACAATATAACCTCGATAATTCGACCATGTTTTGTTGTCTTGACCTACAGCCTATCATATAACAAAGTGTAATTCAACACTATCGATAATTCGACCATTTTAAATTTCAACAATTGTTTGTTGCTCAAATATAACTTCACTGCTAAAAAGGTATTACAGAGAAAATGGCTGACATTGTAAATGTACAAAATGTATGTATAGAGCAGGGGAATAATAAATAAAGACCAAAATCAAATTAATTGATAATAAATAGATTATTGCCAAAAAAAAAAATACTAAAAATATTTTTTTCTCCTTTCTTATCTTCACTCAATCATATTAGAGTGTCAAGCTTGTAAAGCTTGAAATTAACAACCATCACGATTGGGTGAAGTAGAATGCGTCTGCCTTTGTCATCAAGACTGGGAGTACTACTCAGTGGCAGGCCACTGACTTAGCTCCAAAAGAATGTATCCCTGGATTAGGAGCCCTTACAGGGTACTATCAGCCGGGCCAGCTGAGCCCAGGTTTTTTTAGTGAGCTTGTTACTGTTCCCCCTCCTCCTTTTTCATCCTGGCTTGGGACCGGCAAAGGCGGAGTTTTTTTTTCTTTCAGGTGAGAAACTTTAGGCATTGGTGAAAAGTGTAAATATATATTCTGGAAATGAAAAAAAAAGGATAAAATAAATCAGAATATAAATTTACAAACTATATTTCAGAGGAGACGATTTATAATAGGAATTCATTTAAATGACCTCATTAAAAACTACATTTTATATATACTTGGGTTCAACTTTACATGTATGCTATCCAAAGTTCGCACACTTGAAAAAGTCACATAAAGTCGTCTGTGCGTAAACACAGGCTCTTGAAGCAAAGGTTTGGCCTTGAGCCCTCTTTATAGTCATATATTTCAGACATTATACAGTGTGTTCAACTTTGGGTACTGTCAGTATATGTGCTTCAAGGACATGAGAGCACATGCGCTAGAACACCATACCTGTTCCATCGCAAAGATCCTATAGGCATTGGTGAAAGTGTAAATATTTTGGAAATGAAAAAAAATTGCAGATATGACAACATATTAAAGGAATAAATTCATTTAAAAGACCTCATTAAAAACATAAAGGCGTCTGTGCGTAAACACAGGCTCTTGTAGCAAAGGTTTGGCCTTGAGCCCTCTTTATAGTCATATATTTCAGACATTATACAGTGTGTTCAACTTTGGGTACTGTCAGTATATGTGCTTCAAGGACATGAGAGCACATGCGCTAGAACACCATACCTGTTCCATCGCAAAGATCCTATAGGCATTGGTGAAAGTGTAAATAAATATTTTGGAAATGGAAAAAAATTGCAGATATGACAACATATTAAAGGAATAAATTCATTTAAAAGACCTCATTAAAAACAATAATTCTATATTTTTATATATACAATATAATCTAATTAATTCAACACACGATAATTCGACCATTTTTTGGATGTCTCGACCTACGGCCTATCATATGACAAACTAATTCGACACTTTCGATAATTCAACTATTTTGGAAAATCAAATTTCAACAGTTGATATTTGTCTAAAACCCCTATTATTAACAAAATATTAGACTGCAGAGTGCAAAAATGTAGAAAAGTGTATGTATATAATTGTATGCATATATTTGTATGTAAATAATTGTATGCAAATAATTGTATGTATAGATCAATGAGTAAAATAATTTTTTTTTTGCTTATCCCTAGTACACGTGGTACAGGCCTTGATAATCATGGTGGGTAGAGTAGGCGACTGCTTTAACTGTAAGTACACCACATGTCTAAACATGTGAAAAGCAGTTCGACTTTGCATTTACAAATGTGCCAGAGCCCCGTTTGATTACTTGCGCTTGCTGGTGGGGTTGGACTTTTGCAAGAATCGGAAGCCATTGGAGCATTTTTTTTTTAATTTTTCAGAAAAAAGTGCCCAATGCGGGAATCGAACCCGGGTCGTAGCGGTCGAAAACCAACGGCTTAGACCATCCTTCCACCAATCCCCAGTAAAATAAGTAAGTAAAAAGAAGACCAAAAATAAGTGATAATAATTTATTGAATAACAAATAAAATTAAAAATCTTTCAGGTGAAAAATTATAGGCATTGGTAAAAAAGTAAACAAGAGAAATAGCAATTGGGGTTTTGTGTCTGCGGCGAGTCATATTAGCACGCCTAGCTGTTAGGGGAGTGAGTCTTCCACGGTCTTTTCGAGGCATGACAGAAGACGCTGAAAAAAAAAAGGTAAAATAAGAACCAAGCAGAGGAAAACTATAAAACTGAAAGCCAGGACAGGCATAAAAAGAAAATTCCAAGCATGTGAGGAAACAACTGATGAAAAAAAAAGGATTCCAAAAAAATACTGCAAAAAAGAAACCAGACACAAAAAGCAACAATTGAGTACACAAATACAGCATCAGCCTATTTATGAGAAGAAAAAAACGACAGACACAAAATTGGAGCTAAATTTAAATGAAAAACTATAGCAGATCAAGTAATCAAATCAGGCATTATGAAAGATACTGTAAAAAAGAAAATCAGACACAAAAATCAGACAAAAGAATAAATGAGATTTTATTCTTTAGTTCATTTATTCTTTTGTCTGATGCTGTTGCTGAAACGTCACACACTATTAAATTATTTGGATTAGGTCTTATTAATGAGAAAAAAAAAGATGCCAAAGAGAGATGAAAAGATGCCAAAAAAGATAACCAGATACAAAAATTGTGCTAAATTCAAATGAAAAACTATAACAAACACTTATAAAAGATAATTATTATAGAATAAAAGTAATAATTCAATCTACAATTCGAAAAATAATATAACCTCAGCCTATTTATGAGAAAAAAAACGTTGCCAAAGACATTAGGAAAGATACTGCAAATAGAAAACATACACAAAAATTGAGCTCTATTTAAATGAAAAACTATAACAAAGTACTTACAAATTATAATCATAATCAAATGAATCAGAAATATATATTATAAATAGCGAACCCGGCCACGCGTTGCTGTGGCTAAATTGTAATATGTTAAATTAACATTATACTAAACTATTCAGTACAGTAAAGTTAATATTCACTTATAAAGATAAAAATGTTTTAGCCGATCTAAAGCCCTACGGGATTGAGAATGGAACGTTACGTTAAAATTTGAAAGTGATTTTTTATATATATATCGATAATATAGCCCTTCATTGTAATCATTGATTATAATCACTGCATTAATAAATGTCAGTGAACTCGTTTATATGTATTGTTTTTTGTTTTCGAGATATTCTAATAGAACGTTCTAACATTTTCTGTTAAATATTAATATATGCACAAACACAGAATATAATCACTATGTCGTAATTTCGCTATAATTATTGTTATAAATATTATTCTAAAATAATTCGCCAGAAATCGTCCTGATAGTATACTAAACAACTTCCCAAAGTTTCATGGCAAACATCTAAAATAAAATAATACTTTTAATACTTTGCTACAATATTAAAAAGAGGGGGGCTTAGGTGTTTAAAATGTAAAATGTGCTCCAAATAGTATTACATAGAGCCTTCATAACAAACATATTTAAAATAAACCAATCAAAATATAATAATGCTGTAAAAACAGACCTTTCTACAATAATATAAAAGAAACGAAAATAAAAAAAGACACCCACGCTGAGCCTCGAACCTAGGTTTGTTACAAATATTATTAAAAAATTGTGTATGTTAATTTTTATTTTAAAAAGCCTACATTTTAAATAAAATAATATTTTAAATAATTTGCTACAATAATATAAAAGAAATGAAAAAAAAAAAAACACCCACGCTGAGCCTCGAACCTAGGTTGCGGGGGTACGAAGCTGTGTACCTAACCTATAGGCTAAACTTGACGTTACAAATTAGCTCATGCGAGGCTATTTAAGGCCATACTTCTGCCGCGAGGGGGCGCTGATTGCGAGTGAATCTACGTTTTATCGTAAATAAAAATGCAACGAAAGGTTATTTCTAAAGAGTAATTAGCCAGAAACCATCCCGGTAGTATACTAAACATCTTCCCAAAGTTTCATCACGATTGGTTGTAGTAATAAGACAAAAGAACGCATTTTAAAACAAAGGAGTTGATGATGATAAATGCAAAAAATCTACGATTGTAAAATAGATTAAATTAAAAAATAAAAATAACTGTTAACATTAGGAAAATAAAAACAGGCCTATCATACGAAGAAAAAAATAACGAAAATTTTGGTATATAGATCGTTATGTGTAGTTCAGAATCTTCGGAGGAGATAGCTCAGGACTTTACAATGGAAAACTCTGTTACGGTATTATCTATATAGATATTTGCATGCAAATCCGAAATTAAAAAAAAATTACCTGATTTTTCCTTTTTCAAATAATTTCTGGATAACTATTGCTCACCTATATACACGGCAACAATGAGGAATTTCAATATTTGTCTATATTAACACAGTTACAACAACTAAACACCAATGTTGGATTTAATCCATTTAAAGCCATATAGAACATTTGAAGTGAATTTCCACAACGTCACCAACAAAATATTGGAATATATATATTTTAAAAAAAGAACAATTTCAATTTCGCTAAGAGTTTCCCCCTGAAAAACTTTCACTTAAACGGGTGGGATTGGGCGACCCAGTCTTCAATTTTATTTTCACCCGTGGAAAATCATTAGAGAAGACACGTGTCTGGGTTCTCCAAGATGGAACACATATCTTTATTTGCATATTGGCTTATTGATATTGGGAGAGATTGTAAACATTTTGTGTTATTTTATTTTAAAAAATTGTGTTAATCAGCTTTTAATATATTGAGTAAATTAGGCCTCCAGGAAAAAGTTTATTTTCATATACAGTTAAAACTGTCTATAGCGCCCCCTCTTGGGACTCACCAAAATAGGGTGCTATAGAGAGGGGGTGCTATAGACAGGACACTTTTAATGCAAATCGCATCGTACTACGTATTTAAAATCGGGCGCTATAGAGAGGGAGGCGCTATTTAGAGGGGCTATATAGATAAATTTACTCAATGTTGATACAAAATATTATTTTATTGAATTGTTAGCATTAATTTGCATAGCTTTTCATTCTAACCAAATAAATAGCAGACGATAATTATGAAAAATATATATGTCCATATATAGCTGGTGAAACTATTTTTTAAATAAATATAAAGGAGAGTTTATGCAAATTTAATATATCGGAATGATGGCATTCAGATACATAAAACGGGACACCTCTCCCTTTAAAAACGAATTAATAAAATAGATATACCCACTCATGGATAAAACATAAGGAAGTTAAACCGTTTAGAAGGTATATCGCGATTCTAAACAATAACTATACCAGAGATTTGCCACAAATTAAGTCAAATAGCAATCTATAAACTAATGTGCTTTAACATTATTCTAAATAATTCGTTTCTGCGCTATTGTTGTATAGCATTGTTCTAAATAATTCACAGCTGTGCAATTGTTATATCATTGTTTTATATAATTCGTTACTATGATTGTTGTAGGATTGTTCTATAAAATTCGTTGCTGTGCTATTGTTGTAGCATTGTTCTAAATAATTCACAGCTGTGCAATTGTTATATCATTGTTCTAATTAATTCATAGCTGTGCAATTGTTATAGAATTATTATAAATGATTCGTTAATATAATTGTTGTATCATTGTTCTAAATAATTCACAGATGTGCAATCGTTATACCATTGTTCTATATAATTCGTTACTATGATTGTTGTAGCATTGTTTTATAAAATTCGTTGCTGTGCTATTGTTGTATCATTGTTCTAAATAATACACAGCTGTGCAATTGTTATATCATTGTTCTAAATAATTCGTTACTATGATTGTTGTAGCATTGTTCTATAAAATTCGTTGCTGTGCTATTGTTGTAGCATTATTCTAAATAATTCACAGCTGTGCAATTGTTATATCATTGTTCTAAATAATTCGTTACTGTGATTGTTGTATCATTGTTCTAAATAATTCACAACTGTGCAATTGTTATATCACATTGTTCTATATAATTCGTTACTATGGTTGTTGTAGCATTGTTCTATAAAATCCGTTTCTGCGCTATTGTTGCAGCATGGTTCTATATAAAATTCGTTACTGTGTTTTTACTTTCTCATCATTCTATAAACTGTATTTTTCAATTTATCGAACAATTTGGCCGCTGAATCTCTGATTCTGGTAGAGCGCCATCTAGCGAATAAAATTGTAACTAAAATCAATTTCGAATTTTTCATTATTTGCCATAAAAATACTCATTGCATCCTGAACACAATGGTGTTTACCGCATTGCTCTAGCGCAAATATTCGCGGAGTTATTAATTTTTAAAGTTGTGCGGGACTTTTGGATCACCCTGTATAAAATCCATTATTGTGCTACCGTTTTATCAGCGTTCGACAAAATTCGTTGCTATATTTTAACGCATTATTGTAGCATACGTAATTCTTATTTATGTCATTGTTGAAAATAATTGTTGTATCATTTCCCCCTAAATATGTCTTCTCTCTGCCATTTGCTAAACATATCAGCACAGACATGGCTTCGAATTCATAACCCTCTAAGTATGTCAAATCGGTCAAACTGACAGAAAGATGTTTGAGCTGGTGAAGTACGGTCTCATCCAGGATACAGCGTGGCAATTGATTGGTCCCAATCATTGTTCTACCTACTTCGATGATGTTCTCTATTGTTAAAACATTGTTGTATCATTGTTCTCTATAATTCAATGCTATTCTCCATTGTTGAAGCATTGTTGTATTATTTTGCTATATGATTTGATGGTGTTCTCTATTGTTGAACATTGTTGTATCATTGTTTTATATAAAATTAGAGAAAAATGTAAAAATATAATAAAAAAAAGGACAGGTGTTGATATAAAAAATATATAATAGGCATACCCTGACCTGCTCACTTGAGCGCTCTGCCGTCTAGAAAATATCATGTGATCATTTCAGGACATGCCTGTTATGTATTTAATAGAGAAAACTATGTTGCATAGGTAATATAAAACTATTTATCGTGAAATATTTTATTTTTACAAACTAGATCAACTTGCTATTGTCCTTACGACGATGGAAAAATATTGAGAGAGCCCCGCTCATCAGTGGTGAACCCTCCCCGCGGTTTCGCCAGTTTATTCTACCATACCTAGTTTACATTGTAATGCCACGTAGAAAGATGAGGGAAAGCAAAGATAAGGATGGCATTTTAATTCGATGAAAAAGCAAATTTAAACTTTTTTTAAATGAAAGAACATAGATTCAATATGAGAAATAGATGCAGAGTAACAAAATATACACATAGGCAAAACTTAAGGAAGTTGTACCTTTTAGCATGTATATCGGGATTCAGACAATAACTCTGAAAAATATTACAGTGACCTTTATTGAAAACACACAAGATAACCAATATACACTCATGGACAAAACTTAAGGAAGTTGTACCTTTTAGCATGTATATCGGGATTCAGACAATAACTCTGAAAAATATTACAGTGACCTTTATTGAAAACACACAAGATAACCAATATACACTCATGGACAAAACTTAAGGAAGTTGTACCTTTTAGCATGTATATCGGGATTCAGACAATAACTCTGAAAGATATTACAGTGACCTTTATTGAAGACACATGAGATAACCAAGTGTGAACAAAATTGTCTCTGTCTCCTTCAGAAAAAAAAACGGACGACCGACGATATCAAAGACTTTCCACTTCCTTAGTTTTATTCATGAGTGTATATACATGTATGTAAATAATAATCAGTTAATTTATTTTTGAAAAACATTTTGTTACAATTGGTCTATTCTGCTTGTTTACCCATCAGGTTTGAGTATTTCTTGGTTGATAGGATTGAAGAAACTATGTACATAAGACTTTTTATTTACATATTTACATATTAGAAAAGGGTAGTATGAATTTGTTTTATTTCTAAAAAATAGAAAATTTCACTCAAAAATTGCTTCCAAATTGTATTAATTGTTGTTAACGGTATGGAATTTTATTGGAAATGCATGGAACTGCACATTGTTTTAATGTATTTATTCTCACAAGGGGAAAAAAAAAAGAGTTTTGTTGGCATGGGTACATACCTGCGGCTATAACCAACACTGTTATGTGATTGGATGTTATAATTCACGTCACCGTGTCATTACAGTGACATCGGATATCCGCCCAAACCAACCTGACATAAACGGAAATGACGTTGGTCTTTTAATAAATGGTGCTTCAGATAGTCTTCTATCTGGGGAAAAATGGAAGTTCCCTTCCTGGAAGGTGGGTTGCCTTTAGAATACCCTCTTGTTATTGAATGGTGTAGACCGTAAATTGAAAAAATATTGATTGCTCTGAGGTGTGTATACATCGCTCGGATACTGTTCTCTCTATTGTTGGGTTATTGTTGTGTTGCTTGTACATTGTTGTTGTTTTCAATGGGTAAGGTATGGTATAGTTGGGAACTGGCAATCTAAGGTTTGTTGGCATTTTGCCAGATATGTAAAATGTCTTATAATATGTTTATTATTGTTGCATATTGTCATTAGGCTAATATTGAGATATTGTTATATATAGATTTATGTATATAAGCGTGTTAAATAGATTTGGTTGGTCCTCTAGATAAATGTGGGTTGTTCTCTATTGTTGAAGCATTGTTTATCATTGTCTATATAAATCTATGATGTGCTTTATTGTTATTGCATTGTTGTATCATCGTTCTATATACTTCGATGATATTTTCTTTTGTTGAATCATTGTTGTATCATTGTTCTCTATAATTCAATGCTATTCTTTATTGTTGAAGCATTGTTGTATTATTTTTCTATATGATTTGATGGTGTTCTCTATTGTTGAAGCATTGTTGCATCATTATTTTATAAATTCAGTGATGTTTTCTATTGTTGAATCAGTGTTGTATCATTGTTTTCTATATAATTCGATGATTTACTCTATTGTTGAATCATTTTCTCTATAATTCGCTGCTGTGCTCAATGATTTTGAAGAATTGTTGTATCATTGTTTTTTTCTATATAATTCGATGATGTTGTCTATTGTTGTAGCATTGTTGTATCATTGTTCTCTATAATTCAATTCTACTCTCTATGGTTGATAACGGTAGTACTAGGAGACATTTCAGTCGATGGTATTCCGGAATAAAAAACTATAAACGCAAGTCAATGAGCCCAAAATATCCAAAGCGCTTCCATCCCAGCGCAGTCGTCCCTGCGATCCCACCTCCAACATCCTGCAGTACCTGTAGCAGACAGCCATTCTCGATGTCAGGAATGTCACAAGAAATGTCCCAGTAACTACTGTCCAGAACGTTGAAACCACCCACTCAAGATCCACTTTGTCTTATCTCACCACCAGCTCTATGATTAACTCTTCATCCCTGGACCCCTGATCATTCTGTTTCAACCTTTCTCTAACACCATCTCCCACAACCAGCAGCTGTCCTCTCCATCCCAGTGAACAGTAACCACCCCCTCCCTAGCAGAAGCTGTCTCAAGAAAAGCGCTTACCTCTATACAGCGAGCAGAAACATTCACTCTTCTTACTGCAAACAAATAACGTAGCTGCTATTGACTTACCACCGCTTACAGCCCGGCTAAACTTCGGTACCAAAACTTCTCTAACCTCAATACTCGCTCCAACAGACATTACCTCCCATTGAAGAAAGTCACCACCTGACATTCTTGAATAGTTACAAGGGTTTCCCACTATGTACAAAGTGTCAACCTGAAACCCCAATATCATAGAATGTATTGACTCATCCACACAACACACACAACAACAACACACACACACAAACGCACACACACAACACACACAGTTATACTCAGACACCATCAACAAGCTATAGACAGAGTGGTCTTCTTCTTCTTTCTTATCTCCACTCAATAATTATATCAGGGTATCAAGCTTGTAGAGCTTGTTGATGGTTTCTGAGTAGTGTTCATCAATGGATGAGTCAATACAGTCAATGATATGATTTGGGGTTTAGACCTTGTACATAGAGCTATTGGTTTTGAAGGAGGTGGTCTTCTTCTTTCTTATCTCCACTCAAAAAAATCTCCTGCAACCCTAAATCATATCATTGATTGTATCGACTCATCCATTGATGAGCTCTACTCACACACCATCTACAAGCTTGATACACTGATAAGATTGAGTGGAGATAAGAAAGAAAGAAGAAGACCACCTTCTTCAAAACCGATAGCTCTATGTTCAAATTGTCAACCTGCAACCTCAAATCATATCATTGACTGCATTGTCTCATCCATTGATGAGCACTACTCATACACCATCTACAAGCTCTACAAGCTTGATACCCTGATAGAATTATTCAGTGGAGATAAGAAAGAAGAAGACCAACTTCTTCAAAACTGATAGCTCCTCCGGTACTCATGGCATCTAGACTTGAGGCTGAACCTGGGGTCGGTGACAAAGCCACAACACTAGCTTTGGCAAACTGAGAAACTTTGCAGCGACGGTCAATAGATCGCGTCTATTTTGACGGGAGAGGTGACCTTTATATTTTTATAGATCATTATCCTCCCTGACAAAATGTCCATCTATAAAACCTTTTTATTTACATTTTTATAGTGTGTGTATAGTTCATATTGTTATTATAATAAACATCTGCGTATATTCTACATAAAATATTGTCGTATTTAACTTAAAACCCAACATTATGAATATGAAATAAAAAATGAATACAAAAGTGGAGTTGTACTTATATCAAGTGGTGTTACTATGTGAAAATAGCATATTCTAATGTTCGACTGGAAAATTTCTTATAGCAACTTTTAATTAATATTTATTCTGCAAGATGGCGCAATCCATTAGCGACTCTCAGTATTACAATTAGAAGATGCTTTGTTCTTCATTCTAAATGTAACCACTCTTGGACAAAATTTAAGGAAGTTGTACCTCTTAGCATGTATATCAGGATTCAGACAATAACTCTGAAAGATATTACAGTGACCTTTATTGAAGACACACGGGATAACCAAATGTGAACAAAATTGCACTGTCTCCTTAAAAAAAAAGCATAAGACCGACGACATCAAAGACTTTCCACTTTCTTAAGTTTTGACCCACCGATCTCTCGTCTGCGCATGAACTGACCGAATTAGGTGCAAATAAGGTTAATAAACGACGCTGAATAACTCCTTTTCTTATCATTTTTATATAAATTAATAAGGACAGAAATATTTTTAAAAATTTCCTGAGATTTAAAAAATACATTCACCAACTTCATCACTCATCATGGTCCACAGCGCTCATCAATCTATGTAAATTTAAACGAGATATGTAAATTTTTTCGGATGTATTTCCTATCTTTTCCTTATTGAGAAAATTAAAAGAAAAAAATATATATTTCCACGTATCTCTAAGAGATCCGATAAGATCTGGTCAAATTTTATTTTTTGTCACTTTTTCTATGATTTTTTTTACTATCACAGATTGATTGAGTTTTCTTTTGATATAAAAGGATTTTTTTTAGAAGTGTGAGAATTAATGATTCACAACTTTCTTTGAATTATAAAATAAACGAACAAAATAAAATAGGTTATATGAACAATTATTGTTGTTTGCAATTTGTGAATATTGAGATTATTTATTGTAAATATGTAACACAAAATGTATCTATTTTAAATGGTCTATATTTTGTTTTTGCTGTATTTAGAAATTATACACAAAATAGGTGTGTTTTTATATATTGTTTGTTTTAATTATCTATAATACAAAATAGGCGCGATGTCAGTTTATTTTTTTTATTATTTATTTATTTTTCCTGATTCAAATCACATTAATAGGTACCGCTCAATAAGAGCAACCTAGTTTATGATAACTGAACAATGAATAATATGTGAAGGTTATTCACATATCAAACAAATTTTAACGTGGGATTCAATCCCGGTTCATGACTGTCGGGAATCGAGGGTGTTACCTACTCGTCCACCGACTTTTGTTATTTACTTTTTTGCAAATGTATATCGTATTAACAAAAAAAGAATTACCACCAAACGATATTTTATACCAAATGATAATTCAAGAAAGAATATATTCGTCTGTATTTTTATTAATAACATTTACATATGGTAAATTGAGAGAGAGAGGGAGAAAGAGAAACTCTTAATTAGTAATTTAACATTTGAAAAAATGAAAACGATGCATTTTTTTTTTTAAATTGTGTATAATTCCAAAATACAAAATGGTATTCTATTTATATCTATAGAGAGATAGCCTGAAACGCGTTCGTGGATGGCTTTTCTTGATTTATCAAGAAAATAGGTTGGCCAAATATCAGGGAACAGGCTAAATCAATGTTTAGTTGATTTCTGTTCCACTAGATGGCGCTCTGCTATCTAAAAAACGTTCATGTTAATGGTCAGGATATGCCTTTTTTGCTTTTAAAACCAAACACCTGACCTTTTTCATTTATTTTCATATATATATGTTATATTAAAATATTTTTTAATTCAAAATTATATTTCCTCGATTCAAATACTCTGTTAAATCGACCGCCAGAGGTCACGCTTCCCCTATAAAAACTCATTGTTGTTGTTTCCCGATGGCCGGCTCAAACCTTTTGTACATTATGTAAATAAGTTTTTCATTTTTTTAGATTCTTACGCCTTAAGCCAGGCAGTACTTTTATCAAATTATGTTTTTTATATTGATACGTGCTGTAAACACGTATTTCTATATATTCCATAAGCTCAATTAAAGCAATTACTGATCAAAAATATTTTTATTATTATACTTTCAAGATTTTAACCATGACTGCATTACCATAGCATAATCCTTAAGATAATCAAAAATCAACAGAAATCTCATTTTTTAAATAATATATATATTCCAAATGAAAAATTGAAATATATGTTTAAATCACAATTAAAATTGAAAAATAATTAACTAAAATTCTTATTTCAAACGATAGAGAATATAGAAAGTGTGTATATATACTATCATTAAAGGTGATATTCACAGAGATAGAATTCCTTAATTAGAAATACCGCGAGATAATTTTATCAATTAGAAAGATTAAAGCTTCTATATCACATGAGGTATATCTGATGGAAGCAATTACGCCTAAGAGAAAATTCCTGGAGCGAATTACCCATTATGACAGTGGTGTCAAATCTCATTCAGCAAAATCAATAAAAACCAAGCTATTACATACCTTGGAAGTCATTTATCTTTTTAATGGCGCCCAAAGCATCGCTGTTATGCCCCAATCTGGTGGATAGAGATTTCTTCATTGTAGCCAGCTTCTCGCTCTCTCTTTTTTTTTATTTGCACAAAAAATATTATATAATAATAACTATATCATAGATATATAAATCTTTAATTAAAAAGACATATATTGGATCAAAATATAATTTATTTTTACCAATATTTCAGTTGGCTGAACGCCAACCTTTATCAAGGTGTTATAACATTTTAATGTGTGTCAACAACAAACTTTGTCAACAACAATAATCGGAATGTGCTATCACTTCTCTAACCCAACCCCATCTTTGTGTTTAGTTATTCAAATGCCAACATTGATTTAGCATAAAAAGTTAAAGTTGCATAAAAATATATGTAAAGGTAGGTAAATTAAGCATAAATAGAGAGAGAGGTTTCTCTCTAACAATTTAGCTAATTGCATTTAACTAATTTGCTATTTTAACACTAACTAAAACTAATTACTATTAGTGACCCAACGACAACCAATGGTAGTAAAAAAAATAATTTATTTGTGAGTTAGCCTATTAAATTAAACTCCCATTGCTAATCTATGCAAATTTCCCGCCAAATAATTGGCGGGAAAAAAAATCTAATTAGGCTTAAGAAATAATGATTAATTTATGATATATTAACTTCAAAGTTGGGGTACGCGGGAAGCCATTTGAAAAAAAAATCCCTGTAAAATTTGTGTTTTTTTTTATCCGTTTTAAAAATTCCAATTGACGTAACCACACAAAGTAAAACAAAACGTGTAATACTTTAACGTATTTATGGGGTAAAAACGAAAAAAAAGGGCTTTCCAATGATAACTTTTAATAAATTAGATTAGCGATTTTAAAATGTGTGCCATAAATATAAACGGTATTAAAACTGGTAAATTCTAAGCGTTATTAAATACGCGCTGTTCTTCTCAAATTTGTATTTTTATTAGTTTTGTAATGTAGAGATACTATTTGATGATATTGTAACAAAGTATTTATTACATTATAAAGGACTGCGGCGTATGATTATAAACAACACTTAAAGTTTCACCGCATAAGTATTATTTACGAACGGAAAAATACGTCCAGGGTAGCCTAGTGGACATGGCATCTGCCCGGTAAGCGGAAGGTTGTGGGTTCGATTCCCGCCCCTGGACACTTTTATTTTTCCGTTCGCCATTACTCTTCATATTTTCACCCTTTCATACTTCATACTTCGCCATTACTCTTCATATTTTCACCCTTTCATACTTCATCTAAAAAAAGTTAGAAATAGTAAATATTTCTCTTTGAAATAAATATTGATTTTTCACAGAAAAGAAACTTATGCGGTGAAACTTTAAGTGTTGTTTATAAAGTATTTATTATTTTAATTAGCAGAGTATTATTTTTATGTTTATATTTTTCTATTCTGTACATTTCTTTTGCTTATCTTTGGTTTACCATTCATAGTTTTTTCTTGCCTGAAATAAATTGTTGTCTCATCCCGAAGTTGATCTTCCCTAATTTTCCACGTGGCAATATTATTGAAAAGAAACACATTGCCGGTAAATTTATTTGTTACAAATTTTAACGATAGATGGCAATTGAATTTATAAACACATAGTAACATTGTGCAGCATATAAGAGTAGAATGATCCACTAGAGTATTAGAGCTCTAAAGAAGCAGTCTGGTAGATTAAATTGATGAAACCGCTTGGAGGGTTTCACCACTGATGAGTCAAGCCCTCCTAATATTTTTTATCGCAGTAAGGAAAGTAGAAAAGTTTGATTTGTGTGAAAAAGAAACATTCGTGCTTGAAAAATTCCAATTTTTATATATATTGTAACAAAGTATTTATTAATTTTATTTATGTAACATAGTATTTATTAATTTTATTATTTTTTATTAACAGAGTGGTCATTTTTATGTTTATATCTGGCGACTCTGTAAATTTCCCTCGTGGCTTCTCTTTTGTTTACAATGCATAGTTTTGTCCTTCCCTGAAATAAATTGCTGTCCCATCCAGAAGTTTTTGTCTTCCCTAATTTTCCACGTGGCATTTTAGTGGAGATGCTGGGTAAGTTAGGGAAGACAAACCGAAAATCGCCGAGAAGACCTTGAAGTCATGGGTGCTGTGATCTACATTTTCGGAGACTGACTCCAGGATTCCACCGCCGTGCTAAAGCCAAGACTTCCCTCCAAGATGACGATGTTCCTATAGACGATACGACGACAAAGCCGCTCTTCACGCCGCAAGAAAATGGACGCAAAGGTACTAGGGACAAAGTTCCAAGGCTTCGATGGAATCCTTGGCAGAAGCACGTCAGATCCATGTCAGTATTTACAATAATTGCTAGCTGTGGGTCACAGCTCCCATAGGGAAGAAGCTATGTAACAAAGTATTTATTATTTTATTAGCAGAGTAAAATTATTTGCTTATCTTTTATTTATCACTCATAGTTTGTCCTTGCCTAAAATAAATTGTTGTCTCATCCCGAAGTTGGTCTTCCCTAATTTTCCACGTGGTAATATGTATTATATAAGATTATATATGGTTAAATACAATATTGTATACTGGATAAATATGAATAAAATGATGAAATATATGGATAAAAATATATTAAATGATTGATAAATATACACATATAGAGAGAGATTTAGTAAGGAATTTATTCGACTAGTTCTTTCTATGTTTTACATTAATGAAGAAAGTTAATGGTGAAAAATTTGAAACCGCACATTCAAGGAAATTACTTTATATAAATAATACGCATTTTTTTTCAATAAAATAATGTATCAGTATTAAGGTAAAATATCAAGCTTCCAGGGATAGGTTTCTTTTTAAGCATTTTTATTCACAAATCTCTCTAGCTTTTGTAACTTTACAGAAGTGAGAAATCGTTTGTTCCCTGATCTAAATCATTTAACTCACTTCTGCCACTTTATCTATATACATTTTATGAACTCTGTCGAATAATACATGTAAATTTGTAAATATTTAATTCTAAGTTTCAATTTGTTTGTTTTTTTGTTTGTTTCCTCCGTAATAAGCGTACATATTTCAATATAGCGTCTGCTTGATTAATAAAATGAAAGATAAAGAATTGTGAATTTAAACGTGTTTTCTCTTGTAAAAAAGGGCTTTCGTACCCCCGAAAACTAAAGATTTGTCAATTAAAATGTTTTAAAGGAAACTTAACCCCGGAATAATGTGTGTGCTATATATATACTAGCCGAATGACCCGGGCAACGCCCGTGTTGTACCCGATTGAATGTTTTGATTCAAATACTATTTGTTACAATTATAAATTGGCGCCTTAAATAATTGCATATGTTAGTTAATAACTATAGCCTATGTGCTTTATCTGTCTATGTACTGTTGGCTTCCGTAGGCGTCTCTTACTGGGAAAAAGAAAGAGAGGATTCCATTTGGTTATTAACTAATATATGCATTTATTTAAGGAGCGACCTGCTACAACACAATAGTTACAGAAATGGGGGGGGCAAAGGTGGCGTGATCGTAGCCGACCAATAGGAGGGCGCCATTCCAAAAAAAAAGCAAACCGTGACAGAGGCCACGCATGACGCTCGTAACTGTATATAGAATATTTTAAAAGTTTAATTAATTAATTGTTCCCACAGAGTACACCTATCCCCCGATTTACACGGTACTTGTTTTACACGTCTTCGCTTTTGCACGGTTTTCCAAATAAGTTTTTTTTATCGCACTATACTAAAATGCGATATTCTACTCTATACTACCTATGTTGAAAAAAGAATATTGGGAGGCTCTGATTCATGAGGGGGCGAACACCTATTCAGATTTGACAGTTTAATATACACCTATCCCTCGATTTACACGTTTTTCTCAGGATGGTATCTACCGTGTAAATCGGGGGATAGGTGTATATATATGTAATATCACAGGTAAATAGGCGTTAACTGTAAAAAGATAAGTTTCTCTTTGTTTACTATATTATATTTTGTTCTCTTTCTTGTAAATCTATAAATCTGTAAAATTGTGAATCTCTTCTTGTGGAATCAGTATCTTTAAAAAGTCTAAGCAAAGTCGACAGAATGGTGTTTTCACTTTAATACGTCTTTGACTTAGAGTTGTAAAAAAACTCAATTTTTTAAAAAAGTACATGGTTTTTGATATGTTTGTATGAAATCTATTTTGCATAAGTTAATATTGGGTGTATTATCGAGAGAGAGTTGAAAAATATATATATAAACAATAATTTTATGTAAACAACAAATAAATAACAATCAAAATTAAAGCTATACCGATAATGAAAATATATTTACCGAGTTGTTTCTAATCAAAATGAACTAATTTGTAAGGAGGGGGAGAATTTTGAATTTTGCAGCTATGCAAATATTTGCCGGCAGTGTAGGAACGGAGCCCTCTCCAAACACGCAAGATATTAAATATTGCAACGCTGCTGCCAGAGGAAATTACTGTTTGACAATTTGGGCGCCCACGATAGCCTGTGTTGCCAGTTCGCTCTCGGGAGATATTCTATGATAGAATAAATTATATAGTTTTATTTATAGAGATATAGCCCCGAACACACAAGACATATACAGTTTAGTAAATGTTAGAGAAAATCTTGAAAGTGGATTTTTTTTACTCTTTTCTGTGTTGCTAGATTTTCTTCCAATATTCTTACTTCAGTGATAATTATTTTTATTTTAGTCACAGCGTTGCTAGATTTTATTTCAAATTTATCGCATCAGTGATAATTATTTACTATAGTCACAGTGTTGCTAGATTTTATTTCAATTTTATCGTATCAGTGATAATTTTTTACTATAGTCACAATGTTGTTAGATTTCCTTTCAATTGTTTTTTTCTTCAGTGATATTTTTTTTACTATAGTCACAGTGTTGCTAGATTTCCTTTCAATTATTTTTTTCTTCAGTGATAATTATTTTTATTATAGACCAGTGTTGCTAAATATTTTTAGGTATAAATATAATATATATTGTCATAAATGTATTTTTCATATAAAAATATATTTGAATGCGTGATAAATGAATTCAATTATCACATACTTGTCTTTTATATTTCTATATTTTCAGTGATTATTAGATTACTAGAGATCGTTATATTGTAGAACGACATTTGAAAATTATCCCGCATGTGTTTCTTTTGTACGAAAAATCGAAATTTATTTTAAGGAGAAATAACGATTATTTCTAACCTTAGGGATGAAGTATGAAAGGATGAATTGTGAAGAGTAATGATAAACGGAACAATACGGGATAATTTTCAAATGTCGTTTTACAATCATAAGCCGCATTATATTGTATTATAAAAATCGTTATATATTACCGCATATTGTATAATTGTTTTATTTTCATCAATATTTTCAGTCGTAGACTGCTGTCAAATTTGTATCTTATTTGTCATTATTTTATTAAACCGTAAATATATTAGAATATACACATTTCTAATAGATTTGGTCTACAATTGTTTAAAATCCATTTACCAAGAATTTCTACAATTTGGTAGCTATATTATCAGAACGACTCAATATGATAGTAGAGATATCTGGTAGATTAAACTGGCGAAACCGCTGCGAGGGTTCACGTCTGATGAGCCAGGCCTTGCCATCATTTTTTCATTATAGTAGGGAGGGTAGAATATATTTTTTTTAATTTTAAAATTAGGAATCTAAATTGTTTCTATATTTTTACATATTAATACAAAGCAATAATACGCCATCTTTATATAACAAATAAAAACATTAAGATTTATTTATTTATTTATTTAACAGCTCGGAGAGACACGCCATATCCACAATTTGGATAATTGCGTGTATATTTTAAATTATATACAATTAATACAATTGAACATTGGAAATCATTAAAATTAAACGTTCGATATCAAATTTTACATATAGCAATTATAAGTAGTAGCTTGAAATATGTACAGTCAACACTTTCGCCTCAAAATATACATCCTGCAGAATCTATTAAACTTTATGTATTGGTCTTTATTGCAAGCACCTTGTTTTGTATTAGTCAGGTAAAGTTGGTTTTCTTCCCTTAGATCAGAAGTTAATGGACAGTTTATCAGAAGGTGTTCAGGGGTTTGTTGTTCGTTTCCACAAGTGCATGCAGTGAACCAATTTTGCCAATTCTAAACAAATATGTATTTCTTTAGAAAAGCTTGAATTATTTGTGAAAAGAAACATTCGCGTCTTGATGTTTTTATTACATTTATTCTTATATATGTTAAATTAACTGAAAAAGTATTGGCGCGTAGTATTCCTTATAAAATGTCTGCAATTTATCAAAGATAGCTTTTATAAATATTCAAATATTAGTCAAAATATACCAACATTTTTTATTTACAAAAAAGAAAGTGACGATAAAGTGTCAAAATTATCGAAGATTGATAAAAAATAAAACACAGAATTTTCATAAATATCAAATAAAAATTTCATTTAAATATAAGCACTCATAGATCTTATTTTCAAATATTTGATTTTTTTAATGTTCAAAGTAATAAAAATATTCTCCATTACTTTTTAATTAAACCCTGAAATATTTAATTATAAATGTAAAAATAAATTACAAGATCATAAAGTAAAAAAAAAATGGTTAAAATTACATCAGAAAACCTTATTAGCTAAAAAATGCTAAAAAAAATAAATATTAAAAAAATAATTATAATTAAGCAAGTCATATCATTTCAAAAGAAAAAAAATCTAGCAGAAGATAGAAAGAAAAACTAGTAGAAGATAGAAAGGAAAAAACTAGCAGAAGAAAGAAAAAAAAACACGAAGTGAGTGACGATCTGTAAGAAAACAATAAAAAAAAGCTAAACGTAACACACGTCTAATTTAATAGCAAAAGATTCAAATTCCAAGCCAAATTCAATCTAGAGTCACTGGAATGACAAGCGACGTTTTTGAAAACAAACAAAACGAAACTGCCTACAAATTGCCTCATAAATACATAATCTAGAAACGGTCTTAAAAAAAAATACGCACCAAAAGATAGATCCTTTGGCAAATTCGTCAGGTTAAGGCACAAGCGAAATCCATCTTAATGCCATCGTGACGTGATGAATGGCCAAACGAAATTGTCTGCCCAATTGGATAATGCAGACGAACGTTGTTGCGTGATCGTTTGATCTCTTGAGTTTTCCCTGAATTTGGCTTTTTTTTTTTTTTATCAATGATTTTTGGTAATTTGACTCCTTCTTAATTCGCTATTTGCGTGTAGGGATCGTTTGCTAATTATTTGAATATTTGCGTTACAAATTATTTCATTAGTAAGTTCATATATTATGTAAATATGTCTAAAAGGAATATTTGCATATATGTTTTTAAAGTATGTGTGATACAATATATTTTAAACTTAATTTTACCTATAAATTTACACAGTGGATATATTGCAAATTATTTTATTGGGAACTTTTGGAAAGGGCTAGTTCTCAACCTATATTTACATAGGAAAAGTGGCAATATTCAAATAGTAAATAGTATAGGAAACAATAATTAGTTGGAAAATAAACATGCAAACATATAATTTCAATTTACACAATCCTTTGTACAATAATTATTGTTTCTCTATTGACCACACATTTTAGGTTATTTTTGTTTCTTACTCAATTGCATCTTCCACTTTTGCTAAACTTATCTTGAGAAATGGTATGGATCGAAAGCTTCAATGAAATAATTGTTTATGAAACTCTGCGGTTTAATCAAGTAATTCTTTTATACGACCACACCTCCCTGCGGTCCCCCCTGAACCCTTGGAATATTCGACCAAATTCTGGTTCGTTTCCAAGGTGACTAACGTGGCAACGGGATCCATTTTCCAATGAAGAGCAAATCCAGAGCAGCAGCTTTACACACCAAAGATAGAGGACATTGCTGTGATAGAGATGTATGGAGACATCTGAGACTCTTCATTGGACACGACAACAACAACAACAAGGCGAAAACTTTTGACCTCCGAGAGGATAAAGATCTTTTTTTTATATTTTATATGACCCTCTAACTTTTTTGGGACTTAGAACCCGTCTATATGAGAACAAGATATTATGGGGTAAGGAAATAAAGTGTTTAGCTTATGTTTGTGGTAAAAAGCACAATCCATTGAATAAATATTTTATAAAGATAAAGGTATCCTGTAAAATAGACGTCAAAGATAGACGCCATCCATTGACCGTCGCCACAAACTAGCGGCCTCGGGTCGGTCACACAACACCAGTTTATTTGTTCGAATAAAAATAATGTTAAAAAAATGAAAACCTAAACCCAAATTTATATCCTAAATATAAAGTATAAATGTTTATTTATTCTTTCAATTAAAAAATGGGTATTATTTTTAGCATACATTTCTATTTTATTATAAATAAATTATTAATATATTTATAAAACATAGTACAATATGCAATTTATTAAAATGGAAAGATACTTTAGAAGATAAATTTCCGTTTTCCAAAAAAAAAAAGAGAGAAATATAGCGATATTTATATGCAGGGTTGTCAGATTATAAAAATTATTTTCACAGAAGCCTAATATATTTAACACAAACGAAAATATCATTTTTATTAAAAAACCTCCCCCACAATATATTAACGTTTATAAATGATAAAGAAGAAAAGTTATATTTGAAACACGTTTTTAGGAATACTATTAAATTAATTTTTTTTTAAGCTGAAAGAGAAACTGGAGTTTTATAGATAAAATATTTAAATTTCATGTCCCAAACTTTGAATATTCTGTAGTTTCATCCGAGAGAATTTTTTTTTTTTACTTTCCCGGAGATAGTTTTTACCAAAAAAAAATGACATTTAAGAAAATCTTTGAAGAATAAATACATATTTAGTATCAGTTTAAAACTAGAATTCTTTTATTTTATATATAAAATTATATTTAAAAAAAATAGTCTTTCTTACATTTTATTTTTTTAAATTTACATCAAAATTTTCGGTTTAATAAATTGATTAATCAATGTTTTAAATGAAATATTTAAAATATACATATTGATATTAAAAATAAAGAAGGCATCTCCTGACCACGAGCACATGTGCTTTTTTTAGATGGCAGAGCGCCATCTAGTGGAGCAAGAATAAACTAAACGTTTATTTAGCTTGCTCCGTGAGTCATCTCGTGGTCAGGAGATGCCTTCTTTATTTTTAATATCAACACCTGACCCACTTATCTTTTATTTTTTCTATTGTTTTTCATATATTGATATATTTAATTTAAAAAATATATATTGAGATATGTTTTTATAATACAATATAATGCGGCTTATGATTGTAGAACGAAGTTTGATAATTTTACCGCAAATGTTTCTTTTGAACCAAAAATAGAAATTTATTTTAAAGAGAAATAACGATTATTTCTAACCTTAGGGATGAAGTATTAAAGGATGAATTGTGAAGAGTAATGAGTTTTAATAGTTTGTTATATAATAAAATTATATTTTGTAAAATGTCTCTGCATGTCTTCTAATGATTCAAATTCGAGGCATGAAATTTCTTTATTTTTTAAATATCATTTATAACTGTTTTGAAAATAGAGCAATCCATAGATAAATCTTTAATTAAAAAGGCATATATTGAATCAAAAAATAATTTATTTTACCAATATTTCAGCTGGCTGGGTTGTTGACACACTTTAAAATGTTATAACACCTTGATAAAGGTTGGCGTTCAGCCAGCTGAAATATTGGTAAAATAAATTATTTTTTGATCCAATATATGCCTTTTTAATTAAAGATTTATAACTGTATGTATATGAAAATTAACATTTTGAGATAAACAAACATCTTCTATAGAAGGAAAGTACCTCTCCCTTTAAAATAGAAACAAAAACTAAGTGCCATCTCTCAACGGTGTTTACAAATTCGCAGATTTATCTCGGCTGGTTAAATATTCAAAACAAAAAAAAAGTCGGTGGACGAGTAGGTAACACCCTCGATTCCTGACAGTCATGAACCGAGATTGAATCCCGCGTTAACATTTTGTTTAATATATGAATAACCTTCACATATTATTCACTGTTTCAATTATCATGAACTAGGTTGTTCTTGCTGAGCGGTACCTATTAATGTGATTTTGAACCGAACCGATAAATATTCAAATATCTATATAGGATATGGGTATAGCTCAGGGGTGGCGAACCTTTTTATATTAGAAGGCCAATTTTCATTTTACCATTTTTGAGAAGGCCGCATCCATATATATAAATATATGTACGATTTAATTAAAGGGATTTATATACAAAATTAAAATACATAATTTTCTTTGCAATTAAATAGTTTATAGTGGTATAGTTATGTACTTCATTTTTAGCACGACACTTGAATTACTTTTAGAAATTTAAATACTTACATTTACTATATTATATATATTATATGACATTCGTATTAGATATTTTCAATAAAATAATTAAAGTAATTGAAAACTGCGAAACAAAAATTATAATTTTGAATTTATGAAAAGGCCACATTTTGGGCAAGAAAAGGCCACATGCGGCCTTAAGGCCGCATGTTCGCCACCCCTGGTATAGCTCATCAGGAATCAGTCCATTGTTGAGATGTATTCTGAATACATTTTCTCAAGTCGCTCCTATACTGATGAAGACTATAGCTCCGAAACCATGGTTTACAGGTTGCTGGCTTCTATCTGAATTTACCAAAACTGGTGGTGAAACTTACCACCGACTGTACATTCTATTCTGATGAAGATTTGATGGTTTAAACTAACATGCCGTTATGATATTTCATTGAACAGTTTGGAATTTTATAGTGTGTGATATTGAAGATTAACTCCTTTGGAAAATCATAAAGATAGAGGCTACCTGGCCGGTACATTCATAATTCTTCAAATTAAAGATACTTCAGCCAGTAAATCTTTTTTATTGTCTCGACGTTTCGACAAAAATCTTTTGTCCTCGTCAGGAGCGAACAAAAATTAAAACATTTGGCAAAGCGTTAAAAATTATCCTTTGGAAAAGGTATTTCAAACGAAATATGGACATGAGAGTTTGAGGAGAGTAGAAATACATATAATGGTATCAAATAGAATGTAAGATTAAACTGGCGAAACCGCTGGCAGGGCTCACTACTGATGAGCTAGGCTCTCCGAATACTTTTATTATTATAGTATTTGTTTTATTTAAAAAGAAAAGTTTGAGCTAAAATGATTCCAATTTCAGTGCTATACCTCTATATTGCTTGGAAATAATAGAGTGGAATATTGACAGAAATATTGAATTTAATACGGATCATAAAATCTTATTTGAATAATGAAAGGGAGGTGAAATTTACATACGAATCAGAAACTTTTTATAAGAAACTAACTAAAGGATGTCCACAGGGTGGACCTTTATCTTCACTTCTATGGAATATTTTGCTAAATGATTTGTTGATAAATTTTGATTCAATGAATGCAGATATTATATGTTATGCAGACGACGTTACAATAATTTGCTGGAATAAGACTATTGAAGGACTAAAAACCGCAAGTGAATACACCTTAAATTATGTGATCCAATGGTGTAATAGAAATAAATTAACGATCAGTACAGAGAAGACTAATATGCTATACCTACATAACAGACAAAAAATACCTATTAAGGTTAATAACAATATAATAATGCCGGTCAAGCAAGTAAAAATTCTGGGAATGAAATTTTCTAATCACAAATGGAAAAACAAAGTTAACTTTACACCGCATGTTAATGATATTCTGTGTAAGGCAGGACGTATGAAAAATTTATTATGTTCACTAAGTGGCAATATGTGGGGTTTAGACACTGAAAAGAGGTTAACTTTATTCAAAACAATCATTAGGCCTGTACTTACATACGGTTCTGAAATTTGGTTCAAATATTTAAACAATCGTTGTAAACAAAAACTGAACTCCATGCAGTACCAGATCATTTTATGGGCAGTTAGAGCATACAAAACCACTTCATCAAACTGTGTGCATAGCTTGGCAAAAATTCCACTCCTAACAGATTATATAGAATCCAGAATAATCAAATTTGATCTAGCTCAAATGTCCATTGAAGATCTAACTACTTACGAACCCCATGCTCCAAGTATAGTCAAATCATTCTTACACGCAAAAATGAATGAAATTTTTGAGAACACTAATGAAATTTTCAGAAGCTTTTTTGTATTGGGAATTCCAAGATTTTTCCGTCCAAATTTTTATAATATCCAATTCATTACAGATCATGGCAATTTTGGGAAATTTTTGGCAACTATCGGCGCCGTGAAGGAACCAGGATGCTTATGCGGAGGTGAAATTCAAGACGCGAGACATCTACTTCTGGAGTGCCCAATTTTCCGGGATTTTAGGGAAAATAGATTTGGTCGTATTGGACAGCTTGATGAATTTGTAGACAAAAAAGAAAAGTATAAAAATTTTGATCAATTTTGTAAATACATATACAACTTTCTCTTGAATTGGAAAAAAGAGAAGGAATCTTAGAAAAAAAAAAAAAAGAACTGCGATGCTTGCTCTGTGTGTTTTGCTTTGTTGTTTGTTTTTCTCTTTGGACAATTTTCTTTAGTTAATTTATGTAAAATAATGAATTGAACAGGATTGTATATAGCCGAATTGCTGTAATGCAGTGAAATGTATTGGCGCAAATATCCCTGAGTTTGGGATATCGCGTTTCATGATGTTAATAAAGTTAATTAATTAATTGAATTCCAAAATATATATATATATATATATATATAAAGAGACAAAGGTCGCCTCTCCCGTCAAAATAGACGTCAAAACTAGACGCCATCTATTGACCGTCACCGCAAAATGGCGTCTAGTTTTGACGTCTATTTTGACGGGAGAGGCGACCTTTGTCTCTTTAGATCAATATCCTCCCGGCAAAATTGCCATATATATTAAAAATGGCATATCCTGACCAGGAGCACATGTGCTTTACATATATATATATATATATATATATATATATATACATGAAAAAACCATAGAAAAAAATAAAAGATAAGTGGGTCAGGTGTTGATATTAAAAATAAAGAAGGCATCTCCTGACCACGAGCACATGTGCTTTTTAGATGGCAGAGCGCCATCTAGTGGAGCAAAAATAAACTAAACGTTTATTTAGCTTGCTCCGTGATATTTGGCCAACCCATGGCTTTTCTTGATTTATCAAGAAATTGGGTTGGCCAAATATCACGGAGCAAGCTAAATAAACGTTTAGTTTATTTTTGCTCCACTAGATGGCGCTCTGCCATCTAAAAAGCACATGTGCTCGTGGTCAGGAGATGCCTTCTTTATTTTTAGTATATATATATTTAATTAAAAAGACATATATTGGATCAAAATATTATTTATTTTACCAATATTTCAGTTGGCTGAACGCCAACCTTTATCAAGGTGTTATAACATTATATATATGTTTATTGATAAACAAAAAACAAAATTGGCATGTGTTATACATAAGATTGACATGTTGTAGATATATGGAAAACTCTAAATTACTCCACTGTCTCTTCAATATAAAGTGTTTTTTTTTTATCCCTAGTACACGTGGTATAGGCCATGATAATCATGGTTGAGAGTAGTTGAAGACTGCTTTTTACTGTAAGTGCACCACAGGTATATAAATGTAGAAAGAAGTTCGAATTGTACATTTACAAATATGCCAGAGCCCCGTTTGGTTACTTTCACTCATTGGTGGGGTTTTACCTTTGCAAGATTCGGGGGACATTAGAGCTATTTTTCATTAGAAAAAAGTGCTCAAAGTGGAATTTGATATCAGGTCGAGAGTGTAAGAAATGGAGTGTCTATACCCCTCCTACACCGAATCCCAATAAAAAGTGTGAATTCGTCAATTAATTTAAACCTAGAGAAACCAAGTAATTCTACAAAGACAAATAAAACGTGGCCAAAAGACTTAAAAAAAAACACCAAAAGACTTCAGTTAGCGGTCTCAGCACATTTTAAAAAGAAAATCTAATAGAAAAAGAAAGTATCTCCAATTAAAACCACAGTTGAAATAACACTCCTTCTCTTTTTTATATCTTCAATCTACTAGGATTGGTTTAAAAAAAAAGGAAGAAGTGTTTAAATTATATATTTCAGTTTGTATAGTTTTTTTTGTGGAGAATGTTAGAATTGAATATTTTACCATTCTATAAAGTCAAATACGGTCTTGGAAGCATTCATATGGTATACCAGTGGTATATAAACCGTCAATTTTACGACAGTCCCGGGATCAAATCCCACAATGGACACTTTTTTTAAATTAAAATTCGAAACTATTTTAGACGCGTAAGTTTATTTTTGAAATTAAACAATTTCTACTGTCCTTACTGCAATATGAAAAAATTTAATGGAAGGGCCTGGCTCATCAGTGGTGAACCCTCTCAGCGGTTTCGCCAGTTTAATCTACCATACCGCTGTTATATTGCCTTTTTCGAACTTCCTTTTATAGTGATACTGTTGCTAGACTCTTGGAATGGGTATTTTAGATTAACTATTCACCACTGATGAGCCAGGCCCTCCCATTAATTTTTCCATTGCAGTAAAGGCAGTAGAAATTGTTTAATTTCAAAAAGAATCTTACACGTCTAAAATAGTTTCGAATTTTAATAACAGATGGCGTGCTAGTGCATTACACTATTTTTTATAAATAAAAATTTCCCAATGGTCCCGATAAAAAAGAGTCGATGGACGAGTAGGTAAAACCCTCGATTCCCGACAGCCATGAACCGGTATCAAATACCGCGTTGGACACTTTGTTTTACTATGTGAATAACCTTCACATATATTATTCATTGTTGTAATTATCATAAACTAGATTGTTCTTTTTGAGGGGTACCTAATAAAGTGATTATGGAACAAGAACAAGAATGGTCCCAATTCATGCAAAATTCCTATCCCACCAGTGAGTGCAAGTAACCAAATGGAACTCTGGCATATTTGTAAGTGCAAAAGTCGAACTGCTTTCTCCATCTGTAGACATGTGGTGTACTTACAGTGAAAGCAGTTGCTTACTACCCACACCATGATAATCATGGCCTGTACTTAGAATAAACACCACCATATAAATAGATTGTATTTGCACCGAAAAATTGTCTTCTTATTTACATACATTAAACTGATTGTGAAAAAAATAGTACAAATGTAATATTGTACTGGGATAAGATGTATAAATTAAGAAAAAGGCGTCTCCTTATTGTGCAACTGAAAGTTGCTGATGGCTTGCGCCATCTATCGGAATAAATATCAACTATTCTCGTTGATTTTTAATTATTCCAGAATTGGCCAAATACCCATTCTTGATTAATCAAGAAAAGCTAACCACGGACGCGTTATACATAATTATATATACAAATACTTTGAGGTACAGCTTGCACCACGCTGATGAGGGCCAACAGCCCGAAACGCGTCCGTGGTTAGCTTTTCTTGATTAATCAAGAATGGGTATTTGGCCAATTCTGGAATAATTAAAAATCAAAGGAGAATAGTTGATATTTATTCCGATAGATGGCGCAAGCCATCAGCAACTTTTAGTTGCACGATAAGGAGATGTTTTTTTCTTAATTAAACTAATTATATATTTCTTACAAGGCGTATTTTAGATCTAAACTTATATTATATTTATTCTCGATATTTCAACATGTCTGTCTTTATCAATAGACTTCTTGAAGAAATTCCACCTATATGCAATTAAACCAGTCGAACAGGAAAACGTAACAATATGCATTAAATGTTTCAATGTAAGAGTATATTTCTGGTGTCACTTTTAGTCGTGCTCTGGTTGGCTGATCGAATCCACGTGACAGTGATCTAATCGGCTGTTCACTGTCAATTGACCTTAATCGGTCAATCAGCATTCAGTGCATTAACCAATCAGCATGCAGTGTTTCTTCAGCTCAGAGACATCAGTCATCGAAATTCTATATTATATAGCAGAGAGAATTGTGTCAGAGATTTAACCAATTTTATAAATATATATTGTAACAAAGTATTTATTATTTTATTATCATTTTTATGTTTATTTTTTGCTACTCTGTAAACAAACTAAATGATAAAACGGGGCAACTTTGTCCTTTATTTCCGGCACTAATTAATGAAATATCAAAGAATAGGTATATAGCGGTGGCGATATTCCACAGGATTATATCCCGGGCTAAAACGTGTGTTCTCCCCATCCCTTGTGAACTGGCGAATCCTGTATAGGGCGAGAGGCCCTAAATAAAGGCTTTGTTGTTGTTGTTGCTGCTACTCTGTAAACTTCCCTCATTGCTTATCTTTTGTTTATCATTCATAGTTTGTTCTTGTCTTAAATAAATTGCTGTCTCATCCCGAAGTTGGTCTTTCCTAATTTTCCACGTGGCAGTATTTATAACTATCTGTCTAACTTGAAAAGATCAGGTTCCTAATATATCTTACTAGCCGAATGACCCGGGCAACGCCCGTGTTTTACCCGATTGAATGTTTTAATTCAAATACTATTTGTTACAATTATAAATTGGCGCCTTATATAAATGCATATGTTAGTTAATAACTATAGCCTATGTGCTTTATCTGTCTATGTACTGTTGGCTTCCGTAGGCGTCTCTTACTGGGAAAAAGAAAGAGAGGATTCCATTTGGTTATTAAATAATATATGCATTTATTTAAGGAGCGACCCGCTCCAACACAATAGTTACAAAAACGAAAAAGCGAGTAGGGGGGCATGATGGGGGGGCAAAGGTAGCGTGATCGTAGCCAACCAATAGGAGGGCGCCAGTCCAAAAAAAAAAAAAGCAAACGGTGACAGAGACGAAAACTGATTAAGAGATGAAGAATTGATGACGCTCGTAAATGTATATAGAATTGTTTCTTCTTTTTCTTGTGTAATGATCTATATATAACTGTGAAAAAATAGTACAAATGTGATATTGTACTGGGATAAGGAGCATAAAGTATGAAAAAAGGCATCTCCTTATCGTGCAACTGAAAGTTGCTGATGGCTTGCGCCATCTATCGGAATAAATATCAACTATTCTCGTTGATTTTTTAATTATTCCAGAATTGGCCAAATACCCATTCTTGACTAGCTTTTCTTGATTAATCAAGAATGGGTATTTGGCCAATTCTGGAATAATTAAAAATCAACGAGAATAGTTGATATTTATTCCGATAGATGGCGAAAACCATCAGTAACTTTCAGTTGCAAGATAAGGAGATGCCTTTTTTCATTCTTTATAAATGTTTCAGTTTAATAATTGTAAATTGACACAATTATCCCTAGCAGGAATATTGCGTTTTGTGTATGAAGAAATGAATAAATAAATATTTAATTAAAAAGACATATATTGGATCAAAATATCATTTATTTTACCAATATTTCAGTTGGCTGAACGCCAACCTTTATCAAGGTGTTATAACATTTTGAAGTGTGTCAGATTTATCTATGGATTGCTCTATTTTCAAAAAACGAATAAATAAATATTGAATGTTCGATTCTGTGATTTTTATTCTTCAAAATAAAAAATAAAAAGGTTTTATCTGTTGCCATTCTATTCGCAATTTAGAATCAAAAATATTTCAGTGTTTTATTTATCAATTATTTTGTTTTTTAGGCTTATTTCTTCTTTGTAATATAGGGAAAACAGACGCGCTTGATCTTATTCTGTAATAGTGAATTTTAGTGATGTAAGAATTGCTCTATTTCATTACATTGATAGATATTTTTAGTTTGAATTCTTCTGGAAATGTCCCAAGTTGCATATGATAGGATTGTGGGGTAATATATCAGTGAACTGCCTATTTACATATAAGTGGTGCGCTGGAATATAAGACAATATCGAGTCAGACGAACATTTGGCGACAGAAAGAAGTGGCAGACGACACAATAATCTGCAGGTAGTGGCCATTAAGGTTTCCACGGTAACGGTCGCTTCAAATTAATCGGCTGCTTGGTATTTCGCCAGCCTTTTGTGTTCCAGACGATGTTTTTGGCCCTTTTCTTTGCAATTGATAGAGTTCCCAGTTTTATATACTCCATCCTCTCTTACAAAAATTAAAATTCTTTACGAGAGGTAAGAATATCAAGAATATAACACATACGACAGAATATATATCATCTCTTTTTATTTATTATCCTTATTTTTTTTATTATTTTATATAATTCTATATACAGTTACGAGCGTCATTCCTCATCGGCCTCTGTCACCGTTTGCTTTTTTTTTTTTTGGAATGGCGCCCTCCTATTGGTTGGCTACGGTCACGCCACCTTTGCCCCCCCCCCCCCCCCCATCCTGCTTCCCCCACTCGCTCTTTCGTTTTTGTAACTATTGGTTTGGAGCGGGTCGCTCTTTAAATAAATGCATATATTAGTTAATAACTAAATGGAATCCTCTCTTTCCTTTTCCCAGTATGAGACGCCTACGGAAGCCAACAGTACATAGACAGATAAAGCACATAGGCTATAGTTATTAACTAATATATGCATTTATTTAAGGCGCCAAATTTATAATTGTAACAAATAGTATTTGAATCAAAACATTCAATCGGGTAAAACACGGGCGTTGCCCGGGTCATTCGGCTAGTTAAACTACATACAGCGCCATCTATTGGAATTATCCCAGAATTGGACAAAAATACTTTCTTTATTATCGTTAAGATAGAGGCTGCTTGGCCGACATTCATATTTATATGGAAAATAGACACTTCGGCCAGTTAGGGTTTTTTTAATTTTTCTCAACGTTTCGACAAAAATCTTTTGTCTTCGTCAGAAGAAGTAAATAAACGCCTTGCCAAATGCTTTATTTTTATTTACTTCTCCTGACGAAGACAAAAATTGTTGTGGAAACGTTGAGAAAAATAAAAAAAAAAACTCTAACTCTTGCCGAAGTGTCTATTTTTTATATTAAAAAACTTTCTTTATTGATTAAGAAAATCTAACCACGCACGTGTTTAATGGGTAGTCCAAGACATCAGCAACTTTATAAGATGCTTTATATTAATTTATCCATCTGATACCAGTACAATTTCACATTTTGAAAATAGAGCAATCCATAAATAAATCTTTAATTAAAAAGACATATATTGGATCAAAATATCATTTATTTTACCAATATTTCAGTTGGCTGAATGCCAACCTTTATTAAGGTGTTATAACAATATAACAAGCACACACATTAAATATGTTACAATACCTTGATAAAGGTATTGATATAGTTGGTATATTGATTGTTGGTATAAGGTATATTGATTTAGTAAAATAAATGATATTTTGATCCAATATATGTCTTTAAAAAAAAATCACTTTTGCACTGTTTTTCACAGTAGCAAAATAGTTCCTTGAAAAGGATAACAGAAGGTTGTCTAAATGCTGTAAGTAAAGTGTTAAAGAAAGGTTGTGTGGTATAATTAATTTACGATTCAAAATCATCTTGAGTTACTTCATTACCCCACGTTTCTGTCACTCTCACTTCCACCTTTCTCAGGGGCAATGTAAGTCATCGAAATCTTGGGAAATAAAAGGAACGATTGGTCTATCTGGTATATCCTTTCTCAACAAGCTCCCAACAAGTAAATGTGTTTTGCCAAACTGATTTATATAGTGAATTTATTATTTCAGGTGACCATAAAGGGGGGTGATCAGTTATAAGCCATGTAGCGCGGGGTGGCGCTGAATTTGGCGTATGACTTGATGACTTTGTTGATGGCGTCCAGGAAGTCTTTTTCCATGGTGATCTTCCTACGTGCTCGGATGGCATACATACCCGCCTCAGTGCAGACGCTCCTGATCTCCGCGCCGGTACAATTGGGGCACAGTCTGGCTAACAGCTCGAACCTCACACCTCTTTCTACATTCATCGACTTGGAGTGGATTCTGAAGATGTGCACGCGGCCTTCCAAATCCGGCATTCCAAACTCAATCTTCCTGTCGAGCCGTCCGGGCCGAGTGAGAGCTGGATCTAAGGTATCAGGACGGTTTGTCGCCATTAGAACTTTGATGTTTCCTCTGGGATCGAAGCCGTCCAGTTGGTTGATCAGTTCTAGCATGGTCCTCTGTACCTCGTTATCCCCACCTGCCCCGTCGTCAAATCGCGCTCCGCCAACGGCGTCGATTTCGTCGAAGAAAACAAGACAGGCTTTCCTTGCTCGAGCCATTTCGAACAATTCGCGAACCATTCTCGCTCCTTCCCCCACGTATTTCTGAACCAGCTCCGACCCGATGACTCGAATGAAGCATGCATCTGTACGATTGGCCACTGCTCTTGCGCAGAGCGTCTTCCCTGTACCTGGAGGTCCGTATAAAAGAATACCTTTCGGGGGTTCGATACCGAGATGAACGAAACGCTCCGGCTGTAAGAGAGGGATTTCGACGACTTCGCGAAGTTTGGCGATCTGTTCCTTGCATCCTCCCACGTCGCTATAGGTGATGTCGGGTTTGTCTTCTACTTGCATCATGGTAACAGCTGGATCAATCTTTGGCGGCAGAGGAAGATGGATTTGGTATTTCGTCCTATCCACTCCGACACGCATCCCTTCCTCGATATCAGTGGGTGCGACCGAATCTGCGAGGTCGACCACGAACTTGGCAAACTGCTTCACATGGATAATGTACCTCTGCTCTTCTCCAGCGTTCAGGATCTTGGTGCAGCGAGCAACCTGCAGGGGCTGTTCGTTCTGCAGGACCTGTTTGTCCGCTGCCAGATCCCATAGTGCAGGTTCCGCAAGTCCTGTGGATGTTTCCTTAATGCCTACGATCTCCTTAACTCTCTTGAAGAGATCTTGGATGTCTTGTTCGACCGCCAAGATTGCCTTAGTATACTGTCCCATCCCATAGAGCTTCAACATCGCAATCTCGCCTTCATCCAAGCTCTTCAAATTCTTACTCGCGTCAAAGTTTTCCGTACTCAGGGTTCTCTGCTGCTTCTTCTTTTTCTCCGACATGGCCGCTCACTTCTTTCTCACAGTTGAGCAAAAGTAAGCCAACCTCAAACTTGATGCTTTTTTGAAACGTAAATTTTACAATATATTTTTTTTTAATAAAGAATTTTTTAAAGGAATCGGTAAATTTGTTTTATGATTTTTTTTTTTCAAAAAGCTAAGAGGGTGAAGGCTTGAGAAATGCAATGGTAAAATCTCGTTTTAAACTCGTACGCGCGCCAAGGCCGAGCAACGTTTCTTGAAAACATCACCAGCTCAAACGCTCACCAAGTTGTTTTATGTGATAGTACAGTGAAATACCACGATATTCATGATCTAAAGTACACTGTTTGTTATCATTAAATGTAGGAAATAAGAGAACTGACGATGACAAAAGAATTTTGTCGAAACGTCGAGATAATAAAAAGATTTAATGGCAGAAGTATCTGTACAAAATTTGAAATATCGCTTGAGAACTCCATTGCAGTCTTAAAATAATTTTTTAACGCTTTGCCAAATGTTTTAATTTTTGTTCGCTCCTGACGAAGACAAAATATTTTTGTCGAAAGCGTCGAGATAATAAAAAGATTTACCTGTCATTACTCACCATGGCCTGGTACTACATGTATATATATATAGACCCAGTACTATGTGTATATATTATCTTGTTCAATAAGTACATAATAATGTTGAGAACAGCAAGAGCAAACTTACCTCAAAGATGTCCGGGTCTTGATTCTGTCGTTGATCCGAACCCTACACACATATTGGGAACATTCACCACGGGGCAGCCATAAAACCTGTTCCATACATTGTCACACAGAATGTATTATGTTCCAAGTTAATACAGCACGTTCTCTACAAAAAGCAACAAATCACGTATTATACTCACGAACAAAAATTTAAGATGTTTGATACTTTAATGTCGCCGGTCGACTGTATTTTTGAAGGAGTCAGAGGTTTTGTTCACACTTGTTTATCTCGTATGTCTTCAATAAAAGTCACTGTAATATCTTTCAGAGTTATTGTCTGAATCCCAATATACATGTTAAAAGGTACAACTTCCTTAAGTTTTGTCCATGAGTGTATATTGGTTATCTCGTGTGTCTTCAATAAAGGTCACTGTAATATCTTTCAGAGTTATTGTCTCAATCCCGATATACATACTGAAAGGTACAACTTCCTTAAGTTTTGTCCATGAGTGTATATTGGTTATCTCGTGTGTCTTCAATAAAAGTCACTGTAATATCTTTCAGAGTTATTGTCTGAATCCTGATATACATGCTGAAAGGTACAACTTCCTTAAGTTTTGTCCATGAGTGTATATTGGTTATCTCGTATGTCTTCAATAAAAGTCACTGTAATATCTTTCAGAGTTATTGTCTGAATCCCAATATACATGTTAAAAGGTACAACTTCCTTAAGTTTTGTTTATGAGTGTATATTGGTTATCTCGTGTTGTCTTCAATAAAGGTCACTGTGATATCTTTCAGAGTTATTGTCTGAATTCCGATATATCATCTTCTAGATGCCACAGGTCTATAGAAACTTTCTAGCCACCTTCCATATTCTGTAGAGCTACTCCTAGAACAATATCAGTAATGTACAAATATCGTATAGGATTGTAATTAAGATTTGCATAAGCTCGCCTTGATTATCGAATTTTATCACAATTTAACTCTATGTTTCGTGATACCAACGTTATTTGCCCACTTTTAAATAAACTAATAATAAATAAGAAAAATGTCACCTCACCTGTCAAAATAGACAGCAAAACTAGGCATCATCTATTGACTGTCTATGCAAACTATTGGACTCGGGTCGGTGAGGGTGGCTTTGTCACCTACCCAAGTCCGCTAGTTACTGAAGAGGTCAATAGATTATGCCTAGTTTTTCTGTCTATTTTGACAGGAGAGATGACTTTTTCTTATTTATTATTAGTTTCTTTAAAAGTGAGTGAATAACGTTGGTATCAATAAATATAGAGTATTGTAAAGATAGAGGCTGCCTGGCCGGCACATTCATAGTTCTTCAAATAAAAGACACTTCGACCAGTGAATCTTTTTATTGTCTCGGCGTTTCGACAAAAAGATTTTGTCCTTGTCAGGAGCGAACAAAAATTAAAACATTAGGCAAAGCGTTAGAAAATAGAATATTAGAATAATTTCTAACGCTTTGCCTAATGTTTTAATTTTTGTTCGCTCCTGACGAGGACAAAAGATTTTTGTCGAAACGTCGAGACAAGAAAAAGATTCACTGGCCGAAGTGTCTTTTATTTGAAGAAATATAGAGTAATACTTATAAATGGTGCCTAGTTGTGGCTTCTATTTTGAAGGTAGAGACGACTTTTTTTAATATGTAAATAATTCTTCTCCCTTCCCCAGAAAAATTTCCTTCTCTATAATAATAACATTTTGAAGATTTTTTTTAAATAAGGAGAGAACTAATCATCAAAGCAGAATTCTACAAAACTTATGAACATATACCCCGACTCAGTTCATTGGAAAGTTGACAGTATGATTCTATAGTTCAATGACCCCCGACTTTGTCAGGGTTCTTATAGGTTGACGGTTGTTAAAAATGTTAATTACTGATTGTATTATTATTGATAATAGTGTGTGTTAACGATAAGAACTCATAAATATATTATCATCATCAAATAAGTTCCGGGACCTTCAAAATATTCAAGTCAGGTTAGATTAAGCTCATTTATGAATTCACAGTTCAAAATTTAGAGTGGAAAATATGCAACAGTGTTGACCTAAAATTTGCATACACAATGGCATATGTAAATATGACAATAGACTATTTGTTTAACGTTTAGGAAGAGTACTTTGTATTCAATCATTCGAAATATTCATTTGCGTCTTGTAAATGTTTGCTATACTCACTGTTTGTGTACTTTGCTAACTTTTCATGTACTTTATAGTCATTATGTATGCATATACCTACTAATTATGTACTTAGAGAGTAAAAGTGATTTATTTATGTAGAAATATAGTGATGATTGTCATAAAGATATAGTGAATAGTATTCCCAGAGGATTTCTTCAGGAAAGAAGGCGGTGGAGCAGCCGCGTATAAATATTGATACATATCATAAAGTATAATATCGATACCAACAACAACAACAAAAAGCCTTTATTTAGGGTCACTGACCCTATACAGAATTCACCAGAGGTATGCATAAGAACAAAGCAGTGAGACAAAGGAAACAACGATATAGACAGAAGAAAAAGAAAAAAAAAAGAGAAAGAGGGAAGCAAGAAAAACAACACAAAAAGAGTAGCAGTAAGAAAGTGAGGAGTGAGTGTCACTTGGCCTTCTTCTGAGATATAGACTTGTGTGAGCATAAGGGTTCTTCTTTCTTCTTTCAGAGCAGAGCAATCAAAAATTAATATCGATACCATGCATATATGCAAATATGTATATATATAAATAGGATATATATGCATATATTACGTATTAGATATATTTTAATGACTTTGTTCATTTAACTGCCAATATACGTGTTCTCCAACAAAGAGACAATTAGGTTCTGATAAAGAGTTTAGATCTGGCACCACAGGAAGGCAATTGCAGACGACTTCTTCACGGTTCAGACGATTACTTAGGGAAAGTTTCTTTTGCTCTTCAACCTGAGGTACTTCCGGTCTCGTCTGCTCTTCTTTTTTTGTTCATTGTCTTCTGCACTGAATTACTTGGCGACATTCTTTTTATTCTCTCTTATCTTATTGAATAGTGTTAAATCGCGATATTTTGGGATTTATAGGTTGGAACTTTTTTTTTTGCGAAATTGCGTAACTTATTCTTTTTTAAAGTTTTTTTTAGGGGGGGGGGTGAATTGAGAGAGAAATATATTAAAAATATATATACTATTTGAAATATGTCTCTTGTTTTTTATATAGATTTCTATAAATACACGCCAAAGTTAATAATATTTGATCCAAAAATACAGTAAATTGAATTATGCCTAATTTTAGAAGATTAATTCTTTAGATCACACTAGAAGAAGAAAAAGAAAAGAAATATCTTTGCCTAATTTTTTTATGATAATAAAAATATCAAATGTGTAATAACTTTTTAAAAATAAATATGATTTTTTATAAATGTGTTTAAATATCTTATATTTTTATTTAATCATACACAAGAAATAGTTTATAAGGCAGAAATTGAAGGGATAAAAAGGGAGATTATAGAAATCCATAATTTCCAGATTTAATTTTCCATTACTGGATTCCAAGTCTTGGAATGTCCCCCCCAAGAGTTTACAAGAAACATGAATACATTGTCAACATACACCAAGTTTTAAAAATAAAAGAACGCGCTAGTACTCAAAACTCTCCTTAATTGTGTACCAGACAGAATTTTTATAATATTGTAACATAGTATTTATTGATTTTATTTATGTAACATGGTATTTACTAAATTAAATTTAATTGCCATCTATCGTTATAATTTTACACAAATAAATTTACTGGCAATGCGCTTCTTTTAAATATCATCAAATATTATATCTACAGACCTTACTGCAATGGTATGAGTTATGATAACCATAATTCATATCATTGCAGTAAGGTCTGTAGAGATAATATTTGATGATATTTAAAAGAAGCGCATTGCCATAGTATTTACTAATTTTTATTATTTTTTTATTAACAGAGTGGTCATTTTTATGTTTATATCTTGCGACTCTGTAAATATCCCTCGTGGCTTATCTTTTGTTTACCATTCATAGTTTGTCCTTCCCTGAAATAAATTGTTGTCTCCTCCTGAAGTTTTTGTCTTCCCTAATTTTCAACGTGGCAATATAATCCTTTGCTACCAATTTTATAATTTTAGGATAAGTTGATATTTATTCCGATAGATGGCGCAATTCATCAGTGATTTTCAATTTCAAGATCAGGAGATGCCTTTTTTTAATATATCAGAAATTTGGTGATTTTTCCTGAAGTATTCCAAAAAATCTGTTTTACATAATAAGGTAAACAACGTCTAAGGATAAGTATCTTTTTAATTAAACGTTTTTAGAGCTTTCGGGATAACGCCCTCCTACATTTGTATCAAGTTTTTCCTGTAGAAGGGCGTTATCCCGAAAGCTCGAAAAACGTTTAATTGAAAAGATACTCATCCTTAGACGTTGTTTACTTTATTATATCAAACAGAATTTTTGGAATACTTCAGGAAAAATCACCAAATTTCTGAGACATTAAAAAAGGTGTTGCAAATCCACTGCCTTTTTTGTGTGTGTTTTAATTCTCATTTTATTTGGAAATATTGAGATGGGGGCCTTCAAAATGTAAGAAAGCTGTGGAAGAAGACGCCCCCCACGCGGCGCGAGCCAGTCACCAATTCTTTACCTATAATTTTTGTATTAATTACAAATAAATTTCTCATTCTTCCCAACAATCATTGAGTTGCAATAGTTTTACTTTATTCTATGCTGGTTACGCCGCGTCCAGTGATTCGAATTCCTTGTTTAAAGCTCGACAAAAGGAATTTCTGATCTTAAAACTGAAAGTTACTGATGGATTACGCCATCAATCGGAATAAATATCAACTAATCGTTTATTTAGAAGAAGAAATACATGACGGGGTGATGAGATTCTATATATAAAGGACAATCGTACAAGATTTCGAGAAAGACATCTTTCTAAGGGTACATGTTACCATCTAAAAATGCTCTCATGTGAGATGTCAGGATAAGGCATCTATGTATTCGCGGAAAACTCAGTATTGAACGAATCATCTAGTAATGAAATATTGTCACGAAATTGGTTTATGTAAATCAAATGTATCTTAGTAAATATGTAAATACTTCTATGTTTAATGTTATATAAGGAAGATATGTAAATTTAATAACTGATTTTTCTTGTTTCTAGTTTTGTTGTGAGGAAAACATCACTCACAATGTTTATCATTTGATCAATAAAACTCTAAATTGATATCACGACAATATAATGAAAAATAGAAATTTCATCTATACATACATATTGCTTAATGTCATTATCATTATCAATTTGAGTGCCATCTATTGCTGCAAATTTTTTATCATTATTATCCCGCTGAGAATTATTTAAAAATTGTATCACTACAACCTTTATATATATATATACATAGTGTGATCAATAATTTCCAGGAATTCTAAATATTTAAAGAAATACAAAAGTATAATAAAGTTTTATTTAAAATTTCTCAAAATAATGACAGTCACTATCTATAAACTTGTTCCATCTTTTTTTACAAGTATCAAAACACCTCTGAAAATCCTCATCTTTCAGGCTTTTCAAAATTTTATTCGTATTCTCCTTTATTTCAGGTATTGAGTCAAATCGAGGTCCTTTTAAGACTCTATTAATTTTAGGGAAAAGGAAAAAGTCGTTGGGAGCAAGGTCAGGAGAATAGGGTGACTGGCGTAGTAAAGCAATTTTGTATATAGATTTAAAATCTATTTATTTTGTTATATTTTTTCCTCTCAATATCATAAGTATTTAAAATATGCAAATAATATTGTGTATATAAAAATAGTATTTATCATCAATATTTGTTAGTGTGATAATCCTGTTGAAGGACTGACAAGTCCGAAAGCTTGAAAATAAAAAGTTGCATAAGAAACTTAACCCCGGAAGCTTTAATTATTGTATAAAAGCTATTTGTACAGAATTTATACTGCAATGATTAAAATTTGAATGAAGGAAGGCATGGCTCATCAATGATTAACTCTCCCTCAATTAATTTCAATTCGTTGCAGTATGTATATAAGGTCTGTTTAAATTATATATATATATATTGTTTGCGTATAAGACCTGAAAACATCTACCACCTTCGCCAATAGATGTCGCGTATTTCCCGTTTGGAACTTGTGCGCATATCGCCGACTGCTGTGGTTCTGGAGCAAATAATGTAAATAGATGCTCATATTGAAGTGTAAATAATTGTAAATACCCGTTGATTGTTATTCTAGTTGTAAGTAATGTATAGTAGAAATGACAATAAAAACGGGAGTGTTTGAAGTCTTTCTGCCGGTTGCTGATGTTACTCTCGCCAACGCCACATTGCTGCTGCTACTCTTCTGGTAAGTCTCTCGTGTCCCCCCACCAGTGGTAAGGCCGAGAGAAACTGCCAGAGGAAAGGAGTTCCACTTGAGTAGTGGTTCTCGGAGGGTACAGAGGGAGAGTAACGGGAGCCCGGGTAGGTGATCCACAACGGAGGAAGCGGCGTCGTCGCAGGGAACCGGAGGAGTCAAGCGCGACAATATATTAAAAGTGCAGCGTTAAAAATTATCTAATTTTCAACAATACAAATCTTGCCCTTGCAACCTCAGAATACTTTCTAACGCCTTGCCAAATGCTTTATTTTTATATATATCTCCTGACAAAAACAAAAGATTTTTGTTGAAACGTTGAGAAAATAAAAATTAAACTGGCCGAGTGTCTATTTTTAAAGAAATACATCTTTTGTTTATTATACAGGGTGATCCAAAAGTCCCGCACAACTTTAAAAATTAATAACTCCGCGAATATTTGCGCTAGAGAAATGCGGTAAACACCATTGTGTTTAGGATGCAATGGGATTTTTTATGGCAAATAATGAAAAATTCGAAATTAATTTTAGTTACAACTTTATTCGCTAGATGGCGCTCTACCAGAATCAGAGATTCAGCGGCCAAATTGTTTGATAAATTGAAAAATATAACTGAACGACACGTATTTTTCCTTTTTGAATACCAGGAAAGAACCCTAATAATATCAAATGATAAATTAATAAAACACCATTTCGCCAAAAGTTAGAAGAATTGGTTGACGATTTTTAAATACAATCTGAGATATGTAAAATAGGTATATGCAAATTAAAACATGTAGAAAAAAAATATTTATATTTTAGATGGAGTTTTGTGAAATAAATTGAATGTTTGAAAATAACTACTGATATCAATACACGATTTTTGAAATGTTAATATAGTACCAAAAATAATGATGGCACTACTAATAGGATTTCGTGCTATAAGGAATGTATAGTTTCTTGACTAATTGTCGACACTTGACTATTTAACTGAAGATTTGTCATGATCCAAAAACCAAATATAGAGGGGAGTGACAAAATATATTTGTCGTACTTTATTCCAAATATCCTATGGGTTTGTCAAATGTTATCATTGATTTTGAAAATGTATCCCCTCAAAAAAAATCATTTTTAAATTGACCTTTTGCGTTGAAAAACGTGGTAGTAAAATCATTTTGTATTATCTTTTGCGCAAAACATCTAAAGTTGGGGGGGATACAGAGATTATTCCTTATGCTATTTCTTCTAATGAGCCAAAAGCGATAAACTAAACATAAGGGGTAAAATTGTGTATACCAATGTTATTCGAGAAGTTATAACACTTTGGCCTGCACGACATAATATAAAATGTGGGCAAATGACAAACAAAAAAATTACCGTTTACAGGAACAAAAAGAGTCAAGATGTGAGGACAGCATTTATTATTCCCATAACCCAAAACAAAGAGCTGCAAAATATAACACATCAGGTAACTGCCGGCATCGATAAAAACGCGACTTAATGTACCCCCATAACCGAAATTGTAAGGCGTCAAGTCTGGTGATATTGGGGGCCACTGGTATATAAAGTGGCGACTTATCAACGAATTCCACCGAACGTTTCCTTCAGCAATTGTTTGGCACCGCGGGAGATATGAGGAGGTCCTCCATCTTGCAAAAATGTTATTTCGCTTAGTACTTGTCTGTCCTGCAATATGGGAAAAACCTTTCCCTCAAAAGTTGAACATAACGTTCACCAGTTACAAAAACGGTTTTAAAAGTTCTTCCGTTGATTTTTTCAAAGAAAAATGGCCCAATAATAAAAGAAGAAGTGAACCCACACAAATCTGTAACTCTGTGCTGATGAAGTGGTATTTCTGTAAAAATCCTAGGGTTTTCTGTTGCCAAAATGAGGCAGTTTTGAATGTTAAATTCTCCCTTTAGAAAAAAGTGAGCATCATCTGTTCTTAGAACATTTGACAGCCAGTTTTCATCAATATCAATTTGCCGGAAAACCCATGCAGCGAATTCTTGACGCTTCTCAAAATCGCTGACTTTCAACTCTAGAAACTTTGAATTTTGTTAGGATATTTTTATAGAAAAATTCTAAATGTGTGTTCTCTCCAAACTGTTCCATACGAAATCCCCGTTTGTCGAGAAACTTGTCTAGCACTTACTTCTCCATACGTGAATAACGTTTCAATAGCTTCAGCATTCTGCAAAACCGTTACAGCCACTGACTTGCATGTCGATGGTCTTCCACTCCGAGGTTTTGCTTCCAGAGATCCAGTTTCCTCAAAACTTTTAATCAATCGCTTTAGAGAGTAGCAACTCATTGGTCCTTTACCGCTTCGAATATCTTTAAAGGAACGAAACGCTCGTAAAGATTCAGTGGCAGATCCTGAATCACAATTAAAACAATTCACCAAGAGTGCTTTATCCAGTAGTGACGGCATTCCAAGATGACTAACGTTGCAACAGCACCCATTTTCAAAAGAAGAGCAAAACTGATATCTCCAGTAATGATACCGCGTCCGGGGTAACCGCCGCATCAGGAGCTGCAGCTCGAGCTCATGATGAGAAATCTACTACGAGGACACAATTCAATCTACTACAACTCAATATAAATGGTACCCAGAGGAAAATAAAGAGCTGACTTGTCTTCTCTGTGACAACAATGTACATATTAATTGTCCTCAGGAGACAAAATTGAATCAGAATCTGAGATTCAATATCAAAGATTATACCAAACTACGAATGGACAGACCGGAAAAATTCGAAGGAGGATGTTGTGTCTACGTCCTTTATACTCGTCGCCACTGTTGTGTCTCTACACTACACCAGGTCACCGAGATCCACTAGGTCTGAGATAAAATCTTTATTCGCTCATAACACTAATATGACTGAATATTTACAATTTAATGATACATATATATACATAAAAATAATTAACATAATAACAACAAACAAACACTATGCAAAACCTTATTTGCATATCTCGACAATTTATCTAAAACATAACTATTGTTATGCAAAACACCACACCTTCTCACCCCCAATTTGTTACACGATCTTTTAAGTATTCGGGGAGTCTCCGGTTTCTTATTGGTCTACTTGGCCCAGGTGTTTCCTCCAGCCTTGGTGGGTCCCTCCTGATCGGCATAGTATCCAGGAAGCTCCTGTTGTCCGCATTGGAAGCTGGTCTCGGGGCACCGAGGCGAAAAGTGGGAAGTCCACGCCGGGGTTGCCGTACACGCTCAGCCCGTCACCCTCACTGTACATGTCCTCCCCACCGTTCATGTAACCCGCGCCCATTCCATTAGCTCCGCTCATCATTCCATTGGCGGTTCCATTCATAGCCGCGGCCATTCCATTACCGTTCATCGCAGCGGCCATACCATTTCCATTCATTACCTCATTGATTTGACATACACTGTCGCCATAATTCATCCATTCAAGACCAATTCCAATCTGGTCAAAAGCCTCCCTTCCAATCAGATTTGGGCCCGGACCTTCGATCACAAGAAATTCCATTGTGATACTTCTTTTGTTTACTTTTACGTCGGCTTTTATTTTACCCAGAATCGATAACCTCTGCCTGTTCCATTGCACCAACTTGGTATAATCCTTCTCTATTCTAGGCCTTTCTGAATTCACCCAAGTTTCAATATATGTCTTCTCAGAAATAATATTTTTTCTTGTTCCTGAGTCAATGAGCATATTCATATCTCGACCGCTAGTCCGTACTTTTACCATATAATTCCGCATGTTACTGGTGTCCTTCACTTGATTTATATTAAAAAGGCCATTAGTTGCCTCTGCCTCCTCATCTATCGAGCAGTTATTATTACGATCGCTCCTCCAGTTCCTGTTCTTACAGACCCTAGATATATGCCCTAACTTCTGGCATTTAAAACATCTTTTCTCTTTAAAGAAACATTGCTCTTCTCTGTGGTTTGTATATCCACAGCGGAAACATTTAAAAATCTTCTCATTCCTCCGTCTCACCTTAACAGCTCTTCCCATTTCATTAATTTCTTCCTGAGGTTTTCCGTCTTTAATTTCTGCAACGTTCCTTACCGCAGCCTCATGTGCCAATGCCATCTCTTGAGCCACTTTAAATGTTAGCATACTGTTCATTAACAGCATTGATTGTATCTCTTCGCTTAGAATGCCGCATACTAGGGCATCACGCAACCTATCTTCCACATCAGGGAATTCACACTTCTCGGCAATTTTCTTTAGAGCTGTTATAAATTCAGATATTGTTTCATTTGGCATTTGAAGCCTTTTCGCAAATTTAAAACGCTGCACTATTATATTTGGCGTTGGATCAAAATATTTTTTAATCCCTGCTACTATCTCCTCCCATTCTGTTTCCAATGGATTCTTGGGAGAGGTCAACGTCCGTATTATATTATACGTTTCTCTTCCGCATAGCGAGAAAAATGTTGCCTTCTTTTTAACGATCTTTACTATATCATTCGCTATGCAATAGGATTCAAAGCGTTCTAAATAACTTGATATTTCATTTCCATTGTTAGGATTGAATTGCTCAATGTTCATCATTGTTCGCTCAATTTCATTCACTCGTATTTGCTTTCTTCAATAGTCACTGTTGCTTATAGGTTCTTTATACTCGTCGCCACTGTTGTGTCTACGTCCTTTATACTCGTCGCCACTGTTGTGTCTCTACACTACACCAGGTCACCGAGATCCACTAGGTCTGAGATAAAATCTTTATTCGCTCATAACACTAATATGACTGAATATTTACAATTTAATGATACATATATATACATAAAAATAATTAACATAATAACAACAAACAAACACTATGCAAAACCTTATTTGCATATCTCGACAATTTATCTAAAACATAACTATTGTTATGCAAAACACCACAGAGGACTTGCCATTTTGATTAAAACTCTAGAAATCAAATTTAAGGAAATCGCCTATAATCAGAGTAAGCCTAGAGAAAGCACGACAGAAGTTCAGGCAATAGAAATCTATCTTACAGATTAAACAATTACAATCATAAATGTTTATCACCACGATAATACTAGCATCAATACAGGCCTGATAGAGACATTAAGTGAAGCGTCTTCGGATATCGCAATCATACTTGGTGATTTTAACGCCGAAAGATCAACTTGGGGATCACCTGTCCAGGATAACAAAGGTCAGCAGGTTGAGGACATGCTAACCGACCTCGACCTTACGCCGTTAAATAACGAAAAGAACACCTATATATCCAAGTCCACAGGCACAGAATCCGCAATAGACATCACAGCGATAAATTACAACATCGCACCCACAACACAATGGAAAATTCTGATAAGTGCAATCAGTGACCACAGACCGATTTTAACAGCCCTAAAATTCAAAATTGAGAATTTTCAACAGAATAAAAGAACACTGGAAAAAAAATTACAGAAAAGCTTGAAGAACTGTGCAACGAAGAATTAAATCACAGAACGATTAACAAAAACTTTGGAAAAATTGGAAAAATTATCTTTGAACATATCCAAAGCTGCAAAAGTATCGATACCTAGAGGTAGACGTAAAGACCTGTGAATACTTTACTGGAAGGACCACATAATCGAGGCAATGATTGCAGAGAGAGACAATAAAAATGAACTTCTTAAAACAAATAAAACAGAAGAAATCATGAAGGAACTAATTGAAATTAGTCACAAAATATAAGAACAAGATATTTGGATATTCAAACAAGAAAAATGGGCAGAATTCTGCGAAGAAAATGGATCCAATAAAGGAAAGCCATCACTGGAATATAATTAGTGTTATAAAACTCAAAACCAACACTAATCCTCCAATACTCTAACCGATATGAACAGCGAGAACGAACAAACAGATGGCTGACATAATTGCTGAATATCTTTCAAGCACTTCCAGACTCAGCTATACTAATGAAGGCAGGACTCTTAAAAAATAATATAAACAAGTTAGTTAAACAAGCAAGGAATTACCATCAACAAGATATCTACTCGAGAGACTTCACACTGAATGAGCTAAATTCATCAATAGGAAAGTTAAATCCAAGATGTCACCTGGAGATGCTCTAATCTTTGGTCAAATGATTAAACACTTTGGAGACGAAGCTAAAAATCAACTCCAACGAATACTGAACATTTCATGGCAAACTGGTAAACTACCAAAGAATTGGAAGATATCAATTATAGTGCCAATACTGAAACCAAACAAAGATGCTAAGGAATGCAAGAACTATCGGCCAATTGCTCTTACCAGCATACTTTATAAAATAACAGAATGAATTATCCACTCTAGGCTCATAGTCTGGCTCACTAACAATAATAAAATAAACTTCTACCAAACTGCCTAAAGATCCAGACACTGTACAACTGATAAACTGTTCTACTTCTGTCAATCAATAATAGATTTCTAGGAAAAACCGCTAAAGAAGACAACGGCCGTATTCCTGGATATGACCTCAGCTTTTGTTCGAGTGTAGAAATTATTTGAAGGGCTTCACAACATCGGAGTAAGAGGAAAAACCCTAATCTGGATTGCAGACTTCTTAAGGGGAAGAAGGATAAAGGTTCGGGTCAATGGAACATTTTCCAAGGACCGAAGAACATGGGCAGGTGTACCTCTGGGATCTGTGCTTAGTCCTTTACTCTTCTCGCTATATATTAACTGTTGTTTATGTAAATAGATGAATATTATTTGTATTATTTAAAGCCTCATTATGTAAAAATATATGTATATATAAATTGGACATTTGTTGTTGGCCATGGTCAAGTTTGAGCTCTTGTACGTCTAATTACGACACAACAAAAGTGGCGACGAGGATGCGCGATCTACAGAGCCAGTAAAAAGCTGAGGAAAACGGCGTCTATGCAAGTATAACAACTATATCTTTTAAACAAATCTGACTCTCGGATTATGGAGAGGAAAAATAAGAAAATGGGTTAAGATTACATCTTTTAAACTATCTGAATCAAGAAAACAAAGGAGTAGAAAAGATCAGCATGGCAAGTTCAAAGTTAATAATACCTTTTAGATGCTATAGCCCAGAGGAGGACACTTCGATCTTTTTGTACAAAAATTTGAGGCTTTCTTTTTGGCATCTGAAGAAGGAGATTAAAGTGCTGATTTTTACCTCGCTACCAGATTCTGAAACTTTGAAGCAGGGAAACGACATTTTCTTCCTGGTCTAATGAAAGATCAACCCTATGATACTATCATTCAAAGAATTAAACTGCATTTAGATCCAAAAAAGAAAGTGATATCACAGCGATGCAGATTTTTAAAGAGAATTCAACAGGAAGGAGAATCAATTTCGGAATATCTTAGAGAATTGAAACATTTGGCAATAAATTGTAATTTCGTCGATATGTTGGGAACCATGATGCGAGACCGTTTTGTGGCTGGAATCAAGTCGGAAATCCTGCAAAATAAGCTACTACAAGAGGACGACGTTGTCACCCTGGATAAAGTTTTTGCAGTGGCGATCTCGTTCGAATTGGTGGAGATAAATACAAGAGAATTACAAGATAAATTAGTGGCCAAGATATCCCCTGTGAATTGAAAGGATAAAAAGGGCGAGTACAATAATAGTACGGCGCAGTATAGGCCTTTCAGGCAAAGTGTCAAAGGCAAAATAGTGTGTTATAGATGTGGTAAAAGACATTCACACGTGGCATCTGTTTTACTTCATAGAACAAAGACTTGTTTTAAAATGTAATAAACTGGGTCATTTAAGTAGGGTCTGCAAAGCTAGTAAAAGAATGTGGGGGTGTAAATTTGTACAAGAGGACTCTATATATTCTGTACAGGGCGAAACTGATGCCACAATAAATTTAACAGTAGATGATTATTCTTTGTGCTTTACAATAGATACAGGAAGTCCAGTTACGTTAATACCTAAAGATATTTATAAGAATTATTGGCAAGGTAAAATATTATTTCCAACAAATTTAAGATTAAAATCATTTTGTGGTAAATCAATAGAGATTATAGATCAAAGAAATGTTTTTGTAAAAGAAGCCAACCAATATTTACAATTAATAGTTGTAAATGAAAAAATCCAGGTAATTTTATTAGGAGGAGAATGGCTTAAACAGTTGAAACTTGATTATTCTATATTGTTTAGCATTAAAATTTTAAATAATGAATATAATATAAATATATTTAAATATATAAAATTTTGATGGTTAGGTATGCAGATTTGTTTAACAAAGATTTGGGCTGTCTAAAGGACGTTAGGATAAATTTTAATTTAAAAAAGGATGTGACTCCTGTGTTTTGTAAGGCCAGAAGCTTACCTTTCTCTCCAAAAAAACAAAGTAGAGATTGATATTGATCGTTTAGTGAATTCTTGAATTTTATAACCTATAGTTCATGGATATTGGACCGCTCCAATAGTACCGGCATCAAAAAAGGATGGTAGTGTAAGGATATGTGGTGATTTTAGATGTACAACTAATAAAGCAATAGAATTAGATAGGTATCCCATTCCATCGATCGATGAGATCTTTTCAAAATTATCTACAAGCACCGTACTTTCGACTCTAGACCTATCACAGGCTTACTTACAAGTAATGTTAGCGGAAGAAGCCAAAGCTGTTGTTGATATAAACACAACAAAGAGGTTGTTTTCTTATAAAAGACTACCATATGACGTAGCGGTAGCACCAAATAAATTTTAGAGGATTATGGAAGGCCTATTTTCTGATTTGCTAGGTGTGGCCTGCTACATAGATGAAATTTTGGTTGCAGGAAAATACTTTGAAGATTATGAACAAAAGTTGGATCTAGTGTTTAGATGATTGCTAGAAAAAGGTTTAAAGTTAAACAGATATAAATGTAAATTTAAAAATAAATCGGTGGAATTTTTAGGGTTTAAAATGGATAAATATGGACTGCATCCCTTAAAAAAAATAAAATTAAAGCAGTGATAGAGGCGCCTGAACCTAAAGAATGTTTCGCAATTGAGATATTTCATAGGACTCTTAATTTATTATTATAGATTCATAAAGAATATAGCAAACACATTTTAGCGCTATTCTATCAATTTTTGAATAAAAATTGTAGATGGAATTGGACGAAAAATATCGAATGTTATTTTAAAAATGGAAATCATTATTAATGGACTAGGACTAGGCGTAATTCTGAGTCATAGAATGATAGAAAGGAAGAATGCCCTATAGCTTTTGCTTCTAGAACATTAACTGAAGCGGAAAAACGGTACTCTCAACTAGAAAAGGAAGCGTTGAGCATAACTTATGGCGATGAGAAATCAAGACAATACTTACTGGGACGAACATTCGTATTAGTCACAGACAACCGACCCTTAATTCATATATTTTCACCTCAGAAACCAATTCCCATATGTGCAGCATCCAGAATTAAAGATGGTCCTTAAAATCAGCTGCATTTAATTATACAGAGGAGTTTCGAAAAGGTAGTGATAATTCCAATGTTGACGCATTGTCACGTCTTCCTTCAGAATCGCAGTGTCAGGGAGTTTCTTGATGAATACCAGGTACTTCTTCTCAGGAAGTTGAATGAGGTACCGTTCTCTTTTAGGGAGGTGGCATATGAGACGTCCCGAGATAAAATACTGTCTATAGTATTAAGGAATGTTAGAGAAGGCACCTGGAAATTCACAAGGGTACTGAGGGAAAACCCACTAGCTCCTTATTATAAGATCAATGAGGAATTAAGTTTGGAGTTTGATTGTTTTCAATGGCGTGAAAGAGTGGTAATTCCCCAAAAATTAAGATCTTTAATTTTAAATGACTTGCATGAAATTCCAATGGGGATTGTTAAAATGAAGATGATTGCCAGACGGTATTTTCTGGTGGCCAGGCATAGACAGTAACATCAAAGAGTTAACTAGAGAATGTAGAGTATGCCAAGAATCGGCAAGCATGCCCTAGGCTACAATCTCGGAATGGACTTGGCCCGGAAAACCGTGGCATCGACTTCATCTTGATCTAGCGGGTCCGTTCATGGGAAGAATGTTTTTGGTTCTCGTGGACGCATACTCAAAGTGGATAGAAATTTTTATCATCAAAGATATTACCAGAAAAACGATTATAAGTCATCTTAGAGAAATTCTCGCCAGAATTGGATTGCCCTAATATTTTGTTAAGATAACGGAAGACAGTTTGTCTCCGGTGAATTCGAGCAATTTACCAAAATGAATGGTATACGGCACACTAAGACCAGTCCGTATGATCCTAGTACAAATGGTTTAGCTGAGAGATATGTAAGAGAGTTTGAAAACCTTTTGAGAAAGAATAATGGGAAGGATGATTTAGAGACGAATCTACAAAGTTTCCTATTTGCTCATAGAACATTCCCCCAAACTGTAATAAAGGAATTCCCCGGCGGAACTGCTAATGAAGAGAAGTTTAAGATCAAGATTCTCGAATTTAATACCAAGATGAGAAATCCGCGAGAGGTATTTCATGAGGCCGTAAGAAGGCAGGAGCAGTTTACTACAGGTTGCGAGGTTTTTTTCCGCAACTATGCAACTGGACCTAAACGGTAAAAAGGTACCATTTTGGAATTATTGAGCTACCGTCACTACCTTATAAGTTGCGAGGGCGTCGTGTATAAGAGGCATATCAATCAATTGCGACCTGTGAGAAATAAACAAGTGGACACAAGAAATTTGATACTTCCTCGAACATCAGGAGAGAAGCCTGTAGGTGGAAGTCAGAAATAAAGTGAAGAGGAGGTTCCAGAGGTTACATCAGGAAACAAGGAGGAGACTGCTTCTGTGCACGTACCCTCTTGCACTCCTATACCAGGGGCTTCCGCTGTGCAAGTGCCCGTCCGCAGTCCTAGACCTCAGAGAGCCAGGAAACCCCCAGACCGACTGGAGTATTATTAAGGGGGGAGATGTGTTGTGTATGTAAATAGATGAAGATTATTTGCATTCTTTAAAGTCTCATTATGTAAGAATATATGTGTATATAAATTGGACATTTTTGTTGGCCAAACGAAAAGAATCTGAGGCTCTTTATTGGACACGACAAAAACAACAACGGCATTCCAGAGTAAAACAAATCATCAGAGATAGATAAATATTTTTCAAATGAATTAAAATAAATATAATCGATACTGAGAGAGAGAGGTAAATTTAAAAAAATAGAAAATTATTATTTTCGAAATATAAATAGCTGAGAGGATTCCAGCAAACCGCATCTAAAATATCAGGGTTTTTTTTTGCTATATGTTTTAATTTGCATATACCTATTTTACATATCTCAGATTGTATTTAAAAATCGTTAACCATTTCTTCAAACTTTTGGCGAAATGGTATTTTATTAACTTATCATTTGATATTATTAGGGTTCTTTCCTGGTATTCAAAAAGTAAAAATACGTGTCGTTCAGTTATATTTTTCAATTTATCAAACAATTTGGCCGCTGAATTGCTAATTCTGGTAGGGCGCCATCTAGCGAATAAAGTTGTAACTAAAATCAATTTCGAATTTTTCATTATTTGCCATAAAAAATCCCATTGCATCCTAAACACAATGGTGTTTACCGCATTGCTCTAGCGCAAATATTCGCGGAGTTATTAATTTTTAAAGTTGTGCGGGACTTTTGGATCACCCTGTATATATCAATTTAAATAAATTCTAACATTATATAGTAAGTACATTTAAACAATCCTTTTGTTCTATACTAAATATATATTGGGAATTTTGCCGGGAGGATAATGATCTAAAGAGACAAGGGTCGCCTCTCCCGTCAAAATAGACGTCAAAACTAGACGCCATCTATTTTCAGTTTGCCAAAGCTGGTGTTTTGGCTTTGTCACCGACACGAGACCGCTAGTTTGCAGCGCCGGTCAATAGATGGCTTCTAGTTTTGACGTCTATTTTGACGGGAGAGGCGACCCTTGTCTCTTTAGACTATATATATTATATAATAATATAAATATTTTCAAAATATCAAAAGGTAAATATAACAGAAATACAAACAATGGTTGAAAATCGAAATATTTAAAAGAGTCAATATAATACTAAACATCATTTTATGATACGCTGTAAGAGAACTTATAAATGATTTATATTATATTTCATATAATATATTTATTAGAAAGATATATTTACATATATATTTTCTCGCTCTTATAAATACATAGAATAAACATAATTTTAAAAAATGCCAAAATAGCTATTGTTTTAGGAGTTAGGCTTAAGTTCTTTTATTTGCAGAAGACAAAAAGAATCATCAAGCAGACGATGATAATTAGTAAAGATAAATTGTCGCAAATTGACTGGATTTTTTACCAATTTCTGAAATTCGAACTGGTTATTACCTCAAGTTTATTAATTACTTTTTGGAAACACTTTTTTCTACATTTCTTCTTTTTTTAGTTTTTAGTTTTTTTTCAGACTTAAAAAAAAAAACTAATTGATTTATTCGTCTGCTTAACTATTGTATTAGTTAAAATAATTTATTGTTATTATAATGAAATTGTTAATAATTTAGTGTTAGTTTATGTTTTTTTTTTGTTGTTATAGATTTTAACGATGTGTCAATATTAATTTAAAGATAGTTATAATATTCTTCACACAAAATATGACATATATACATATTTACGTAAATATGTAAATACGCAACCATTAATAAAAATAAACAATTTATATCGAATTTTCTCTATTTCTCTCTTCGTTATTTATTTTTCGAATAATTACAATTAAAAATAATAATATTATTGATATATCATACTAATGTGATTAAATAATGAAAGGATATGTGTGCGAGAGAGTATATTGATAGCATATACCAGGATGCGCCGAAAAACAAATGGAAGTTCTTAATAAAAAAACGTGTCCATTATTATTTTTACAAATACCATTTTGGTATCATTTAAAGTACTCTTAAAAACAACAACAACAAAAAAAAAAGACATTTCCTGACCGCGCCCACAAGAGCATTTTTTAGATGGCAGACAGCCATCTAGTGGAATAAGAATAAACTAAACGTTAATTTAACTTGTTCCGTGATATTTGGACAATCCAATTTCTTGATAAATCAAGAAAAGACAACCACGTACGCGTTTCGGGCTGTTGGTCCTCGTCAGCGTGGTGTGGACTGTACCTTTACGACCAAAATTTGATTCCAGGGGTTTCCTGAGAAATCAAGAAATGGGTATTTAAGGCCAAGTTAAGGTAAATACGCTGTTCATGTGAAAAATAATTTTAAAATAGAAAAGGTAATCTCGATTAACATTAACGCACTTGTCTTAATGTTCATATCAGTATTGGAAACACCTTTTAAATTCATACTTTTTTATACCTGCCATTGTGACATGGCGTTTGTCGAATTCGACAAAACGCTTTCCTTTCAAGTCTCTTTGCATCCCAGAGAACAGGACCGCGGGAACTGAATCAATAATGAATGAGGATCATGGTATTAAGGATTGAACTCGACCATGCCTAAGAAGTCTGGACTCAAACTTTGCTCTTCGCATTCTAAACTCAACGTCCAAAACACGTTGAATTGTGTTCCAAGACAATCGAGATAATTATTCTAGTTGGTGGATTGTCCTGCGTCGATCTTTATTGATGATGAACTCTTTCGGCGATGCGCGCTTTCGGAGTTTCGGATCTTTTTGACGCGACTGACTCCAGAATTCCACCTCCGTGCATAAGCAAAGGATTTATCTATAGAAATATGATGACTATATAGACCCTAGAGACGACACAAACCGCTCTTCATGCTACAGGAAAAAAAGAATGCAAAGCTATTGTAGACCACTTTCAATACGCGCTGAAGGAATCTCCTTGCCAAAAAATATAACGTACATGAAAGTAACAAAATTATTGAACGCTGTAGGTCACATCTCCCAAAGAGAGGAAAAGGAACTATTTAACAAAATTCTCAAATTCAATTGTAATTCTAATTTATCAAATAAGCGAAGTTATGAATTCAACAATCAACAATTTTAAAACAATTTGTTTCTTTTGTAAAAGCTTCACTTTAAAACGTATATTGGATTATATGAAAATTGGCCCATTCTGGAATAATCAATAATCAAAGTTTATCAAAATTCGAAACTATTTTAAACGCGTAATATTCTTTTTTAAAATTAAACAATTTCTACTGCCCTTACTGCAATGGAAAAATTAAAGGGAGGGCCTGGCTCATCAGTTGTGAACCCTCCCAGAGGGCCCTCCCTTTAATTTTTCCATTGCAGTAAGGGCAGTAGAAATTGTTTAATTTTAAAAAGAATCTTACGCGTTTAAAATAGTTTCGAATTTTGATAACAGATGGCGCGCAAGTGCATCGTAATCAAAGTTAAGTTGAAATTTATTCAGACAGATGGCGCTGGCCATCAGTAAATTTTAGATTCCCAATCAAGAGATGACTTTTTCTTAATATATTGGATTGTTAAATTTAAACTTTGTTTACTTAATAAACTATTCACTAAGTGATCAAAACGGATTAGTAAATTTTGTATTGTTACTTAGCGAATTTGTATCATTGTATATTTCCCCTTATATGTAAATATAATTGTTTTGATCAAAATAAATTGGCTTGTTATCCTGACACTTTGACTTTTCTAGTTTCTCAACCTGACCCTATTATGAAAATACAAAACTTTTCATTGGTTTCATAGCCGAATATATATTTGAAAAGGATGTCAAAACATACACTTTAATTATGAAAAAGGCATCCCCTTATTGTGCAACTGAAAGTCAGCAACTTTCAGCTGCACGATAAAGAGATGCCCCTTTCTTTTTTTATAATTTATGCACCTTATCCCAGTACAATTTCACATTTGTACTATTTTTTTACATTTTATACACTTTAATGTTTTTAAATATAAATTTTATTCGGATTATATTACAACAGCTATCTTTATATAGAACTTCTTGTTTATTATCAATTTGAGTTTGAGAAAGAGCTGGTAGACTCGAAAGCACAGCTCAAAATCATAAATAAAAAATTATTACCATTTATTTCAAAGATGGATTTCGCTATAGAGCCATCTTCAAATATACCTGTCGCATATTGAGAATTTATTCTAATGTTCTCAGTTGTCTTTCTCATGTTCTATATAATGTACACTCATGGACAAAACTTAAGGAAGTGGAAAGTATTTGATGTCGCAGGTCGTCTGTTTTTTTTTAAGGAGACAGAGGCAATTTTGTTCACATTTTGGTTATCTCGTATGTCTTCAATAAAGGTCACTGTAATAGCTTTCAGAGTTATTGTCTGAATCCCGATATACATGCTAAAAGGTACAACTTCCTTAAGTTTTGTCCATGAGTGTATATTGGTTATCTCGTGTGTCTTCAATAAAGGTCATTGTAATATCTTTCAGAGCTATTGTCTGAATCCCGATATACATGTTAAAAGGTACAACTTCCTTAAGTTTTGTCCATGAGTATAGTTTAAAAAAAAAAACAGTAATGTTATCTATTATTTTATTCTAAAATTACTATCAATAAAATTGATTTAAAAAATAAATGTGTAATAGATAAACAAACACCTAGAGCTTCATTTAATTTTTTTTTTGCGTTTCACTTATTTTTTCTTCATTTTAGTTTTAATGGTAACTTTTTCCCTATCTTTCACAGCCTGATTAAAAAACAGTCTTACACGGTACCAGCCTTCCAATTATTTTAATTTGCATTCATTAATGCCTTAATTATTCGTAATTTTTTTTTTTGTAAATTTCTTGTTTAATTGGAGCCTTTTAGGTAAAAAAATCTTTTTAAAATACTTTTTTTCTGTTTATTTTATCTTATTGGGTTGTGAAGAAACGGCAAGACTTTGTGCAATAGGCCTAGCCTTAGCTGAATGCAAAGAGATTTAAGAGCTTAAAGATATTCTTTTATGTATTAATTTCTACTTTGTTATAGCTCTATTATGCAAATACTGTATATATAGCTTCCCATTAAAATTATAGTTCTATTATGCAAATACTGTATATAAGTTCCCATTAAAATTATAGCTCTAGTATGCAAATACTGTATATAAGTTCCCATTCAAATTATAGCTCTATTATGCAAATACTGTATATAGCTTCCCATTAAAATTATAGCTCTATTATGCAAATACTGTATATAAGTTCCCATTAAAATTATAGCTCTATTATGCAAATACTGTATATAAGATCCTGTTAAAATTATAGCTCTATTATGCAAATACTGTATATAGCTTCCCATTCAAATTATAGCTCTATTATGCAAATACTGTAAGTTCCCATTCAAATAATAGCTCCATTAGGCAAATACTGTATATAAATTCCCTTTCAAATTATAGCTCTATTATGCAAATACTGTATATAAATTCCCATTCAAATTATAGCTCTATTATGCAAATACTGTATATAAATTCCCATTCAAATTATAGCCCTATTATGCAAATACTGTAAGTTCCCATTCAAATTATATCTCTATTATGCAAATACTGTATATAGCTTCCAATTCAAATTATAGCTCTATTATGCAAATACTGTATATAAATTCCCATTCAAATTATAGCTTATTATGCAAATCTACTTATAAAATTGCCTTATTCTGAAGCTCACGGATAGAATGCGCGCCCATTGGCTGCCGGCGAACACGTGTCCTCCCTGCCCCCCTCTAGACAACCCTGTTATCAGCAGTGTGATACATCCACCTGTCTATACAGACCACCCTGTCTATAGCGACCACTGACCACCCTGCCTATAGCGAACACTCTAGACAACCCTGTTATCAGCTGTGTGATACATCCACCTGTCTATACAGACCACCCTGTATATAGCGGCCATTCCAGATAACCCTGTTATCAGCTGTGTGATACATCCACCTGTCTATACAGACCACCCTGTATATAGCGGCCATTCCAGATAACCCTGTTATCAGCTGTGTGATACATACACCTGTCTATAGCGGCCACTCTAGACAACCCTGTTATCAGCTGTGTGATACATCCACCTGTCTATACAGACCACCCTGTCTATAGCGGTCACCTTAGGCAACCCTGTTATCAGCTGTGTGTTACATTCACCTGTCTATAGCGGCCACTCTAGACAACCCTGTTATCAGCTGTGTGATACATCCACCTGTCTATACAGACCACCCTGTCTATAGCGGCCACTCTAGACAACCCTGTTATCAGCTGTGTGTTACATTCACCTGTCTATACAGACCACCCTGTCTATAGCGACCACCCAAGACAACGTTTTAAAAACATATCCGCACTCGGGTAAAACCCGGGCGTTGCCCGGCCCTTCGTCTAGTACTGTATATAAGTTCCCATTCAAATTATAGCTCTATTATGCAAATACTGTATATAGCTTCCAATTCAAATTATAGCTCTATTATGCAAATACTGTATATAAATTCCCATTCAAATTATAGCTCTATTATGCAAATACTGTATATAAATTCCCATTCAAATTATAGCTCTATTAGGCAAATACTATATATAGCTTCCAATTCAAATTATAGCTCTATTATGCAAATACTGTATATAAATTCCCATTCAAATTATAGCTCTATTATGCAAATACTGTATATAAATTCCCATTTAAATTATAGCTCTATTATGCAAATACTGTATATAGCTTCCCATTCAAATTATAGCTCTATTATGCAAATACTGTATATAAGTTCACATTCAAATTATAGTTCTATTATGCAAATACTGTATATAGCTTCCCATTCAAATTATAGCTCTATTATGCAAATACTGTATATAAGTTCCCATTCAAATTATAGCTCTATTATGCAAATACTGTATATAAGTTCCCATTCAAATTATAGCTCTATTATGCAAATACTGTATATAGCTTCCCATTCAAATTATAGCTCTATTATGCAAATACTGTATATAAGTTCCCATTCAAATTTTAGCTCTTTATGCAAATACTGTATATATAAGTTCCCATTCAAATTATAGCTCTATTATGCAAATACTGTATATAACTTCCCATTCAAATTATAGCTCTATTATGCAAATACTGTATATATAACTTCCCATTCAAATTATAGCTCTATTTTGCAAATACTGTATATAGCTTCCCATTCAAATTATAGCTCTATTATGCAAATACTGTATATATAGCTTCCCATTCAAATTATAGCTCTATTATGCAAATACTATATATAAGTTCCCATTCAAATTATAGCTCTATTATGCAAATACTGTATATAGCTTCCCATTCAAATTATAGCTCAATTATGCAAATACTGTATATAAGTTCCCATTCAAATTATAGCTCTATTATGCAAATACTGTATATAAGTTCCCAATCAAATTATAGCTCTATTATGCAAATACTGTACGAGTATATAAATTCCCATTCAAATTATATCTCTATTATGCAAATACTGCATATAAGTTTCCATTCAAATTATAGTTCTATTATGCAAATACTGTATATAAATTCCCATTCAAATAATAGCTCTATTATGCAAATACTGTATATAAGTTCCCAATCAAATTATAGCTCTATTATGCAAATACTGTATATAAATTCCCATTCAAAATTTTAAAGCGCCCGTTCTTCGGTTGAGGAATTTTCGCAAAAGACGAAAGACCCAATAAAGGCTTATGTTTGTATGTATCACGTGTAGATTACAGTGTTTTATTCTTTTATTTATTTTATCATTATTACCCACACATTGAATATGAATAGATTTGTTAAAACTCTTCTCATGTATAAGACTATGTGTCTTAATAAAGACTTTTGTCTGTGTGTATTCTGCGCTGTTTAGGATTATAACCTTTTATTTAATTATGTCATAGAGTCTGCTGATTGTGAATTTAATATAACATACTATAATAACAGACGAAAGTTTACTCTATGGAATGCAATATTTTTAGTAAAATATATTTTATTGTAAATTTTGGTATGATATTATTTCACAGTTCAAAATATAAATTAGACAATATGCAACAGTGTTCACCTAGAAGTTACATACACAATGCCATATGTAAATACCAAGTCCATACTATTTGCTGTTTCCGAGATGTAATTACGACAGACACAAACTTTCAGGTTTATAAAATATAGTATATGATATTCTCTCTAAAGCTAAAATTGTATTTTAAAACCAGCATAAAATCTATCCAGATAAAGGGAAGAGACGAAATGATTTTGCTTGGTATTTTGACCTCTGAAAAAAAAAAAGGCCTTCGCAAAGCATGCTAACACAAAGGAAGGCCAAGTGACCAAAGCCACAACCCCATCATTTCCATAATCCCAGCCGTTGTGTGTGTGATACTAGATAACCCCCCACGGTAATGGCTAGAACAGATATGAATGGAGGGGTGAGTGTGTGTAAATTTCATCCTATGCCTAATTTTTAATTTGGATTTTCTTTGTCCTGTGTGGTGGGGATTACCATATCAGCACTGAACATCCTGATTGGATGACTCACCCTGGTGATTTTGGCCAACTTCCGCAATCATCTGCCCATTTTGAAATTATCGTCTGCTTTTTATCATTTTGGCGCCAATTTATTAAAATTTTCTTTTGGTGAGCCATTATAGGCAACCATTTCACTGAAAACGTGTTTTAAATTGAGTTTTTAAACAAGACAAAATTTAATTTTCGATATTTGAAAACTATTCTGCTAAAAATATACACATATAAATTTATATATATGTAAATTTAAAAAATATTAAGTCTTTCTTGCTATTGTTAAGTTGCATATTTATTTGAATATCGAAATTTTTATTTTCCCTCACAATTATGAATACATAACTTACTTTAAACTGAAGTCAAAGCATGAAATATTTATTTTTATGGAACACTTTTTATTTAAAAAGATTGTCAATGGTGAACCAATCATATAACTTTATTCAGCTCAAGTGATTGACACTCTGTACAACATTGGGACATATTCAAGATTTGAATGTTCATTTATTTTCATAATCAATAACTCACTAAAATATCTGCCCTACTTCATATATTTTAAAAGAAAATTAAGAATGGAAATTAAATATAAAGAAATATATACGAAAAATGTAGTTTTTTAAATATGTATCTTGATTTTTATAGACAATAGCTATTCTAATACAAAGCAATAACACGTCATCTATATATAACGAATGAAGACATTAAGACGCGAATGTTTCTTTTTACAAATAAATCAATGAGCCAATCCCTTCCAATATTTTTTTCATCACAGTAAGAACAGTAGAAGTTTGATTTATTTGTTGAAAGAAAAAAACATACGCGTCTTAATGTCTATTCTATCTAATTAGAGCCTGTAGCTGCTAGTGGTCTCCTGCAATGGAAGCCCCAGTGTTATATTGTATTCAAATATATCACTCAAAAGGATCACATCCAATTCAAAACACATCAGAACATTCCTATTTCCAAGATCTGAAAAGTCGCCTGCCATATCCTTACTGGTCAAATCTTCGCAGATTTCGCTCTCTGACCATGATCCAATCTGTCACCATTGAATGTTTTTTTTTTCCTTATCTCTAGTACACGTGGCCATAATAATCATAACGGGTAGAAGTAGGCGACTGCTTATACTGTAAGTGCCACCACATGTCTACACATGTGAAAGCAGTTCGACTTTGCACTTACAAATGTTCTAGAGCCCCGTTTGGTTACTTGTACTCGCTGGTGGGGTTTAACATATGCAAGAATCGGGGCCATTGAAGCATTTTTTTTTTAATCAAAAAAAAAGTGCCTAATGCGGAGGAATCGAACCCGGATCGTAGCTGTCGAAAACCAACGGTTAAGACCATCCTTCCAACGATCCCTCACCATTGCCTGTGAAAACTACAAACGGTGGACCACCTTTTTTTTCAACTGTCCAGCTTCTCTGTTGAACAGTATGTAAGAGTTGCTTCTCCCTTATAAATAGACGCTAAAACAAAGCGTCATTAGCCAGAAACCATGGTCTCTAGGTGGACGCTTCTCAGTTTACCAAAGCTGGTGTTGTGGCTTTGTTACCGACCCGAGGCCGCTAGTTTGTGGAGACGGTCAATAAATGGCATCTAGTTTTGACGGGAGAGGCGACCTTTATTTTATAGATCAATTTCCACCCGGCAAAATTCCCATCTATAGGGTGTAAGAGATAGAGGCTGTCTGGCCGGCATTCATGGTTCTTAAAATTAAAGATACTTCGGCCAGTAAATCTTTTTATTATGTCGACGTTTCGACAATTTTTTTTTTTTTTTGTCTTCGTCATGAACAAATAAAAATTAAATCATTTAGCAAAGCGTTAAAAATTATTCTTATCATTTATACAATATTTTAATATAATAATTTTTAACGCCTTGCTAAATGCTTTAATTTTTATTTACATTGACGAGGAAAAATATTTTTGTCGAAACGTCGAGGTAATAAAAAATATTTATATATACTGGTCGAATTATCTTTAATTTTAAGAACTAAGAAAGATGTAAGAAGTTCAGTTTCTTGGAGTGTTAGACTTACACCCTTCTCTATTCCCTCAGACTGAGTGTATATATATTGGATATATGGGCATATATTGGATCAAAATATAATTTATTTTACCAATATTTCAGTTGGCTGAACGCCAACCTTTATCAAGGTGTTATAACATATTAATATGGTGTTCAGCCAACTGAAATATTGGTAAAATAAATGATATTTTGATCCAATATATGTCTTTTTAATTAAATCTATATATATGTGTGTGTAAAAGTTTTTTTTTACTACATATAGCTGTTTTGTAAAATGTTTCCCTCCTTTTTATCCGAGAATTTTATTTAAACATTTTTTAGAGTAGAAGATATTCTCTAAAGAGTAGATTGTGTGTGTCTTTATTTCTTCCTAAATAAAATTTAAACAATATATATATATATATATAATATTATAAAATGAATAAAACTTCCAGGGCTAAGTTTCTTGTAGAACCTTTTATTTTCAAGCTTTCGGACACATTTAAACAATGTGTACATATACATTTTGTAACAAATATATTTACCGCCAATGTGTTTCTTTTCAATAATATAATCAAATAGTATCTCTACTGACCTTACTGCAATGATATAAGTTATTGAATGAGGGGGCTTTACTCAAAATCTCATTCAATAACTTATATCATTGCAGTAAGGTCTGTAGAGATAATATTTGATTATATTATTGAAAAAAAAACCACATTGCCAGTAAATATATTAGTTACAAATTTTATATGTCCACATTATTTAAATTTGATTTAGGTAGAAATAATAATACACATAATCTACTTTTTAGTGAATATCTTTTACTTTGAAAAAAAAAGTATAAATAAAAATCTAAGATAGAAAGGAGGGAAAAGACTTCACAAAACAACTATATGTAGTTAATAAATACTTTTTTACACACCTAACTTACATATTCTATATACAGTTACGAGCGTCATTCTTCATCTCTTAATCAGTCATCTCTGTCACCGTTTGCTTTTTTTTTTTTGGAATGGCGCCCTCCTATTGGTTGGCTACGACCACGCCACCTTTGCCCCCCCCCCCCCCTCTTGCCCCCCACTCGCTTTTTCGTTTTTGTAACCATTGTGTTGGAGCGGGTCGCTCCTTAAATAAATGCATATATTAGTTAATAACCAAATGGAATCCTCTCTTTCCTTTTCCCAGTAAGAGACGCCTACGGAAGCCAACAGTACATAGACAGATAAAGCACATAGGCTATAGTTATTAACTAATATATGCATTTATATAAGGCGCCAATTTATAATTGTAACAAATAGTATTTGAATCAAAACATTCAATCGGGTAAAACACGGGCGTTGCCCGGGTCATTCGGCTAGTATATATATAAACCTTAGTACTCTGAAATATATAGGTCGTGAAGCTAGAGGCTGCCTGGCCGGTGGCATTCATAGTTCTTCAAATTAAAGATAATTCGACCAGTAAATCTTTTTATAAAAATAATAAATATTTATGAAGATACACTGGCCGAAGTATCTTCAATTTGAAGAACTTAAATATATAATTAAAATATGCAAATCAACAACACAGACGAATATTTAAGAAATAAATAACGGAGAAACTCTCACAGAATATTCTAGAATTATATTATGATACATCAGCGCATCATCTGTTATGAAAATTCGAAACTATTATAGACGCGTATGATTCTTTTAAGAATTAAACAATTTCTACTGCCCTTACTGCAATGGAAAAATTAAAGGGAGGGCCTGGCTCATCAGTGGTGAACCCTCCCAGTGGTTTCGCAAGTTTTATCTACCATACAGCTGTTATATTGCATTTTTCGATTTTCCTTTTATAGTGATACTGATGCTAGACTCTTAGAATGGGTATTTTATATGAACTATGGACATAAGCTTTGAGGACAGTAGAATTACAAACATTTATAAATACATTATATGCTTCGAGCAATCGCTTTTCCGCAAACATCAAATCAAGTCTTTTTTTTTTTAGAACAATTATATTATGAATTATATTTTTCCATTGCAGTAAAGGCAGTATAAATTGTTTAATTTTTTAAAGAATCATATGCGTCTATAATAGTTTAGAATTTTCATTCTAAAATTGTTTTTTAACACTCCTATCAAACTTCAACCTATTTTTTCTTCATATATCGATGTATTAACTTTTGCGTAAAAACATATTTACATATATATATATTCATATAAAAATAGCAATATACGAAAGTTTAAACGAATTCTTAAAAACGTATAATTAAAAAAACAAACTTGAGAATAACTTTTGTGCATATATTTGCAATAAAAACAAATATATTTGTATTAACATAAATAAATTCGGGGAAATATATTGTTTTCATTGTTTACAGTAAAATACTTTCATGCGAAGTTGTTTAAAAGATTTTTATTGATTTTCGTCTTATAATATTCATAGAATGCCTTTCATCTAAATAGTTTCCCCAAACTCTAAAGTATAATTTATTGGAAGATAAACAATTCACGTTGTTTTCTTCGAGAAAACAAGGGAATTTCATCTCGAGAAGATAAAAAGGAAAATATATCTTTGAAATTATATATTCTAATAGTCAGAGTTTTACTGATAAGAACTTAGGAAATGCTGTAAAGTTATGCAAATAAATTCCACAGTATCTCATATATATATAGTTAGGTTTATTTACACATTATTATTATTTATTTAAGTAACCCAGGTTCCTGGAGCGTACAGAAGTCGCCAACTACCCGGGATGTCCTTCTGACCTAAGTCTTCTTGGATTTATATACAATGCCAGTGGAAGTCCAATTAATGAGGTGTCGCCAGGCAGATTTCTTTCTTGGGAGATTTTCTAGGGATGCTGGACATATGTTGGTGATACCTAGGAGAGTGGCTGTCTGGAATCTTTGGTATTGGAAGGTTGGGCAAGTGAAGAGGAGGTGGTCTACGGTTTGGTCTTCATCTTGGCAGTGGGGGCAAGTTGGGTCTTCTTTTGATACCGTTGCAAGGTCTGCCTGAATGTAGCCATGTCCGGTCAAGATTGTTGTGGAGGTGGATCCATGCTTGATGTTTCGAAGCATTTGGAGGAGTAGTTTTGGGGTAGCAGCAAATCTTCGTAGATTTCTGGTGGAGTAATCTTGGATGTAGAGGTCTGTCCACATTTTGAGGGCTATCTGTTCTTTTTTACCGCGCGCGACGCTCTTTGGGAGGGTGGTAAAGGATAGTGGCAGATTAGAATGTGCTGTATTTACACATTGGGTAAATATAGAGAGCGGAAATACCTTACTAGTCATGTTCGTTTCATATTTATTCCGATAGATGGTGCTCGCCATCTTAATTGTTCAATTGTATGGTCTGGAGATATTCTATTTACATATATTGTCATGTGGAGAATGATACTCAACTGCGAAAAAATCACCTCTCCCTTTAAAATGTATTAAAAAGCTATTCATTTCTGATATATTTAAAGATATAAGACCAAAATAAAGTGATGATAAAATGAAACAATAATATGAAATGATGATAAAGTATCTCATGCTTATATTAGTGGTAGTTGCATAATGGTCAACGCCATCTATCGGAATAAATTTGAAGGAAACGTTCAATTTTTAAATTCCAGGTAAATATGCAAGTTTTATGTACGGATCTTATTCCTTTGTTATATAATAACACACCCGTGTATTTTTAAAAGTTCAAAGAACCGGAATTTATTTTCCTAATTTATTTGAGATATTTCGAGTCATGATGTCCTTTCTCAACCTAAAAATGCGATAAAATAATACTAAAAACGAAGTAAAAGTAGATAAATATATACCGAATTAAAATTAAATGGACTTATGCGGTTATTAAATTAAAATTTATAGATCCATATATTTTTTAATTCTCTTTATCTAATTTTATATCGATATTTTATGATTATTTTTATTATTTCCAAGGTTGAGAAAGATCAAGGCTTTGAAAGCTTCCATTGTATATATGTAATAATACAAATGGTTAGTAGAGTGTAAAGATGTATTTAATTTTTTTTATATACTGAAAATTTGAATTCTTTGTCTTCTTTAATTTCTCTCCTTTTGTTCAGCTCCTAGTTTCAGTGACGTCATACTTTTCTATATCTTGAGTTCTTTATTTCTTCATAACTTCCCATCCAGTCCATCAGTCCAATTCTTCAGTTTCTCTGTTCTTGTCTCCAGTGACTTCTCTATCTTGAGTTCTTTATTTCTTCATAACTTCCCATCCAGTCCATCAGTCCAATTCTTCAGTTTCTCTGTTCTTGTCTCCAGTGACTTCTCTATCTTGAGTTCTTTATTTCTTTATAACTTCCCATCCAGTCCATCAGTCCAATTCTTCAGTTTCTCTGTTCTTGTCTCCAGTGGCTTCTCTATCTTGAGTTCTTTATTTCTTCATAACTTCCCATCCAGTCCATCAGTCCAATTCTTCAGTTTCTCTGTTCTTGTCTCCAGTGATTTCTCTATCTTGAGTTCTTTATTTCTTTATAACTTCCCATCCAGTCCATCAGTCCAATTCTTCAGTTTCTCTGTTCTTGTCTCCAGTGGCTTCTCTATCTTGAGTTCTTTATTTCTTCATAACTTCCCATCCAGTCCATCAGTCCAATTCTTCAGTTTCTCTATTCTTGTCTCCAGTGATTTCTCTATCTTGAGTTCTTTATTTCTTCATAACTTCCCATCCAGTCCATCAGTCCAATTCTTCAGTTTCTCTGTTCTTGTCTCCAGTGACTTCTCTATCTTGAGTTCTTTATTTCTTCATAACTTCCCATCCAGTCCATCAGTCCAATTCTTCAGTTTCTCTGTTCTTGTCTCCAGTGATTTCTCTATCTTGAGTTCTTCTCTTTATTCTTCCTATCTTTCCATCCAGTTCAAAAGCCTAATTATTATTTCTATCGTTCTTTTTACAAATATTTTGCCCTTCAGAACAAGGCATTTCCTTTTCATCAAATGTCCCATCCAAATCTATTATCTTTTTTGGTGCCTTTAATTCACCCTCTGTTCTTTTTCCAATCTTCTCAAAACTTTTTTCATTTCTGATAGTGGCAATATCATCTCATAATTTTCATTTCAGATTCACATTACAAATGCTTCCATTGTCCTCTTTTTCCATAGATTGAAAGACATTGGGATTCGAAAACAGATTAAACCAATAGTAGGTGTAACGTATATTTATAGTCGCCTGAAATGTTATGAATATTCAATGTTGACTAATATATTATACACAACACTTTAGAATATAATCCTTTGCTAGCAATTTTTGATAACAAAGTAAACGGCCAAGGATGAGTATATTTAATTAAAGGGTTTTCGAGCTTTCGGGATAACGCCCTTCTACAGGAAAATTTATACAAAATGAAACTTAACTATGCAATGGCAAGTTATATGTGCATTATAAAATTTGCATAATGTTTACTTTATTATCTAAAATATTATACAAACATAGTAATGGGTAGCTCTAATAAAAACTAAAAAAAAAAAATCAAACTCTTTTGAGCTATTAAACAGCTCTTGACTGGCTTTTTAATAGCTAATCTAAGATCAATGAAAGTCCGGTTCTATATATATGTACAGTTTTTATGATCTCTATTTACATATTTACAGAGTACTCTGTGAATATGCAAATTGAGCTCTTATATAATTGTACATAGAACCTGATTTTAACCAGTCTCAATACATATTAGCGTTTAATGCAAATAAGATATTGCTACATTAGAGAAATCTTTTCCCTGATACATTTCTCGTTTTATGCAAATAAGATATTGCTACATTAGAGAAATCCTTTCCCTGATACATTTCTCGTTTTAAGCAAATAAGATATTGCTACATTAGAGAAATCCTTTCCCTGATACATTTCTCGTTTTAAGCAAATAAGATATTGCTACATTAGAGAAATCCTTTCCCTGATACATTTCTCGTTTTATGCAAATAAGATATTGCTACATTAGAGAAATCCTTTCCCTGATACATTTCTCGTTTTAAGCAAATAAGATATTGCTACATTAGAGAAATCCTTTCCCTGATACATTTCTCGTTTTAAGCAAATAAGATATTGCTACATTAGAGAAATCCTTTCCCTGATACATTTCTCGTTTTATGCAAATTTATTTTTTACCTTTCAATTTTTGGTCTTACTTGTACTATTAGTCAATATTCTTTTTAGCATTTATATTATTATTTTGAAGTCATTAAAATATTCATTATATATAGCTAAGCAAGAATAGAAAATTTATTTAAAGAAACGAAAGGAAAGATGAATTAGGACACATTCAGTGGTTATTATTAATCTCCCCAAGACTGTGTATTTCTGGTTACCTTATTGATATTTTCTACCTTTAATTATAAAGCTCCTTCTATATGTAAAAATGGAAGTATTAAATCACGAAATTTTCTTTGACCCCTAATACAAACTTTCTGCTGACCTTACTGCGTTGAAAAAATATAGTAGGCGGTCTTGGCTCATCAGTGTTGAACCCTCCCAGCGGGGTCACCAATTTAATCTACAAGTCCGCTTCATATAGAGCTCTAATACTGTATTGGACGATTCTGCTTATCGGTACACTAAAGAGTGGGATTTTGTTTATTATTTTCTATCTTTTCTTGATCTCCTGGATGCATCTATGTGAGGCGAGAAGTCTTTATAAAAAAATATTTTGCTGTTATTGTAATCCTTTAATCACAACTTATTGCTAATTATCATCACAACTTATTGTTAATTATCATCAGTATTTCCATTGTTGCGATAAGAAAGTCTATCTAAAATTTCCCCAATTTGATTCTAATTCTTTTCTAAAGCAAATCACCTTTGGTAACGACTAACTAACTCCAAGCTCTAAACGCCCCCCCATTACTAGTTAAGTTAGTGAGTCTCATAAACTATTATACCTATACTTAACAAACAGATTATTCCGGCCAATAAAATTTTATCGTTTGTTTCTTCTAGTAATGTTAGGTGTTACGCCTCATAAGTTTTCATTTGGTTTTAAATCTTTTATTTATTCTAATCTTTTAAGCGCTTTCTTCTTTTGACGACTTTTTCTAATTGTGGAACGTTTTTTATGACGCCATAGTTTTCTCTTGAGTACTGTATTTTATGGAAAATACAATAATTTGGTGCTATATATGTATTGATATTTCCTTTAAACTGTTGGAAAATATGGGTTTATGTATCGCTCTTTTTAGTAAATAGATATTCAGGATTAAACGAGAAATGTTTCGGGAAAAGGATTTCTCTAATGTAGCAATAACTTATTTGCATAAAACGAGAAATGTTTCGGGAAAAGGATTTCTCTAATGTAGCAATAACTTATTTGCATAAAACGAGAAATGTTTCGGGAAGGATTTCTCTAATGTAGCAATATCTTATTTGCATAAAACGAGAAATGTATCAAGGAAAGGATTTCTCTAATGCAGCAATATCTTATTTGCATAAAACGAGAAATGTATCAAGGAAAGGATTTCTCTAATGTAGCAATATCTTATTTGCTTAAAACGAGAAATGTATCAAAGAAAGGATTTCTCTAATGCAGCAATATCTTATTTGCATAAAACTAGAAATGTTTCGAGAATGATCTCTCTAATGTAGAGATAACTTATTTGCATAAAACGAGAAATGTATCAGGGGAAGGATTTCTCTAATGTAGCAATATCTTATTTGCATAAAACTAGAAATGTTTCGGGAAGGATTTCTTTAATATGGAAATATCTTATTTGCATAAGCTTTCTTTAGTGATCTAAATGCTAGGTCATTGGACAACGATCTTATTAGGAAATATATGTAAATATAGAGAAGAATTGTTATATATTTGTTCTTTATAATTAGCTTTTCACAAAGCTATTACTCTCTCGAAAAAAAAAGTGCCAAAAGATCATTTTGAGCAATATCGGCTGCGAAGAAATCGATTCGCGCCATCTTGGTTAGAACTCCCTTATCTTGAAGCCTGCCACTCACAGGTGATTTTTTATCACACGTGGGTTCCCGTTTACTCATTATTTTTGCCACCCCGTCCATTGTCACAGAGCGGCGTCACATTTCAATTTAGGGCACGTCGCGACCCCCTCACGCCCAAAAGAAATTGGTCGGCGTCCCCCGACCCCCATAAAAGTGACGGCGACAGATTGCAGAAATTGCCAATACATATATTTAGTGCGTCTTTTGAATCGTTTACTGCGCCATTCTTTTCCTCCTTTTGTCCTCAAACTGCTGGGTGAAGAAGTAAAATTGATGAAAAACAGACCTCCCCACATAGCAATCTTTGCCTCATAAAATAAATTTGTCAAATTGTTCCCGCTTCAATTCCATCAAAAGTTCATCGATTTCTTCACGCCTAACTCTCATATCTGTTATGTAGGTGTATATGCAAATATACGCTCTTGTTTCTATGTCATAGCAATTCTTTATGCAAATTTTCCATGTCGATACCTACATATATCCTAGAATAATTCTCCAATTTTAATAAAGATTTGATATTTGAAAAAGTGCCTCAAGATTATTAATTTGATACATTTTTACTCACTTTTGATTTAAAACAATCTCGTACAAATAAGGCAAAGTTCTTAATTATGATAAATTGTTTTATTAATACTTTTGAATAAACTTATAATGTTTTTAATATTTGTATATTTTCAGAAATAAAAAAAAAATGTTTAAGTGCGCCTAAGACGAGACATATCAAACACAAGGATGCAAATTTAACGGAGGTTATGTAACTTGACTCTCGGTTACTCAAATTGCATAAATGATTGAAAGCAATTCAACCACAGTTAGCATATTTGTAAACAGATTTTTGAAAGAAGCGAGATGTACAGTAAAATTAGGTTTTTGGAGACCTAAAGCAACAAATTCGAAGATTGACAAGCACATTTTCAGAATGTCAATAATTGATAGAAAAACTACATTCTTTCATAGATACAGCATTATATATATATACTAGCGGATGTACCCGGCTTCGCCCAGGTTTTTCTCGAGGGAATGTTTGTAGTCTAGTAATAAGAAAATATACTACACCTAAAAACTATCAGAGAAACCAAGGAAGGTGAACAGAAAAATGCTTACAATGGATGTTATGTTTACGATATCAAGTTAAATAAAAACAAAGATAAAATTTGCATATGTTGGTCACTATAAATTTGTATATTTGTTAGGCGAAATTAGAAACATGATAAAACAATTGGGTATTTAAAAACAAATGTAGAAATAAAAGTTGAAATATAATAAACAATGTTAAAGATTAGTTTTAATTATTAATCAAGATTGTGTGTGAATATGTGAGAAAGATGTAATATCGTTGTTGTTTTCTTGGCCGACTGTTTTACATATGGTGTTATCTTAAAATTGCTTGTTTTGAATATTTTTTAGATTGAGATTATTAGCTAGTATGTAAAAAAATTAACTCTGTTGAAATTTAATTTTGTATTTATATATGAATAAAATTAACTCTGTTGATTTTTTTTTTTTTGTATTTAATCGATAACAGCGAAGTTACGCATGTTAATGTTAGGAAATATATTTTGATGTTAAGCAAAACCTGCTCCATCTCGTTTTACATAAATGTTGAAAATTTGGTTGAAATTGATGCATTGTAACGAAAGTTTTTAGTGAACAACACTTATGAAATTTCCATTTTATTAATATATATGATATAGTAAACCTGTAGAAGAGCGTCTTGCCCGAAAGCTTGTACTATCGTTGTTTTTTCATATGAAGAATCTTTTCTCCCAGACTTGTGTTTATTCTTCTGTAGTAAATAGGGAAATTATCGTTGTTTTAAACACATTCTGAAGTTATTGTAGATCCAAGGTGCCGCATAAAGCCAAGTTGTCATTTTACAGACCATTGTTAAGACTTTTCCCTCAACCCTTAGGACTGGATTCTTACTTCTAGACTGTAAAAGTAGTGAACAAGGTAACACTCCAAGATACAATAATGTCTAAATGATACAGTAGACACCCAATTATTTCTGTGATTAACGTTAATTCTGAGGCACTGCATAAAGCAAAGTTTTCATCTTACAGACCACTGTTAAAACTTCCATCAACACTCCTAGTCTTACTTCTAGACTGTAATGGTAGTGAATAAGGTAACACTTCGAGATACAACAATGGCTAAAGGACACAATAAAGATCCAATTCCTTCTGTATTCAACGTAATTCTAAGACACCGCAGATAGTCAAGCTTTCATCTTACAGTTCCATTGTTAAGAATTCCATCAACTTCTAGAACTAGAGGAATACTTCTAAACTGTAATGGCAGAGAGAAAGATGACATCCCGATATACAAAAATGTCTAAATGATACAGTAAACACCCAATTCCTTCTGTATTCAACGTAAATCTAAGGTACCGCACATAAAGCGTAGTTGTCATCTTACAGTTCCATTGTTAAGCCTTCCGTCAACTCCTAGAACTAGAGTCTTCTAAACTGGAATGGTAGTGAACAAGGTGACGTCGTGAATTTCAATTGTCTTCAGTAATGAGTCAATTTGGACGACAGCAGGAGACATGCCTGGAGATGTTAAATAGAATGGAAGAAACTGTTTTACATGGAGAGCAACACAGTGAACAAACACCCGGAATTGGGGGAACAAAACCTAAGAAAGTAGTACGTCTTTGCTGTCGCCGCTCGTCTGTTTTTTTTTTTCTATTTTTTTAATCGACAGAGGCAATTTTGTTTATATTTGGTTATCTCGTGTGTCTTCAATAAAGGTGACTGTCATATCTTTCAGAGTTATTGTTTGAATCCCGATATACATGCTGAAAGGTACAACTTCCTTAAGTTTTGTCCATGAGTGTATATTGGTTATCTCGTATGTCTTCAATAAAGGTCACTGTAATATCTTTCAGAGTTATTGTCCCGATATACATGCTGAAAGGTACAACTTCCTTAAGTTTTATCCATGAGTGTATATTGGTTGTCTCGTATGTCTTCAATAAAGGTCACTGTAATATCTTTCAGAGTTATTGTTTGAATCCCGATATACATGCTAAAAAGTACAACTTCCTTAAGTTTTATCCATGAGTGTATATTGGTTGTCTCGTATGTCTTCAATAAAGGTCACTGTAATATCTTTCAGAGTTATTGTTTGAATCCCGATATACATGCTAAAAAGTACAACTTCCTTAAGTTTTGTCCATGAGTGTATATTGGTTTTCTCGTGTGTCTTCAATAAAGGTCACTGTAATATCTTTCAGAGTTATTGTCTCAATCCCGATATACATGCTAAAAGGTACAACTTCCTTAAGTTGTGTCCATGAGTGTATATTGGTTATCTCGTATGTCTTCAATAAAGGTCACTGTAATATCTTTCAGAGTTATGGTCTCAATCCCGATATACATGCTAAAAGGTACAACTTCCTTAAGTTGTGTCCATGAGTGTATATTGGTTATCTCGTATGTCTTCAATAAAGGTCACTGTAATATCTTTCAGAGTTATTGTCTCAATCCCGATATACATGCTAAAAGGTACAACTTCCTTAAGTTGTGTCCATAAGTGTATATTGGTTATCTCGTGTGTCTTCAATAAAGGTCACTGTAATATCTTTCAGAGTTATTGTCTCAATCCCGATATACATGCTAAAAGGTACAACTTCCTTAAGTTGTGTCCATGAGTGTATATTGGTTATCTCGTGTGCCTTCAATAAAGGTCACTGTAATATCTTTCAGAGTTATTGTCTCAATCCCGATATACATGCTAAAAGGTACAACTTCCTTAAGTTGTGTCCATGAGTGTATATTGGTTATCTCGTATGTCTTCAATAAAGGTCACTGTAATATCTTTCAGAGTTATTGTCTCAATCCCGATATACATGCTAAAAGGTACAACTTCCTTAAGTTGTGTCCATGAGTGTATATTGGTTATCTCGTGTGTCTTCAATAAAGGTCACTGTAATATCTTTCAGAGTTATTGTCTCAATCCCGATATACATGCTAAAAGGTACAACTTCCTTAAGTTTTGTCCATGAGTGTATATTGTTTATCTCGTGTGTCTTCAATAAAGGTCACTGTAATATCTTTCAGAGTTATTGTCTCAATCCCGATATACATGCTAAAAGGTACAACTTCCTTAAGTTTTGTCCATGAGTGTATATTGGTTATCTCGTGTGTCTTCAATAAAGGTCACTGTAATATCTTTCAGAGTTATTGTCTCAATCCCGATATACATGCTAAAAGGTACAACTTCCTTAAGTTGTGTCCATGAGTGTATATTGGTTATCTCGTATGTCTTCAATAAAGGTCACTGTAATATCTTTCAGAGTTATTGTCTCAATCCCGATATACATGCTAAAAGGTACAACTTCCTTAAGTTTTGTCCATGAGTGTATATTGGTTATCTCGTGTGTCTTCAATAAAGGTCACTGTAATATCTTTCAGAGTTATTGTCTCAATCCCGATATACATGCTAAAAGGTACAACTTCCTTAAGTTTTGTCCATGAGTGTATATTGGTTATCTCGTGTGTCTTCAATAAAGGTCACTGTAATATCTTTCAGAGTTATTGTCTCAATCCCGATATACATGCTAAAAGGTACAACTTCCTTAAGTTTTGTCCATGAGTGTATATTGGTTATCTCGTGTGTCTTCAATAAAGGTCACTGTAATATCTTTCAGAGTTATTGTCTCAATCCCGATATACATGCTAAAAGGTACAACTTCCTTAAGTTTTGTCCATGAGTGTATATTGGTTATCTCGTGTGTCTTCAATAAAGGTCACTGTAATATCTTTCAGAGTTATTGTCTCAATCCCGATATACATGCTAAAAGGTACAACTTCCTTAAGTTTTGTCCATGAGTGTATATTGGTTATCTCGTGTGTCTTCAATAAAGGTCACTGTAATATCTTTCAGAGTTATTGTCTCAATCCCGATATACATGCTAAAAGGTACAACTTCCTTAAGTTGTGTCCATGAGTGTATATTGGTTATCTCGTGTGTCTTCAATAAAGGTCACTGTAATATCTTTCAGAGTTATTGTCTCAATCCCGATATACATGCTAAAAGGTACAACTTCCTTAAGTTTTGTCCATGAGTGTATATTGGTTATCTCGTGTGTCTTCAATAAAGGTCACTGTAATATCTTTCAGAGTTATTGTCTCAATCCCGATATACATGCTAAAAGGTACAACTTCCTTAAGTTTTGTCCATGAGTGTATATTGGTTATCTCGTGTGTCTTCAATAAAGGTCACTGTAATATCTTTCAGAGTTATTGTCTCAATCCTGATATACATGCTAAAAGGTACAACTTCCTTAAGTTTTGTCCATGAGTGTATATTGGTTATCTTGTGTGTCTTCAATAAAGGTCACTGTAATATATTTCAGAGTTATTGTCTGAATCCCGATATATATGCTAAAAGGTATAACTTCCTTAAGTTTTGTCCATGAGTCTATATTGGTTATCTCGTGTGTCTTCAATAAAGGTCACTGTAATATCTTTCAGAGTTATTGTCTTGTGGGTGGCATGGAATTCTAGGCGGAGTCAGATAACAAATTATTTATTGTAAAATCAACTTTTAATTACATTTATTTATACAAATTATCAGAAGGGTTAAATTGGCGTATATTACATGTTGAAGTTATTTTTTGTTTATATGTGTGTGTGGTCAAATATCAATTCTAGATTATATAATGTTAGACATATGTGCTTGATATATTATAGATAAATATTTACATTTCATATTATTTATGATTTATATTTAGAATGATGTATAATTATTTTATAAGCATTATATATTTATAAGATGAATAATTTCAATATTTGAATTGAATAGTTATTAGAAAAATTAAAACTTATAATGAAAATAGGAAAAGTTAATATTTGGCAGCCGCTACATCACTCCCCCGCCAGTGAAGACTTAAAGTCGAAAACGTACGTGGCGTCCATAGCGAGTGGTGTAGCTACTTGTCTTCGGTGTAGTTTCCTCAGCACCGTCGGGCATAGGTGGCAGAATTGAAGAATCGTGGAAACTTTGAGGGGTGTTTTCTATGAATGCAGGTTTTAGTCTGTTGACAGAAATGACTTTGTTTTGGTCATTGATTTTAACTGTAAATGTCTTCGAAGATCTTGATACGACTGGAAATGGACCTTCGTATGGTGGAGATAATGCTCTTTTTACAAAATCTTTTCTTACAAAGACGTGTGAGCAGGTGTCTAAGTCTTTATGAGAAAAAATATTATTTTGCTTTGTTTGTCTTGTTGGTTGAGGTCGAATTCTACTCATATAATTCTTTAATTGAGTGGCAAAATTTGATGGATCGGGGTTTTTAAATTCTGAATTGGTTAGTAAATCAGCTGGAAGATTTAAAGTTGTTCCGAAAACCATTTCTGCAGCAGTGCATTTCAGGTCTTCTTTGTAGGATGTTCTGATGCCTAGCAGTACTAGAGGCAAAGCATCTATCCAATTAATAGTATTTCCGCTTGCCATGATTGCAGCTTTAATTTGACGATGCAAGCGTTCGACGAGACCGTTTGCTGCAGGGTTGTATGCCGTTGTTCGTATTCTGTTGGTGCCAATGAGTGAAGTGAGATCCTTGAAAAGATGTGATTCAAATTCACGACCTTGGTCAGTAGTTATTGTTGCTGGAACTCCGTATCTAGAAATCCAACCTCGAAAAAAAGCTCTTGCTACGCTTATTGCAGTTTTGTCCGAAATCGGAAAGGCTTCAGGCCATTTTGAATATCTGTCTATAGCAGTCAAAATGTGGGTACAATTTTCAGAATGGGGTAAGGGGCCTATTAAATCAAGATGAACGTGTTCAAAGCGAGTTGATGGGAGAGGAAAAATTCCGTGTTTTGTAATTGTATGCCTGTGAATTTTGCTTTTCTGACAATCTAAACAGGACTTTGACCAATGATTTATTGTTTGATTCATTTTGGGCCAAAAGTATTTTTGAGTTATTAGTTTTCTTGTTGCACGAATTCCTGGATGAGACAAATTATGGAGAGAATTAAAAATTTGTCGTCGGAAATTTTCAGGCACGAAAGGTCTGGGATTTCCAGTAGAAATATCGCAGTAAATTAATTTATTGCAAAAAGGAACTTGTTGTTTTATTAATTTGATTGTTTGTGAAGAATTTGAATTATCAATGAGAGTTTTTAGTTCTTTGTCCTTTTCTTGAATTTCAGGGAATGCATTAAGATCTAGATTAACCTTCGTGTGATCGAAAGTTTCGATTTCAATTCTTGAAAGGGTATCAGCCACAATGTTTTCACTTCCCTTAACATAGCGTATGTCCATGGAGAATTGTGAAAGATAGTTGAGATGACGTTCTTGACGAGGTGAACGTTCAGATTTTGATGTGAAGGCATACGTTAGAGGCTTGTGGTCTGTAAAAAGCATGAATGTTTTTCCATCAAGAAAGTATGAGAAATGCTTAACAGATCAGAAGGCTGCGTGTTCGATCACGTCTGGCTCACCATTTTGTGGGTGGCATGGAATTCTAGGCGGAGTCAGATAACAAATTATTTATTGTAAAATCAACTTTTAATTACATTTATTTATACAAATTATCAGAAGGGTTAAATTGGCGTATATTACATGTTGAAGTTATTTTTTGTTTATATGTGTGTGTGGTCAAATATCAATTCTAGATTATATAATGTTAGACATATGTGCTTGATATATTATAGATAAATATTTACATTTCATATTATTTATGATTTATATTTAGAATGATGTATAATTATTTTATAAGCATTATATATTTATAAGATGAATAATTTCAATATTTGAATTGAATAGTTATTAGAAAAATTAAAACTTATAATGAAAATAGGAAAAGTTAATATTTGGGAGCCGCTACAGTCTCAATCCCGATATACATGCTAAAAGGCACAACTTCCTTAAGTTTTGTCCATGAGTGTATATTGGTTATCTCGTGTGTCTTCAATAAAGGTCACTGTAATATCTTTCAGAGTTATTGTCTCAATCCCGATATACATGCTAAAAGGTACAACTTCCTTAAGTTTTGTCCATGAGTGTATATTGGTTATCTCGTGTGTCTTCAATAAAGGTCACTGTAATATCTTTCAGAGTTAATGTCTCAATCCCGATATACATGCTAAAAGGTACAACTTCCTTAAGTTTTGTCCATGAGTGTATATTGGTTATCTCGTGTGTCTTCAATAAAGGTCACTGTAATATCTTTCAGAGTTATTGTCTCAATCCCGATATACATGCTAAAAGGTACAACTTCCTTAAGTTTTGTCCATGAGTGTATATTGGTTATCTCGTGTGTCTTCAATAAAGATCACTGTAATATCTTTCAGAGTTAATGTCTCAATCCCGATATACATGCTAAAAGGTACAACTTCCTTAAGTTTTGTCCATGAGTGTATATTGGTTATCTCGTGTGTCTTCAATAAAGGTCACTGTAATATATTTCAGAGTTAATGTCTCAATCCCGATATACATGCTAAAAGGTACAACTTCCTTAAGTTTTGTCCATGAGTGTATATTGGTTATCTCGTGTGTCTTCAATAAAGGTCACTGTAATATCTTTCAGAGTTATTGTCTCAATCCCGATATACATGCTAAAAGGTACAACTTCCTTAAGTTTTGTCCATGAGTGTATATTGGTTATCTTGTGTGTCTTCAATAAAGGTCACTGTAATATATTTCAGAGTTATTGTCTGAATCCCGATATATATGCTAAAAGGTATAACTTCCTTAAGTTTTGTCCATGAGTCTATATTGGTTATCTCGTGTGTCTTCAATAAAGGTCACTGTAATATCTTTCAGAGTTATTGTCTCAATCCCGATATACATGCTAAAAGGTACAACTTCCTTAAGTTTTGTCCATGAGTGTATATTGGTTATCTCGTGTGTCTTCAATAAAGGTCACTGTAATATCTTTCAGAGTTATTGTCTCAATCCCGATATACATGCTAAAAGGTACAACTTCCTTAAGTTTTGTCCATGAGTGTATATTGGTTATCTCGTGTGTCTTCAATAAAGATCACTGTAATATCTTTCAGAGTTAATGTCTCAATCCCGATATACATGCTAAAAGGTACAACTTCCTTAAGTTTTGTCCATGAGTGTATATTGGTTATCTCGTGTGTCTTCAATAAAGGTCACTGTAATATCTTTCAGAGTTAATGTCTCAATCCCGATATACATGCTAAAAGGTACAACTTCCTTAAGTTTTGTCCATGAGTGTATATTGGTTATCTCGTGTGTCTTCAATAAAGGTCACTGTAATATCTTTCAGAGTTATTGTCTGAATCCCGATATACATGCTAAAAGGTACAACTTCCTTAAGTTTTGTCCATGAGTGTATATTGGTTATCTCGTGTGTCTTCAATAAAGGTCACTGTAATATCTTTCAGAGTTATTGTCTGAATCCCGATATACATGCTGAAAGGTACAACTTCCTTAAGTTTTGTCCATGAGTGTATACACAACGCTTAAATTTTCAACGTCACATTTTAAATTAAATGATTGAATAATTATTTGTGAGAGGTATTCAAATTTTTATATCATCAAAGTACCCATATATTTATTTATATTAAAATCAAATTAAGAATATTTACATATAGGTATATTTTAATTTAAAAAGACATATATTGGATCAAAAAATCATTTATTTTACCAATATTTCAGTTGTCTGAACGCCAACCTTTATCAAGGTGTTATAACATATTCAATGTGTGTCAACAGCAAACTCAGCGCCACATAACGTCAATAGAATTCTATAATATAGGTATATATAACTGGGAAGATGTGTTTTTAAAAGAAAGGTTTTTCAAAGTCTAAACAACTTAATTCAATTACGGACTACCTTGTATAGTTTGTGTAATATATGTAAAATATAGAAATATTCGAGTTTTTAGATTATATAATATATATATATAGTAATAAATATATAGAATTCATGTTCATATATATGTGGTATAATATTTCTAGAATATATATATGTAGTATATTATGTTTAGAATATATATATGTGGTATATTATGTTTAGAATATATATATGTAGTATATTATGTTTAGAATATATATATGTGGTATATGATATTTTTAGAATATATATATGTAGTATAATATTTCTAGAATATATATATGTAGTATATTATGTTTAGAATATATATATGTGGTATATTATGTTTAGAATATATATATGTGGTATATGATATTTTTAGAATATATATATGTATTATAATATTTCTAGAATATATATATGTAGTATATTATGTTTAGAATATATATATGTGGTATATTATGTTTAGAATATATATATGTGGTATATGATATTTTTAGAATATATATATGTAGTATAATATTTCTAGAATATATATATGTGGTATATTATGTTTAGAATATATATATGTAGTATATTATGTTTAGAATATATATATGTAGTATATTATGTTTAGAATATATATATGTGGTATATGATATTTTTAGAATATATATATGTAGTATAATATTTCTAGAATATATATATGTAGTATATTATGTTTAGAATATATATATGTGGTATATTATGTTTAGAATATATATATGTAGTATATTATGTTTAGAATATATATATGTGGTATATAATATTTTTAGAATATATATATGTAGTATAATATTTCTAGAATATATATATGTAGTATATTATGTTTAGAATATATATATGTGGTATATGATATTTTTAGAATATATATATGTAGTATAATATTTCTAGAATATATATGTAGTATATTATGTTTAGAATATATATATGTGGTATATAATATTTTTAGAATATATATATGTAGTATAATATTTCTAGAATATATATATATGTAGTATATTATGTTTAGAATATATATATGTGGTATATGATATTTTTAGAATATATATATGTAGTATAATATTTCTAGAATATATATATATGTAGTATAATATTTCTAGAATATATATATGTGGTATATGATATTTTTAGAATATATATATGTAGTATAATATTTCTAGAATATATATATATGTAGTAGAATATTTCTAGTATATATATATGTGGTATATGATATTTTTAGAATATATATATGTAGTATAATATTTCTAGAATATATATATATGTAGTAGAATATTTTTAGTATATATATATGTGGTAAAATATATTAAAGGGTGATAGGGGAAGAACCCAATTTCGCAGTTAAGTCTAACCAAGCTTCACGTTAGACAATCTGGCAGGAAGTAATGGATGACGTTTAGTTGCAATTAGCTATGGTGGAGGAAAATTGGTCCAAGGGGGAAGGTGGATGGGCGATTAAAGCAGATTTAAAAAGTCGCTGGCTTACGGAGCGAAATGGCTTTTTCCACTCTGTCTCCTCGCAGAAGAACGACCATAAACCACCAGGGCTGCCAGTCATGCTTCGAATAATTTTCACAGATAAAATGATAATTGGATTTTTTAAAAAGTTTTTCTAAATCTTTTTTTACCCTACTTTTAACCTTTTTTTTATTATATTAACGTTTGTTTAAATAAAAAAATGTCTAATTTTATTTGTAGAAGTTTAATTTTTGGGATTTTTTCATTTAAATTTCTGTGGTCATTTATAACTTTGTCTTTGTAATTTGAATGGAAGAATTTATAATGTTTTTTTTTTTTGTTAATCTTTGTTTTACATGTAGGTCATTAATTTTAGGTTTAATTTAAAAGTTTTAAATGGCTGTTATTTAAGATGACTCATTTACATTTGTCGTTATGATTAATTGGACGCGATTCCAATTACTCGATATGTAACGTATTTACATAGTTCCGCTTTATTCGCATACTGATTGGTTCTCCCCTGTTTCTCTTCTCTCCTTCTCTTTTCACGTTAAAGATATTTGTTATAAAATAAATAAAGCTTCCATTTTGGAATATATATATTTGTGGTATAATATGTTTAGAATATATATATGTTTTTAATTAAAAAGGCATATATTGGATCAAAATATCATTTATTTTACCAATATTTCAGTTGGCTGAACGCCAACCTTTATCAAGGTGTTATAACATATTTAATGTGTGTCAACAACAAACTCAGCGCCACATAACGTCAACAGAATTCTTAACATAAACAGAAACTTAATTCTGTTGACGTTATGTGGCGCTGAGTTTGTTGTTGACATACATTAAATATGTTATAACACCTTGATAAAGGTTGGTGTTCAGCCAACTGAAATATTGGTAAAATAAATGATATTTTGATCCAATATATGCCTTTTTAATTAAAGATTTATTTATGGATTGCCTCTATTTTCAGAATATATATATGTAGTAGAATTTTTTAGTTTTATTTCTAATTAAAAGATATTTGTGCATAAACAAGTCCAATATTTTGAATTATATAGAATTATTTCGTCAAATCTAAAGGACTGTGAATTAAAAGTCTATTTGAATATTTAAAATCATTTTGTGGGTTGGATTTCTTATTAAGTTCTAAATAAGTTACTTTAATCTTTTTAAAATTCTTTATTTCGATATTCTGTAAACCCGTTGTCTTCTTTTTAAAGAAAACTAGTTTCATAAATATTTTTTTAATCCATCAGTTGATATCTTAAACCAACAGACCTCCTAGTATTTTGATGACTTGTAGATATTTATTTATTTATGCTTATGAGGTGATACAGCAGCGCATTTACAACTAGAGAGGAGACAAAATCTAGAAAAAAGAAGTGAGGACATATCGGTCATTAAAGTCTGAGAGGCAAGTCCAGTAGCTGCTGTATTGTCCGTGAGGTCAAGAGACGTACGGACCTCTGTGGTGTTGATGTAGTTGTAGTTGTTGATGGTGTAGATATCTTGTTTGTTTAGTACTGCAGGATGTGGGGATGTCTCACAATTCTGACATTTTGTACAGTTTGAGAAGTGTTTAGTTTTGCCTTCAAAGAATATTTTCCTTGTGTGACCTGTTTTTAGGTAGGAAATGATTGCCATGTCTATCTAGGTTTGTTCTTCACAGGCAAAGGACCCAAGTTTTGTCTTTGACTTGAGAGTTATAAATGATCCAACATGCTGTCTAGATGTTGAAACACCAGAGTGTTGGCTTGCCCTCTGACTAACCAAATTGCTTACTTTGACATAATTCCATCTTTCTGTATATACTCAATCTTATGAAAACTTTGGCAAGTTTAGAGCTATTTGTACACAGATTTATAAATCACTACATCGTGTAAATAATTAAAGATATATATGTAAATAATTCTAATATAGCACAATAGTCTGATAGACTTCGTGCTTCTGTAATAATAAAATAAAAAATCTAGGTTGGTGTCTCTACCAGGAATGGAACCAAAGTATCAATCATAAATCTTAATTGTAGCCAATCATTCATAAATTGGTTACAAATAAGCATTATGGAAATAGGTTTATTTGAAAAGTGAGATATCTTGTCGGAAGTTCGAAATAAAGTTTTTAAAAGGATTTAATCAATTCATTGTAAAATATATTGTGAATTTTAAATGTTTCTGTATATACATTTACACTATTAACTTCAATTGACTATTTAATTTGAAAATATTGTAAATGGTTATCAAAATTATGAAATATTTTATCACAATGAGTATCATTTATATATGAAAAGGTGCCACCAATCTGTCTCACCCTTTATGTTACCCGTAGACGCCTGAAACACTTGGGCCCATGACTGCTAATGCTTGTGGTACGACATATATATATTTAACCAATTCATTACAAATAACCGAAGGTAAAATATTGAGCTGTATTTTATAAAACTGATTAGCATTCCACGCGCCCGTTGGTCCTTGCCAATGTGGAATAAGCTGTACCTCAACTACCTACCAAGGTAATTACACACATAAAAGTTTTAAAAATCAAAACGTTCAGTTGATATTTATATAGATAGATGGCGTTCTCTTATCAGAAACGTTTAGCTTGCATGATACCGAGATATTCTTTCATTGTTTTAACACCAAGATCTTCACCTTTTACTCCGTTTAAAGCAAGGATTATAATATAGACTTTGCATAACTATGAGAAAATAACCAGCACACAATTTTCCCGAGAAACATTCATAAGTGCAAAATGAACAGTTTTCGATAAAGACGTATATATGTAGATGGGTAGAGGTATATATAGATAGGAAGACCCTTTTGTGTACTCATATGTAGATGGGTAGATATGTACACGCATATGTAATTATGTATAGATGCGTATATTTAGACATATTGTAGATATGCTGAAGTATATATACACATCTTTAGACCTATTTGTACATATGTAGATGAGTAGATACATAGACACATATGTAAGTTTTTTTTTTTTGAGTGTATTTCTGAGGTTTATTTTTTTGCGTTTTGAAGGATTCAATGTCATTTTATAAACTTTCAACTTATTTGATGTTTACGCTGAAGTTACCTATTTGTTCTGCATTTCGGTTCTTCTTCTGAGGTTTGAAAGAATTAGCGCAGTCTGAACAGCATCAAATATTGGTCTTCTTTGTGAAATATTTCTTCTCCCCGATATAGAAGCATTTTCAATTACCTAATCAAAGATAATTTCAAATATCATTAAATATTTTCAATCTTTTTTAATATAAATATATATTCTCGATTACATTTATTCTTTTTACTTCTCATTTACTAAATGGGAATTCAAAACATTATTTTCTCTTTAAAATTAGCTTAGATGATCGAAAATGTATTTATAGAATGACGTATTATATAGGGTTGTCTCTCTCCAAATATAATTGTAAGTTTGCATATGTAGATGAGTAGATACATAGACGCATATGTAAGTATGTATTGATCCGTAGATAAACCTAATGTAGACACATATGTACATATGTAGATAGATATGCAGACGTATATGTAGATATGTGGTTCATTTACATAAGCTGTCGCGAACTTCTGTCAATCCTGATTATCCGAATAAAGTACTAGGCCTACATTCAGTACAAGTTGGAAACCCTGGTCCAGAAATCTATCGAGGTATAATACAAACGAATAAAAAACGAGAGGAATCACTTAATTCAATATCAAAATAAATTCATCCTCTATAAAAAAATAACTGCCTACAAAAAATAACATCCAAAGAAAAAAAAATACATTTTCAAAAAGTCAATTAAAATCGAGCCTGACAACAATGCTTATCACTGAAATTAAATTCAATATTTTTTTCTTTATATTTCTTGGAAAATAATTCTTATTATCTTTTAAATCGTTAAATTGTGTTCGAGCAAAATTTTCATAGAATTAATTTTGAATTTTCTCCTTTTTTCTCTCCCTCTCTCTCTCCGGGCAAACAGCCATCCCATAATAGCATTTATATAATTAATTGCCTTTAATTAAGATTCTCTCCATTAATATTAACACACACTATTTATTAAGCAAATAGAGAGGAAGTTTTAATCAAATTTAGGATTGGAGGGTAAGTTCTTTTTTACCTTCAGAACTCAAACTTCAACATCTTCTAATCGAAAATTAGAATTTGAGCAAACACGTTTCCCCCCCTTTATTAATCTGTTTTTTTTTCTTCTCTCCAACCAGGTTGTTTACCTTTTGAAGTCTAATTTTAGCGACCACTTAATGAGATATAATTAATTACATCATGAACAGTCTGGGCAAATGTTACATGAGGGCCTTGTTGAGGAGTTTCACCATTCCGCCGTAATAATGAAGAAGTTGTTCAAGTGTTTGTTGAATTCTTGACGTCTTGGTAAATTTGTTCGAAATTTTCAATGACACTCTACTTCACTATGCAATCTTAAATTTTTCATTTTTTTTCTTTTTCAATTTACGAGATTTTGAGATTCATATTGGAGCGACGATCAGTAGAGATGATCCTACCTAGTTCACCTCCCCAGTAATTTCTACTTACATATTACGTATGAAAGCATATACCATAGTATATACCCATTTTCTACGGCTACCGAAACTTATTATATTATATGTACAGCCTACTCCACGTTGACGAGCGCCAACAAGCGCGAAACGCGTTCGTGGATGGCTTTTCTCGATTTATCAAGAAATTGGGTTGGCCAAATATCAGGGAACAGGTTAAATCAATGAATAGTTGATTTCTGTTCCACCAGATGGCGCTCTGCCTTCTGAAAATCAAATGTGCTCCTGGTCAGGATATGCCTTTTTATTTTTAATACTCTTGTTTGTTATTCTTCTTTTACTTTTTGTATGGTATTTGTGTGTCTATTTCTATAAATACTTCTTAACTACATATACATCTTGGTTACTTTATATCTACTTCTTGTCTATTTATAGCACAATATGTTAAATATTTTAGGACATATATGCAATTTTGAAAGTTGGCGTGTGACGCAATGGAACGTGTCTGATTATAGTGTGAAAGATTCAAACGTTCAAATCATTGTGAAAATAGTACAAATTTGACATTGTACTGGGATAAGATGCATAAATTATGAAAAAGTGCATCTCCTTATCGTGACACTGAAAGTTACTGATGGCTTGCGCCATCTATCGGAATAAATATAAACTATTCTCGTTGATTTATCTGGAATAATTAAAAAAACAACAATAATAGTTGATATTTATTCCGATAGATGGCGCAAACCATCAGCAACTTTCAGTTGCACGATAAGGAGATGCCTTTTTTTCAAAGTTCAAATCATTATTGGTCTGTTTTTTTTCTTCTTTGTAATAGTTGTGTGTGTAGGTTTATCCTTTAGTAAGGGTTTCGAGGTTTTTGAAGGTTGGTGTCAGTGCAATGCTGAGAAAGAAGAGTTGATGCCATGGTAGTTCACCATGGCCTAATCAATGTGAAACTGTGAGGTACTTAGTATGTTGGACACCTCTGTTTGACCACGACACTTTACACTTCGTCAACATGACGGAAACCTACGCTCGGAATCCCAATGTCACATAATCGGTATGCAACACGTGTTCTCTATTTACATACTCTCGTATACCTACTTCTTTATGCAAATTATTTGTTTTAAAGCAATACTATTTTTTTTTTTGTTTTGACCATTTTATGTCTTTCACGTATATATTTCTGTATTTTCGCCTATTAGAACTCTCAACAGTTTTTACACCACAATAATTAGGAAATTTTGAACCACCGTGATGGTATATTAAGACACAACTTTCACACCTGATTAAGGAGGGCCGAACAATACGAAACAGACATCGTTTTTCTCAACTCATCGGATGATTTGGCCAATTTCTGTGACTTACAAATTTTTAAAAATAAACGTTAATTTGATTTTTTTATTCCGATAGATGGCAGTAATTATCTTTTCAACGTTTGTTTACACGATTAAAAGATAATTTTTATTGACATTCTGTAAATAATAAACAAAACGGCTTCCGAAGGTGAGTTTCTCTTTCTCTTGCTTTATTGTAAATTCAACCTCAAGCTTTCGGCTATTACAAACATTTCTATAGATCATGTATAGCTTCTCGGCCTTTTGGCTAAGATCAAAGTGTAGTTTTCCTAAGGCCCCATGGAGACTATAGGCCTCACCTACAACCGAGCCGTGGGTGGCGGTATAACAACTCTGGGTCTGGATGTAAAATAGGTAAATGCAAATTAAAACATGTAGCACTCAGGGTCTTAGACATGGACACAGAACAGCAGCTTTACACACCCAAGATAGTGGACATTGCTGCTGCTGTGATAGAGATGTATGGACACGACAACAACTCAGGGTCTGGAGGAAATGACGACCCGAAGAGGACCTTTCGCCAGGATCCTGAGATCCTAAAGAATAAAACTTTGTATATAAATATTTTAGCCCATTCTTTTAATAATGTATTTGTATATATTTTATTTTGTTTTCAGCATCCCCTATGTTGAACTGTATTTCTTGAAGATTGTTCAATACAATGTTTTAAATATGTAAATCACATACTCATGTAGAGAGTTTTTTTTTTTGCTTATCCCTAGTACACGTGGTACAAGTTATGATAATCGTGGTGGGAAGAAGTAGGCGATTGCTTTTACTGTAAGTACACCACATGTCTACACATGTGAAAAGCAGTTTGAATTTGCACTTACAAATGTGTCAAAGCCTCGTTTAGTTACTTGCATTCGCTGGTGGAGTTGGACTTTTTTAAGAATCGGAGGCCATTGGAGCATTTTTTTAACAGAAAAAAGTACCCAATGCGGGAATCGAACCCGGGTCGTAGCGGTCGAAAACCAACGGTTTAGACCATCCTTCCCCCCTAGACGAAAACTTGAGAAGAATATACAAAAAGAAAAAGAAACTCACCTTCAGAAGCTGTTTTGTTTATTATTGATATGTAGTGTAGAGGATTTTGTTGGAATATTACACAGAGTAACAATGGCTATAGATGAGCTCATGTTTGAAAAAGAACTTGTGCATATATAATGATTATTGTTTTTGTTGTTTTCATGTAGACATATATACCAAGATTTGTATAATTGCTATTAATAATAAATAATATGTAAATTGGTTACTTACTTTAATTACATAGCAGATTTTACTTTCCTGTATTGACATTCTGTATTCAGCCTCATGAAACCTGTCTGAATTAACTAACATCTGATTGGTTACTTTGTTAGAGCCAAGATTACTAAATCCTTTTAGGAAGACATTTATTAAAATATTATAACAAAGTATTTATTATTTTATTAACAGAGTAATATTTTTATGTTTATATTTTGTTATACTCTGTACACTTCCCTCTTTTGCTTATCTTTTGTTTATCATTCATAGTTTGTTCTTGCCTGAAATAAATTGCTGTCTCATCCTGAAGTTGGTCTTCCCTAATTTTCCACGTGGCAATATTATTTTTAATAATTTGTCTTTTCAATATTTATGCGAATACTATTTATTGTTAGCAAGAAAAAAAAATATTTGTGGCTCTTTAAAAACTTAGAAATTTTGTAAATTGTAAATTTTGACTCTTCTGACTCAAAAGATTTGTCGATCCCTGGTAGAGATGATGGGTAAAAGTCTATGAGAGTGTTGTCGAGGTTTTCGAAGAGTAATGGATTGGTCCCACAGACTGTCAAAGTGTGGAGGGGGGGGGGGGGGGGGGATATCATGACTTATTCATGAAAAGTTAGCATTCATAAAGTCCCACCCATTACTGAAATTGTTTCCTGGAAAGGAGAGAGTGGGAAAAAAATAATTAATTTTGAGAATGTACTGTCCAAATATATCAATTAAAGTAAAGCACGTTCTGGTAATGAATCCTGATTGGATGGGGTGGTGATAGATGATTTCATGAGGATTTGACCCGTACACATTCTGGCTCGACTCACTGGTCGCGAGATGACGGTTTTTTTTAATCCTTTTAAAAAATATAATAAAATTCGAAACTATTATAGACGCGTATGATTATTTTTTAAAAATAAACAATTTCTACTGTCCTTACTGCAATGGAAAAATTAATGGGAGGGCCTGGCTCATCAGTGGTGAACCCTTCCAGTGGTTTTGCCAGTTTAATCTACCATACCGCTGTTATATTGCATTTTTCGAACTTTATTTTATAGTGATACTGTTAATAGACTCTTTGAATGGGTATTTTAGATGTACTATGGACATAAGTTTTGAGGACAGCAGAATTACATACATTTATAAATATTTTAAAAATTTATTCGTTATATATATGGGATATTTCTTGTTCCAAAATCACTTTATTAGGTACCGCTCAAAAAGAACAACCTAGTTTATGATATTTACAACAATGAATAATATGTGAAGGTTATTCATATATTAAACAAAATGTTAACACGGGATTAAATCCCGGTTCATAACTGTCAGGAATAGAGGGTTTTACCTACTTGTCCGCCGACTCTTTTTTTGAACATAGGATATTTAGAATCAGAATATATATATTATAAAAATATTTGTTTTAAAAAAAGCAATACGACCCATATATATATAAATATATATATATATATATATATTTATGAAAAAAGTTTCTCTTGATCGTCCAACTAGAAAAAAAAATTGCTGATGGCTTGCGCCATCTATCGGAATAAATATCAACTATTTGTTGATTGTTCAATAAAATAATCACTTGTAACATTATTAAGGTGTAAATATCAGGGTTCTGGGGATAAATTTCTCTTAAAACGTTTTAATTCACTAATTTCTAGCTTTCGAGGCTAAAGCCCTTCTTCAGGAGAAAACACGTTAATATTCCTGGATATTTTCACCGTAATAATCGTTGGTTTTTTAATCAATTCTGAATGATCAGAAGCTTTTTTTATTAAAATTGATCTACCGCTTATACCATCCAGTACAATTTTACTTTTGTACAGTTCCTTTTAATTGTTGTTTTATTGTTTTATGTTTTATAAATAAAATAATATCCCCCCCCCCCTATAATATCTCTCTTCCTCTCTCTCTCGTTACGGCAAAGATACAAATATATTGGGTGGGCCTGGCTCATCAATAGTAATTCCTCAAGCAGTTTCGCCAGTTCACTTTACCACCAGATCGATATTTTACTAGTATAGTAGGCTTTTCTCTATCTACTTATATAATTGCCTTATTCTGTCTGTGTGAAGTTCACGGATAGATTTTGGTCAGAATGGATAAAATAAAAAAAAGTGTCAAGGGATGGGAATCAAACCCACGACCTTCCGCTTACCGGGCAGATGCCATGACCACTAGGCCACATGACCACAATTTATAATTGTAACAAATAGTATTTGAATCAAAACATTCAATCGGGTAAAACACGGGCGTTGCCCGGGTCATTCGGCTAGTACTTAGTATTCTTGGTGAAGGTATTAAAGAATGGTATTAACATAAGCCTAGGGGAGATAGCCGTACACATAATATAGACAAATACAGAAATTTCCAATAAAAAAAATAGAATCTAAAAAGTTGTCAGTGTAATCAAGTCAAGTTTTTCTTAAACTACTAAAATTTACCATTATTAAATTATAATGTCCTTTTTTGATAAATCAATAAAGATACGCGCTTCAGGTTTTTGGCCCTCGTCAGCGTTGTGCAGGCTGTACCGCAACGACCAGAAAAGCTGTTCCAAGAGGCTTCCCAAACAACAGATAAGCCTTTTTGGTTGTTAAGGTACAAACAGCACCACAGTAATGAAGGCCAACAGCCTGTAACGCGTACAACACTTTTCTGATTTATCAAGAAAGGAAATTTGGCCGATATTACGGAAAAAATCCAAGATTAATTCATATTTATTCCGATAGATGGTGCAACCAATCAGTAACTCTTAGTTATAAGATCAGAAGAAGCCTTTTTTATGTTTATAAAACTTTTTGTCTTTTCACATAACAGTTGTAAAACCATGAAATGTAATAATGAAATAATACATAGACAGAGAGGAACCACACATCATCTTGTATATGTCATTGGTTTTTAATTTCTAAGATAACCTTATCACTAGATAAGACACATCTACACTTATAGACAAAACTTGAGGAAGTTTAATATTTTGATGTCGCCGGTTGTCTATATTTTTGAAGGAAACAGAGAATTTAGTTCACACTTGGTTATCTCGTATGTCTTCAATAAAGGTCACTGTAATATCTTTCAGAGTTATTGTCCTGATATACGAGGTGTGTTCAAAAGGTATCACGACTTTTGTGTTTTTCAAAAATTATTTATTTATTCATGAATGCCTATTTTGTCCCCTTCAAAGTAATCCCCATGAGATATTATACACTTGTGCCAACGGTTTTTCCAATCTTCGAAGCACTTCAAAAAATCATTTTTAAAAATCTTTTTCAACTCTTCCTTCGATGTCGTCTTTATCTCGTCAAGCGTAGCGTAAAGTCGTCCTTTCATGAGCCTCTTCAGTTTAGGGAACAAGAAAAAGTCACAGGGGGCCAGATCTGGGGAATACGGTGGCTGCGGCATCATTAGTGTGTTGTTTTTGGCCAAAAAGTCGCGCACAAGCAACGATGTGTGAGCAGGGGCGTTATCGTGGTGCAAAAGCCAATTTTTGTTCTTCCACAAATCCGAGCGTTTCTGGCGGATTGCTTCGCGCAAATTACGCATAACCTGCAGGTAATATTCCTTATTGACCGTTCTACCCTGTGGCAAGAACTCATGATGCACCACGCCCCTGCAATCGAAGAAAACTGTCAGCAAAACTTTCACATTCGACCGAACTTGGCGCGCTTTTTTCGGTCTTGGTTCGTGCGGCAGCTTCCATTGAGATGATTGAGCTTTGGTTTCCACGTCATAACCATAAACTCACGCTTCGTCACCAGTTATGACCCTTTGGAGCAAATTTGGGTCTTCGCGGACAGAGTCCAACATCTCATTAGCAATGTTCATGCGATGCTGTTTTTGGTCGCAATTGAGCAATTTTGGTACGAATTTCGCGGCGACCCGTCTCATGCCCAAATCATTGATAAAAATCGAATGGCACGAGCCAATCGATATGTTTAGGTCCTCAGCAACTTCTCTAACGGTGATTCGACGATTGGCCAATATCTTTTTCTCCACTTCATTAATTTTTTCGTCTGTTGTTGAAGTGCTCGGGCGTCCGGCACGCTCTTCGTCGTTCACATCTTCTCGGCCTTCTGAGAACATTTTGTACCACCGATAAACGTTACTTCGGTCCAAGGTAGCTTCTCCGTATGCCACAGTCAACATTCGGAATGCATCCGCGCACTTAATTTCGTTTTTCACGCAAAATTTGATACAGGTTCTTTGATCCATTTTTTTTAATAGGTAAAAATCGAAGACGATCCAAAACACCTGCAAGCAAAGCAGCTGTCAACAATTAAGTAAACATTCAAAATGGCCGAGCTTGTCGGCATAAGTGAGAGACATGAGTACCAACATAAAGCAACAAAAAGATCGAAATTCGAATTTACAACTTCCTTAAGTTTTGTCCATGATTGTATATTGGTTATCTCGTGTGTCTTCAATAAAGGTCACTGTAATATCTATCAGAGTTATTATCTGAATCCCGATATACATGCTGAAAGGTACAACTTCCTTAAGTTTTGTCCATGAGTGTATATTGGTTATCTCGTGTGTCTTCAATAAAAGTCACTGTAACATCTTTCAGAGTTATTATCTCAATCCCGATATACATGCTAAAAGGTACAACTTTCTTAAGTTTTGTCCATGAGTGTATAGCCTATAAATTTATCCCCCGCAGTATAAACTCCCCTAAACACTATGTCAGGTAATAATGGAATAATACACAGAGAGGATCCACACATCATATTATAAATGTCATTGGTTTACCACTTCTAGGACGTCGTTATCACTAGATAAGTCATCTCTATCCTATACACTTATCCCCACACGTGGTACTAACATCCCTAAACACCATGACATTTAATTACCGCCACAAAAAAAGGTGTCAAATTAGAGTTAATGTCTCCCATTAAATCAGTGGATAGAATTTGTGGAATGAGGGGAGTGCTCATCACAGGTATTTAATATAGGAGAGAATATAAGGCAATAGATCATAAGGGTGTCCCATGATTGGTTTGGGGTGCCAGCAGGATCAGCTAGGGGCATGACTCATCATCCACCTCGCTGCATACCATTATAGGGGGAAGAGGGATTAGGAATGGTCCACTAGCTTCTAGTCAAAAGTTATTAAATTGATCCCGTCTATGAATATTTAGCAGAATAAAGTAATAAAAATGATGGCTTTAACGAGATAGGTCTAAAAGCACGTTTTGTTTGAACTTGCCATTGTTACGCCGTTTTCATCTAAGTTCTGTGGTCAAATACTATTAAATTAACCTGTTTTCTCTGAGAATATTTACGAGAATAAAGTTTTAACTAGAGATACACATTGAGTACTCTTTTCTTATATTTATCACTGTTTCATCTGGTAGTCAAATTTAATAAAAATTAAGCTACACTAATGGACAAAACTTAAGGAAGTTTCATACTTTGATGTCGCTGGTCATCTATATATATATTTTTTAAGTAGACAGAGTTAGTTTGTTCACACTTGGTTATCTCGTGTGTTTTCAATAAAGGTCACTGTAATATCTTTCAGAGTTATTGTCTGAATCCCGATATACATGCTAAAAGGTACAACTTCCTTAAGTTCTGTCCATGAGTGTATATTGGTTATCTCGTGTGTTTTCAATAAAGGTCACTGTAATATCTTTCAGAGTTATTGTCTGAATCCCGATATACATGCTAAAAGGTACAACTTCCTTAAGTTCTGTCCATGAGTGTATATTGGTTATCTCTTGTGTCTTCAATAAAGGTCACTGTAATATCTTTCAGAGTTATTGTCTCAATCCCGATATACATGCTAAAAGGTACAACTTCCTTAAGTTTTGTCCATGAGTGTATATTGGTTATCTCGTGTGTCTTCAATAAAGGTCACTGTAATATCTTTCAGAGTTATTGTCTGAATCCCGATATACATGCTAAAAGGTACAACTTCCTTAAGTTTTGTCCATGAGTGTATATTGGTTATCTCGTGTGTCTTCAATAAAGGTCACTGTAATATCTTTCAGAGTTATTGTCTGAATCCCGATAAACATGCTAAAAGGTATAACTTCCTTAAGTTTTGTCCATGAGTGTATATTGGTTATCTCGTGTCTTCAATAAAGGTCACTGTAATATCTTTCAGAGTTATTGTCTGAATCCCGATATACATGCTAAACGGTACAACTTCCTTAAGTTTTGTCCATGAGTGTATATTGGTTATCTCGTGTGTCTTCAATAAAGGTCACTGTAATATCTTCCAGAGTTATTGACTGAATTCCGATATACATGCTGAAAGGTACAACTTCCTTAAGGTTTGTCCATGAGTGTATATTGGTTATCTCGTGTGTCTTCAATAAAGGTCACTGTAATATCTTCCAGAGTTATTGACTGAATTCCGATATACATGCTGAAAGGTACAACTTCCTTAAGGTTTGTCCATGAGTGTATATTGGTTATCTCGTGTGTCTTCAATAAAGGTCACTGTAATATCTTCCAGAGTTATTGACTGAATTCCGATATACATGCTGAAAGGTACAACTTCCTTAAGGTTTGTCCATGAGTGTATTCTATGAATACTTGTCGGAATGAAGATATATAAAACAGAAGCAATACATTTACAATGGTTTCTAAGAAATAGGTCAACATCAAGGTTTGCTCATACTTTTCATAGTTAGGACGTTTTCTTCTAAGTTCTTTGGTCAAATACTATTAAATTGGCACCACACTCTTACTTATTCTGTGAATGTTTATTCGAGAACTTATCCTTTCTGTAACAAACTGCCTTTAGAAAGATGACAAAAAGAGAAAATATACAAGAGCCGGTGATAAAATTGTGAAAAAGATTTTCCTTCCTAATTCACGGTCAAGTATTAATAAATTTTATACTTTTTTTCTGTGAATTTATTCTATATTTAAAGAAATAAAGTATAATCACTTTATATTATGGTACATTTCAATCAGGAAATGCTATTTTTATAAAGATTGAAATTGTATTGAGATTACAAAATAAATTGTCTCTAGTCATTCTGACGTTTATCTTCCCACATTTTCCCACGTAACAATATTGAATAACCAATGGATATTTAACTTTAAAATTTAGATTGGGATTGTCATCATTAGAGTCGTGATGATTAAATTACATATGGTCAAAAGTTATTAAATATTTATGAATATTTAACAGGATAAAATAACGAATGTTATGTTTATATCCAGAAAATAATAAAGACACGATTCTGTTTAAAATATTATCGTTGTAACAAAACAATGAATTCTATAGTCAAAAGTTATTAAATTAGACATTTTCTATGAATATTTAACAGAATAATCACTGAAACAAGACGTTGAAACTAGCTATATTTTAATAGGATCCATTGTTAAAACTACCCTTGGTCAAAATATATTAAATAGTTCTATTCTATGAATATTTATTAGATTTTATTTAAATAAAGGGAATGTGGAAAATGACCAGCGAATGATATGTGGACATCAATTATGTATATAAGTTATACTTCATGAATATGCAACTTGAATGGAGATAATGACGTCATTTTTCACATTTTTTGAAAAACAAACATCGAATCTATTCTTTTGAATTTTTTTTTGTGAAAACAAAAATATTTCAATAAATTCTAAAAACATCTTTGTCTTCCTTAATAGATAAATCTAAATATTTAAAGATATCTTCTCTTACAAAAATAATTCGATCAAAATTAAAAATTAAAAGTTGAAAAAAAAAAAAAAGAATAACTCAGCAGACAACGTTCGTCTAGCCGAATTTTTAAACACAGAGTAATACTACTAATAATACATCTACTGATCGTGCAATTGAAAGTTAATGATGGCTTGCGCCATCTATCGGAATAAATATTAACACAAATCGTTGATTTTTAAATTATTTTCAAGAATATTGGCTGAATACCATTTCTTGATTAATCAAGAAAAGCTAAACCATGTACGCGTTTCAGGCTGTTGGTCCTTGACACTGTTGAGGTTTCCTCAACGGCAAAAAAAAGGTTGTCTTTGAGGCTTACTTAAAATCAAGAAATGGGTGTTTAAAAGGCCATAAGTGCGTGAGAGAACGCCAGACTAAATATGAAAATAAAAAAAGGCTTATCCTGACCAGGAACACATGTGCTTTTCAGAAGGCAGAGCGCCATCTGGTGTAAAAGAAATCAACTAAAAATTGATTTGGCCTGTTCCCTGATATTTGGCCAACCCAATTTCTTGATAAATCAAGAAAAGCCTACTCCATGCTGACGAGCCCCAACAGCGCGGAACGCGTTCGTGGATGACTTTTCTTGATTTATCAAGAAATTGGGTTGACCAAATATCAGGGAACAGGCTAAATCAATGTTTAGTTTATTTCTGTTTCATCAGATGATGCTTTGTCTTCTGAAAAGCGCATGTGCTCCTTGTCAGGATATGCCTTTTTTATTTTTAATATCAACACCTGACCTTTTTATTTATTTTATTTTTATTGGTTTTTTTTTTCATATATGTAAATAGTGAAAAACTGAGAAATTGTACTGAGATCAAGCTGATGAATTTAAAATAACTCCTTCAGTTGCAAGATCAGGGCAAGTCATTTGGGCCAAATATCAGGGAACAAGTTAAATAAACGTTTAGTTTATTTTTGTTCCACAAGATGGCGCTCTGCCATCTAAAACTGATCATGTGAACACATTCAGGATATTCCTTTCTTGTTTCTATGTCATATTTGTAATAGTTCGTTTTTAAGAGAATAGAAGGATATATGTATGATAAATCACTTAATAATATTCCTAATATATGTTATGTAAAAATATTATTTTATTTAAAATTATATTTCATAAATTCAAATACTCTGCTAAATCGACCGCCAGAGGTCAAGCTTCCCCTATAAAAACTTATTGTTGTTGTTTCCCGATGGCCGGCTCAAACCTTTTGTACATTATGTAAATAAGTTTTTCATTTTTTGATTTTTACGCCATAAGCCAGGCAGTTTTAAAAACCGGGCAAACGTTGAGTAAAAGATTTCCGCTATTTTTTAGATTCCCTCAGCATCAAAAAGAATCTAATTGTAAATATATTTTTATTAATTAATATTATTATTCCTTGTGTGTCATTAAACAATGGCATGGGAATTCGAAACTATTATAGACGCGCATGATTCTTTTAAAATTAAACAATTTTCTCTACTGTCCTTACTGAAATGAAAAATTAATTGGAGGGCTTGGCTCATTAGTGGTTTCGCCATTTCAATCTACCATACCACTGTTATATTGTACTAGACGAATGGCCCGGGCAACGCCCGGGTTTTACCCGAGTGCGAATATATTTTAAAAACGTTGTCTTGGGTGGTCGCTATAGACAGGGTGGTCTGTATAGACAGGTGTATGTATCACACAGCTGATAACAGGGTTGTCTAGAGTGGCCGCTATAGACAGGGTGGTCTGTATAGACAGGTGTATGTATCACACTGCTGATAACAGGGTTGCCTAAGGTGACCGCTATAGACAGGGTGGTCTGTATAGACAGGTGAATGTAACACACTGATGATAACAGGGTTGCCTAAAGTGACCGCTATAGACAGGGAGGACTGTATAGACAGGTGGATGTATCACACAGCTGATAACAGGGTTGTCTAGAGTGGCCGCTATAGACAGGTGTATGTATCACACAGCTGATAACAGGGTTATATAGAATGGCCGCTATATACAGGGTGGTCTGTATAGACAGGTGGATGTATCACACAGCTGATAACAGGGTTGTCTAGAGTGGTCGCTATAGGCAGGGTGGTCAGTGGTCGCTATGGACAGGGTGGTCTGTATAGACAGGTGGATGTAACACACTGCTGATAACAGGGTTGTCTAGAATGGCCGCTATAGACAGGTGTATGTATCACACAGCTGATAACAGGGTTGTCTAGAAGGGGGCAGGGAGGACACGTGTTCGCCGGCAGCCAATGGGCGCGCATTCTATCCGTGAGCTTCAGACAGAATAAGGCAATTATATATATAGATGTTTCGGTTTTCCTTTTATACCGATACTGACCTCTTGGAAATGGTATTTTGGAAGAAATATGGACATAAGCTTTAACAATGTCATGGAGACACGTGTATCTTGTTTAGGATTAGTTATGGTACAAGTCGTGTTTATAAGTTATATATACTCGTACGTAACCCGCGAAAATTCAAAAGTCGCGATACTTTTTGAACACACCTCGTATATATTGTTGCACATTGGCTAATGCACCTATTTTATTTTAATTTGTAAGATTATTTTTGATATATTTTAATTTTTCAAATTTATATTTCATCTTTATTTTATTAAACAGAAAATATGTATTATAAACAGAATATATGTATTATAGAAAATCACCATTTGTATTTTGGTACACTGTGTGACTTCACTGCTCTCTTTGATGTGAGAAATAAATAAAATATTCTGGAGGCTACTTAAAGTTATCTCATTATTTCCTTATATAAATTTGTAGGATGGTTGAAACACGCTCTGGTAAGATACAAGACCCGGCACAGGAGAGGATCAAGTTTGACGAGTCTGCCAAGCCGGTGCAACGATATATATACATATTTTCTCTATTTTCAGAACACTATATACATATTTTATAGAGGTTTGTGTTCAGTCAGTATATGTTTTTATCGAAAGTTCTAGCTTGTTTTTCACAAAAAAAAATATAATTGTTTACGATGTTTATCAACCCTATTTACAAAGGTTAAACACACACAAAAATTTATTTTTGACTTTTTCCTTTAAAGCCTCTCTCATCCTTATAGTAAACTTGTCTTTGTTTATACTCCGTGTAAATCCAAGATGGGGATGTAGTTATTTACTGTGTGATAGTTAAGATAGTATATATTTCTTAACTAATTTGTCATCTTCCTTCTGTGTATGTTTCATGAAATAGTTTAAAGATGTGTGCTGATGTCATTTAGATGTAGTGTAGTCAACACACCACTCTTGGGAATTATTTATGTGCATATTTACCCTTTTTACATATTTACCCTTTTATAATATATTTACCCTTTTTACATATTTATCCTTTTACATATTTACCCTTTTATAATATATTTACATAACTATAAACTTATCTTCTTTCCATGATAAAAATTTTAGATTCGTTTTTTTTTAATTAAATATTTCTGTCTCTCTATCAAGAAACAAAAAGTCTATTATATATCCTAACACAGACAAATTTTAATTTCAATTTTTCAGTCTGATATTTAATCGATATTTTTCATATTGCCCTTATTAAAATTATAAATTTATTGTAAAAAAAGAAGAGGGAGGGAAATAAAAATAATAATATAATTTTATGTGTATATATATATATAGATAATGTAAAATTATATTAATATAAATAAATAGGCTTAGCAAATATACGACCAAACGATATATATCAAAATAAACAACAAAAAAAGAGAAAACAACGATGATAATCGACATCCAATTAAAAATAAGATTGACTTTAATCCTATCAGTGAATAAACAATAAAATTCCAGAAGGGATTCGGCAACAATGGTGGGGCACAGTGTGACCAGGTAGAGGGGTTGTTTACCTCTTCAGTGGGGCCAGGCAGTTTTTCCAAACCTTATTAATCAATGCTAATCAGCCGAGACAATGGCTACCTCGATGGACAGCCACCCAGGTAGAGCTTTCATCATCATCTTCTTCATCCGGGATATTGACGACGATCGTCTGCCTACTTACGTTAAGACATTTTTTAGCATTTGTTCGTCTGCTTCTCTATACTATAGCTTTTTGTTGCTGTATATGTGTATAATATGTAAATATATACTATTATGTAATATGTAAATATATATACTAATATGTAATATGTAAATATATACTAATATGTAATAAGTAAATTTTACTAATATGTAATATGTAAATAAATACTAATATGTAAATATATTTTATATTTATTATTATATAGGCTTTTTATTAGCTTAACTATACTTTTTATATATATCTTCTGTTTTATAGTTAATATATTTGAAATCTCTTTTGTGGTCTTGTGTTTATTTATAAATCCAATTGCCACACATTTATCGGTAAAATTTTTAACAAATTTTATTGTGTGTATTATCGGTATTTTTGTTAGTTTGTTTATATTATTTGCTTTTTGAAAATTGGATTTTATCTTTTATTTTGTTATTTAACAAAATCAGCAAGCAATCCAGGGCTATGTTTCTTCAACTATTTTTTATTTTCTAGTTTTCGGGTTAACATGTCTTTCAACAGGGGAACTATGACTTCCAGCTAACTGTACAATGTTCTCCTGTTGGCCCGAAAGTTAGAAAAAATAATAAGTAAAGAAAGCTAGCCCTGGATTACTTGTTGATTCTAATAAATTGTAAAGGCAAGGATGAATATGTATTTTTTTTCCTTCAAATTAAAGATACTTCGGCCAGGAGATAATGATATAGGCTTAGCAAAAATACGATGTTTCTTTTTAAGGATTTCAAGTTGTTTTTTACTCACGTATTTTGTAGTTAAGAGGACATCCCTTTTGATATAAACAAATATATATTTATTTAAGGAACGACTTGTTCCAATACAATTGTTGTAAACAAGCGAGCAAAGAATCAAAACATAAAGGTTGAAGCGTAGAAGTGTGACGTCAGCATCGATGATGATAAAAGTCAAAGTTTGCGTAACAGATAATAAAAAAGATTTACTGGCCAAAGTATCTTTAATTTGAAGAACTATGAATGCCGGCCAGGCAGCCTCTATCTTTACGATGTATTATTGTTTTTTTTTCCGATTTATATAATAATTATTATTATATTTTAAATTAATTTTAGTTATGCACTTTATAAAAATGTTTATAACAATTAAATTTACTGGAAATATTTTTAATTTTCAAAAATATCATCAAATATTATATTAAAAAGAAACGCAGTGTAAATTTAATTGTTATAACTTTTATTGATAGATGGCAATTCAATTTATAAATATATAAATTATATATATATGAAAAAAAAAACAATAGAAAAAAAATAAAAGATAAGTGGGTCAGGTGTTGATATTAAAAATAAAAAAGGCATCTCCTGACCACGAGCACATGTGCTTTTTAAATGGCAGAGCGCCATCTAGTGGAGCAAAAATAAACTAAACGTTTATTTAGCTTGTTCCCTGATATTTGGTCAACCCAATTTCTTGATAAATCAAGAAAAGCCATCCACGAACGCGTTTCGCGCTGTTGGCGCTCGTCAGCGTTTTTGCTCCACTAGAAGACGCTCTGCCATCTAAAAAGCACATGTGCTCGTGGTCAGGAGATGCCTTCTTTATTTTTAATATATATATTTGTATTTTATAAACTTTAATGATAAAATAATTATATAACAACAAACAACAAAAAAGCCTTTATTTAGGGTCACTGACCCTATACAGGATTCACCAGAGGTATGCATAAGAACAAAGCAGTGAGACAACGGAAATAGCGATATATACAGAGTAAAAAGAGAAAGAAAAAAAAAACAAGAAAAGGAAAAAAAAAATAATAAGAAGAAGAAAGAGGGAAGCAAGAAATCAACACAAAAAGAGTAGCAGTAAGAAAGTGAGGAGTGAGTATCACTTGGCCTTCTTCTGAGATATGGACTTGTGGAAACCATAAAACGCCGTAGCAATATACTTATTCTGGGTCATATTGTCAATTATTGATGGAAGTGAAGCACAGAGTTGCCCAGTTTTGAGCATAAGGGTTCTTCTTTCTTCTTTCAGAGCAGAGCAATCAAAAATATAGTGAGTGATTTCATTTTGTAGTTTTGAATTACAGAAGGTACAAGTCGGGTCCTCACCGCAGAGCATCTTGGTGTGGTTTTCTCTAAAAAAACTTGAAAGTATTCTAACTTGTGCGAGTAGTCTTACAACCGGGAAAGGAAAATCCCCTAAAAGGTATCCCTCCGTCATGAAAGATATGTGAATGTCTTTGTAGTGAGAGTATAGCTTAGATTTATCCATTCTTGTAAGGTCGTTTTGTATAGATTGGTCTGCCGCTGTTTTTAAGAGCCCTGTAATCGCGCTCCTCAGCGTTTCAGGGTCATCACAGGAAACAAGTGCAGGGGATCCATTATCGTTAAGCAGATTAGTGAGCTTTTTAATGAAACCGATGGGTGTGCCCGAAGCATTAGAGAGTTCCCGTGTTCTATTAAAACATATACGTGGCAATCTGTCACTGCTCATATTCAACACCCGCAGCCAATACTTCAGGGTTAATTTTAAGGCTGTTACACTCAATGAGATACGACCGGTTTCTAATCTGATTAGGTAACCTGGAGTGTATCTGGGCAGATTCAGGAACCTACGGATAAATATGTCTTGTATATTGTCCAGTAAGTCTTTATGCTCTGTTGCCCATAATGGAGCGGCATACATCAGGACAGCTCTCACTATTGTATCAAAGAGTTTGATTGATAAATTTATTGACTTTGCTTTTGATTTTATTAATATTGGGTGTGTGGCGTTAATTGCTGTAAGTGCTTTTCCTTTAAAGTAATTTGCCGGGTGAGTAGTTGTTATTGTTGGTGTCAGAGGGAATCCCAAGTATGTATATCTTGAAGTTATTGCTATGGGTTTATCATTCCAGAACCATCTATCCTTATTTGAGGGTTTACCTCCATTACGGAACACCATAATCTTTGACTTGGACTCATTTAGTGTCATTAAGTTCTCATCGAGATATTCTTTCAGTATTTTGATCTTCTTTTGGAGGTTTATCCTGGACTCACCTATAATTGCTATGTCGTCGGCGTACAGCAATAAATGGATATCTCCAAATTCTGGCAAATTTACACTCGGCAGGTCTGAGTTATTATAAATTTCGATTAAGTCCGTGATAAATAATATAAATAGCAGTGGGGAAAGTGGTTCTCCCTGGAGGACTCCCGAGTTTATCTTAATACTTTCCGTAAATGATCCCTTCCATCTGATAGCTATAGTTGCTTGTTCGTAGTAACTTTTGATCGTACTTATGAATTGGTAACTTATGCCTAGGTTGTAAAGTTTTTTCCAAAGTAGTGAGTGGGGTACAGTATCAAATGCCTTCCTTAGATCGACAAAAAAGACATATAGTTTTCCCCTCTTTTTTCTTAATGATAGTTGGATTAAAGTAGTTAGTGTAAATATGTGGTCAATACATGATCTTTCTTTTCTAAATCCCGCTTGGTTTTCGGGTATAACCCTTCTTCCTTCGACCCATTCCTCCAGTCGTGATCTTAGGATTGATGTGAAAAGCTTTGATACATTGCTAATCAGTGCAATACCTCGGTAGTTGGAGGGGCTGTTCTTATAACCATTTTTAAAGATTGGGTGTATAGTGGAATTAGTCCAAATTGCTGGGTATTTTCCAGTCGTCATAACACTATTGTAGAGTTGTTTCAACAGCAGTATGTACGAATCAGGGAGTGTTTTTAATACTTCATTGGGGATGCCATCGGGCCCGCATGCCTTGTTACTCCTCAAACCAGCTATCTCCTTGTATATGTCTGCATTGGTTATCTCCGAGTCCAATATAGGATCGTTCTGAGAAATCACATTATGTAAATTACAAATTCTCAAATTTTTCTCTGTAGTCATTAGTTCGCGGTAAAAGTTCAGCCAGTCCTGTATAGATATTTCTCCTTGGATTATAGATGTGCTTTTGTAGAGCGCAATAGTTTTCCAGAAGGTCTTTGAGTCTTTAGCATTTCTGAGTATTTCCTGTTTTTCATTATCAAAGCCTTTCCTTTTTAGATCCAATAAAGCGAGATATTTCTTTCTGGAAGAAGCATAACATTCTCTGTCTTCCAATCTATTTGTTTTACGATATTTCTTCAGACTTTCTTTTGCCAGTTTTTTCATATCATAGCAGTCCTTATCGAACCACGGCTTAGATTTCCTGGGGCCGCCCTTAATTGAGTAGGTTATTTTTGCAGATGACATTGCTTCCAAAATTCGCTGATTGAAAGTGTATACAAGGTCATCGGAGGCTGGTATGTTTTTTTCCCGCAATTCTTCCAGTTTCATTTTAAACATTGCGAGTCCATCGGCTGACCATCTATATCTCGTAATATTATAATCTTCCCGTTTGGTTTTTTTCTCATTGAAGTTTTGGCCTTTTATCGTTAAAACCAAAGGATGGTGGTCTGAGTACAGTTGGTCATCGACTTTGAAGTCCAGTAAAATTTGTAGTGAACCCTGTGAGAGTATGCAATAGTCAATAGTTGAAGAGCCTCTTTCGGATATGTATGTAAAATCTCCATCTTTATCACCTCTAGATCTTCCATTAACTATTGTCAAAGAATTATCTTCCAGGAAATCAAGAAGTTTATTAGACAGAGATGATATTATATGATCTTTAGCCCTTCTTTCCGATGTTAGGGGGAGCTGGAAATTAAGTGGATTGTGTAGTCCTCCCAACTTCCCAGTTCTGATGTTTAAATCTCCAAGTAAAATAATTTCTTTTCCATCTGCTATTTGCTTTTGAATGTATGTAAACAGTTTATCTAAGTAAAATAATTATATATTTGTTTTACAAAATTAATTTTTATTTGGGATTTGGATATTAATATATTATCATAGTTTTGGGTTAATTTATCAGTATTCAACTGGGAGTGTTTTTATATGCAATTTAGAATTATATTAGTTTTATAAGCTATCTCTAAACCATTATAATTTATCATATATGTAAATACAGCCTTCTCCACGCTGACGAGCGCCAACAGCGCGAAACGCATTCGTGGATGGCTTTTCTTGATTTATCAAGAAATTGGGTTGGCCAAATATCACGGAGCAAGCTAAATAAACGTTTAGTTTATTTTTGCTCCACTAGATGGCGCTCTGCCATCTAAAAAGCACATGTGCTCGTGGTCAGGAGATGCCTTCTTTATTTTTAATATCAACACCTGACCCACTTATCTTTTATTTTTTTCTATTGTTTTTTCATATGTAAATTTGTAACCTGTTTTTATAAATATAAAGACAAAAATATATATTATAATTTCGAACAATATCTTACAATCTAATGATAAATATTTAATTTTAGTTTACTTTAAAAATTAAATTAAATCCAATTTACAATGAATAGATTCAATTAAAATATACTTTGATATCTTTTTATTACCAATAATAAAATAAAAACGTCATTTTGTACCTCGTAATTTGTTTTTATTATACAATATCTCTAAACCAATTTTAATAACAAATTAAATTATATCACTAGAGAGTCCGTATATTCTACTATATTTTGTATATAAACAAATTTATTAAAAATCCAACTAAAATATTATTATTATTTATTTATTACCAGTTGCGACAAGCTATATCCGATCTGGATAATTGCGCGTGAAACTATTTACAATAATTGTAGTAGAGCAGGTAACAGAATTATCAAAAGGAAAATAAACAATTAAGAAAAATATCATTAAATAAACATATACATTAAACAAATAGGCAACAACATAAGCAGATAGAAGAAATCGCAAGGTAGTTATTTACAATATGTTAAGCAATGATGGAAGTTGATTTAATGTAGTTGACATCATTATCAAATGAGAGAAAGAAAAAATTGTAAATTTTAATATCAAACACGACGATTTGACTAGCATGTCATAAGGAAATGCCGCCATTTGTAATATTAAAATAATGAAGAACTAAATTAAAAAAGGAAATGCGTGTGTGCCATAGTGAATATTGAAATATATGAACTTACTGCTGAATATGCATGCCATTGAATATTGGCGGTTGATTTGGAATGCATTAGTTTAAATGGAATATATTATAGTAGGGGAGAGAAATCGTAAATTAAAATTATACCCCTCGTTTAATTCCAATTGAACATTTTCTATCTTCATTGAATATATTAATGATTCTTTTTTTCAAATTTGACCACAGTTTCCTTACATAATATAAAATGGTGAAAATAAAATCGTCTGCTATTTTAATTGAAAGAGATATGATTAATTTAAATTTAAAATAGAGTAAAACAACTCACTTTAATTTTCTAAAGGGAGCCAGATATATTTTTCGAAAAATATGAAATTTAATTTAAAAATTATTTCCGTTTTTAATTTTAATTGAGCATTTTACTACTTTTCTAACTTCATTTAAAAATATATATGTTAATATATATATTTTTTTTAATTTGACCACACACGATTTCAACATTGCTTAAAATTGTCGTTGAATTATCGTCTGATATTTTAATTAAGAGATAGAATTAGCTTACATTTTTTTTAATTTAAACAACACTTGCATTTTTTTAAAGCCTCATATATTTTTCGTGATAAAAAAATAACTTTTAATTTAATAAATATCCCTTCGTTTAATTTCTATTAGACATTTCGTTCCTTTATATATATATGCATTTAATAAAGTAATGGCTCTTTTTTTAACACCGCGATTTCTACATAGCATAAATTTGTTTTAGATTATCCTTTGATATTTTAAATAAGGATTAGTTGGAAGATCTCGGAACTAGCTCCGAGGTTTGCTAACCTAGTTTCTGTTGTTGTCATGTCCAATGAAGAGCCTCAGATGTCTCCATACATCTCTATCACAGCAGCAGCAATGTTCACTATCTAGGGTGTGTAAAGCTGCTGCTCTGGGTCTATGTCAAATTTCTGCAAGGCTGCGGCCATTTCTGGGCATAAGAATATGTGGGTAGGTGTTATTTCCACACCAGGACAGTTTTTGCATATCCTGTAGGTTCTTGTGTCATCTGGATGTATTGTCATTCCGGGGAGGGGGAGAGAAGTCCGACCACACCTCCTTACGGTCCCCCCTGGACCCTTGGAATATTCGACCAAATTCTGGTTCCTTTCCAAGGTGACTAACGTGGCAACCTCACCCATTTTACAATGAAGAGCAAAACCGATATCTCCCTAACCTGGTGTAAAATTAAATATAAAAATATAAACGGTAGCAATGCGTTATTATTATTTTTTTATTCTTAAAAAGTGCGAGCTTTCGGATCTTTATAATCCCCTTTCACAGGCATCTCTCATCAGGCATCATCTCAGATGCCTGTGGAAAAATTATAGAGATCCGAAAGCTCCCACTTTTTAAGAATAAAAAAACGCATTTTGCTACCTTTACATTTTATACTTTAAAGCAATTTTCTCTTCTAGTGTAAAATGTTTGCTAACCATTATGAGGTTAGAGAAGGTTAGGCTTAGTTGCGGTTATGTTCAGTTATTTCATCCAAGTCTACGTGAAGCCAGTTCAGCTAATCAGAATAATGTCCGAGAAAAAATATATAGCGATAGAATTGTTTAACTTTCATAAAGCGTTAGAATAGAACAAGGTAATCTCTAAGAACTAAAATTACAGAACAATTTCCTTCCATAGTTAATTTGTATAGTTATGTTGAACTAGACGAATGGCCCGGGCAACGCCCGGGTTTTACCCGAGTGCGAATATATTTTAAAAACGTTGTCTTGGGTGGTCGCTATAGACAGGGTGGTCTGTATAGACAGGTGTATGTATCACACAGCTGATAACAGGGTTGTCTAGAGTGGCCGCTATAGACAGGGTGGTCTGTATAGACAGGTGTATGTATCACACTGCTGATAACAGGGTTGCCTAAAGTGACCGCTATAGACAGGGTGGTCTGTATAGACAGGTGAATGTAACACACTGATGATAACAGGGTTGCCTAAAGTGACCGCTATAGACAGGGTGGACTGTATAGACAGGTGGATGTATCACACAGCTGATAACAGGGTTGTCTAGAGTGGCCGCTATAGACAGGTGTATGTATCACACAGCTGATAACAGGGTTATCTAGAATGGCCGCTATATACAGGGTGGTCTGTAAAGACAGGTGGATGTATCACACAGCTGATAACAGGGTTGTCTAGAGTGGTCGCTATAGGCAGGGTGGTCAGTGGTCGCTATAGACAGGGTGGTCTGTATAGACAGGTGGATGTAACACACTGCTGATAACAGGGTTGTCTAGAATGGCCGCTATAGACAGGTGTATGTATCACACAGCTGATAACAGGGTTGTCTAGAGGGGGGCAGGGAGGACACGTGTTCGCCGGCAGCCAATGGGCGCGCATTCTATCCGTGAGCTTCAGACAGAATAAGGCAATTATATATATAGATACTTTGATTTCCTTTTCATTTTCCCTTATCTCCTTTGTTTATTTTTTTTCCTTTTCTCAATGAAAATGATGTATGGCGAATCCTTACAGGACGGAAATGTCCTAATAAAGTTGTTGTTGTTCACTTATTATTCGCTTTAGGTTAGGTTTAGTAAATCAGTATGCTAGTTTCTCCGTAGACTATTCTTTTAAAGAGATTATTGGTAAAAGATGATGTGCTATAAATATATTAGATTTTATAAGATACAAAAAGGTAAACATTTCTATTTAAAGTACAGTTGATTAATTCTAACCTTTTTAATTCCAAAACGACTTTAATATAAATTTTGGTTCCTAGAATTTCCTATGAATAGAATTTCCGTTTTATAATTAGAATCTTTGGATAAATAGAAATTTGTTTTGGTTTCTTAGGCTTCGAAATAACCGAGTGTATCAATATTTTAAAAATACACCAATACCTCGCTTTGCGTCGTTTCGTTTTGCGTTTTTTTTCGAAGTTGCGTCGCTACTTAATTTTTACTGATTTTCACAGTGCGTCGTTAGATTTTCGAAGTTGCGTTGTTTTGGATTCGAGTCTTTATTTTATTTTTTTTTCCCTAAAATATGGCAACACCTTTGTTTTTTTTTTATTGCGCCAATTTATTTTCACTTTGCGTCGTTTCAATTTGCGTCGTGTTTTTTTTTTGGAACGTAACCCCGACGCAAAGCGAGGTATGGGTGTATATTTACAACTTGTAATTACTCCTTATTTGAAACGTATAAATCGTGTTTATACAATTATATTATAGATAGTAGATTAAACTGGCGAAACCCTCCCAAAGCCCTCCCAATATTATTTCATCGCAGTAAGGACAATAGAAAAGTTTGATTTGTGTGAAAAAGAAACATTGGTGTTTAAATAATTTTAATTCTTATATGAAGATGTCACCTTATTACTTTATATTAATATAGTATTATTGTTTTATGATGCATTGAGGGTTCACCACTGATGAGCCAGGCCCTCCAATTAATTTTCCCATTACAGTAAGGACAGTAAAAAGGTTTGATTTGTGTAAAAAAGAAACATTGGTGTTTAAATAATTCTAATTCTTATATATAGATGTCACCTTATTACTTTATATTAATATAGTATTATTGTTTTATGATGCATTGAGGGTTTGCCACTGATGAGCCAGGCCCCCCAATTAATTTTCCCATTGCAGTAAGGGGGAATTAGAAATTGTTTAATTTGTCAAAGAATCATACGCGTCTATAATAGTTTAGAATTTATATACAATTATATTGTTTTATTTTTTTTATTGTAAACTCTCTTAATATGATAATATTTACTCTATAATATGCCGAGCTATCTACTTATATAATTGCCTTATTCTGTCTGTGTGAAGTTCACTGTGTGAAGTTCACGGATAGATTTTGGTCAGAATGGATAAAAAAAAAGTGTCAAGGGATGGGAATCGAACCCACGACCTTCCGCTTACGGGGCAGATGCCATGACCACTAGGCTACCCTGGACATATTTTTCCGTTCATAAAGTTAATATAGTATTTTAATTAAAACATTTTAAAAACACACAGTTTGGAACGGGACGTTTCACAAGAGTGACATCCATGGCGCCAATTTATAATTGTAACGAATAGTATTTGAATTAAAACGTTTTTAAAATATATACGCACTCGGGTAAAACCCGGGCGTTGCCCGGGCCATTCGTCTAGTATATATATAATAGTAAAGAAGTAAGCAAAAATGTTAATGTAATCAAGAAAAACTCTTCCGAAAATAGTCAAATATCATTATTTTAGCTTCTACTTTCTTACTCACGATGGCAATGCAATTATTTTGAAAACATTTTATTTGGCCATTTTTAAATAATAAAACGATGGAGGACTTTTATTTATTTATTACCAAACACACGCTATATCCTATGTGGATATTTGTGTGTAAATGTTTAATCTATTTTATGTACATAGTTTTCAAATATATATATACATATTATTTATAGTTTTAGAGAGAGAGAGAGAAAGTTATTTAAATTTACATTTTAGAGCAATAAATTATACAAGAAATTATTTACACACATATTATCAAAAGTTTAATATTTCTTTAGAATTACAACCACTAAACCAATGGCACAAATATAGAACATTCCAAAACAATAAAAAAAAACTATACTAATTAAAACTGGGACAGTTAGATTCAAAATATATATAATCATATGAGTTTTTTTTTGGAGCAGTTTTTCCTAACAATAAATGTGCATAATTTCTAAAGAACTTTTAATATTCGTTTATAAATCGATATAAATAAAATATTATAATTTTTTTTTCACTCCTTAAAAAAAAAAAGAAAGCTTTTAATAGACAATTTTAATTCTTCAAACCTGTGGAAAAATGATTCTCGCTTTAAGCCTATATTTTAAATTGAAAATATACTAATTGTGAATTTTTTTTTATAATTTTAAAACCTTTCACACTCCATCCTAAATCCCTATATATATATATATATATATATATATATATATATATATATATATATATATATATATATATATATATATATATATATATATATATATATATAAGTCAGTGTATGTGTGTTTGTTCCTATGTCGGCTATACACGTCCACAATACGTAACTAATCTGACTGAAATTTTAACAGTATATATAGTAGAAGCTGGAAAAACTTATAGTGAAAATTTCAGGTCTCTATCCCGAATATTATTCGAGTTATTTGCAAATTGCGTTGCAAATTTGCCTTTTCGCTCGCAAGCAGCGCCTCTAGCGGTGAAGATGGGAAGTAATATCAGCTGACCTAATGTACATGTAAAACGTGTTTTGACAGGACATAGAGAAAAATTTGGAAGAGATATTTATCGGAATTTTAGCCAATAAAAAATGAAATTGACAGGTTCTGGGGAAAAATAGTTGTTTTTTTAGTCAGAAAATGATGATGACAATATTGCTGTATCATGTTTGATTATCAGATACAAAATTATATCGGGAAAAATTCCAAAAAGCAGGGACCACGGGTGAAGCCAGTTCATTTTTAGTGTGCAGGAACAAAATTCTAACATAAAAAAATTCATTCGAGCAGAAAACAAAAGCCAGATCATCTTTCTATAAAAATATCGCTTCTCAGACACAAAGTTTGGAGCGGGACGTTTCACAAAAGTGACATCCACGGCGCCAATTTACAATTGTAACAAATAGTATTTGAATAAAAACATTTAATCGGGTAAAACCCGGGCGTTGCCCGGGTCATTTGGCTAGTATATATATATGTATAATGGGTATGTAAATATACAGAATTGAAATGTTGTTTTTATATAATTCTATCATATATATTCATTTAATGTTATCAAATTATAATTTCAGTAAGGGCAGTTGAAAATTGTTTTATTTTTAAAAGAATCATACGTATCGAAAATAGTTTAATTTTCTGATATATAAATCTAACTAAATTTTTTTATATTAATTTTTATAATACTTTTTGCAAACTAATAAACTTTTTTATAAAATAATTTAAAATATTAGAAAAATAAATACATACAAAATGTTATGTTCCACCGTTTACTTTCATAAATGTAGATATGTAATTTATATTGAGAAAATACAGTTCTTGTAATGTACGAGATTTGTAATATATTTGTGAAATGATCTAAAAAAAAAAAAAAGAGACAAAGGTCGCCTCTCCCGTCAAAATAGACGTCAAAACTGGATCAATAGAGGGCGTCTAGTTTTGACGTCTATTTTGACGGGAGAGGCGACCCTTGTCTCTTTAGATATATTTTAATATATACTTGACCACACTCACATGAGCATTTTAGATAGCAGACCGCCATCTAGTGGAACAGAAATCAACTAAACGTTGATTTAGTTTGATCAAGTTATTTGGTCAACCCATTTTCTTGATAAATCAAGAAAAGCCAACCCCCTACGCGTTTCGGGCTGTTGGCCCTCGTCAGCGTGGTGCAGACTGTACCTCTATGATCAAATATTTTTTGGTTCCAGAGGCTTCCTAAGAAATCAAGAAATGGGTATTTAAGGCCAAACTTGCGTATTTACGCTTTAAAAAGTGCAAAAATAATTTTAAAAAATACAAAATAAAAAAGGTCAGGAGTTGATATTAACAAATTAGGCATATCTTGACCACCAACATGAGTGTTATTCTAGATGGCAGAGAGAGAGAGAGAGAGCGCCATCTAGTGGAAAATAAATCAACTAAACGTTGATTTAGCCTGTTCCTTGATATTTGACCAACCCAATTTTTGAACCTTTTTTATTTTAAATTATTTTTCACACATATATAAGAAACCTATTGAATTAAGTCATTTGGTAACTATGCAAATATACGCAGATATGTAAACAAGGTGTAAATATATAAATGCATATATCCAGAAATAGGTATCAAAAGAAAGCACGGGTAGTAGGGTTAGTGTGTTGGAGAAGTTCCAAGCAATGGTTCGGCTGGTGTTAAGCCTGGATTACGCCATCGTTTGGTTTTAAAGTCGCCAGCGTGTACAAATCCTCTTTTGACAAAATCGAAGCTATTTTCTGAATATATTACCCGTTTTATTTTAAATATTATACTTTGATTATAGCCTCGGATTTTTCTATGCTAAATATTTTAAAATGCTTTTTTGAAAATAAATTGAAAGTGGGAAGTTTCAAAATAAGCCATTAATATTTTATCATTTTTATTTATTCTTTTATATGCTTATACATATATATAAGAATATTATAATATATATTTATTGTGAGGTATATTATCAATCATTTTTTGTTATCATAAACCTATAAATATATTTAAGTAAAAAGGCATATATTGGATCAAAATATATCATTTATTTTACCAATTTTCGTAATATAATTGTTCGAATAAAAGACACAAATCGATATTTACGGAAAAGCGATTGCTCAAAGCATATTATATATTTATAATTATATGTAATTCTGCTGTCCTAAAAGCTTATGTCCATAGTTCTTCTAAAATACCCATTCCAAGAGTCTAGCATCAGTATTACTATAAAAGGAAGTTCCAAAATTACAATATAACAGCGGTATGGTAGATTAAACTGGCGAAACCGCTGGGAAGGTTCACCACTGATGAGCCCTTCCTTTAATTTTTCAATTGCAGTAAGGGCAGTAGAAATTGTTTAATATCAAAAAGAATATTACGCGTCTAAAATAGTTTTGTAATTTGTGATATGCCTTTTTACTTAAAGATTTATTTGTGGATTGCTCTATTTTCAAAACGATTGTGTAGTTTTTTTAAAACATTAAAAATTCATTTTTATATATAACTTTTTTTAAAACTCCCTCTATTCGAATTTTACTCTATAAAAACATTATAACAGCATTTAAAACAAATTAGATTTGAAATATAAATTATATCGAATTATTTATTGGCTATGATATTTAGGAAAATATTACATATTTGTATAAGGTGTTATTTATAATTATTGTACAATTTTATGATATCATATTTGTGTAGTTTTTCTCTGATAATAAACTATTATGTATGGCACTTTGTGTATAGGATAATGTAACCTGGGTTAATTATATCTAGGGCACTATACACTCATAGACAAAACTTAAGGAAGTTGTACCTTTTAGCATGTATATCGGGATTGAGACAATAACTCTGAAAGATATTACAGTGACCTTTATTGAAGACACCCGAGATAACCAATATACACTCATAGACAAAACTTAAGGAAGTTGTACCTTTTAGCATGTATATCGGGATTGAGACAATAACTCTGAAAGATATTACAGTGACCTTTATTGAAGACACCCGAGATAACCAATATACACTCATAGACAAAACTTAAGGAAGTTGTACCTTTTACCATGTATATCGGGATTCAGACAATAACTCTGAAAGATATTACAGTGATCTTTATTGAAGACACACGAGATAACCAATATACACTCATTGACAAAACTTAAGGAAGTTGTACCTTTTACCTTGTATATCGGGATTGAGACAATAACTCTGAAAGATATTACAGTGACCTTTATTAAAGACACACGAGATAACCAATATACACTCATAGACAAAACTTAAGGAAGTTGTACCTTTTACCATGTATATCTGGATTGATACAATAACTCTGAAAGATATTACAGTGACCTTTATTAAAGACACACGAGATAACCAATATACACTCATAGACAAAACTTAAGGAAGTTGTACCTTTTACCATGTATATCGGTATTGAGACAATAACTCTGAAATATATTACTGTGACCTTTATTGAAGACACACGAGATAACCAAAGTGTGAACAAATTTGTCTCTGTCTCCTTAAAAAAAAATAGACGACTGGCAACATAAAAGACTTTCCACTTCCTTAAATTTTGTCCGTGAGTGTACAATCTTTAAAATATTCAGGGCAATAGGTGTCATTTTGAGAGTTTTGTTTTATTTTCATGTCCACCATTTAATTATATTGACAACTTCAATAAAATTTACAATTTGTCGAAGCTTTTATAAATAATTCTTGATTTATCAAGAAATTGGGTTGGCCAAATATCAGGGAACAGGCTAAATCAATGTTTAGTTGATTTCTGTTCCACCAGATGGCGCTCTCCCTTCTGAAAAGCACATGTGCTTCTGGTCAAGATATGCCATTTTTATTTTTTAATAAATAATTCTGTAATATACAGGTACCTTACATTGTGATTTTTTACTCTATGTCAATCAATATTATTGAAAACAAAAAGAGATTCAATAATTATTTTCAATTTTAAAATCGCAAAATTTGAAAACTTAAAAATATATATATATGTTAGACCTTAAAATTTGCTATTAAAAATATATTTTTAAAAAAGCTTTCATATTCCCAAAAGAGAGATTATACAATGAAAGTTCCAAACGATTTTGTTAAAAAAAAGTCAAATATTTCCCCATAAAAAAAAAAGCTTTCTTGATAAAGCTAATTGTAAATACAGGAAATGAAGATATGCCGTGTTTCAAAATGTTCCTACGTAATTTTTCTACGTACCAAACGAACATAATTATAATTGGAGTAAACAAGGGAAAAAGTCATTAGTAAGATATAAATATGTGTAAAAAAGCGGATGATACCCTAGGGGTATAATTCCTGGTAGATAATAAGGCATTAAATTGGCGCAGAAGACAAAACCAACCAATGAAATCAACAAATGTTTGGAGATAATTAACCCTTAGCCGCCTTGGGGATTGCAGACGTACTTTTTTGGCGGGAAAAATTTCTTTGAATTTCGCTTTGTGAAAATTTAACCTGTCTTGAACAATTTCTATGAATTGCTTTATCTATACGTCCTCTTGCTTTTTTTTTAATAAAACAACATGATTCGAAAATTTTCTTTATTTTTTAATGTTTTCTGATTAATGAAGGTTGTTTATTTTTTTCTTTTTGTACTTTTTTAAAATATAAATTTACATAACGTAGCCTCAATCTGTATAAAGTAGTTAGTTATCTTCTCTAAGATTTTAACACACTCTTATAAACATTTCTAAAAAGATAGTTTAATTCTATATTTAGTGCAAAAAAATAATTCCAAAATTAAATGAGATTTCGAAAATTTGAAAACTTATAAATTTGAAAATTTTGATTTTGAATATAATTTTGAATGCCTTAAACTTTGCTATTCTAGAAAAGGTTTTACGATATTTCATAGTTGTAACATCTATACCAATATATACATTTTTAAATTTAAAAGCCAAGGTCGAAATTAACAATTTTATGACCATAATCTGTGTTAAAACTATTTTACCGTTCTTTTACTTTGTACGTAGAATGAAAAACTTAGGTGAAGGGAGACAAGCAAGATATCGACATGGTCGGGGAAACTCCCAGCTGCGAGCCCCAGGACAAAGGTCAGCAGATGGCCCGGGGAGAAAAGTCAAGTGGATGTCTGGAATTTGGTTTTTTTTGTTCTGCAAGTCCCGGGACAGCCCGCCATGTGGCGTCTTTTTTTCTCTGAGTTAGTTGGAAGCAGCGGACCAGGCGGAGCAGACGCACCATGAGTTAGCAGCAGCGGCCCAGGCGGGGCAGACGCGCCTGGGGAGTATCCCATGAGCAGCGTCTCGTGGACGGAAAGAACGTCTTGGAGTATCCCACGAGCAGCGTCTCGTGGACGGAAAGAACGTCTTGGAGTATCCCACGAGCAGCGTCTCGTGGACGGAAAGAACGTCTTGGAGTATCCCACGAGCAGCGTCTCGTGGACGGAAAGAACGTCTTGGAGTATCCCACGAGCAGCGTCTCGTGGACGGAGAGAACGTCTTGGAGTATCCCACGAGCAGCGTCTCGTGGACGGAGAGAACGTCTAGGAGTATCCCATGAGCAGCGTCTCGTGGACGGAGAGAACGTCTTGGAGTATCCCACGAGCAGCGTCTCGTGGACGGAGAGAACGTCTTGGAGTATCCCACGAGCAGCGTCTCGTGGACGGAAAGAACGTCTTGGACGGAAAGAACGTCTTGGACATCGCACAACGCGCGACAAAGTGGAAACCAAGTCAAACCAGCGACGGCGTTGACACTCGAGGTACTGTACAACGCTCGACACCCCCCTCTGACATTTGTTTTTATCTCCCTTCCCTAAGACTACTTTAATTTTACTTTAATTTTTTGCTTAACCTTTTTTTATCTTGTTTTTATGCATAATTCTTTACATATATAAGTATAATAGTTTTTATCCCTTTTGTTTTTAATCTTTAAAATAAATCCTTTTATTATACTGTGTTTCTGTGCATTTATTTCCCCCATTGTTTTTCCTTTCAGTCGATCACCATTTATTTTTTTTTAAACGAACACAGAACATTTTGGTGAGCCGGACGTGATCGATTTAAAGGAAATATGGAGGAAATGGATGCAATTAAAAAGCGCAGAAAAGCCATAAGAGGTACTTTCACTAGAATTATTAATGAAATAAATGGGGAATTTGAAAAGTCTCAAATTGATAGGAATGATATTTATTCTAAGTTTAATAGACTAGAGTCTTATTACACGAAACTTGTAGATCTAAACGAAAAATATCAGGCTTTATTGGTAGTGAAAGAAGGGATTACAGAGGAAAGTATTGATAAGGAATGGCAAGAATGCGATAAATATGAAATGGAAAAGTTTGATATTCAACAGAAAGTCAGTGTACTACGGAATCCCGATAAAGAAGAAACAATCCCGATTGCTAGCGAGGACACTGTAATAAATGTGAAATTACCAGAGTTAGCCCTAAAAAGCTATGACGGCTCTCTGGAAGGTTGGTTGCCTTGGTGGGCGCAGTTTTCGAAAATTCACGAAAATAAGAATTTATCCGATAGCGACCGGTTTTTATATTTGCGTCAAGCAATTGTACCAAATTCAGAAGCCTATCGTGTTGTAGCAAGCTATCCCGTTACAGGCGCCAACTATGTTTTGGCGGTACAAGCCCTACAGGAGCGATTCGGTGACCCGAATATACTGACAGAACTGTATGTCAGACGTCTATTGAATTCGGTTATATCTAATGTAAAGAAAGAAAATAGAAATTTGAGCAGTCTGTACGACGAACTGAGCAGTCACCTACGGTCGTTAGAGACACTGGGCATTGATCCCCAGTTGTCGGGTATCTTTTTATACCCTCTTGTCGAGTCTTCATTACCTTCGGATATTTTGAAAATATGGCACAGGCATCCTTCTTCGGGTTATGGTATAGAGTTAGCAAAACGGGAAGAGTCAGATAAAGGGGTTGGAGGAGCTAAAGAAAGGCTCAGGTTATTATTGGACTTTCTAAAAGCCGAAGTAAGGAGAGCTCAACGGCTGAAATTTGTGGAAAAAGGCTTTAAGCAAGAAGAATTAGCCTGCCGAGTGCAGAGGAAGTATTAGCCTGCCGAGTAGCAGAGGAAGAATTAGCCTGCCGAGAGCAGAGGAAGTATTAGCCTGCCGAGTGCAGAGGAAGTATTAGCCTGCCGAGTAGCAGAGGAAGAATTAGCCTGCCGAGTAGCAGAGGAAGAATTAGCCTGCCGAGTAGCAGAGGAAGAATTAGCCTGCCGGGTAGCAGAGGAAGAATTAGCCTGCCGAGTGCAGAGGAAGTATTAGCCTGCCGAGTAGCAGAGGAAGTGGGAGAGCCTGCAGATCGGAAAATAAGCTAAAGAAGCTCAAGGTTTAAAGGAGCTCAAAAAGCCCTTTGTTAAAGGTTTAAAGGAGCTCAAGAAGCCCTTTGTTAAAGGTTAAAAATAGCTCAGTGAAGCTCAAGGTTTAAAAGAGCTCAAAAAGCCCTTTGTTAAAGGTTTAAAGGAGCTCAAGAAGCCCTTTGTTAAAGGTTAAAAAGAGCTCAGTGAAGCTCAAGGTTTAAAGGAGTTCAAAAGGCCGCAATTGAAATTATGGACAGGGCTAAAATGGACTTACGAGAGTGGGAATATTCTCTGGAGGAAAACCCTGAAAAGGGGACTTGTACAAAAATATTGGGTGTTGTTTGGAATAAAATGGAAGATTCATTAAAATGCGAACTCCCTGACAATTTGAGTCTTCAACCCAAATTAACGAAAAGGTTGGTACTGTCCATGGTTCAGCGGATATTTGATCCACTTGGATTTTGCGCTCCAGTATTCTTACCACCAAAGTTGTTACTGCAGCGATCATGGGGACTGAAACTAGGTTGGGATACACCACTACCCGAAAGTATGGCCCAGGAATTTCGAACCTGGTTGGATCAAATAAAATTAATAGAGTTAATAAAGATACCGAGATATATGTGGAATGATCTCATTTTCCCTACAGAAGTTCATATCTTTTGTGACGCTAGTCAAATAGGCTATGGAGCTGTAGCCTATTTAAGGAGCGAAACGGGACGAGAAAATACTCTAACTTTGATTTGGAGCAAAGTCAGATTAGCTCCTATGAAGAGTATTACGATCCCTCGCTTGAAATTAATGGCCATGGTACTAGGAGCTAGACTAGCCAATGCAATCCAAGCTGCCTTGAAGAGAAAATGTGAAACAACTCTTTGGTCTGACTCTACTACCGCGCTAAGTTGGATAAAGAAAGAAATTGAGTGGAGAGTTTTCGTGAGAAACCGAGTCAGAGAAATACAGGCCACTACCAATTTGAACGATTGGAGGTTCGTTCCTAGTCAGTTGAACCCGGCCGATCTTCTGTCTCGAGGTTGCCCTCCAAGCCAGTTTGTGCAAAGCAGATGGTGGGAGGGCCCCGAATGGTTGTAAAAACCTAAAGAATTCTGGCCCAATTCAGAGTTTTCGATGAATCCAAAAGAAATAAAGGTTGAAGAAAACATTATGAAAACCAACATTAATTTGAACATCTATTATAAAGACTGGTTACTGACAAGGAGGTCTAATTACTCTCTCAACATAAGGGTAATGTCCTATGTTTTAAGATTTTTAAGGAAACTTAAAAAACAGTCAACTGAAACAGGACCTTTGAAAGTTTCAGAAATAGACTTGGCAGAAAAAAAGCTTATCCGAATGATTCAGGAGAAAGTCTCCATAGAGAAATCGAATGCAACCAAGAGTTTTAAAATATTAAAAAACACTGACGGACTTTGGTGTGTAGAAAGCAAACTTTTACATGGACAGGTCCCAGAAGAATTTAAAACTCCTATCATTCTACCAGGCGACCATCCCTTCGTAGAGCAACTTATATGGGAAGTGCACCTGAAGAATGGACATGTAGGGGTGCAATTCATTTTATCAAAGCTGAGAGAGAAATTTTGGATAATCAGGGGAAGGAAAACGATAAAGAAAATTATCAGTAAGTGCATTGCTTGCAAGAGACTTAAAGAAAAGTCTCTGCAAAGACCAATGGCAGCTTTGCCAGAAAACAGGATTGGACTAGAATTGAAAGGGAAACCTCAATTAAAAGGATACAATGGATTTTTATCCCTCCTTCTGCTCCTTGGTGGGGAGGATTTTGGGAAAGAATGGTTAGGACAATAAAGGAAATGTTGATAAAGATGCTAGGTCACAGGAAGCTGAAATATGTACAACTGCAGACTGCCCTTTGTGAAATCGAATCTATCATTAATAATCGACCCCTCACTTATGTCTCTGAAGACGACAATGATCTAAAACCGTTAACTCCTAATGAGTTTTTACAAAATGGTCCAGAGTCTAGCTTTCCTGAATTTGAAAATTTAAAGCCAGAAATGTTGCACACTAGATACAGAGAGTTAGGTCAACTGAAGAGAGAATTAAAGCAGAGATTCTTAAAGGAATATTTAGGCGCGCTGATTCAGAAATCCGAAAATATTGATAGAAGACAGTTGAAAGTAGGAGACGTTGTACTGATCGGGCAAGAAAATCTTAAAAGAATGTTTTGGCCTAAAGGGCGAATAGTAAATCTCATTCCAGGTAAAGATGGAATAGTGAGAGTGGCCCATGTTAAAACATCCACAGGAACCTTGATCAGGGCTCTACAACGCTTACACCCTCTTGAAATATCCTCGAATGTTGAGATGATTCAAAAGGACAATTCAAATACCGAACCCCAATCTGAAGCATATTTAGGAAATAGGCCCAATATTGAATCCAGGGACTCTAGAAATAGATATGGTAGGGTAATCAGAAAACCTGCGAGGTATGACTCGAAGGACTAGTGAAAGTACCTGCAGAAAAAAAAAAAAAAGTGTAATATGTGTATTCTTTTATGTGTATTTTATGTAATGTAATAGGCATATCTACTCTTGTGTGTATTGTGTATATATATGCTCTTTTGTCTTATATTTAATTTTGACTTCTTTCAGAGCAAAATTTTGTGGGAGAATGTTAAAACTATTTTACCGTTCTTTTACTTTGTACGTAGAATGAAAAACTTAGGTGAAGGGAGACAAGCAAGATATCGACATGGTCGGGGAAACTCCCAGCTGCGAGCCCCAGGACAAAGGTCAGCAGATGGCCCGGGGAGAAAAGTCAAGTGGATGTCTGGAATTTGGTTTTTTTTGTTCTGCAAGTCCCGGGACAGCCCGCCATGTGGCGTCTTTTTTTCTCTGAGTTAGTTGGAAGCAGCGGACCAGGCGGAGCAGACGCACCATGAGTTAGCAGCAGCGGCCCAGGCGGGGCAGACGCGCCTGGGGAGTATCCCATGAGCAGCGTCTCGTGGACGGAAAGAACGTCTTGGAGTATCCCACGAGCAGCGTCTCGTGGACGGAAAGAACGTCTTGGAGTATCCCACGAGCAGCGTCTCGTGGACGGAAAGAACGTCTTGGAGTATCCCACGAGCAGCGTCTCGTGGACGGAAAGAACGTCTTGGAGTATCCCACGAGCAGCGTCTCGTGGACGGAGAGAACGTCTTGGAGTATCCCACGAGCAGCGTCTCGTGGACGGAGAGAACGTCTAGGAGTATCCCATGAGCAGCGTCTCGTGGACGGAGAGAACGTCTTGGAGTATCCCACGAGCAGCGTCTCGTGGACGGAGAGAACGTCTTGGAGTATCCCACGAGCAGCGTCTCGTGGACGGAAAGAACGTCTTGGACGGAAAGAACGTCTTGGACATCGCACAACGCGCGACAAAGTGGAAACCAAGTCAAACCAGCGACGGCGTTGACACTCGAGGTACTGTACAACGCTCGACACCCCCCTCTGACATTTGTTTTTATCTCCCTTCCCTAAGACTACTTTAATTTTACTTTAATTTTTTGCTTAACCTTTTTTTATCTTGTTTTTATGCATAATTCTTTACATATATAAGTATAATAGTTTTTATCCCTTTTGTTTTTAATCTTTAAAATAAATCCTTTTATTATACTGTGTTTCTGTGCATTTATTTCCCCCATTGTTTTTCCTTTCAGTCGATCACCATTTATTTTTTTTTAAACGAACACAGAACAATCTGTAACAATTTATTTTTGTTTATTGTAAATGACCACATGGAATCCATGGTTTCCTATTATGGACTTCAATGGCGATCATTCGACCTGTGAATTAACAAATTTGAAGGTCAACGAGTTGAAACTATGCAAATTTTGATTATTATCATTTTTTCAAAATATATATTGTAACATATGCGTTTTTGTTGTATATATATATTTTAATTGATTAATTATTCCCACAGAGTATGTGTGTAAGATCACAAGTTAATAGATGCTATCCAAAAAAAAGTTCCTTTGTTTTAATATGAGTTTCTCTTTTATATTTTGTTCTCTCTCTTGTGAATCAATAAATATAATGTTTAATTAATATTTTCTTGATTTTAGTTTCATTAAAAATTCTAAGCAAAGTCAACAGTTTTTGGCAAATATTTAAACCTCTATAAACACCAGACAAACTTAAAGATGAAACAGCCGATACTATTCTTCTACTAATCACAAACTTTAGTTGCTATGAAAACTCAAATTAAAATAATAAAATCAAAATTATACAATGATAAATAAGTTGTTAAACAAAATACATAGCAGATTAAAAATTACTTTATTTCCTACAATTCCGCTTCCAACATTTTAAAATATATAACTAAATTTTAAAAACTAAATATAAAAACCTTTAAAAATAATAAAACCAAAAAGTAATAAATAAAAATAAAATAGAAAAATATAAATTTATAAATAAAATTACGACAATAAACAAAAAAAAAAGAATGCCAAAAAAAAAATTTTTTTTTAAAGCCAAACGAACCCATTTAAGCCTAAATAGACCCATTTTCCCGCCAAATTTATACACAAACACAATTGGTAACCCTGAAGAGAGAGGGGAAACGAATAATAAAACTGCAATAAGGCAAAAATAAAACCAATCTGTCAATGTATCCAGATGAGAGCACGGAAAAGCTACCTTCTTTTTGTTCCGTTTGGCTATTCTTGTGTCTGGTATTTTCTTCATTCAGCTAGAAGCTAGATTATTTCCTTTATCTAGGACGGACAGCGCAGGCCGCTCATTGGCTGGACAATGGCCAGCTTAGCGCCCTCTAACTTTTTCCTAGCAGACGATCAAATTTATTTGGACGCCATCTTTAAACCCTCTCTCTCTCATAATTTTATTTTTTATTATAGTTTACGATATATTTACTTAGTAGATAAAGTTCTTATTTTTGATGCGAATTTATCACCAATGTGTAAATAAAGTATTTTATAGGGTAAATTGATAGACAATCTTTTCATAAAATATCCTTTATATTTTAACGTTTTATAAAATATTCGTGTTTTTAAAGTTTTTTAAAAATAATATATAAATTATAAATATTTTTATATATAATAGATTATTTTGTGACCAACTATATAATAATTTTAATTAAAAAGGCATATATTGGATCAAAATATCATTTATTTTACCAATATTTCAGTTGGCTGAATGCCAACCTATATCATGGTATTATAACATATTTAATGTGTGTCAACAACAAACCCAGCGCCACATAACGTCAATAGAAATAAGTTTTAAAAATATTTTGTTATATTCAATGGGGAGAAAAATATAACAAAATATTTTTAAAAACTTAATTCTGTTGACGTTATGTGGCGCTGAGTTTGTTGTTGACACACATTAAATATGTTATGACACCTTGATAAAGGTTGGCATTCGGCCAACTGAAATATTGGTAAAATAAATGATATTTTGATCCAATATATGCCTTTTTAATTAAAGATTTATTTATGGATTGTGCTCTATTTTCAAAACTATTTTATATTAGAATATTATACCATATTATATTAATTAAAAAGTTTTTAAATATAGAGTTCTATTTAAAATATATATAACCAATTTTTAAATATTAATCTATGATATTTTTGTATTTTTTTTTTAAATAAAGAGAAAAAATAATTTATATATATTGAAATATTAAAAACAAAAGGGACATATCCTGACCAGGCTCACGTGAGATTTTCCAGAGCGCCATCTAGTGGAGCAAAAATAAACTAAACGTTTATTTAACTTGTTCCGTGATATTTGGCCAACCTAATTTCTTGATAAATCAAGAAAAGTCAACCACGTACACATTTCGGGCTGTTGGCCCTCGTCAGCGCGGTGCAGGCTGTACTTCTACGACCAAAATTTGATCCCAAGGCTTCCTAAGAAATCAAGAAATGGGTATTTAAGGCCAAATATATATATATATAAATGGAGATTTTGCCGGGAGGAAATTGATCAGACAAGAGACAAGGGTCGTCTCTATTTTGACGGGAGAGGGGAACATTGTCTCTTTATATATAAAAGTATATATAAGCCAAGGATATGCCTCTTATGTTTTTGAATTATCAACACCTGACCTATTTTATATTTTTTATTGTTTTTTTCTTATTCAAATATATTGTAACAAAGTATTTATTAATTTTATTATTTTTAATAACAGAGTGGTCATTTTTATGTTTATACTAGCCGAATGACCCGGGCAACGCCCGTGTTTTACCCGATTGAATGTTTTGATTCAAATACTATTTGTTACAATTATAAATTGGCGCCTTAATTAATTGCATATGTTAGTTAATAACTATAGCCTATGTGCTTTATCTGTCTATGTACTGTTGGCTTCCGTAGGAGTCTCTTACTGGGAAAAAGAGAGGATTCCATTTGGTTATTATCTAATATATGCATTTATTTAGGGAGCGACCCGCTCCAACACAATAGTTACATAAATAGCGAGTGGGGGGGGGGCAAAGGTGGCCTGACCGTAGCCAACCAATAGGAGGGCGCCATTCCAAAAAGAAAGCAAACGGTGAGAGAGAGAGAGATGGCTGATTAGGAGATGAGGAAAGACGCTCGTAACTGTATATAGAATTTTGCTACTCTGTAAATTTCCTTTGTGGCTTATCTTTTGTTTACCATTCATAGTTTGTTCTTGCCTGAAATAAATTGTTGTCTCATCCCGAAGTTGGTCTTCCCTAATTTTCCACGTGGCAATATATACAAAAAAAAATATATATAAGAAAAATAATTTGATATATATATATTTCAAAATATATTATATATGTATTCGTACTCTATATATAAATATATTATTACACCAAATGAATATTTTGGCACACAATAAAGCAGTAATATGTAAAAAAAGGTTTAGAAACTAATGAAGTATATTTAAACTATTTTCAATAGAGCTATCTATTTCAGAGGTTTGTTGTGTTGAAAAGGAAGGAAATTAAGGGAATGAATTAGTAACAAACGACCTGATTGGAATGCTCTGCTGCTGCTAAAGAAAATAAACAAAATTTAGAGCGACGAGAATTCAAAGTTTTGAAGTCCTCTCCATTCCTAAATTTACTCCCAACTTGTACAATTAAGTTTGTCTTTAAGTTAAACATGGAGTTTAACTTGTCTTTTTACTGTCTAGGTAAATATCTTCTTCTATCGTTTGGTTTAGAATTTCGTCGTATGCTTCTCTTTCTTTTTTGGATACAATAATATTTTTTACCTTTAGAACAGAAAAAAGTCTTTTGAAATGGTTGTTAGGTGGATTTTACCGATAGAGAGATAATTGTGTTTAAAATTGGGACATGTTCTTGTTCAAAATTGTATCCATATAGTCAATAAAAATTGATTCGATGGACAATAGAATATTTTAATTTATGTGAGATTTAAGCCCATTTTGCGATTATTTTCGAACACGAAAATATTAATTGGCTTTGCTTAATTTGAGTTAATATTTCATAAAAATAATTCATTGTATCAAATTTTAAAAAATCAGACTTCCGGGGGAGATAAGTCTATTTTAATTTTTTTTTAAGGTCAAAAATATAGAAGACATTTATTTCCCGAAGCTTGGTATTTTCGCCTTTATATTAATTGGCTTCATTTATCTTTATGATGTCTCTTTTATTTAAGACTTATTTAGTTTAAGAAAAGAAAAAAAAAAGGTATCTCCTTATCGTGCAACTGAAAGTTTCTGATTGCTTGCGCCATCTATCAGAATAAATATCAACTTATTCGTTAATTTTTAATTATTCCAGAATTATAACCAAATACTCATATTTGGCCAATTCTGAAATAATAATTAAAAAAAACCGAATAGTTGATATTTATTCCGATAGATGGCGCAAGCTATCAGCAACTTTTAGTTGCACGATAAGGAGATGCTTTTTTTTTCTTAATTTATTAATCTTATCCAAGCACAATTTCACATTTGTACTATTTTTTTCACATTATTTAGATATCATTCGACCAGCCCGTATATATATTTTCAAAAATTGTTTATAACACACAAAAAAAATTGTAATATATTTTCTCCCCCTTTCAATATCATTAATATTTAAAATATGTAAAAATTAATTTATATATATAAAAATAGTATTTATCATCAATTTATTATCGTGATACTCCTGTTGAAGGACTGAAAAGTCCGAAAGCTTGAAAATTAAAAATTTAAACAAGAAACTTAACCCTGGAAGCTTTATTTATTTTTATAATAATATTCAGTTTAGTTAAGGAAATAGTGAAGTAATAGTTAACACATATATATATATATATATGTAGTATTCCAAGAGAAACGAGGTGATAACTAAGAGTAGATTACATTCGCGGGTTTAAAATTGAATTGGATTCGAATCAAAGCTACGAAAAATCCAATTTGTAAATTGAGGCCAAAACTTCCATTTGAACCTCAAAAATTGCCATCGACTTGGAGGCAAATTTTTTATTTTTATTTTTCAAAAGAAAAAATGTTTGAAAAAAAAATTGAGTTTAATCTTTGTTTAATACTTGAAAAATTGTATTGGCTCAATTTGCATAAACTCCATTGTATATGTAAATATGCGATCGAATGAAATAAAAGAGTTTTTTTTTTGTGTGTGGATGAAATATTCTTTAAAATATTTTATTTGTTTTTATTTATATATATATTTTTATATATTTACATATTGTCATAGGTAATTCATGTATATTACTGGGTAAAAAAATAAAATTAAAATTTGTTATGTATTTATTGCGAAACAATATTTGCTACATATAGAAATGTGTAGATGATTGTTGCATAGCCAGCTGTCTTTCTCTGTAGAAAATAGGTACTTGGGCCAGTTAAAAGTGGGTTATATTCATGTAAAAATGAGAGAAAGTGGAAAATATTTGATATCGCCGGTCAAATGTTTTTTTCTAAGGAGACGGGCAATTTTGTTTACACTTGGCTATCTCGTATGTCTTCAATTAAGGTCACTGTAATATCTTTCCGAGTTATTGTCTGAATCCCGATATACATGCTAAGAGGTACAACTTCCTTATGTTTGGTCCATGCGTGTATTCACACTTGGTTATCTCGTGTGACTTCAATAAAGGTCGCTGTAATATCTTTCAGAGTTATTGTCTGAATCTCGATATACATGCTAAAAGGTACAACTTTCTTAAGTTTTGTTCATGAGTGTATTCACACTTGGTTATCTCGTGTGTCTTCAATAAAGTTCGCTGTAATATCTTTCAGAGTTATTGTCTGAATCCCGATATACATGCTAAAAGGTACAACTTCCTTAAGTTTTGTTCATGAGTGTATTCACACTTGGTTATCTCGTGTGTCTTCAATAAAGGTCACTGTAATATCTTTCAGAGTTATTGTCTGAATCTCGATATACATGCTGAAAGGTATAACTTCCTTTAGTTTTGTACATGAGTGTATTCACACTTGGTTATCTCGTGTATCTTCAATAAAGGTCGCTGTAATATCTTTCAGAGTTATTGTCTGAATCCCGATATACATGCTAAAAGGTATTAAGTTTTGTCCATGAGTGTATATTGGTTATCTTGTGTGTTTTCAATAAAGGTCACTATAATATCTTTCAGAGTTATTGTCTGAATCCCGATATACCTGCTAAAAGGTACAACTTCCTTAAGTTTTGTCCACGAGTGTGACCTGGGATCAAAAGTATCAAGAGAATGTGCTGAAGTATGCGTGATCTTATACATTTGTCTGTGCCACATTCTATACTGGTGATTCACAGAACGGTACGGTGTGTTAAAGACCAACTCGCTACAATATCCTAAAAGATAGAGTGTACCCAATAGCGCGTCCATATTCCAATAATGAATGAAACACAAAGCAATTTCCTAACGACACAAGTTCCCCCTATAATCATGTCTTTCCGAATACGTGGGTGTTAAAAAAAGATGTGCAAAAGGGTTAAAATTGTTGGCACGTTCCCTAATTGGGAAACCTCCAAAGTCTCTCGGGAGACAAACTCATTTTCTTAATTTGCATACCTTCCGAGTTGAGTCATCGGTTGCCATGTGTCATCTTCCGGGAACACAACCTTTGTTACATATGTCGCGGTAAGTATTTGCTTAGGGTCGTTCACGGTACATCTGTGTCCCCCGGCACACTGATTGGTTCGTATGGGGGGTCTGGGCAATATGCAACAACGGATCGACAATTGTGTGTGGATAATATATTTCTAACAGATTTTATGCGATATGCAAATAAATGCAGTAATGGATTGAAAAGTTCGGCTAATATATTTTCAACATGGCCTGTAGTTATCCAATATTGCAATATACAATGTGGAAAATCTGGAGTTAAATATAACATTTAATGAATATATTTCAACATGCCTTTTAGTTTATAGGCAATATGCAAATAAATAGGTACAATAATGGATTGACACGTTTGATTAATATGTTTTAACCTGTCTTGTAGATTTTTATGTGGTAGAGAACAATGTGCAATTTAGAAATATATGGGTCGAAACGTTTGGCTATTACATTTTTAACAGGGTCTGTGCATAGTGAACAATATGCAATGCGGATATATGTAAACGTTCAATTAATGTATTTTAAACATACCTTTTAGTTTGTGAACAATATGCAATTAAGTAAGAAAAGGATAGAAACGTTTGATAAATATATTTTCTATGCATATGCGAATATTTGAAGAAAAAAAAGTTTGGAAGAAGCATAATTTATAAGCGGAAGAGCCTTATTCGATACACTTATGCGTGAAAAATAAGTGCATGCGGGTATCTAGATTTCTATAAAAACTGGGTCCTGAAAAGAGATTTATAAATAAACGAGGAAGGACTGGAAGGTATTACAAGGCTACTGGACGGTGTCAGAACCCCCGTAGCCGATGTAAGATTTGTGGGAGGGCATGGGCTGGGAGGATGTCAACATTGGTCCACTCCAGATATCCTGAAGGTGGGTTGGACGGCCCATGTAGGTTTCCAAGGGGAAGATGGCTCTCTGATGTCCCTTTCGGTGACATCTGCTACACCTAACTTCGTAGGTAATGTAGGATGTGTAGACTCTCCTTTGGAGATGATCACCATGGCTGGTGAGGCTGCCAGCTTGGCAAGGAGCTGGTGGAGTTTCCGTCGTTCTTTCAGAAAAACGAAGGTCTCCTTGTTGCCGATGGTCCAGGTGTAGCGACTGCTGGAGACAATTTCTGTGTCAGGAAGACTAACCTGCAGTAGGGCCGCAGCGCCGCGACGACGTTTACGTCCATATAGCAAGCGAGAGAGAGTTCCTACTACAATATTTTCCGCACATTTCCTATATGGAAAATCTTTCAGGAGGGTGGTTTCAACAGTGAGGCCCTCCTCAACCAAGTCGACGCTGGTTCAGACCGACCATATCTGGTCGGACATTTTCATCAGCTGATATACCTTGCCCGGCATCTGTTCCAGCGTCCTCATATATTGGACTGAATAGAAGTCCGCGCTCCACACTCGAAAAAGCAGAAATGGTCGAATGTCGAGAGTGTCGACCTAGCCTTTACTAACTTGCTGCTCTTTGGTACTTCTGACTTGTGTGTCAGCATCTCTTTCCTTCTTTGGTGATTGACGCGGCCCTGTTGCGGTGGTGTCAGCAATAGGGATCTTCGTAAGATTTATCAATGGAGTCAACGTTCTTTTTGAAGCCTTTTTAGGGTCTTTATTACTAACGAAGATAAACTACATTTCCGAAGCTTCCACTTGATCGTTCCAATTTGCATATGTTTTGTTTGTTGCAGGGGAAAAATTTGAATCTTCGCGCCTCGTTTCTTTTCCTGGTAACTTATTTTTCACCAAGAAACTTTAAGAATTTGCCGATATCTCGGACATTTCTCGGTCGTTTTGAACAGAATTTGGCTCATCGTAAATATCTTAACCTGAGCTCTCCGCCAATATAACATATTGGTTATGCAACTCCATTTCTCGCGTTTCTATCCCGGAAGAACACAATGCTCACGCTCGAAAGGCCGAGAGAGAACTTCTTCCAAGAATATCGCACTCCTAACATCTTAAATTTAATATACAAATTCGTTTCTCAATGCAACCACTGAGCTAAAAAACCAATGTGCGCTGATTGGCCAATGATCTCAACGCTGTTCGGATGATTAAGGTTACCTAGTAGTAAAGAAGAAATCAATAAGTGAAGAAAATGGACACCTTATATGCTTATATAAACATTAAAGCGTATTTTCAATTAAAAATGCATATATTGGATTTTAAAAATAATTTATTTACAATAAAAACGACAACTTTTGTCAAGTTAAAACATCGTATTTATTTTATGTGAACAATATTATTTTGTTTTACCTTGATAAAGGTTGGCGTTCAGCCAACTGATATATTGGTAATTAAATTATTTTATGATCCAATATATGTCTTTTTAATTAAATATTTATTAATAGAATGCTCAATTTTTAAAACTAATGCATATGATATAATATATTCATATGTAAATAGATTTTGCTCTGTTATGTAACATTTTAAATATATTTTTTATCAATAAATATTTATTTATTTCTACTTAGTAGTCCTGACTACTAAAAAAGATATGATGTACTTACAAGTAACTCTTTACTATGATAATCATGGCCTTGGTACCACGTCCACCTATTAGATAAAAGGGAGGTTCCCGAAAAGTATTTTCCTTACCAAATAACAAATTGCCAAGTGTTGAATTAATGTTAGGAATGTGTGCTCTGATTGGTCCGTTCGCTGCCAACAGATCGTTGTTGATTGGTCGGATGATAACTGTTCAGACGACAAATTTGCATATCTGTAATCCCGCCAAAATTGAATCCATGTTTGTATTGACACAGTAAGTTTAATCCTCCAATTAGAAGTTTCAATTAGGTCTCCTGTGACACACGGCAACGAAAACCGTTCAATTTCTGCTCTATTATTGATTTTTTTACGTTCTCGTTTTAACCTAATCGAATGTGAAGTTTTTTACATTTTAGTGACGGTTGTTAAGTAACTGTAACATTAACAAACACACATAATATATGTAAATCTTCTTCTTTCTTATCTCCACTCAATCATATTAAGGTATCAAGCTTGTAAAGCTTGTTGATGGTGTTTGCCACATCATGATTAATGCGTGTATTTTTAAAATTATTTATAATAATATTTTTAATATATTTAAAATTCAAATTATATATTTATTTATTTTTATAAAACAGATTATTACTATAAAATATTATGTACAATAAAAACATTTGTATTTTGATACACTGATTACCCAACCTGCTTTAAACTTTGATATCTATATATATAAAAATGAATGTTTGTATGTTTGTTGGTTGGTTGGTTTGTATGTCCGGTATACAAATTCGCAGTAGTTCACTAATTCAAACCAAAATTTCAATACATAGGTAAAAAATAACGAGGATGACGATAGGCTATTTTAAAAAATATATAAATCAATTATTAAAACTATATATTCAAATTATTCTAAATAGCTCATCTAGAACGCGGTGGAATCTGATGGCGGGGCGCGCCCATTGGACGGCCTGCGACACGTGGCTTCCCTGTGCGCGCGCATGCGCCGGGAAGGCACTCGCACGCCGGCAGCCGACGGGAGCTGTCGCTTGCTCGCCGGGAGTCAACGGGCGCGCGCATGCGCCGGGAAGCCACTCGCCCGCCGGCAGCCGACGGGAGCGGTCGCTTGCTCGCCGGGAGTCAACGGGCGCCGACATTTACTCGCTGGCAGCCAACGGGCACATGTTTAATGTGTTTGAATAATACATTTAATCATGTAAACCCGGGCGTTGCCGGGCAACCCTAGGAAGCAAAATGTATACAAGGTGTAGACAAGATGAAGATATAGATGAAGATTAAAACGTTTTTAAAATATATTCGCACTCGGGTAAAACCCGGGCGTTGCCCGGGCCATTCGTCTAGTGATAAATAAAGAGATATTCTAGGTGCTACCTAAATTTATAGTTGTCTTATTATTGACTGGTTTAACCTTGTAGAATGGTTGAGACACGTTCTGGAAAGATGCAAGACACGTCTGAGGAGAGAATCAAGACTGAAGAATCTGCCAAACCGCAGCCCGGTGCAACAATATGTAAATGAAAATTTTAAGACTAAACTTTAAAAAAACACGAATGTTTCTCTTTTTAAATATAAAACAAACTTTTAAAAAATATTCGTTCTTTAATTCTTTCAATTCTTATACATAGAGGGCACGTTATCGTTTTATAATTAAACTTTAAAATGTTCACACAAAATAAGTTAAATGATTCAACGCACCTTTTTTATCAAATATATTTATTAGGAAATTTCGGGTTTTACTCTATTTCAACCTTTAGATAAAATGAATGGAAGATACATTGTATTTTATCATAGAATGTATCTTCCATTCATTTTATCTAAAGGTTGAGAAAGAGCAACACTCGAAAGCTTCTAATTAATATATTTTTGAAATATTTCGGTGGCATTTTATTTGAGAAATGAAAGCATTCAAAGCATGAATGTTTCTTTTAAGCACAAAACAAACTTCTACTGTTCTTACTTTAGTGAAATAATATTGGGAGAGCTTGGCTCATCAGTGGTGAACCCTCCCAGCGGTTTCGCCAATTTAATCTATCTTTCATTTATTATATATAGATAGCGCGTTATATATTGCCTTAGAATTCATTTATTTAATTTTATGTCAACATAGTATATTCCGCAATTTTGCTAAAATTTCAAAATTAAAAATGTTTAGATTTAATCGAATTTATTATACGCCGCTATAATTTACCATTAGAGAATCAGAAGAACTAATGTCAAAACGCTATAACACAAGGTAAAAATAACCTAAAACCAATAGGGTTTATAAATATAATCCTGAAATATAAAGATTTTGATTAAAAAATCCCAAATATAATGTGACAATAATAACAAACATTGTGTCAACATACACAAAGAGAGAAATTTCAATATTCGAACTCACGATCTTATAGTATCCGTTGCGCAATACAACCACTGAGATAAAACAACATTACACACTGATTGGCTAACATATTTTAAATTTGTTAATATGCATTATATTTGTAAATGTTTAGCTACCCGTTCTTCGGTTGAAAAATCGTGTATAAGAGACAAGGTTTCAATATAGCTTTATGTATGTATGTATCATATGTAAATATTTATATTTGCTTTTTATTCTTTAGGATAGGGCTTATATATATCAAGAGGAAATGGATTGATGGAAACTGTTCTGGAGAGTAAAAGGAATAGAAAGAGAAATGTACGAAGGGGATAGAATTTAACTGATGGAATGAATAGGAAGCTACGAAGAAATAAACGGGAAAGGTTCAAGATAGAGAAGTTTGGTGTCACTGGAGACCGGGAACTGCTCAAACAAAAAGAAACTAAGTGAGAATTCGATTGATTGACTGGATTGCAAGGTGTAAAATAACAAAGAGAAGAATTGAAGAAAGAGAAGTATGGAACCATTGGAGCCCAGGATCTGGACAAGAACAGAGAAGAAGAATTGGACTGATGGACTGGATGGGAAACTAAGAAGAAATAAAGAGAAGAACTCAAGATAGAGAAGTCACTGGAGACCTGGTGTTAGCCAACTTCTTCTTCTGGCTGGTTCTCTTTGCTCACTCTTCAACCTAAAGGTAGAGGCAGCGCCAAGGTCTTGTCCTAAAATGAAGCGGGCCCTACAAGCTCTAAACTAATGTGAAATGACCAGTCTCACAAAGCTACTTGACACAACATAACATTTATTTTCAAGCACACTATATATACAATCAAATATACACACGTGACCAGGCACTCATGGTCAAATATGATAAAACATTTACACAGATCAAAATAATAATAAAATAATCTCCAACATTCCTCCCCGAGTTGATGGGTACATCAATCTTCATCACTAGCCAACACGGCAGCCAGTTCTTTGGTCTGATGTTGAGCCAGATAGAAACGCGAACGCAACTGTCGTGCAGCTCCTACAAAATTTGTTCCTGATCACTATATAGCTGAGTGCAGTGCCCTCTTCGCACTACAAATCGCTTGAAGGCTGACATGATGGTGGGTGTAGAGGCATCTGTGACCAATTCAAGATGTACGGCTCGGGTTACACAGCACACAAATAGACAGATGTAGCCCTTTTTCCGTCTTTCGACCTCTACCCTTGGACATTCGAAGGTTCACAGGTCCAGCATAATCTACACCACTTATTGAGAAGGGTTTACCCGGTGTTAATCTCTCCTTGGGTAAATCACTCATTAGCTGGCCTTGAGTGACGCGATTGTCGACAGCATGTCACGCACTCTCGAATGCATCTCTTTTCATCTTATCTTTTGCTCTCAGAATCCAATACTTCTGTCTCAATGTGGACAGCATCAGGTGCACACTTCCGTGCAAAGTCCGCATATGAACCGCTTGAATAATTATCTGAGCTACCTTTCCTGATGAAGGCAATAGCGCAGGATGTTTTTGTTCATATGCCATAGATGGAGCCCATTTTAATCCACCGCCGACTCCAAGGATTCCTTGATCGTCGAGGATCGGTGTCAAACCATAAATCTTGCCCGTGCGCTTTACTGATCCTAGAGTGGTCAAACTTCTCATTTCTTCCTGAAATGCCGGCACTGAATTGCTTGAAGTATTCTCCCATGAGCATTTCTCAGTTCGGCTGGGCTTAAGTGCGACTGATATCGCTCCGCACTGTTGCGGCAGTTATGGCAATAACGCAACATCTAAGGCCACTTTTCGGATATATCCATTAAAGGTCGAGCTTATCTCTCCGATAGCCACCAAGAAAGGTGTTTCACTGATGGCATGAACACTCAGGAGCTCAATTTGAACTTGGTGCTCAAACACTGGAGGCATTCTAGGCCATTCTGTGGATTCCGCTGACAACCAGGTAGGTCCTGTCCACCAGATGGAAGACTGTTTCAGCTCGGACCCCAGAATTCCTCGCGAGGCAATATCCGCTGGTTTATCTCCTGTGGGAACACAGCGCCACTCCCTTATTTGTGGACAACTCTGAATCTCCGCGACACGATTGCCGATGAAAGTGGGGAGATCTCCAGACATAGTTCTTAACCAACTCTAGACTATGATAGAATCGGACCAACAGGTATCACTCTCCAGTTTGATATCCAACTCTTCCATTATATTTCACCAGTCCGGTCAGCAAAAGAGCTGCGCACAATTCTAGGCGTGGAACTGACATCTTCGGCATGGGAGCCAACTTAGTCTTTGATGCCAACAGTCCCACACTGACACCATCATCAGTGGGAATTCTTATCTAATCAGCTGCCGCATAGGTATCTTCGGAGGCATCACCGAATCCATGCAACTGCACTCCCTGGGTATTCTTTCCGAGACCCAACCAGCGGGGTATTCTCAAACTCCCCATTAAATTCAATTCCTTTATAATGGTTCATGTCTCAATCAATGATTCATCCATCGAATCATCCCAATGTAATTCCGTCATCCACAACCCTTGAACCATTATTTTTCCTGTTACAAGGACAGGTGCCAACCATCTCAAGGGATATTCTAACCTGGCGATGAATGAAAGCATTTCGCTCGTGGCAGTCGCCAATGTCTTTTCCAACGACTGAACTTCATATAAGAAACAGTCTTAACTTTGGATCCATCCCAAACCCAATGTCCTTATAACATTGGACTGTTCAAATGTAATCCCTTTTGCGCAATGTTCTCTCGCAAAGCTGCCCAAAATCGTCAGATCAATTTCTTTAGAATCTGTGGTCTCTAGGGCCTTGAAGGTGATTGAGGCCGGAGAGGGTTCGTTTCTTCCAATGTCTTCCTCTTCCAAGTCTATGCTGGATTCTTCTTTCTTCATGCAAGGTATTCTGGAAGATATGGCTTTAGGGCTCTTTGTTTGAGCTCCTACCTCTACATCGCTTGAAGCCCCCACTCCAGAACCCTCCACATCAAGAGGCTCTGAAGGTTGAGAATCCTCAAATGCAGACTTTTCGTCAGAATCTTCCACTGCAATTTCTGGAACCTCTTGAGAACCCTGAGCTTTACCTTTTGAAGAATCAGGATCTGATGCTAAGGCATCGTCTGCAGGCCTAGAGGTATCGTCTGAAGGCTCAGAGGTATCGTCTGCAGGCTTAGAGCAGTCATAGGACTCTGAAATCTTCTTTAGAGATCTCAAACCGCTCAATATAATAGTCCTATAATCTACAAGATTCGCAATCCTTTCCAGTCTAGCACCTTTACCAGACTTTTCTGAAGACTTGTCTCCTAAATTAAGACCTTTCGCCGGGGTAGGCACTTGCTCCTTTGGAGAACTGGCCGGAGTATAACATTGGCGTTATAACAGCTCCAGAAACAGTTTCCTTCGATACAAGTTGCATCTTATTGTTTGGAAGATATTTGCCAATTGAACCTTTTTCTATTGGTTCTCTCTTCACATAGGTGATCTGGATGGTACAACCCTGTCTAGAAAGCGCCTCACTTTCTCCAACCTTTGCATCATTGCACCATCAGTTGTCCATCTTTTTCTTCCAAAGAAATTTAAGGTAGTCCCAATCACTTTCCTTAATGGCGATCATCCGAAAATATCTTCTCAGGTCGGCCAAAACTCCGAATTTATTCTCCCGAAGTTTTATCCCTATCTCAGGGGTTCTTTTCAGCAGACTGGGTCTTCTCTTCAAGTATCGTTTCAACGAGAATCCGTTTCGTCCTCGACAGGAAGCGTCGTCAAATACTGGCCGTCTAGGCGTCGTCCTGGATCCACACCCAAATACAGGGCGATCAGGCAAATAGTATCCGGTTACTTTAAATTCCACATCTCCAGTTTGTCCTGCTTCCATCAATTTCCGCGATGCTGGAACTCTGACAACTCTTTCCTCAATATCATCAATGGACTCAGCTTCACCATCTGAAATCTCCACTTGATCATCGTCCTCAGCTACCGCTTTAGAATTGCTCACCGATTCATAACCTTTAACCGCAGTCTCAGAATCCCCTACTCCATTGTCCTTGGTTTCAGCTTCTGAGTCTTTCCCATTCTCTAAATCTGCGTCTTGCCTTTCCGCCACCTTTGAATCGGTACCTTGTTCTGCATCTAGCCCTTCTGCTACCTTTGAATCGGTACCTTGTTCTGCATCTAGCCTTTCTGCTACCTTTGAATCGGTACCTTGTTCTGCATCTAGCCTTTCTGCTACCTTTGAATCAATACCTTGTTCTGCATATAGCTTTTCTGCTACCTTTGAATCAGTACCTTGTTCTGCATATAGCAGCTCCACTTCTTCAGTGTTCTTTGCATCCATTCCTTTCTCTTCATCTGCTTCAACGGATTCTTTCTCAACTTCAGCCCTATGACTTTCGTCAACTTCTACAACAGACTTCTTCTTGACTTGAGCCTTTTCACCGTCTTCAGCAAAATGCCCTTTTACAAGTTGAGCCTTTTTACTTTCTTCAACGGCAATCTGCTTGGATGTCTCTTCTACCATTTGCTCGGATGATACCACAATCCCAGCATCTTCCTTAATAGAAGCTGGATCAACTCCTTTCATCAGGGTAACTCCGACAACACTTGGCTTCTCACTCATCTCGAATTCTAAACTGCTTCCATCGCAGATCTTCATATCCAATTTGGGCAGTCGGTAAACTCTTGTTCCAGGCAGCAAGCCCTTCTTTGAACTAGCACCATGGAGGGCTTCTGTATTTTTCCCCAGAGAGCCGAGGAAGTGGTTCATCATAATTCTAAGATCTATCCACCTCTCATAATACTGGCTCACTGTGTCCTTCTCCTCCTCTAGTTCCTTGTAATAAATTTCCTTGTCTTCTTGCATCAACTTCCAAATCAACTCATCTTCTTCCCGAAGATCTGCTATTCTAGTTTCGATGAGTGTATAGCTCGTTCTTATCACATCCTCAGAAGGAGTTTCTTCACTCAACTCATCTTCTGCCTTTTTAATCAATTTAGAAGTTTTTGTTCTTCGAACGGCTCTGCTTTTTAATGCTCGCTTCATTCTAGCCTTTTGATCTTAACTTAACCTTGTTTCCTTAACGCAGTATACCTCGGCCTTATCTTTTTTAATTCAATTTGCAAAACTTTCTTAAAACCTTATTTGCATAACTTCTTCTTTTGTTATGATCTTGCCTAAATTTGCATAGGCCTTCTTTTCTTGATTATCTTGCAGTTTCAACAAATTAAATTTCTTCTTTTAAAACTTTAACTTCTAATCAAGAGTGAGTTCTTCTTAATTTTTAGGCAACTTCTTAACCTCTTTAACTTTAGCCTACATCCGGATTTAGAGGGACCAAAATGTTAGCCAACTTCTTCTGGCTGGTTCTCTTTGCTCACTCTTCAACCTAAAGGTAGAGGCAGCGCCAAGGTCTTGTCCTAAAATGAAGCGGGCCCTACAAGCTCTAAACTAATGTGAAATGACCAGTCTCACAAAGCTACTTGACACAACATAACATTTATTTTCAAGCACACTATATATACAATCAAATATACACACGTGACCAGGCACTCATGGTCAAATATGATAAAACATTTACACAGATCAAAATAATAATAAATAATAAAATAATCTCCAACACCTGGACTCTCGCATAAGCAGAGAAACTGAAGAAGAAGAATTATACGCCGACTGATGGACTGGATGGGAAGCTATGAATAAACAAATAACTCAAGATAAAGAAGTATGGCGTCACTGGAGGCCAGGATCTCCGCAAGAGCAGAAGAACTGAAGAAAGAGGGCAATACGTCCAGTACATGATATTAGCACGATCTTGTTGCCATAGTAAAGGCCGAAGAGATCACAGAGAATCCTAAGGACTTCCTTGTACAGTCCAAGTAGGGTCACATCTCCCCAGTGATCTTTCTCAGCCCTGCTGGCTTGTCAACATTTATTTGTACGTGCTCCCACCGGACTCTGCAAACACGCCAATTCCCTGGGTATACTGAGAGATAAGGGGCCAACGCGATACTGCGGGAGGGGGCGTCGGTCCCCTGGGTAGGGGGATTGGCGAGCAAATAGCGCTACAATTGAGGCGAACACTCCCCCAGGCTTTTATCTTCATCTAATAGGACAGGACATGTTCTCTTCAATTACGGGTCTGCTGATGTTGCTCCTTAGGAAGGTTTCTCCTTGTTTTAAAATCCCTTCACACAATGGAATTGAGATTTAGTGCTATTAGAGGTTCGATTGTAGAAGATTTTCACCTGCTTCGTGTGTAAAGTTCCATTTTATCATCGTTTAGAGTTCTGAAATATCAGAAGCTTGGAATTAGTGATTGGAATTGTAAAGATCTCAAAGGCTTGATCAATGATTCCTTCCAAGTTTCCAGGATAATAGAATTTACAAAACCCTTCAGGTTTCCTGTAGGAATTCCTGTAGATTGGTGAATAAGTACTGTTTGTTAGAGAGTACTTTATTAAACAGTTCTGACAGAGCTATTATAAGGGGTTGCCTCAGGCTTCCTGTAAGAGTTCTTGATGGTTTGTTGATCAAGTCACAGGTTTTCTGTAAGAGTTCGATATTGCTTGATGGAGACAAATACAGGTTAATCAAGAATATCTACAATTTTGTGAAATGGAAAAGATTTTTATAGGAGTTCTCTAAGGCTTGATGAAAAGTAAAAGTTTCTTGTAATTTGATGAAAATTACAGGTCTCTTGTAGAAGTTATTTAGGGTTTGGTGAAAAGTATAGGTTTTTTAGGAATCATGTAGGGTGTTTGTACGGTTTTTTTAGGGTGTGGTGGAATGGAACACGTTTTTTTTTTGTTAAAAGATAGAGGCTTTTTGTAGGAACATTTTAGGGTATGATGAGAAATACACTCATGGACAAAACTTAAGAAAGTTCTATCTTTATATCGGGATACACTGACCTTTGTTGAAGACAAACACACGAGATAAACAAGTATGAACAAAAAATTGCCTCTGTCTCCTAAAAAAAATTGACGACTGGTTACATCAAAGACTTTTCACTCCTCAAGTTTTGTTCACGAGTGTATATAGATGTGGATTTTGACGGAAGAGGATAATGATCCCTATAAAAATAAAGATTGCCTCTCCCATCACAATAGACGGCCCTTAGGTTTGGCGTCTATTTTGACGGGAGAGGTGACACATAGGCACCCATTGGTGGAATGGAAATTAATAGCCTTCGCTATACTGATGGCCCCACACTGCTAACAGAGAACTAGAAAGACTTAAAGGAGATTATTGAGAAAGTTGAAAAAGAACTGAAATTTTTGACTTTAAAATTAAATGTCATCAACACCAAAATAATAACTACCGATAATAAACACAAGGTAATAAGACCAAATCCAAATAAATAAATAGTGTGTGACATTTCAGTAACAGCGTTGTTACCATCTTCAGACAAAAGTACTGAATGAGAAATTTTACCACAGTATGTTTTAAATAGCTACTGTTATCAAATGTGTAAATAAGATAACAGATAAGAAGAAGATATTTATCTGAGAAACACAGAATATTTTTCTTAGAATTAAAAGTGGAAAAAACCCAATTTTTTTTGTGTGTCTTATCAACTACCGATAATATAAATAGATTTGGAGCTCAACAAGAAAAATTGATATATTTGATCACTTTATATTCTTAGGATCCAAGATGAATAAGATGGGAGGTTGGTTAGAGGAAGTAAAAAGAAGAATAACACTAGGAACAGAGGGAATTAGACAAGATTATGAAAGATGAATACATTTCATTCAAGAAGAAGAAGAGGATTGTAGAGACCTTGGTATTCTCTATGGTCACTTATGGATGTGAGAGCTGGACTCTTAGTAAAGAAGAAAGAAAAAGAATTAAAGCCATTGAAATGTCAACATGAAGAAATCTACTTGAAGTGCCATGGACAGATAAAAAAAGGTATATTATCTTTCACTATGTTATCTTTAGTGAAATTAATCCTGGTAGCTCCCTTGAATCTCAAATATGTAAACAAAGACTGTTGTGTATTTAGGGTCACCTCGTCGTTGTTAATAAATTATTGTAACTCACATTAATGCTTCTATGTATGTATTTATTTAGACAACATTAATAGTATTTAATATATAGTAGTGTTATTATAGTATTATATTTAATATAGTAGTTAATAGTAACAAATTTAATCATAAAGTCTAACTAACGACGCGATCATTGTTTACCGAAGCCAGAAAACAAAAGATGTCTGAAAAATGATGATAAAAAGAATAATTATTTTGACCAGTCAATATTTAAATTATATATAATATTGACCAGTCATATGAAATATATATCAAAGACTAACCTACTTCAGGCACATATTGATAGAAAATGGTTTAGAAAAGATGTTGATGTTGGGAAAATTGAAGGAAGAGAGGAAGATCTGCAATGAGCTGGCTAGAAGAGGTCAAGAAAACTACTGGAAGGTCACTAGATGAGCTGAGAGTGGTGGTCACTGACAGATCAAATTGTGGAGAATATTTGTCACCATAGTGTCACCAAAAGTCAACTAACAACAAAACATGACTTAAATAGTTGCCTTCTGTTATTCAGATATTAAAAAATTTACATAACCAAATATATAAGAAATTTGCGATTTAAAAAAATAAAACTATTATTTATTTAAATAACCCAAGTTCCTGGAGCGTACAGAAGTCGCCAACTACCCGGGATGTCCTTCTGACCTAAGTCTTCTTGGATTTATATACAATGCCAGTGGAAGTCCAATTAATGAGGTGTCGCCAGGCAGATTTCTTTCTTGGGAGATTTTCTAGGGATGCTGGACATATGTTGGTGATACCTAGGAGAGTGGCTGTCTGGAATCTTTGGTATTGGAAGAAATATATATATATATTCGAAAAATCTCTTGGATTATAAATCATGCCCGTTGAAAAGCGAGAGTTCGAAAGCTCGCGGTGTATTTTTCATAATAAAAAAAAAGTTGCGTAAGGTTTTTTTTTCGAATATTTTTTTATATAATCAAATATGTAAGATAGCCATCTATCGGACCAAAAATCAGAAGCGTATGCAAATAGAGAAGTAAAATTTGAAGGAATATAAGTATTGGAAGAAAGTTATCGGCTTCCAATGTTCTTAGGAAGAGAATTAATTGTTCTAACGTTAGGAGAATTTAATCAGAAAAATCTCCCGTTTTTCCCCTTTCCTTTAATTCCTTTCTTTATTATGATAGCGTTTTCTGTGAGATTGGGCAGTGGATAATTAGAAAACGGTCATTCTATACTAATGAAGTTTTACACGGTAATATAAACATACTTAAATACTTCCTTTATAAGTACTTAGTTAATTATATGGGATAACGCGAAATCTATATGCAAAAATGGAAACAATTTAGCGCGATTTTCTTCCTAAATATTTGAATATTGATTCTTACTGAACTCTTAAATAATGTCTATAATTTCCTTAAATACAAGGTTGCCCCCAAAAGTTCGTAAACATTTGCAAAAAAAAAAAATTGAAATACTAATTGAAATTATTCACCGTTATGTATAATGTCTTTGTATTATGTATATAGTAAGTTATAATAAATTATAAAGGACTGCGGCGTATGATTATAAAACAACACTTAAAGTTTCACCGCATAAGTTTCTTTTTCTGTGAAAAAATCAATATTTATTTCAAAGAGAAATATTTATTATTTCTAACTTTTTTGGATGAAGTATGAAAGGGTGAAAATATGAAGAGTAATGGCCATTCATCCAAAAAAGTTAGAAATAGTAAATATTTCTCTTTTAAATAAATATTGATTTTTCACAGAAAAGAAACTTATGCGGTGAAACTTTAAGTAATGTATATAGTAAGTGTATTATGTATTATACTGGAGCTTCATCTATTATTTTTTTCTTCCTGTGGTGAATCTGTATAAGACCGGTGATCTTAATAAAGCTTTGTGTGTGTGTGTATTATGTATTATTATGTATTCGCCGTAATAATATTATTCTCTAAGTAATAAGAAAAACAACATTTTAAGAAAAACACGAACTTTTGGGACAACCATAACAGTCATGGAGACAAAACTTAAGGAAGTTGTACCTTTTACCATGTATATCGGGATACAGACAATAACTCTGAAAGATATTACAGTGACCTTTATTGAAGACATACGAGATAACCAATATACACTCATAGACAAAACTTAAGGAAGTTGTACCTTTCAGCATGTATATCGGGATTCAGACAATAACTCTGAAAGATATTACAGTGTCCTTTGTTGAAGACAACACGAGATAACCAATATACACTCATGGACAAAACTTAAGGAAGTTGTACCTTTTAACATGTATATCGGGATTCAGACAATAACTCAGAAAGATATTACAGTGACCTTTATTGAAGACATACGTGATAACCAAGTGTGAACAAAATTACCACTGTCTTCTTCTTCTTCAAAAAAAAAAAAAAACACCAGTCGACCGACGATATCAAAGACTTTCCACTTCCTTAAGTTTTGTTCATGAGTGAAGTATCTCTAAGTAGAATATCTCTGCAGTACTGGCTACATAAACAGAGAGAAAGACCATCTCAATACAATAGTAGAGCAGGGTGTCAGTGGAAGGATGATCTAAACCGTTGGTTTTCAAACCGTTACGACCCGGGTTCGATTCCCGCATTGGAGACTTTTTTTATGATTAAAAATAAAATGCTCCAATGGCCCCCGATTCTTGCAAAAGTCCAACCCCATCAGTGAGTGCAAGTAACCAAACGGGGCTCTGGCACATTTGTAAATGCAAAGTCGAACTGCTTTTCACATGTGTAGACATGTGGTGCACTTACAGTAAAAACAGACGCCTACTTCTACCCACCATGATTATGATGGCCTGTACCACGTGTACTAGGGATAAGTAAAAAAAAAAAAAATAGTAGAGCAGCATGGTAGTTTAAAGAGGCCAAATCGTTGGAAGGGTTCACCATGGAGATAAAATCCAGAACTTCCTTAATATGATCCTCATTACAGTGAAGGGACATTTTAGAGAATTGTTTTATTTGTAAAATAATAAAAACAATCGTTCTGAATATATTTTCTATTTCTGAAAACATATTTAGACATTTAATTAAAAAGGCATATATTGGATCAAAATATCATTTATTTTGCCAATATTTCAGTTGGCTGAACGCCAACCTTTATCAAGGTATTATAACATTTTAAAGTGTGTCAATAACTAAACTTAATATGTTATAACACCTTGATAAAGGTTGGCGTTCAGCCAACTGAAATATTGGTAAAATAAATGATATTTTGATCCAATATGCGTCTTTTTTAATTAAAGATTTATTTATGGATTGCCTCTATTTTCAAAATATCTAGATATCTAAAATCCTTCCATTAAAAGTCAGATATAAAAATAGAAAGTTAATTTCTACTCTAGAAAGGTGTAATTCACATCAAACTATATAAATAATTAATGATTATCACTGTAAATAATATATTTAAGGGTTTTAAAACCAGCTTAGATCAATTTAGTTCATTTAATATATGAATTCAGCTATATATATACATTTATTGCTTTCTAAAGAAGCCTCTAGGAACAAAATTTGGTCGTAGAGGTACAGTTTGCACCACGCTGACGAGGGCCAACAGCCCGAAACGCGTACATAGTTGGCATTTTTTCATTTATCAAGAAAATGGATTGGCCAAATATCATGGAACAAGTTGCATCAATCTTTAGTTGATTTTTGTTCCACTAGATGGCGCTCTGCTATCTAAAATTCTCATATGAGCGGTCAGGATATGCCTATTTTGTTTTTAAATACATAAATTTGCATAATTTTGTTTGTAAAATAAGTTATTCTGTTTTTAATGCTTTCGACCACGGGCCAAGGTGTATAAATGTTGTTTAAATAAAGTGTGTATGTGTCTCATAGTGTTGGCGTGTTGGATTGATAGGAATACACGAGGTAGGCAGCAACAGAGTGAAGCCTTATTAAGGAACAAAAATACAGTCCTCAAGAAATTAAGGAGCTACCATGTTATATTTTTTCTCTTTAAGACTCTGGCCATGCGTTCAGAGCCAACACAAAGTATCTAAATATATAAGTATTTAAATAATATTATACAAAACATCACATTACTATACAAATATATAATTCCTATATTCTCTTTGAACGTATGTGATAGAGATAAACATATAAAAATATCATCTTGGAAATTCTAAATACACGCATAAATACAAAAATATATTAAAATATTTCCTAAAATTTATAAAGTGATACACAATTAAACACGAAAAATCATTGAATAATTCCTATGAAGAAAGAGTTTTGACCAATGACCTAGGGGCCAACAATCAGAAGAATATTATGTGTGATGAATTGGTCCAAGCGCGAAGAATGGGAATCAATCAATTGGCAAGTGATTGGGCGATAGATTCTGATCGTTTGGTCCACTATTAGTGGATGATCAATGGCGTCTGGCAACACGTCTTACTGTTATTAATTGTTTTAACCAAACTTTTTTACTGAGAATATATTCTTCATAGCTATCTGTTTGGAAACCTGTTTATTTACTACTTTTCTTATTATAATCTGTGGGCCGGTAGGTGAGTTGTGTAAACCATTTGTTTTCGGCAGCTATGACCTGGGTTCGAATCCCGCTTTGGACACTTTTTTTTCTGATTAAACAAAAATTGCTTCAATAGAATCCGATTCTTGGAAAGGTTCAATCTCACCAGTTAGTACATAAGTAACTAAACGGGGCTCTAACAAAGTTGTAAATGCAAAAGTCGAAATGCGCACTTTCCACATGTGTAGTACCTTTTTTTCTGATTAAACAAAAATTGCTTCAATAGAATCCGATTCTTGGAAAGGTTCAATCTCACCAGTGAGTACATAAGTAACTAAACGGAGCTCTGACAAAGTTGTGAATGCAAAAGTCGAAATGCGCACTTTCCACATGTGTAGTACTTTTTTCTGATTAGACATAAATTGCTTCAATAGAATCCGATTCTTGGAAAAGTCCAATCTCACCAGTGAGTAAATAAGTAACTAAACGGGGTTCTGACAAAGTTTTAAATGGAAAAGTCGAAATGCGCACTTTCCTCTTTTGTAGTACCTTTTTTCTGATTAAACAAAAATTGCTTCAATAGATTCCGATTCTTGGAAAAGTTTAATCTCACCAGTGAATACACAAGTAACTAAACGGGGCTCTGACAAAGTTTTAAGTGTAAAAGTCGAAATGCGCACTTTCCACATTTGTAGCACTTTTTTCTGATTAGACATAAATTGCTCCAATAGAATCCGATTCTTGGAAAGGTTCAATCTCACCAGTGAGTACATAAGTAACTAAACGGGGCTCGGACAAAGTTGTAAGTGAAAAAGTCGAACTGCGCACTTTCCACATGTTTAGTACTTTTTTTCTGATTAAACAAAAATTGCTCCAATAGAATCCGATTCTTGGAAAGGTCCAACCTCAACAGTGAGTACATAAGTAACTAAACGGAGCTCTGACAAAGTTGTAAGTGTAAAAGTCAAAATGCGCACTTTCCTCATTTGTAGTCCTTTTTTCTGATTAAACAAAAATTGCTCCAATAGACTCCGTTTCTTGGAAAGGTCCAACCTCAACAGTGAGTACATAAGTAACTAAACGGAGCTCTGACAAAGTTGTAAGTGTAAAAGTCAAAATGCGCACTTTCCTCATTTGTAGTCTTTTTTTCTGATTAAACAAAAATTGCTTCAATAGACTCCGATTCTTGGAAAGGTCCAACCTCAACAGTGAGTACATAAGTAACTAAACGGAGCTCTGACAAAGTTGTAAGTGTAAAAGTCAAAATGCGCACTTTCCTCATTTGTAGTCCTTTTTTCTGATTAAACAAAAATTGCTTTAATAGACTCCGATTCTTGGAAAGGTCCAACCTCAACAGTGAGTACATAAGTAACTAAACGGAGCTCTGACAAAGTTGTAAATGTAAAAGTCGAATTGCGCACTTTCCACATGTCTGTTTTTCTGATTAAACAAAAATTGCTCCAATAGACTCCGTTTCTTGGAAAATTCCAATCTCACCAGTGATTACACAAGTAACTAAACGGGGCTCTGACAAAGTTGTAAGTGTAAAAGTCGAACTGCGCACTTTCCACATTTGTAGTACTTTTTTCTGATTAGACATAAATTGCTTCAATGAACTCCGATTCTTGGAAAATTTCAATCTCACCAGTGAGTACACAAGTAACTAAACGGGGCTCGGACAAAGTTGTAAGTGTAAAAGTCGGATTGCGCCCCTTCCACAAGTGTAGTACTTTTTTCTGATTAAACAAAAATTGCTCCAATAGATTCCGATTCTTGGAAAAGAACAATCTCACCAGTGAGTACACAAGTAACTAAACGGGGCTCGGACAAAGTTGTAAGTGTAAAAGTCGAAATGCGCACTTTCCACATGTCTGTTTTTCCGATTAAACAAAAATTGCTCCAATAGATTCCGATTCTTGGAAAAGTTTAATCTCACCAGTGAGTACATAAGTAACTAAACGGATCTCTGACAAAGTTGTAAATGGAAAAGTCGAACTGCGCACTTTCCACACATGTGTAGATATATGGTTGCGCGTACAGTAAAATCATGTAAGTGAAAAAGTCGAACTGCGCACTTTCCACACATGTGTAGATATATGGTTGCGCGTACAGTAAAATCTTGTAAGTGAAAAAGTCGAACTGCGCACTTTCCACACATGTGTAGATATATGGTTGCGCGTACAGTAAAATAATGTAAGTGAAAAAGTCGAACGGCTTTCCACATGTGTAGACATGTTATTCACTTACAGTAAAAATCACTCGTCAACCCATCAAGATTATCAAGGTCTGTACCATGTGTACTAGGGATCATAAAATTAAACCAAATTTTGTCTTTGTGTATATACTCTATCTTATGAGAACTTTGTTAAGTTTAGAACTATTCGTACAATAATTTACAAAACACTACTAATCCATCGTGTAAATATTTAATCATATATATGTAAATAATACTATCACAGCACAATAGTCCTTTGGACTTCGTGCTTTTGTAACAATAAATAAATAAAATTAAAGTTAACATATCAGGATTTCCGGGAATAAGTTTCTTACAAAAGATTTTAATTCACGAATCTCTCTAGCTTTCGGGCACGGAAGAAACTTAACCCCGGAAGACTGATCTTTCAATTTTTCTATTGAAACAAAGGATTTTATTATATTTTACTAATAATAAAATTATTTTTTTATTCACATACCTTACAAAGATAGGGTCTAAAAAATTAGAGAATTCTAAAATATCACAAGTGACAAAGTGGTATATATCTAAAGAAAACTCCTATCAGTATTAATAAACGACACTCTCATCTCAAGGGGCTTAAATTCCCTTTTTTGATAGAAGTTTTTGCGTCTATTTTGACGTGAGAGGTGACCTTCCCTTTCATTGATCAATAACCTCCCTGAATATTTTCCATCAGTATTTCGGTAATTTAAATATTCTAGTCACACGGCAAGCTAAACACCTCTTTGGTAGATTCTGAATACTTGACGGATCTTACTTAAATCTGTAGGATTGTTGCGTGATGTGTTGGTGTGGCTTGTGGAAAGGCCGCTGATAAAATTTATAATTAAAATTAATTTATTTAAAGCCAGAAATGTAAAAATAGAAAAGAAGCAACGGTTGAAGTAACGGCCGCCGGAGTTAGCCTAGATGTTTACCGCGTCAGTGGCCAGAGTCTCTAATGACGTCCCGCGCGCATGCGTAGTCAGGTTGGCGCCCGCGGATGCCGAGGCCGTCCTAGTTCGGCTCGCTGAGGCAAAGTGTAGTCGCCACAAATCAAATCTCACCCTGGACTGATTAAGGCCATTATACCGAAACCCTCCAGGCGGGCGCTCAGAATTTGACAAATTGGGTGTTGTCACCGACCCAAGTCTGCTAGTTTGTAGAGACAATCAATGGATTTCGAATATTTTTGTGTCTATTTTGACAGGAGAGGTGTCTTTCCTTTTTTTATTGCCTCTGTTTATTATTCTCTAAGACAGTAAGAGTGGAAGTAGGTCATGTTAATCATGTAGCGCTTTTATTCTTCATCTTTTTATCAGCCACATGCTTCAAAGTCTATCCAAAAGAATAATTATATTTTATCTGTGAAATATGGGAATTTTGAATATAAATTACACCTCTCCTGTCAAAATATGTGCAAACACTCTGCGAAATCCGTTGATTCTCTTTACAAATTAGCAGATTCAGGTCAGTTACAACACCAGATTTAACAAATTCTGAGCGCCTGCCTGGAGAATTTCGGAAGAATGGCCTTCGTCAGTCCAGGGTGGGATATATATATATATATATATGAAAAAACGAAAGAAAAAATAAAAGATAAAAATATCAGGTGTTGAAATCAATATTAAAAATGGCATATCCTGACCAGGAGCACATGTGATTTATCAAGAAATTGGGTTGGCCAAATATAAGGGAACAGGCTAAATCAATGTTTAGTTGATTTCTGTTCCACCAGATGGCGCTCTGCCTTCTGTAAAGCACATGTGCTCCTGGTCAGGATATGCCATTTTTAATATTGATTTCAACACCTGATCTTTTTATCTTTTATTTTTTTATTTCGTATTTTAATATATATATATATGGTAATTTAAACCAACAACCCTATATTGTATAATACTTATAACAAGATTGTCATGTTGTATATAGAAACACATCTGTAAATAATTATGCGCATGATTGACATGTGTCATTGCATCACCATATGTAATGTACCTTGTACAAACTGAGGATAAATAAATAAAACTATGTAATAGATTAAGAGCTGAATTAAAGCAATATATTGAGAAGTTCAAAAACGTCTAAAATCGAGAGAGAAATCCGACAACCTTAAAAAGGAATGTGGCAGCCCGTTGCCATTAAGGTCAAAGGGTGCAGAATGCCGCAGACGTTCAAAGTCCAAATTCTCACATCCCCCCCCCCCCCTCCTCGGGAATGGTATATAAAAAACCTCGGTTTTAGCCCAACTTAGACAGTCACTTCACCGTCGGCGTGAGCCCTTGTTGGTTGTAGCCAGGTCCACCTCATCGATCATGTAAAACAGTAAGAATTATTTTTATCTCCATCTTGCTCTTGGCTCGACTCCTATCTGTTCATGGAACTTTCCTACTACAACTGTGTCTCTTCGTTTTGTGTGTGTGGACATTCCCAAGCTTTCCACTCTGCCTCGACCACGACTGCCTGTACTCTGTGAGAACTGTTAAAGGTCCTACAAGGTGCAGAGAGGTACTGGAAAACACTCCACGCCCTGACTGTCCCTCTCGGTTACTACAGGTTTGACTCTCGGTTACCACAGCTATAGCGAGAGTCGACAGGATACCTCATCATCACAGATAAGTCGACAGGACCTTATCACATATATACGTATATACTAAAATACATATAAATCATTCATTCGCATATTTTATTTTTACTTTCTCTATAAAGGTGTGATATACTAAGGTTGAGAAATGGAAAATGGAGTTTTATTTAGGATAGTAAATCTTTCATATTTAAGATATTATATATTTAAAATGGGGCATTTTTCTATTTTACAGTCTTGTAACTTTTCATACGATTCTGACAATTTACTCTTTTCTTCTTTTTCAGGAGATTGTTCATTAACATTTTCTTTCGGGAGTTTTTCTACTGCCTTTGTCTTCCCTGCAAGTTCTGCGAAAGACGGACCTTCTAAACCTTGCTGAAGAAAGTTTTGAGGAATTTCATAAGACGGTTTATCCGTTATTTCAGACGAAATTTCATGTTTTTCTTTATCTTTCTCTTTAAACAAGGGTGTTTCAACACTTTCAACAGTTTCATCTAAACAAAGAATGCATTCGTGTAATTCTTCTTTATTAAATTCATCATGCAAATTTGTTATATCCATCTTTGATTCAAATTTTTGGACATCTAATGTTGGTTGTTCTGTTTTGTTGATCGTTGATATTTCATCATCTACATTAATAGGTATCTCAACAAATTCTTCTTCTTTGATTTGATTTTGTTCGTAGACTTCTGGCATTTCTGTAAAAATCGCTTTTTCCAGAGGACCTTTTTCGATTGACATATTTTTATGAGGTTTTTCAATAATAGGCAATCTGCTACTGGCGGTAGATGCTATTGGACTTGTAATCTGGGATGGTAGAGCGTTTCTTTGTTCTTCTTCGTCGATGGGGATGGGGTAGTTGGGATCTACGCCGAAGAGCGTAGCAAGATTCTCTCCTAGGACATCGCAAACTTCAGCAATCTTACGTCCAATGGTCTTGACTATACTCGTCGATCCATCGGCTGAATCTGCTTCTGCAGTTATAGGTAGTTCATCTGCCTCATCTTCAGAAGACATTTCCATCAGTAGACCATCGCTGAAATGGATATATCTGGGAGAACTAGTCCGTTTTTCTTCTTCCATCTCGACAACTTTAATATCCAATCAGGAAAATTTTCAGGCAAGATTTCTGGTTTCGTTTCGCGTGATGAGCTTGAGCTTATACATGCTCGAGTTTTGAATGAAAGTGTTTATATTTGAGAACAAACCTTTTAGACAAAAATGGCTTTGTAGATGAACGTCTGAGAAAGAACGATGCCTGAAAGCTTACGTTTTTGAAATATTTTGAGTTGTTATTGAGAACATGAAAGAAGCCTTGGCTTCTTAATTTTTCTTCTTTTTTTTTTCAACATTTCGACGACTAGCTGTCGTTCTTATCAAGAAAATCTATTTTATTTTAACTTCCTTGAGCAGAAGGCCTTCAAAAATCGCCTAAATAAATAAAAGGAAATGTTAATAGGTCTCATCAACAATATTTCTAAATCCAACCTGCAAAATTGTGTTTTCTTTTCTATAAAATAAACCTTATTACTGAAAAATGTGAACTTTAATTACTTTGTAATAAAAAAAATAGGCAATTTTCAACCCATAAAATATTACAATGTCTTTGTGTGTGTTTGTTAACGTATAATTCCAAATTTTATTTTAGTATAGATATGAAAAAAATATATGCATTTGAAAGGGTTGAAAAGCGGCACCTGCGAATAAAAAAAGTTCTTTTCCTCGGTTTCAACACAAATTAATCAGGACAAAAACCATTATTTAATATAAAGTTTGTAAAATAATGGAAGGGTGAATTTCATTAGTGAAATAGCGCTTCTTCTAATAATAATGTATTGCATTTTGTTGGCATTCTTTATGCAGAAGAGACAAATTCATATCAAAGAATAAGCCGTCCCTGTACTGATGAGGGCCATAGCCTGAAACCATGGTATACTTGGTTAACTTTTCTGTCTGAATTTGCCAAAACTGGTGTTATGGATCTGATTCTGCGTAGTTTGAGCAAAGAAGATCTAAAAATGCGTTGTTTTAATGAATTTCAAAAGGAGATGTGCTCCTTTTTTGGAATATGAATATAATCCTTCCTCAAATTTACATATGCATATAAGTGCGAAAAATGGCGCCTCTTTTTAAATTGATGAAAACAATTTTGTTCATCGTCTTAGAGGGATAAATGTATAAATTCAGTGTTTAGTGAATACACCAGCGTCTTTGGTAAATTCTGACAAAAGCCATCAACCTGTATACCGTTGTCACTATGTCCTTCATCGGTACAGGGGACGGCTTCAATTTGATAACATCCTACAAGAGGAATCAAGAAATTTGTTGCATCTAGAAAATTGATATGATAGAACCGTTCTCTAAGGATTTAATAAATTTTAATATTTTAATATACTTAGATGGCGTCAGATTCTGACGTTTATTTTGACGGGAGAGGCGACCATTGCTTCCATACCTAAAATTATATCCATTATTCCTGTAGAAGGGCAGCTTACGCCCGAAAGCTTGAATTTATTTTTCAAATAAAGAAACTTATCCTTTTTGAATCTTTTCGTTATTATAGAAGCTATTCATGTGTAAAGAAGGGACCTCTCCTAAAAAAATGCATTAAAACAAGACGTGATGAACAAAAACCATAGTTTTTGATGCATTTCCAAACGAATTAGAAATGCCCCCATATTTGCATATCAATATTTATTTATATCCAAATATTTGATGGAAAGATGAAATTCCTGTGAGGAATCTCGATAACAACAAAAGTTTTTTTATTAAGACAGTTCATTTCACGCTGACTCTTATCCCGGAATCAAGAAATAAAAAAGGCAAACACTTAGAAAGTAAAGTTTTTATAAAATAAAAGTTTAGAAGCATTTTTTAAAATGATAGTTAGCTTTTTTGCCGACATGTAATGTGTGTGTTTCAATCTTAAAATTAAAATGTATCTGCATATCTACCAAAAGAGGCATTTCTCCCTTTACATATGCATTAGAACAATGCATTTTTTATCACCCCAGTAAAAACTCAGTAGAGGTGACAAAGAATGAGCCAAGACACCAGTTTTGACATATTCAGTTAAAATCCAACTTGTATATTATCACCTTTACCTGGGGGGGATAAACAAAATGTACATTTGAGTCAAAAAGCGATCTATTGAATATATTGAATATATTTTGTTCTTCGTCTTTGAGGGATAAATGTATAAATTCTGTGTTTAGTGAATATACACCAACATCTTTGGTAAATTCAGACAAAAAAGCCAACAACTTGTATATAATGGTAAGCGCTAGTTTCCATATACAACAACAACAAAAAAGCCTTTATTTAAGGTCACTGACCCTATACAGGATTCACCAGAGGTATGCATAAGAACAAAGCAGTGAGACAAAAAAAATAACGATATAGACAGAAAAAAAAAACAAGAAAGAGAAAGAGGGAAGCAAGAAAAACAATACAAAAAGAGTAGCAGTAAGAAAGTGAGGAGTGAGTGTCACTTGGCCTTCTTTTGAGATATGGACTTGTGGAAACCATAAAACGCCGTAGCAATATACTTATTCTGGGTCATATTGTCAATTTAGTTTCCATATAAAAAATGAACATTGTTCTAATACATATTTAGAGGAAGAAGTGCCTCGTTTAGATGAATAACATCTTGCTACCACTTTATGTTACATGTGAATAAATATCGTTATTTCAAAAATTATATATCGGAAAAGTCTGTATGAAATAAAAATTCTGAAAAATTTGCATCCAGTAAAACTGTGTCCTGGATTCCCCAATCAAGTTTTGCTTCATTTTTTTACGCGTTGATTTTGGTATTTAATTAAAAGTTTGTTGGAAGTTTTTATCTATTATCTTCTCTTTCACTAATTACCTTCAAAATGAGAATCCTGTAGGTGAGAGCAAAAAAAAATCAATTAACTAAAATAAAATAATTACATATGTGTGGCACTGTATGTATTGTGAGTATATCTACATATTGGCTACATATCTATATATTGGCCACACATACACATACAATATATACATACATATATATTTTTTAATTGAAAAGGCATATATTGGATCAGAATATCATTTATTTTACCAATAATTCAGTTGGCTGAAAGCCAACCTTTATCAAGGTGTTATAACATATTAATGTGTGAAAAAATACCACAAATGTAACATTGTACTGGGATAAGGTGCATAAATTAAGAAAAAGGCATCTCCTTATCGTGCAACTGAAAGTTACTGATGGCTGGCGCCATCTATCGGAATAAATATCAACTATTCTCGTTGATTTTTAATTATTCCAGAATTGGCCAAATACCCATTCTTGATTAATCAAGAAAAGCTAACCACGGACGCGTTTCGGGCTGTTGGCCCTCATCAGCGTGGTGCAAGCTGTACCTCAACGACCAAAAAATTGGTCATTAAGGCATCCTGAAAAATCATGAAACGGGTAGTTAAGGCCAGAATTGCGTGAGGACGCTACACAATGTGAAAAAATAGCACAAATGTAACATTGTACTGGGATAAGGTGCATAAATTAAGAAAAAGACATCTCCTTATCGTTCAACTGAAAGTTACTGATGGCTGGCGCCATCTATCGGAATAAATATCAACTATTCTCGTTATTCCGATAGATGGCGCCAGCCATCAGTAACTTTCAGTTGCACGATAAGGAGATGCCTTTTTCTTAATATTAATGTGTGTCAACAACAAGATCAGCGCCAAAGGTTTGCGTTCAGGCAACTGAGATATTGGTAAAATATAAAATACTAGTGGACCCGGCCACGCCTTGCTGTGGCTAAATTGTAATATGTTAAATTAACATTATACTAAACTATTCAGTACAGTAAAGTCAATATTCACTTATGAAGATAAAATGTATATGTATTGTATATTGTATATGTTATTATATGTATTGTTTTTTGTTTTCGAGATATTCTAATAGAACGTTCTCACATTTTCTGTAAAATATTTATATATGCACAAACACAGAATATTATCACTACGTCTTAATTTCGCTATATTTATTGCTATAAATATTATTCTAAAATAATTCGCCAGAAATCGTCCTGATAGTATACTACACAGCGAACCCGGCCACGCGTTGCAGTGGCTAAATTGTAATATGTTGAATTAACATTATACTAAACTATTCAGTACAGTAAAGTTAATATTCACTAATAAAGATAAAAATGTTGTAGCCGATCTAAAGCCCAACGGGATTGAGAATGGAACGTTACGTTAATATTTGAAAGTGATTTTTATATATATAGACAATATAGCCCTTCATTGTAATCATTGATTATAATCACTGCATTAATAAATGTCAGTCTTCCCAGTATTCTTTTACCTATGTATGGATATTTTGGTTTGAATTAGTGAACTACTGCGAATTTGTAGACGAATGACCCGGGCAACGCCCGGGTTGACACGATTAAATGTATATTACATATGGAAGATGGACGTAGTTCCCGGAGGGCACCCGCGAGGTCACTCTGCCCCCGCGCAACTGTCCAACCGGGAGCGCCCCGCGCCGTCAAAATCGTAACGCGTTCTAGAGGGCGCTGCTCGGCCGTCAGCCGGGAGATCTCATTTACTCGGCGGGGGGAGGCAGGGAGGTCACGTGCTGCGCCGGCAGCCAATCGTCGCGCGCCGCCATCCCCCGTCTGCCGCGAGAGGGGCGCAGATTGCGAGTGAATTTATGTTTTATTGTAAATAAAAATGCAACGAAAGGTTATTTCTAAAGAGTAATTAGCCATAAACCATCCCGGTAGTATACTAAACATCTTCCCAAAGTTTCATCACGATTGGTTGAGCGATGTAGAAGATTATCACTGACAAACGGATGGACGGACGGACGGACCAACAAACATCCATTTTTATATATATAGATTCTGATCCAATATATACCTTTTTAATTAAAGATTTATTTATGGATTGCTCTATTTTCAATATATATATATATTGGGTACGTATCTACGTATTGGCTGTATATCTACATATTGGCTGTATATCTACATATTGGCTGTATATCTACATATTGGCTACATATCTACATATTGGCTGTATATCTACATATTGGCTGTATATCTACATATTGGCTACATATCAATATATTGGCTGTATATCTACATATTGCCTGTATATCTACATATTGGCTGTATATCTACATATTGGCTGTATATCTACATATTGGCTGTATATCTACATATTGGCTACATATCAATATATTGGCTGTATATCTACATATTGGCTACATATCAATATATTGGCTGTATATCTACATATTGCCTGTATATCTACATATTGGCTGTATATCTACATATTGGCTGTATATCTACATATTGGCTGTATATCTACATCTTGGCTGTATATCTACATATTGGCTACATATCAATATATTGGCTGTATATCTACATATTGGCTACATATCAATATATTGGCTGTATATCTACATATTGCCTGTATATCTACATATTGGCTGTATATCTACATATTGGCTGTATATCTACATATTGGCTACATATCTACCTATTGGCTGTATATCTAGGTAGTGGCTGTATATCTACATATTGGCTGTATATCTACATATTGGCTACATATCTACCTATTGGCTGTATATCTACATATTGGTTGATTTTCATTTAAAAACCATATTTCTCTCAATTTTCTCTAAGTGCAGAAAATAATTTATCTTCAAAATATTTTTAAAATTGTGTTTGTGACCGTAATTTTAATTGGATCAATAACTATTTTGTTCATATCAATGGATAATGAATGTCTTAAATATACTTTTTTATATATATACTAGACGAATGGCCCGGGCAACGCCCGGGGTTTACCCGAGTGCGAATATATTTTAAAAACGTTGTCTTGGGTGGTCGCTATTGACAGGTTGGTCTGTATAGACAGGTGGATGTATCACACAGCTGATAACAGGGTTGTCTAGAGTGGTCGCTATAGACAGGGTGGTGGTCGCTATTGACAGGGTGGTCTGTATAGACAGGTGGATGTTTCACACAGCTGATAACAGGGTTGTCTAGAGTGGTCGCTATAGACAGGGTGGTGGTCGCTATTGACAGGGTGGTCTGTATAGACAGGTGGATGTATCACACAGCTGATAACAGGGTTGTCTAGAGTGGTCGCTATAGACAGGGTGGTCTGTATAGACAGGTGGATGTATCACACAGCTGATAACAGGGTTGTCTAGAGTGGTCGCTACAGACAGGGTGGTCTGTATAGACAGGTGGATGCATCACACAGCTGATAACAGGATTGTCTAGAGTGGTCGCTATAGACAGGGTGGTGGTCGCTATTGACAGGGTGGTCTGTATAGACAGGTGGATGTATCACACAGCTGATAACAGGGTTGTCTAGAGTGGTCGCTATAGACAGGGTGGTGGTCGCTATTGACAGGGTGGTCTGTATAGACAGCTGGATGTATCACACAGCTGATAACAGGGTTGTCTAGAGTGGTCGCTATAAACAGGGTGGTCTGTATAGACAGGTGGATGTATCACACAGCTGATAACAGGGCTGTCTAGAGTGGTCGCTATAGACAGGGTGGTCTGTATAGACAGGTGGATGCATCACACAGCTGATAACAGGGTTGTCTAGAGTGGTCGCTATAGACAGGGTGGTCTGTGTAGACAGGTGGATGTATCACACAGCTGATAACAGGGTTGCCTAGGGTATTCGCTATAGACAGGGTGGTCTGTGTAGACAGGTGGATGTATCACACAGCTGACAACAGGGTTGCTTAGAGTGGCCGCTATAGACAGGGTGGTCTGTATAGACAGGTGAATGTAACACACTGATGATAACAGGGTTGCCTAAAGTGAACGCTATAGACAGGGTGGTCTGTATAGACAGGTGGATGTATCACACAGCTCATAACAGGGTTGCCTAGAGTGGCCGCTTCAGACAGGGTGGTCTGTGTAGACAGGTGGATGTATCACACAGCTGATAACAGGGTTGCCCAGAGTGGCCGCTATAGACAGGGTGGTCTGTATAGACAGGTGGATGTATCACACAGCTGATAACAGGGTTGCCCAGAGTGGCCGCTATAGACAGGGTGGTCTGTATAGACAGGTTGATGTATCACACAGCTGATAACAGGGTTGCCCAGAGTGGCCGCTATAGACAGGGTGGTCTGTGTAGACAGGTGGATGTATCACACAGCTGATAACAGGGTTGCCCAGAGTGGCCGCTATAGACAGGGTGGTCTGTGTAGACAGGTGGATGTATCACACAGCTGATAATAGGGTTGCCTAGAGTGGCCGTTGTAGACAGGGTAGTCTGTATTGACAGGTGTATGTATCACACAGCTGATAACAGGGTTGTCTAAGGTGACCGCTATAGACAGGGTGGTCTTATAGACAGGTGGATGTAACACACTGCTGATAACAGGGTTGTCTAGAATGGCCGCTATAGACAGGTGTATGTATCACACAGCTGATAACAGGGTTGTCTAGAGGGGGGCGGGCAGGGAGGTCACGTGTTTGCTGGCAGCCAATGGGCCCGCATTCTATCCGTGAGCTTCAGACAAACAGACAAACAGACTAACAGACAAACAGACAAACAGACAGAATAAGGCAAATATGTAAGTAGATAGTTCAATTCAATGCATGGACCCCCCCCCCCCCTCTCCTCCATTTTTTTTCTTTTATGCATAGATCGTGTTCCCTCTCATATTTAAGATAAGCCCATAAAATAACTATTTTTCTCTGAAGCTTGCTTGATTGTTTCTAATAAAAATAAATTTATTATTAAATTTTTAGTGGAAGTGTGTGTTTTATAAAAACCTCTAATATAACCTAATATAATGAAATTTGATAATAACTTTGCAATTTTTCTAATATAAATATCCGTGAATAACCAGATAACAAATGTTTTAAAATATTTTCTATATTTTATTTTTAAATTGTCTTTTTAAATTATTTAAATAAGATACACAAGAATTTTAAAATATATATATATATAGATTTTTCTCAATTTAAGGCTTTTCTAAACGTATCATCATTTGAATTTAACTTTTTCAGTGAATATAAAATCAATAAAAATAATTCATCTCTATCGTATCAAATATTATTCAATTACTTTCATTGCACAGATCACTTGCTTCGTCATGAAAATTCGAAAAGCGTTAAGGCTCAAGTTCATCATAATTTATTTGCCTAATCACAAATAGAAAAACAAGGAGAAATATGTAAATAATATGTAGAGAAGATATGTATTTACCCAATATACACAACTCTTCTCTATTTATAAATTCTATAAGTGGATGAAAAAGGTAACACCATTAAAATTCTTTGAAGAAAAGTAAATATAAGATCATGAGTAGTTAATTTATAATACAATATAATGCGGCTTATGATTGTAAGAACGAGGTTTGACAATTTTACCGCAAATGTTTCTTTTGAACGAAAAATTGTAATTTAATTAAAAGAATCAAAAGAAACATTTTGCGGTAAAATTGTCAAACCTCGTTCTACAATATTATGAATAGTCTTTAGGTGTGTGTGAAATTTTTATAAAGAAAATTAGAAAGATAGCATAAAAAAAGACCAAATCAAAATTGAGAAAAAAATTCACAGAGTTGCTAAAAAGCAGAGAAAAAAATTTGATCAATAATCAATAATCCATTCATGATCATCGTTAAGAAAATGCCATCAATTGACAAAACCATCTTGATGATGTAATCAAGAAAATCGATGTTGTTACAAATTTTTCTTTGCTTTTCTTCCCCCCCCCTTTTTTTTTTTTTTTGCCTACTCTGTCTTCGTGGGGTACGCTAAAAAGGTTAAGCCACTCTGCCTTTCTTGTCACGAACTCAACTAGGGGAGTGTTCCTTTTTCAGATAACTCCTCAAATGCTTTTTCCAAGACTTTATTTATATTGGACCATTTTTTGAAGAAGAAGAAAAAAAAAGCTTCATTGAAAGTTTTCAAACGATTCTTTTGTATTGTCCATACAAAACGAAAATAATGTAATTTAAAATATTCCTTTATAGATAGAAAGAAACTCAATTTGAATTTGTGTATCACAGAGAAAATAGAAATATTCTGTGAGATATATATAAATAAAATATGTCGAACTTTTTTTTTATATATACCGAAAGGTTAATTCTTATAGTTCAAAATTAACTTATCAACTACATTAGAAAACTTCTTTTTTTTAACTTGTTATCTTTAAGGAATGTCTTAAAAAGGTAGAAAAAGAAATAAAACAACCAGAATTTAAATTGTAATGGAAAAAACGAGGAGAAATAGCTGATTTTAAATGCCAATTTCGAATGATTTCTTTCTACGAATTAGAAATCCAGTCACGTTTATCTTTTGCCCAATCACTATCGTCTTTTTTTTTTCGTTTGGTTCATTTTTTTTTATCGTCTGCTTGAAATTTTTTGGGTTCTTTCGGCCATTTTTCTCTTAACGTCTCTAATATCTTATTGCCCGTGTTGTAGATATACCTCTTTAAAAGATTTATAAAAATGACTTTCTGGTATCTCCTGAGGTAATTTTATGGCCTTTCTAAGACAATTGATTGTGTTAAATGAAATGAATGGCCCCATCCCTAACCTGATGAAAGGCTTTGGTCAAGAAATGATAAGGTTTTGTTTGATGTTGTTTATGGCTGGGACTTGCTAAAGAATCTTTTTTTATCTGGCCATATTGCCAACATGAATCAGCCCTTTGTATTCAGGTCCACGGCTATTTTTTTTTTAACTTTAGAAATACCTGCTTATATCTCCTTCCATTTAAAAGTTTGTTATCTGATTTTTATTGACTTTGTGCCTTTAATCAGTGAATAGAAAAAAATCGATGGCATATACATATTTTTCATTATGTTTTTTATTTTTTACTTTTTGATCATATGCTTATATATATCTGATTATATGCTTATATATATCTGATTATATGTTTATAAAAGTATTTGATTATATGCATATATATATATTTGGTTATATGCATATATGTTATTATAGGAAACTTTTAAAAATGTATAAAGAATTTTGTTCGATTCCTTTTTTTATTATATATATTGATTATTAACGATTTTTTATAAAAGTAAAAAGAGGGAAATTGCCTTTTAATAATAAAGCGTTAATATTTTATATAGATTAATATACTTTCAAGTATTTACTTTAAAACTATAACAGCTTAGTAAACTCTTGTGCAATGTAAGTTCACATTGTGCGAAATATATTCAACATTTTTCAAAAATCAACTAACTATATTTCATTAAAATGAGTTGTATTTTATCATTAAAAATTCTATATACTCTTTTAAATTAAAACACGGAAATATAAATAGATTGACAAATACAGGGTGATCCAAAAGTCCCGCACAACTTTAAAAATTAATAACTCCGCGAATATTTGCGCTAGAGCAATGCGGTGAAAACCATTGTGTTCAGGATGCAATGGGATTTTTTATGGCAGATAATGAAAAATTCGAAATTGATTTTAGTTACAACTTTATTCGCTAGATGGCGCCCTACCAGAATCAGCGATTCAGCGGCCAAATTGTTTGATAAATTGAAAAATATAACTGAACGACACGTATTTTTACTTTTTGAATACCAAAAAGAACCCTAATAATATCAAATGATAAATTAATAAAACACCATTTCGCCAAAAGTTAGAAGAATTGGTTGACGATTTCTAAATACAATCTGAGATATGTAAAATAGGTATATGCAAATTAAAACATGTATCAAAAAATATTTGTTTCAGATGGAGTTTTGTGAAATAAATTGAATGTTTGAAAATTACTGATATCAATAAACGATTTTTGAAATGTTAATATAGTACCAAAAATTATGATGGCACTACTAATAGGATTTCGTGCTATAAGAAAGTATAGTTTCTTGACTAATTGTCGACACTTGACTATTTAACTGGATATTTGTCATGATCCAAAAATGAAGTATATAGAGGGGAGTGACAAAATATATTTGTCGTACTTTATTCCAAATATCCTATGGGTTTGTCAAATGTTATCATTGTTTATTATACTGTACATAATTTTGAAAATGTATCCCCTCAAAAAATCATTTTTAAATCGACCTTTTGCGTTGAAAAACGTGGTAGTAAAATCATTTTGTATTATTTTTGCGCAAAATATCTAAAGTTGGGGGGGGGGGGGATAGAGAGATTATTCCTTATGCTATTTCTTCTAATGAGCGAAAAGCGATAAACTAAACATAAGGGGTAAAATTGTGTATACCAGTGTTATTCGAGAAATTATAACACTTTGGCCTGCACGACATAATATAAAATGGGGGCAAATGACAAACAAAAAAATTACTGTTTACAGAAAAAAAAAGAGTCAAGATGTGAGGACAGCATTTGTTATTCCCATAACCCAAAACAAAGAGCTGCAAAATATAACACACTAGCCGAATGACCCGGGCAAAGCCCGTGTTTTACCCGATTGGATGTTTTTATTCAAATACTATTTGTTACAATTATAAATTGGCGCCTTATATAAATGCATACATTAGTTAATAACTATAGCCTATGTGCTTTATCTGTCTATGTACTGTTGGCTTCCGTAGGCGTCTCATACTGGGAAAAAGAAAGAGAGGATTTCATTTAGTTATTAACTAATATATGCATTTATTTAAGGAGCGACCCGCTCCAACACAATAGTTACAAAAACGAAAAAGCGAGTGTGGGAGGCATGATGGGGGGTGGGGCAAAGGTGGCGTGATCGTAGCCAACCAATAGGAGGGCGCCATTCCAAAAAAAAAGGAAACGGTGACAGAGTTGATTAGGAGATGAGGAATGACGCTCGTAACTGTATATAGAATGAGGTAACTGCCTTCTCTCTTGTATTAGGTCACAATCCTTGCTCAATGTGGCGCCCTTCATTCTCAAACACCGCCTGCAGACGATAGATGACAGAATGGTCACAATTAAATAGTTGAAATTTATAAAACGTGCCATCTGATAGAAGCCTTCAACATGGCCAATGTGGTAGGCCGGCATCGATAAAAACGCGACTTTAGGTACCCCCATAACCGAAATTGTAAGGCGTCAAGTCTGGTGATATTGGAGGCCACTGGTATATAAAGTGGCGACTTATCAACGAATTCCACCGAACGTATCCTTCAGCAATTGTTTGGCACCGCGGGAGATATGAGGAGGTCCTCCATCTTGCATGCGTTCGCTTAGTGCTTGTCTGTCTTGCAATATGGGAATAACCTTTTCTCTCAAAAGTTGAACATAACGTTCACCAGTTACGAAAACGGTTTTAAAAGTTCTTCCATTGATTTTTTCAAAGAAAAATGGCCCAATAATAAAAGAAGAAGTGAACCCACACAAAACAGTAACTCTGTGCTGATGAAGTGGTATTTCTGTAAAAATCCTAGGGTTTTCTGTTGCCAAAATGAGGCAGTTTTGAATGTTAAATTCTCCCTTCAGATAAAAGTGAGCATCATCTGTTCTTAGAACATTTGACAGCCAGTTTTCATCAATATCAATTTGCCGGAAAACCCATGCAGCGAATTCTTGACGCTTCTCAAAATCGCTGACTTTCAACTCGTGAAAACTTTGAATTTTGTTAAATGACTTGCATGAAATACACATGGGGATTGTTAAAATGAAGATGATTGCCAGACGGTATTTTCTGGTGGCCAGGCATAGACAGTAACATCGAGGAGTTAACTAGAGAATGTAGAGTATGCCAAGAATCGGCAAGCATGCCCCCGGCTACCATCTCGGAATGGACTTGGCCCGAAAAACCGTGGCATCGACTTCATCTTGATCTAGCGGGTCCGTTCATGGGAAGAATGTTTTTGGTTCTCGTGGACGCATACTCAAAGTGGATAGAAATTTTTATCATCAAAGATATTACCAGAAAAACGATTATAAGTCATCTTAGAGAAATTCTCGCCAGAATTGGATTGCCCTAATGTTTTGTTACAGATAACGGAAGGCAGTTTGTCTCCGGTGAATTCGAGCAATTTACCAAAATGAATGGTATACGGCACACTAAGACCAGTCCGTATAATCCTAGTACAAATGGTTTAGCTGAGAGATATGTAAGAGAGTTTAAAAACCTTTTGAGAAACAATAATGGGAAGGATGATTTAGAGACGAATCTACAAAGTTTCCTATTTGCTCATAGAGCATTCCCCCGAACTGTAATAAAGGAATTCCCCGGCGGAACTGCTAATGAAGAGAAGTTTAAGATCAAGATTCTCGAATTTAATACCAAGATGGGAAATCCGCGAGAGGTATTTCATGAGGCCGTAAGAAGGCAGGAGCAGTTTACTACAGGTTGCGAGGTTTATTTCCGCAACTATGCAACTGGACCTAAACGGTAAAAAGGTACCATTTTGGAATTATTGAGCTACCGTCATTACCTTATAAGTTGCGAGGGCGTCGTGTATAAGAGGCATATCAATCAATTGCGACCTGTGAGAAAGAAACAAGTGGAGACAAGAAATTTGATACTTCCTCGAACATCAGGAGAGAAGCCTGTAGGTGGAAGTCAGAAATAAAGTGAAGAGGAGGTTCCAGAGGTTACATCAGGAAACAAGGAGGAGACTGCTTCTGTGCAGGTACCCTCTTGCACTCCTATACCAGGGCCTGTTGCTGTGCACGTGCCCTCTTGCACTCCTAAACCGGAGGCTGCCGCTGTGCAAGTGCCCGTCCGCAGTTCTAGCCCTCAGAGAGCCAGGAAACCCCTAGACCGGCTGGAATATTATTAAGGGGGGATATGTGTTGTGTATGTAAATAGATGAAGATTATTTGCATTCTTTAAAGTCTCATTATTTAAGAATATATGTGTATATAAATTGGACATTTTTTGTTGGCCAAACGAAAAGAATCTGAGGCTCTTTATTGGACACGACAAAAACAAAAACGGCATTCCAGAGTAAAATAAATCATCAGAGATAGATAAATATTTTTCAAATGAATTAAAATAAATATAATCGATACGGAGAGAGAGTTGAATTTTAAAAAATATAAAATTATTATTTTCGAAATATAAATATCTGAGAGGATTCCAGCAAACCGCATCTAAAATATCAGGTTTTTTTTTTGCTACATGTTCTAATTTGCATATACCTATTTTACATATCTCAGATTGTATTAAAAAATCGTTAACCATTTCTTCTAACTCTTGGCGAAATGGTGTTTTATTAATTTATCATTTGATATTATTAGGGTTCTTTCCTGGTATTCAAAAAGTAAAAATACGTGTTGTTCAGTTATATTTTTCAATTTATCAAACAATTTGGCCGCTGAATCGCTGATTCTGGTAGGGCGCCATCTAGCGAATAAAGTTGTAACTAAAATCAATTTCGAATTTTTCATTATTTGCCATAAAAAATCCCATTGCATCCTGAACACAATGGTGTTTACCGCATTGCTCTAGCGCAAGTATTCGCGGAGTTATTAATTTTTAAAGTTGTGCGGGACTTTTGGATCACCCTGTATATGTAATAATGCGTAATTTTGAATTTTTTCAATATTTTAGTCATTATTCGTATATTGTATATTCATATCCAATATTTATACTAAATAGAGGACTAAAGCTGGTGTAATGGCATCTTCTTCATCACTATCTTTAATATCTGTATTGGGGTTATAAAAAAATGTATTGTTATAATGCAAATTTAAAGCAAGAGATGCCTCTTTCTGTACATGAAGTAACACAATCGCAATTTATCATATCTTATTCAATTATTAATATATTTGATGTTTTTATTTAAGCAAGAACACCCTTATACAATTTAGCTCCGATATGCAATTATGATTCAAATAAAATTGATGTTTACATATTTACATATTAACACGTGATTATTTTCTGATGGTTTCCCCTAACAGTTTGAAGGTATATACAACAGCAAAAAGCTTTATTAAGACCTTTTAGTTCTATACAGATTCTCCAAGTAGAAATGTAAGGCATACATACAGGAATAACAGTAATAGTACTAGTAATTAGCAATGTTATTATTATTATTTTAAAGATAATTACATCTAATGGCAATATGAAATTTGAAAGGGTAAAAATAAATATCAGGTAAAAAGTTTCTTTTGATTTAAATTTGCAAGCTTTCGAGCAAATATACTGTTCTTCAAGCTCTAAAGCTTGCAAATTTAAAATTAAAATAAACTTTTTACCTGATATTTATTTTTACTTTTTCAAATAATATTTGGGTAACTATTGCTCGCATGATATGAAATTTATCTACAAGGAAAACTTAATTAAGACAATCAAGTTAATAAATAGATTAATCTGGGTAAATTGAAGGAAAATGAATTTCTTATACCTGGATTTATCACGGAGTCTCTGCAAATGAAGATAAAAAAGTAATAGCTAATTACATTCAACAGTTTAAAGGTATATATGTATCCTGGATGTTGAAATTCCAAGTTTTTACACAGAATAGTCGATGAAATCAGCAATGAAAATATGCAATAAATCTTTGATAGTGTAATTTAACTTAATACATCGCCATCTGTATTTATTTCATTTCTTCTTCAGCAAGATACGGATCACAGAACAACCGTCTTCTATGCAAATTAAGCTCTGGTGCAACACCTCAAAATATATAAATAAACTTTTTCCTTATAAAACCTAGTTTTATATATTTACATAATGCATAATTATTTCCTTTTCAAAAAGTCTGTTTGTTATCATAATGCACAATTTGGATTATAGATTATAAGCACAAGGTAATAAGACCAAATCCAAATAAATAAATAGTGTGTGATGTTTCAGTAACAACGCTGTTACCGAAACGTCACACACTATTTATTTATTTGGATTTGGTCTTATTACCTTGTGTCTATTTCTTATCCTTCAGTTATTTCTAAAACTGAAATGTCATATAAAAATGTGTTTCCCCAGATATTTGTGACCAAAACCTACTAACACAAGTTTTACATTTAAAATTTGTTGAAAATGATAATAATGTTTTTATATCTATATCAGTAATATTTCTATTACAATTTGATTTTAAAATTTTGTGATTTTTACAAAAATAAAAATTACAACAAAAAAATGTATTTTAGAGTTTTTAAAGTGATAAAAAGAAAACAAATCAAAATTCCAATTTATGTAAAACATAATGGAGGTAAAAAATGGGCCGAAATATTTCAACGTGAAAATATCCTTTAGAAAATGTGGAAGCGTGAGCATCAATTTAAAAAAAGGAATATACCTCCAAGGAAGAACACGCACACTTATACACATAAATAATCCACCAAAGATAAACATGTTTTGGAAAGTTTTCAGAGAACGATATGTGGCTCCCACTATAGTTACATACCCCCCCCTAGAAGTAACATGGCGCTGGGTAAAATTTTCCCATTTTCTAAAGTAATCACCTTATCATCTATCAGTTCTTTAAACTTCGGTTTTTTTTTTAGAGAATTTCCGCCTTAAAGTTTATGGGCTATTCGCCTTGGTCATTTATAGCCTTCTTTGAACCCATTTCTTATGTGTTTTAGCCCTTTTTTTCTATAATAATATTAGGCCATGGGTCTTTCCACAACATTTGAAATCTTTTTTATTCTTTTTTTAATGAACGAAAATATTGTTATGATAATTTTTATTATATATATATATATATATATATATATATATATATATATATATATATATGCACACACAGAGATATTAATTATTAAATTTTTGTAGGAATGCATATCTCTCTTTCACTTTTTAAAAATGTCGTCTGCTTTTTAAAAAAATTATCGTCTGTGTTTTAAAAAATCGTCTGTTTTTTATTATCATTTGTTTTTATCTTTATTATCGGCTGCACTTTAATTTTCAAAGTTGATTTATAAAATCACAAGATGATATAAAAAAATTATAGTAGGAAATTTTCAAAAATATTATTAAATTTAAATTTCAAATTATTAGATCAATTAAAAATAGGTTATTGAGAGAGAGAAAGAACAAAATATTATTGTAGTGTATATAAAATATAAATATTACACACATCATAATATTTATATAATAAAAATACATATATTGGATCGAATAAAAATATATATTTGCCAATTTTTCGGTTGGCTGAATGCCAACCTTTGTCAAAGCATTATAACGTATTTGGGAAATAAATATTTTTATTATCTGATGATATAAATATGTATTTTTCTAATTTCAGACCACCATAATATATGCAAATATATTTTTGATTTATTATTTTATGTATATATAATTTCGTGCCAATATGTAAATAGAATTTTTTTCCACACTCAAATATCCTATTGAGAATATGCTCAAAAGAATAAAATTATATTGGAGTTGAGTATTTTTATATTCCTTCAAAAATACAAAAATTGTGTAAGTAACTGGAGATTAACTATCGGATTTAAGGAAACAAACAAAATTAGACAACAAGGGATGAAAATAGTCCGGTTCTTGCATTTATTACTTAAAAAACACGAAATTTCGATATGAAAACAAATGTTTATAAATGGCACTACTTTCTTTCCTAGAAGGGGGGGACAATATTTACATGATATATTTATTACTATAAAAATAAAACAAATATAAAAGTTACGTCACAAACAGTTACGCCATTTTCTTCTTTTGATATATATGCAAATTCTATTCCAGACCATCGCGGCCACCTAAAAGTTTGATATTTCATCTCACATAGACTCAAACCTGAGTTATAATGAGAGAGAAAAAAAAAAAGAATTAACAAGAAAAATAGCCATCATATTTATACAGTCTTGGGGAGGTATAACAGATACTGTCTGTGGCTTCATCTTATTTTTCTAATGATATTCTCAGTTTTCTGCCCAACTGTAGAATTTTAGTACAAGTAGACAAATATCTCATCGGTCAACCACTCAGAAAGAAGCTTGTAAATATTTAACTTGTTACTACTTGAAACACAATTTTTTTTCTTACCTCCTGAAGTCGGAAATGATAGATAAATATATATAAAGGAATTATATAATAAAAAGGCATATATTGGATTTAATAAAATATTTATTTTGCCAATATTTCGGCTGGCTGAACGCCAACCTTTATCGAGGCATTACATTTTTGTATACACAAAACTCAGCGCCTCATAGTGTTATAATATCACAGTTGAAATAATTTAAAATACAATGTAGGTGGGGGAAATTTGTGCATGAAAAAAATATTTAAAAATGACAATCAGAATAAGTTAAATATAAAGGAATGTCACCTTATCTTGTATTTCATCTTCGCAAAAGAGGATATAGTTTTTTCTACAATATTCTGAGTGGTGTTTGGGTTAAACTAACCAGAGTATTCCTTATTATACAAGGAATCCTTACATTTCTATGTATGTTGTCATGTAATGTAATACTACGGTCCTAGAAGCATATGTACAGAGCGCTCTTATAAAACATCCATTTAGACTGTATTCCATAACAAACGCATAGTATATAACAAAGTAAGTATAATACAATAGTATAGCGGTCTTGAGATAAAACTAGCGAAACCTCAAGGAAGGTTTACCATTGATGAGCCATGCCCTCCCTCTTTCAATTCTTATTCAGATTACAATATAATATTTATAGAAAATTTTCTCATAACATACATTCAGAGACAAATAAAAGCATACAATAAAATCCTAAATAATTGCAATTAGATATTCAAGGAATGAAAGGAAGAAAAAATTGCAAAGAGTTTCTTTATTCTAAATGTTGGCGAGCTTTCAGGCGTTAGCCTATCTTCAGGCCGATTTCGCAAAAAAAAAATAAAAGTAGCATATCAAACACTATCTCCAATTTCCACTTACAATACAAGCAGTCGCAAAGTGCCCTACTAATTATAATTCTAACGATCTGTGCCAATATGTAACTAGGGGATAAGTAATAACACAACAAATTTATCTATTCGAATGCGGAATATGATCTAAATATTTCATAAATACCAAAAGTTACTTCCTAAACAGTTCCAAATTCATCAATAGGTAGTTCATCGATATATAATCAATAGGATCGGTGGGAGAGATAGCATAGATTAAAGATCTATGTTCCATAAGATAAGCAGAAAACAAGATGGCGTCTTGGGGTTATCCCGGCAGACGAGATAAGAGGACAACAAGGTTGTTCTGTTCCATTTAGCCCAATAAATATCCCTCTCAATAGGGCATCGACGGCTTCTGAAATCAATATAAAAAATGGTATTGAAGAAAAGAGAGATATGACCTACTTTGGTTTGAATATCTAATAGGTTTCTTATGTTCGCAACCCAAACTTCATTTTAATAGTTAATTACGGCGGTTTTTGTTATACCGACCGCAAGACAAACTTAACCGATATGTTGCTATTAGCTTCTCTGTAATTGTTGCTGAGAATTTGTATGGATATCTTTGAAACCAAAATGTTAAACACTTTCTTATTTAAAGTATTCATTGAAACATTTTCCAAAATGAAAACGACAATATGTAACGACAATAATATTATATGTAAATATGAAAGGAAACAATTTAACGAGGTTTTTTAATCAAATAAAACACCTACAAGGTACAGACAGGTGGTATCTACAGAATGTATGCGACCTGGATAACGAATCTGTGATTGGGTAATCAGAAAAGGTGATGAGTTTGTGCCACACCTTGTCACGTTCTCCGAATTTCATTTCTGTTGGGTGGATCTCAATTATTACTCTTTTAAAATAAAGATCTTCTCTACAATGAAGGTAAAAAACTAAAGAATATAAACATAAATTTCTAAATATAAATATATCTAAGTTGGCCTTTCTTGGAAAATTACCCATTCCTCTATCGATATTTATATAAATTACCTCTCACATCTCTTTGAAATCTTTATTAGATTAAATATATATGCTCAACACCACAGACTATTATAATTAAAGAAAACAATTAAAATTTAAATGGTATAACATCCAACAATTTCTACCTCAGTGATTATGCAAATAAACAAAACTTCTGGTAGAGATAATCTTCACAAACTGTGCACATGAAACATCATTGGAAATGGTCATTGTGTGATGTGATGAGCAGTCGTTTTTTTTTTGTTATATACCCTGCATTTTCTAAAGAAGGCAGTTTAGGGGTGTTTAGGGAACCTATGGATATAAGCTTATAGGTCTGTAGAGGTACATACATATAATGGGGTATATAACAAAACCAATTCAATACAATAGTAGAGCGGTTTGGAGATTAATTTGGTGAAACCGCTGAGATGGTTCCTCGCTGATCAGTCAAGCCTTCTCATTCAATAACTTTTATCATTTCAGTAAGGTCTGAAGGTCCCAGAGGCTTCTTGAAATTTTCTTGAGGCATCTTTTATTTTTTCTTTCATATTTTCATACGCTTTCTCAATAGTCTCAAACCTTTTTTAAAGTTCACATATGAAAAAGAAAGCAATAATTCCCTAACCTTTTTGGACATCCAGCTTAAAAGGAATCAATATAACATCGAAACTTGCATTTACAGGAAACCCACTCACACCGGAAACTATTTAAATTTCAGCTCCTTTGGTCCCATACATAACAAAATAGCTGTAGTGAAATCTCTTTCTAAAAGAATAGAAACACACCACTCAAATAGAAATAGTGCAACAGAAGAAAGAAATAGAATTTTCAAAGAATTAATAAATAATAATTATCCAAAAAAATTATTGAAAAACATTTTTATAAACAAAGAGCTATACCTTCAAATAATAGTCGTGATCAGTCTCAAAAAAGATATTGCTCTATTCCATATAGCTACGGCTCAGAGAGAATTGCCCGAATTTTAAAGAGATATAATATAATTACAACATATCAATCTGCACAAAATCAACGACAAATCCTACGCCACTCAGATACAAAAAATATTTCAAACCAAGAAAATACAACCAATGTAATTTACAAAATTCCCTGCCAGACATGTCAAGCTACATACATTGGAGAAACAGGTAAATCACTTAAAGATCGTATCAATCAACATAAAGCAGCTTTAAAAAACTACAAACCATTATCCCTACTAGTATACCACTCCCTAAACAATAGCTATATACCAGATTTCAAACAGACCACAATTATATGCAAAAATATAACAGAAAAGCATAGTAGACTGTTTTTAGAAAGTTGGGCTTCTGCCGAAGATAAACAGAGTATAAACAGAAAAATTGATTTTACAGAAATTTATAAAGAATTCATATCTTAATTATTTATAAATAACTATGTATATACTTTTAATTTACTCATTTATTTTAATTTCAATATTTTTAAATTTAGAATTAATATGTAAACACACTATTTTTTACAATTACACTGTTGTATATAAATCTCTATATCTTTCATAGATAAAATAATAATATATAATGTTAAATATAATTATTTGCTGTATATAAACTGAATACAATAGTTAAATCAAAGATACAATTATTTCATTGGCCTTGTAGAACGAGAGTGGTGTACGCGCGCGCGCGCATGTTCTAGTGAAAAACAAAAATATCCTCGATAAAGAGAGGCGAGTTGCCCCTCGAAATATTGGAACAATAAAATAATTAGAAATCCAATATATGCATATTTTTTAAATATATATAAATATATATAGATGGCAATTGAAATTATAAATATAGTTTACTAATATACAACAACAAAAGCCTTTATTGAGGACCTCTCGTCCTATAAAGGATTCGCCAGTTTACAGAGTAATTGAAGAGAAGAGAACTAAGAATACAGAGATATATGTAGTAAGTATAGTATAGTATTTTCTACACTGTGACTATATACAACAGCAACAACAAGCCTTTTACTGGAATCAAAGTCCCATACATGATTCGTCATTCTAGTCCTGACAAAGATTATTTACATATAATTATTTACATCAATTAGATTGGTTTACTAATATAAATTTGGTATGAAAATATATTTGCTGAAGAAGTTACTCGATGCAATACCTTTAAATTATATGTATGTACCTTTACAGACCTATAAGCTTATGTCCATAGGTTCCCTAAACACTCCTAAGCTGCTTTCCATAGTAAATACAAGGTATATAATAAAACCAATCCAATACAATAGTAGAGCGGTTTGTAAATTAATTTGGTGAAACCGCTGAGATGGTTCACAATTGATGAGCTAAGCCCTCTCATTCAATAACTTTTAACATTTCAGTAAGGTCTGTAGAGATAATATTTGTTTCTATTATTAAAAAGAAACACATTGCCAGTAAATTTAATTATTACAAATAAAATAAAGTTTTAATAAAGATATAAATTTCATTTATTCTTCAATATAAATATATTTTGGTATAATAATTTAAAACACACACATTGTTTATAATTTATTTTTATCAAATTTTCAATATATAGAGAAAATGAATTAACAGTTTTATTGCCATATCGTATAACTATTAAATTACAGTTCCCACATAACTTCTATTGAAGAAATTGGATTAGTAATGGTGTGTGCGTGTTGAAAATATCAAAGAAATTGAATTTCTTTCTCATCGAGACTTAATTCTATTGGACGATTGGATGGAGGGAATAATTGCATATGTTGTTTACCCTAATTGCATATGTAGACATCAACTTTCGATTCTTATGTTGAAAGATTATAAACTCAAAAAAATATAGAAGAAGCTGCTTTTTGAGTTTTATGATCTTACAACATAATATTTGCATATGTTGTATAGATTTATCCTAATTGCATATGTAGACATTAACTTTCGATTCCCATAACTATGTTGAAAGATTAAAAACTCAAAATATAGAAGAAGCTCCTTTTTGAGTTTTATGATCTTACAACATAATATTTGCATATGTTGTTTACCCTAATTGCATATGTAGACATTAACTTTCGATTCTTATGTTGAAAGATTAAAAACTCAAAAATATAGAAGAAGCTCCTTTTTGAGTTTTATGATCTTACAACATAATATTTGCATATGTTGTATAGATTTATCCTAATTGCATATGTAGATATTAACTTTTGATTCCCATAACTATTTTGAAAGATTATAAACTCAAAAATATAGAAGAAGCTCCTTTTTGAGTTTTATGATCTTACAACATAATATTTGCATATGTTGTATAGATTTATCCTAATTGCATATGTAGATATTAACTTTCGATTCCCATAACTATTTTGAAAGATTATAAACTCAAAAATATAGAAGAAGCTCCTTTTTGAGTTTTATGATCTTACAACATAATATTTGCATATGTTGTATAGATTTATCCTAATTGCATATGTAGATATTAACTTTCGATTCCCATAACTATGTTGAAAGATTATAAACTCAAAAATATAGAAGAAGCTCCTTTTTGAGTTTTATGATCTTACAACATAATATTTGCATATGTTGTATAGATTTATCCTAATTGCATATGTAGACATTAACTTTCGATTCCCATAACTATGTTGAAAGATTATAAACTCAAAAATATAGGAGAAGCTCCTTTTTGAGTTTTATAATCTTTCAACATATTTGCATATTATTGCTTATCGTTATATAAATTTGTCATGGTAGATGAGATATAGCCACGTTTGAAGTGTAAAAGGGAGATCAAGAGGAACGTGGTGAGTTTCTTTATTGCATCTAATTGTGGTGTAGAAAGTTCGTTGGTACTGAAGAATATCTATTTCTACTTTTCTCTCCTCCAAGGCAACTATAATTTTCTAACGCGACACTATAAGTCATTGTGTAACAGAGAGTGAACTGCCAATATATAGTGGTGCCCTCTGTAAGTAATCTCACCCACTAAAGGTCCTACCAGAAATCCTCCTCTACGTAGCGGGCGGGAGAAGCAGCACAAGTAAGGGACTGCACTATAGTACGGTGTCGTGAGCCGCTATGATAACCGTGAACAGGGAACTCTGAAATTCAGCTGACTAACGGGGCAATGGCACCCTCCTTTCTCTGGAGCAACAAAATCTTGGACAAGACACCACCAATCAATCAATACCTGCCCAGAAGTCCTCCTCTACTTGGGGAGAATCAGCACAAGTAAGGGACTGCCCTGTAGTACGGTGTCGTGAGCCGCTATGAAAACCGTGAACAGAGAACTCTGAAATGTGGCTGGCTAACGGGGCAATGGCACCCTCCTTTCCATGGAGCAACAAAATCTTGGACAAGACACCCACCCACTAAGAGACCCAAAGTGTTGTCTGGTGAAGGATATATCTATCAGGGAGATAATCATCTGATTAAGTGGATTCTACAGGATTACGAGAGGAGGTAGGTACAATACAGAAAAGATTAGCAATAACTCTTACACAAGGATAACACGCCAAATCCTTAACGATATTTGGAAAAAAAGCATTGCACACGTTTATGAAATGAATATGTGGTGATTAATTAACAATAATCCACATAAACATTTCTTGCAAAATCAAGTTTTGTTTTATTGTAATCACTAAGGTTATAACTTGTTATTGTTATTATATTCAGACAACAACAAAAAAAAAAGAAGAATGAATCCAATTAAATAGAAAAAATATATATAAATTAGATAATAAAAATGTGCATATTTGCAACAAACAAATATGAATTTTTAAAAATCAAATATAATTACATAAAATAGAAATACAAAACAATAATTTTTACATGTCCCCTACAAATATATTGATACAATAAAACCCAGCTAAAACAAACCAAGGATATAAAGAACCATCCTTTATAACAAACCTGCAATAAAGCCCAATATAATTACTATAGTGATCGATATAATGGACCAAATTTACATACTGTCCCATTTGAGTTTACTATAGTGATGTTTAATTGTAACTGTAAAAAAATATATATTTTTATTTTTAAAAATATTTTACTATTTTCGTTTATATTTCGCATTTTTCTTAAATTTTGAACATTGGTAATATAATTTTTATTTTATTTTATTGTCTATTAAAAAATACTATTTGTATATTTTCGCTGATGAAGTATTATTTTCATAGTTTTAAATGCTTATTTTGTTGCATATTTAGGTTGGTTTTGGCAGTACAAATCATAAATATACAGCAGAATAAGCTTTTTGAAACTATGCAAATAATACCTCACTATTCCATTATTTGCATAGCCATAACTACCATCCCTTTGTACTGAATATATATTTTATATACTGATGATATATTTTCAACAAATTATATTTCCAATAGATTAGAAGATTTAAAAAATAAATAATTGATAATTACATATTTATTTTTTTAAATTCACTCAATATGTTAAATTTAAGTTATTATTTTACAAATAGAGCGCATTTTCTATTAAATACATTTCCTTTATATTTCAGAATGTATTGTTAAATACTTCATATGTATCTAAAATATTTAACCTTAAATATATTTTTTAGTAAAAAATAAATAAAATAAATTCACTTCTCTCTAGTTACATTTATTTTAACTTAAGCAAGCACGCGTTAAAACAATAAAATTTATTTTCTAAAAAACATTAATCAATTTGAAAAGTTATAAAGCGTGTTTTAACAAAAGAACTAAAATAAGAAAAGAGGGAATTGAAAATATTTTCTCTTTAAAACCTATTTTCAATTCGATTTCAGTGATTTTAAAAATAAATAAAAAAGAAGTTATTTTTGACTGTGGACTTTTAAACGAGATGAACAGACGATTTTTTGAATAATTGAAGTCGCCATTTTGAAACAAATGGAAGCCTAAACCTGCAATTATCTTGGCGGAACGACGCAATAAATTGTACTCAGTATTGATTATTTAAACCAACGGGCTCCATTGAAGTAAATATTATATTATGTAAATAGATTTCCCATATATTTATTTCTTTAATATATTTTGAAATATAAAATCTCCAGATATTATAGGAGCGTATATATTAAAATATAGTTTTCTTTTTGAAAAAGAAAGCATATCGGTTTAAAATGGCGGTTCTTTCTTTTTTTCAAGGTAAAGAGCCATAGAAATAAAATCAATTAATATATATAAAAGCATAGGGGGCCTCTCCCTTCAAAATAAACGTCAAAGCTAGACGCCATCTATTGACCGTCCTTGCAAACTAGCGGTCTCAGGTCGGTGACAAAGCCACAACACCATCTTTGGCAAACTTAGATGCGTCCACCTAGAGACTAATGGAATCTTCAAATCCGCCAAAGAGATGTTTAGCTGGCAAAGTGACTGGGCCAAATCTATGGCCAAAATATAGATGGAAATTTTGCCGGGAGGATATTGATCTAAAAAAGGAAAGGGTGCTTCTCCCGTCAAAATAAACGTCAAAACTAGACGCCATCTATTGACGGTCGCCGCAAACTAGCGGCCTTAGGTCGGTGACAAAGCCACAACACCAGCTTTGGCAAACTGAGAAGCGTCCAACTAGAAAAAGGCGAGCTTTGAATCTCCCTAACCTATACAATTATAAGGTATTTAAAGATATTTTGCATATCGTACGATGCAAAATTACATGAATGGACAAAACTTAAGGAAGTTGTACCTTTTAGCATGTATATCAGGATTCAGACAATAACTCTGAAAGATATTACAGTGACCTTTATTGAAGACACACGAGATAACCAAGTGTGAACAAAATTGCCTGTCTCCTTCAAAAAAAACAACAGACGACCGGCGACATTTGACCGACATTTCTTAAGTTTTTTTCCATGAGTGTATATATATGTACAACCTAACTGATAGTTTAAACCCTTAACTATCTTGTAATGATGTAGAACAAGATTTTCCCCGAAAGCTCATCTTTTTTCTGGTTTGTTTTAAAGCAATGAAGGAATTTGAGACGAAATCAAAATTCTATTTAAATTAGCTAATGAGACGTGTTGATTAGATGTCCATGTACTGATAAGGATCATACCTCGAAACCATGGTATACAGGTTGTTGGCTTTTTGTCAGAATTAGCTTAAACTGGTGTTGTGACTCATTCCTGTTGTTGTTGTTGCCGTGTCCAATGAAGAGCCTCAGATGACTCTATGCATCTCTATCACAGCAGCAGCAATGTCCACTATCTTGGGTGTGTAAAGCTGCTGCTCTGGGTCCTTGTCATTTTCTGTTGTTGTTGTTGTGTCCAATAAAGAGCCTCAGATGTCTCCATACATCTCTATCACAGCAGCAGCAATGTCCACTATCTTGAGTGTGTAAAGCTGCTGCTCTGCGTCAATTTTCTGCAAGGCTGCGGCCATTGCTGGGCATGAGAATATGTGAGTAGGTGTTAGTTCCACACCAGGACAGTTGTTACATGTCCTATAGGTTCTTGTGCCATCTGGATGTATTGTTATTCCTTTATAGTGTTTTGTGTGACTCATTCCTTTTCACTATATATACACACTTTTACGTTTAATACTGTAATAATAAACCAAATATAATGTTTTTATGTATTTTTAAAGGGAGAGATGCCACTTACGGCATAGATGGATCTATATAGGAAGAATTTGGTTCGTTATTAAGAAGGAAAAAAACACCGAGTATTCTATATACAGTTACGAGCGTCATTCTTCATCAGTCATCTCTGTCACCGTTTGCTTTTTTTTTTGGAATGGCGCCCTCCTATTGGTCGGCTACGATCACGCCACCTTTGCCCCCCCCCCCCCCCCACTCGCTTTTTCGTTTTTGTAACTATTGTGTTGGAGCGGGTCGCTCCTTAAATAAATGCATATATTAGTTAATAACCAAATGGAATCCTCTATTTCTTTTTCCCAGTAAGAGACGCCTACGGAAGCCAACAGTACATAGACAGATAAAGCACATAGGCTATAGTTATTAACTAACATATGCAATTATTTAAGGCGCCAATTTATAATTGTAACAAATAGTATTTGAATCAAAACATTCAATCGGGTAAAACACGGGCGTTGCCCGGGTCATTCGGCTAGTAGCACATAAGAGTGACCAATGACCAATCTCCAGCTACTGTAAGCGTGTTGTAATAACCGGTGGAGTTAATCTAACCACAACGTAATCACGTGTTATAGTGACGTCATGGTGTGACATATGAGACACGAAAGGTTCCTAAGGCGTGGTTGGTAGCATTTCGTCTGACTCTTAAATCACGAACCCCGCTAGGCCTACTTTTGTGTTCCTTTTATTTAATTGGTCTTCTTTCTCTCTCAACACACGATGTCTTTTCAACTTTCTCTATTTCCTCTGTTAACTAACTCTTTTTTTATTATTATTGAATTGTGTGTTTTTTTTCCTTACTTGGAAAAATATCTATTTTTGAGATATGTGTTGAGTGATTTATATATTATTTTTTTCTTATACTTGAAGTAGATGGATAACCCTATTATTATTCTTTTACATTTATTTCCTAATCGACAACTTTTTATTTAAAATATATTTGTCACAATTTTTGACTATTCCTCTTAATTCTCTATAGCATAAAGCTCAATACATCTTTTATTGGATTATCCTGTTTTTCAAGACTATAGAATCGACAATAATTTAATTGTAACAGATCCAAGTATTTTCATTTCCAATAAAGAAATGTATATTAAATTCAATACCTTTTGTATTTCAAATTATATAGCAACAAATATATTTTAAGAAACTGATAACTGGATAACTTTTACTGGATTGTCTGGTTTTTCAGGACTATAGAATCGACAATAATATAATTGTAACAGATCCAAGTATTTTCATTTTCAATAAATAAATATATATTAAATTTAATACCTTTTGTATTTCAAATTATATAGCAACAAATTATTTTAACAAACTGATAACTGTATAACTTTTACTGGATTGTCCTGTTTTTCAAGACTATAGAATCGACAATAATTTAATTGTAACAGATCCAAGTATTTTCATTTGCAGTAAAGAAATGTATATTAAATTTAATACCTTTTGTATTTCAAATTATATAGCAACAAATTATTTTAAGAAACTGATAACTGGATAACTTTTACTGGATTGTCCTGTTTTTCAAGACTATAGAATCGACAATAATTTAATTGTAACAGATCCAAGTATTTTCATTTCCAGTAAAGAAATGTATATTAAATTTAATACCTTTTGTAGATATATTTCAAATTATATAGCAACAAATATCTTTTAAGAAACTGATAATTTATTATGTTGATTGTAGATATATTGCCAGACATTCCTTTCTTTTGTACAAAGTTCTCTGTTCTCGTTTTCTCTCTCTTTCTCCTTGTTAACATCATATGACTATTCTATTCACGGCCTAAAACTATTGTATATATATGTATAGACAAATGTAAAGGTATACATGTATGACAGCGCAAGTGTCCCTAAAGGGACATAGCGCTTTAAATTGAAATAAATAAATAAAGGTTGAGGAAACTTTGAAGATTTTCCTTTATAGAAAATGAAAGGATTTATTAAACACGAATATCTCTTTTATACACAAAACAAACTTCTAATGTTCTTACTGCGATGAAAAAAATATTGAGAGGGCTTGGCTCATCAGTGGTGAACCCTAACAGCGGTTTCGCTAATGTAATCTATCAGACCGTTTCTTAGAGCTCTAATACTATATTGGATGATTCTGTTTATATATATGGTAATTTAAACCAACAACCCTATATTGTATAATACTTATAACAAGATTGCCATGTTGTATATAGAGACACATCTATAAATAATTATACGCATGATTGACATGTGTCATTGCATCACCATATGTAATGTACTTTGTACAAACTGAGGATGAATAAATAAAACTATGTAATAGATTAAGAGCTGAGCTAAGCAAGAGATCGAGATAGAAATCAACCCTAAAGAGGAATTTGGCAGACCGTTGCCATCAGGTCCAAAGGGTGTAGAAAATACCGCAGACACCCCCCCCCCCCCCCCCCCCGTTCAAAGTCCAAATTCTCGCATGTCTCCCCCCCCCTCCCCCTCGGCAAAGATTTAAAACATCTGCCCTAGCCGAAATGTTACTTAGTCTCTTCACCATTAACGTGAGCCCTCGTCGGTTGTACCCAGGTCCATCTCATCGCCATGTAGAACAGTAAGAACTCTTCTATCTCCATCTTGCTCTTAGCTCGACTCCTATCTGTTCACGGAACTTTCCTACTACAACTGTGTCTCTTCGTTTTTTTGTGTGTGGACATTCCCAAGCTTTCCACTCTGCCTTGACCACGACTGCCTGTACTCTGTGAGAACTGTTAAAGGTCCTACAAGGTGCAGAGAGGTACTGGAAAACTCCCCACGCCCTGACTGTCCCTCTCGGTTACTACTGGTTTGACCCTCGGTTATCACAGCTATAGCGAGAGTCGACAGGATACTTCATCACAGATAAGTCGACAGGACCACATCACATATATATATACTGTACTTTGGGTGGAATCTCCGAAATGGTATTATGATTTATATATTTATATGAATATAGAGAACAAAAAAAAGGTTTCAAACTATATACCAACAGAACAGGTAATAAAATTAAGGCATCTGATTGTACAATTGAATGTTGCTGATGGAGATCGCCATCTATCGGAATAAATATCAAGTAAAAGTTTTATTTCTCTATTGACAAAAAAGAAAATTACGAAATAACTTTTTATTGGTTTAACAAATGAAACCAGCCATGTAGAAGTTTCAGGCTGTGTCAAATATTGTAGGAAGGTGTGCAGAATCCCCGGGGCTGATATATTCAAAGTGTTGACACCATGAAAGTGGTTTCATCTAACCTAACTCTTCATGGAAAATAGTGCAAAAGTGAAATAGTACTGGGATCAGCTTGATTTTTTTTTTTTTGCTTATCTCTAGTACACGTGGTACAGGCCATGATAATCATGGTGGGTAGTTAGCGACTGCTTTTACTGTAAGCGCACCACATGTCTACACATGTGAAAAGCAGTTCGACTTTGCACTTTAAAATGTGCCAGAGCCCCGTTTGGTTACTTGAACTCGCTGGTGAACTTTTGCAAAAATCGGGGGCCATTGGAACATTTTTTTTAACAGAAAAAGTGTCCAATGCGGGAATCGAACCCGTGTCGTAGTGGTCGAAAACCAGCGGTTTAGACCATCCTTCCACCGACCCCCTTGCCTTTCTTCTTTATATACATTAACAAGTGGCCAAGATCTCCAGATTTTGCCAGAAAGTTACCTTGTTCATTATCAGGAATTCCAACATGAACAGAAGTCAATTTTAAGCATTTCAAGAGACACAAACATATTTTCGAACACGTTACGATTATAGGAATGTCGCTTGAGAGAAAGGCACTCTCTCAGTGGCGTGTAGGTGGAAGGATGGTTTAAAGCGTTGGTTTTCGACCACTACGACCCGGTTTCGATTCCCGTATTGGGCACTTTTTTTCTGATTTTCACATGTGTAGACATGTGGTGCACTTACAATAAAAGCGGTCGTCTTCTTCTACCCACCATGATTATCATGGCCTGTACCACGTGTACTCTAGGAATAAGCAAAAAAAAAAACTCTCTCAGTAAATTCCTGTTGCGAAAGGAGGTGTGAAAAAAAGTGTCAGATTTCAAGAAACTCGACAATGGGACAATTAAGGTCAAGAACGTAGAAGTGGAGATGGAGCTTAGAAAGTAGGCTAGACACATATAACAACACAGTCTAATGGTATGTAAATATTTGGACACTCTGCTTGGATAACCATCCTGATGGACACCATTGGAGAATCTAACATTTCCAGGGTAGAACTGCGGGAATATACCGTGAAAAACAGAAAGCTTGGATTATTTTTTTAAATCTAAATATATGTGAGCAATAGTTAGCCAAAAATTATTTGAAAAAGTAAAAATAAATATTCAGGTAAAAAGTTTATTTTAATTAAAATTTTCAAGCTTTCAAGCAAATATACTTCTATTTAACGAGAACACATGCAAATAACAAAGGTTTTCAATTATTCTGTATATATATTTTATTTAGAGATTGTACATAGAATATCAGCCCGTTGAAGAGCAGTATATTTGTTCGAAAGCTTTCAAATTTAAATTAAAAGAAACTTTTTACCAGATATTTATTTTTACTTTTTCAAATAATCTAAATTCCATAGAGTATATATAGAAAGATTGACTTCTCCACACAATATGTAAATATAATAAACAAATAGCAGTTTGATAAGAATCTATTATCCTCCCCAACTATGCAATTATAAATTACATAGCATAAAAATAGAAAGATTGACCTCTTCTCTTCTCACAATATGTAAATATAATAAACAAATAGCAGTTTAATAAGAATCTATCATCCTCTCCAACTATGCAATTATAAATTCCATAGCATAAAAATAGAAAGATTGACTTCTTCTCACAATATGTAAATATAATAAACCAATAGCAGTTTAATAAGAATCTATCATCCTCTCCAACTATGCAATTATAAATTCCATAGCATAAAAATAGAAAGATTGACTTCTTCTCTTCTCACAATATGTAAATATAAGTAACAAATGACAGTTTAATAAGAATTGATTATCCTCTCCCCAACTATGCAATGATTGCATATTGTATCTAGTATGTCGCGTTCAAGACTCAAGACTCAACTAAACGTTGATATTTAGGCTTGTTCCATAATATTTGGCCAATCTATTTTCTTGTAAAATCAAAGTATAGGCCTGAAATACATTGACGAAGGCCAACAGCCTGAAATGTGTTCGTGATTTTATTATTATTAAGAAAATGGGTTGGCAAATATTACGGAACAAGCCTAAATCAACGCTTAGTTTATATAGTCTGAAGCCGCGACATCTGGCGGTCGACTTTACAGAGTAGTTTGATATAAAAAATATAATTCAAAATATAAACATGTATATATAATGTATTTTTGTTTATCACCTCATTTTTGTCAGATATAGACAAATGTAACTGTATAGAAAGACGTTTAAAAAGTTTTACCGCAAATGTTTCTTTTTACAGAACAAAAAAATCGTAATTTTAATTATTTAAGGAGAAATAACGACTATTCCTATCCTTAGAGATGAAAGGATGAATTGTGTGGAGTGTAATGATGAATGGAAAAATAAAAGTGTCCAGGGATGGGAAACGAACCCACAGTGTTCCGCTTACCAGGCAGATGCCATGCCCACTAGGCTACCCTGGACATATTTTATTTCTCCTTAAAATAATTAAAATTACGATTTTTCGTTCTGTAAAAAAAAGAAACATTTGCGGTAAAACTTGTTAAACGTCATTCTATAATCATAGCCGCATTATAATATAGCTGCATGATGAGGGCCAACAGCCCGAAACGCGTCCGTGGTTAGCTTTTCTTGATTAATCAAGAATGAGCATTTGGCCAATTCTGGAATAATTAAAAATCAACAAAAATAGTTGATATTTATTCCGATAGATGGCGCAAGCCATCAGCAACTTTTAGTTGCACGATAAAGAGATGCCTTTTTCATAAATGTAACTTTATGTTGTTTTCGAGCCTGAAAATCGGTCGTTTCACTTCACCAGCTTCAGCATCTTTTTGGAAAATTCGACCGATTTCATAACTCTTCTGTAGGATGTTGCGGAATCGAAACTATATCTGTACTGGTAAGGACCAATGACCAAAATCATTGTATGCATATTAGTGTTTGTCTGAATTTGCATAAACCTATATTGCGGCGTATTCTTTATCCCCAACATTACATTCTATACTGGATTATTAAACAAAAATCTATTGTTTTAAATATGTTTTTTTTTATGGAGACGTGCTTTGTTTGGTACATGAATACAATGCCCCACAATTTTCATGTTATATATGTAAATATAAAGAAGAAAATATTTGGTTCTCCATTATTGGAATGCTATTTCAGAAAATACCATCATACTAAATCACACAATGTATTCTTATATTCTCTTTGTTGTAAATAAGCATTTTTCAACGCCCAACAATGGTATTTGTTAGCATGCACGTATTTCCTCCAATCACACACAATTCCTATAATTCAACAATACTCCATTGTTTGAGGGGGGGGGGGGGGGGGAGCTATCTCCATCACGAACTTAACCCTCAAGTTCCATTATAGAAACGAAATCAGACGATTACATGAAACGACATAAATTTCGAGTTGACGTGGAAGAGGTAAAAAGTCAATAAAAATAATTCTAGTCAATGACTAAGCCATATAACATGACTATCCTATTTCTTTCCCAGCAGACGACAAGTACCCTATTTAAATTGCAGACGAACTCTTGTACAAAGGCGATATTTTGCTATCTAATTATAAGGCCTATCCCATGAATGCCTGAAACCTAATAAATCTGTTGACGAAAATACCTGGCTAATTGAAAAACTCGTCTACATGGGGTGATATTTCAGACCAAACGATCCTTTGTTTGTTTTCCTTTCGTCTGCTCTCAATAATCATAGATAATTCAATGATTGGTTGTTGAGAGAGAAACTTGGTTCTTTATCATTTAAAATAAATATCCTGAAGGTATTTGGTTAATTGGTTTTAGATGGGTTGACACCGTTCGTTTTTTTTTACATTCATTTTTCTTTATCTACATTGACTTTCTTTATTAATTTTTATGAGCCCATTCATCTCCAAGATAGGGGAAGTTGTAAAAGTGTACTCCATATCTATAGGTCCAGGCTTGATGATCAGAATGAATAGAATTGTTTAATGTTCAGTTGAATCAATCCTAAGAATAATATACCGCCTCAAAGAGGATTTTCCAATATGATCAATCCATTAGGTTGATTTGGCTTCTTTTTTTCAGTTGGAATACGAAATTCGACCGATGGCGTCCTCTTGTTCTAATGCCTTCAATGCCAAAGAATGATATGCCTCTTCAGACAGGATCTTCCAATATGATCAATCCATTAGGTTGATTTGGCTTCTTTTTTCAGTTGGAATAGAAAAGTCGATCGATGGCGTCCTCTTGTTCTAATGTCTTCAATGCCTAAGAATGATATGCCTCTTCATACAGGATCTTTCAATATGATCAATCCATTAGGTTGATTTGACTTCTTTTTTCAGTTGGAATACGAAATTCGACCGATGGCGTCCTCTTGTTCTAATGCCTTCAATGTCAAAGAATGATATGCCTCTTCAGACAGGATCTTCCAATATGATCAATCCATTAGGTTGATTTGGCTTCTTTTTTTCAGTTGGAATACAAAAGTCGACCGATGGCGTCCTCTTGTTCTAATGCCTTCAATGCCTAAGAATGATATGTCTCTTCAGACAGGATCTTCCAATATGATCGATCCATTAGGTTGATTTGGCTTCTTTTTTTCAGTTGGAATAGAAAAGTCGACCGATGGTGTCCTCTTGTTCTAATGTCTTCAATTCCTAAGAATGATATGCCTCTTCAGACAGGATCTTCCAATATGATCAATCCATTAGGTTGATTTGGCTTCTTTTTTTCAGTTGGAATAGAAAAGTCGACCGATGGCGTCCTCTTGTTCTAATGTCAATGCCTAAGAATAATATGCCTCTTCAGACAGGATCTTCCAATATGATCAATCCATTAGGTTGATTTGGCTTCTTTTTTTCAGTTGGAATACGAAAGTCGACCGATGGTGTCCTCTTGTTCTAATGCCTTAAATGCCTAAGAATGATATGTCTCTTCAGACAGGATCTTCCAAAATTATCAATCCATTAGGTTGATTTGGCTTCTTTTTTCAGTTGGAATACGAAAGTCGACCGATAGCGTCCTCTTGTTCTAATGCCTTAAATGCCTAAGAATGATATGCCTCTTCAGACAGGATCTTCCAATATGATCAATCCATTAGGTTGATTTGGCTTCTTTTTTCAGTTGGAATACGAAAGTCGACCGATAGCGTCCTCTTGTTCTAATTCCTTCAATGCCTAAGAATGATATGCCTCTTCAGACAGGATCTTCCAATATGATCAATCCATTAGGTTGATTTGGCTTCTTTTTTCAGTTGGAATACGAAAGTCGACCGATAGCGTCCTCTTGTTCTAATTCCTTCAATGCCTAAGAATGATATGCCTCTTCAGACAGGATCTTCCAATATGATCAATCCATTAGGTTGGTTTTGCTTCTTTTTTCAGTTGGAATACGAAAGTCGACCGATGGCCTCCTCTTGTTCTAATGTCTTCAATGCCTAAGAATGATATGCCTCTTCAGACAGGATCTTCCAATATGATCAATCCATTAGGTTGATTTGGCTTCTTTTTTCAGTTGGAATACGAAAGTCGACCGATGGTGTCCTCTTGTTCTAATGTCTTCAATGCCTAAGAATGATATGCCTCTTCAGACAGGATCTTCCAATATGATCAATCCATTAGGTTGATTTGGCTTCTTTTTTCAGTTGGAATACGAAAGTCGACCGATGGCGTCCTCTTGTTCTAATGTCTTCAATGCCTAAGAATGATATGCCTCTTCAGACAGGATCTTCCAATATGATCAATCCATTAGGTTGATTTGGCTTCTTTTTTCAGTTGGAATACGAAAGTCGACCGATGGCCTCCTCTTGTTCTAATGTCTTCAATGCCTAAGAATGATATGCCTCTTCAGACAGGATCTTCCAATATGATCAATCCATTAGGTTGATTTGGCTTCTTTTTTTCAGTTGGAATAGAAAAGTCGACCGATGGTGTCCTCTTGTTCTAATGTTTTCAATGCCTAAGAATGATATGCCTCTTCAGACAGGATCTTCCAATATGATCAATTCATTAGGTTGATTTGGCTTCTTTTTTTCAGTTGGAATAGAAAAGTCGACCGATGGTGTCCTCTTGTTCTAATGTTTTCAATGCCTAAGAATGATATGCCTCTTCAGACAGGATCTTCCAATATGATCAATTCATTAGGTTGATTTGGCTTCTTTTTTTCAGTTGGAATAGAAAAGTCGACCGATGGTGTCCTCTTGTTCTAATGTTTTCAATGCCTAAGAATGATATGCCTCTTCAGACAGGATCTTCCAATATGATCAATCCATTAGGTTGATTTGGCTTCTTTTTTTCAGTTGGAATAGAAAAGTCGACCGATGGCGTCCTCTTGTTCTAATGTCAATGCCTAAGAATAATATGCCTCTTCAGACAGGATCTTCCAATATGATCAATCCATTAGGTTGATTTGGCTTCTTTTTTTCAGTTGGAATACGAAAGTCGACCGATGGTGTCCTCTTGTTCTAATGCCTTAAATGCCTAAGAATGATATGTCTCTTCAGACAGGATCTTCCAAAATTATCAATCCATTAGGTTGATTTGGCTTCTTTTTTCAGTTGGAATACGAAAGTCGACCGATAGCGTCCTCTTGTTCTAATGCCTTAAATGCCTAAGAATGATATGCCTCTTCAGACAGGATCTTCCAATATGATCAATCCATTAGGTTGATTTGGCTTCTTTTTTCAGTTGGAATACGAAAGTCGACCGATAGCGTCCTCTTGTTCTAATTCCTTCAATGCCTAAGAATGATATGCCTCTTCAGACAGGATCTTCCAATATGATCAATCCATTAGGTTGATTTGGCTTCTTTTTTCAGTTGGAATACGAAAGTCGACCGATAGCGTCCTCTTGTTCTAATTCCTTCAATGCCTAAGAATGATATGCCTCTTCAGACAGGATCTTCCAATATGATCAATCCATTAGGTTGGTTTTGCTTCTTTTTTCAGTTGGAATACGAAAGTCGACCGATGGCCTCCTCTTGTTCTAATGTCTTCAATGCCTAAGAATGATATGCCTCTTCAGACAGGATCTTCCAATATGATCAATCCATTAGGTTGATTTGGCTTCTTTTTTCAGTTGGAATACGAAAGTCGACCGATGGTGTCCTCTTGTTCTAATGTCTTCAATGCCTAAGAATGATATGCCTCTTCAGACAGGATCTTCCAATATGATCAATCCATTAGGTTGATTTGGCTTCTTTTTTCAGTTGGAATACGAAAGTCGACCGATGGCGTCCTCTTGTTCTAATGTCTTCAATGCCTAAGAATGATATGCCTCTTCAGACAGGATCTTCCAATATGATCAATCCATTAGGTTGATTTGGCTTCTTTTTTCAGTTGGAATACGAAAGTCGACCGATGGCCTCCTCTTGTTCTAATGTCTTCAATGCCTAAGAATGATATGCCTCTTCAGACAGGATCTTCCAATATGATCAATCCATTAGGTTGATTTGGCTTCTTTTTTTCAGTTGGAATAGAAAAGTCGACCGATGGTGTCCTCTTGTTCTAATGTTTTCAATGCCTAAGAATGATATGCCTCTTCAGACAGGATCTTCCAATATGATCAATTCATTAGGTTGATTTGGCTTCTTTTTTTCAGTTGGAATAGAAAAGTCGACCGATGGTGTCCTCTTGTTCTAATGTTTTCAATGCCTAAGAATGATATGCCTCTTCAGACAGGATCTTCCAATATGATCAATTCATTAGGTTGATTTGGCTTCTTTTTTTCAGTTGGAATAGAAAAGTCGACCGATGGTGTCCTCTTGTTCTAATGTTTTCAATGCCTAAGAATGATATGCCTCTTCAGACAGGATCTTCCAATATGATCAATTCATTAGGTTGATTTGGCTTCTTTTTTTCAGTTGGAATACGAAAGTCGACCGATGGCCTCCTCTTGTTCTAATGTCTTCAATGCCTAAGAATGATATGCCTCTTCAGACAGGATCTTCCAATATGATCAATTCATTAGGTTGATTTGGCTTCTTTTTTTCAGTTGGAATAGAAAAGTCGACCGATGGTGTCCTCTTGTTCTAATGTTTTCAATGCTCTCTTCAATCAGTTTCACCCTCTATCTCTATATACATATTGTAGAAACAATTTGTACCATCTAAAAATGAATTCATTTATACAAATTGTAATTTCTTGACAAAGATTGGCATTCAGCCAAACCTAAATATTGTCAAATAAATATTTTTATTCAATCCAATATATGCATTATTTATTATCAAGGATTTCTATATTTTCAGAATGCTTATAAATATATACAATATTTTAGAAATACACACACACAAAAACCTTTATTAAGACATACATGGGTTATACATGGGTTTATCACGGATTGTCTGCAAATGAAAAAAATAAAAAAGCAAAAGCTAATCAACATTTAATAATAACAACAAAATTTATATATATATAAACTTCATTAAGACAATTAAGCTCATAAACAGATTGATTGGGTATATCCAAAAGAAAAAAAGATAAAAATAATAAAATAAACACTGATATTTACATATGATACATACATACATAACCTTTATTAAGATCTTTCGTCTTATACAATATTTTATCTACTGAAGAAATATTTTAGAAAGGGTTTGTGTTTTTTCACACAAAGTTAAAAGTTAAGGAAAGTTAAATTAATTCTATGTTGTTGTTGTGTCCAATGAAGAGCCTCAGATGTCCCCATGCATCTCTATCACAGCAGCAGCAATGTCCTCTATCTTGGGTGTGTAAAGCTGCTCTTCTGGGTCCATGTCAATTTTCTGCAAGGCTGCGGCCATTGCTGGGCAATTAATTCTATCAGCCAGAAAGTACAAACTGGCGCCTCGCTTTAAGTGTCAATTCGTCCTATATAGCAAGCCAGATGTTGCAACTAGATGGAGAACATTTTTAAAATAAATACTTACCATTGAAGTGATTTTAACAGGATTCAAGTTGTCCCGAGGTTTGGAGGTAAAGGCAATACACTTGATTCCGAGGATCAGATACTACTGCCCTAGCGCCCCCAAATAGATTTCCATACATAATATGCCAAGGGGGAATTCTTGCAAATTCAGCATCACTCAAGAGGTTCCCCATGAGAGCTATACCAATGGCCAGATGTTCCAATCTTTCCTCCAATAAATTTTTATGCGTCTAATGTAAAAATCTTGATCTTGGGGCCATGATAAATCTAAAGAGAGGTCCTTTATTACCTATATAGATGCCAAGATGTTTCAGCCCTATTGCTGCTTAATAGAAATCATTGCGAGAGAGATATATTTATATCTTAGGTTCTTCTGGATAGCGCCAAATACCCAGGTTTCATTGCGGCCTATACTAAGAACTAGTACTTGTAGCCTTTGCGCCATTCAAGAAGCTTCCCCACAGCCTATGTTGATGGTCAGATTCTATTGCTAGATATGTACGATAGCCTTCCAAATGGCCAATACTAAGGACAAAATCTTGCAGCCCTTGCGCCATTCAAGAACTTTTCCCGCGGCCTATATTGATGGTCAGATTCCATTGCTGAATAGATACGATAGCCTTCCAAACGGCCAATACTAAAGACAAGATCTTGCAGTCTTTGCGCCATTCAAGAGGTTTCCCTACAGCCTATGTTGATGGTCAGATTCCATTGCTGAATAGGTACAATATCATTCCAAGCAGCCTATGCCTAAGACCAGATCTTGCAGTCTTTGCGCCATTCAAGAAGTTTCCTTACAGCCTATGTTAATGGTCAGATTCCATTGCTGAATATGTACGATAGCCTTCCAAGCGGCCTATGCCTAAGACCAGATCTTACAGCCCTAGTTCCTTTTTCTTAGTTCTTCACATGTCAGATATAGTCTTCATACATTGTGTTTATATTTTCCATGGATAATTATACGCGTTTGATATTCTATTTGAATACACCAATGTTTATATATTTAACCTGTTTAAGCTTGACATATTTTCTTCACACGATACCACTTTTATCCTCAGCAATATACTAAGTAGTATAGATGTATATTCAATAAGTCATATGATGAACCGTTTTTTAACGTGAACAAATTGAGAGATTATTATTTCATCAACCCTTCAATACAAGTTCTATTTGTTTTGTAAATTCGATGTGTGACAAATTTCCTTTTCGAAGACTTTTAGAACAGTCTTAAAGTTTCACTGAAACACCTTTCTTCCAAATAGCTGACTTCAGGTAGTTTCGTTTGTATGTAAAACGGATTCAATTTTACCATATACATTGGTGGTTATATTCTCATTGAAATGTTCAGCACATTGAACCTTGTATATATCAAATTCTGAGAAATATTTCTCCAAATCTGCCCACTTCAGGTAGTTTCATTTATATGTAAAATGGTAGAGTTTGTCCATCATATATATTGGTGGTAATATCCTCATTAAAATATTGAGCACATTGACTTTGGTATATCAACTTCAGTGCTATCTTTCTTTGAATTAATTGACTCCACGGGTTTCCATTCGTATGTAAAACGACAATTTTAGAATTATATTGATAACTTCATAGAAATAGATTCTTTACACTGAGCCGCTTGATAGATCATCCAATATAAGGAGTCATTATTTGCATCTTGGTTTGTGCGTAATTTGTCCACTTCTTGTCGGACACAATTTCGAATAGATTTGTGAACACAGCCTTGGCAGTCAAAGTGTCATCGAAATTGTCATCCAATTGTCACCGTCAGCTTGATTCCTTAGATCAAGTGACATTTGCTCCAATCAGAGAAAATTTGATGAAACCGAGTTTCCATATTGGCAGCCACAGTATCTGATATATAACAGGTGCTGCTGTAGGTGGGACGTGACATCTACAAATGTGTTGACATCAAATAAAGTAGAAATTATAATTCCTTTCTTTTATAAGGAGGAGCCCCGCAACTTTTAAAACTTGGTATTTTGTATAAAATTTCTTCGTAAACATTACAGGTTAAATTAGAGAATAAATTTTGAGAACTAAATATATAATAAATATAATTGTTGAATCAATCATCTTGAAATGATCTTTAACAAAAATGTATCGATTGTTGTTACTAAGTGGAGATCACAACCTTAAATAAAAATTTATCTTTCTGAATATATTTGATAGAATTTTGAGGGGAACAAATAACATAAAAACGGGGTTAATGTGCGAGCCTATATATTATGTTTAAAATAAAATGTTAAGTCACAAACATTTAGAAATTAACAGACATTCTATCACATATATATGTTGTTGTCGTGTCGATTGATGAACCTCAGATGTCCCTATGCATCTCTATCACAGCAGTCACAATGTCCACTATATTGGGTGTGTAAAGCTGCTGCTCTGGATCCATGTCAATTTTCTGTTGTTGTTGTGTCCACTGAAGAGCCTCAGATGTCCCTATGCATCTCTATCACAGCAGTCGCAATGTCCACTATCTGTCATATATATATATATATGATATCAGTATATATAGATCAATAGGATTTCTGTGAAAAATAGACACTTCGGCCAGTTAGAGTTTTTTATTTTCTCAACGTTTCGACAAAATTATTTTGTCTTCGTCAGGAGAAGTAAATAAAAATAAAGCATTTGGCAAGGCTTTAAAAATTGTTCTGAGGTTGCAAGGGCGTTCTCACGTGATTTTTTCGAATTTAGTACAACATCTAAAGCACGAGTCAAAAACAAATATTAAACACGTCAAAGACTATGATCTTGGAGAGAAATAAATAAATATATAATAATAAAAGTATATTCAAAAACAAATAAATAAAGTAATATAATTATAATAATCACAAAGATTACATATTATTTTATAAATGTCTAACTATTATGTACAATTTTTATCTAGCTTTTAACTACTTTTTTAAACTTAAAAGTAAAGTATATTGTTGCGGGGGGAATATCTTCAAATGTATTTATAGTTCTTTTCCCCTTTTCTCTTGATGCTCATCCCTCTAAAAATAATCTTTCCTTTTTAAATTTTATATTCCTATGAAATATCTCAATATCATTCCAATTTGTCCTATGACCTGAAAATAATGCATGTTCCCCAATTTGGTCCTGACGGAGACAAAAGATTTTTGTAGAAGAGTTGAGAAAAATAAAAACTCTAACTGACCGAAGTGTCTTTTATTTGAAGAACTATGAATGCCGGCCAAGCAGCCTCTATCTTCAGAAGATCAATAGGAGATAAATCTTTTTAAAATATTCAATGTTTCTCCTTTAACCATTTTTGTATTCAGAGAAGGGGGCTTTTCCCTTTATTATAAACTATCTTAATGATAGATTTTATCTGAAGGTTTTTTTTTAAACTTCTTTAGAACAGAAGTGGAGATCGGTTACACTTTGGTAGCTAACTCCCCACCAGAATAAGAATAGTCACAGTGGAAGGCTGGTTAAACCGTTTGGTTTACGACCACTATGACGCGGGTTCGATCCCCGCATTGGACACTTTTTTTTTCTGTTTAAAAAAAAAATGCTTCAATGGCTCCCCGATTCTTGCAAAAGTCCAACCCCACCAGCGAGTGCAAGTAACCAAACGGGGCTCTGGCACATTTGTAAGTGCAAAGTCGAACTGCTTTCACATGTGTAGACATGTGGTGCGCTTACAGTAAAAAGCAGTCGCTAACTACCCACCATGATTATCATGGCCTGTACCACGTGTACTAGGGATAAGCAAAAAAAAAAAAAACTTTTCAAATCTTCTGACTTTCGAAGAAGCTTTTAGAGAGAAAACCTATAAAATAAAATATGCATCTTAAAAAGAAAACTACACATTTATATTTCTGAAATAAACTTCTAAGATAAAAAAACGCTTAAAATATATAATAGAAATTAAAATAAACCCCTAAAATATTTTCTCTTATTTGATATAGATAATAATTTAATAATTCGCCAATATTTTTTCCCTAAAAAAAAAAAGAAATATTTATCTAGAGGCAGAAAAGATGGATAGAAGGTAAATGTGTAATTAGGTAGAAATCAGACGAAGTTTTCCATCCAAGCGATCTTTTGATGCGGCAGCCGAAAGTTGGCAATAAAATGTGATTGGCTCTGGGTAGAGGACCAATTAGATGAAGGGAAGCAAGGCTTAAGACGTATAAGGAAGGAAATATATTGGGAACACATCAATCACTTCACATCTCACAGATGTGTAATTACATCACTGTTAACAAACATGGCGATTTTGGCTTTTCTATCAGACGATTTCTACTTTTAAAATTTGTCTTTTGATATATAAAAAAGATATAAAAATTGGAGATTAGAATATATAAAATAAAATATTTATATAAGTATTACCCTTTGTGAAGAATATTTTTTTAAAACTATATCTTTCAAAAACAAACCAATTTTTAGAGTTTTGATAATTCACTGTTAGCAAAAAATGGCGATTTTGAATTTTCTTATAGACGCCTCTTTTGGTATAAAAAGAATAAACCTTAAAAAAAATAGCGATAATATATTTTTAGTATTCTATATATATCAAACATAGACACACAATATTTAAATAAATATTATCATAAATAATATATTTTTTAAAACTGTTTCTTTTATATAAACCCATTTTAATAATTTTGCTAATGGGTTATTTTATAAATAATACCATATTAGAATAATTATTCTTCTAATAAAAAGGATAAAATAAAAGGATTTATAATGCCATTTTAAAGCCTTAATAATAATCGTTTATGCAAATAATTATTCAAAGCTATTTATTATTCTTTTATACATATTTCCTGCGTATTAATTACATACATAAACGGTTTTATGCATATAATTGTTATATATACTAGACATTATATTTAGGATATCTCATTCATCTTGTTATTAATAAAGTGCTTTGAAATCTAAAATTTTATATTTTCCTCTCTTTGATATTAAAAATATCTCATTAAACTATGCAGTTAAGTCTACTATTGCTGGGATTGTCTGTATTGTATAAAGAGCTAGTCTAGAGAGAGTCTACAAGTCTCTGTAAACGACCAAATGTATGTGTAATATGTAAATTTAAGAATTATTAATGAAATATTCAGAAATTAAACGTTTTTGACTAAACAAAAAAATTAAAGAAAGATATTAAAAAACTATATATAAATATTTCTTATAACACAAAGCTTTTTTTTAAAATAGAGCAATCCATAAATAAATATTTAAATAAAAAGGCATATATTGGATCAAAATATCATTTATTTTATCAAAATTGATATTTTGATCCAATATATGCCTTTTTATTTAAAAATGTTTTGTTATCATAAGTATTTCTGTTCATTTATATGCATATGGAATAAAAATAATCATATTTTTATCACAAAAAAAAACAATATAAAATAAATTTACTTTAGAATAAATAAAAAATTCTTACCAAAAAAAAAAAAAAGGAGAAATCGACAAGAACCAACTATAATATAGATATATCAACAGAGAAGGCTGTTACCTACGCGCTATTTATTTTCCATAACCAAAGCGCAAGAGATATGTGGCAGGGAAATATTGGTGTCATATAAAAACTAATATATATTCCGAATGGCATGTATATATGCAATATTGGTGGAAAGGAAATAAAGGCAAACAGATGGGTTCTCTTGCTAATCCAGGATAAAAAGTCTTGTAAGAGGAACGGATCGAACAAGAGAAGGCTGATACCATTAGGGAGTGCACCCCCCAAAGAAGAAGTGCCCCTAGTTCAGATCTACGGGGATGACCCTCTAGGGGCAGGGGCCCTAACAGGCCAAAAGACAATTTGATTAGCCTCCTCTGAGTCCTTTTCTTTCTGGTAGAAAAGGTGAGGATAGCCTGATTGGGATTATCGCCTCTCCGCAAAGTGAACATTATTGTTTTTCTTTCTTTTATTCTGTGAGAATACTGAAGCCATTTCTGTCGATATCTGTAAGGACCATCGAAATGATTCTGTAACCTTTTTTTATTTGTTTAGATTGTGTTTTTTGTATTATTTTTATAAATATATATATATATTATCTAAAACTATTGTTTTTTTCTATTTATTTTTAAAAATTTTATTAAAATAATATATTTATATATTAAATTTTTCTCTATATTTTAATTAACTATTTATGAGGCGAACTAAATACTGATACAATTTATTTTATTCGGTGAAAAAAAAATTGTGGCAATCTTATCTGTCGATATTTATAGTCCCTTGTAGAAATGATTTTCTTGTCAAATTTACTCTTTTGTATATATTTTGATAATTTTGATTGATTTATTTATAAAGTATATTTCATTAGATATATATATATATATATATAAAAATAAATAGTTGTATAGTTTTATAGTTAAGTATTCTATTAAAATTATCTTCATTAATTTGATTATTTAAATTCAAATTATAAATTTGTTAATTGTTATTATTTAGTATAGATAGAGAAAAAAAAAAAAATTCTTTACTTCTAAAACATCCTCTAGTTAATTATATAATTATAATTAATAACAATAAAAAAATTAACAAAGTAACGTCTATTACATCGGCTTTTACACGTCATTCAGACATACTCTAATCCTATATATAGAATAATCGAAGAGATAATATATATAATAGTTAGAAAAAAGATAGAAAGACAGAACCATGTACTATTAATCAAACTAATAGAAAGAAAACAAAAAGTTTTGTAAATAAGGTAGATAAGATTGTTAGTATATATATATATTTTTTTATAATTTTATATTTTATTCTTTTTTTTTAAAAGATTTTTTAGATTTTTTTATTTTAAAATATGAATATAAAAAGTTGTATTTAGTAAAATATCTATAATATGAATTAACTTTTATTATAAGTTTGGTTATTATGTTTTGAAACCCTAATGGTAGACCAGACATATACAAAAAACATAAATTGGAGTAATTATTGAAAAAAGAGGTCTGCTGAACCGGGACTTCTCAAATAGAAATTCAGCTTTTCAACATTTCATCCCTTCTCTATTATGTCTAGACCTCCTTTCAACCGTATTTTATGTGTTAATATAAAGTTACTACAGTGAAACATTTATATGAACAGATATAATGTGTACCTACCTTGTCCGCGAACGCCTTCAACTGTAAACAACTATTTCTGGATAACACATGTTGTGGGGGGGTGGGGACAAATTTAGACCGAATTGTGGGAGAACAAGACATTCAAAGAATAAAGATAAGATAGTTAACTATCTTATCTTTATTCTTTGAATGTCTTGTTCTCCCACAATTCGGTCTAAATTTGTCCCCACCCCCCCACAACATGTGTTATCCAGAAATAGTTGTTTACAGTTGAAGGCGTTCGCGGACAAGGTAGGTACACATTATATCTGTTCATATAAATGTTTCACTGTAGTAACTTTATATTAACACATAAAATACGGTTGAAAGGAGGTCTAGACATAATAGAGAAGGGATGAAATGTTGAAAAGCTGAATTTCTATTTGAGAAGTCCCGGTTCAGCAGACCTCTTTTTTCAATAATTACTCCAATTTATGTTTTTTGTATATGTCTGGTCTACCATTAGGGTTTCAAAACATAATAACCAAACTTATAATAAAAGTTAATTCATATTATAGATATTTTACTAAATACAACTTTTTATATTCATATTTTAAAATAAAAAAATCTAAAAAATCTTTTAAAAAAAAAGAATAAAATATAAAATTATAAAAAAATATATATATATACTAACAATCTTATCTACCTTATTTACAAAACTTTTTGTTTTCTTTCTATTAGTTTGATTAATAGTACATGGTTCTGTCTTTCTATCTTTTTTCTAACTATTATATATATTATCTCTTCGATTATTCTATATATAGGATTAGAGTATGTCTGAATGACGTGTAAAAGCCGATGTAATAGACGTTACTTTGTTAATTTTTTTATTGTTATTAATTATAATTATATAATTAACTAGAGGATGTTTTAGAAGTAAAGAATTTTTTTTTTTTCTCTATCTATACTAAATAATAACAATTAACAAATTTATAATTTGAATTTAAATAATCAAATTAATGAAGATAATTTTAATAGAATACTTAACTATAAAACTATACAACTATTTATTTTTATAATTAATTTAGATTTAGCTTGCTAATCTAACCAAATCTACTTGATATGATTTATCATTCTGATCAGATTGCTCCTTAAGTTTTAAATGTAGTATCACTGTTATATTTTTATTATATAGTTTTTACACTATATATATATATATATATATATTTTTTTTTTTTTTGAAAAATGTAAAATTCTTATTTTCTAAACTCTGAATATTTATTTAGATATATAAAGCAAGAAAAAAAAAGAGAATGGATAAATAGAATGCAAGCAAATTTATATGTGCAATATGCAAATATTATATATGTAATATGCAAATATTATACATGTAATATGCAAATATAGGTTTGACCGGGGACTATATATATATATAGGCAAAATTTAATATTTCAACAATAGAATCAAATTCGAAAAGTGAAACTACAGAATTGAAGAAAATAGAATATTACCGATTATATACAACACCCAGAACTTTCTCATGGCTAAGACAATCAATGAGAGGATGCTACAATATTATAAACCTTACATAGGAGGAAGTCACAATTGTTTCTATAAACTGGTAATGTTCCATGAGAACAGGACTGTGTTTATAAATCCTCTGGGGAGAGTTCTCTGGATAGATATACCACAGCGTACATTGTTTTTTTTTATAATTCTTTAAATGTTTTAATATGCACAGTGAGATGTATAAAAAATTATTATTATTATATTGGCACGTGGAAAATTAGGGAAGACAAACTTCAAGATAACACAGAAATTTATTTAAGGCAAGAACAAACTATGAATGATACTTTGTTATTAAAATAATAAATACTTCGTTACAATATTGAAACTTAATTAAAATTGTGAAAAAATAGTACAAATGTGATATTGTACTGGGATAAGGTGCATATATTAAGAAAAAGGCATCTCCTTATCGTGCAACTGAAAGTTGCTGATGGCTTGCGCCATCTATCGGAATAAATATCAACTATTCTAGTTGATTTTTAATTATTACAGAATTGGCCAAATACCCATTCATGATTAATCAAGAAAAGCTAACCACGGACGCGTTTCGGGCTGTTGGCCCTCATCAGCGTAGTGCAAGCTGTACCTCAACGACAAAAAAAAAAAAAAATTGGTCATTAAGGCATCCTGAAAAATCATGAAACGGGTAGTTAAGGCCAGAATTGCGTGAATTTTTTTTTTTTTTTTTTGGTCGTTGAGGTACAGCTTGCACCACGCTGATGAGGGCCAACAGCCCGAAACGCGTCCGTGGTTAGCTTTTCTTGATTAATCAATAATGGGTATTTGGCCAATTCTGGAATAATTAAAAATCAACTAGAATAGTTGATATTTATTCCGATAGATGGCGCAAGCCATTAGCAACTTTCAGTTGCACGATAAGGAGATGCATTTTTCTTAATTAAAATTGTTATAGATACTAAACTTTTTAAATATCATTCATTATCACGCCATCTGTGTTTGAAAATGTAAACTATTTATAACATACCTCGGTTTTTTTATATAAATATAAACAAATTTCTACTATACTTAGTGATAAAATATTTGTAGGGCCTTGTTCATCAGGGGGTGAATCTTCCTAGAAGTTTTACCAGTTTATTATATCAATAAATTAATTGTTTTTTTTTCTATTTCTACATATTTGCTCAATACAGTGCAATACATCCCAGGAGCGATGTCCATTTGTACATGGTTGGGTTAAAATACCTTTGCCAAAAGTTCCTCATCAATGCCGGGTATAAAACCAAAACAACCAAATACAATATTAGAGTGGTATGATCGATTAAACTGGCGAAACCGCTGGGAGGATTAATCACTGATGAGTTACGCCCTTTCAATATGTTTATCACATTACATTAACGACAGTTTTGAAAATAGAGCAATCCATAGATAAATCTTTAATTAAAAAGGCATATATTGGATCAAAAAATCATTTATTTTACCAATATTTCAGTTGGCTGAACGCCAACCTTTATCAAGGTGTTATAACATTGTTATATAATTATATACATTGTTATATTAATAATGTTATAACACCTTGATAAAGGTTGGCGTTCAGCCAACTAAAATATTGGTAAAATAAATGATTTTTTGATCCAATATATGCCTTTTTAATTAAAGATTAACGACAGTATAACTTTATTTTTAACCTTAAAATGAAACGGTGTCACCATAAATAGTTGATATTTTCAAATGAATTTCAAAATGGTTGATATGTCTTCCCGGATTTTTTAAAATTGATATCTCGCATATTGGCGCAAGTTAATAACAAATATTATAAAATAAATAAAGCTTCCAGGGTTAAGTTTCTTGTGCAACTTTTTATTTTCAAGCTTTCGGACTTGTCAGTCCTTCAACAGGGATATCATGTTAGCAACTTAATAATAAATACAATTTTTATATACACATTGTTAACACAAGACAATAACGCGCCATCTATACATATAAAATGAAAGGATTTAAAAGCACGAATGTTTCTTTTATACATAATACAATATAATACATTATTATTTACATATTTTAAATACTTATTATATATTGAGAGAAAAATATATTACATTATTTCAGTTTCAAAAACAAAATTTTTTGAAAATAACAAATATTATTGTAAAACGGCCACAGTTGTTTGATCACATAGCCAGCAGAATGAACCATACAAAGTCTTACCTAACAGAATGGAGGAAACCAGGATACAAACCATCAATATCTGTTTATATATATAGAAATACTACTTTACATAATGACACTGGAAAGTTGGTGAAAGACCGTCTTTGGCGGAGGAGAATTAATTACAGAAATATATATAGAATAAGTAAAACAGATTTGATATAAAGTGAAAAAATAGTACAAATGTGTGATATTGTACTGGGATAAGGTGCATTAATTAAGAAAAAAAGCATCTCCTTATCGTACAACTGAAAGTTACTGATGGCTTGCGCCATCTATCGGAATAAATATCGACTATTCTCGTCGATTTTTAATTATTCCAGAATTGGCCTCCAGGATGCCTGAATGACCAGTTTTTTGGTCGTTGAGGTACAGCTTGCACCACGCTGATGAGGGCCAACAGCCCGAAACGCGTCCGTGGTTAGCTTTTTTTGATTAATCAAGAATAGGTATTTGGCCAATTCTGGAATAATTAAAAATCAAACGAAAATAGTTGATATTTATTCCGATAGATGGCGCAAGCCATCAGTAACCTTCAGTTTCACGATAAGGAGATGCCTTTTACTTAAGATTTGATATAAGTTTCTATTTAGTACTATATAGAGAAGGATAATAGTTCTTTCAAATAAATTTTACATATATACAATTACATATACACAACGATAAAGTAAAAATTTTCTATATGCTCATTTTCACTCATTCAAAAATTTTATTATTATTTCCGATTGAAAAAATATATATTTCAAGCTTTTTATTTGGGTAAATACAGTCCTGTGTTTTTGTAAATGTAAAGAAGCTAAACAAACATGAAATGGTTTTTTTCGAGGTTTTTGTTTGATCGAAAATTTAAAATGTTGACTGGTCTGGTATTCCTGGGTTAGACAAATCAGACAAAAGTTGCATATTTGACGAATATGCAGATAGAAACGTTTGGTAAAAAGTTTGTCAGTATGATATCGGAATTTCTCTACTTATGGTGTCGGTTTTTTTTAATGTCTTTATTATCTTCCAAAAAAAATTGAGAGAGGAAATTTTAACACCAAAAGGTTTTCCTGAATCAGACAAGACAAATCAGACAAAAGTTGCATAATTGACGAATATGCAGATAGCAACGTTTGGTAAAAAGTTTTTCAGTATGATATCGGAATTCCGTCTCTTATGGTGTCGCTTTTTTTAATGTCTTTATTATCTTTCAAAATTGAGAGAGGAATTTTTTAACATCAAAAGATTTTCCTGAATCGCAAACTTGCCCTATCTTTTGAGTTCATACCGCTTCCATTTTTTTTTTACTCAATAAAGATAAATATTAACTTGATGCCTTTGCGCGCCATTTGTTATAAAGAATTCTAACTATTTTCGACTTGCGTGTTTCTATTTGAAATAAAATATTTTTCTACTTCCCCCTTACTACAATGCTAAAATAAAACTCTTATTTTCTATTTTCAGGATAGCAATGCACGAAGCCTATTATATATTTATATATGTATTTGTATGTATGGGGCTGAAAGACGAACGAGAAGTGCTCCTCAGTGAAATAGGCCTTGAGGGACTCTCTTTGGAGCTCCTGTTGAATGAGGTGGTGAGAAACAGAGCTGGAGCGTTTGCGTTGTTCAAATTTTGGAAGACGGCTGAAGAGAAAAGGAAGCTATATACATAATCTAATTGATGTAAATAATTATATGTAAATAATCTTTGTCAGGACTAGAATGACGAATCCTGTATGGGACTTTGATTTCAGTAAAAGGATTGTTGCTGCTGTTGTATATAGTCACAGTGTAGAAAATACTATACTATACCTACTACTTATATCTCTGTATTCTTAGTTCTCTTCTCTTCAATTAATCTGTAAACTGACGAATCCTTTATAGGACGAGAGGTCCTCAATAAAGGCTTTTGTTGTTGTTGTATATATGTATTTGTAAAACGACATTTGAAATACTATCCCGCATGTGTTTCTTTTCAACGAAAATTCAAAATGTTATTTCAAGGAGAAATAACGATTATTTCTAACCTTTTGGATGAGGTATGAAAGGGTGAATTGTAAAGAGTAATGATAAACGGAAAAATAAAAGTGTCCAGGGATGGGAATCGAACCCACAGTGTTCCACTTACCGGGCAGATGTCATGTCCACTAGGCTACCCTGGACATATTTTTCCGTTCGTAAATAATACATAAAGTAATTTATAATACAATATAATATAATGAGGCTTGTAATTGTAAAAACGACATTTGAAATACTATCCCGTATGTGTTTCTTTTCAACGAAAATTCAAAATTTTATTTCAAGGAGAAATAACGATATTTCTAACCTTTTGGATGAGGTATGAAAGGGTGAATTGGGTGAATATGTATTTCATGACTGGTACAGAGCAGGAGGGACAAGTTCTGTCCTCCCAAGAGAACAACAGTCTTTGATTTCCAGACTTAATTCTGGTCATCTACTGACAATGACAGAATGGTTGCAGGGTTTTCCCACTATGTACTACTAGCCGAATGACCCGGGCAACGCCCGGGTTTTACCCGATTAAATGTTTTATTAAAATACTATTCTTTACAATTATAAATTGGCGTCGTGGATGGCACTCTTTTGAAACGTCCCGCTTCAATCTTTGTGTGTTTTTAAAATACAAAAATAAAAATGTAAATCTTCACAACGATATTTGAAAATTGTATTATTTAGATTTTTTGTATGAATATATTTTAAATCTGATATATACATAAAATGATATGATAATGATAGCAAGTGATTTCTTGTGCCTACCCTGTCATTACGTCACTCAAGGTCACCGTCGTGCCACGTGGTGGCGCAGCAAACGGTGACACCTGAATGGCGCTCTCCTATTGGCTCGCTACGATCACGCCACCAAAAGCAAACGGTGACAGAACGCATGACGCTGATAACTGTATATAGAAAGTGTCAACCTGTAACCCCAAAACACATTATTGGCTGTATTGACTCATCCATTGATAAGCTCTACTCTTTCCCGGCAGAAACCATCTAATTTTCTCAAGCTTTACAAGCTTGATACACTAATATGATTGAGTGGAGATAGGAAAGAAGAAGAAGATATATGTATTTATACTGTCTTCAAAGCTTATGTTCCCAAAGTTCATTTAAAATACATTTTTAAAGAGTTTTGCTTCAGTATTGGCCTAAAATCAAAAGGGTCCAATGCAATATTACAGCGGTATGGTAGATTAAACTGGTGAAACTGCTGGAAGGGTTCACTAGTGATGAGCCAGGTCCTCCTAATATTTAATCATTGCACGGTAAATGCACCAATGGATATTGGGAAACATAGATCGAAGTCTGTATGCCGTTGCACAGTTCACTGTGCACAGTAGAAAAGTGTCATATTTTTAAAAATAAACATATCATTCAAATATAAATATTATTTAATAAAATAAATGAGGCTACCAGAGCTAAGTTTCTTGTGCAAACCTTTTATTTTCAAGCTTTCTGATTTGTCAGTTCTTCAATAGAAGTATCACATCAACAAATTAATAATAAATGGCTTGAAAATTGAAGGCTTGCACATGAAACTAAGCCCTGAAAGCTTTATTTATTTTATTATATTATATTACACCTATCCCCCGATTTACACGGTACTTGTTTTACACGTTTTCGCTTTTACACGGTTTTCCAAATAAGTTCTTTTTTTTTTTGTTTTTATCGCACTATACTAAAATGCGATATTCTACTCTATACTACCTATGTTGAAAAGAATATTGAGAGGCTCTGATTCATGAGGGGGCGAACACCTATTGAGATTTGACAGTTTAATATACACCTATCCCTCGATTTACACGTTTTTCTCAGGAACGTATCTACCGTGTAAATCGGGGGATAGGTGTATTATTATTTATATTATTATTATTTCCAATAAACTTATATCGGGAAGTCATCCAGGAATTAGCATGTATTTACATATATCTCTACTGTCCTGAAATTCCATAGTTTCTTTAAATATACCATATCTAAGATTCCACCTTTAATTGTCGCATATATAATCAGAATCGTCCTTTACAATATTAGAGCGTAAAGAAGCGGTCTGGTAGATTAAATTGGCGAAATCTCTGGTAGGGTTCACCATTGATGAGCCAAGCACTCCCAATATATCTTTTTCATCGCAGTAAGGACAGTATAGGTTTGTTCTATGAGTAAAAGAAACATTCATGCTTTCATTTCCTATATACAACCTTACACCAAGACCCAAGGTAAGCCTATGCTGTTAAAAGAGTGTCGGACGACATAAATGAGATAACTAAAAAGATTGTGGTAAATTGACAGGCAGAATCCACTGGCGAGCCTGTGTTTCTGGAAAACGACATTAGATGGGATAACTAAAAAGATATTTATGAAAAAAAAAGGCATCTCCTTATCGTGCAACTGAAAGTTGCTGATGGCTTGCGCCATCTATCGGAATAAATATCAACTATTCTCGTTGATTTTCAATTATTCCAGAATTGGCCAAATACCCATTCTTGATTAATCAAGAAAAGCTAACCACGGACGCGTTTCGGGCTGTTGGCCCTCATCGGCGTGGTGCAAGCTGTACCTCAACGACCAAAATATTGGTCATTCAGGCATCCTGAAAAAAATCATGAAACGGGTAGTTAAGGCCAGAATTGCGTGAGACCGCGACACAGATAATGTTAAATTGTTTTTTTTTTTAATTGTGAAATGGGGCTAGATAATTTGAATTTATAGCTTAAAATGTTTACGAGTAATTATCACACAATATTTTAAAATAACAACGCAACAATAGCTAAGTAAAATATGTTTTTAATGTATATAAAAAAGAAAGCTTCCACAATTCCCACTTTTGTTATTATCAGCAGAGTATCAAGGGAGATCGGGGTTTCACCTATTTATTACCTGCAATAAAGCTAGAGGAGGATAAGACCTTATCATTTAGGCTGTGTAGGTTTTTTCCCAATCCCTTAGAGGGCGCTTGTTGAAAGATAAAGCAATAATTTCCACTTCATAGATATTGTTTGAAAATATATTGGCCTCTCAACAGAAATGGCTGCTTGATTTTTAAAAAATCATAGAGTACTACTATATTTTTATTGTGATAATCTGCATTAATTATTTTAAAATATTGTAATTGTGCGGGATATGTATACTCTATGTTGATTAAAAAATACATTGAGATTTCTTCCAGGTTTTTCTCTTTTTAAACTACGTATTTTAGCTGTACGTTGAGAAAGGGCAAGAAAGAGGGGCTCGAAAGTTCCTAATATTTTTTTAATACTTGCGATCACACCCACACACATCCTATTTAATCTTTAAATAAAAAGGCATATATTCGGATCAAAATATCATTTATTTTACTAATATTTATGTGGCGCTGAGTTTGTTGTTGACACACTTTAAAATGTTATAACACCTTGATAAAGGTTGGCGTTCAGCCAACTGAAATATTGGTAAAATAAAAGATATTTTGATCCAATATATGCCTTTTTAATTAAATATTTATTTATGGATTGTTCTATTTTCAAAACATCCAATTTATATATTTCATTAATTATATTGCGTTTGTCTAAAAAGAATTTAAAAGGAATTTTGATTAATATTTTCTTGAATAGAAAAATAATGATTTATTGTCTTAATATTTATAGTTTCTATCAACACAGAAATGTTGGATTGACTATAAAAAATCAAATTATTATATTCATTGATAAATAACAGTTATTGTAAGTGGTTATATATAGTGTAATGATGATAGAGGAATTAATGTATTATCATCATTGTCAATTTCCTACTCCAATATATGTAAATAAACTTGGGTGTCAGACTAATTTGCATATTCAGGGTTTAGAATCTATTCCAGAGCTCTTTCCAGACTTAACCGTGTGTTATGGTTTCATCAGGATATATCAAATATGATGGAAACGTAGGCAAAATAAACGGAATAGGAACATTTGCCGTTTATCGGGTTAATTTGCATATTGCCAAGTTAAAACCTATGATAAAGACTCCTTCCGGACCCAACTCTCGTTTTATGATTTCATCTGGATATATATTAAATATGGTGGTAACGTAGACAGAATAAATAAAATATTCAAATTTGCCGTCTATCTCAGGTTAATTTGCATATTGCCAAGTTAAAACCTATGATAAAGACTCCTTCCGGACCCAACTCTCGTTTTATGATTTCATCTGGATATATTAAATATGGTGGAAACGTAGGCAGAATAAACGAAATAGGAACATTTGTCGTTTATCGGGTTAATTTGCATATTGCCAAGTTGTACCTTATGCTACTCTTTCCCGACCTAACTCTATCATGTTAGGGTTAAACCAGGATATATCAAATATGGTGGAAAGGAATGCAGAATAAACGGAATAAGCAAATTTTCCGTTTATCAGGTTAATATGCATATTAGAAAGTTAAAACTAATGATAGTGACTCCTTCCCGACCTAACTGTATAGGATCAGTTTCATTCAGATATGTCAAATACTGTTAAAGGATATATGATAAACGTATCTTTTTTATAAAGATAAATGGCTTTCTCTGAGCCTATTTACCAAAAAGGCGATCTTATTCTGAATTTAAGGAATATATTCTTTAAATTTAATCGCAAAACATTTACTCTTCAGGTGTTCTAAAATAAATCTATTTGCATATTTGCTTTAAAAAAAACAATCAAAACACTAAATAATTTGAACATCACAACATTTCATTTTTAATTTTATAATTATTACTATTCAAATTGAATCACAATTCGCACAAAATGAAGAGAATATCGATAAAATTAATATTTAAATTCATAGATTAAATTAACAATAAACTCTCTCTCTCTCTTGTTAGAAAATCAATTAAAAAAACAAAGGTAAATAAAGTATATAATTAATCAAAGAAAAACAATAATATACAAATAATAATTATATAAATTATTCGTATAATGTGTATAAAAAATACTGAGAAAAAAATAAATAAACAGAAGATATAAAGAGAAAATTTAAGGATCGTCTGATATATATATATAGAGCTCGGTCACGTTGTCATTACGGCCTCTCAGCAAAGTCATTTCTGTCCAATATGGAGGAGTGCATTAATAAGATATATGAACCCTATCATCATTTTTTACTTCGTCGTCTGCCCCTATATGCCTGATTTGTAAACAATGTTGATCATCTGGACTTTTTCCCGCCAATTTTATTTCCCGCCATTTTTTATAAATCTGCCCCTATTATATCCTCTATACTTTATATATATGATATTTATTTTATATATAACATATAATATATTGTGAATAAAATAGATTTAAGACGTATTTTAAACAAATAATTTATTATTTATATATATCTTTTGATATTATAGAATATGAATTATATAGAATTCTCTCTCTCTCTCTCTTCTCTCTCAATGAAGGAAAAAAGGAAAATAATTAGATAAATAACACAAATAATTTACTCTTTGAAAATTTATTATATATTTTAGATTATATTGTTTGCATTATTCTCCTAAGGCTATTCAAATTTTTCTATGCTTTTCCTAATTGTACGTCCAAGGGGTCGAAATTATATGTAATATATGTAAAATATATAAATATATAGTAAGTAAAATATATATAAGAAAACTCATTATTTTTATTACTAAATAATTATCTACATATATATATGGAATACACTCTAACAGAGTTTTCAATAGTCAAATATTTATTTACTAGACGAATGGCCCGGGCAACGCCCGGGGTTTACCCGAGTGCGAATATATTTTAAAAACGTTGACTTGGGTGGACGCTATTAACAGGGTGGTCTGTATAGACAGGTGGATGTATCACACAGCTGATAACAGGGTTGTCTAGAGTGGTCGCTATAGACAGGGTGGTCTGTATAGACAGGTGGATGTATCACACTGCTGATAACAGGGTTGCCTAAGGTGACCGCTATAGACAGGGTGGTCTGTATAGACAGGCAGCTGATAACAGGGTTGTCTAGAGTGGTCGCTATAGTCAGGGTGGTCTGTATAGACAGGTTTATGAGAGAGGTAAACTTACAGGTTGTTGACGCCGCAATCCCCAGAGAGAGTGTTTTTGTTGCATCATGCTGTGACTCACACGATGACCCAAGGTCAACAGGGGTGGAGCAGCAAACTTAAGCCTATCTCCGTCGTCGCAATGGTGGCGCTGCCTGCGAGCTATATCTACAATTCTGCAAATAACTCTAAGGATATTCAAGATATTCAAGAAATTACTTTTCGAAAACCTTTCCGGGGATATACCTAATAATATCCCAGAATTTCATGGCGATTGGATGTATGGTTTTTGAATAACAGGGTTGTCTAGAGGGGGGCAGGGAGGACACGTGTTCCCTGGCAGCCAATGAGCGCGCATTCTATCCGTGAGCTTCAGACAAACAGACAAACAAACAGACAGAATAAGGCAAATATATAAGTTTATTTATTATATTTATTTATCCCTTCGCAAGAATCTCTTATGTATTATGAACTAAAAATAAAGGAAGCATATCCTGACCACGAGCACATGTGCCTTTTAGATAGCAGAGCGCCATCTAGTGGAGCAAAAATAAACTAAACGTTTATTTAACTTGCTCCGTGATATTTGGCCAACCCAAGTTCTTGATAAATCAAGAAAAGTCATAATGTGGCTATATTTATATATACCAAAACTTTTCTAATTTTCCCCTTTTTATTGGGGACAACTCCTTTTCAATTTTATAATATAAAAAAACAAAGCAAAAACGCCAAAAACAAAACAAAGATAGATGTAAATTTTGCCGGGAGTGAATTGATCCATAAAAATAGAGGTAGCCTCTCCCGTCAAAATAATTTGGTCGTCATAGATTTGGCCTGGTCACTTTTTCATCCCTTGTGGATCTCATGGAATAGAATCCGCTCTAGATTGAAAATGACAATTATCCCGAAATCATGGTCTTCAGGTGAACGCTTCTCAATTTGCCAAAGTTGGTGTTGTGTCACCGACTGAGTCCGCTTATTTGCTGAGACTGTCAATAGTTGGCGCCTAGTTTTAACGTCTATTTTGACAGGGAAGGCGACATTTATTTTTATAAAACAAAAATGATGATAAAAATATTTTATGATTTATAAACAGGTATTAAAAGCATCTGACTATATTTAACACTAGTGATACTAAATATTATTAAAGTAAAACTTTATACTAAAAAACACTGGCTCTAAAGCTATAGAACCGTTCGTAGAACCAGCGCAATTGGCTATATATATATATATATATATTTATATATATAGTGTTAAACCTCTATCTTAAAATATTTTTAAATGTTTGATAATAACATAAGATATATTCCTTATTAATTAATTTATCAATCTTCTGGAACATGTTTTATTCGTTTTTATATACCCCTGTAGATGGGCAGAAATGTCCGAAAACTCGAGGTTGCGTTAATAAAAATGAAAAGAAACTCGTATCCTGAAACCTGTTGCATATTATTTAAAATATATTCCTTAAACTTCAAATTTCAATGATGTCGACTGTTGTCTTTTTCTTTTAAGGAAACAGAGGCAATTTTGTTCACACTTGGTTATCTCGTGTATCTTCAATAAAGGTCACTGTAATATCTTTCAGAGTTATTGTCTCAATCCCGATATACATACTAAAAGGTAAAAATTCCTTAAGTTTTGTCCATGAGTGTATATAAGGTTATCTCGTGTATCTTCAATAAAGGTCACTGTAATATCTTTCAGAGTTATTGTCTGAATCCCGATATACATGCTAAAATGTACAACTTCCTTAAGTTTTGTCTATGAGTGTATATTGGTTATCTCGTGTGTCTTCAATAAAGGTCACTGTAATATCTTTCAGAGTTATTGTCTCAATCCCTAATACATGATAAAAGGTACAACTTCCTTAAGTTTTGTCCATGAGTGTATATTGGTTATCTCGTGTGTCTTCAATAAAGGTCACTGTAATATCTTTCAGAGTTATTGTCTCAATCCCGATATACATGCTAAAAGGTACAACTTTCTTAAAGTTTTGTCCATGAGTGAATATATATTAAATATTTTGATCCAATATATGCCTTTTTAATTAAATATATTAAACTATTTCAAAAATAGATATAAACCCATATTTAAATCTTTAGATATCAATAAAAGAAAAAGTATATGTTTGATTCGCAAATAAATAATTTTATTCAATTCAATATATGCATATTTATAACTAAAAACATTTTAAATATATATCAAAATATTAAATAACAACTTCAAAAATTTTCGGCTAATATGTTAAAAGGTTTATTCCTAAAAAGTATTATATAAAGAAGCATAATATAAAGTTTCAAAACACATATTCTACAAAAGCGCTAAATTTGAATTAATAAAATTAATTTTAAAATGTGTTTTTTATTTATTTATTATCATTTACAAAGCACGCGATATCCGTCTTGGATATTTGCATGCATACACAAGTTTGGGAGGTTATTTACAGTAATTATTAATATGATTTTAGTTATTATAATAGAAATTATTGACGTATATTTGTCAGTTAGTTAACGATTTATTTACCCTATAATGAATATTAGTGAACATCACATAAGAACAGAAATTTAGAGCTATTTACAGCATATAACTATTTACCATTTATTACAGCCCAGGCTATCTATTACTAAAAAACATTCTACAAAATCTATTAAAATTTATATACATGTGGCAATATCGTTGCGGGGTTTCTTGTTGTTGGATGCGAATGGTGAGATTTGGTTGAAGCGCAGTCGTTTGAGTGGAAGTTGCAGCATACAGTTAGGAATAATCAGGACACGTGATTGAGTTTGAAAATAAAAGGCAACTGGGTTGGAGGGAAGAAAGCTTGAGAAGAGTTGAGCGATTTGACTTATTAATTAGTTGATCACATGGCGATGATGGGATTTAGATGAAATGAGCGGAGAGAGAGAGAGATCTCTAGAGTAGATGTTACCTTGTTGGAAGCCAAGGAGCAACTGTCCGAACTCGGCGAGAGCCACTGAACAACTGTAGGTGTTGTTCCTATGAGAGCGAAAACGTAACTGACCATTCTTGCTTTCCGATTTAACACCAAGACTCAGTTTCTCTCTGATTGGTTGAGAGATGATCACCTGATCTTTCCCTATTGGTTGACCTATTTAGATGCTATCTTCTGATTGGCCGGCGGCTTCCTTTGGTGTTAGTTACGCCCGGCCTGGGTCAGGAAGTGTCGTGTTTGTTCGACTCTATTTACTTCCGCGGCTATCAAAATACGTCCGGTTCTGTCAGGAAGCATTGGGTGTCTCTCGATTAATATAACTTCTGCGGATACTAGATACGTCCTGTTTTTCCAGGAAGTGTTGGTTTAAACTTAGCTCGCAGGGACCCGGGGTCAGAAGGTTAACTGCGACGTTATTAATAAATATGTTCTCCTCTAGATTTGCTTCCTATGTCTTTTGTTACTTTCTTTCCTCCAGTTACCTTATTCTTTTATTAAATCTTTGAAAATCATACATGGTACATACATAGTGGGTCGGGGTTGCATTTAATTATATACAAATTATGACAGATGCGCCCCCTACATGTGAAGAATTCAAGAAGGGGTTAGCCGGAGAGAATTCTGTAAAGTGAAAAATAATTTTGTGGGAAAATTAGTTGTGGGTATTGAGGGGCTATATACAAGCATTGCTGGTGACATAAAAGTAAGATAGAATGGTGTTGATGATATAGGTTGAGTACAATTAATAGAAATGAAAAATTTTTAATTGTAAGAAATCAATGAATGCTATGGTACATAGTGGGCTAAAAAAGGAAAATGTGCCTAAACGAATTCTACTCGAGATAAGAAAGGAGATCGAGGGAGTTCTATTAAGGTTTTTGAAATCAAAATAAAAACAATATAAAAATAGTTGAATGAAATCAAAATTGAATGTTTTTGGTTGAAAAAGAAAAATTGTTTTGTTGCATGGTGATAAGGGAAAATGCCTAGTTACTTTTTTTGCTCGAATTTGGAAAAGAATTCGAGGGAATTTCATAAGGTCTTTTGAAATCAAAATAAAATAAAATAAAAGTTTTTTGAGCGAAATCAAAGTTGAGTGCTTGGTTGAATGGTGAAAAAAAAAGGAAAAATGCCTAACCATATTCTATTCGAGATTGGGAATGAAATCGAAGGAATTCTATTAGGTCTTTTGAGAAATCAAAAATAAAAATAAAATAAAAGTTTTTTGAGCGAAATCAAAGTTGAGTGCTTGGTTGAGTGGTGAGAAAAAAAAAGAAAGGAAAAATGCCTAACCATTATTCTTGCTCGAGATTGGGAATGGAAACCGAGGGAATTTTATTAGGGCTTGTGAGAAATCAAAATAAAAATAAAAATAAAATTTCATAAGGTATTTTGAAATCAAATAAAAATAAAAGTGGTTGAGCGAAATCAAAGTCGAGTGTTTGGAAAAAGAAAAATGAAAAATAAAAAGGTTTCAACAACAAAGTGTGATTTAATGTTTTTAGTTTAATCGAAAACCACTGAGTTTTCGTTGATAATTGAGTTGTGGCAGTTTAAGCTAAGTGGTAAATAGAATGATAATTGAAAAATAAAAATGATAATATAAACTAATTGAAAAAAAAAATGATAATTAATGATTAAAAGTGGTAATAAGTTGAATAAATTGATAAATTGATTAAATATTTAAATTTTAATTGAGAGAAAATAATGAAAATGATTGATATGAAAAATAAGGTGTATTGGTTGGAACCCTTTGGTATCTACATGCCCTGATCTACATGTATTGGTTGCTCCATTTTGCCCTATAAATGTTTTACTTGCTCAATCATGCCCTATAAATTTTTTGTCTCATCTGTAGCGACACTTAGGTGAAAAACGTGATTCTAGCCCTCAAGTGCGTTTATGCTGTGTGTACAGGAGACATGGAAATCTATATAACCTTTATGTGTAATTTTTTGTCTTTGTGTGTGTGTTGTGAAAAAATGTTAGAAGTCTGTTGTGTAAGAAATGTGTGAGCTAGTTCTATGTGTTGTCTCGTGGATGTGGAATTGGGTGGTAAAAATCGATATGTAGACTCGAACTGGAATCAACAATCGGTGGCATAGCGAGGTTCCCAGTTGACCTCAATAGGGGATCTTCTCATTGTAATTAGAGATACGGAAGTGGGGTGTGTCGGGCAAAAGAGAGGGAATGAAATTGGAGATCGGACGAGGGCGCTCCGCTTTGTTTACAGAGGCCGAATTTATCGCTGCGGACTACACTTCCTGTCGTGGTGTCTCAAAATTCTCGTTTCCTGCCGTCTATTTATTTTTGGTGCGGCTCAGATCTTGTTTTTGGAGCGTGATTTCTCCGACATTGTTTGGTCATCTTTTCAGTTACTGCTATCTCTTCGGAGTTTATTTAGATTTTCTGCGAAGATGGTTCCTAAAATTATGAGAAGTTTTATAAATGTTTGTCCACAATGAACAACTGCTTCTTGTAGTTCGAAAATTTTCTGAGCGGGCATGGCATAGATAAACAAGTAATTAATGAATAAAATTGGGATACAGTTGTACGGTAGAACTAATAAACAAAGGATAAAAATCAGATGAAAGATAGGATATTGCCCCATGTTCGTCCATATTTTTGTAACTGGGGACTCTGAAATATTTGCTTGAACCTTATTAATTGTAGAATTTGAATGATTGGTAGGTTCGCAGTTCTCCTGTTTGATATCTTTAGGGGGTGGTGTGATATGATTGAGCTGGTTGTCAGGTTTGCAGTTTTTAACATCGGGGAAGAGTGATGTAAGTCGTCTTGTTGCAAAAATGGCAGGGTCTAAATGCTTGAAAGGTTCGCTGCTGGTGGGTTTGAACCTTAATGACTCTGTTGGGAATAATTCGGGTGTTAAATGTTTGAAAGGAAACGTGTAATTGGGGTTGTGCTTTATATGATAGGTGTTAACGGCGGGTGGTGATATATAATGGATTTTTTCTGTATACAGTTTAAGTTTGTTGACGTGGATTGTGTCAGTGTCTCTTTGAAGTGGTTGATTTGGTCGATCTATGCGGACCACATTTGGTGAAATAATTTCTAATATTGTGTGAGGCCCTGTGAAATATGGCGCAAGTTTCCCTGTATTTGGGTGGTGATATAATTTTACTAATACTAGATCACCTGCTTCGAAATGTGGTTGCTTGTGTCGTTGGTCATAAGTGTTTTTGTCTTGTAAATGTTTGTTTTGTGTGCGTGTGTGTGCAATTTTTCTAGCTTTGTCGATATCTGGGTACGGTGTGTTATGATTAGAGATTTCTGGGGGTAGGATACCAAACATTAAGTATATGGGTGGAAAACCTGTGGTAGAGTGGGGTGTCTTGTTATATATAAGTGTAACCTTCTTGACCAACTTGGTCCATGCGACCTTAGGATTTTCTAGGTGTAATAACCTAAGTTTTCCCGTGAGGGTGGCGTTCAGGCGTTCACATAGACCGTTGGCCTGTGGATTGTTGCTGGTTGTGAGCAATGGGTGAATATTTCTATTAAGTAGAAAACTACGAAATTTGGGTGAAGTGAAGGCAGGGGCTCTATCCGTAAGAAGGCGTTTTGGAGAACCATCCTGGAATACTCGTTTAAGTACCTGTTGGTAGGTGGTGGTACTGGTGGATTTAGATGGAAAAGCCCACGCGTAGCGTGAAAAATGATCGACTACCACATGGAGGTATATCTTGGTATTGCCATATTTGGCAAATCCTGCTATGGTGTCCAGAGATAAAAGGTCGAAGGGTTCTTTAGATTCCGGAGGTTGACTTAATTCTCCGTAAGTGGGTCCTACTGGACGTTTTGTTAATTGGCAGGTGGGACAGGTCTTAACTTTTTGTTTAATATCTTTTGACATACCTTGCCAGTAATATTGTGTGGAGATAAGTCGTGACATTTGGGAAATACCGGGGTGATTGTATTGTGTGTGTACTGTTTGTAAGAGTTGTTGTATGAGTGGTTTTGGAAGTATAATCTTGGTTACACCTTTTCGGGAAACTGTATGTAATCCATTATGATCAATGGTCAAACTAGACTCTTTCGATGGAGGAGGTTGGTGGGTCTTGATAAGGGTGGCGTCCAAGAATCCACAAAACGGGTTACGGGACAAGAGATCTGCTTCATATTGTAGTTTTCCCTTTATGTAGCGGACCTCATATTCGTAACTCGATAGTCGTAAACTCCATCGAAACAGTCTACCGGACGGGTTCTTGATGGTTTTCAACCACTGCAATGCGTGATGGTCAGAAAATATTGTAAACTTTCTGCCCATAAGATAGATGCGAAACTTCTCCACACTCTCAACGATTGCTAAGCACTCAAGTTCAGAGATGGAGTAGTTTTTCTCGTGTGGGCGCAATGTTCGGCTGAAATATTGAACTGGATATATGTTTCCGTCAGGGTGAACTTGTTTGAGAATGCCTGCTATACCGAGGGTGGATGCATCGCAATACACTTGGCATGGCAGACCTTCTTTGTAAAGGTGTAAAATGGGGTGTTGTGTGAGGTTTCCTTTCAGGTCAATGAACGCCTCTTGACAAGCTTCATTCCAGTTCCACACGACGTCCTTTTTGAGGAGATTGTTGAGTGGTGCTCGCAAGCGAGCGTATTCCGGAATGAATTTGTTATAGACGTTCACAGCGCCTAAGAAGGATTGTAGTGTTTTTCGGTTGTGTGGTTGTTTAATGGCGTGGATGATGTCGGTATTGCGTGTAAGTGGTGTAATTGTACCAGCTGTGATGGTGTAACCTAGAAAATTTATGGATTGCTTAAAAAATTCGCATTTCGCGAAGTTAAGTTGTAACTTCTCCGCTTCGCAAAAGGCGAAAAATTGTCGCAAGTGGTTTTGATGTTCCTCCAATGTGTTGGAGTAAATGATGAAATCATCAAAGTAATGTGCCACACAGTCAAGTCCGTGTCTCTGTAGGACCTGACTTATGGCTCGTTCGTAAATCTGAGGACTGGTTTTTAACCCGAAAGGTAATCGAGTGGGTTGGTATAATCCTTCAAAGGTGGCAAATGCTAACAGTGGTCGAGAATCGGGGTGTATTGGGACTTGCCAATACGCAGAGGATATGTCGGCCGTGGAGAAATATTTGGCTTGTGCGAGGCGGTCTAGGATATCCTCGATTCTCGGGAGGGGATGGACATCAGAGCTGATTAGCTCGTTCACCTTCCTATAATCGATACAAAACCGTTTGGTCTTGTCGCGCTTAGTGACGAGGGTGACAGGGCTCGAGAAAGGTGAAAAAGATTGCTCTATGATGCCGTTCTCCAGCATTTGTTGTATTTGGTTACGGATTTCTTGTTGGTCACATATCGGAACACGATATGGACGTATGGTGATTATTTTTTCGGAATTCGTGGGTATTTTTACTGGTGGAATACGTAAGCATGGTACGTTGAATTTGTCCTGTGAAAAGATGTGAGTGTACCTTTGTAGAAGTGTTGTGAACTGTGGTGTATAGTGAGTGTTAGGTGTTGTGTTGTAGTATGCATGGGGTAAAGGGTTTTGTTGTGTATTAGTGTGAGTGTCGAGTTCGTTGTGTGGGTTGGTCATGTGAGAGTTGTGCAACGGTGTGTGATCACCTATGTTTTTGGTATGCGAGTTATCCCGCTGTGTGGGTGCGTTTTGGACAGGTTCATAAGTTGAAGTTGTTGTGGTTTGATTATTTGAGGGCATGTAAAAAGGGCAATTGGCTTTAGTGAAAAAGGGGCATGTAGATAAGTGGGGTTTTCTCAATGAATGCACGCAATGGTTGTCATAGGCGGAAAGTTGGGATGTGGGGAAAATTTTTTGTGACATCGCCTGACACTGCCAGTACGTGCATACATTGGACACATGATTAAAATGGTAGGAAAGGGTAGACAATGGGGCGCCCAGCTGGAGTATAGTGCATTTATTGAAATCTATGGTTAATCTGAATTTATGGAGGCTATTGATACTAAGAATTCCGAATGGCAATGGTGCATTCACTACATGGAAATACTCCTTTCGTGATATTTGTCCTATTGTCAGTGGGATAGATAGTTTACCCATGGTTTTTGCAAATCCGTTTAGGGTTTGGAGGTGTAGTGAATGTCCCTCAAGGGTTAAATTAGGCAGGTGGGTTTTTAGCATATGATAAATATTATATGGCACTATACTCAGGCTGGCGCCTGTATCAATTAAAAAGGGGCATGATACATTAGGGGTTAGAAAAAGTTTGACAGTCAGTTGGTTTAGGGATCCTACCTCAGTCTCGAAAGGGCTGCTCGGCTGGGGTGTCCCTGGCTTGACTTGGTTGTTGTGGAATCGTGGCTGGTTGTTTTGGGACTGTTTGCACCGTCCGCACTTTTTCGTGGGTCGTCGGGACTGGTCGAAGTCGGCATTCGCTGTGCCAGTGTCTCGCGCCGCAGAACTTGCAGTTGGACGGCGGAAGAGGTGCATTCCATGCACCTGGGCGTCGGGGTGTGCTGTGGTACGGACTCGACATTGTGGGTGGTTGATCTTCTCTGGATCGCGTTGCCGGTACTCTGGGCCCGTGGATCCGCTGTACCAGTCGGAACCATTCTCCTAGGTTCTCGGGAGGTACTACGCGGACTAGGCGCTGGTCGCTGAATGGCAGTCCCTCTGTCAGCGTCTCGAGGATCACCTCTTGTGGAAGTCCTAGTTGCAATCCCATGGCGGTTTTTTCCCGGTAGTAGGTCTCTAAGTTGGCTTGTCCAGTGAGCTTCATGGCGAAATATTTCGCAAAGGATGCTTCGCTTGATTCAGGGTAGAGATCTAGGAGGGTTTGTCTCACCTGGAAATAACTCCGGTCGGCCAATCGAAGTTTCCTGAAGAGCTCCAGGGGTTGTCGCACCAGGTAGTTTGGCAGGCGCAGTAATTTTTCTTGTTCTTCCATGGATGCGTCTTCCATTTTTCGGTCGAACGTCTGGAAAAACTGTGTCGCGCTGTATGTGCCGTCGAAAGGCGAGATTGCCGACTCCGCTCCATCAGAAATTTTTACTCGCGTCAGGAACGTTGACAGCTGGTTGACGGCGTCCGCTAGGGGCGCAGTTGTCTCTCGGCCGGTCATCTCCTGTCTTCCTCCTGCCGGTTCGCTCCCTCTTACTTCTTGCCTTCTTTCCATTGTTTCCGTTGGACCGTCTGACTTTACGCTTATGGGATCCTGATTTAATTCCATCTCACTATCCTGTCGACTTAACCGTTCTGTGGCAATATCGTTGCGGGGTTTCTTGTTGTTGGATGCGAATGGTGAGATTTGGTTGAAGCGCAGTCGTTTGAGTGGAAGTTGCAGCATACAGTTAGGAATAATCAGGACACGTGATTGAGTTTGAAAATAAAAGGCAACTGGGTTGGAGGGAAGAAAGCTTGAGAAGAGTTGAGCGATTTGACTTATTAATTAGTTGATCACATGGCGATGATGGGATTTAGATGAAATGAGCGGAGAGAGAGAGATCTCTAGAGTAGATGTTACCTTGTTGGAAGCCAAGGAGCAACTGTCCGAACTCGGCGAGAGCCACTGAACAACTGTAGGTGTTGTTCCTATGAGAGCGAAAACGTTACTAACCATTCTTGCTTTCCGATTTAACACCAAGACTCAGTTTCTCTCTGATTGGTTGAGAGATGATCACCTGATCTTTCCCTATTGGTTGACCTATTTAGATGCTATCTTCTGATTGGCCGGCGGCTTCCTTTGGTGTTAGTTACGCCCGGCCTGGGTCAGGAAGTGTCGTGTTTGTTCGACTCTATTTACTTCCGCGGCTATCAAAATACGTCCGGTTCTGTCAGGAAGCATTGGGTGTCTCTCGATTAATATAACTTCTGCGGATACTAGATACGTCCTGTTTTTCCAGGAAGTGTTGGTTTAAACTTAGCTCGCAGGGACCCGGGGTCAGAAGGTTAACTGCGACGTTATTAATAAATATGTTCTCCTCTAGATTTGCTTCCTATGTCTTTTGTTACTTTCTTTCCTCCAGTTACCTTATTCTTTTATTAAATCTTTGAAAATCATACATGGTACATACATAGTGGGTCGGGGTTGCATTTAATTATATACAAATTATGACATACATATATCTATTATTAACTATTTGATTTAGACAATTTATATTTATTTGATTTTTGACTCTCAAGTCCTCTACAAGTCGACAGTCCGTTAAAATATGTACAGGATTTTCTTCTTCTGCACCACATGAGCATTTAGGCGAATCCGTCTTTCTGACTTTGTACAAATATGATCTAAAGTTACCGTGTCCAGTAAAAAATTGGACATTGTAAAAATTTGGCTTGACATATTTGGGTATTTGGGAATCAGTGAAGAAGGACTTGAAAATGGTATTAGTCTTCTCATAGTATTTCTGCGATTTTTTCCTTATGTAATTAGAAATTATATTCCTACTTGAAGAGTCAAATCGGTTGTAATTTATTTCGGTTTTCAACATGTTAGATTCAATATATTCAGTAAGTTTGGGGACTTGTGCAAGTATATGTGTACAATCCGATGATGTTGTACTGTAGGCCTGTATACAATGTTTTAATATACTATATTGAAGAGAATTTAGTTTGTCCTTAGACTTTTTGTTTATGAATGGATACCATATTGGATAACCATAAGTAATTGTACTTCGATATAATGTCTTATACAATATCAGTCTTCGTCTAAAGTCCAGACCCCATGCTTTCTTTGTCAGGCCAAATAGGTATCCACTAGCTCTAGTTACTTTTATGATCATTTCATTAACGTGAGGCGTAAAGTCCAGTTTGCTTCTGACTCGGTGATTTTTAATAGTCACTCCTAGGATCTTAAGTTCTTCAACCGGTTTAATTAACTTGCTACCTGATATAATATTTTTGTTTTTTCATCTGACAATTTTAATTTACGACTTTCACACCACTTATTGATTTTTCTTAATACATTATCTATTGTCTTTCTTAGTTGTTCAGGAGTTTTATTCCAACATATTAACGTAATATCATCTGCATATCCTATTGTTTCACAATTATCATCCAGATTATTATTCAGTATCTCATTAATAAGAATATTCCATAATGTGGGAGACAGTGGTCCTCCCTGTGGACATCCTTTACTTAATTTCTTATTAATTTCAGTTGAGGAATATCTAAATCTTATTCTTCTATTATCAAAGTATGATTGTAGAAGTTTTATCATTGAAGCCTGCACACCATCTTCATCTAGTCTTTTCATCAGTGCCGGCCACCATGCATTATCAAACGCTGCACTAATATCCACTGCAATTATTGCTGCATATTCTCTTGTTTTATGTTCTAACGCAATTTTTATTATTTCAGTTAGTGCAGTAATAGTAGACTTCGATCTTCTAAAGCCATGTTGTCGATCAATGTGTTAGATTATAACTATATTCTCTCTACTATATTTTTGTTATGATTATTTTAGTTTTGTTGTTGAAAAAAGATAGAATTGGAGGTGCAGTCGTGAAAAAAGAAAGATAATTATTTACTCATCAAGCAGTTTTTATTTTGAATTACTTGAAGGAAATTACACATAAAATTATTTATCACAGTAATATATAATTTATAAAATGAATTCTATATTCGTGATTTAAAAAAAATAGGTAGGTTTAACTATACATATTTACAACAAAAAATATTCGAAGTGGTATGTTCTAAATCTATAGTCAAAAAATTTAGAACAGTCAATGAATGAAAATAAAATATATGGTTTAAAAAAATAAAATATTTGCATTTTAGATTATATAATATATATTTCTAATATAATATATATTGTCGAAAAATATATAATATTTATAACTTTTTCTTTATAGCCCTTAATTTTGAAATACTATTTATTAATAGAATATTTAACCAGGTGCCAAATTAAAAGAAAAAAAAAGGCTAAACAAACAAACTTAACCCTAATCCATATTCAATTATATTTCCAAACAAAAGATTTTTTTTCAGAAAATAAAGCAGACGCCAATTCTAAACTAGGCCATCGATAATTTTAAAATGAGAATTTTAAGAAGCTTAAAATTTAAAAAAAGGTAAATTGTTAATGGCAAGTATTTACTTTTATTTTTAAATGTTATTTAGGCTTAAGACCAATTCTCTCCATTAACAGCTCAATTATTGGATTAGTAATTAAGAATTCCAAACATTTGGTAAAAGCAATTTACTTAATTCAAAGTAGAAGATCCTTTCTGTTGTTTATGTTCAAATTTACTCGAAATCGAAATGTATAATTTAAACGTTTCAAAAAAAAAAGAGTCTTAATTTTTTAATGATATATTTGTCTTTGTGTGTTATAATATGTAAATATGTAATAAGAAAACAATTTTATATTTGAAAATAAGTATTTCAAAATGTAATTTATTAAATGTATATATAATATATTTACATATATTAATTTGAATATGGAAATATGTTGTCAAATGTTTAAAAACATTTTTTAAATATATTTTTTCTTATTTTTCAAAGGTGTACTCCATATATACGTATAAGCTATCTATATTTGCATATAAAGTTTTATAAAAAGCAGTCAACAAAAACTGTCATATTCTATATTTTTTAATAAAATTTATTAAATATTTGCATTTTGATGCGCTTAATATTAAAATATGGTATCTAGTTTCTATAAATAATAATACAAATATATAAAATAGGCTTGAATTATTTAGACAAAATTAATTAAATGCACCAAACGATATATTTTTAAAAAGACAGACGATACTAATTTATTTGACTAAAAAGGCGCGAAATCCGTCTAGGCCAAATTAACACCGCGCATTTTTCACAGTGGAGATGTACTTAAGCTTATTTCAGAAAGCTTTCACAGAGGGGGAAAAACAACCATTCATTTTCCTTCCATTATATTTAGACAAAAGAAGCTCTTGCAATCAGGAAATTTATCTGGGTAAATAAAAGGGTTATTCTTTTCCGTTTTTTTTCTTTATTTCTCTCGTGGAAAATCCAAATATGGGAAGATGATAAGGGAGTCTTCCTTTTGCAGGAAGCGAATCCTTCTCGGACGTTTCCTGTATTCTGTTTATTTTAGATTGGTTTTTTCCATTGTTGGCGGTAGTGGATTTAATAGGTTGAAGGGGATTGCTCCTTTTTGCTCACCCTACTCACCTTCTTACACAATCCTTTATAGAGAGGTTTAAAACGTCATATAAATTATTTAATGATTTTCTTTAAAAAATCTATTAACATTTAAACCTATATAAATTGGAATTTCTTCTTAATATTTTAACTATCTGTAAATTCATTGAGTGGAAATATATTTAAAAAATAATATTTTTCTTTCCTATGCACTCACTCCTAATTTTTTTGTTTACAAAGTACACTGTCCTTACTTCATTGCTAGAATTATTAGAAGGGCATGGATCATCAGTTGTGAAGCCTACCACCGGTTTCTCTTTGATAATAATATCTAATATTTCTATATCTATTATTTCTCTACTTATGCTTTTGTGCAAATAAGGTATAGTGAGAGATATGTATGTTAGAAGGTATGTAATTTACATGTTTAAATAACGAAAATATTTTAACTGCTATATATTAGATGGCGCTCTGCCATCTAAAAAGCACATGTGCTCGTGGTCAGGAGATGCCTTCTTTATTTTTAATATTTGTTTATATATATGTGGTTGCTGTTTGATAACCCGAAATTTTAATAATTCTAAAGTATAAATGCAGTTTTAATATCCATTTTGGGGTGAACCGAATTCGTTCTGTTCAGTAGAGAGTCAAGTATGTAAGAAAAGAAAAAGTAAAAATGAAGAGGAGAAAAGTTATATGGAGTTAAAATGAATAGAAATGAATGTCTTGAGCGCTCAATGAAATTTTTAGAAGGCATTTTTCAGAAAAAAAAATATACTAACCGAAATCTCGTGTTTTAACTATGTCTTTGGCTTGTTTTGATTTATTAAGATGATGGGTTGGCCGATATATTGAAATGAAGATGGTGCTTTGATATCTAAAAAGCTTATTGGGGGTTTAAGAACATGCGTTTTCATCTGTAAATATGTAAATTAAGTATAATGAAATAAATAACGGCCAAATACACTCACCTTATAACTCAAGAAAAGCCGGACCGCAAACGCGTTTCGGGTGATCGCGCCCTCGTATATATGTATATATGGCATAGATGGGTAGGGAGGGTTAATTTAAATTTAATTGGGCCGTGGGGCAGGAGATTAAATATGGATTGCATTAGTTCCTAATTGATCGACTCCTTAATTCCCGAGATCAATAGAATTAATCACTTATTGCCTCATTAATTTCCAATTATATCTCTCACCTTCTGCATATATATATATACACACACCGTCTTTGTTATATTCCTACACGGTGTCTTCAGTGAAAAACCTCAGCGAAGGCATATGCAAATTTGGCGGGAAAACAATATGCAATTTTCGCGGGAGATTATATGCAAATTAAGCTTCAACGTGACTGAAGAGAAACCCGATACTATTCAATTCGATATCAATTATAACCTTATGCTAAAGGTATGTAATATTCATGTTACATAAGAAAACGTATAGTAATAACGCGTGTAGCATATGCAATATGCAACTTAAATTTTATCTCTGTTTAAATATTTGAAAAATGAGTATATGTGGAGAAGAAAAAGAGGATATATTATAGAGGGGATATATTATTATTGAGGATATAAATACTTAGATATGTATCATTTATAAATCCTGTTTTTAATAAGGCTTATAAAATATATTTGTGTATGTGCCAATATGTAAATAATAGACATTATATTAAACCTATTTTTCTTTCTCTCAGAACCTCCCATAAATGTTGTTTTTTTCTAAGTTTTGCACTTTCCCTATATATTTTATTTTAAGCTATAAGAGAGTCTATAAACACGAGGAAAACAATTAAAACAATGGGAAAACAAGAAAACATTACTTGAGCCATCATCTACTTAAGATGTCCTTTATAAAGAAGAAGGGAAAAGGTGGGGGGAGGGGTAAAAATTGCTAAATTCCCCACATTAACACACGACTAAAATTCACAGCAATTAACTCCGAATCAGATAAACACGAAGTTTAAGCCTTAAATGAGTCATTAAATCCTTTGTTTCGGAAGAGAGGCCTTCTAAATATTGCAGCAGCAGGGTGAAGAATCTGTGTGTGTTGAGAAATACCAGGACAATAGCAAAAGTCTGATTTGCATAATCGAGGCGGCGGCATCTCATGATTCCAATCATAATTACTCTCTCTCGGCAACATCTTCTTTTTGTATAGAGTAAGTCACCGATTAGGCCTAATTATTGAAGATTTCGTCTGGCTAAATATTGTTTGGTGAATGGGTGGAACACAAACACTACCTCTTATATATCCATCATCTTCAAATTTTTTGAGAGAGTAGGCGGTATTCTTAAGTCAAAGTTTCTTATGAAGGAGGGAGGGAGGCCCATTCTTGAAATTTGACAGAAATCGTCTTCTAAATATCACGCAGAAGATCATGTCTACCCACTCCCCCTTTTTTTTATCTTCTGTTTTTTTTTTATATGCTTCTTCTTCTTCTTCGTTCTTTTTACTCTCTCTGCCCGCCTCAACAATCAAATTCACGTCTCTACCAACTATATCAGTCCACCCCCATCAAGGTTTTTTTTTTTTTGCTGTTGTTATTCTTCTGAGGCCCTTTCAACGGACTATTATTTCATCTTAATTGGTAGCCTTTAGAAAAAGGGATGTTTAAAATTATCGTCTGCGTCTCTTTGTTTTCGTCTGCTCCGCCTACGTAATTTTCTCGTTTGGTTGATTTGCTACCTCCATCTTTTGGCTTCTTTTTTTTTTGTATGCGAAGGGAGGAAGCCTTATTAGAGGAGTACTTTTTAGTATTTGGAGATGAGATGATAGCACTGTGGTGAACCTACCCTTCCATTTAAAGGCGTCCATTATCCCTAAAATTATAAGTGTAAAATTTTCACGGCCATTTTTTATTTCTCTCCCTTTATGTAACATAAGATCTTTGTTTAGATTAATATCTTCTTTAGTTACATCACGATTCTTCGGTGAATTTTTATTTTTTTATTCTTAATTTGCGCCTTGCGTCTTCTAAGAAATATGTAAATATAGTGTTTATATATATTACCCTTTTTGCATAGTATGTTGCTATTTCTAGTTTGTGCGGTATTCTATGGAATTTATATTGTTAAACCACTTATGTATTTTGTTTTTATATGAAAAAACTTTAAATAAACTAAAAATATATCTAACCTTAGTTTTCTATTTTATACCAATTTGGTTAAACTTTGCGTCCACGCCAGGTTTTAACGACCACTTTTCGAATTCCTAAGTCCTCTCCATGAAAATTTTGTTCTGAACAGCTACCAACGCCTCATTTCCGACCAGTGAACACTAAATTTGTGGTTTCCAAAGATTTATTTCTTTTTAAAAATATTTCTCAATAAAGACAAACTTTTATCGGGGCTTTATTATTACAAATAACTCTGTATTATAGAAAGAAATGGGTTTCGTTTAATCTGACAAGACATGTTCAATCCTGTTAACATATCATATTTACATATTCCGTTATATCCTTCTTTTCTCCATAATCTATATTAATAAAATGGAAATTTCATAAGTGGACATCACTAAAAACTTTCGTTACAATGCATCAATTTCAACTAAATTTTCAACATTTATGTAAAACGAGATGGAGCAGGTTTTGCTTAACATCAAAATATATTTCCTAACATTAACATGCGTAACTTCGCTGTTATCGATTAAAAACAAAAAAAATCAACAGAGTTAATTTTATTTATATATAAATACAAAATTAAATTTCAACAGAGTTAATTTTTTTTACATACTAGCTAATAATCTCAATCTAAAAAATATTCAAAACAAGCAATTTTAAGATAACACCATATGTAAAACAGTCGGCCAAGAAAACAACAACGATATTTCATCTTTCTCACATATTCACACACAATCTTGATTAATAATTAAAACTAATCTTTAACATTGTTTATTATACTTCAACTTTTATTTCTACATTTGTTTTTAAATACCCAATTGTTTTATCATGTTTCTAATTTCGCCTAACAAATATACAAATTTATAGTGACCAACATATGCAAATTTTATCTTTGTTTTTATTTAACTTGATATCGTAAACATAACATCCATTGTAAGCATTTTTCTGTTCACCTTCCGTGGTTTCTCTTTTCTCTGATAGTTTTTAGGTGTAGTATATTTTCTTATTACTAGACTACAAACATTCCCTCGAGAAAAACCTGGGCGAAGCCGGGTACATCCTCTAGTTAAATAATATAACGCTTAAAATTTAAAAAAAGATATGCAAATTGATGAAATTATATATTTTTTATAATTATTGTTTATATAAATACAGAGAGTATGGAAAAACAACGTGCAGTCAAAATTCAAAGCTAATATCTTCATCATATATAGGCTAAAATATCTTTATTTATAATAGGGTAAATAATTGTAGTGATTTTTGACTGAAATGAATAGAAGAGCTCATGAGATAGAGGAGCATGGAGACAAGGACCTACTGAATGACTGAGAAACTGAAGAATTGGACTGATGGACTGGACGGCAAACTATGAAGAAATAAATAACTCAAGATAGAGAAGTATGGCGTCATTGGAAACCTAGACCTGATCGATAACAGAGAAACTGAAGAAGAAGAACTGGACTGATGGACTAGATGGGAAGTTATGGAGAACTATGGAGAACTCAAGCTTGAGGACCATGGCCTATCAAGAACAGCGAAGCTGAATAAAAAGACATCGGCATTTGTTGAAGGTGATCAGAAAAGACAATAGAATTGGATGAGACATATATTAAGAGGAAACGGATTAATGAAGAAAGTTCTAGAGGGTAAAGTGAATGGAAAAAATAAAGGTAGAGAAGAGAAAAATTGTGTGGACTGATAGACTGGATGGAAAGCAAAGAAGAAAGAAAGAGGAGAGCTCAAGATGAAAAAAGGCCGAGACTGGAGGACAAGATCTTCTCAAGAGTATAAGAACGAAGAAGAGAAATTTTGAAGAAAGAAAACTGAATTTTTCAGACTCCCCCAGTCAAATATGACTATAATCAACAGTATTAGTTCTCAACACTGCCGATAGATGGCAGTACAACGACAATGTATTGGTATTCGCGGTGCCATCAAAGACGTGATTCCCCCATGACGCCCATTTTTTACCGGAACTAACGAGCGAAACGTCGAGTGAAGGGGAACGTTACATCGTTTTGCTCAGTCGAATGAGCACGCTTGAGTACCCTTAAATCATGAGAAGTCATGAGTCCATCATAAATCTCCCTTGTAATGGACCTCGTTAGCATGGAGCGGACTGTTACATAAACCGAGCCAATATGTAAATATGGGAGGTCCAGCACGCGGCGCGACTAGTGCACATTAATGTCGGATTTTGATTTAATTGAAACAGTATTAGTGTATAACGAATCAAAAGTTTTTACGAAGGAGTATCTTTTATTATATTTGTGCAAGCTTTCGAACTTTGCAGTTCTTCCACAGGCATGGGTAGTATTTCTGTGCTATCCATGCCTGTGGAAGAACTGCAAAGTTCGAAAGCTTGCACAAATATAATAAAAAATACTCCTTCGTAAAAACTTTTGATTCGTTATACACTTATACCAATTATACGGAGTTTACCTGTAGAAATTAATGAAACAGTATTCTCTGGCGTCACTTATTCGATTTGGAAACTGGTGGTAAAACCAAGCGATGTTCATAACACTAAGATTCGGATTTGAATTCAGTATTTAACGATAAAAAAAAAGGTCAGTCTCCGAAATGTCAATTTCCGATTGTCAATCTCCGAATTGAAGAGATCCAGGTCCACGTGAGTGTAAATCACCTAGTAAATTAAAAGTTGCAAACTTCCTACTACATGTGTAGATATGTGTTTTACCTAAAGAAAAAGCTGTCACTATGGCTATATAAGCAATGCATTTCTTGAAAATCCAGATCTGTAAAGAAGAGAATGTTATCTCTCTTCTTCATAGCGTTAGAGGATTTGTGGAGGGCATGGTAGTGGACAAACCAAAGAGAGCCACTGCCAAGTTGCATTCAGAGAGTTTTATCTTCCTAAATTATTCTATGTTCTCATATAATTACCCCCAATTTCAAGAACAGACCCATTTGCTCTTCCACTATGCCAATGCTCCCGCTCACCATTCTGTACCAAATATTCAGTACGTACTGGGCTAAAAGTGTTGAAGCATCTTTCCTACAGTTCGGACCATTTAGACTGTTTCTTCACGTAAAGAACAGGCTAAAAGTCGATGATTTCCTGCGATGTGAGTAATTTCTGAGAGCGTGAACTGACGAATGTGAGCCCTGCTTCCTAAGGAAACGTTAAAAAGTTGGTTTGATTTCTGACAATGTGAAGATGTTTATTGTTTATGGTGGAAAACATTTAGAAGGATTGTCAAAAATAAAGTCATTATTGTTTAAAACCTTTCTAGAGTACTTTGCACATGTTTAAACATGTGTGACAATGACAATGAAACAGCCTTTATTGACCAATCAGTCAATGGTACACCCAAGTCAGTGGGGGAAAAAATTAACAATTATTTACAATGAGCGTCACAAGACCGACCTAAATTCCGACAATTGGTCGAGAGTAGATTGATCACCGCCTCGGGCACGCTCGATGATAGAGCCCAAGAAGTTTGCAAGGATGCTCCTTTGGTTTGGATGTGCGCCGTGAATATCATTCCGTTCCTCTCCGGAATGCAGAGCCGCATGAATGATTTGTTCCGGTCTGGTCCAACCAAGTAAGGGTATCAGGAAGGTCTTATAGTTCAATTCCTTGAAACATGTGTGTACATACAGTACAACTAGTCACAACCCTACACTCACAATGACCTGGTACTACATACACTCATGGATAAAACTTAAGGAAGTGGAATGTCTTTGATATCACTGGTCGTCTGTTGTTGTTGTTTTTTTTATGATACAAAGGCAATTTTCTTTATGATACAATGGCAATTTTTTTTCACACTTTGTTATCTCGGGCGTTTTCAATAATGATCTCTGTGTATCAAGTATCTTGTCATTTTCTCAATCCCGATATACATATGCTAGAAGGTAAAACTTCCTTAAGTTTTATCTATGAGTGTATATTGATTATGTTGGAAAGCGTCTGAAGAAGGATTGTCAAAAATGAGGTCATTTTATTGTACAAAACCTTTCTAGTATCCTTTTTTAAACATTTAAACATGTGATGTACTTATAGTACAAGCTGTCACAAGTCTCTATTCACACTACATATGTAGATATGTGGTATACTTGTAGTATAAAATGTCACCATACTACATATGTAAATATGTCGCTACCTTATTCAACACATTTTTTCACATGTCTATGGTGGGGAATAAAAAGGTTTTTTTTCAATACAATTTTGAAGAATAAGTTATTTTTGAAAAATAAAAGTGTTATATATTTTTTTCCTGTAAAGAATTTTGACCTTCTAATATTTTATGTTTGTCCAAAGAACGATTTCCAGTTAGAAAATAGATCAGTGTGTCATGAATAAAAAGAGTAAACAGGTACTTACTGGATTGTGTGAAAGCATCGATAAACTGGTCCCTCTTTTGAAGCTGAAAAAACAAAATAATTAAATATAAGAATGTTTCACAAGGGTAAAAAATGAAATGACCAAAAGCTGTTGATAAAATTGAGAGTTTACACATATAAAGAGATAACTAAATAAATCATCATATTATATTATATTTTTTATAATTTGCATATAATCATATATATAAGCAAAGAGGGATATGTACATGATATATGTATATACATACTAGCGTCCAAAATTAAATTATGCAAATTCTTTTTATATTGAAGCTTAAAAATATACATGAAAAATTGTTTAATAAATTTAAAATAATATGATTCATTGTTTTGTGAACCTGTAAATAAATATATTCAATTTATTTAATTATTCTTAATAAGCATTACTCTGTTTAAACATTATATATTTTATTCTTTTAAATCTTGCGCTGTTTAAAAATACGTTTTAAATACACACACAAAGCATTATTAAGACCACGGGTCTTATACAGATTCACCACAGGAAGAAAGGAATCATAGATGGAGCTCCTATACTCCAGGCAGCGCAGCACCCAACAACAGCATCCAGGTCCGACGCATGTCTAATGGGCCATACGTTCCTAAATACATTTTAAATAATGGTGTGACATAATCCTTTATTCGATGTTTTACGGTGGAGATCTATTGGGATAATGGAGTCCGGTAAATGTCAAACTGAAGTCTCCAAATAGATCGATACAAAGCAATTTATTATAAGAAACATTCGCGTCTTAATGTCTCCATACGTTATATATATCAATGCTGACAGATCTACCAGCTCTACAAACAATTCAATAAAACATCACCAGTAGACCAGGGCTTAGACATAGCCATTTTTCGGCCATTCACGATCAGAACTTAAGAAGATTTTATAATACAATATAATGCGGCTTATGATTGTAGAACGTATGATTTTCCGTTTATCATTACTCTTAACCATTCATCCTTTCATACTTCATCCCTAAGGTTAGAAATAATCGTTATTTCTTCTTTAGTGAATTTCGATTTTTCGTTCAAAAGAAACACATGCAGGATAATATTAAAATTTCGTTCTACTTAAGAAGATCGCTAACTGATTCAGTCTGCACTTTTCCCTAAAAGAGAATGGCAATTATTTAGATGTTTTAGAATCAAAGACACTTCGGCCAGTAAATATATCTCTACATTTCGACAAAAATATGTCTTGAATTCTAAAATTATGAATGCCAGCCAGGCAAGGCCTATCTTCATGTAATTATTCAGATATCCAATGAGCTTGACTCTGGAACGACAATTTCAAAACAAACTGTTTATCGAAGAATCAGGAAGACAATTTTCTACCTGGATAGAACCTATACACGTCCATCCCAATAACATCAGAAAAAGAGGCTGTTTTAAAGGAAGGGATCTAATGAACTTTGCTGGCTTCATTTCAAATGTTAGCACACACCTCTTTACCTGTTTGAAGAAGAGCACATTGGCTGCTCAATGATACAGGAACGGAATTCTTAAACATTATGTGATCTTTGAGGAGTGTCATTGGTTCCAATATCATTTTTCTGAATGATACTGTTCATCTCCATAGTAGGGCAATGCTGGTCAATGATTTCCTCGAGAATATTATCACAGAATTATCTGCGGTGGTTTACTCGGTGAAATCATCATCAATTACATGATGTCAGCGTTTTATTTGTAAATAGTTTGTTTAGATATATGTTATACTAGCGGATGTGCCCGGCTTCGCCCGGGTTTTACCCGAGTGAATGTTTGTCTAACGAACATTTGTTAAAACAATTCTCTATAAACTTATAAAACGTACTCGGCTTCGCCCGGGGTTTTACCCGAGTAAAGGTTTGTCTAGCGAACATTTGTTAAAACAATTCTCTAAAAACTTATTTAAAAAAAAAAGATATATTTTGATAATTTGAAACTCGTAAATTTGAATCTCTCGATAAAGTGAACATTTTTTCCCGGTCTCTGTGTGCCGTGTCATCCTGAATTTTGTCTTTCCTAATTTTCTACATTAGAAAATCATAGTTTTATCTAGTGAACATTTTTTCCCGTGTCACATTGCCGTGTCACATTGCCTTTACTCTTCATTGTTGGCTTTTTATCTTAAATTTATTCTTCATTGTTGGCTTTTTATATTACATTTACTCTTTATTGTTGGCTTTTTATCTTACATTCATTCTTCATTGTTGGCTTTTTATATCATATTTACTCTTCATTGTTGGCTTTTTATATTATATTCTGACCAAAATCTATCTGTGAACTTCACACAGACAGAATAAGGCAATTATATAAGTAGATTTACTCTTCTTTGTTGGCTTTTTATCTTACATTCATTCTTCATTGTTGGCTTTTTATATTACATTTACTATTCATTGTTGGCTTTTTATCTTACATTCACTCTTCATTGTTGGCTTTTTATCTTACATTCATTCTTCATTGTTGGCTTTTTATATTACATTCACTCTTCATTGTTGGCTTTTTATCTTACATTCATTCTTCATTGTTGGCTTTTTATATTACATTTACTCTTCATTGTTGGCTTTTTATCTTACATTCACTCTTCATTGTTGGCTTTTTATATTATATTTTTAGATTGAGATTATTAGCTAGTATGTAAAAATATTAACTCTGTTGAAATTTAATTTTGTATTTATATATAAATAAAATTAACTCTGTTGATTTTTTTGTATTTAATCGATAACAGCGAAGTTACGCATGTTAATGTTAGGGAAAAATATTTTGATGTTAAGCAAAACCTGCTCCATCTCGTTTTACATAAATGTTGAAAATTTGGTTGAAATTGATGCATTGTAACGAAAGTTTTTAGTGATGTACACTTATGAAATTTGCATTTTATTAATATAGATAAAAATATTATTTCATAATTATTAATAATAATTATTATTATTAATAAAAAATTTATAATTTCATAGATTCAAATACTCTGCTAAATCGACCGCCAAAGGTCACTCTTCCCCTATAAAAACTCGTTGTTGTTTTATCCCAATGGCCGGCTCAAAACTTTTGTACATTATGTAAATAATATTTTGTTTTCCTTATTCTACTCGCCTTAAGCCCCAGGCATTACTTTTATCAAATTATGTTTTTTATATATCCATAAGTTCAATTAAAGCAACTACGGATCAAAATTATTTTATTATTCCCACGACTGCATCACCATAGCATAATCTCAACAATTCCAAAATCAGCAGAAAATCTCATTTGTTTTTATAACATATATATGTTATATGAATTGATTATGCAAATTAAACATAACCTACCCCAATCAAAAATAGCCTTCTTCAACGAAAAATAGTCACCTACAAGCAACCATAGTCATCCCCAATCAAACATAGCCTTCTCCAAGCAAACATAGACCAATTCATATAACATATATATCTCTTAATTGTATTTAGTGAACTGACAAATTTTGTAAATACTTTCCTTGTTAAAATAAATGGGTTTTATGATGACTTCGTTCTGTGGTCTGACTTATAAGCTTGATATGGACTTATCTAATATTGATATGAAACTCCAGGATGACACAGCAATTTAATTAAGGCAAAAACAAAATATGAATGATAAAAATATATATATAAACAATAAGGGAAGTTTACAGAGTATCAAAATATAAACATAAAAAGTGATTTATTCTGTTAATAAAAAAATAAATACTTTATTACAATATTTCATTAAGAGGAAATATATCGATAGAGTTATGAAGGATAAAATAAATGGAACAGTAAGAATATGTAAACTGATGGACAATATGCAAAGTGGTAAATGCTCAAAGTATAAAAAAACATGAAACCACTGGATACAATGAGATACTCAAGATTAGATAAAATCTGAAGAGATTAGAAATATCTTTCAAAGCGAGAAATTATACAGTACAGAAAGTTACAAAGATAATAAACTGAAGAATGGTTGTCAAATATACCATTAAGTAAACGTATCTAAAAGTGAGTGAAGAGCTAAATACATCATATTGTGAAATATTTACCTACCTATCAAGTATATATCATACTAGAGGAGTGTAATATTTATTAGGATAAAGAAAGATGAAGCATGTATTCTCAGCCCCTCCACAACAATATGCAACAAAGGCATGTTTAAAAAAGCGGCAGACGAACTAACCAAAAGGTCGAGGGCAACATTCCTGGCTGTTCATTGTCAATTCGAGACATGGCGTACAAATTTAAATTTCGCCCCAGCCGCCATCTTTGATAACCACGTGATATAGTACCAGGCTACCGCCATATATCCTGCCAGACGACAAAAACATGTTTTCCCGCCAAAAAATGTCATCGGCTGCCTTCCACAACTTATAGCTCCACGTCGCAATACCATCTGATTAACTCCCAGCTTGTTTTTTTTTTCTTCTCGACATTATATTTATGAGCTTCTTGTCTCGGTGTTTTTAATTAAGCGTATAATTCTTTTAGGGGTTGTAGTCAAATAACAAAAAAATATATATATTGCTATATTCATAGAATTATCTTCATTCGTTAGTAAAATGTCACTTCGCGGCCAGATAAAATTCTTTATTATCGATGGCCTTTCAGTAAATAGTATTCACCTTTATCAGGATAGAAGATAGAAAATGAAGAATAAAAAGCTTTTATACTCACAGACAAAACTTAAGGAAGTTGTACCTTTTAGCATGTATATCGGGATTGAGACAATAACTCTGAAAGATATTACAGTGACCTTTATTGAAGATACACGAGATAACCAATATCCACTCATGGACAAAATTTAAGGAAGTTGTACCTTTTAGCGTGTATATCGGGATTCAGACTATTACTCTGAAAGATATTACTGTGACCTTTATTGAAGATACACAAGATAACCAATATACACTCATGGACAAAACTTAAGGAAGTTGTACCTTTCAGCATGTACATCGGGATTGAGACAATAACTCTGAAAGATATTACAGTGACCTTTATTGAAGATACACAAGATAACCAAGATTGAACGAAATTGCCTCTGTCTCCTTAAAAATAATAATAATAAATAGACGACTCGCGATATCAAAGACTTCCCACTTCCTTAAGTTTTGTCCGTGAGTGTATACATATTTCTATTGTCCACTAATCTTATATATGTTCATAGATTCATTGAATCCCTTCACCAAGAATTGCTTCCAAGTTCCGAGTTCATAAGCAGAATAACCAAATACAGTATTAAATGCATGCAATATCGTACCCTTATGATTGATTTAACTGGCAAAACCGCTGGGAGGGCTCTCCATTGATGAGCCAAGCCTTCCCAATATTGTCCATTGCAGTAAGGGCAGTAGTAAACTTTTTATTTATTTAAGATTAAAAAAATCGCGCTAAAAATAGTTTCATTTTTTGAATTAAAAAAAAAAAACATGCAAAAACATTTTTTTTTCTTTTCAAACTATTTTCCCAACGTTTCGATGAATAACAATCACTAGAGCCCGTCACACATACGACGGATATATTCGAAAATATTTAAACTGTCTAATCAAATCAAACCAAACTTTAGCTTGTCACACATCTTGTATATCTAAACCAAAACTCTAACCTTGTTTTGAATGCGTATTTATAGCTTTTAGAAATATGAAAAAAATAGTGAAATTGTACTGAGATTAGGTTCAAAATTTAATATAAAGGTATCGCCTGATCGTGCAAATAGAAGTTGCTGATGACTTGTGCCATCTTTCGGAATATCCATTAGTTGACATTTATTCCGACGGATGACGCAAGCCAATAGCAACTTTTAGTTGCACGATCAGGAGATTCCTTTTATAAATATACTAGATGAATGACCCGGCTTCGCCCGAGAATTCCCCCCAGTGCAATTTCCTTTATACTGAAAGTACATCAATTATAAATAGTAGAAGTGCCATATAGAATAGCAATGCAGAAGTAACACATAAACCACAGGCAAAATAGTGTGTGTGTGATGGCAAAAAATGTATTATATTAGTGTTTAGATATTTGATTTAATTATTTTTTTTGCAATCTATTTAGTTGTTTTAAAATCAATATAGTTTAAATAGATGGCAGCTTTTCCACACAACCCCCGAGGTACCCGCCCCAGCGCATTAACCCTTGAAATTGCCTGAGTTGAGTGAGCGATTGCGATGGATCTTGACTGCGATGCCCATCTTCTCAGTAAGAATAAGAAAAGATAGTTTTATAAAAAAAAATAATACAAAATACTGGCACGTAAATTTATTTTTTTTGTAAAAAATAAAAGAGCACATGGAAATTAGGCAAACATATATTGTTTGCTAATGACTGCGACTACATTTTAAACGATTTTTTAAAGATATAAAAAATAAAGGCCAGAACAAAAATTAATAAAAAATACAAAAGCCATTATTTACATACAGTAACGCTAATTCTGTATTTTTTTTTTTAAATTGGATTGTATGCACTTACCGTAACTTAGTAATATAAATTTCTCTCGTAATACTCAATACTTTTGTAAAAAAAATGTAACACTCTCGTATACAAAGATATTTTTTAAAAAGTACGCAAACAAAGTGAAAAAAAAATATGCAGAACTCTCATTGGTCGCTTAATTGGCTTGGTGTTGTTACTTCGCCTCGTATTTACTCCGCGTAAAAAAAATTCTTCTAATGAAAAAATAAATAGCCAAAAATACTAATCAAAATGTAGCCGAAAAAATTCCTCATGTTTATAAAATGCGACATGCAAAATTTGGTACCAATTGGTTCAGTAGTTTTTGAGTTTATTGCGAAACAGACATTGACTCTTGTATATAAAGAAAGATATATTTTTAATGATGGGCAGTTAGTATTTTTCCCGATAGATGGCGGTGAAGCATTTTCTACTTTAACATGCACGGTCAGAAGGGAATCGACACAGTTGGCCAGATGGAAATCTGGTTACCTGCGCCCTCTAGTCTATAAAGAGGGAGCCAAAAGCTCCCCCATGTGTACTAGGTGCAAATCCGAAGAGGCCACTCTCCCCAACATATACTAAATTGTATTGGAAAGGACAAGAGATCCCTGTACAGAGAACCAAGAAGAGTTCTTGAGCTTCTTTATGAGCACAACCTCCAAGATCTTGTCGTAATTTAGACTAAAAGGATAAGTAAAAAAATAATAATAATTTAGCACCTGGATCAATTTTTTCCTTTGATTTTAACTCTTTCTAATAATTTAAGAACCCGTCATGAAAGAAGGTGACCGTTATGATTAAGTTCTTTTTATAGGTGTCTCAAAAATGAAGTAAATTTGATTCTACCCTAGTTTACACCTTCCTATAAATACACTGAAAGTGTTGTCATAAATAAGTTCGTATATATAAACTACTTAATGGATAATATAATTTGGGCACCGAATAATACTAACCTGTTTATTTCAGTACGACACCAAAAGAATATGATCATTATTTTTGCATACGAGCGTATGCTCGTATATGTTTATCTTATGTGGCGCTTAGTTTGTTGTTGACACACTTTAAAATGTTATAACACCTTGATAAAGGTTGGCGTTCAGCCAACTGAAATATTAGTAAAATAAATGATATTTTGATCCAATATATGTCTTTTTAATTAAAAAATGTTAATCTCAATATATAGATTGTTTGTTCTCTTTCTTCCTCTCTCTCTCTCTCGGCCTCAATACCGATACAACTGAGCAGTATGGCGAAGGCTAACATCTAGAAGTACCATCTTGGTCTTGAGTTGGGGAAAGCCAGACATCGACCTGCCCACTCTGTGGGAAAGAAATCTTGCAGTTCATTAGTAGTGGAGTCTTTCCCGCGGTGGACGCTACCAATAAAGACTTTGTATATATATATTAAAAATGGCATATCCTGACTAGGAGCACATGTGCTTTACGTGCTACACGTTTCTTGATTTATCAAGAAATTGGGTTGGCCAAATATCAGGGAACAGGCTAAATCAATGTTTAGTTGATTTCTGTTCCACCAGATGGCGCTCTGCCTTCTGTAAAGCACATGTGCTCCTAGTCAGGATATGCCATTTTTAATATTAATTTCAACACCTGATCTTTTTATCTTTTATTTTTTCATTCGTTTTTTCATGTGCTAAGCGTATTTACGCAAATTTGTCCTTAAATTTTACACAAATAAATTTACTGGCAATGCGTTTCTTTTTTAAATCTCTACAGACCTTACTGCAATGATATGATTTAATGAATGAGAGGGCTTGGCTCATCATGAAAACATGTTTTGCGCGGAAGAGCTTTGCTCGATGCAATACCTTGAAATTTATATGTATGTGCCTCTACAGACCTATAAGCTTATGTCCATAGTTCACTAAACACCATTTAGCTGCCTTCCATAGAAAATGCAGGGTATATAACAAAACCAGTCCAATACAATAGTAGAGCGGTCTAGAGATTAATTTGGCGAAACCGCTGAGAGGGTTCACTACTGATGAGCCAAGCCCTCTCATTCATTAAATCATATCATTGCAGTAAGGTCTGTAGAGATTTAAAAAGAAACGCATTGCCAGTAAATTTATTTGTGTAAAATTTTAACGATAAAGGGCAATAAAAATTTAATTTGTCCTTAAATACCCATTTCTTGGTTTTTCTGGAAGCCTCTCTCTTATGTTTTGGCTATATGGATCATTGAAAAAGTATTTCTCCTTGTAACATGGCTCAGTCGACAGAATATATAAACCGCAACTGAATAATCCAAGTAAATCCTGAATTATTTGCAAGTATCACGCATGGCGCACGCATATCCCTCCTTACTGTACCGGTGTATAATTGTTTCTGTGACAAAGCCGTGACTATCATCTAAAAAGAAGACATTTGCTGTCAAATCTACGACGACAAAGCAACTCCTAATGACCAAAGATAAAAGAATGGAGAGCGCTACAGATGACCAAAACGCCGAGAGACTTCTTGACAGAAACACGTCAGTAACAACAAGATCTGTAATATGTGAGTCACAGCTTGCATAGAAATGAACTATATTAGTAAATTAAATTTAATTGCCATATATCGTTAATATTTTACACAAATAAATTTACTGTCAATGCGCTTCTTTTAAATATCAACAAATATTATCTCTACAGACCTTACTGCAATGATATGACTTATTGAATGAGTCAAGTCCTCTCATTCAATAACTCATATCATTGCAGTAAGGTCTGTAGAGATGATATTTGTTGATATTTAAAAGAAGCGCATTGCCAGTAAATTTATTTATGTAAAATTTTAATGAACTTATATCATTAAATATTTATTAACATATTTTACAGTAGAACCTTTCTCTTCTGTCTGTATAGGACAACAATTAGTTGCAGAGTGTCTTCTAAAGAGAGATGTACCAGTGAAGGGCTAATTTGTTAAAAATACTAATGTTGACGATTGAAATTTGTTCTTTGTAGAGAGTTGTTCACTAGTAGGTGTGTGTCCTTACGTGGAAATTTTACTGTATCAATTTCTTAAAATTTAGTTATACTCAACATATACACACACATGAACAAAACTTAAGTGGAAACTCTTTGCTGCCGCCGGTCTTCGTTTTATTTTTTTAAGAAGAAAGAGGCAATTTTGTTCACACTTAGTTATGTCGTGTGTCTTCAATAAAGGACATTGTAATATCTTTCAGAGTTATTGTCTGAATCCCGATATACATGTTAAAAGGTACAACTTCCTTAAGTTTGTCCATGAATATTTCTCTCATGGCTCTTTGTTCTGGGATGTGAATAAGTGATTTTGTCAACTTAACGTTTGTCTTTTCTCATTCTTTACGTGACATTATATAAATCACTTTTATAACCGAACTAGCCGAATGACCCGGGCAACGCCCGGGTTTTACCCGATTAAATGCTTTTATTCAAATACTATTCGTTACAATTATAAATTGGTGCCGTGGATGTCATTCTTGTATAATATATAAATGAGTTTTAAAAATTGTAAAAAAAAAAATTAAAAAAATACATCGGCCGGGAATCGAACCCTGGCCGCCTGAGTGGCAGGCAAGCATTCTACCACTGAACCACCGATGGTTATGAGAAATGGCCATATTTGGGTATTCATTCCATTCACAAAAGCAAACTGTGACAGAATTGATTAAGATAGAATTGATTATGACGCTGATAACTATATATTAATTATTATATAAATTTATTTAACAAAATATATATATATTAATTTTATTAGAATATATATAAATATATAATAGAACATCATATATACATTCTACGAAAATATCCTAAATAATTAAGCTTAAAAATGTTACTTGATTTTCTCATTAAAAAAACTAATTAATCATATATTTGTGAAATAGTGACGGTGAAATAACATTCATCTATTTGTACGGCGCTAAAATTGACCTCTTTATAAAAAAAGGAAATCAATTGTCAGATCCTTACTATACAAATTATTAAAAAATAGTAATAACAACATAATTCATAAATACAGCTTTGAACAAAGGTTTCTTTTTAAAGTACAAATAAAATTGACAAAAAAAAAAACGTGATCCAAACCCACGTTTGTATATTATCTTTGTAACCACTGATTGGCTGATTAAGATCATGTGACAGAAAAGAACCAATCGACTAACCTATTTAAGTTATTTATATACACGAGTTGAATTCAAATTGTACCTATTTACATATCTACATTCTCTGGTTTAGATTATACTAGCCGAATGACCCGGGCAACGCCCGGGGTTTACCCGATTAAATGCTTTTATTAAAATACTATTCGTTACAATTATATATTGGCGCCGTGGATGTCATTCTTGTATAATATATAATCGAACCCGGGGCGCCCGCCACTATTATAAATGAGTTTTTAAAATTGTAAAAAAAAAAAATGCATCAGCCGGGAATCGAACCCGGGGCGTCCGCGTGGCAGGCGAGCATTCTACCACTGAACCAAAAGCAAACGGTGACAGAAGTGTCTCGCGCATTGGCGGCACCAAATGATGGGGGGGGGGGGGCAAAGGTGGCGTGATCGTAGCCGACCAATAGGAGGGCGCCGGCAAACCGTGACAGAGGCCATGACGCTCGTAACTCTGTATATAGAATTGAATACATATATCGTTGTAAAACGACATTTGGAATACTATCCCGCATGTGATTCTTTTCAACGAAAAATCAAAATTTATTTCAAGGAGAAATAACGATTATTTCTAACCTTTTGGATGAGGTATGAAAGGGTGAATTGTGAAGAGTAATGATAAACGGGAAAATAAAAGTGTCCAGGGTTGGGAACTTCTAAAATTATAAGCCGCATTATATTGTATTATATTACAAATTTATGTTCAACATATTATCATTGAAGTATAAAATATATATCGTTGTTTGCGAAATTGTTAAAGAAGTCCTGAACTCCAGTGGCTTTTCAAAAAGATATTCTAACTTGAACTCTATTCCCATTTCTTATTTACCTATCATACACTTTTCTTTCCCGATTTCTCTTTCCATCTCCAGTATTTTTCTTTATTAATCCATTTCTTCCCAATATATACATTCATGGAAAAAACTTAAGGAAGTGTAAAATCTTTGATATCTCCGATCTTCTGTTTTTTGGAAGGAGACAAAGGCAATTTTGTTCACACTTGGTTATCTCGTATGTCTTCAATAAAGTTCACTGTAATATCTTTCAGAGTTATTGTCTGAATCCCGATATACATGCTAAAAAGTTACAACTTCCTTAAGTTTTGTCCATGAGTGTAATATCCCATCCAATTATTTTATCTTTTCTGATATACTTCAACAAGCTTCATTCATCTCCCAATCTATTTAAATGTCTTTATTTTTTCTTTACCTAACAATAATAATAATGTTCATTTGAGGAAGGGCATCAACTCGAAAGCTTTGAAGTATACAAAGAGAGATTACGTTTAACGTAATGTATACGTGTACTTCAATGTAAGATAGCAGGCAACACGTAATGTGATTCAGAGGTGAAGAAAGACGAGCGCGTGTACTTATCCAAGTATGTATTGACAGACAAAGACCCTCCTCTATCTTTCAGGAGCAAAGAACAACGGACGGAGCTATTATAAAGGAACCTTCTCATAATTAACGTAACCTAACATAAACCATGGTCATTCCTTGATGTGGAAGATCGTTTTGTTTGCGATTCTCTCTCGATTGTTCTTTGTATGCTGACTAACTACACAAGTGTGTTGGGCTCTTTTTTTACGGATATCACATCTGCTCTAGAGTCTTTTTTTTTTATATACAGTAGACTCTCCTATAACGCGAGTTTTTACAACGCGATTTCGTACAACGCGAATTTTCGTATAACGCATTATAAAATAAAACAATTTACCCTAACAACATTCGCGTTATACAAGTTTTATTTCGTACAACGCGAATTCCTATAACGCGATTTCATACAACACGGAACACATTAATCGCGTTATAGGAGAATTTACTGTATACAATATACTTGTAGCTCTCATTTCTTAATATAATTTTTTCTTTAATATGATATCCCCCCCCCCCCTCCCTCTCTCTTTAATATCTAAATATAGCCTTTTTTTCTATGGATATAACTGATTTTTCAAATTTGACTAATATTTTTTAAAAGGTGGCAATTTTTTCATCTAAATATTTTGCTTATCCCTAATACACGTGGTACAGGCCATGATAATCATGGTGGGTAGAAGTTGGCGACTGATTTTGCTGTAAATGCACCACATGTCTACACATGTGAAAAGCAGTTCGACTTTGCACTTACAAATGAGCCCCGTTTGGTTACTTGCACTCGCTTGTGGGGTTAGACTTTTGCAAGTCCAATATTGATCTTTTAAAATCATTTTTAAAGACTCTTTATTTTAGATAAATAGAAATTAATGTCTAATAAAATTGTAGTTTTATATTTTCTAAAATTCTAAATACCTTATCTCCAATCTTTCACTTCTTTCTCTAATTTAACAAAATTTCTAAAGAAATCCCCGCTAAGAATTCTGTGAAGAGGGAATTATGGCTTCGATAAGTATGAAAATAAACTTCGCGACCGGTTGACCAGCTTTATATGTCTTCTGCTGAAAAATAAGAGAAAAAGAGAGTAAAATAATTATAAACACTTATATAATTAAAGGTTACCTCTCCCGTCAAAATAGACTCTAAAACCAAGCGTCATCTATTGAATATCTAAGCAAACGCGCGAATTGAGGTCGGAAACAGAGCCACAACATCAGCTTTGGTAAATTCAGAACGCACACCTGGGGACAATGGTTTCGGTATAATGGCCTTCGTCAAATCTGGTGTTGTGGCTTTGTCACCGACCATATTCCGCTAGTTTACGGAGACGGTTAAAAGATAGAAGAGGTGACCTTTATTTCCATATATCAAATTCCTCGCGACGATATTAATATCTATAAACGTTTACATTTGCCAATATGTAATAACCGAGTTACAAGTAATTCATCAATTCCTTATCCAATAGAGAAAACGTTTGGATTTAAACATATTCTATTCTAAATGTCCGAACTTCAAAGAATTGAACTAACACAGACAAGGAAACACTGAACTTTCAGGTTCCATTGTATGTATTTTATTATTATTATATATGCAAATTTATATTTATCTTTTCTTTTTATCCTCTATTCTAAATGTCCGAGCTTCAAAGAAGAATAATTGAACTAACACAGACAAAGAAACACTGAACTTTGAGGTTCCATTATATGCATTTTATTATTATTATATATGCAAATTTATATTTATCTTTTCTTTTTATCCTTGTGCTGAGAACATGTAAGAAAACATGTACCTATGTTTCCCCACGTGACGCAGCGGAGCGTGACCTCGGCTGCACGGGTGAGTCAGTTGTTGTTTTGCCCTCTGTATGAATGGACATTAAAACATGGTGGCAGCGATAACTGGATAAAATACGAACCCGTATATTGCAAAATATCGATTTTTGCGTACCTTGGAAGATAATTCAACATGGCTCAGATTCAACCTCCAGAAACTTTCGACTTCTCGACTCCCAACGAATGGCCCAAATGGAGGAAGAGATTCGAACGATACCTCGTGGTCAGTGGAATGAAGAAGAAAGAGGAGGCGGACAAGATCGATTTGTTCATGTACTTGATGGGTGACCGCGCGGATGATATATTCAGGACCTTCAAGTTCGAAAAGGAGGAAGAGGCAACGAAAATTGATTCCGTCCTCAAGGCGTTCGACAGCCACTTCTGTGTCAGAAAGAATATTATCTACGAACGTGCGAAGTTTAATTCAAGAATCCAAGAGGATCGGGAGCCAGTGGACGAATTCATCACTTTATTGTACAAATTGGCTGATAGTTGCGAATTTGAGGGTCTTCATGAGCAGTTGATCCGTGACCGAATTGTGGTTGGAGTGAGGGACAAAGCTTTATCTGAAAGAATGCAGTTGGACAGCGAACTGACTTTGGAAAAGGCGGTGAAAATGGTTCGACAGCAGGAAGCAGTTCGACAGCAGCAAGTCGACCTGCAGCGTCCCTCAACAAGCCAAAAGGTCAATCAGGTGAAGTTCAACTCGAAGAAACAATCACCGAAACAACAACAGCAGCCTTCGAGGAAGAAGGAGAAGTCAGCCAAAACAAGATCACGATGTCCAAAGTGCGGAGGTTTCACCCACAAGGAAGGACAGGCTTGCCGTGCTGAAGGACAAAAATGTAACCTGTGTTCAAAAACTGGCCATTTTGCAAATTGCTGCCCAGATAAGCAGGCGAAGACTGCGGAAGTCAAAGCAGTTTCTGAACTTGATGAAGAAATTGGTTTTCTCCTGGAGGTCTCAGCTGTGGAGGATTCATCTAATCTCGATGATGATGAAGGCGAGTGCAGGAGGCGATGGACAGCAGAAATCCAAGTGAACGGGAAACAGCTGAAGTTCAAGCTCGACTCCCAGGCGGATGTTACATGTGTTCCTCTGTGTCTCTTCAAGAAGATAATGGGACAGCAACGACTAGTGGAAAGTGATATCAACATTAGAGCTGCTGAATTCTCCGAACTTCAGACTGTGGGTATGTTTATATCAACGCTGCGAAATGGCAATTATGAAATCAAGGAGAAGATTTATGTCATTCGTCGTTTGAGTGAACCTCTTCTGAGTCGCCGGGCATGTGAGCTCTTGAACCTGGCGAGGCGGATTGAAGTGGTTGCGACGAGAATTAACCCGATCAAGGAATTTCCCGAAGTATTTGAAGGACTGGGACAGATCGGAAACCCTTACGAAATCAAATTGAAACCTGGAGCAAAACCATAAGCTGTGCATACTCCTCGACGGGTACCAATACCTTTGATGGAAAAGCTCAAAACAAGATTGGAAGAGCTCGACAAAGACGAGATGTTGACGAAGATTTTTGAAGCTCAACAAGAGGATACGACCCTGAAATCAGTAGTCAACTACCTTGAGCAAGGCTGGCCAGATAAGAAGAAGATGTCACCGGCTCTGCTCTCTTATTGGCATGTCAAGGATGAACTCGGCGTTCAAAATGGACTACTGATGCGTAGCTGTCGTCTTGTTATTCCAGCAAGTATGAAACTGGAGATCCTAGATAAGTTGCACGCTGGGCGCTTCGGGATTACAAAAACAAGACTTCGCGCACGTGAGACGGTATGGTGGCCTGGAATTTCGGAGGAGATCGCGGAAACTGTCAGAAAGTGCAGTGTCTGTATCCAGGAGGCCGTTTCAAAACATGAACCTTTGATACCAACCAACTTTCCTTCACGACCGTGGCAAAAGATTGGAATGGATTTGTTCAAGTTCGAGAATAAGTGGTATCTAGTCGTCATTGACTATTATTCTCGCTTTCCTGAAATGATTCAGCTGGATCGGCTCACAGCCAATGTGGTGGTGCGTGGTTGCAAATCCATATTTGCCCGACATGGAGTACCAGAAACTGTTGTTAGCGATAATGGGACGCAATTTGGAGCTGCTCGTGAATTTGCGAATTTCGCAAGGCAGTACGGATTCACACATGTCACTTCAAGTCCTCGATTCCCGCAGAGCAATGGGATGGCAGAAGCAGGTGTGAAAATTGCTAAGTTGATTCTCAAGAAAAATCAAGACCCATCGCTTGGACTCCTGGAGTATCGATCGACCCCTTTGGAGAACGGTTACAGCCCTGCTGAGCTTCTCATGGGACGTAAACTCCGAACGACCTTGCCAATTGCACCAGAGAATCTTAATCCAAAGTTGGTGGACTCTCAGACCCTGAAAAGAAAGGAGGGGAGAAGGAGAAAGGATATGAAATCCAGATGTGATCGACGCTGCGGAGCTACGGACATGGAGGAGCTATCCGAAGGTGACACAGTTTGGATTACAGATATGCGAACCTGGGGGATTGTAAAGCAGAAAGCATCGACACCAAGGTCATATATGGTTGATACTCCAGTTGGGACTTTACGTCGAAACAGGTTCCATCTACGAAAAGGAGTTACAGTGCAATATCCAGCCGACCCATCGACGCCGACCTTTTCGGGGGAGGAACTGGTTGAAAATTAAAAGACCCCAGTTGTGGATCATCCCTCTAACGACTCAGAAGACGGCCAGATAAGAACCCGGAGTGGACGAATTGTTAAACCTGTGGATCGCCTTCGTTATTAATTATATTATGCATTTAAAGTTTGTGATGTATATATATATTTCAAGTCTTAAAAAGGGGGATGTGCTGAGAACATGTAAGAAAACATGTACCTATGTTTCCCCACGTGACGCAGCGGAGCGTGACCTCGGCTGCACGGGTGAGTCAGTTGTTGTTTTGCTCTCTGTATGAATGGACATTAAAACAATCCTCTATTCCAGGGGTCTCCAAACTTTCCAGCCTTAGGACCATACTGATGGGGTCTTTCCAGCCTTAGGGCCATACTGATTACTCCAGTAAGTTCCGAGGGCCAAGATGGCAACACTGCATATTATTAATTTTCCTGTATTAATTGTTATGTTTATTTGTTATTAAATGTTATTATTAATTGTTGCTTTTGTGTGTGATTTAGCAGAATGGAAAAGAAGCGAAAAATTGATAGTGAATGCAGAAAATTCAAAGATCAGTGGAACATTCAGTATTTCGTAATTGAGTCCAGTAACAAGGCGCTATGTTTGATTTGCAATGAAAGCATAGCCGTTCTCAAAGAATATAACATGAAACGTCATTATGAAACAAAACATTCTCAAAATTACTCAAAATATACAGGAATTGTGCGGACAGAAAAATTCGAAGCTTTGAAGCGCGGATTGAAATCGCAGCAATCTTTATTTACAAAAGTCAAAACTGAACAAGAGGCGGCAACTCGTGCCAGCTTTCGTGTGGCTCTTGAAATTGCAAAACGTGGAAAACCATTCACCGATGGAAAAATTATCAAGGAATGCATCATTGCAGTAGTCGAAGAAATGTGCCCTGAAAAGGTAAATTTATTAAAAACTGTCAGTATGTCAGCAAACACTGTGGCTCGAAGGGTAGAAACATCGCTGAAAATATATCCTCTCAACTGTTCGACAAAAATGGACATGTTGAGTGGTTTTCTTTGGCCTTGGATGAGTCAACGGATGTGTCAGATACTGCTCAGGTGTTGATTTATATTAGAGGAGTAGATAAAAGCTACGAAGTGCACGAAGAACTTCTTGATATGTATAGTATTCATGGCACAACTACTGGTACCGATATTTTTAAAGGAGTTGAAATGGCCATTAATAAAAAGAACCTTCGATGGAAAAACTTGAAATGTATTACAACTGATGGAGGCAAAAACATGAGTGGGAAAGATAAAGGAGTGGTCGCTCTTGTGTCAAAGGCTGTAGAAAATGACGCGGCTCAAAACCATTAGTCTTACATTGTATCATTCATCAACAGTCTTTGTGCGGAAAATGTTTATATATGTCTGACGTTCTGAAACCAGTCATATCAACTGTTAATTTCATCAGATCTTTTGGGCTGAATCACCGACAATTCCGACAATTTATTGCAGAGATTGGAGAAACAGACTTACCTTATCATACTGCCGTACGCTGGCTTAGTTGTGGGAAAGTCCTTCAGCGCTTTTTTGAACTTCGAGCAGTGATCGAAATTTTTTTGAATGAAAAGCACCGCCCTCTTACTGAATTACAAAACAACGCATGGCTATGGAAGTTAGCATTCTATGTTGATTTGACAAAACAAGTGAACGAACTGAATTTGAGATTGCAAGGAGAAAACCAGCATCTTCCTGATTTATACACTAATATCAAGTCATTCCGGATGAAATTGATACTGTTTCAATCACAACTACGAAGTAAATGTTTTTCACATTTTAAAACATGTGAAATATTCAGCCACACTACTGATACTGAGTTTCCTATCGATTTTGCAATCGAAACTTTGAGTGCTTTGAAGATAAATTTTGATACTCGTTTCTCGGACTTTGATGCCATTGCGAATCAAATTAAGATTTTTCAGAATCCTTTTGATGCTGACATTGAAACCCTAGCCCCGGAACTTCAAATGGAAATGATTGATCTTCAGTGCAGTGATATAATTAAGAACAAATATGAAAACTCATCTTTGTTGGAATTTTATAAGAGTCTTCCACTGACACAATTTGATAATTTGCATAAATTTGCTCGTGGGCTGTTTTCCGTTTTTGGTACTACTTATTTGTGTGAGAAAACCTTCTCCAAAATGAAGTACACAAAAAATGTATACAGATCTAAATTAACTGACGAGCATCTTAAATCTCTTTTAATAATTGGTACAAGTAAAATTAGTCAACAACTACAAACTATTGTCGGTGGAAAATCTCAATTACATACATCTCATTAGCATTTCATATGTCATGTTATAAGGTATGTGTTGTTCATTACTTACAATGTATAAAATGTAAGTTGGATTCATTTCAATAATTTGTTAGTTATTATATGCTGAAGTTAAATTTACTGCATAAATTATACATGTCTTTACTCATTACCATTCTGTGTTTCTTTATCCAACTTATCACAAACATTTTATTTGCTATAAAAAATATTTGTTCTCTAAAAGGAGTTTTCAAGTATGTCTCCGCGGGCCGGACAAAATCTGTCTGCGGGCCGGATGTGGCCCTCGGGCCGTAGTTTGGAGACCCCTGCTCTATTCTAAATGTCCGAGCTTCAAAGAAGAATAATTGAACTAACACAGACAAAGAAACACTGAACTTTCAGGTTCCATTATATGCATTTTATTATTATTATATATGCAACTTTATATTTTATCTTTTCTTTTTATCCTCTCTTCTAATTTACCTTCTGTGTATCTTAATAAGGATCCGGTTTGTTTTGGTGACTTCTGCCGGAACCTGGGTTGACTTAATAAATAATTTAATACGAGCTTTATATATGTAATATTTGCATATCCAAGGATATATTATTTGCATATCCCACGTTTATTACTAATACACTATTTATAACGACCTGAGATAAAAATCTGTTTTTAAGCTAAAGATACAACTAAATATAAGTTTATAGAAAAAAAACTATTATATGGAAATTTGGATTTATGTATAAGATTGAATGGTCACACTTTAACCTTTTATTTATATTCCCTACAAATTTTTCGATATTATACTCATCAAAATCGACTTTTTTACATAAATTGTAAATGACAAATTTAGCAAAGTCGAAAAATTTTATATTGTCGTTTGGATAGCCCCCCCCCCCCCATTCTATATATACATATGTGGGGGAAAGAGAAAGATAAGATAATATTTAAAAAAGAGGAGAAATTATCAGGCAATTAAAGTCATGTTCTGAGCCGCTCAAATTTGTTTTTAAATGGCAAAGCGCCATCTTTCGGAATCAATATGAACTAAACGTTGTATTAACTTTATTCCAGTTTATTAGGCAACCCGATTTCTTAATTAATCAAGAAAATCCAACCAGATACTCGTTTCGGGGCTGTTGGCCATCATCAGCGTGGTACAGGCTGTATCTCAAACAATCTAACAAGATGATCAAAGAGGCTTCCCCCCCCAAAAAAAATCAAGAAATGAGTATTTTAGGCCGAATTTGCATACGTACGCTAAAATGTGTTAAACGAAATAAAGAAAAAAAGTAAGTTAGAATAGAGGATAAAAGGTCAAGCATTTCAAAATGAATAAAAAGGCATGACCCTGAAAGTTTAAATGGGCTTTTTATAAGTATAATCTATGTGCGGGTTTATAAAGAAATGTTCGGGAAACAAAAGGAGAATATAAAATGACAAGAAAGAGGTTCCACATAGTACCTCGTCATCCGCATCGTTGTAAATGATGATCCAAAGATGATGAGCAATTTATGGAGGTACACATTCCCACCGAGGTACTCGCCATTGTTCTTCCGTCGATTTTTCACAGAAAAAAAAAATCTCGCTAAGGTTTAGACACAGTACTGAACGTAATGGCCACCAGAATTTTCTCTTTGGGGCGTTGTTAAACATTCTTGGTGCATGTGTGTTTGCAGATCCTTTTGTCTCTTGTACTTGGTCCATTTTGTTTCTCTTTCTTAGCAAGGTAATGACCTTTTAATCTACCGTGGTTTGAGATTTATTGCTAACACAGCCGCTTCTTCTTTAAACGAGCTCTTTACTGGAATGGTATAAATTGTGGTGCTTGTTGGAGATGTTAGACTAAACGTTGGTTGATATGGTAAAAATAGAGGCTGCCTGGCCGGCATTCATATTTATATGAAAGATAGACACTTCGGCCACAAGTTAGAGTTTTTTATTTTTCTCAACGTTTCGACAAAAATATTTTGTCTTCGTCAGGAGAAATAAATAAAAATAAAGTATTTGGCAAGGCGTTAAAAATTGTTCTGAGGTTACAAAGGCGTAATCATCACGTGAGAACTCCCTTTCAACCTTAGAACAATTTTTAACGCCTTGCCAAATGCTTTATTTTTTATTTACTTCTCCTGACGAAGACAAAAGATTTTTGTTGAAACGTTGAGAAAAATACAAAAACTCTAACTGGCCGAAGTTGTCTATTTTTCATAGAAAATTGGTTGATATGTTTTTAATGCTTTATTTAATATTGTAAGTTAGAAGAATTAAGAAAGTCAAATTTCAGGATGACCCGGTATATTATACTATCTATCTATTTACTACACTACCTATCTGCCAATTTTACTTCTCTATTGATATTTCCAAACCAACTCTTTCTTTCAATTAACTTCAACATCGTGTGTGTCAAAGAGCGAACAGGATAAGCATTTGTAGAAATATACAACAGCAGCTTTATTAGGACATTTCCGTCCTGTAAGGACTCGACATACATCATTTTCATGGAGAAAGGGGGAAAAAAAACATAAACAAAGGAGAGAAGGGAAAATGAAAAGGAAATCAAAGTATTCAACATAACACTATACAAATTAACTATGGATGGAAATTGTTCTGTAATTTTAGTTCTCTAACGCTTTATGAAAATTAAACAATTCTATCGCTATATATTTTTTCTCGGACATTATTCTGATTAGCTGAACTGGTTTCACGTAGACTTGGATAATGTTCTTTAAGATCTTATTCCGTTCCTTGTTAACAATAGTGCATTCAGAGATGTAGTGGGTCATTTCTTCTATGCTTTCACATTTGTCGAAATATAGGTCAAAATAAGATAGTTTATGAAATAAAACACGATATTTTTATTAGAAAAATATAGTAAAAGACCTAAACATAATTTATGAAGAACTTAGGAGAGATTAGAATATTTCAACTTGCACAGAAGTCCTATACATCATTTACCAAAAACTTTTACAAGAAACCCCTTCAACTTACCTAGCTTACCCCGAAGTCTTAATTCATAGTATATTAGAAATATTCGTATAGATGTCATAGAATATACATAAATAACTTATAATATTGTAACTCCGCCTTTGCCAGTCCCAAGCCCGGATGAAAAAGGAGGAGGGGGAGCAGTAACAAGCTCACTAAAAAACCTGGCCTCAGCTGGCCCGGCTGATAGTACCCTGTAAGGGCTCCTAATCCAGGGATACAGGATGAGCGGCGTTTGTACTCCATGTTAGGAGCGGCTGCACATGGCGTCTGTTTCTCATGTCAGAGGCAGCCTTTTTTTTTTTTTGGAGCTAAGTCAGCCTGCCACTGAGTAGTGCTCCCAGTCTTAATGACAAAGGCAGACACATTCTACTTCACCCAGTCATGATGGTTGTCAAACAGACACCATCAAGGGTCACAACTTGATACCCTAATATGATTGAGTGGAGATAAGAAAGAAGAAGACTTATAATATTGTAACATAGAAAATTAAGAAAGACAAACTTCAGGATGACACAGCAATTTGTTTAAGGCAAAAACAAAATCAACATTTATAAGAGACAAGTTAAGCAACGAGGGAAGTTTCCAAGAGTAGTAAATTATAAATAATATAAATATCAAAATTAATAATCTGTACATCGAATATAATAAATACTTTCTTGAAAATAAAGATACTTTGGCAGGTAAATATATATATATTTTTTTATTGTCTCAAAGTTTCGACAAAAATGTCAGGAGCGAACAAAAATTAAAACATTAGGCAAAGTTCTTGAAAATAAAGATACTTCGGGCAGTAGAAAAAAAAATATATATTATACTGGCCGAAGTATCTTTATTAAAATATGCAGTTATCAGCGTCATAATCAATTCTTTCTTAATCAATTCTGTCACCGTTTGCTTTTGTGAATGGAATAAATACCCAAATATGGCCATTTCTCATAACCTTCGGTGGTTCAGTGGTAGAATGCTCGCCTGCCACGCGGGCGGCCCGTGTTCGATTCCCGGCCGATGCATTTTTTTTTTTTTTTACAATTTTTAAAACTCATTTATATATTATACAAGAATGACATCCACGGCGCCAATTTATAATTGTAACAACTAGTATTTGAATAAAAGCATTTAATCGGGTAAAACCCGGGCGTTGCCCGGGTCATTCGGCTAGTTTTCAATAAATATGAATGCCGACCAGGCAGCCTATATCTTTACGATGATAAATACGTTGCTACAATATGATGGATTAGCGCGCCATCTGTCATTAGAATTTTAAACTATTTTTGACGTGTATGTTTTTTTTTTTTTTAATAAATCAATTTTATTTGTTGTTAATATAATCCTTTCGGTATAATCTACTTATATATTTGCCTTATTCTGTCTGTTTGTCTGTCTGAAGCTCACGGATGGGATTTTTCATAACCATCGGTGGTTCAGTGGTAGAATGCTCGCCTGCCACGCGGGCGGCCCGGGTTCGATTCCCGGCCGATGCATTTTTTTTTTTTTTGCAAATTTCAAAACTCATTTATATATTATACAAGAAAGCCATCCACGGCGCCAATTTATAATTGTAACGAATAGTATTTGAATAAAAGCATTTAATCGGGTAAAACCCGGGCGTTGCCCGGGTCATTCGTATATAATAATTGTATAAACGAATGCAAGACAAAATCACCGCGAATGTTTCTTTTTTTAAAGCAATTTATTTTTAAGGCAATTATCGTTATTTATCGTTAATTTTTGTTTCGATTTTATTGAAAAAAAAAAACGATATGGTGCCTTTAAAAAATGATCTTTATTACTATGCAGTTTTCTATTTAGTCAATATACCTAAGTTCATGTTGCAAATGTAATTATCTCTATCGATTTAGTAGGTGAAATGCAAAAAAAAAAATCGACATGATGAAATCTTTATGAAAATTTACATTTTTATTTTTATATTTTCAAGACACACACAGTTTGGGGAGGGACGTTTCACAAGAGAGACATCCACGGCGCCAATTTATAATTGTAACGAATAGTATTTTAATTAAAACATTTTAAAAACACACAGTTTGGAACGGAACGTTTCACAAGAGTGACATCCATGGCGCCAATTTATAATTGTAACGAATAGTATTTGAATTAAAACGTTTTTAAAATATATATGCACTCGGGTAAAACCCGGGCGTTGCCCGGGCCATTCGTCTAGTTATAAATAAAAGACAATTCACTGAGGGAAAAGTTTCTTTATGTATATTGTTACGACTACTAAAGTAGTCAACTTTATTTTATACAAATATATTTGGCTTAAAACTAGGAGAAAAAAAAGTATGTAAATTTATTTGTTATATAAATTGTTATGTAAATTTCCTTAATGTATGAATTGACCGTGTTTTTTTAATAAAAATGAGTTCTGGATAAGATATTGAACGTTTGGTAGTCGTTCTTAAGGCCTCTTCCTTTGGTGTTGCGGAGCTGGTCAAGTAGCTGGACTAGGGCACTAGGTCGTCTCTCGGGGTAAAGAGAGACACCAATCTATATTGAGAAGGAGAACTCAATATATATCGACAATACAAGATTTCGGGCTCAACAGTCCTTCGACATTTATAACTAAGCTACTCTAGCGTTGAGGGATGTTGAGCCCTTGTATTGCCGATACATAAAAGAAACTTTTCCCTCAACAAATTGTCTTTTATTAATAATCAATTTTCTACTGTCCCGTTACTGAAATGATAAAATAATGGGCTTATCAGAAACCGCTTGGAGGGTTTACCACTGATGAGCCAGGCCCTCCCATTATTTGATCATTGCAATAAGCCCAGTAGAAAATGTATATCTTTTTAAAAGATTACTTTGTATTTATAAATATTTATTTCTTCAAAAAGTATTCTCTTAAAATTACCATCATACCGCCATCTGTCGGAATAAATACCAACTATAAACCGTCGATTTTTTTTAATTATTCCAAAATTCATTATTACAGAATATTTCAATAAATTACAAAAATAAAATCATAAAACGTTGCAACTCTTTTTTTTTTTACTTGCTCAAATAAAGCTTTCGGACAATCTCTTTATCAGCTAACATAATGTTTTATGTATGTTTTAGTTATCTGAAGAAAGGCGCTTATTCGAAAGCTTTTCCTATAATCAAGTTAATAAAAATAGTTTCGATGTCTTATTCTTTTTTTTTTTTTGTAGTATTCCAGAATTGTCAAAACACCATTTCTTGATTAATCAGGAAAATCTAACCACACGTAACCGTTTCTGGCTATTGACCATCGTTGAATTTAAAGAGGCCAGTTAAGCCTAATTTAAGCAGAAGATATTAGCACATCATCTCTATACAAGAGAAGGGAAGGTATATTTTTTATAACGATGATGATATGATGTTTTGAATCATCCTCTCTCTCTCTGGAGTTGCCGAGCCGTGCAACCCCTGCTCCGGGAGGTGTTCGCCTCCTGCGAAATGCCCCTGGATTTGCAGGCCTGGCTCTTCGGCGTCAGCCTCCATCCCGAAGCAATAAAGTTGACCTGCGTGGCGAAGGCTACCATCTACAATTACCATCTTGGTCTTGAGTTGGGTAACACCAGCCAACACCTCGACCTGCCCACTCTGAGGGAAAGAATTTTCGCAGTCCATCGGTGGCGGAGTCTTTCCCGCGGTGGGTCCCACCAATAAAAACCTTGTATATATTTTACATATATGTATATTTATCAATTATCTTTATCTATTCATATATCTATATATTCCTATATTTATCATTATATAATCTTATTTATTCATATTTATATTAATTCTGTATTTAACCTTATATAATCTTATATGGACATTGTAATAAATCAGTTTCAATCTCAATCTCTCTCTTGTTCTAAACATTATATATCCCTAGTTATAAATATATAAACTTATTGATTAAGAGCTTTTTTACATATACCAACTAGATATGCAGGTCATGTTAATTCTAGTGATGGTGGTGTCTTGTCCGTGGAACAGATCAGATCGGTCCATGCACCCTGATCACAATACCGGCCAACTGAGGTGCCGTATAGATTTCCTCTTCTGGATTGATGTCTGCCATATAGAGGGCTGTAAGGATGCAAGTAATTCTAGTGTGAAGGTGATTATGGTTGCTTTATCCTCCAATCTCCTCTAACTAGTCAGCACACATGCAGAAAGAAATTCAGTTTTACACATTTACATTCTTGTAATTCTTATTTGCATATCTATATATATAAAATTAATGTATGTGTGTGTGTCTGTCCTTTATTCCTGACCAAACCACTCATTGGAACGCCATGAAACTTTGGGAAGATATTTAGTATAGTACTGGGAAGGTTTTTGAAAAATAATTTCTTGAATATCTTGAATATCCTTAGAGTTATTTGCAGATTTGTAGATTTAACTCGAAAGCAGCGCCCCCATTGCGACGATGATAACAAGGTTTTTAAATCTATAAGTTTTATTATCACTAGGTTTATTATCTTAAAGATTATTTATCAAAAATAAGATTTTCTACCTATTAATTGCGCACAAGTCAAAGTTAGTTATCGAGTATTTTTCAAGGGACCGGGAAAAAATGTTCACTAGATAAAACGATGATTTTGTAATGTAGAAATTAGGAAAGACAAAATTCAGGATGACACGGCAATTTATTTGAGACAATAATAATGATACAATTCCAAGGCAAGATACTATTCCTTTAACTTCCAATTACCGAGGGAATCAATTAATATTGATTTTATTCAACTTATCGAGTATTTTTCAAGGGACCGGGAAAAAATGTTCACTTTATCGAGAGATTCAAATTTACGAGTTTCAAATTATCAAAATATATCTATTATTTTTTTATAAGTTTATAGAGAATTGTTTTAACAAATGTTCGTTAGACAAACCTTTACTCGGGTAAAACCCGGGCGAAGCAGGGTACATCCGCTAGTATATTATATAATCTAAAATGCAAATATTTTATTTTTCAAAAACATGTATTTTATTTTCATTCATTGACTATTCTTTTATTTTTTGCCATAGATTTAGAACATAACACTTTGAATATTGTTGTAAATATGTATAGTTAACCTACCTATTTTTTTAAATTCACGAATATAGAATTCATTTTATAAATTCTATATTACTGTTAAAAATAATTTTATGTGTAATTTGCTTCAAGTATTTCAAAATAAAAACTACTTGAAAGGTAAATAATTATATTTCCTATTTTTACGACAGCACCTTCAATTTTCTATCTTTTTCAACAACAAAACAAAATATTCATAACATATATATACACTCAAGGACAAAAATTAAGGAAGTGAAAAGTCTTTGATGCCCCGGTATTCTAATTTTTTTTTGTTTGTTTGAAGGAGACAGAGGCAATTTTGTTTACACACTTTTACATACTTACACTCAACGTTTCCACAATATTTAACTTATCCATACAATATCTTTATAATATATTAGAGAATTAGTTACGAAGAAATTCGCCATAATGTCAATTCTTGACTATGCAAATTAGTTGAAAAATAATTTAATTTGCATATTTCGTTTGTTCCGCATACCCGGGCGAAGCCAAGTCATTTTTTATAATAGTATTTTTTAAAAAGAATATCGTTGGAATTGGTCACAATTTTTATCTTTGTTGATGATATTTTGAAAACTAATTATGTAGATATAGTTTTTTTCTCGTTAATACTTCAGCCTAGAACTCTCTTTTTTTTTCAGAGCTAAAATTGTTGCAATGGTTTATCGGATTTTCCCTGAGAGAGAGAGAAAGGGAGGGCAGAAAGAAGATATCCTGGGGAGTACTTAATATTCCGCACTTGCTGAAAGTCCAATCGAAGATTTTGTCTTGAGAGTTTGGGGCCAAGATTATGTAAAGTAGCTTCCAATTCTATTGATAAAAACATCCTAAGTCTCTCTTTTTAGAAAAGTTTTTTTTTTCTAAACTTCACATTTTTATCTTTTTTAATCGAATTTAGGTGTTTTTTATATTTTTATTATATTTTGTGTGTATATATGTAGGAATATGCATATATGTAGGAATATTTATAAATTTTTGTGTTTATTTAGATGTGGTATTATATGGGTTATTAAAATTTTAAAAAGCACTCAACCTTTCTAAATCATTCAATTCTGGGCAAATTTTCATGTGGTCACCCATGGGAGATTTAACAATATGGAAAAAAAAAGAAGATATGAAATAATTAGATATGGAATAATGTTAAATGAGAGATAGAGAGAAATAAAGAAAAAATTAGTTCTTCCATTAGATGTTGCAATTTTCTCCCAGAAAATTTTCCAACTATATTTTGGTCATAGAAATGGGTAGGCACTTTGCCAACTAAAGACCTTTTAAGTAGAAATTGAAAGTTTTGAGAAATCCCTTATGATATCATGAAATCAAAGCCGATGTTGGACTAACGAAGTCTATATTCCAAACCTCTGACCTCCAGGTGTGGGTTCTGAATATGACAAAGCTGTTATTCTGGAATTGTTGTGTCCCTGCCACAATTCTTCGAGTTGGCTATTCACACAGTGCGTTGATTTTACATCTATTTAGACAGGAGTATGGTATTTATTATGACGTAGACTCATGGATAAAACTTAAGGAAGTTGTACCTTTCAGTATCGGGATTTAGGCAATAACTTTGAAATAAATTTAAAAAATAATCAAATAACATCCAGCTTCAAGACATTATAATATTCCCTCTTTCATCATTTTAAAAACCCCTTCTAATCCCCATTTCTCTATTTATAATTCTCCATAAGTAGATACCAGAATATGTAGATGTAACGCTAATCGAGTCGATAGCTAATTCTAAAAGAAATACCTCCCAATATCCACTGAGATATAATTGAAGAAAAGATGTAAATTATATAGAGCAAAGAGATAAAAATAAAACTCTCTCTTTTACCCTCACATATATAATTACCCACACAAACTAATTAAGATTTAACTAGAAAACTCCCCGGTGATCAGAATCGTTTATTATCTTAATTAATGATGGTTAGCAAAGGGGATAATTCCTTTTAAATCCATTAATTGTCCACAAACTTTCCCATAACGTCTGTCACAGATTTCTTGGTGAATCTGGCAACCCTGTGTTTCCCGCTCACAGATACCTGTGTTGCCGAATTGATATTCTTCTTATGTTTTATTGGTGTCTGTGTCTAGCCTGTTCAGTGATACGCTAACCATGATGTATGCACGAAGGAACGTGTGGCCATTGGACATGTGTCGGACATGGAGGCTGTTGTTGGGGGCTGCGCTGACTGGAGTATAGGAGCTCCATCTATGCTTCCTTTCTTCCTGTGGTGAATCTGTATAAGACCGGTGATCTTAACCCTTTAAGCGCCAGGCAAGACGATGTATCGGTTTGATGTGACTTGATGCTCCTTTTCTCCTTAAAAAAATCTAATGAAAATTAATTAATTGTATTTTAAAGCGTATATTCTGTTGCATTGTGTTTCATATGTTTATATGAATCATAAAAGCGTTTATTAAAAAATAATAATAATTTAAAGAATAGTTTGATGTCTTTTGAAGGCTAACAATAATCAGGAATGACCTTGAAAACGGCCGGCACCTAAAGGGTTAATAAAGCTGTGTGTGTGTTATTGGTGTCTGTGTGCTTTTTTTTTCAAATTTCAGTTGAAAATATATTCTCTGATTGTTTCATTTAATATTAATTGAACCATTTTTATTCGCGATCGAACGTTGCACTGTACGTATTACATCCCAAACACGACGTCAGCTATCTCTGTCTTGAGTTCAATGTACTATCCCAGCGGCCATTAAGCCAGTGAGTTCCTTTAATTGATCCACGAAGCGTGTCAGCGCGTTCCATTTATTTATTAATACATCTTTAATTAACGCTGTTTTATTTATTTACCTATAAAATGTCCTTTTCTAATAGTAATATTTTATAATGTGGTTTAAAAATACCCAAAATTGAATCAAATGGATGAGACAAAATAGCGCTCTTTCCAAATCGATAGAAATAAATATCAATCGAGGTTTACATATTACATTTTCATATAAAAACTCATGTATTACATATATATTTACAGAATAATAAAATAATCAGGTGCGCGTTTCGGTTTGTGGGTCCTTGTCAGTATAATGCAGGCTGTATCTCAACGAGCTACCCCAAAGTGAGTATATTGGAAACATGTTAAAGTGTATTTCCATATATTATTTGAGTGTTAATTATATAGACATGAAAATAGAGCAATCTATAAATATATCTTTAATTAAAAAGGCATGTTATAACACCTTGATAAAGGTTGGCGTTCAGCCAACTGAAATATTGGTAAAATAAATTATATTTTGATTTAATACATGTATTTTTAATTAAAAATTATATAGGTATAAAAATGAATATTTAAGTAATACTCAGAACTTCGTTACAAAGTATATGAAAGAGGAGAGAGATTCTCGAAGTTTGCTAATAATAATAATGACTCATGGACAAAACTTAAGGAAGGGGAAAGTCTTTGATGTCGCCGGTCGTCTGTATTTTTTTTAAGGAAACAGAGGCAATTTTATTCACACTTGGTTATCTAGTATGTCTTCAATAAAAGTCACTGTAATAATATCTTTCAGAGTTATTGTCTGAATCCCGATATACATGGTAAAAGGTACAACTTCCTTAAGTTTTGTTCATGAGTGTATTATTATGACAAACCGTCAAATACACTGTATCATTCTAATACGCATAAAAATTAGGGCAAAGAGTTTCATTATTCTGATGTGTTACGATCCTCGAGCACAAAACCTTCTCTTCACCGGGGAAATCCAAAAACAAATAAAGAGAGATGACATCAGGTATGTATAAGACTGTATTACGTTATGAAAATGCGCTAGGCAAGAGATAACCTTATAGCTAGGTTTAAAAAAAGCGATCCTGCAAGGATTCGAACCAGTAATCCCCATATCTATAATCAAACGCATCAGACTCTTTCAAAGGTGGAGAAGCCTCGCTTGCTGAGGAAATTTGTATATATACAACTGTATATATTTTACTATATTTTATGTACCCTTTTATTATATATTGCCTCCTATATCACCCATTTATTTCATTATAATTATTTTCTGTACCAATTTAGTAGAATAATTGTCTATAATCAGACGCATCAGACTCTTTCAAAGGTGGGGAAGCCTACCTTACTGTGTGAAGAAATTTGTACAAATACAACTGTTTATATTTTCCTACCTATTATTTACCCCCTTTAATATATATTCAGGCTTAAATTACCTATTATTTTATCATAATTATTTTTGTATGACAATTGAATAGAAGGTAAAGAGGTAGTGAGGAAAGTTTTAGAACAGATGTGTAAATAAATCTCTTTTCAAACAAAGGCTCACGTGCACATGGGGAAAGGAAGAAAAAAAATTCTGTATTGTTTTGTTGTTGTATGGCGAATCCATACAGGGCAATGGGCCCTAATAAAAGCCTTTTTGTTGTTGTTGTTGTTGAGAAGAAGAGTCAATAGAATTGTTTAAATTATCTATATCAGACGCGCTAACTGTTACAACGCGACCCTAACATATAAAATAATATCTAAAAAGACAATGATCGCCTCTCCGTCAAAAAAGACGTCAAAACCAGACGCCATCTATTGACCGTCGCCACAAACTAGCGGCCTCGGGTCGGTGACAAAGCCACAACACCAGCTTTGGTAAACTGAAAAGCGTCCACCTAGAGACCATGGTTTCAGGCTAATGGCCCACGTCAGTCTAGGACGGACTTTATTCCATGAGATCCACACGGGATCTAATGGAATCTTAATAATCTGCCAAAGAGGTGTTTAACTGGCTAAGTGTCTGGGCCAAATCTATGACTAAAATATACATAGAAATTTTGCGACGACGGTCAATAGATGGCGTCTAGTTTTGACGTCTATTTTGACGGGAGAGGCAACCATTGTCATTTTAGAACAATATCCCTCCGGCAAATAATATGCAAATGAGATTCAGCGCCATTTATCTATGTTCAAATGTAATACATATATAGGAAATGAAAGCATTTGAGCATAAATGTTTCTTTTATACACAGAACAAACTTCTACTGTCTTCACTGCGATGAAAAAATATTAGGAGGGCTTGGCTAATCAGTTGTGAACCCTCCCAGCAGTTTCGCCAATTTAATCCACCAGACCGCGCTTTTTAGAGGTCTAATATTGTATTGGATGGTTCTGTTTATATATGCTACACTGAAGAGTTGAATTCAAGAAATGGTTTTCAAACAAACTATATTTATAAGCTTTTATAACAGTAGAGTTATATATATAAATATATATATATAATTATTATTAATAGAGATTGTGAGACGCCCGAGTCTCAAGTGTAATGCGCGGCTTGCCGCGAGAGGGGATGAGATCCTTGAAAAAGATGGCCGTTTAGCCCATTGAAATATCGGAAATAAAAGATTATTTATTGAATCCAAGATGTGCCCTTTATGAACATATATATAAATATATAATTATTTTTTGTTTTATTTTTGAAAGACAATTTTTATGAACACTATAGGGAAGGATGAAAAATATATAGTGGGTGGGCTTGGCTCATCGCTGGTAAACACTCGCAGTGGATTATAAAATTGTTTCAATGACCCCCGATTCTTATATATACGGGGCTCTGGCACACTTGTATAATTTCAAAAGTCGAAACATTTGTTAAAACAACGTTAGTCCAATATTCCTTCAAGCAGAACAAGAATGAGGTCATTCAACTAGTAAATATATGTTATATGCAAATATGTATACATTAAATATGTATATAAGTAAAATAATAATAAATTTCAATTTTTAAAGAATAAAAGAGAAATAAAGAATGTTTATGAGGAACCATTTCTATCTGTTTAAATGTATAGACAGACATTCAGTTCAGGAATGGCAAGCAGAAAGAATCAACTCCACTTTTATTATGTACGTCTGATATTTGAATAAAAACATCATAGGTCGTCTGGGGAGGAAAATATCATTTCTCTCAAAACCATTGGTTTCAATTGAATTTGGGGGAAATATTTATTTGGATCATTCATGTCAAGTTGGTGTTCCAATAATTTAACCTCGGGATCTCAAATTAAATATTTCTCTCCGATATTTGTAAAAGGAACCCGAGAATACAATTTATATTTTCCTCTATATATATACATACTTGTAATTTGCATAGATAACCATTTCTTCATAGGGGAAAAAAGGTTTATAATTTTTATATTATTATTTTCATCTTATACAAGAAATAAGGGTTTATTTTTAGGTTTTGAATAGTTTAAATTGTATATGTTTTTTTTTTATTGTTTTTATGTAAGGATTTTGAATTTATATGCAAATCTTATATTAGTTAAACGTAAGTAAATATAAATAGTTAGATAGTTAACTTGTATTGAAATATGTTTTCATGCAATTTATTCTGATGGTATTTTATTGTACACTAGCCGAATGACCCGGGCAACGCCCGGGTTTTACCCGATTAAATGTTTTTATTCAAATACTATTCATTACAATTATAAATTGGCGCCGTGGATGTCACTCTTGTGAAACGTCCCGCTCCAAACTTTGTGTCTGAGAAGCGTAATTTTTATAGAAAGATGATCTAGAATGAATGTTTTTCTGTTAGAATTTTGTTCCTGCCTACAAAATAATGAACTGGTTTCACCCGTGGTCTCTGCTTTTTGGAATTTTTCCCGATATAATTTTGTATCTGATAATCAAACATGATACAGCAATATCGTCATCATCATTTTCTGAATAAAAATATATAGTTTTAATAATTGATTTATATATTTTTTAAAATAGCCTATCGTCTTCCCCGTATTTTTTTACCAATGAATAGAAATTTTGGTTTGAATTAGTGAACTACTGCGAATTTGTATACCGGAGATACAGACAGACAAACAAACATACAAACATTCATTTTTATATATTACTAGACGAATGACCCGGGCAACACCCGGGTTTACATGATTAAATGTATAATTCAAACACATTAAACATGTGCCCGTTGGCTGGCAGCGAGTAAATGTCTGCGCCCGTTGACTCCCGGCGAGCAAGTGACTGCTCCCGTCGGCTGCCGGCGAGCAAGTGGCTTCCCGGCGCATGCGCGCGCACAGGGAAGCCACGTGCTCGCAGGCGGCCAATGGGCGCGCCCCGCCATCAGATCCACCGCGTTCTAAAGGGCGCTGCTCGTGAGCTATTTAGAATAATTTGAATATATAGTTTTAATAATTGATTTATATATTTTTTAAAATAGCCTATCGCCATCCTCGTTTTTTTTACCTATGTATGGAAATTTTGGTTTGTATTAGTGAACTACTGCGAATTTGTATACCGGACATACAGACCAACCAACAGACAAACATACAAACATTCATTTTTATATATATAGAAGATATATTTGATATGTTTTTTTCCAAATGTAAACACGAAGAGAGTATTTGTAAAAATATATTTTTAGAAATGGTTTGAAGTTTATAATATATATATATGTGTCTATCTCTCGCCATCCTAGCGTCTGCCAAGTAATCCATACACAGGTTATGTCTTGAGGTGAGGTCCCCTCCTTACTGTCTGTACTCTTTGTCGTTGAGGGAGGATTTTACCTACCTGTATATAGTAGCCTCTTTTCTTTTGAAAATGTGGTGTACTTGTATTGCAAGCTGTCCAACCCACCATGGCCTAGTAATACATACGTATAGACGTCGTGTGCTTACAGTAAAAACTACAATAACCCACTTTCTACACCGTAGATATATTTATTGATTTGAAAAGAGTACATTTTCATGATAAAAACTATAAATATGCAAATATTGGGTCTTTATCATCTTTCACTGTTCGCTAGAACTTATAAATCGTCAGTATAATCTATAAATGGTTAGGGAAAAGTCACATTTAAAACTAATAACCTCCGCAACGCTAAAATGAATAATAAAACATTCGAAGAACTGGATGGAGTTCAGATTCTACATAATCTCCTCCATATAGTCCTGACACTGCTCCATCAATGGAGCATTTTCTATATATTTTTAATTATTTATTTATTACAAAACACACGCTATATCCTATGTGGATATTTGCATGTAAATGTTTAATCTATTTTATGTACATAGTTTTTAAATATATATATACAAATTATTTATAGTTTTAGAGAGAGTGAAAACTGATGTGAAAAAAAAAGAAAACTCTAAAATTATACAAGTAGCGTTTCTTTATTCGTGCAAAAGTACAAGCTTTCGGATCTTTATAATCCTTCCACAGACATAGCTTTAGGTTGAGAGAATGAGAACATTTGAGATCCGAAAGCTTGAAAATTTCACGAATAAATAAAGCACATTTCTACTGTTTATATTTTATACTTTATATAGCAATTTTCTCTTTTAAAAGAAAACTACTTCACAGATTTAACTGTTTTTAATTAAAAAGGCATATATTGGATCAAAAAATCATTTATTATACCAATATTTCAGTTGGCTGAACCCCAACCTTTATCAAGTTGTTATAACATATTTAATGTGTTTTCCAATAAAAGTAACATATTAGAAATGTTATAACACTTTGATAGAGGATGGCGTTCAACAAACTGAAATATTGGTAAAATAAATGATTTTTATGCCTTTTTAATATTAAAGATTTATTTATGGATTGCTCTATTTTCAAAAAGGTTAACTGTAACGAGAGAAAAACATTACTTGGCTCATTAATGGTGAAATTTCTCAGTAGCTATGCAAATTTAATGTCCAAACAGCTCTATACAATTGTGTTGACATTTATTGTATGTAAATCCCTAAGGAATTCATAGTACGTGTATTAAAGGACTTTATAGAAATAAACTTCTAACACCGTAAAAATGTAATATTTGGCTGTTACATAAGGTGTGTAAATTTGCATAGCATTCATGCATCCTATTTACACTGCGGGGAGAGATGTAACATTTAATTAGGTTAGGTGTTAATGAATGGTAATGAAAGTTGTAATTAGAGCTTCTCTAAATCTCCACGGCTCTATCCACCGCACCACTATGTGTTTGTCTCTAGATTTACGGAATATACAACTTATTATTATTGGTTATATCTTTTCATATGTTTCATTTTTTATTTGTTTCAAAACTTTATAACCCTAAAAGCTATCGTATAATAGTTTATTAATTTTTCCATTACTCCCTTTAATTATGCATTATAAAAATACATGATAAACATAATGTTTGTCTGAATTTTCTGAAACTGGTGATGTGGCTAATTTATTATCGCATCAGAAAGGTCTTTACAGGGGTGATAAACATATAGAAAATTCAGACAAAAAGCCAACAACTTGTATACCGTGGTTTCGAGCTTTAGCCTTCATCAGTATAATGTTGGCTTCAATTTCATAACATTTAATGAGAGAGGTTATGAAATCGGTCGAATTTGCCAAAAGAAAAAGGTGTTTAAGCTGTTAAAGTGGTGGGGGCCGTTTTCAGGCGAGAAAACAACATAAAGTCGCTGGAGTATGGTATTGATGTATCAAAAGAGAGAGAGAGCTTATAGTTCAAGGGTTCAAATTTTATGGGTGTCTTTTGGGACTATCTTGAAAAATGAAAATCTAGTTAGGCTAATCAGGAATAATTTTCATGAGAGCAGATACCACCTCTATACAAAGAACAGTTTCATCACCAGTATTACCATTTTACCAATTAGCAACTCTTTGGTAAGAGGTCACCTCTCTCTAAAGGACACTTTTGCTCTACAACTAAGTGTCCTTTATAGAGGTTCTACTGTATTTCTTTGTATGACTCTTGGTATGACAAACTTTTACTTAGAAATGAATGTCAAAATTGTTAAAGGATTTACAGTCAAACTTCTTCAATTCAACACCCTGAGGCATCAGCATTTTCTGTTGAATTAAAGTAGAAAAGCCTTATTGAGATTTGAAAACAACCAGTTGGATTAAAGTAAGTGTTGTAACATAGTGGGTTGAATTAAAGAGGTTCGACTGTCCTTCCATAGGACTGCTGGATTAGCTCAGTCACCTTTATTTCTCCAGGAGAATCCATTTAAATGGAGAGAGAGAGAGATATCTGTCCACACACACACACACACATTTAATTATACATTACAACATCGTATTATCACTCCAGAGTATCACAAGAATTATAGAACTGTATTGACTCATCCATTGATGAGCTCTACTCTTCCCCGGCAGACACCATCAAAAGTCTCAAGCTTTACAAGCTTGATACCTTAGTGTGATTGAGTGGAGATAAGAAAGAAGAAGACAAGAATTATTTTATAGAAATTTATACATAGTAAAAATTAACAACAAATACAGTAGAACCTCCATGAGAGGACACTCCCGCTAGAGGACACACCTCTCTACAAAGACAGATTTTTTTTACAAAATTACCATTTTTACGATTTAACAACTCTCCAGTAAGAGAACACTTCTCACTGAAGGACACTTTGGATCTGCAATTAGGTATTGTCCTTTACAGAGAGGTAGTTCTACTGTATATATATTTTTATATTTTGAAAAAAACAAGCATATTTTTCGATCAATCAGGAATTTCTACTGGATTATCAAAGTTATGAGAAAAACAATAAAGTATTTACTCGAAAGCTCGCATTTAAAATCTATAAAACCATTAACCTCATATAAAGATTAATTTTTAACCTTTTGAAAATTGATTTTGTTTAAAATTCTTAATACTAATCAAAGTGTCAATATCCACTAGCCCAAAAATACATTTTTTCCCCTTTGATTATATATATGTTAGCAGAGTATTTATTATAGATTAAAAAACAAGGTAACAAGACCAAATCCAAATAAATAAATAGTGTGTGACGTTTCAGTAACAGCGTTGTAACCGAAACGTCACACACTATTTATATATTTTGATTTGGTCTTATTACCTTGTTTTTATAATCTATAATCCAAATTGTGCCTTATGATTATTATAATTTATGTATCAATTATCAATTATTATCAATTATTTTATTTCCAAAGCGCTATATCCCGCAAGGGATACTTGCGCCAAACAAGGAGAAAAGTTTATTTACATAAATTATTTACATTATTCAACGCATGAAAACATCAGAGATCCAGATTTTGTAGAAATTTTAGAATATATTTACAAAATGATTTGAACTTTAAATATGATTTTTTATCGGAAATCAAATCGTTAAGTTCACAAACAACTAGTTCATTCTTCATTCTATATAATTTATGTATAGATTATTTAATTTTTTAATATTTATATTATTTATTTTTTGATGCTCTGGAAACTTTCCTCATTGCTTAAATTGTATCTTATAAAATTTAGTTGGTGTTTGTGCCTTAAATTGCTGTGTCATCCTGAAATTTGTCTTTTCTAATTTTCTATACACACACACGTTGCAATAATATATAAAGATTTTTTTTAAAACCAAATTTTGATTTGCGAAAAAATTGAGAAACAAACATTGTTTATTTTTATAGTTATTCCGATAGATGGCTTTAACTATCATATCATATTAAAATACAAATACTAAACTATGCGTAACTCGGATTCCTGGAGCCATGTATACAAAAGTATTCAGTTTTTAAATACATGTTCAGAAAAGAGATATCATAGGGAATATGTAAGTAATATGAAAAACAGTACAAAAGTGAATTTATACTTGGATCAGGTGGATAAATTGAGAAAAAAAGGGGCATTTCCTGATTATGCAAATAAAGGTTTCTGATGGTTTTCGCCATCTATCGGAATAAATATCAAATAATCATTGATTTTTCTGTATTAATCCAGAAAAAATCAACAATTAGTTGATATTTATTCCGATAGATGGCGAAAGCCATCTGCAACTTTTATTTGCATAATCAGGAAATGCTCTTTTTTTAAATCAAAATATGTAAATATGTAAGTAAGTAAAGAAAAAAGACATTTTCCACATTCTTCCTTCCACTACTCAGTTATATTTAAGATAACCGACACATTAGGACAATGTGTCGAGTGACAAAACTTGTGATGACAAAAGGACATCTCCTCCTTTCCCCCAGAGATGTAATCCATCACCATCACACCCCCCACCTCTCAATTGATGATGAGTGGGGGATCTACTTGCATCATCATCAAGTCTAAAAGGTATTCCTCATTTTTCTCTTCTCACTAAACCCGTATTTTGTTGTGGAGAGGAAATTTATTTTTACTTGTTAAAAATACATTTAAAAAAAAAATATTTTTAGAAATAGAGAAGAATTTAAAGTGATGCTGCGTTTTATTGATTTATATGTTTGTGTGTGTATACCAGCTTTTAGATAAGTGTTTTTTATCAATTAAAAATTATTCATAGAAGAAAAACAATTCAAAAGTTATACATTTTTTGGATAATACTGTCACAGAATGTGGTCGTCTATTCGGTAAATCATCATCAATATCATCATCGTGATGTTAAGTCAACGTTTAATATGTAAATAGCTTTTATAAAATAAATAAATCTTCCAGGGCTAAGTTTCTTATGCAACTTTTTATTTTCAAGCTTTCGGACTTGTCAGTCCTTCAACAGGATTATCACGTTATAATAAATTGACGATATATATACTATTTTTATTTACAAATTATATTATATATATATTTTAAATGCTCCAATGGCCCCCCGATTCTTGCAAAAGTCCAACCCCACCTGCGAATGCAAGTAACCAAAAGGGGCTTTGGCACATTTGTTAGTGCAAAGTCGAACTGCTTTAAACATGTGTAGACATTTGATGCACTTACAGTAAAAAGCAGTCGCCTACTTCTACCCACCATGATTATCATGGCCTGTACCACGTGTATTAGGGATAAACAAATATATATATTTTCTATATATATAAAAATGAATGAATGTGTGTGTGTGTGTCTGTCTGTCTGTCCTTTATGCCTGACCAAACCACTCATTGGAACGCCATAAAACTTTGGGAAGTTATTTAGTATAGTACTGGGAAGGTTTCTAGCAAATAAAATTTTTGAAATAACTTTTCGCCTAAAAATAATAAAGATAAATATTCTAATTTATCTGTTATAATTCAACAATCTGCTTTAAATATTATCATGATGATACGATGATTTTGTAATGTAGAAAATTAGGAAAGGCAAAATTCAGGATGACACGGCAATTTATTTGAGACAAGAATAATGATACAATTCCAAGGCAAGATACTATTCCTTTAACTTCCAATTACCGAGGGAACCAATTAATATTGATTTTATTCAACTTACCGAGTATTTTTCAAGGGACCGGGAAAAAATGTTCACTTTATCGAGAGATTCGTTAGACAAACCTTTACTCGGGTAAAACCCGGGCGAAGCCGGGTACGTCCGCTAGTATATATATATATATATTAATGATATTGAAAGGGGAAAGAAAAAAATATATATTACATTCTTTGTGTGTTATGAACAATTTTTGGAATAGAGTTTGTTTATATCTCTCTAGGTTGTTTTGAGACATCTGGCGAAATTTGGTATATACCTTTCTTGTTAAAATAAAATTGTTTTATGACTACCTGCTCTGTTTACAATACAGCAATGGATCAGTCGTACAGAAAGATTTAATAATATTTAGAATAAAGTTAATATCATATATAGAAGTCGAATCCGCTATTGTGTGGAGACAATCAATAGAAGACGCTTAGTTTCTATTTTGACGGGAGAGGTGACCTTTATTTTTTATTGGTTTATTGAAACTGTATACAGAATTTTTTATTAAAAAAGACATATATTGGATCAAAAAATAATTTATTTTACCAATATTTCAGTTGGCTGAACGCCAATCTTTATCAAGGTATAAAAAGTATACAGAAAATGATAGAGAAAAATCTCCAGACTACGGCTCTATTATCTAATGTAAGTTTATATTGTCTTCAATAGCAATTGTTAAGGAATAGTGCAGTATAGGGAAACTATGGACGTAAGCTTTTAGAATATTGTAGGGAAATATTCCTAAATATAAAAATGTTTCAAACCATGTTCTTCAGTGTAGAAAATATTGTTTAAAAGTTTAAAATGTGGTTACAATATTCAATTAAAGAGTTTATTTACCGTTTATATATATACTGAGATAGTTCATCTCTCTTCCTTGCATCATTTTTTTATTGTATCATAACATAGAAAGGGCAAAACCTTAAAACGCCCAATAAAATTATTAAGAGAACGTTTCGGTTATTTATTAAAATCCCCATTTTCTATTAGCAAACGTTTATACACTATTAATAAACGCTTGTTCGGTGGTACAACTACTACAATAGGAAGGATACAGAGAAGATTAGCATGGCCCCTGTGATACCAGTTCGGTGGTACAACTACTACAATAGGAAGGATACAGAGAAGATTAGAATGGCCCCTGTGATACCAGTTCGGTGGTACAACTACTACAATAGGAAGGATACAAAGAAGATTAGCATGGCCCCTGTGATACCAGTTCGGCGGTACAACTACTACAATAGGAAAGATACAGAGAAGATTAGCATGGCCCCTGTGATACCAGTTCGGCGGTACAACTACTACAATAGGAAGGATACAGAGAAGATTACCATGGCCCCTGTGATACCAGTTCGTTGGTACAACTACTACAATAGGAAGGATACAGAGAAGATTAGCATGGCCCCTGTGATACTAGTTCGGCGGTACAACTACTACACAATAGGAAAGATACAGAGAAGATTATCATAGACCCTGTGATGCCATTTCGGCGGTACAACTACTACAATAGGAAGGATACTGAGAAGATTAGCATGGCCCTGTGATACCAGTTCGGCGGTACAAATACTACAATAGGAAGGATACAGAAAAGATTAGCATGGCCCTGTGATACAAGTTCATCGGTACAACTACTACAATAGGAAGGATACAGAGAAGATTAGCATGGCCCCTGTGATACCAGTTCGGCGGTGCAACTACTACAATAGGAAGGATACAGAGAAGATTAGCATGGCTCCTGCAATTTTTATTCGGCAGTACAACTACTACAATAGAAAGATACAGAGAGGATTTGCATGTACTCTACAATACAAGTTCAGCGGTACAACTACTACAATAGAAGGATACAGAAAAGATTAGCATGACCACTGCGCAAGGATGACACGCAAAATCGTTCCATATTTCTAATAGTTAAGTAATGTAGAGTTGGTCACACACAATAATATATCTTAACTCTTACAAGCACAGCTATTTGGTTGTTCTTTCTTCGTTTCAAACAGGGAGAAGCTAGATAATCAAATCAAGACAAGTAGAGAATTCTCTCAATACAAACACTTTCCAATTTAAACATTTACTAATTTCAAGCTTCAATTAAGAGAATCGCTAAGTCCTTTTGAACACAAACCATCACAATACTCCACAAACAAACATCGATATCCAAACCATAATTCAATTAAAACCCACGGTGGCTTCTTACACCCCGTTGAATTCCTCACCAAACGATGGGTAGCAGACGCTAATGACTTGTTCTGCGCGCGCGCAGCCTATAACTTTATTATCAATTTATCCCCTTTATTTATTAGGCAGGAATTATTTATTGGAAAGGAATAAACACGGGGAGAAAGTATAGAGAAAATATTCTCTTTACCCTTTAGGCTAAAAGGGAGATCATAATATTTTATTCTGTAAAATTATTCCTTTTTTTTTAAATCTATTTATTACTCTCATAGAGGATTATTTATTCATAGATGCCTTTTACTCTGTGTAATTTCGGATTTGAAAAAAAAAATAATCACAGAGAGTAAAAAAAAAAAAGGTCTTTAATTTTTGTATTTTTATTGGATTATTTTTTTTAAAGAAATTTTTTTAATCAACTTTATATATATATATAATATTTTCTATCGAATTAGGGTTATTTGTAATTCAATTTGTAGCGTTTAATTGGATTATTTTAAGAAGATGATAAAAAATATTTGGATTTTCGTTTGGTTGGAAATTTTTCAGTGGTGCTAGATTTAGTCAGGGAATTTAAAAAAAAAATTAAATGTATAAAGTTAATAGGAGAATTTAATCCTTATAAATACGGATAATATTCGGCTTTAATTGAATTTAAAGTTTTTTTTTCTTTCTAACACTTCAATGAGATAAAAATTAATTAAATATTTCCATGTTGCCAAATTGGATTTCTATAAGAGAGTTGGAATATAAATATCTCGATTCCGATAATTTAATTACATTCCGAGTTATTTTTAGAATATGATCAATATATGCAAATATGATATTTTAACGTGCTCTCGGAGGAATATGCATATAGAGAAAGAATGCAAGCGATATTTTTTAAAAATCATTTAATAATTTGAAATTACTGTTAACTTGTAAGACCGAACAGTAAAACTCTAATAGGTATAAGTCAATAAGCCTAAACCATTTATTTATTTTCGTCTATTAAAGATAGTTTTCCATCATATATGTTATGATGCATCAGCGCGCCATCTGTTATGAAAATTTTATACATTTATAATTGTATATAATTCTACTGTCCTCAAAGCTTATGTCCATAGTTCTTCTAAAATACCCATTCCAAGAGTCTAGCATCAGTATCACTCTAGAAGGAAGATCGAAAAATGCAATATAACAGCGGTATGGTAGATTAAACTGGTGAAACCGCTGGTAGGGTCCACCACTGATGAGCCAGGCCCTCCCATTGATTTTTCCATATCAGTAAGGGCAGTAGAAATTGCTTAATTTTAGAAAGAATTATACGCGTGTCTATAATAGTTTCGAATTTTCATTATATCCGTGTTGATAAAAAGTCTGTTGAGAAAAATGGACAAATTCTGACCGCTTAAATAGGCCTATTAAATATTTCTTTGTGACATACCTATATTTACATATCACTACTTGACGTTACTCTCCTCTTTTATCTTACTTTTTTTTTTTTTCCATAATTCTCTGTAAGAACCGAAGTTTGTTTGAATACACTAATAGACAAAACTTAAGGAAGTTGTACCATTTTAGCATGTATTTCGGAATTTTTAGACAATAACTCTGAAAGATATTACGCTCCGCGGATGAATGTTTGCCAGGCGAATATTTCTTTAACAAATATTATTTATAATTATATTATTATTACTCTAATTATATTTGTCATGAGAGGATTCTAATTAATAAATTTCATTATTTCTACCATCATAATTATTTCAATTTCAAATATTTTTCAAATTAATTTCTTTTATAGTGGTAATAAAATTCAATGATAATAAATAATATTTTTGTTAAAGCGTTATTCGTTGGGAAAACATTCACTCCGGAAGTACCCGGGCGAAGCCGGGTCATAATATATAGTTCTGTAGCGAATGATATTTGATTTAAAAAAAAACTGAATTTTATTTTGTACATATACGTTAAGGTAAAAATGCATTTAGGTAAAACCCGGGTAATTCCTTTAGATTTTAATAATTAACAATAAGATATACTTCTATAAAAACATAGGGCACCTCTCCCGTCAAAATAAACGTCAAGACTAGACACCATCTACTTATATTAAACAACTTTCATCAATTTATAATACAATATAATGCAGCTTATGATTGTAGAACGACATTTGAAAATGATCCCGCATGTGTTTCTTTTGAACGAAAAATCAAAATTTATTTTAAGGAGATATAACGATTATTTCCAACCTTAGGGATGAAGTATGATATTTTTCCTTTCATCATTACTCTTCACAATTCATTATTTCATACTTCATTCCTAACGATAGGAATAATCGTTATTTATCCTTAAAATAAATTTCGATTTTTTCGTTCAAAAGAAACACATGCGGGATAATTTTCAAATGTCGTTCTACAACTTCCATTAAACGAATACTATATGCCACCAAGTATTTTTCTTTAATAAACACCAATTACATATATGCACTGTGCAATAAATTGATAAAGAGGGAGCAAATCTCTCGAAATATTTTGAGATTTTTTTTTTCTTTACAGATCCAGGTATACGCCCTTTTATATAATCTTAATTGATGGATCGACTTTTGACTTAAACCAATTACATACTTTCTTTAAACAAATGGTACAAAAACAACAAGTAGTGCAAACCGTTAATTTTCCACAGTCACGACCAGGGATCTAATCCCGCATTGAGCACTTTTATTTTTCTGATTTTTTTCCAAGGGGCCCGTTTCTTGACAAAGTCCAACCCTACCAATTAGTATAAGTAGCCAAACGTATTCCTGGCATACTTCTGAGTGATATTTTTAAATTCTTTCTACATGTGTAGAAATGCGATGTAAAAGCAGTCGTTAACCACTTCCCACCATGATTATCACTAGCCGAATGACCCGAGCAACGCCCGTGTTTTACCCGATTGATTGTCTTGATTCAAATACTATTTGTTACAATTATAAATTGGCGCCTTAAATAAATGCATATTTTAGTTAATAACTATAGCCTATGTGCTTTATCTGTCTATGTACTGTTGGCTTCCGTAGGCGTCTCTTACTGGGAAAAAGAAAGAGAGGATTCCATTTGGTTATTAACTAATATATGCATTTATTTAAGGAGCGACCCGCTCCAACACAATAGTTACAGAAATGGGGGGGGGGGGGGGGGGCAAAGGTGGCGTGATCGTAGCCGACCAATAGGAGGGCGCCATTCCAAAAAAAAAAAAGCAAACCGTGACAGAGGCCACGCATGACGCTCGTAACTGTATATAGAATGGCCTGTATGACACATATGATAATACGTATAATAATAATGGTAAATTTAAAAATATATTAGCAAATACAACAATCCAATAATTTCATTAACAAACAATAATACGATATATTATCAGCAGATAAATATGACCATTACCTATATGCATATTTCCAGACCCCGGTGTAACTATTGCACGGAGTTGTATCACAATTGTAGAGTTTACCCTCCGTAGCTGGTGAAACTCTAGATGTTGACTCTATATATATATACATGTTTAATTAGTTCTGCTATCGACGGATTCAAATCAGACGGACGGAATAAAAAAAGTGGAGGAATGCACAAGAAGAAATGGATGAGAGATGGTCTGACAGGAATTCCTTGGCTCTCTATTTGGGGCTTCTTGGAATGGGGGACGGCGTAGAAAAACATCTGTCCGTTCTCTTTGTCTGTCTGCCTTGCTGAGTCTTTCGACGTATTTACATATTGTTTTACTGTTACAGAAGTGAATAAAGAATAGAAACAGAGCGAGATATATTCCTGATAGATACAATATATGAATATTTTGACTTATTTACATATTGGTTGACACGTTGGTAACGTCGACATGCTTTATTTTTTTCCCCAAAAGTGAAAAATAAGAAAAGAAACAAAGGGAAATATGTGTCTGATGGATACATATTTACAATAAGTGTAATTTTTAACCTATTTACATAGTGTGTTGATACCTTGGTGTCATCGCCATGTTTTTTTTTTTTTTTTTTTTACAAAAGTGGAAAAAATGATAAACAAAGCGAGATATGTACCTTATAGATATCATATTTATAAGATATGCAAATTATTATTTACAAGGGAAATGTATTTATAAACAATATATTTATTTATAACCTAAATATCTCCTATCATTGTCTATTCTATTATGAAGCATATTAGTGTGTAATTTAGATAATTTGAAAAATATTTATTAATTTATCATTTGATATTATTAGGGTTCTTTCCTGGTATTCAAAAAGGAAAAATACATGTCGATCAGTTATATTTTCCAATTTATCAAACAATTTTGCCGCTGAATCTCTGATTCTGCTAGAGCGCCATCTAGCGAATAAAATTGTAGCTAAAATTAATTTCGAATTTTTTATTATTTGCCCTGAAATTTCCCATTACATCCTGAACACAATGGTGTTTACCGCATTGCTCTAGCGCAAATATTCGCGGAGTTATTAATTTTTAAAGTTGTGCAAGACTTTTAGATCACCCTGTATATTGAAGAGAGAAATAAGATTATAAATAAACCAACTGAACCCAAAATATGCTGTTTTAACCATATCACTCCCAATGGAAGACAGATATAAACAGTGTAATGTCAACTGAATGTTTGATGCTTACTGAAATGATATAAATTATTGAATGAGAGGGCTTGGCTCATCAGTAGTGAATCTTCTCAGCGGTTTCGTCAAATTAATCTCTAGACCGCTCTACTATTGTATTAGATTGGTTTTGGGATATACCCTGCATTATCTATGGAAGACAGCTTAGGGGTGTTTAGTGAATCTATGGGCATAACATAATGGGCTTTTATTTTTATTAAATACTAGACGAATGACCCGGGCAACGCCCGGGTTTACCAGATTAAATGTTTTCTTCAAACACTATTCGTTACAATTATAAATTGGCGCCGTGGATGTCACTCTTGTGAAACGTCCCGCTCCAAACTTTACATGTACATTAGGTCAGCTGATATTACCTCCCATCTTCACCGCTAGAGGCGCTGCTCGCGAGCTAAGTAGAATAATTTGAATATATAGTTTTAATAATTGATTTATATATTTTTTAAAATAGCCTATCGTTTTCCCCGTATTTTTTTACCTATGTATGGAAATTTTGGTTTGAATTAGTGAACTACTGCGAATTTGTATACAGGACATACAAACAAACATACAAACATTCATTTATATATATATAGATATATAATTATAATATATTTCTCTACAGTGTGTCCTCTACAAAACCGCTGGGAGGGTTCATCACTGATGAGCCATGCCCTCCCTCTTGCTATTTCCTCCCTCTTTCCATTAAAACAATTTTTCATTCAATGAAGAAAATTTACACAAAATGTGGGATTCAAACTTGAATCGTAGCTGTCGAAAAAACGACAGTTTATACTACTCTTCTAACAGTCGTCTGCACTTTAAAATGTTTTAAAAAGAGAAAATCTATTAATGGAAAGAAATCATGAGTAAAAATACAAAGAAAAAATGGTCAATCAAACACATTTCATTCATTCACAAATATATATTTACAAAAAATTACAAACGTAATATTTCAATGTCAGACGCCAACCTGGGTAGTGAATGAAGTTATTTTTGGCGGGAAAAAAAATCGAAACTCGAAACCGTAGCGCTTTATTAATTAAATTTGGCATTGATGATGATCTATCCTTCTGTGATATTAATAACTGGAGAGAATTTTTCAGTGAGACGTGTTTTGTGAAAAATGACTTTATTTCGATTTCGCCTGAAATTTTTTTTTTCTTTCTTTAAAGAGAAAGTTGTCAAAATATTGAGGAGCCTCATCGATCGTCTGCCTAAAATAAAAAATAAAACTAATGACAAAATTTTTGTTCCGTTTCTAAATTTAGTTGTAGTTTTTTGACATAATCCTTCCCGACTTCCCCATAGACGTTTTATTTTCGAATTTTAAAAAGGGTTCATATTACTAATATATATATTTTTAAGTCTATATTTTTACATTTGGTGTTATATATGTTCGAAATAATGTTCTTACACATATACTTATATATGAAATATGTATATATCATTTTTATATGTATAGGCGAAATTATGCAAATTTGGCTTAAAATGTTGTTTTCTTGATTTTTCAGGAAGTCTTTAAGACCAGAATTTTTTGTTTTTTGAGATGCAACCTATATCACTTTGCCGACGGCCAACAACCCGAAATGCGTAGCTGGTTAACTGAACTTGAATATCAAAATATTCCGTGTTCACGCGGCCATGTTTATATATATATGTTATATTAAAATATTATTCTATTTAGGATTATATTTCATAGATTCAAATACTCTACTAACTCGACCGATAGAAGTCACACTTCCCCTATAAAAACTCATTGTTGTTGTTTCTTGATGGCCGGCTCAAACCTTTTGTACATTATGTAAATAAGTTGTTTTTTTTTTATTCTTACGCCTTAAGCCAGGCACTACTTTTATCAAATTATGTTTTTATATATTCCATAGGCTCAATTTAGCAGATTATTATTTTCTATATTTATATATTTTGCTATACTCTGTACACTTCCCTCTTTTTCTTATCTTTTGTTTATCCTTCATAGTTTGTTCTTGCCTGAAATAAATTGTTGTCTTATCCCGAAGTTGGTCTTCCTTAATTTTCCACGTGGCAATATTTATTTATTACTTTAAATTATAATAATATAGTGTAAGTTAGACAATTTTAAAAATATTTTTAAAAAATACATTAAAAAACACTATTATATTAAATATCATTTAGAATTCTCAACACGGTTGACCGAAAGTCAGAAGCGCGTACTTGGTTAGCCTTTTGTTGACAATTCAAGAAAGAATAATAAACAATTTGTGTAAAATATTTGTTCAATTAATATATATTCCGATAGATGGCGCTTCAATTGCACACAATCAGGAGAATTCTATTTCATTAAATACTAGCGGACGTACCCGGCTTCGCCCGGGTTTTACCCGAGTAAAGGTTTGTCTAACGAATCTCTCGATAAAGTGAACATTTTTTCCCGGTCCCTTTAAAAGTACTCGATAAGTTGAATAAAATCAATATTAATTGGTTCCCTCGGTAATTGGAAGTTAAAGGAATAGTATCTTGCCTATGAATTGTATCATTATTCTTGTCTCAAATAAATTGCCGTGTCATCCTGAATTTTGTCTTTCCTAATTTTCTACATTACAAAATCATCGTATCATCATGATAATATTTAGAGCAGATTGTTGAATTATAACAGATAAATTAGAATATTTATCTCGATTATTTTTAGGCGAAAAGTTATTTCAAAAATTTTATTTGCTAGAAACCTTCCCAGTACTATACTAAATAACTTCCCAAAGTTTCATGGCGTTCCAATGAGTGGTTTGGTCAGGCATAAAAGACAAACAGACACACATACATTCATTTTTATATATATAGATATACAGTTAAATCTGTCTATAGCGCCCCCTATAAATAGCGCCTTCCTCTCTATAGCGCCCGATTTTAAATACGTAGTACGATGCGATTTACATTAAAAGTGACCTGTCTATAGTACCCCCTCTCTATAGCACCCTATTTTGGTGAGTCCCAAGAGGGGGCGCTAAAGACAGGTTTAACTGTATATATCCATAGAGAAAATTAAATAAAAAATCGGCTTATTTTTTAGCAATCTGAAAATTGTGAAACTCGATCATTCCTATAATTATTTTTTTATATTAAAAAAAGACATATAACGATATAATACATTTTCTAATACTTCTTTTTATATACCTCTATATTATCTTATATTAATGATTTGAGGGAATTAAAATTAATTACAATTCATATAACTCGTAATAAATATATATATTAAAAATGGCATATCCTGACCAGGAGCACATGTGCTTTATAGAAGGCAGAACGCCATCTAGTGGAACAGAAATCAACTAAACATTGATTTAGCCTGTTCCCTGATATTTGGCCAACCCAATTTCTTGATAAATCAAAAAAAGCCATCCACGAACGCGTTTCGCGCTTTTGGCGCTCGTCAGCGTGGAGTAGGCTGAACCTATACTGAATATATATATATATACTTATATATAGAAGCAATGGTCGCCTCTCCCGTCAAAATAAACGTCAAAACCTGACGCCATCTATTGACCGTCGCCGCAACTAGCGGCCTCGGGTCGGTGACAAGGTCGGTGAGAAGCGTCCACCTAGAGACCATTATTTTGACGGGAGAGGCGCCCATTGCTTCTATGGATTAATTTCCTCCCGGCAAAATTTCCATCTATACTTATATATAAAATTGACCTACCAGAAATTTACAGAGAATTTATATCTTCCTAAATTATTTATTTATTTTTTATTTTTGTATATATTTATACTTGTAATATATTTTTATTTATATACAGGGTGATCCAAAAGTCCCGCACAACTTTAAAAATTAATAACTCCGCGAATATTTGCGCTAGAGCAATGCGGTAAACACCATTGTGTTCAGGATGCAATGGGATTTTTTTATGGCAAATAATGAAAAATTCGAAATTGATATCAGTTACAACTTTATTCGCTAGATGGCGCTCTACCAGAATCAGAGATTCAGCGGCCAAATTGTTTGATAAATTGAAAAATATAACTGAATGACACGTATTTTTCCTTTTTGAATACCTGGAAAGAACCCTAATAATATCAAATGATAAATTAATAAAACACCATTTCGCCAAAAGTTAGAAGAAATGGTTGACGATTTTTAAATACAATCTGAGATATGTAAAATAGGTATATGCAAATTAAAACATGTAGCAAAAAATATTAATATTTTAGATGGAGTTTTGTGAAATAAATTGAATGATTGAAAATAACTACTAATATCAATACACGATTTTAAAAATGTTAATATAGTACCAAAATTATGATGGCACTACTAATAGGATTTCTTGCTATAAGGAATGTGTAGTTTCTTGACTAATTGACGACACTTGATATTTAACTGGATATTTGTCATGATCCAACAAATTAAATATAGAGGGGAGTGAAAAATATATTTGTCGCACTTTATTCCAAATATCCTATGGGTTTGTCAAATGTTATCAATGTTTATTATACTGTAAATAAATTTGGAAATGTATCCCCTTAAAAATAATCATTTTTAAATCGACCTTTTGCGTTGAAAAACTTGGTAGTAAAATCATTTTGTATTATTTTTGCGCAAAATTTCTAAAGTTGGGGGGGGATACAGAGAATATTCCTTATGCTATTTCTTCTAATGAGCGAAAAGCGATAAACTAAACATAAGGGGTAAAATTGTGTATACCAGTGTTATTCGAGAAGTTATAACACTTTGGCCTGCACGACATAATATAAGATGTGGGCAAATGACAAACAAAAAATTACTGTTCACAGAAAAAAAAGAGTCAAGATGTGAGGACAGCATTTATTATTCCCATAACCCAAAACAAAGTGCTGCAAAATATAACACGAACAAACAGATGGCTTCACACTGAATGAGATAAACTCATCAATAGAAAAGTTAGATACAAGAGGTCACCAGGAGATGATCTAATCTTTGGTCAAATGATTAAACACTTTGGAGACGAAGCTAAAAATCAACTCCTAAGAATACTGAAGATTTCTAGCAAACTGGTAAACTACCAAAGAATTGGAAGATATCAATTATAGTGCCAATACTGAAACCAAACAAAGATGCCAAGGAATACAAGAACTATCGGCCAATTGCTTGCACCAGCATACTTTGTAAAATAACAGAACGAATTATCCACTCTAGGCTCATAGTCTGGCTCACTAACAATAATAAAATAAACTTCTACCAAACTGCCTATACGAGGGGTGTCCCATAAGTCAGTGGCCCGACATATAAAGAAAATGACTAATAAAATGATTATGATTTATCCTTCAACATAATCCCCTTTAAGGTCTATACACTTTTTCCAGCGATGTTCTAATGCTTTTATACCCTCCAAAAAGAACGATGTTTCATGTGACTCAAAAAATGAGGTTACAACATCAATGACCTCTTCATCTGACCTAAAATGAATGCCAGAAAGTGATCTTTTCAAATGAGTAAATAGGTTGAAGTCAGACGGAGCTATATCTGGTGAATAGGGTGCATGTGGTAAAAGTTCAAAGCCAGAATCATAAATAGTAGCCATGGCTTGCAGCGACCGATGACTCGGAGCATTGTCTTGATGGTAAAAAATCTTCCTGGACAGCTTTCCTCTTCTTTTTGCTTCAATAGCTTCTCGTAGTTGCTTCGCAAGATTTGCATAATGATCGCCAGTGATGGTTTGACCCTTATTCAGAAAGTCTAGAAGAAGTACACCCTCGGAATCCCAAAAGACAGACACCATAACCTTCCCTGCTGATGGAACTGCCTTGGCTTTCTTGGGGGAAGGGGAACCTGAGTGTCTCCATTGCATGGATTGTTGCTTGGACTCTGGTGTAAAGTGATGGGCCCAAGTCTCATCCATGGTAACAAATCTATTAACAAATTCCTCTGGATTGGCTTCAAATAACGCAAGATTGTCCGAAGATTACTTTCTCCTTACAGCCTTTTTGATCGGGTGTCAAAAGTTTGGGAACTCAACGGGCAGAAAGCTTTCTGAGGCCCAAGTGTTCTCTCATGATCCGATCCATTATTGTTTTTGGAATACCCAAGGTCTCTTCTATCTGACGAACTGGCATTCTTCTGTCCAACATAACCAAATCATGTATCTTGTCGATGTTTTCTTGAGTAACTGACTCAACAGGTCTTCCTGGTCCATGTTCGTCTTCTGTGCTGATCCTCTCTAATTTAAACGCAGCTACCCATTTTTTTTACTGTGCTATAGGAAGGAACATCTTCCCTTAATGTATCCACCATATCTTCATAGATTTCCTTCGGCGACAATTCTTTCTTATAAAGATATTTTATTACAGCACGAATCTCGTTTGTTTACATTTTAGATGATTCCTGTTTCTTGTCCTCTTTCAGAACCTATAACAAAAAAAAAAACGGTTAGTTGTAGAAACTTAAAAATGTACATATCTTCATCCAAGGCTTTAAGGTATATTTGGTAAAATTTATTAGTTTCTAAGATTTCGTTCTCATGGTCGGGCCACGGACTTATGGGACACCCCTCGTAGATCCAGACACTGTACAACTGATAAACTGTTCTACTTCTGTCAATCAATAATAGATTTCTAGGAAAAACCGCCAAAGAAGACAACGGCCGTATTCCTGGATATGACCTCAGCTTTTGATCGAGTGTAGAAATTATTTGAAAGGCTGCACAGCATCGGAGTAAGAGGAAACACCTTAATCTGGATTGCAGACTTCTTAAGGGGAAGAAGGATAAAGGTTCGGGTCAATGGAACATTTTCTAAGGACCGAAGAATATGGGCTGGTGTACCTCAGGGATCTGTGCTCAGTCCTCTACTCTTCTCGCTATATATTAACTATTGTATAACGAATCAAAAGTTTTTACGAAGGAGTATCTTTTATGATAAAATAATAAAAGATACTCCTTCGTAAAAACTTTTGATTCGTTATACACTTATACCAATTGTACGGAGTTTACCTGTAGAAAATATATTAACTATTGTTTATGTAAATAGATGAATATTATTTAAAGCCTTATTATGTAAAAATATATGTATATATAAATTGGACATTTGTTGTTGGCCATGATCAAGTTTGAGCTCTTGTACGTCTAATTACGACACAACAAAAGTGGCGACGAGGATGCGGGATCTACAGAGCCAGTAAAAAGCTGAGGAAAACGGCGTCTATGCAAGTATAACAACTACATCTTTTAAACTATCTGGATCAAGAAAACAAAGGAGTAGAAAAGATCAGCATGACAAGTTCAAAATTAATAGTACCTTTTAGATGCTATAGCCCAGTGGAGTACACTTCGATCTTTTTGTACAAAAATTTGAGGCTTTCTTTTTGGCATCTGAAGGAGGAAATTAAAGTGCTGATTTTTACCTCGCTACCAGATTCTGAAACTTTGAAGCAGGGAAACGACATTTTCTTCCTGGTCTAATGAAAGATCAACCCTATGATACTATCATTCAAAGAATTAAGCTGCATTTGGATCCAAAGAAGAAAGTGATACCACAGCGATGCAGATTTTTAAAGAGAATTCAACAGGAAGGAGAATCAATTTCGGAATATCTTAGAGAATTGAAACATTTAGCAATAAATTGTAATTTCGGCGATATGCTGGGAACCATGATGCGAGACCGTTTTGTGGCTGGAATCAAGTTGGAAAGCCTGGATAAAGTTTTGCAGTGGCGATCTCGTTCGAACTGGCGGAGATAAATACAAGAGAATTACAAGATAAATTAGTGGCCAAGATATCCCCTGTGAATGGAAAAGATAAAAAAGGGTGAGTACAATAATAGTATGGTGCAGCAAAGGTCTTTCAGGCAAAGGGGAGAAATAATGTGTTATAGATGTGGTGAAAGACATTCACACGTGGCCTCTGTTTGCCCTCATAGAACAAAGACTTGTTTTAAAATGTAAAAAACTGGGTCATTTAAGTAGGGTCTGCAAAGCTAGTAAAAAAATGTGGGGATGTAAATATGTACAAGAGGACTATATATTCTGTAAAGGGCGAAACTGATGCCGCAATAAATTTAACAGTAGATGAATATTCTTTGTGGCCTGCTACATAGATGGTATTTTGGTTGCAGGAAAATACTTTGAAGATCATGAACAAAAGTTGGATCTAGTGTTTAGATGATTGCTAGAAAAAGGTTTAAAGTTAAACAGATATAAATGTAAATTTAAAAAGAATTCGGTGGAATATTTAGGGTTTAAAATGATTAAATATGGACTGCATCCCTTAGAAAATAAAATTAAAGCAGTGATAGAGGCGCCTGAACCTAAAGAATGTTTCGCAATTAAGATCTTTCATAGGACTCTTAATTTATTATTATAGATTCAAAAATAATATAGCAAACATTTTAGCCTATTCTATCAACTTTTGAATAGAAATTATAGATGTAATTGGACGAAAGAATATCGAATGTTATTTAAAAAATGTAAATCATTATTAATGGACTTTGGACTAGGCGTAATTATGAGTCATAGACATGATAGAAAGGAAGAATGCCCTATAGCTTTTGCTTCTAGAACATTAACTAAAGCGGAAAAACGTTTCTCTCAACTAGAAAAGAAAGCGTTGAGCATAACCTTTGGCGTTGAGAAATTCAGACAATACTTACTGGGACGAAATTTTGTATTGGTCACAGACAACCGACCCTTAATTAATATATTTTCACCTCATAAACCAATTCCCATATGTGGATCATCCAGAATTAAAAGATGGTCCTTAAAATTAGCTGCATTTAAATATGCTGTGGAATTTCGAAAAACTAGTGATAATTCCAATGTTGACGCATTGTCACGTCTTCCTTTAGAATCGAGTGTCAGGGAGTCTCTTGATGAAGACCAGGTACTTCTTCTCAGGAAGTTGAATGAGGTACCATTCTCTTTTATGGAGGTGGCATATGAGACGCCCCAAGTATTAAGTAATGTTAGAGAAGGCAACTGGAAATTCACAAGGGTACCGAGGGAAAACCCACTAGCTCCTTATTATAATATCAATGAGGAATTAAGTTTGGAGTTTGGTTGTCTTCAATGGCGTGAAAGAGTGGTAATTGCCCAAAAATTAAGATCTTTAATTTTAAATGACTTGCATGAAATACACATGGGGATTGTTAAAATGAAGATGATTGCCAGACGGTATTTTCTGGTGGCCAGGCATAGACAGTAACATCGAGGAATTAACTAGAGAATGTAGAGTATGCCAAGAATCGGCAAGCATGCCCCCGGCTACCATCTCGGAATGGACTTAGCCCGAAAAACCGTGGCATCAACTTCATCTTGATCTAGCGGGGGTCCGTTCATGGGAAGAATGTTTTTGGTTCTCGTGGACGCATACTCAAAGTGGATAGAAATTTTTTATCATCAAAGATATTACCAGCAAAACGATTATAAATCATCTTAGAGAATTTTTTCCAGATTTGGATTGCCCTAATTTATGGTTACAGATAACGGAAGACCGTTTGTCTCCGGTGAATTCGAGCAATTTACCAAAATGAATGGTATACGGCACACTAAGACCAGTCCGTATAATCCTAGTACAAATGGTTTAGCTGAGAGATATGTAAGAGAGTTTAAAAACCTTTTGAGAAAGAATAATGGGAAGGATGATTTAGAGACGAATCTACAAAGATTCCTATTTGCTCATAGAGCATTCCCCCAAACTGTAATAAAGGTTTTCCCCCGCGGAACTGCTAATAAAGAGAAGTTTAAGATCAAGATTCTCGAATTTAATACCAAGATGGAAAATCCGCGAGAGGTATTTCATGAGGCCGTAAGAAGGCAGGAGCAGTTTACTACAGGTTGCGAGGTTTATTTCCGCAACTATGCAACTGGACCTAAATGGAAAAAAGGTTCCATTTTGAAATTATTGAGCTACCGTCACTAACTTATAAGTTGCGAGGGCTTCGTGTATAAGAGGCATATCAATCAATTGCGACCTGTGAGAAAGAAACAAGTGGAGACAAGAAATTTGATACTTCCTCGAACATCAGGAAAGAAGCCTGTAGGTGGAAGTCAGAAATAAAGTGAAGAGGAGGTTCCAGAGGTTACATCAGGAAGCAAGGAGGAGACTGCTTCTGTGCACGTACCCTCTTGCACTCCTATACCAGGACCTGCTGCTGTGCACGTGCCCTCTTGCACTCCTAAACCGGAGCCTGCCGCTGTGCAAGTGCCCGTCCGCAGTCCTAGACCTCAGAGAGCCAGGAAACCCCCAGACCGACTGGAGTATTATTAAGGGGGGAGATGTGTTGTGTATGTAAATAGATGAAGATCATTTGCATTCTTTAAAGTCTCATTATGTAAGAATATATGTGTATATAAATTGGACATTTTTTGTTGGCCAAACGAAAATAATAAGAGCTAAAAAAAGAGTCATGGTCAAGTTTGAGTTGTTGTACATCTAATTACGACACAACCATAACAACATCCATCCTCACTGAAGACACAAAAGTTGCCTGTTATGCAGATTATATAGCCATATGGCACAAAGTAGCAGTATAGAAATATCAGAAAAATACTGAACACATCAATGAGAGGACTGGAGAAGTGGGCAATGAAACTCAAAATGGCCATAAACCCAATAAACACAAACCTATAGGTCTCCTTCACTGACAGTAAAAAGGCATGAATTTATCTCCAAAATAAGCATAAACAACCATATAATTGATAAAATTAGATCTCCAAAATACCTAGGTGTGATACTTGATGAGGAATTGCAATTTACAGAACACATAATTAGCACCTCAAATAAAGCTACCAGAAACCTAAACATTCTGAAAAGGCTATGTGGAACAAATTGGGGAGCAAAACCCAAAATTCTCAGAACAACATATATCACCTTAATAAGGCCAATTCTATATACAGTTACGAGCGTCATTCCTTATCTCCTATTCAATCAGTCATCAGTTTTCATCTCTGTCACCGTTTGCCTTTTTTTTTTGGAATGGCGCCCTCCTATTAGTTGGATACGGTCACGCCACCTTTGCCCCCCCCCTCGCTATTTCGTCTTTGTAACTATTGTGTTGGAGCGGGTCGCTCCCTAAATAAATGCATATATTAGATAATAACCAAATGGAATCCTCTCTTTCTTTTTCCCAGTAAGAGACGCCTACGGAAGCCAACAGTACATAGACAGATAAAGCACATAGGCTATAGTTATTAACTAACATATGCAATTATTTAAGGCGCCAATTTATAATTCTAACAAATAGTATTTGAATCAAAACATTCAATCGGGTAAAACACGGGCGTTGCCCGGGTCATTCGGCTAGTAATGGAATATGCAACACATGTTTGGGCTCCCTCAAGTTCATCACTAAAAAGAAGACTAGACAGTGTTCAAGCAAAAGCGGCCAAATTAATCACTGGTTCTGTTTCAAATACCAACAATTAGAAAATTCAGAGAGAATGTGGTCTAGACCTATTTGAAAGCAGAAGACAATTAAAAACAATAAAATTTACCAATAGCTTAAAAACTAAAGAAACCGAACACATATCCCATAGAACCTATTTAAACTGAACACAAAAAGAAAGGCTCAAAAGATCTTCAACACTTCAGTACGACAACAATATTAGAAAGAGCATAAATATTAAACATAATGAATTTCAAATTCGAGAATAACCAATATTTCCTACCCCATTGCCATCAAGTGTAATCATCAATCTTAACTTGAATGAACCCTGCAATAAAAAAAGAGAAAAAAAACATACTTATGAAGAAAGGAGGGGCTGGAATTAACATACAAACTTCACTTATGAACTGACAGCTATCTGGAAATCTCTTGATGTATGCCTTAACCAACCATCCCTGCATCAAGCAGAAGGAATTATAATATAACGTACAACGACTTCATATCCGATCTAGAAGCAATTCAGAAGGGCAATACTATAATCACACAGAAAATACATTCGTTACTTACTCAACTGATATCATTGGAAAATAACTGCATTCTACAATGGATTACTGCCAGTGTTTGGATCGGGGGTAATAAAATGGCAGTTGAATTTGCAAAGGAAGCCAGAAAGTTGAGCCAAAGGAAAGAACAAATGTCATTATTTAACGCTAATGCTTTTGCAAAATACAAGATAATTGTACAAAAAAAAAAGAAGAAAATATCAAAATGTGAAATAAACTCCGAGAGAAAATGACAAAACTATAACAAGATTTAGAACAAAACATTATAAAGGATGACAATACATCTAGATGGCACAAGAACCTATAGAACATGCAACGACTGTCCTGGTGTGGAACTAACACCTACCCACATATTCTCATGCCCGCAGCCTTGCATAAAATTGATTTAGACCCAGAGCAGCTGCTTTACACACCCAAGATAGTGGACAATGCTGCTACTGCTGTGATAGAGATGCATGGAGACATCTGAGGCTCTTTATTGGACACGACAAAAACAACAACGGCATTCCAGAGTAAAATAAATAATCAGAGATAGATAGATATTTTTCAAATGAATTAAAATAAATATAATCGATACTGAGAGAGAGTTGAATTAAAAAAAATATATAAAATTATTATTTTGGAAATTTAAATATCTGAAAGGATCCCAGCAAACCGCATCTAAAATATAAATATTTTTTGCTACATGTTTTAATTTGCATATACCTATTTTACATATCTCAGATTGTATTTAAAAATCGTTAACCATTTCTTCTAACTTTTGGCGAAATGGTGTTTTATTAATTTATCATTTGATATTATTAGGGTTCTTTCCTGGTATTCAAAAAGGAAAAATGCGTGTCGTTCAGTTATATTTTTAAATTTATCAAACAATTTGGCCGCTGAATCGCTGATTCTGGTAGAGCGCCATCTAGCGAATAAAGTTGTAACTAAAATCAATTTCGAATTTTTCATTATTTGCCATAAAAATCCCATTGCATCCTGAACACAATGGTGTTTACCGCATTGCTCTAGCACAAATATTCGCGGAGTTATTAATTTTTAAAGTTGTGCGGGACTTTTGGATCACCCTGTATATCAACACAACATATTGAATCATAGTCCTCACTCATTTTATTTTCTAATATTTATCAGTCTCTTCATTTATTTAATCAAATGGTTATTTAATCATATACTCTTTTAATTATTATTATTATTAAATTTATCAATTGTAAATATATTTTATATACTGTACAGTGAAATTTTCATTAAATGGTTTCTTGCTTTGGTCTTGTATAGCGTGAGTGGATCACATGTCCACGTGATTTAGTTTAAATCAAAGAAAAGCCTTGATAAAGAGAGGCGTGTTGCCCCTAGAAATATTGGCTGATTAATAAATTTATATCCAATATACGCTTTATATTTATTTATACTTATATATATATATATATATATATATATATACAGTAATTTTGATTATGATTCACTAGCGCGCCATCTGTTATGAAAATTCTAAACTATTATAGACGCGTAAGATTCTTTTTGATATTAAACAATTTATATAAAAATTATTGTCTCTCCACTCCCGTTAAAATAGTGTCAATGAAACTAGGCGCCATCTATTGACGGTCTCTACAATCAAGTGGACTCGGGGTCGGTGACATAACACCATCTTAGATGAATTCAGAACATCCTCTTGGAGATTACGGTTTCGAGTTTATGGCCCTCGTCAGAATAGAGCATAGTTTTTGATTTTATTTTGATGGGAGAGGGGACCTTTCTTTTTTATCAATCGATATTTTACCGGGAAAAAAAACTTGTGTTATTTTAGGTAAAAAAATAAAGGTTTTCTTCTCCGATTAAAATAGGCGCTAGAAGTGTCATTTATTGACCGTCTTCGCACTCTAGCGGGATTCAGGTTCGATAAAATTCCACACAAACTATATTTTATATATTCATAACAAATTACTAAAAAAAAAAGAGAAAAAAGCAGTCGTTTAACAATTTACCCGGTTATTATAATTGACCTGCACCATGGGGATTTTAGATGAATTGGAAGGTACATCTGCACTTCAACCATAGATGTTTCTCGAATATATATATATATTGTGTAATATCTATATATATATAAATGAATGTTTGTGTGTTTGTATATATGTCCGGTATACAAATTCGCAGTAGTTCACTATTTTAAACCAAAATTTCCATACATAAGTAAATAATAACGGGGAAGACGATATGCGATTTAAAAAAATATATAAATCAATTATTAAAACTATATATTCAAATTATTCTACTTAGCTCACGAACAGCGCCCTCTATCAAGTACTAAAAGGTTATAAATACGTTTAAAATCTAAATCTTCTCAATATTATATTAATAATAGTTCGCTTAATAACACATCTATATATATATATATAAGTCAATTCCTGTCTGTCTGTTTCGCGATAAACTCAAAAACTACTGAACCAATTGGTACCAAAATTTACATACATAGGTAAAAGAATACGGGGAAGACGATAGGCTATTTTAAAAAATATATAAATCAATTATTAAAACTATATATTCAAATTATTCAACTTAGCTCACGAGCAGCGCCCTCTAAGAACACTCAGGCGGGCGACGGTGGCGCGCGACGATTGGCTGCCGGCGCAGCACGTGACTTCCCTGCCCGCCGCCCCCCCCCCCCCCCCCGCCGAGTAAATGAGATCTCCCGGCTGACGGCCGGTCGAGCTCACGGGCAGCGCCCTCTAGAAAGCGTGACGATTTTGACGGCGCGGGGCGCTCCCGGTTGGACAGTTGCGCGGGGGCAGAGTGACCTCGCGGGTGCCCTCCGGGAACTACGTCCATCTTCCATATGTAATATACATTTAATCGTGTAAACCCGGGCGTTGCCCGGGTCATTCGTCTACAATAACACATATAATATAAATATTTATATAATAACTGCTCTAATTTGAAATATATGGTAGGTTTTATTTATTTATATATTTTAATTTTTAGATATAACTGATCTAATTTGTCGTTTAAAATAGTTCGCTTAATAACACATATAATATAAATATTTATATAATAACTGCTCTAATTTGAAATATTTGGTAGGTTTTATTTATTTCTATATTTTCATTTTTAGATATAACTGATCTAATTCGCCGTTTAAAATAACTGCTCTTGAAATATTTGGTATGTTTTATTTATTTATATATTTTCATTTTTAGATATAACTGATCTAATTCGCCGTTTAAAATAGTTCGCTTAATAACACATATAATATAAATATTTATATTTAATTAAAAAGGCATATATTGGATCAAAAAAAATATTTATTTTACCAATATTTCAGCTGGCTGAACGCCAACCTTTATCAAGGTGTTATAACATTTTAAAGTGTTACGATGTACTAGAGCGCCATCTGTTATTAAATTATAAAACTATTTTAGAGGCGTAATAGTCTTTTTAAAATAAAACAATTTCTACTGTCCTTACTGTTATAACACCTTGATAAAGGTTGGCGTTCAGCCAGCTGAAATATTGGTAAAATAAATATTTTTTTGATCCAATATATGCCTTTTTAATTAAATATAAATATTTATATTATATGTGTTATTAAGCGAACTATTTTAAACGGCGAATTAGATCAGTTATATCTAAAAATGAAAATATATAAATAAAGGCCCTCCCTTTAATTTTTCCATCGCAGTAAGGACAGTAGAAATTGTTTTATTTTAAAAAGACTATTACGCCTCTAAAATAGTTTTATAATTTTAAAGTGTGTCAACAACAAAACTCAGCGCCACATAACGTCAACAGCATTAAATTTTTAAAATATTTTGTTATATTCAATATGGAGAAAATTTTGAAAAAAATATTTATATTATGAACAAAATAATTTTTGTAAAATATGGGTGTGAATATTTTGAAAATTAACAATAACGCCTATTTTATATTTTAAAATTATTTGTATTATGTGTAAAAATATTTTTCGTATAAAAATAAATAAAAATAACAAAATATATAAAAAAGAAAGGTTAAACTAAATTTTTTTCTGAAAACACAAAGCATAAAAAATGTTTGAAAAGTTGGTTGAAATAAAAATTTTTAAAAAATTTAAATGTAAAATTGTGAAATTCGAAATAAAATATAAGTGAAAATGGGAAAATATATTTTTAAAAATGATATCACACAAATAAAACATTGAAGACATTGAACTATCAATATATATAATAATATAATACATATATATAAAATAAGCGTGTGATTGTATTTGAAATAAACTTAAACGATGTTGCATAAATTAAAAGAAAGATATATAAAAGGAAAAATGCGATTTGAGCATTAAAACATTTTTACGTGCTTCTAAATGTGTACCTCTCCCTATAAAATTAATTAAAATATAGACCTAAGTTATCCCCCCCCCCCCCCCCGCCAAATACATAGGAGAAACAAGCAAGCCTCTAAAAGATCGAATCAATCAACATAAAGCTGGTTTAAGAAATTATAATCCATTATCACTCCTTGTAGACCACGCTTTGAAAAACAACCACACACCGGACTTTGATAAAACAGATATTTTATACCAGGACATAAATGAAAAACATTGCCGATTAATTTTGTAAAGTTGGACCTCCGCAGTAGACAAAGATAGTATTAATAGGAAAATTGAACTACCAGAGATATATTCGCAATTTAGATCGTCATAAAAATATTTAAAGTTTAATTTTTCATTCATTTTTTACTTCAAAATTCCGATAACTTAGGTCTATATTTTAATTAATTTTATAGGGAGAGGTACACATTTAGAAGCACGTAAAAATGTTTTAATGCTCAAATCGCATTTTTCCTTTTATATATCTTTCTTTTAATTTATGCAACATCGTTTAAGTTTATTTCAAATACAATCACACGCTTATTTTATATATATGTATTATATTATTTTATATATTGATAGTTCAATGTCTTCAATGTTTTATTTGTGTGATATCATTTTTAAAAATATATTTTCCCATTTTCACTTATATTTTATTTCGAATTTCACAATTTTACATTTAAATTTTTTAAAAATTTTTATTTCAACCAACTTTTCAAACATTTTTTATGCTTTGTGTTTTCAGAAAAAATTTTAGTTTAACCTTTCTTTTTTATATATTTTGTTATTTTTATTTATTTTTATTCGAAAAATATTTTTACACATAATACAAATAATTTTAAAATATAAAATAGGCGTTATTGTTAATTTTCAAAATATTCACACCCATATTTTACAAAAATTATTTTGTTCATAATATGAATGTATAGAAGGCTTAAAAAATGAAACAGAAAGAACTTTAAATTATGTAATACAATGGTGTACAAGAAATAAGCTAAAGCTAAGCCCGGAGAAAACCGGCTTAATACATATGCACGGCAAACAAAATATTCCAATGGGAACTCAAAATTTCATAATAAAACCAGTGGAAGAGGTAAAAATTTTAGGTATAAAATTTTCTAATCACAGAATTAAGTCAAAAATTAACTTCACACCCCACATTAATGATATTCTTTGTAAAATCAACCGTATGAAAAATCTTTTGTTTTCGCTCTGTGGGAAGATGTGGGGATTGGATGCTAAAAAAAGATTAATTTTATATAAAACTCTTTTCAGGCCAATACTAACCTATGGATCTGAAATATGGTATAAATTTATTAATAAAAGAAGTAAGCAAAGATTAAACTCCCAGCAATATCAGATTCTTCTTTGGGTAGTGAGAGCCTATAAAACGACCTCATCAAATTGTATTCATAGTTTGGCAAAAATACCTATTCTCACAGATCAAATAGAATCGTTGATAATAAAATACGATTTGGCCAATTTATCAAAAGAAGAAATTAATGTATTCAGACCGCATGCCCCGACTATAATTCATAACTACATAGAATCAAGAATGGCTGAAACAATAGCTAACACTAATGAAACATTCAGAAAATTTTTCCCATTTGGAATTCCTTTTTATTTTCGTCCGAATTTTTATAACTCACAGTTCGTCACGGGTCATGGTAATTTTGGAGAATTTCTGTCGAAAATCGGGGCAACGGATGATCCTAGCTGTTTCTGTGGAAAAGAAAACCAAGACTCAATGCATTTATTGATGGAATGTCCGATATTCCACAGCTACAGAAGTAATCATTTTTATCCCATCGAAGAGGTTTGCGAATTTGTATATAACAAAGACACTTATGTAAAATTCAATAATTTTTGTAAGTTCATTTTGGATTTTCTCTTCTGTTTAAGAAAACCATAGTTTCAGTTTTAATTGTGTTTTTAACCGGTTATTGTGTTGTATATACTGAATTGTATATAGGTTGCTAAAATAATTTATTTTGGATTTTCTCTTCTGTTTGAGAAAACCATCGTTTCAGTTTTAATTGCGTTTTTAGTCGGTTATTGAGTTGTATATAGGTTGATAAAATAATCCATTTTGGATTTTCTCTTCTGTTTTAGAGTGCCATCGTTTAAGTTTTAATTATGTTTTTAGTCCGGTTATTAAATTGTATAAAATGAATTGTATATAATCTACTAAAATGTATTTAGGCGCAAGTATCCCGAGCTGGGATATCGCGTCCGATATGTCAAATAAAAAAAAATATATATATAAATATTTTTTTCAAATTTTTCTCCCTATTGAATATAACAAAATATTTTAAAAACTTAATGCTGTTGACGTTATGTGGCGCTGAGTTTTGTTGTTGACACACTTTAAAATGTTATAACACCTTGATAAAGGTTGGCGTTCAGCCAGCTGAAATATTGGTAAAATAAATATTTTTTGATCCAATATATGCCTTTTTAATTAAAGATTTATCTATGGATTGCTCTATTTTCAAAAAATATTTATATAATAACTGCTCTAATTTGAAATATATGGTAGGTTTTATATATTTTAATTTTTAGATATAACTGATCTAATTCGTCTTTTAAAATAGTTCGCTTAATTACACATATAATATAAATATTTATATAATAACTGCTCTAATTTGAAATATTTGGTAGGTTTTATTTATTTCTATATTTTCATTTTTAGATATAACTGATCTAATTCGTCGTTTTAAATAACTGCTCTTGAAATATTTGGTATGTTTTATTTATTTATATATTTTCATTTTTAGATATAACTGATCTAATTCGCCGTTTAAAATAACTGCTCTAATTCGAAATATTTGGTATGTTTTATTTGTGTTCACTCTATTTCTATTTATTTGAAGTATTATAATTTCCATGTTTAAAAACCTATTTCAAAAAGGTTGTTAGAAATATGTAAGGCCTGAAATAGCTTTACATGCGAACATTTATAATGCCAAGCGTAGCTTAATGGTTAGGTGTGCGGCTTCGTATTTCCGCAACCTTGGTTCGAAATTTAGCCTGGGTGTTTTTTTTTTATATTATTGAAGCAAAGTTTTTTTTACAGTACCAAAATTTCCATACATAGGTAAAAAAAATACGAGGAAAACGATAGGCTATTTTAAATTATATATAAATTAAATATTAAAACTATATATTCAAATTATTCTGTTTAGCTCACGAACAGCGCCCTCTATCAAGGTTATAAATACGTTTAAAATCGATATCTTTTCAAATTTTATTAATAATATTTCGCTTAATAATTAGAATACTTGATCTAAATCGAAATATTTATAGACGCTCGCTCGATTTGAAGATTTACACATGTGTATATCGTAACAAATCTGACTGTAAAGTTTGGAGCGGTACGTTTCACAAAAGTGACGTCCACGGTGCCAATTTATAATTGTAACGAATAGTATTTGAATAAAAACATTTAATCGGGTAAAACCAGGGCGTTGCCCGGGTCATTCGTCTAATATAATATAAATATTTATATAATAACTGCTCTAATTTGAAATATTTGGTAGGCTTTATTTATGTATATATTTTCATTTTTAGATATAATTGATCTAATTCGCCGTTTAAAATAATTTCTCTTGCAATATTTGGTATATTTTATTTATTTATATATTTTCATTTTTAGATATAACTTATCTAATTCGCCGTTTAAAATACCTGCTCTAATTCGAAATATTTGGTATGTTTTATTTGTGTTCACTCTATTTCTATTTATTTGAAGTATTATAATTTCCATGTTTCAAAAACCTATTTCAAAAAGGTCGTTAGAAATATGTAAGGCCTGAAATAGCTTTACATGCGAATATTTATGATGCCAAGCGTAGCATAATGGTTAGGTTTACGGCTTCGTATTTCCACAACCTTGGTTCGAAACTTAGCCTGGGTGTTTTTTTTTTTTATATATATATTATTGAAGCAAAGTTTTTTTTACAGTACCTAAATTTCCATACATAGGTGAAAAAAAAATACGAGGAAAACGATAGGCTATTTTAAATTATATATAAATTATATATTAAAACTGTATATTCAAATTATTCTACTTAGCTCACGAACAGCGCCCTCTATCAAGGTTATAAATACGTTTAAAATTGAAATCTTCTGAAAAATTTTCTTAATAATAGTGTGTGTTCGCTTAATAATTAGAATACTTGATCTAAATTGAAATATTTATAGACGCTCGCTCGATTTGAACATTTATATCGTAACTAATCTGACTGAAATTTTAACAGTATATAGAGTAGAATCTGGAAACACTTATAGTGAAATTTTCAGGTCTCTTTCCCGAATATTCGTCGAGTTTGCCCTTTTGATCACGAGCAGCGCCTCTAGCGGTGAAGATGGGAGGTAATATCAGCTGACCTAATGTACATGTAAAGTTTGGACGGGACTTTTCACAAGAGTGACATCCACGGCGCCAAATTTATAATTGTAACGCATAGTGTTTGAATAAAACATTTAATCGGGTAAACCCGGGCGTTGCCCGGGTCATTCGTCTAGTATATTATATAATGTGTGTCAACTATGTTATAAAAATGTTACAATACCTTGATAAAGGTTGGCGTTCAGCCAACAGAAATATTGGTAAAATAAATGATATTTATATCCCAATATATGCCTTTTTAATTAAAGATTTATTTACGGATTGCTCTATTTTCAAAACAATATATATGAATAGTTAAATTATAGTTAAATATAGTTAAATTAATTTCCACCACACACACACACAAATTACTTTTCTTACCTAGACAAAAAAAAAAGCGCGGGAAATATTAAGCCTATTTTCAAAGAGGAGTCGCAGAAGAAAATTTGATTTTAAAGAAAATTATTTTATCTTTTTAGCATATCTCTTCACTCTTTAGGAAAGAAATTCCACAGAGAAAGGTATTTTTAGCTCTTCAATATTCGCCTATAGGTTCCGCCTAGGAAGAAGCTATTTCGAAAAGTTGAGATAAAAAAAGAAGAAATTTGGTTTCCAATTCACCTTTTTGTTTTAGAAATGAGAAAGCCAAAACTAATAGAAGTGCCTTAAAGGTTTTCTTTTTGCCCCGAGAATTCACAAATTTCCATATAAATTTAAAACTTATAATTTATACTATAGCTAAAAAATATATATTTAATCTGGGGTTTAAAACTAAAACTATTATCTTTTTCGTTTTTTTTTATTAACCAATTTTCTATAATCAACGTTACAATATATAGAGAGAGAGATTGGTGCAATATATTTTTAAAATTCGATTTTAAAAGGTAATTTATGGTTCAAAATTCGGTAAATATGTAAATATATATCGAAAGATTTTTAATATAGAGAAATCCATATACAGTTAAAGTTGTCTATATCGCCCCCTCTTGGGACTCACCAAAATAGGGTGCTATAGACAATTAAAATAATTTTATTGCCATCTTGTCGATACATGCAAAGTGCACAGTCTGCACTATTTAAAAAAGATAATATGCATTATATACACTATGTACAATGAATATGGCGCCTCTGCCAGCGCTGCAGAGTTTGGTGGAGAATCACCAGTGGGTCTCCAGCGACACCACGCATTAAATAACAAAACAAACAAAATTTAAAAAATAATAGGATGCTATAGAGAGGGGGTGCTTATAAACAGGTCACTTTTAATGTAAATCGCATCGTACTACGTATTTAAAATCGGGTGCTATAGAGAAGTTTAATTGTATTTTATTCAATCCAATATATGTCTTTTTTTATTATCTAAAAATATATCGAAATTATAACTGAATAAAATTTTTAGTAAAAAAATTATATATTTTTTCAAAATTTGCATAGGAAAAAATATTTTTTTAATAATTTAATTATATCTCTTCATTAATTTCAATCGTCACCCTACACACACACGAACAAAAATTTACAAAAAAAAAAAAAAGAAAATTGTAAAAAATTCATAGAAGTAGGCTGGATGATGATTTTTTTTTTCGAACCATTTTTCATAACTTGGCGTTCAATGAAAGTTCTGGTTTTCTTCAGAACATTTTCAAAAACTTGGTTTCAAGGGATATTAATGGTGTTTGTAACCAATATCATCCCAAATCTTCCATGATTATCTCTCGAAATTGAAGTGTACCCAGTTCTTCATTCATCTTTCCTTCCCTCCCTCCCCTCAACTCTCACTTTTCCTTCTTTTTTTTTCAGCTCTTTTTAGTTCATTATGTTGTAGCCTTGATGCTATCTCGCGACCTCTTGGTGAACATTTATTTTAATTTAGAGATAACTTATACATCTTCTTCAGACTATGATCTCTTCTTTTTTTATCTTTTCAATATATTTTGATTCTTATTTTTATTTAATATTGAATGTATATATTACAAAAAAAAAAAAAAAAGATTGTTTCCCTTTTTTGTGCGAGTTGAAAAATTCATGTTTTTTTTCGACCAAACGATTTTATATTTCGAATTTTCCCGCCAAAATGTAAACGGAATTGATGATCGTCTGCGTGGAAATATTTCACCGACTAAATTAAACCAAACGATCCTTCCTTTTACACAAACTTTCTCCTCGTATAACAATATTCCTTTAGGATTTGATAACACTGTGGAAAAGTGATCTTTTGGGCAAGTTTAGGCGCCATTTTATTACTAAAAGTGCATGTGAATGATGATGATAATGGTGATATGCTTCGTTAACCGGGTTGCCGAATGTTAAAGTTTGTTGGGTTTAAATAAATATTTTCGGTATTGAAGCCTTTCACCTGTGAATTGAATACAAACATTAAAAAAATATATATTATATAATCTAAAAACTCAAATATTTATATATTTTAAAATATATATATTTTATTTTTATTCATTGATATTTTTACTTTTGGTTATCATCGTTTTTAGAAAGACTTTCAGTTTTGTTGTAAATATGCGTAGTTAACATATCTATCCTTTTAAATCACTAATATAGGATTAACTTTATAAATTCTATATAATGTGAAAATAACTAATGTGTAAAATTTCCTCAAGTAATTGAAAATAAAAGCTACTTAACGGTAAATAATTATCTTTTTCTTATCACGACTGCACCTCAACCCTTTATCTTATCGATCCTTTGTCTTATCAACCCTTTATCTAACAACAAACAAAATTATTCATAACATATATATTTCACTTTAGGCAATAAAATTGTTTTATATAATAATAACATTATTTTTTTATAATTTAGATTTTCTGGTTATATATTGAGAATATTTGTGGGTGAAACACATATATATTATAAAATTGATTTAAAAAAAAACACATTGAGTTTTCCATTTATTACTCTCTGCGATAATAAAAACATATATAGTAAAAAAAACGATTCTAAAACATTTTAAGATATAAATTCATCTTTCGATTTTTGTCAAAATGTAAGCACATTTCTAAAGAGTTATAAAATGTTACATATTTGCTTTTGATAGAGTTCTAACCTAGCTGCCTTTATATATTGGAGAAAATTGAGATATTTTAAGAGAATAATTTGCATAAAATTATCTCTATGCAATAAGGATATGTTTATATAAGAAAATAATTTACATAAACCACACAATACTCCTGAGACGTTACAATTTATATTGAAATGGTATATTATAATATTCAATGATATACCTTCCATGTGAGAGCAGTTTCTCAAATGAAAAGCATATTTTAATCCCGCAACTAAGTGATTCTGATAGCAGAGCGCCATCTATCGGAATAAATATCAACGCTTAATTGTTAATTATACCGATAGATGGCATTCCGTTATCAGTAATTTTTTTTTTTTTTTCACAATGAGGGGTTTCTCTATCATTAGGTAACCTCTCTGAACCTTTTTCTACATTCCTCATTTTTTTACTTTGTTTTTTCCCTCGTCGGACTAATTTTCTTTTATACATTAACATCATATATATGCATATTATAAATAGAAAAAAAAAAGAGATTTCTGTTGATTTTTGATTATCTTGAGGATTAGGCTATGGTAATGCAGTCGTTGTTAAAATCTTGAAAGTATAATTATAAAAATAATGAAGATTAGGAATAGCTTTAATTGAGCTTATGGGATATATAAAAACATAAAAGTAATGCCTGACTTAAGGCGTAAGACTAAAAAAAATGAAAAACTTATTTACATAATGTACAAAAGGTTTGAGCCGGCCATCGGGAAACAACAACAATGAGTTTTTATAGGGGAAGCGTGGCGGTCGATTTAACAGAGTATTTGAATCTATGAAATATATATTTTTTTAAATAAAATAATATTTTAATATAACATGTATATAAACCATTGCCACTCGCGTCCTTCTGTACCCGTAGAAGGCTTCTTTCCCGAAAGCTTGTACAATTGTTTTTTTTTTATTAAGGAGCTCTTCTCCCTGTCCTGTGTTTCTTTTATCTACATATTTATATTATTCATTAAAAAAAATTAACACAACATTTTTTTATTTAAGAAACAACAGAATATTATTTTCGTAAAGATAGAGGCTGCCTGGCCGGCATTCATATTTATATAAAAAATAGACACTTCGGCCAGTTGGAGCTTTTTATTTTCTCAACGTTTCGACAAAAATCTTTTGTCTTCGTCAGGAGAATTAAATAAAAATAAACATTCGGCAAGGCGTTAAAAATTGTTCTGAGGTTTGCAAGGGCGTTCTCACGTGATTTTTCGAATTTAGTACAACATCTAAAGCGCGAGTCAAATAACAAATATTAAACTCGTCAAAGACTATGATCTTGGAAATAAAAATATATAATATTAAAATTATAATAAATTAAGTAAAAATAAATAAATAAAGTAATATAATAATAATGATCACAAAGAAAATTATATAGATTTCTAACTATTATATCCATTTTTATCTAGCTTATTAACTACTTTTTAAATTTAAAAATGAAGAATATTGTTGCGGAATATCTTCAAAATTATTTATAGTTCTTTTCCCAAATTCTCGTGATACCCATCCCTCTAAAAATAATCTTTCCTTTTTAAATTTTATATTCCTGTGAAATATCTCAATATCATTCCAATTTGGCCTATGTCCTGAAAATAATGCATGTTCCCCAATTTTGCTTAACGCCCTTCTCCCCAATAAACCCTGTTGGTGTTCCTTAATTCTGGTCTCTAAATTTCGGCCGGTTTCTCCTACATAAATTTTGTCACATTCTGTGCATTTAATCCCATAAATTACGTTATTTGGTTTTGATGTGCTTATGTTATCCTTCATTATGTTATTTCTAGTTAAAAATTCCCTTTTTGTTCCAGTACTGTACCAAATATTATATTTACATTTTTTCAAAATTCTAGATATTTCGTTATCAACTTCTCTAATATAAGGAATTATTATATTATTGTAACCTTCTGTAGTTCTATTCGAATTTGGCCTATCTATTTCATATCTTCTAATCCATTTATTTATGAAGCCAACTGGGTATTCGGACTGTTTTAACTCCGCTCTAATTTTCTTTATCTCTTTTTTATAAATATCTTGGTCTGTACATACCTGTTTGGCTCTTTGTACAAGAGATTTTATCACCTGCCTTTTGTGTAATATAGGATTATTAGAATTAAAATTTAGATGTATCCCACAGTCTGTTGGCTTTCTGTAAACGCTGGTTATAATAGATCCATCTTCTTTACGGCTTAATCCTACATCTAAGAATGGTATAAATCCTTCTTTTTCTGTTTCAACAGTAAATTCTATTCCTATTTCTAAATTATTTAATTTGACAATGATCTCGTTAAGTTTTTCTTTTTGGATCACTGCGAAAACATCATCTATATACCGTCCCCATATCTTTATTCCCTCTATTAAAATTGCCTTTCTATCTATTGACGCCATTACAATGTCAGCTATTATCATACTGGTAGGGCAACCCATAGCAGTACCGTCTTTTTGTCTGTAAAATTTAGCCCCATATCTAAAATAAATATTTTCTAAACATAACCTAAAGCCTTCTATCATTTCATCTATTTCTAATCCTTTTATAACGCAATCTTGTCTTTTCACCTCGAAATATTCTTTAAGCTCTTTAAGAGCTAGACTTCTATTAATATTGGTAAAAAGCGATTTGACGTCAAAGGATACCATTATTTCATGTTCATTTAGCTTTAAATTTTTAGTGATATCTAATAACTCTTTCCTATTTCTAATTTCTAACCCAGAAATCTTTCTTGTAGTCGGAATTTGGTTTTTAAGCCAGTCCGCCAAACCTCTGGTGGGGGCCTTGAATCCTGACACAATGGGCCGTAGGGGAACTCCTTCCTTGTGGATCTTTGGAAGTCCTTTGAAGAGAGGTGCAGCGACATCTTCTAGCTTCAATTTTCTTTTGTCCAAGGCCTTAGATTTCATGCTTCTGATAAATTTAGATATTTTAAGCTTTATCCTTTTAGTAGGGTCTCCTCGAATTTCTTCATATGTGTTGTTATCATTAAGAAGGCTCGTGATTTTATCATTATAATCTTCTCTCTTCATCACGACTGTCTTGCCTCCTTTATCTGCCTTAGTTATAACAATGCAGTCGTCATTTTTTAATTTCTTGATATCCCCCCATTCTGAGCTTTTTGCTTTATCTAATTCATATTTCTTTTTGTTTTTTGTTGTCCTATATATTACATTTGTTATTTTGTTTCTAATAATAATAATTGTCTGATGATGATAACAACGCTAAACATCATACATTATTGATTTATTTGGTCTTATTACTTTGTAGTTGTAATCTATAATCCAAATTGTGTGCCTTATCTCTATATATATAAAAGTCAATGTCTGTCTGTTTCGCGATAAACTCAAAAACTACTGAACCAATTGGTACCAAATTTTGCATGTCGCTTTTTATAAACCCGAGGAAAAATTTCGGCTACATTTTGATTAGTATTTTTGGCTATTTATTTTTTTCATTTGAATAACTTTTTTTTACGCGGAGTAAATATGAAGCGAAGTAACAACACGAGGCCAATTAAGCAACCAATGAGCGTTCTGCATTTCTTTTCAAGTTGCTTGCGTACTTTTTTTAAAATATATTTTTATACGAGTGTCACTTTTTTTACAAAAGTATTGAGAGAGAAATTTATATTACTAAGTTACGTTAAGTGCACACAATGCAATTAAAAAAAAAAACTTTACAAAATTAGCGTTACTGTATGTAAACAATGGCTTTCGTATTTTTTATTAATTTTTGTTCTGGCCTTTGTTTTTTTTTTATATAATAAATAAAAGCTACAGTCAATATGATATAATTCTTAAAATTAAACAAACAATAGTCAATATGCAAAAAATACAAACTAACTTAATAAAATATTCTAATATCAAGCAATATGCAAAATCTCTTCTAATATTTAAATGTACATATTATTAGCATCTTAACGGCGTTTATTCGTTTTTATGTACTCCTGCAGGAAGGCAGAAATACTCGAAAGTTCGATATTGTTTTAATAAAGTGTAAAGAATCTCCAGAACTATTTTTTTGCGCGGCAGTAAATACGAGGCGAAGTGACAACACCAGGTGAATTAACCGACCAATGAGCGTTCTGCATATTTTCCAAATCGCTTGCCCAACTTTTTTTTTTTTTATATCTTTTTATGAGTGTTACTTTTGCCTGTGATAATGTATTACTTCGGTGTTGCTATTCTATGGCTCTAATACTATTTATTAGTAATGTTCTTTCAATATGAAGGAAATTGCACTCGGGGGAATTCCCGGGCGAAGCCGGGTCATTCGTCTAGTCAGAAATAAATATCAAAAGAGAAATATAAAGTGAGAGAAAGTCTATGTATACAGCGAATAAAAAATATCAAATTAATAGATAAAAAAAAAGAACAATTTAGTGAACTTAGAGAAACGAAGAAACAAAATTTAACAGAAAGAAGAATTAGTATAACTGCAGAATTTCTTCTTTTTTATTCTCTAACGATGAGACGATGGCGGGGAATTTGGGGCTGAGTGGGGAATCATGGGACCAAACGAACATGTGTTTACCTCGCTGATTTCATCATGGCGTCCCCGTTTTAATCAGCAGGATCAACATGCGTCGTCTCCCAGATTACCTCCATTATTGGTCTTGATGAATAATTGAGTTCTCTTGCTATCTACTTTCTTCATTGTTCGGATCTAACCTAATTGTCCCGGGGTAAGATAGATAGTTACAATAATGGACTTCTCTCTTCATAAATGGAAACTACCCCAAATTATATCGCTACCATATTCTTCTATAGCAAGCATCCTGCTTGATATTCTTATCACATTCTTTCCTTTCCTTCTGTTAGTGGATTACATATTATTTATAGACAGAACAGTCGTACAAACGAAACACGGCAACATTTTCAAAAAAAAAAAAAGTTCAACCTAAAAATGTGTCGTGAAAATGTAATATTGTCGCAAAGTATGTATTATTTTATTAACAGAGTATCATTTTTTTATGTTTATATTTTGCTATACTCTGTAAACTTCCCTCTTTTTTGTTTATCATTTCATAGTTTGTTCTTGCCTTGAATAAATTGATATGTCATCCTGAAGTTTGTCTTTCCCCTGCGATGACACCTCCACTGCCAGATCTTGGGATCCCTTGCCACCAGTCTGCGTTCTGCAGCCATGTTAGGGCTAGAAGACCTTATTTGATAGGCCAATTAGCCCGGAATTTCGAGACGACGAAGTTTGTCTTCCCTAATTTTCCACGTGGCAATATCACATTAGGGTTGAAGAATCCGTTAAACGAGACAACATGGTGTAATTATACTCCGAATGTGTTAATATTGCCACGTGGAAAATTAGGAAAGACAAACTTCAGGATGACACAGCAATTTATATGAGACAAGAATAATGATACAATTCCAAGGCAAGATACTATTCCTTTAACTTCCAATTACCGAGGGAACCAATTAATATTGATTTTATTCAACTTATCGAGTATTTTTCAAGGGACCGGGAAAAAATGTTCATTATGAATGATAAAAAAAAAAAAGCATTGAGGGAAGTTTACAGAGTATAGCAAAATATAAACATAAAAAATGATACTCTGTTAATAAAATAATAAATATTTTCCTACAATATGTTTTATCGTCATCAACTTGTAGCACTACATTTAGGACTGTAGTCTGAATGAAATGTTCCTCATTTAAAAAAAAGTTTGTTTCTTCGTTGTGAAAATATTTTGCCTTTAATTCATTGAAAGATATGTTCGTTTATTTCTTAATGTTAAAAAAACTCAGTTCGAGTTTTTTTACGTATCCCAAGTATACAAGATGTACGTGTCATGATAATCATGGAGTGTAGAAGTTGGCGACTGCTTTTATTGTAAGTACACCACATATCTACACATGTGAAAAGCGCAGTTCGACTTACACACTTATAAGTATGTGAAAAAATAGTACAAATGTAACATTGTACTGGGATAAGCAACTTTCAGTTGCACGATAAAGAGATGCCTTTTTCCTAATTTATGCACCTTATCCCAGTACAATGTTACATTTGTACTATTTTTTCACATTGTGTAGCGTCCTCACGCAATTCTGGCCTTAACTACCCATTTCATGATTTTTCAGGATGCCTTAATGACCAATTATTTGGTCGTTGAGGTACAGCTTGCACCACGCTGATGAGGGCCAACAGCCCGAAACGCGTCCGTGGTTAGCTTTTCTTGATTAATCAAGAATGGGTATTTGGCCAATTCTGGAAAAATTAAAAATCAACGAGAATAGTTGATATTTATTCCGATAGATGGCGCCAGCCATCAGCAACTTTGAGTTGCACGATAAGGAGATGCCTTTTTCTTAATTTATAAGTATGCCAGAGAGCCACCGTTTGGTTACTTGCACTCACTGGTAGGGTTGGACTTTTGCAAGAATCGAGGGCCAACACATTGGATCATTTTTTTTAATTCGAGAAAAATGGCCAATGCGCGGGATTTATGATCCCGGGTCGTAACAGACGAAAAACCAACGGTTTATACGATTCGTCCACTGACCCCATGATAATCCTGTTATTATTATTATTATTATTTTAAATATAGAACGCTTCACGATTTTGCGTGTCATCCTTGCGCATGGGGCCATGCTAATCTTCTCTGTATCGTTCCAATCTTAGTATATGTACCGCCGAACAAGCGTGCATGATAATCCTGTTAGGTAATTAGAGACTTTATTTTACTGTAAGTTTAATTATATATGGAATACTTTCTGAACGGTGTATAGCTGATTATCATTTTTCTTGTCGATCATTTCTGGGATTTATCATCTTTCTCGTACTCTAGAACGAGTCTATGTAGAACACGAAGCGTCTATAGTAAAATATTTTGTTGTTGTTTACTGTCATATACAGTAATCCCTCGTTAAGACGAACTGAACGGGAGAACGAAATACCCTTTTCGTCTTAAAAGAATATATACCGAATTCGTATAAACCGAATTCATATTAGACGAATTGAATTCGTGGTATCCGGGGGTTGTACTTATGTACTACTGATGAGTAAGAAAACTACATTTCTGAGGAATAACGAATAAATTTATTTGAAAACAATTATAATGAAAATATTTTATAATTTAAGGAACAACAATTATGTATATGTATGTACATAAAGTATTTTATTTTAAAAGACAATATGGATAATATAATCATAATGTAAGGCAATAACATGAGAATATAAGTTTATTTTAAAACACAAATAAAAAAGAACAACAAAAGAAACAACTTACATAATATACTTGGTACATACAATGTTTATGTGTATGCAGCATATGCAGTATGCATAGAGTATCCTATATCTGGGTTTTCTCTGCAGGCTTCAGAAAGTCTGTTATAGGTTTTTGGTGGTATTTGATTGGGCACTGTTTCAGACACTCCCTTCTTATTTTATCCAGATCATCTTCAAAATGAACATCAATATCCGCAGAGGTTTTGGACAGGTTTTGGTTATTATTCACAGAATATATTTTTATTATTTATATTATATTTAAAATTTTTAAATATATGTTTTGTATAAAAATAAGAATAATATAATATTCTGTGAAATTCCGTGAAAGCGTGAGCTCCTTGGCTGCTGGCTGGCAGGGGTCACCATGGCCCCTACATTTATCAGTCGAGAAAAACAGCAATACTGGCACAATAGAGTCGAAATTTTCCACTGATTGAGTACATGGAACGACCCCAAGGGGATGGTTTCATAGAAAATGAGTCATCATAACAAACAAAGGACGAATGTTTACACAAACGACAAAGAGAGCCAATACTTGATATCAACGGCGTTTTTGTTGTTTTAATAGTTTATTGTTTTACTTATAACTCGCCTTCAAAAACATATTAGAATTCGTTTAAACCGATTGATTAGTTCTGCTGGGGGCTAAATTTAATTCGTATTTCGTCATAACCGAATATTTCGTCTTAACCGGCAAAATCTCTTTGGAAAGCATTGAAATTTAACGGGGGAAAAGAAACGGTTCGCGCAAACCGAGAGTTCGTATAATCCGAGTTCGTGATAACGAGGGATTACTGTATTTGGAAAAAGTATAAATCAATACCAGGTAAAAAGTTTCTTTTAATTTATATATTTGCAAGCTCTCAAGCAAATATACTGCTCTTCAACGGGCTGATATTCAATGTACAATCTCTAAATAATATATATATACAGAATAAGAGCATGTGCTCTCGCGGGCGTGCATCAAACTGTTTACAGCTAAATTAATAGATATTATACTGGGAACCTCCACAACAATCTTGACCGGCCATGGTTACATTCAGGCAGACCTTGCAACGGTATCGAAAGAAGACCCAATTTGCCCCCACTGCTAAGATGAAGACCAAACCGTAGACCACCTCCTCTTCACTTGCCCAACCTTCCAATACCAAAGATTCCAGACAGCCACTCTCCTAGGTATCACCAACATATGTCCAGCATCCCTAGAAAATCTCCCAAGAAAGAAATCTGCCTGGCGACACCTCATTGATTGGACTTCCACTGGCATTGTATATAAATCCAAGAAGACTTAGGTCAGAAGGACATCCCTGGTAGTTGGCGACTTCTGTACGCTCCAGGAACCTGGGTTACTTAAATAAATAATAATAATAATAATTATACTGGGATGAAATATATATACATTCCAATAATTATTAATATTTAGATTATCTGTCATATATGTAAATACAGCATAATGTTGTGCGGGAAGAGAGACATCGCAGCCATGGCACACATGTTGGCCTTTGTCTGAATTTGTCAAAACTGGTGCTGTGACTCATGTTTTATCTCCACCGCCATAACATTCTGTACTGAGATGATGAAACAAAATGTATTGTTTAAATATATATATTTTCTATTGAGACTCTTCGATAAGATTTTTTTCCCCGCGTAAAGAAATAAAATTAGAAATAAAATAATTGACCGGGATTTATAAAGGTATACGTTTTATAATTATAATAAATATATATACACTCATGGAGACAAAACTCAAGAAAGTAGAAAGTCTTTGATATCGCCGGTCATCTTTTTTTAAAGAAACAGAGGCAAATTTGTTCACACTTTGGTTATCTCGTGTGTCTTCAATAAAGGTCACTGTAATATATTTCAGAGTTATTGTCTGAATCCAAGATATACATGCTAAAAGGCACAACTTCCTTAAGTTTTTTCTCCATGAGTGTATATTGGTCGAAAGGTGGATGATATAAAAACATTTTTATGATCAGTGAATTTTTCCTTATTCTTCAAAAATAGGAATGCCGCGGCTAAGACAACTTCTATCTTGGCGACCGCCGCTGTTACTTATCGCTGTCCCTATCCGCTATTAAACCCTACAGCTACACTACCGACCAATCAGGGAAGGCGAGATGATTATTGCAGAGTGTGTGCGGGGGGATGATTATTGTTTGGGAAAGCTGTTGAAAACACTGAGCGTAAGAGAGAGAAAGATCCCTGTTAAGCCGACGCGCGGGGGAGTTGAGAAGACTATGAAGAGGAGATATGCAAATGAGGGTATTTAGAAATAATTTCCAGTTGACCCCCCCTCCAGAATCCTCCTCGCCGTATAATCTCATGAGTCAGCTCGGTCCTTCTGGGACTTGGAGCCTGGTCGATGGCACAGGAGTCTTCTTGTAGATTCCGGAATGTAGGACACATGTGAGACAGAATATGTAATGGCGTTGGTGATGCAAATGGAGAGAGAAAGGGGAAGATTTGTTATATGTAAATAGGAGACATCAGATCGCCATCTTCATATAAAAAACCATTTAGAGCGATTTGACCTTTTTACAAAAAAAAAACAACAACAACATCCAATCCTTCCTTCTCTAATGAAAAAAAAATAATTTGCTTAAAAGATCAATGCTTGATGCATACATATATATTCGTTGATTTGTATCATATATATGTGATGTATGGGAAAAGGATCCTGAGAATCTTGTCGACTCTCTATAATATAAAAAAAATGCTTGTCGACTTCACTATGATAAAGTGCTTTGTCCTGAGAATCCTCGGGAGTGGATGGGGTTTTGTATGTTTGGGCAGTCGTTATCGATGGCGGTGGATGAAAAATCGGCACACTATATCGATTAATGAATCACAAAACACCTCGGAATATTAATCATTGGCGGCTCGGGAGAGGAGATGGAAGGATTTTCGCGATTAAATTGGATTGAGATGACTCACATCTTGGACCTCGAGGCACTACTTTTAGAAGATGCACACACACGTCTTGACACACACGTTACACCGACCGAACTCCGGTTGCCCCACCCCCCGGCTTGGGTCATGTGGGACCCTGCTTGACCTTTGATTGGTCCCTGTCTCTGTCGGCCATGATGGTGAATTTGGTCGGGAAGGAGCTTTGCCTAACATCCCAATCTCTCAGGACATTCAACTCTGGAATATGAGGGCCTCTTTGTTCTAAGTGACCTAGATACACGACTTGGATCTGTCGTTCTTTTCTCTTCTACTTCTTCCATCTCCACGTCCTTTGACTGCCATCTTTATTTGAATCCATACAGAATACATTATATCCAACATGGTACATAATTATTTATTAGACAATATTCTTTATAATATTACATATATTGTTTTTTAAATATCGTTATATGATTTATCTCTTCGAGAAAATCATAATTTAAATATAATAATTGATAAATAGAGTATATCTTCTTCTTCAGTTTCTTTGATCTTTACAGGTCCAGGTCTCCAGTGACTTCTCTATCTTGAGTTCTTTATTTCTTCATAACTTCCCATCCAGTCCATCAGTCCAATTCTTCAGTTTCTCTGTTCTTGTCTCCAGTGACTTCTCTATCTTGAGATCTTTATTTCTTCATAACTTCCCATCCAGTCCATCAGTCCAATTCTTCAGTTTCTCTGTTCTTGTCTCCAGTGACTTCTCTATCTTGAGTTCTTTATTTCTTCATAACTTCCCATCCAGTCCAATTCTTCAGTTTCTCTGTTCTTGTCTCCAGTGACTTCTCCATCTTGAGTTCTTTATTTCTTCATAACTTCCCATCCAGTCCATCAGTCCAATTCTTCAGTTTCTCTGTTCTTGTCTCCAGTGACTTCTCTATCTTGAGTTCTTTATTTCTTCATAACTTCCCATCCAGTCTATCAGTCCAATCCTTCAGTTTCTCTGTTCTTGTCTCCAGTGACTTCTCTATCTAGAGTTCTTTATTTCTTCATAACTTCCCATCCAGTCCATCAGTCCAATTCTTCAGTTTCTCTGTTCTTGTCTCCAGTGACATCTCCATCTTGAGTTCTTTATTTCTTCATAACTTCCCATCCAGTCCATCAGTCCAATTCTTCAGTTTCTCTGTTCTTGTCTCCAGTGACTTCTCTATCTTGAATTCTTTATTTCTTCATAACTTCCCATCCAGTCCATCAGTCCAATTCTTCAGTTTCTCTGTTCTTGTCTCCAGTGACTTCTCTTGAGTTCTTTATTTCTTCATAACTTCCCATCCAGTCCATCAGTCCAATTCTTCAGTTTCTCTGTTCTTGTCTCCAGTGACTTCTCCATCTTGAGTTCTTTATTTCTTCATAGCTTCCCATCCAGTCCATCAGTCCAATTCTTCAGTTTCCCTGTTCTTGTCTCTAGTGACTTCTCTATTTTGAGTTCTTTATTTCTTCATAACTTCCCATCCAGTCCATCAGTCCAATTCTTCAGTTTCTCTGTTCTTGTCTCCAGTGACTTCTCTATCTTGAGTTCTTTATTTCTTCATAACTTCCCATCCATTCCATGAGTCCAATTCTTCTTCAGTTTCTTTGAGCTTTACAGGTCCAGATCTCCAGTGACGCCATACTTCTCTATCTTGAGTTCTTTATTTTTTCATAACTTCCCATTCAGTTCTATGAGTCCAAAATTCTTCTTCTTGCTATATTACCTTTTCGTTCATTTTACACTCCAGAACTCTCTTCATCAGTTTATTACCTCTTAATATATGTTTCAACAAATGGGATATATCCTTCTTTAAAATCAATGATAAATTCTGACTTAATGAATAATGGTCAAAAATGTATAAAAATATATGAAAATCGTAGAAGGGAGAAGCCATATCTTCATAGGAATCGTAGCGTAACGCTAGCGGTCGTTTGGCCAGCGTTTATTAGGCCCATAAACCACTTCTATGGGTACGGAAAGCTAACCAAGGATGAAATAGGTTAATAGGAATTTATTTTAACTTCCTATGGCCTTCTTGTTGGCTCTTGAATTCTTATTATGAGCCGTGAGATGTAGGTCGATGGTTTTCTAACCTGGTTTCCCTTTAAAAAGCGGTGAGACACTTCAATCTTTTCGTTTTTTTTTAGAGACGGATATATTCTAAAAATAAAAGAAATTCTATTTAATGAGTACAGTTGCACGCCCCCATATCGAATATATATTCCATATACATATGTACAGATTTACATATACATTTGTATTAATCGCTCTTTATATTAGTATAATAATGGCCTTAAGGAAGTATTCTGAGACTGCTATACATATTTGCATATGGTGTAATTTTACGGGAGGATGATTGTCTCATGGGTGATAGAGGTAACCTCTCCCTTTAAAATGAACTAAAATCAATCCTTTTCTTGGGTTTTTCTTTACGCAAAGCAACTAAAAGCCTGATTGATTAGGTAAGTCATTCTTAAAGATTATTCACACCCGAGATTGTAATGAAGTTGGAATATTGGGCACTCTAATAATGTACATGCGTGGGTTTAGAACAAATATCATAATGATAAATGAAAAGATAGAGAGAGAGAGAGAGAGCAAGATGGAGCGCGCGCACACATACATATATATATATGTACACACAACTTAAATAAAAACCGTTAAAATATTTAACAGTTCCACTTTAGAAACTAACGGTACACCCAATGCAACATTGATTACAACTCGCTTCCCTTTCATGTCTCGCCAAGAGTTTTCCCTTTGAAGTTCGCCGACTGTCGTGGGAGGGAGGGTAGCGAATTATTTTGGTCGCGACACCCGGGGAATTCTGGGAATTATCCAATTAACACACACTTCCCGCCAAAATCTCCCGCCAAATTCCCAGTCGCTCCGTTGATTTTAAATCGGTCATTCCGGAATCTTCTGGAATCCCGGATTCCAAACGACTCCATTAGATCGTTCTCGGCGCTATTCGTCTGACACTTTTATCGGGCGTTTATGCAAATTTTTATTTGGAGAAGTGTCGTTTGGCGCACATTTCATGGAACATAAAAAAAAAGAGGAATATCATCAAAGCTGAGAAACACATTTTCCTAGTTAAGACCAACGCATCTGACCAAAAATTTACATAAACATATAAAAGTAATTAACGTTACTCAAACGCCTGAATGGTCTTTATCACTGATAAGCATTTACATATTCTTATAGTGTTTTTACATAGAAGCAAAGATATGCATATATAGGTTTTCAACTCCATCCTAATATGAGGAAGGGCTCTCATTTGCGGATGAATCTGGAATCGGTCTCTAAAGGCGGGTGAACCTACTAATATGTCCACGGGTGTTGAAAGCAAGAAGAGGGGAAAAAAACCACCGCATTATTTTCCCACGAAAATCCTCAATGAATGAGCCAAAGCAACATCTTACAATCAGACATGGTTATTGATCGATCGTATTGGAGGGTCTTTATGTCCCATCAGTCTTGGAACGGATTCACCTGGATAAAGGCGGTCTTTTGTGTATACTAGTATTGCGTTTGTGTTTCTACGGATAATAAAAAAGAAGGTGTATATACGCAATATATATCAATAAAAGTATTTGTCAAACGTTTCTTTTATTGATATAAAATGACATTTTAGCTACATTTTATATTAATAAAAAAACGTGTTTCAAATCCTCCTATTGTTATAATGCGGGGGAAAGTATGATCTATTGTATCTATTACCTTGAAATACCGTAGTTATTTCTTATCCCCTTGTGTAAAATTTGTACGAATTCCATGTGAAGGAACCGTCATTACCAGAGTGAGTTCTCCACATCTGTAGTGACATCACCCCACACGCTTGTTCGGCGGTACAACTACTACAATTGGAAGGATACAGAGAAGATTAGCATGGCCCCTGTGATACCAGTTCGGCGGTACAACTACTACAATAGGAAGGATACAGAGAAGATTAGCATGGCCCCTGTGATACCAGTTCGGCGGTACAACTACTACAATAGGAAGGATACAGAGAAGATTAGCATGGCCCCTGTGATACCAGTTCGACGATACAACTACTACAATAGGAAGGATACAGAGAAGATTAGCATGGCCCCTGTGATACCAGTTCGGCGGTACAACTACTACAATAGGAAATATACAGAGAAGATTAGCATGGCCCTGTGATACCAGTTCGGAGGTACAACTACTACAATAGGAAGGATACAGAGAAGATTATCATGGCCCCTGTGATACCAGTTCAGAGGTACAACTACTACAATAGGAAAGATACAGAGAAGATTAGCATGGTCCCTGTAATACCAGTTCGGCGGTACAACTACTAAAATTGGAAGGATACAGAGAAGATTAGCATGGCCCCTGTGATACCAGTTCGGAGGTACAACTACTACAATAGGAAAGATACAGAGAAGATTAGCATGTTCCCTGTAATGCCATTTCGGAGGTACAGCTACTACAATAGGAAAGATACAGAGAAGATTAGCATGGCCCCTGTAATACCAGTCCGGAGGTACAACTACTACAATAGGAAAGATACAGAGAAGATTAGCATGGTTCCTGTAATACCAGTTCGGCGGTACAAATACTACAATAGGAAGGATACAGAGAAGATTAGCATGGCCCCTGTGATACCAGTTCGGCGGTACAACTACTACAATAGGAAGTATACAGAGAAGATTAGCATGGCCCCTGTGATATCAGTTCGGCGGTACAACTACTACAATAGGAAGGATACAGAGATGATTAGCATGGTCCCTGTGATACCAGTTCGGTGGTACAACTACTACAATAGGAACGATACAGAGAAGATTAGAATGGCCCCTGTGATACCAGTTCGGCGGTACAACTACTACAATAGGAACGAAACAGAGAAGATTAGCATGGTCCCTGTGATACCAGTTCTGCGGTACAACTACTACAATAGGAAGGATACAGAGAAGATTAGTATGGCCTCTGTGATACCAGTTCGGCGGTACAACTATTACAATAGGAAGGATACAGAGAAGATTATCATGGTCCCTGCCTAAGGATGACACGCAAAATCGTGAAGCGTTCTCGCCATCCTTCATCGGCAACAAGTCTTGGTCAAAGGGTGATCTTCTCATCTCACAGAAGGTCTACCTGGTTTTCCCATCACATGTCACCACTCAGTGGCTCTGACAGCACTCCAATGGTTCACCTTCATTCTGGCTTTGTGCTCAGACCATCCTTTTATGCTTATATATATAAGGTTGTCCCAAAAGTTCGTATTTTTCTGAAAACTTTGTTTTTCTTATTACTTTGCGAATAATATTACTACGAGGAATACATAATAATACACATGATACAATTACTTTATACATAATACAAAGATATTATACATAACGGCAAATAATATTGGTATTTCAATTTTTTGCAAGTGTTTATGAACTTTTGGGATCACCTTGTATTATGTTATAACAGGAGGAATTGCCGGATGCTAAGAAGGGACCAAAGGTAAAAAAATCAAATTTATTTATTATTCTTTAGTGAAACTCGTCGCTTTCTTTTATCTTTGTTCTCATCTTATATAATATTGTTACAATGTCGTATAAAGAAAGGTAAAACCGTCCACCACATTTGGATCGCGGGTATGGATGGACCAATCAGGAAGGTAGAAGTCCATCTGGCCATGAGTGAAGTCGTACTTCCAGTTGTAGACTGTTGGATGATGTATGTTACTTTCTTTGTACTCCTTATATAATACACGAAGGTGAATAACATTTCCATCCCTGGACACTTTTATTTTTCCGTTTATCATTACTCTTCACTCTTTCATACCTCATCCTAAAGGTTAGAAATAATCGTTATTTCTCCTTGGAATAAATTTTAATTTTTCGTTGAAAAGAAACATGCGGGATAGTTTTCAAATGTCGTTTTACAATCACAAGCCGCATTATATTATTTTGTAAAATAAATAAAAATTAAACAGAGGTCCTTACCAACCCAACATTCTCATTTTACCATCCTTGACATGGCGCAACAATATACTTTTTTTTACATTTACATCCTGACTGCTCATTTAAGCATTTTAGACGTTAAGCGTTTTTAGACGTCAGAGCCCCATCTATCGGAATAAATATCAAATAAATGTTGAATTTTAGGTTTATTTCATAATATTGTGGTGGCATGTGATGGGAAAACCAGGTAGACCATCTATGGAAAATCACCCCTTGACTAAGACTTGTTGCCGAAGAAAGATGGCGAGAACGATTGATGATTTTGCGTGTCATCCTTGCGCAGGGGCCATGCTAATCTTTTCTGTATCATTCCAATTTTAGTATATGTACCGCCGAAATGGTATCACAGGGGCCATGATAATCCTCTCTGTATCGTTCCAATTTTAGTATATGTACCGCCGAACTGGTATCACAGGGGCCATGCTAATCTTCTCTGTATCATTCCAATTTTAGTATATGTACCGCCGAACTGGTATCACAGGGGCCATGCTAATCTTCTCTGTATCGTTCCAATTTTAGTATATGTACCGCCGAATTGGTATCACAGGGGCCATGCTAATCTTCTCTGTATCGTTCCAATTTTAGTATATGTACCGCCGAATTGGTATCACAGGGGCCATGCTAATCTTCTCTGTATCATTCCAATTTTAGTATATGTACCGCCGAATTGGTATCACAGGGGCCATGCTAATCTTCTCTGTATCATTCCAATTTTAGTATATGTACCGCCGAATTGGTATCACAGGGGCCATGCTAATCTTCTCTGTATCATTCCAATTTTAGTATATGTACCGCCGAATTGGTATCACAGGGGCCATGCTAATCTTCTCTGTATCATTCCAATTTTAGTATATGTACCGCCGAATTGGTATCACAGGGGCCATGCTAATCTTCTCTGTATCATTCCAATTTTAGTATATGTACCGCCGAACTGGTATCACAGGGGCCATGCTAATCTTCTCTGTATCCTTCCAATTTTAGTATATGTACCGCCGACCTGGTATCACAGGGGCCATGCTAATCTTCTCTGTATCATTCCAATTTTAGTATATGTACCGCCGAACTGGTATCACAGGGGCCATGCTAATCTTCTCTGTATCATTCCAATTTTAGTATATGTACCGCCGAATTGGTATCACAGGGGCCATGCTAATCTTCTCTGTATCATTCCAATTTTTGTATATGTACCGCCGAACTGGTATCACAGGGGCCATGCTAATCTTCTCTGTATCGTTCCAATTTTAGTATATGTACCGCCGAATTGGTATCACAGGGGCCATGCTAATCTTCTCTGCATCGTTCCAATTTTAGTATATGTACGTGTTTCGGGCTCATGGTCCTTATCAGTATGGTACAGGCAGTACCTCAACAACCAAAGGAGGTAGTAAAGAGAGATATGCATTTAGGGGGGATTCCTGAATACAATCTCAACTTATATACTCTCTCACCATGATAATCACAGTCTAGACTACCAAACTTAACCAATTCTCAACAACAACAAAAACTGGAAGATAAAGAAAAAAAAATCCCCCGAAACCAAACTTTTCTATCCTTCCCTATAAAATGGAAGGGTTATCAATTGTGACAAATAATTTTGAAGAAAGAAAATTTTCCTTCGTTTTATATTATTTAAGACATGAGCTCCGAGGAAGTAAGAGGAAGGGAAAAAAAACTTTAAAAACAGCTTAAGGATCGTGGTAAAAAAGTTTTCACCCTGCCACAGGGTTGAGGAAGGGACGATCTAATCCCGTAGCGCCTCAAGTTAGGCTTAACTTACCCCCATTTAACTTCACCCTCAAGAAAGAAAAAAAAGGAAGAAGAAAAAAAACTAAATTGATGAAATTATTGTGGGCGAAAAGGGGTTTTTAAAATTATTGGTTAAAGTCGTTCTATTTTTATTTTATTTTATTTTTTTAGGTCAAGTTAGAGTTTAATCTGAAATGGTTATATGTGTGGTAGAGATGCAAATGAAATTCAGGATTTGAAAACCTATCATATTTACATATCTTTAGTTTTCAGAGCTTTCGAGGCTAGCCTCTTTTTCAATTAAAAATGAATACATACGTATATTTCGTCGTTTTCTTCAATTTACATAGCTGTATTTCTCAGAAATTTTACATTATTTTTTTATTCTAAATTGTGAATATATCTCGTATATCACCTATATTTTTTTCTTAATAAAAATTATCAATCCATTTTGATATATTAATTAAAAGTCCAAGTAAAAAACAAATTCTATTCTTAAAAAAATAATGTTTGGGATATGAAAGAGTGCATATACACTCTTATGTATTTTAAACAATATTTTTACTAAGAAAATTATCTCCCATTCCTGGACACTTTTATTTTTCAGTTCATCATTACTCTTCACAATTCGCTTCTACACGCTTGTTCGGCGGTACATATACTAAAATTGGAACGATACAGAGAAGATTAGCATGGCCCCTGCGCAAGGATGACACGCAAAATCATAAGGCGTTCCATACTCTTCACAATTCATCCTTTCATACTTCATCCCTAAGGATAGGAATAGTCGTTATTTCTCCTTAAAATAAATTACGATTTTTCGTTCAAAAGAAACATTTGCGGTGAAACTTGTCAAAAGTCGTTCTATAATCATAAGCCACATTATATTGTATTATAATCTAAGAAAGTTAGTAAAGAAAAACCTCAGAAACACACAGAAATTTATTTGATGTCAAAAAAACAATTCAAAATTTATAAAATACTAGAGACCCAACAAAGAGAAGTTTATATTTTACACATATAAATTTACTGGCAATGCGTTTCTTTTTAAATATCATCAAATATTATCTCTACAGACCTTACTGCAATGATATGAGTTATTGAATGAGAGGGCTTGGCTCATCAGTGGTGAACCCTCTCAGCGGTTTCGCCAAATTAATCTCTAGACCGCTCTACTATTGTATTGGATTGGTTTGGTGTATACCCTGTATTTTCTATGGAAGGCAGCTTAGGGGTATTATGGGGCGTTAGCTTATATAGAGTTGTAAAATAATATAAAAATTCCTTGCACCGCATAATATTGACATGTGAAATAAACTTAGTTACATATTAAAAAAGAAAGAAAAAAAAAGGAATTTCCTTATCGGGTAACTGAAAGTTGCTGATGGTTTTCCCCATCTATCGGAATATATATTTTAAGAAAAATCGACCACGATTTTCGATTATTGCTTTGTGTTAATTTATTCCTAACACACTGGCCTTGTCTTTATAGTTTGCTGAAGAACATTGCTCGAAGCAAATATTTGAATGTAATTCTACTGTCCTATAAGCTTATGTCCATAGTTTACTTGAAAACCATTTCTAAGATTCCATCCTTCAGTGTAGCATATAAAAGCAGAATGATCCAATACAGTATTAGAGCTCTGAGAAGCGGTATGGTGGATTAAATTGGCGAAACCGCTGGGAGGGTTCACCACTGATGAGCCAAGCCCTCCCAATATATTTTTTCATCGCAGTAAGGACAGTAGAAGTTCGTTTTATGTATAAAAGAAACATTCGCGCTTTTAAATCCTTTTATTTTATATGTATAGATGGCGCGTTATTGCTTTGTGTTAATATATCAACTATTCATTGATTTTTTAAATTTCTTTCAACTTATAGTTGCTCGATATGGAGATGCAATTTTTTCTTTTTTTTTTTTTTAATTTATGAACTTTATCCCAGTGTAATATAACATTTGTACTATATTTTTGACATTACTTACATATGTTGTTGTTCGGCCATCTTTTTCTTCCTTTGGAGTTGTCAGGATACAGGGACGGTGGTGGTTGTCTCTGTCTTCATTTTAGCAACATCTGTTTCCACCATGGTTGTCGTCGTATTGTGCATTGATGTCCTGCGACCACTCTGAATGTCACTACAATACCTACTGCTACTACTATCCCAAACATGATTTTTTAAAGAAAACTGGTTCAAATTCACATTAATAGGTACCGCTCAGCAAGAGCAACCTAGTTCATGATAATTGAAACAGTGAATAACAACTGATAGACAAAACTTAAGGAAGTTGTACCTTATAGTATATATATATCGGGATTCAATAACAACGGAGTTGTTGCACTACTTATTTTACTGTGCTGCTCTGTCTGAGGAAAGACGAAAACTAAATGATAAAACGGGGCAACTTTGTCCTTCATTTCCGGCACTGATTAATGAAATATCAAAGAATAGGTATTTAGCAATGGCGATATTTGGATTCCACAAGACTATATCCCGGAAAAAAGGCCTCACAGTGTTCTCCCTATCCCTTGTGAACTGGCGAATCCTGTATAGGGCGAGAGTCCCTAAATAAAGGCTTTTGTTGTTGTTTGTTGTTGTATATATATCGGGATTCAGACAATAACTCTGAGAGATATTTTCTGAATCCCGATATATATATGCTATAAGGTACAACTTCCTTAAGTTTTGTCTATCAGTGTAATATGTGAAGGTTATTTACATATTAGACAAAATGTTAACGTGGGATTCAATCCCGGTTCATGACTGTCGGGAATCGAGGGTGTTACCTACTCGTCCACCGACTTTTATTTATTTATTTTTTTTAAGAATAGAATTTGTTTTTTATTTGGACTTTTAATTAATATAGCAAAATGGAATGATGATTTTTTTTTATTAAGAACAAAATATAGGTTGATAGAATTATATTCATAATTTAGAATAGAACAATGTCAAAAACATTACCAGAAATACAGCTATGTAAATTGAAGAAAACGAGGGTGAACTCATGAAAAAAAAAAAACCTCAACTTTTGCAACTTGCTTATCCTGACCATATCGGAGACCCCCACATTGTCAAAACTTTCCTTTGAAACTGAGTGGTTGGACCTTGAAGTAGGCGGGTCACCGAAACGCCTGGGGGAATAAAATAATGATCGTTTTCTGTTTAAAAAATTTTATTTCTAATTTATTAATATATTTAAAATACAATATAACGCGGCTGATGATTGTAAAACGAAAATTGAAATTATACCGCGAATGTTTCTTTTATAAAAATCGAAATTTATTTTCAAAGAGAAATAGCGACATTTCTAACTTTGAGGATGAGGTATGGAAAGGTGAAACATGAAGAGTAATGGCGAACGGAAAAATAAAAATTATTAATATATATATTTTCTCACATGAACAGCGTATTTAAGCAAATTTGGCCTTTAAAAACCCCATTTCTTGATTTCTCAGGAAGTCTCTTAGACCAAATTTCTGATCGTTGAGGTACAGCCTGCACCACGCTAATGAGGACCAACAGCCCGAAACGCTTACGTGGTTGGATTTTCTTGATTTATCAAGAATTTGGGGTGGTCAAATATCACGGAACAAGTTAAATCAACGTTTAGTTTATTTTTGTTCTACTAGATGGCGCTCTGCAATATAAAAATGCTTATGTAAATGGCCAGGATATGCCTTTTTTTTTTTTTTAATATTTGAAAATCTCACACTTTATGCACACACATATATTACGACAAATATATATATATCTTCTTATAATTTGAAAACACACGAGAGGTAAAATTTAGAAAGAGTTTATACAATGATGAATAAAATTTGAACAACAAATTTGGTATTGTTTAAACTAGATTTTTTTCGAGATTTGATTAATAATATAGGGTGATCATACGCCTTTTTAATTTTGTGTTGTCTTTGCAATAGGTATTATTTATGCATTATTGTGTTTGTACAAACATTATCATTAAACATACAATATTGTGTGAAAAAAAAATAGTACAAATGTGATATTGTACTGGGATAAGGTCCATAAATTAAGTAAAAAGCATCTCCTTATCGTGCAACTGAAAGTTGCTGATTGCTCGCGCCATCTATCGGAATAAATATCAACATCAAACATAAAAATCAACGAGAATAGTTGATATTTATTCCGATAGATGGCGCAAGCCATCAGCAACTTTCAGTTGCACGATAAGGAGATGCCTTTTACTTAATACAATATTTTGACGAATAAATATATATATTATAAATATAAATTATAATACAATATAATGTGGCTTGTGATTGTAAAACGACATTTGAAAACCATCCCGCATGTGTTTCTTTTCAAGGAAAAATCAAAATTTATTTTAAGGAGAAATAACGATTTATTTCTAATCATAGATGAGGTATGAAAGGATGAATTGTGAATATTATAACGTCTTATTTTCTTGCTCTTCTCTATTTACATATTACTTGTTTTTTTAAATATTCAATTTACATACTGCGCTGTTATTTAAATGTGTATTGAATCTGGAGGGGTTTATTTTATTTATTTATTTTTTTGCTTATCCCTAGTACACGTGAGTACAGGCTAAGATAATCATGGTGGGTAGAAGTAGGCGACGGTTTTTACTGTAAGTGAACCACATGTCTACACATGTGAAAAGCAGTTCGTCTTTACACTTACCAATATGCCAGAGCCCCGTTTGGTTACTTATACTCGCTGGTGGAATTGGACTTTTGCAAGAATCGGGGGTCATTGGAGCATTTTTAAATCAGAAAAAAAGGTGCTCAATGCGGGAGTCGAACCCGGGTCGTAGCGGTCTCGGGGTTTATTTTGAATTTTAAAGAATAGTTGAAATTTTATTATCGTTTATTTTTTTACAGATTCATTCTTAAACATTCTTTGCCGTACTGTGTATATGCAAATTTCTCTTAATATTTTTTTTGTAAAATAAAAGGATTTAAAAGCGCGAATGTTTCTTTTGTACATAAAACAAACTTCTACTGTCCTTACTGCGATGAAAAAATATATTGGGAGGGCTTGGCTCATTAGTGGTGAACCCTCCCAGCGGTTTCGCCAATTTAATCCAATATATTTTTTCATCGCAGTAAGGACAGTAGAAGTTTGTATTATGTATAAAAGAAACATTCGCGCTTTTAAATCCTTTTATTTTATATGTATAGATGGCGCGTTATTGCTTTGTGTTAATTTTTTTGTCATTATAAAAAATATATTTTAATTATTTGTTCCTCAGAGAGAAAAAGCTTTTACACACCATTGTATTTTATGAACAAACGGAATTTTAAAAAATTTCTAAACACGTCAAATACATGTTGTTTTATTTTCCTTTGGGAGCAGTAACTATTTAAAAACATATTGTGATATATTCTCTCATTGAAATCACAAGTTTTAATATTAAAAACCAAAGCGTTCGTTTTATATACGGATAATTTTTTTTCGGCCACCATTTTTGTCTTATTTTACTTTGGCAAAATTTTCATCATCGATTGAAACCCTTCTCTCTTTTTTTTTTTTGTTTATCCTTAGTACACATGGTACAGGCCATGATAATCATGGTGGGTAGAAGTAGGCGATTTCTTTTACTGTAAGTACACCACATGTCTACACATGGTACAAGCCATGATAATCATGGTGGGTAGAAATAGGTGACTGCTTTTACTGTAAGTACACCACATGTCTACGTATGTGAAAAGCAATTCGACTTTGCACTTACAAATGTGCCAGAGCCCCGTTTGGTTACTTTCACTCGCTGGTGGGGTTGGACTTTTGCAAGAATCGGGGGCCATTGGAGCATTTCATAAACACGTGGATACAAGGATACGATGGGGCATACTCGCCGGTTATGTCAGCTGACAGGAAGGACCCATTCCCCAAATATATAGACAGTAAGAGCGGATTATGAAAAGAAAAGTGAAATATTAACTTTAAAAAAGATGGTATATTTATATACAATTATATATTATTAATTGTGAAAAATAATAGAAAAAAATATATAAAATGAAAAGGTCAGGTGTTGATATTAAAAATAAAAAGGGCATATCCTGACCAGGAGCACATGTGCTTTTCAGAAGGCAGAGCGCCATCTGGTGGAACAGAAATCAACTAATCATTGATTTAGCCTGTTCCCTGATATTTGGCCAACCCAATTCATTGATAAATCAAGAATTTGGTCGCAGTGGTTCAGCCTACTCCACGCTGACGAGCGCCAACAGCCCGAAACGCGTTCGTGGATGGCTTTTCTTGATTTATCAAGAAATTGGGTTGGCCAAATATCAGGGAACAGGCTAAATCAATGTTTAGTTGATTTCTGTTCCACCAGATGGCGCTCTGCCATCTGAAAAGCACCTGTGCTCCTGGTCAGGATATGACTTTTTCATTTTTTAATATTTATAATTGTACGTAATTCTTCTGTCCTCAAAGCTTATGTCCATAGTTCACCTAAAATACCCATTCCAAGAGTCTAGAATCAGTATCACTATAAAAGGAAGATCGAATAATGCAATATAACAGCGGTGTGGTAGATTAGACTGGCTAAACCGCTGGGAGGGTTCACCACTGATGAGCCAGGCCTACCCATTAATTTTTCCATTGCAGTAAGGACAGTAGAAATTGTTTATTTAAAAAAAAAAAGAATCATACGCGTCTATAATAGTTTCGAATTTTCATAAAAAGATGGTATGGGAAGAGTACATACAGTTCTATTTTATACAGGTAGAAAATGACACTGACTTTTGCGTTTAATTGAACTTGTCTGGAGGAATATCTCCTCATTGGCACAACAACAGTTTCGGCTCATTTCAATAAAACGGTAGAGAGAGAGAGGGTCCTAACACCTACCCACATATTCTCATGCCCAGCAATGGCCGCAGCCTTGCAAAAAATTGACATAGAGCAGCAACTTTACACACCCAAAATAGTGGACATTGCTGCTGCTGTGATAGAGATGTATGGAGACATCTGAGGCTTTTCATTGGACACGACAACAACAACAACAACAGAGTATGCTATTGTGTATTGTTTAGTCCTATAACAAATGCAAAGATCCCATGAATAACAAATTCATATTTCTACTGTGCACATGACTGGTACAGAGCCAGAGGGACAATCGTCAATTCAGTTCTTCCAAGAAAACAGAAGTCCTTGATTTCCAAACTTAAGTCTGATCATCTACGGAGAGACAATGACTTTTCAGAATGGTTTCAAGGTTTTCCCACTATGTACTAGAAGTGCAATTCTCAACCTGGAACTCCAAACCACATCATTGACTGTATTGACTCATCCATTGATAAACTCTACTCATTTCCAGCAGACACCATCAAAAATATCAAGCTCTACAGGCTTGATACCTTAAAATATGATTGAGTGGAGATAAAAAAGAATAAGAAGATATTATTGTACTGAGTATCTGGTGAAGTGTTAATAGATTGGTTTACCTTTACCGCCAGGATATTGAAGGAATTTTTAATAGGATCTAGCCAAGAGTTAATTTTGATCTAAAAATGTAGTACGAAGACATCTTCTTGATCTGGAACCTTTAATGCGTTTTAATACACAATCTATCTGATTGAGACATCGTTTTTTTCGCATTTTCTTATATCCGAATGAAGATATTTGCCAATGTTCATCTTACTAAATAAATAAAAAGTAATATAGAAGGGTGTGGTATAAATAAGCACGGAGAGATCGGTACATCACGTCAATCTATAGAAATAACCATTAATTAAGTAGATAACAGTATTGAAGAGATAGAAGGAATATAAAAGGTGAAGTAGAGTGAGTGGAGTTTATGGCGTCAACTCTCTTGTCTCCAAGGAAGGATATTTCACAAATTATTGGGAACACGGAGATGCCCCCTAGCGGCGGCCCATAAACACATTTCTCCCTTGAGACCCCCTTCCGCCATTTGTTTTAATAAACCATCTGATGCCTGGATGATTTTTATTGATTTTTGGAAGAAAAATCATAGAGTGGATAACGATATTTTATCATGGGTTCTTACGTTGCTCCATCTTCTTCTTCTTTTTTTTTAAGTGAATATTATTTTAACAATAAAAAAAGGCTTTATAGGAAAAGTAATGTATAATTTTTAAATGTTACGCTTTTTATTGATTTTTGGGAGAAAATTCATAGAGTGGGTGGTGGTATTATATCATGAATTTTTACCCTACGGCTGCTTCTTTATTTTATGTGAATATTATTTTAGCAATGAAAAATTTTATAGAAAAGTGTAATGCTAACCCTCCAATGTTATCCTTTTTACATGAAAAATCATTAAGATTTTTATTGATTTTTGGGGATAAATATCATAGAATAGGTGAGGATATTTCATCCTGTATTCCTACACTGTTTCTTTAGTAAAAGACAATTTTAGCTACAAAACAACATATGCGAGAATTATATTATGAAACATTAGCGCGCCATCTGTTATCAAAATTGGGACCTATTATAGACGCATATGATTCTTTTTAAAATTAAGGTCAGTAGAAATTGTTTAATTTTTAAAAGAATTATACGCGTCTATAATAATTTCCAATTTTGATATGCGAGAATATTATGCGTTTTAAAAATATATACTTCATCATCTAATTATATTTAGCCTAAATGAATATTTGGTCAAAAATAGTGTTTTAGCGAAATTTGTTATTATTTTACGTGTATATATATACACACACACAAAGCTTTATTAAGACCACCGGTCTTATACAGATTCACCACAGGAAGAAAGGAATCATAGATGAAGCTCCTATACTCCAGGCAGCGCAGCACCCAACAACAGCCTCCAGGTCCGACACATGTCCAATGCCACACGTTCCTTCGTGCATACGTCATGGTTAATGAATCACTGAACAGGCTAGTGTGGAATCAGCCACGTTCTAGTCTTCACTTTCCTCGTCCAAAACGTGTATAATATATATACACATACATGTTATATAAAAATATTATTTTATTTAAAATTATATTTCATAGATACAAATACTGTTAAATCGACCGCCAGAGGTCACGCTTACCCTATAAAAACCCATTGTTGTTGTTTCCCGCTGGCCGGCTCAAATCTTTTGTACATTATGTAAATAAGTTTTTCATTTTTTTAGATTCTTACGCCTTAAGCCAGGCATCACTTTTACCAAATTATGTTCTTTTAAATATTACTTTAGTTCAATTAAATTACTGATCAAAATTATTTTTATTATCATACTTTCAAGATTTAACCACAACTGCATCATCATTACCATAATCCTCAACAATCAAGATACAACAGAAAATCTTTTTTTTTTTTTAAATATAAAATACATATAATATTGTAACGTAGTAATGGATGACTAAGCAGATCACAATGATAAAGCAGAAGATATTTAGGACGTCAGAATGACTAAGCACTATAATTAAAACTAACTAATTATTTACAGTTGGCGAATATTTAACAACAAACCGCTATATAACAAGATTTCATAAATACAGAATTATGCTGTGTATTTTCATTGATTAAATAAATGATAAAGTTATAAAATTCCGTTACTTATGCAAATCGGCCCCAGCCACTTCACCAGCTTACATACAGTTTGATCCAACTAGTAAAATCTAAAGATAACGAGAGAGAGAGAAAGAAGTTAATTTTTTTAAACAGAGTCGGTGGACAAGTAGGTAACACCCTCGATTCCCGACAGCCATGAACCATGGATTGAATCCCGCGTTAACAGTTTGTTTAATATGTAAATAACCTTCACATATTATTCACTCTGTTTCAATTATCCTAAACTAGGTTGTTCTTGTTGAGCGGTACCTAGTAAAGTGATTTTGGAACCGAGTTAATTTTTTTATGAAATTCAAAATTTAAAATAAAAGTTACTTGGATAATTCGAACCCCAAGGGACCATAAAAAAATTCGAATTATCCAAAAATTCGAATTAAAAACGGAAATTCTATTTATAGGAAATTCTAGGGACCAAGATAAATATTCGAATTAAAGAGGTTTTCGAATTAAAGAAGTTCGAATTATCCAAGTTCTACTGTATTAGTGTTTTAAATATATGTTAAAATTTCTAGGGAGCAATTTAGAATCAATTTGTCATTGTTTTTAATTTAGAGGAAACCCTAATAGGGGATTTAACCGGTATTGAAAGAGATTGGTACTAGGCAGGGTCTTATCAAAAATAAACCTGGCAATAATTTCGACCCTTCTATTTGACTATCATACCAATCTCTTCAACCTTGGATAAAACAAATTGAAATACAGGCGAATTCGGGTAATTCGAAACCTAAGGGACCAAAATAAATTCGAATTATCCAAAAATTCGAATTAAAAAACGGTTATTCTATGTATAGGGGGTAAATTCTAGGGACCAAGATAAATATTCGAATTAAAGAAGTTGGAATTATCCAAGTTTTACTGTATAAGAAAAACAGATGGGAAATCAGAATTCAGTATGTGAATCTGATCTTACTGGCTATCATATCCAGGCCTGGCCAACCCGTGGCCCTCGGGCCGCATGCGGCCCGCCGTAAAAAATGTTGCGGCTCGCCATTTAACTTTATATTTCTTTTATAACTTTCATTTCTCGTCTGTATATTCAAAAACAGAAAATATATTGAAAAAATTATAATATTTTTTTCAATTTAAAATATGTCCCACAATTTTTAAAATACATATTTGATTCCATAAAAAGGAAGAAAAAAAGTTTGCAATAATGGTAATTAATAGAGAATTTTTATTTTATTTTATATTTTTATTAATAAGTAAATAAAACAAAGCATCAAGGGCTGCGTTTCTTTATTAAAACAAATATATACGAGCTTTCGGGCACATACGCCCTTCTACAGGAATTAATAAAACAGTAATCCAACTAGTTAATTAATTTTTATTAATATTTTTATTTAAAAAAAGCAGCCGAAAAATAATAAATAAAAACATTAAGCATCAAGGAAGTACTAAGTATTTTTTTGATACATTTTAAAGTTAAAATTTTGATATACAGTAGTTCAAGTTTTTAGACCTTGTTTACGATTCCGTGCGGCCCGTGGCGTCATTTAGGTTGGCCAGGGCTGAACATAACAGTGGCTGTAAGTATATTAAGGGATCTGTTACATTAAGAGTGTAAATGTCGGAAAAATTTCCACATATCTTGTTGTTGTTCATTATCCCCTTGTGTAAAGATTACACGAATTCCATTAATCCATGCTCCTCGAGCTGTTTTATTATAAGCAGCGGCCTCTCCCAAAGGTCCTGCATCTTGTGGAATGGGGCGTAGGTGTGCAGCTTTCATTGATCATGGCACCATGGCACACTTTGGTGAAAGTCTGACTTTGCCTGTAGTTTGAGGCCGTCCCAAACATGGAAAGTAGACGCCTTCCGCTTATGTAAATAGTGGTGTATCTTCCAACATTGATATTTTGCATAATTTCGATCGTTATTTAGTTACAAGTTAACCTACTGCCGTATCTACGTTAATTTAAAAAAATGTTTCGAAATCATATACAATTTCTCATACAAACCAAAATTACAATGGTGGCATATATTTAAAAAATATATTAATAGGTATAATAAAAATAGAAAACAATTATAATAAAATCTAAGGCATCGCTAAGTAACCAGAGTAATTAATGGAAATAATTTCAAGATAACTTGGTTAATTTTTTTTTTTTTGTAATATTAAATTTCATAGATCGGTGCTCATAATTTTCTTTGCTATATTTCCAACCAAAAGACGAACAGATAATTAGAAAGAGAAGTTCGTCTGCTTCCTCTTAATCGGCACTAATGATCTTCTGCGATCGAACGATTAAAAAAAAAAAGTTTCGGCCGCTATTAATTTGCATAAGTTAACTCGGTCTTTTGAACTAACAGTAATTTTTCCTTTTTTTTTAAACTCTTTGAATTTTGAAGCAGAAGACCTGATCATTGGAAAAGCGTTGATGCAGAACCTAAAATGGGAGGGCTCGAGGTTTTTCTTTTGGTTTTCTCCGAGAGGTGGAAAAATTCGTCTGGCAAGAGCGCTTTCTATTGGTTGGGGACTTAGAAGTGATTTGATTGGTTAGATGGAGGTGTGGGAGCGATCTTCCGTATCATGATCTTCTGATGGGATTTTTTTAATCTTTTGGTCAAGGTATAAAAATCTTTTGGAAGAGGGAGATGATAAATTAAGTTATATAGAGAACAGTCAATTTTTATCTTTTGATCAATGAGTTTGTTAGCGTAGAGGGTAATATATGCAAATTGAGTTAGAAATTTTGGAATTTTTATTAATACCTAAAATGGTATTAAAAATATAAATTGGAAAGGAATTTTTTAAAATAGCTTTTGAGAAAGTTGAAAAGTTTTAATCTCTTTGTTAAAAATTTTGAAAATATGCAACTATTTATCGCTATATGCTTATAAAAAAAATTATTTATTTTTTAAATCGAAAGAGAGGTAAGTAAATTTTAGAGTATACTTTTTAAAAATATGCAAATTAAGATTATTTTATATACACCATATGCAAATTTTTAAACCACAATTATAATTAGTATCATTAAAAAAAGTGTAAAAATCGATGGGTATTTTTCTTTAATAGAAAATACATTAACATTTATTTGTAGACCAACTTTATTTTATAGAAAGAGACTAATTTCATGTCTAAATATAGAGAGACTGAGAATGTTTATTATCTTATTCATAGAATAGTAAAATTTTGATATTTTGTTACTCGGAAAATTTCTTTCTTTGCCTCTCTTTTTAAGATAAATAAGATTGAATTTTGTTATGATCAAAATAAAAATCTTGTCACCTTTAGCGTTTGTCTTCTTTCATTTTTCCAAGTGAGATTTTGGTGGAGATACTGGGTAGATTATAGAGGACAAATTGAAGATCGCCGAGCAGACCATGGGTGCTGTAATCTACATTTTCCGCGACTGACTCCAGGATTCCACCACCGTGTCAAAGCCAATAATCCCCTCGAAGAAGACGATGTTCCTTGAGACGCTATGACTAACATACCCTCTTCAGGTCGGTAAGAAAAAGGACTTAAAGCTTCAAGGTACCACTATAAAGACGTTAAGGAAAACCTTGACTGAAATACGCATGATCTATGTCAGTAGCAACAAAATTTGCAAGCTGTGTGTCACAGCACCCATAGGGAAGTAGCTATGTAACAGAATATTTATTATTTTATCCACCGAATATATATATATTTTTTACTTCGTTACTCGATTAATTTATTGCCTCTCTTTTATTATATGCAAATACGGTTTAGAATTGTATTGATCAAAATACATTCCCTTATCATCTTTATGTTTGTCTTTTCTCATCTTCCTAAGTGACAATAGGCTCAATGATTTTTGTTTAGAAAACATATGTAAATTTTATTACTTATTTAACAAAATCTTTTTAAATGTTTTTTATCATTATGGGGAAATATGAATAAATTATTTTCAAATATATAAAAATAAGACGACAATAATCATTGCAATTATCAAAATAGGAATAGACATTTATATATATGGAAAAAAAAGCACAAATGTGATATTGTACTGGAATAAGTTGCATAAATTATTTTTAAAAAAGGGGCATCTCTTTTATCGTGAAACTGAAAGTTACTGATGGCTGGCGCCATCAATCGGAATAAATTTCGAATATTCGTTTATTTTTAATTTTATTCCGGAATTAATCAAGAATGGGTAATCAGCCAAAAAAAATCAACGAAAAGTTAGAATTTATTCCGATAGATGGCGCGAGCCCCATCAGAAACTTTAGGTTGCACGATAAGGAGACGCCCCTTTCTTTTTTCATATATATTTTTGTGTGTGTGTGTGTGTGGCATAGTTGCGGGAGGATGGCATTCATGAAAGAGGAACCTCTCACTTTGAATGTGCATTGGAACAATGCATTATGTTTTATAAATCCAGATAAAAAATTAAAAGTTATAAAGAATGAGCCACAAAACAATTTTCGACAAATTCAGACCAAAATCATCCTGTATACCATGGTTATGTCCTCCATTACATCCGACGGGAGATGTTATGAAGGTGTTAAGATAAGTAAAGAAGACACGGCCAGGTACTGGTTGTTACCGCGGGATAAGTAAAGAAGACACGGCCAGGTATTGGATGTTACCACGGGATAAGTAAAGAAGACACGGCCAGGTACTGGTTGTTACCGCGGGATAAGTAAAGAAGACACGACCAGGTATTGGTTGTTGCCACCAGATAAGTAAAGAAGACACGGCCAGGTACTGGTTGTTACCGCGGGATAAGTAAAGAAGACACGGCCAGGTACTGGTTGTTACCGCGGGATAAGTAAAGAAGACACGACCAGGTATTGGTTGTTGCCACCAGATAAGTAAAGAAGACACGGCCAGGTACTGGTTGTTACCGCGGGATAAGTAAAGAAGACACGGCCAGGTACTGGTTGTTACCGCGGGATAAGTAAAGAAGACACGGCCAGGTACTGGTTGTTACCGCGGGATAAGTAAAGAAGACACGACCAGGTATTGGTTGTTGCCACCAGATAAGTAAAGAAGACACGGCCAGGTACTGGTTGTTACCGCGGGATAAGTAAAGAAGACACGGCCAGGTACTGGTTGTTACCGCGGGATAAGTAAAGAAGACACGACCAGGTATTGGATGTTACCGTGGGATAAGTAAAGAAGACACGGCTAGGGGCTAGGTACTGGTTGTTACCTCGGATAAGTAAAGAAGAAACGGCTAGGGGCTAGTGGTTTTTACCTCGGGATAAGTAAAGAAGATACAATGCTAGATACTGGTTGTTACCTAGGGATAAGTTCGAAATTATTTTTATTTATACGTAAAATATATATACTGATTATTGTGCGTACAATATCAAAAAGAAGACAATTTCAAATCAAAATAAATTGCATAACGCATATACAACCTATGCAAATCGATTATGCAAATAAGAAATACACAAAATGGATAATACCAACAATAAAGAAAGTGTCAACATTTCCCCAAAAGTGATATAAAGGAAAGGCGGTAAAAATGCGGCAAAATCCCCGAGTAAACCTTATGTTAGGGAGGTAAAATTTGTACATTGAGCGAAGATAGCGGCTTTCCTCCAGAAAAAAAAAAGCACAACTATCGAATTTGGTCATTAATAATTATTAGGCAAGTGGCCGCGCAGTCATTTCTCTCTCTTTATCTTAATATAATTTAAGGAATAGGGGTATGATTAATGCGGGGCCAAACAGCCATTTCTCACCCCTCTGCTAAACTTTTCTAACCATTAGATAGGGCAAACCGCGCGCCCCAATTTGCTTATCTCCAGATAAGGTGGTTAGTCCACTTAGCGAGGCCTTTAGGAAAAAAAAGGAGGCTTATATAGATAAATCTTTTAAAATTATTATTTTTTCAATCTTAAATTTATACTAATAATTATGCGCGTATATATATATTTATATTGACGTGATAGTTATTTCTTTGAGGAGAAGGAAAAAAAAAAAGAGTTTTTTTATTACTCCCTAATCTATCTTAATTTGGTAAAATAATAGTGTAAATAATAGTTAGCTGTTTGACAGTTCACAAAATGGAGTGGTTTATAATATTTGCATATTAATTTGATCATTTTATTTAATATACATTTTTGTTGTTTACTTTTGAAAGTGGAGCAATCCATTTTAATAAATATTTATCCCTTAAAATAGAGCTTAAAGGTAGAGAAGAATATGAAGGAAATTCGGGGTGTGATATGTAAAATAATTAAAGAGCATTCTTCCTAGTTATGCAACTTGAATGTTGTTGATGACTCACTGCCATCTATCGGTGAAAATACCAATGATATCCAGCGAATTAGCCAATACCCTTCTTAATCTTCATCATTGTAATGTAGGCTTAACGTTGAAAGATCCAATTTACCGTTTCTTTGCAATCCGAGTACAGAATATTCAAAGCCATAATCATTATGAACGCTACAATAGGATTAAAAGAGTATAGAAGTAAAAGTAAAATAAGACCTAATCCAAATAATATATTAGTGTGTGACCTTTCCCGAAAGAATTTCCATCTATACGTTTTAGTCATAAAATTCGACGTAGCCATTTCACAGTTGAAATATTGGTAAAATAAACGATTTTTTGATCCAATATATGCCTTTTTATATAAAATAAAAGGACTTAAAAACGCGAATGTTTCTTTTAAACATAATACAAATTTATACTGTCCTTACTGCGATGAAAAAATATATTGGGAGGGCTTGGCTCATCAGTGGTGAACCCTCCCAGCGGTTTCGCCAATTGAATGTAATTCTACTGTCCTATAAGCTTATGTCCATAGTTTACTTGAAAACAATTTCTAAGATTCCATCCTTCAGTGTAGCATATAAAAGCAGAATGATCCAATACAGTATTAGAGCTCTGAGAAGCGGTCTGGTGGATTAAATTGGCGAAACCGCTGGGAGGGTTCACCACTGATGAGCCAAGCCCTCCCAATATATTTTTTCATCGCAGTAAGGACAGTAGAAATTTGTATTATGTTTAAAAGAAACATTCGCGTTTTTAAGTCTTTTTATTTTATATGTATAGATGGCGCGTTATTGCTTTGTGTTAATATGCCTTTTTAATTAAAGTTTAACATCTATTTGGCAAATTCCAGAGAATTCATGAACACATTGTGGTTCTCGAGAAATCAAAGCCCGCTCTGGACAGACGAGGGCCATCAGCCCGAAAGTGTGATTTCCAGGTGGGGGTTCTGATTTTACCAGCGCTTGTCTCGCGGCTTTATGATAAGATTTCATTTCGGCATGATTTACACAATTATTTGTCATTTATTTTAAATCTCTCTACACTCCGAACATTTCCCTAATGGACAAAACTTAAGAAAGTCTTTGATGTCGCCGGTCGTCTTTTTTTTTTTTTTTTAAGGAGACAGAGGCAATTTTGTTCACACCTTTGTCCTCAATAAAGGTCACTGTAATATATTTCAAGAGTTATTGTCTCAATCCCGTTATACATGGTAAAAGGTACAACTTCCTTAAGTTTTGTCCATGAGTGTATATCAAAATTTATACTGGACGTTGATAATCGAACAATCTATATGTGGTTTTCACAATATATAGCTATACACACAAACACAATAACAATTTAATATATATATATATATATGTCGTAAACCCGGGTAAGACAACAAGTGAGTTGGAAGCAGTCGGGGTTGAGTGGCAAGGCGTGCAGAGTGGGAAGTCCGCACGGGACAGTAAGGACAAAGTTTGGGATCAAAAGACGCTCTCCTAGTACGTCTCACGTGGCACCAGGACCAGGGGAAAGTTGAGGATTAACAGAGGAAAGCTCGGCGTCCTGCATTAAGCCGCGGAAGCAGGAAGGAGCCAAAACGGCGGCCACGAGGGCCGCCGTGAGATGGCAACGAACCTAGCACTGAGCGGGCCCTGTCCGAAAATATCCACTGTAACCTAACTAACTGTCAACATCCGGAGCAACGCCCTTTTTGTCCCTCTCTGGATCCCCCGGGTGTTGATGGTAAGCTGGTGTCACTTTGAGACGACTAGAAAAGACGTCATACTTTATTACTTACATATCACATTGTTTAAATTACGATATATATATCCCTAAAAGTATGCAGATAAGTTATTTTAAAGCATCGGCTGCCTTTTTAACCGCTCCATACAGCGCAAAGATACCAAACTCGGAACTACTTTCTCACTTAATGGACTACATTGGAGAATCTGGAACAAACTTTTTATATATTTTAGTTAAGTTAGTGAAATGAACTTACTGGGGTTAAACGCTATTTTTAAGACACGACAAACTAGCTGCTTTAAGGGTTAGTAAGGTCACTGTAATATCTTTTATAGTTATTGTCTGAATCCCGATATACATGCTGAAAGGTACAACTTCCTTAAGTTTTGTCCATGAGTGTATACACACTTGGTTATCTCGTATGTCTTCAATAAAGGTCACTGTAAAATCTTTCAGAGTTATTGTCCAAGTCCCGATATACATGCTGAAAGGTACAACTTCCTTAAGTTTTGTCCATGAGTGTATACACACTTGGTTATCTCGTATGTCTTCAATAAAGGTCACTGTAATATCTTTCAGAGTTATTGTCTGAATCCCGATATACATGCTGAAAGGTACAACTTCCTTAAGTTTTGTCCATGAGTGTATATAAGGTTATCTCGTGTGTCTTCAATAAAGATCACTGTAATATCTTTCAGAGTTATTGTCTCAATCCCGATATACATGGTAAAAGGTACAAATTCCTTAAGTTTTGTCCATGAGTGTATATTGGTTATCTCATGTGTCTTCAATAAAGGTCACTGTGATATCTTTCAGAGTTATTGTCTCAATCCCGATATACATGCTGAAAGGTACAACTTCCTTAGGTTTTGTCCATGAGTATATACACACTTGGTTATCTCGTGTGTCATCAATAAAGGTCACTGTAATATATTTCAGAGTTATTGTCTCAATCCCGATATACATGCTGAAAGGTACAACTTCCTTAAGTTTTGTCCATGAGTGTAATTGAACTATCTCTTCAAAAATGATCAATCACTGATTGTTGTCCTACAAAAACAGACTTCACTACCATTCCAGTGATCTAGGTATTTGCATAAACATATCCGTATGATATCATACATTAGCGCGCCATATGTTATGAGAATTCGAAACTATTATAAACGCGTATGATTCTTTTAAAAATTAAACAAATTTCTACTGCGTGGGAGGGGTTCATCATTATTGAGCCAGGCCCACCCTTTAATTTTTCCATTGCAGTAAGGGCAGTAGATTTTTTTTAATTTTTAAAAGAATCATACGTGTCTATAAAAGTTTCGAAATCTCTGTATGAGCCGATGTCAGTGTCAATAATTTGTATCCAGCTGTGGTGCATGTTATGTAAAGGCCTTGGAAGAGAGTTTCACTCAATTTTCATTCTGGCTCTGTAACCAAAATATGTTTACGTATACACCGAATATTGGTAAGTTTGTAGAATCCATTCTGGTTCTGTGGCCGAACACCTCGTGCTGTATTTATTATAAAAATATATAAATGTTTTATAGAAAGAAAGACCACCTCTCCCTTCAAAATACAAGGCGCCATCTATAGACCGTCTCTACAAACTAGCAGACACAGGTCGATGACAAAACCAAATCATCAATTTGATGACTTTTTTTTTAACGATGAGAAAGGTGCCCCCCTTTCAATAGACAGATCAACACTCTTAATGATAAAATTTCAACCTCTATAAATGTTAAAACTGGGTTTCCATGCGAAGGTAAATTTGAGGTTGAATCTAAACACCTAAAAATAAAATATCGTATTTAAAAGAGACCTCGAACCATCTTTTTTAACAAATGAAGATATTTAACCACTCTTTGAAACACAATTAAAAGCAGGAAGATGATAATTTGAAGCTGGTAAAATGAATGTTTACAGAATAAAAGAACCGCTTCCCCACATCAGTTTTCTAGTTTCGGAATTGCAATTTTGTTGCGTAGCATTCGTAGGGAGATTATAGAGAGAAGGGTCCTGTCTCACACATCAGTGGTGAACCCTTCCAAAAATGGGTTGGCTAATTTAAGCTTATTATTTGATCATTTTCTACATCGACCATAAAGGTATATGTGAAATATTTTTACGCAACATTGTCAAGAATAAAGCTGTCTAAATATAGGCAACAGTATGCTCCTGCAGCCATGCCGAATCCAGTGCCCGGCGCGCCCTCTGGCTGGTGAGGTGGGTAATGGGGGTCGCCGATCCCCGCAAGACGATGGTCTCCGCCTCATTCTCTACATAAGGTTCGAGTTGACGTTTTCCTGAAGGAGACGCTGACAGAAGGCCCCCAGATGCTGCGCGTCCAGGAGCGCGGCCCGCGTTGAGCGAACTAGGGCAGGGGCGCCATCGGAGAAGTCCCCGACAGTCGCCTGTAGCCAGCGCTAGGAAGCCAGCAGGTCTGGCGGCGTAGGAATCTGTTGTCGCCTCGAAGACGTAGGAACCTCAGGATGGCGGGATGCAGAACCAGGTGGTCCAGCTCAAGGACGCTTGAGGCTTCCTTTCACAGGCTCAGAAGTCTCCTTCTTCTCGGTGAGAGCCAGACGTCAGGAGCAGGCGGTGTCAGCCACGCCCGGCTGCGAACCAGCCAAGAGTAGCCGTTGGCGGCACCGCGCAGTGAGGCCTGGACCTCCTTCAAGCAGGCGAGTCGAAGCTGGCCCGCAAAGTCAAGAAGACCAACGCCACCCTCGGAGACTGGGCGAGCCAGGATGCTCCCAGGAACGAGACTCGGCTCGTACCCCACACGAAGCGTGCCAGAATCCGGTCGATGGTGGTTTCAGGTGGTACGTAGCCGTGGAGATTGTGCAGGATGGAACCCAGAACCAGGCTGTTGGCAGCGCGGGTACGAACCACCAGTGACAGGCCGCGGGTGAAGGGTGACCACCTCGCGCTGGCTCACTACAGCAACTCTATCAGGCGAGAAGCCTGGATGGCGAAACTGTTCCGGGAAAAGATTGTGCAGCCCAGGAAAGTCAGCGACTCGGACGCCCAGAAGATTCCCAGAGGAGAATCCGTCCGGTGTTTCCAGGAACCGCACCAGAGCCCGCAGCGCTTGTCGAAGTTGACAGCTACTCCGGAGGCCATGCGGAGCTCAAACTTAGCGTCGTCCCTGATGAAGAATACGATGTTATCCGCATAGGCGACCAGGCAACCGCGGCCCAAGATTCTCTTGAGGCGGCGTAGCAGAGGCCCAACTCCGATACTGAAGAGAAGGCGCTGAGACAGCAGCCCTGCCTCATCCCGTTGAGAAGCGGAAAGGCCCTGGTGTGGATTTTTCCGATTCGGATGGCGGAGCCTGCTTCTTCGTAGCGGACTACAATCCACCCGAGAAAGGAAGGTGATAAGCCCAGCTTCTCCAACACGGCGAACAGGTAGCTCCTTCTGAGACTGTCGAACGGCGATTTCAGGTACAGAGAGACTACAGCCAGCGGCATTTTATGCCTTGCTGCCTTGGGGGCTTTGTCGGACACTTGAGCAATGTTTCAGGAGAATAACTGTCCTGGAATTGCGTAGGTCTGACATTGGGGCACCAATTCTGGCGATGACGACGCAGACGGTCCATGAGCACGTCGCTGAGGATCCTCTAGTCTGTTGTTAGTAGGCTGATTGGCCGGAATTCCTGTTAACCCGGACAATCGTCCGAGTTCGGTAGCAGGATGACCTTGCTTCTCCTTAAAGATGGAGGCAAGGCCCCGCGGAGTCGAGAAACCTCGGCGAAGAAATCTTCAAAGGCTTTGAGAAACTCTCAGAATCACGACCGTTTGGCAGGCGATGGATGGCTGCCGCTATCTGGTCGCGGGAGATGTGGGCGAGAAAGAGCTGGTCCCACTCGTCGAACTCCAAGGGAGTCACTTCAGCAAGAAAGTCGGCGATGGCTTCTGCCGAGCTTGGAACCTGGGCGAAGCGATTGTTTAAGCCTTCCAGAAGTAAAAGTCTAAGCTGTCCCCCGGAGATGGCGCTGCCTTTGTCGTTAGTGAAGGTGGAAGGAGAGCGCGACGTCTGGCTCGGAGGGAACGCCCGAGGTCCGACAAGGAAGGATAGTCGGAGCGGGCAGTGTCGTCCTCCAGTCTCCGCCTCAGGAAGAGGCTTGCTCTCTCGATGTATCTACCGCCGGACTCGGCGACGGCAGGTGTGAGTTACCGTATCTCAGCAACCAGATCAGCTTTCATCTCGGTCCATTGTTCCCATAATATCGGGGCGAAAGATTTGCTAGGTCTTCCGATATTTCACCGATGAACGGCTCTGACCGTAGCAGCTTGCCGATACAGGGAAGTCTTGTTGGAGCTGGTTCTCCCAATTGTATCAGGACGGCACGGTGGTCCGAGTAGGCGTAGTCGATGGTTTGATATTAGGTGACGCGGTCGCAGAAGCCTGATGGAAGTAGGATTCTGACCAGACGACGCGCGTCGACCCGGCTTCCGATAGTGGCAACCCTGGTGTGCTCCAGTGCAGCATCGAAGAATGTGACGACGTCAAGGTCGGCTTGGTTCAGTATATCCGCGAGGGCTTTTACCGAACCTGATTCCAGGTCTTTCGTAAAATCCTCGGAGATGTTCAGGTCACCGAGGATCCACGCATATTCTTCGCACGCCAAAGCTGCAATGATCTGGAGCTGGTAGTATCGCTCTTCAGGAGCATGAGAGACGTTGACGCACGTCATGGTGATTCCCCGAACAGTGAGGTCGATGACAGCAATCTTGGCAGTGTCTGCTGCCGATGAACAACAACCCCCGGCACGAGAGAATGAACAATATACAATAATTGCAGTGGTATAGTAGATTAAACTGGCGAAACACCGTTGGGTAGGCTTCATCGCTTGATTAAACAGAGTCTTTCAATATCTATCACATTCGATGCTGATAGTCCGGAAAGAGAAATTGAAAGGTTAACAAAACAATATCCAGGCAGTAAAAAGAACTATAAATAGGCATATCCTGACCCCTCATATGAGCATTTTTAAATTGCATATTGGTCCTCGTCAACGTGGTACAGACTCATTGACCAGAAACCTTGTTCCTAGAGACTTCCTAAAAATTCAAGAAATAGGTATTTAAGGCCAATTTTTATTTTGCATGAGTACGGCAAGGGGGGGATGTAGACATCAACATTACCATAACTATAATGTAAGATTATAAACTCAAAAGGAGATTCTTCTATAGAACATGTTTATTTCACTAGCTTTCGAACGACATCGTTCTTTAACGGGCGTAAAGACAAGGTGTGATGTGAGATGTGTGTAGTTATTACACCCGTTAAAGAACGATGTCGTTCGAAATCTAGCGAAATAAACATGTTTTATAGAATAATCTCCTTTTGAGTTTATAATCTTACAATGTTTACGGCAAAATATGCAAAAAAAAAAAAGAAGAAAGAAAAAAAACATTAGAATAAAATAGAAGACTGGGCAGTTAGAATCACACCAAACATACATTCCCTGACAGTTCAAATGGAATAAGCCTGAATCATGGTTTAGTTTATACTTAATACGATGGATGGCGCTTTTCCATCTTCCGAATACATATAAGAGAGGGCAGGGTATGTCTATTTAGCCACTGGTAATAGTATCAAACTTTCAGAATTTTCAAAAACTAACTTTAAAAAGTTAAATACATTTTCTAAAGAAAAATGGTAGAAAAAGAACAAAATGGTGAATAATGATGATAAAGTCACCTCATCCACACCTACTGATCATTTAACTGAACATTTGGAAAACGATAATACCATTTATACGATTAACAATATTAATTTATTCTCCGATATATAGATGGCACTAGACATCTTTTAAAAAAAAACAATATTTGCATAAACAGTTAATGTGTCTTTGTCATTGATTTTTTTAAACATAAAGTTTTCAACAAATTTAAATTCATCCTTATTTTGTATATATGCAATTTATTTTGAATATATCGTCTGAACACAAAATATATTTGAGAATTGCGCATGCGCAAAAATCGTTTCTCTATAGCGGATTAATTTAATTATCAAAAATCTTGATATATTTAAAATTTTAATTTGAAATATAATTTATAAATATATAATTCTCTCAAATTGTAATTTTCTCTGTGTTTCATATATTTTATATATCTCCTCTCTGAATTCTTTATTCCATTATTCTCTCCTTTAGATTATTCATAAAGCAATTCTTGTTTGGCAAACAAATTATATAACTCGCAGAAGACATCTGAATAATTCATAAATATCATAATTTATTTCCTCGGTACCTTGATATAATTTGCAGAGAGAGAGAGAATTATAAATATTAATATAGAAAAGAATAGAATAACTCTTTTCTCGTAAAATTGTACATTGTATTGTTGTTATAATGTATAAAAGTATAATTATGATTATCATAAATATTTCATATTTATTTTCGCTCCCACAGGCATTTTAAATATCCTTTAATTGATTCAAATATATATTTTCATATATATATATTTCCAATATAAATTGTATATATGCTTATGTTTAATGATCGTATGTTAGAAAAAAAAGCTATATTTTTGATACGTGCTCAAAAATAGGAAAGCGATATAAATATAAAATGTAACCAAAATATTATGAACTGAATGATAAATAAAATATTTATATAGATATCAGGAAATGCACATTTTATTTATTTATTCACTTTTGAATAATATCAATGTATTTCAATATTCAAATTTTAAAAATAGATAAAAATAATAATTTGTATTTAAATTTGTTTACGGAAATATGGATAATTTATTAGATTAGGGTTGAATATATATTTTTAAATAAATCTATTTATTAAATTTAATTCATTATTTTTGATATACGTAAAATGTTTTTTTTTAAATAAATATATAGAAATATTTATTATTTAAATCTCTTGCCTCCATTTTGTTTTACATATTTTGTAAAACGCTCTATAGGTTATGGGCTGATAAGTATATTTATATATTTTCATAAGATATTTATAATATAACCATATTACAAATGTTATTCTAAAATAATATTAAAGCTTTTTTTAAAATATTGTTATGGACATCGCACCCTCTAATATAATAAAATAATATATATTTTAAAAATAAATTATATTCGCGTTATGCATTATATATTAATAATTAAGACACGGTATATATTATATTGTTAATTTATAATTAATATTCTATATATATATAATATTAATTTATTAAATATAAATATCTTACCTTATATAAAATACATTTCATGCAAACGATAATAATAACACGCATTATTTATTACAATGTTGTAAAATTTATTTCATAAAGATATATTTCAAATGAATATTGCGATCTTTTAAAATAACAATATATGTAATACATTTCTAAAATAATATCCAACGAGAAAATATTACAAATGAGAAAATATTAGCCAAGGTATTTTATTTATGATATTAGTTTTATATTTTCTTTAACAATATATATATACGAAGATATATTTATTTTATCGAACTATGAGAGCAAACCAAAAGATTAAAAACTTCCATTTAATATAAATTCTGATTTATTACAATCTCCCATTTGGGGCGGTAGAAAAAAATGTCGGAAAACAAGTAAAGATTTTTGAAAAATGGGCATCTTTTCTAGAGAAACAAGAAGGAAAGAGAAATCTTAAAAGTAAAGTAAAATAGATGTCTTTTTATAGTTAGTTCTTTCTAAACTTTACAGGATTGGGTGAGAGTATGAAGATGTATGGGTTTGTTTCCACAAAGTTCGATGGCGAGAAAATAAATATATAGTCTCCCTGAGAATTATATAGATATATTATTATATAAATAAAATAATATATCTAGATAAAAAGTTTATAGAAAACTAAGTGAACATATATTATTAATATTAGGAGAGATCAATTTTGTATGACGTTTTGAATTTTTATATTATAACTCTTTCAAAATGTTTTAAGGTATTTTAAATATATAATCATACATATTTTTAAATATTGTGATTAATAATTGGCTTATACTGGTGAATAAAACAATATATTTATCTAATTTTTAATATTCACATTATATCAGCCTCTAAAATATTGGTAAAATAAATGATATTTTGATCCAATATATGCTTTTTCAATTATATTATATTTATATAAATATTATTCACGAAGACTTGAATTGGTATACTTTAAAAGTTGATTCCTTCTCGGTATTATAAAAGTTCATAGTTTTAATAAAAAAGGTTGGATATAATTATCTCATAATTTTAAAATATGCGAAACAATAAAGATAAATTTACTTTAAATATATATTATTTTGTATGAAAAGTTATATGTAGTTAAATTTCCAGAGAGAGTGATAAATATATGTACGATAAATATATGAAAATGTGTATTATATAATACTTATAAAAATGAATGATTCCAAAATGTCCATATAATGAAAGAAACCAGACATTTTAAACAATTTAATTAATCAATTAATTGTTTAAATAAATAATTTAATAATAGAGAAACGTACTTATAACAAAGGTTTGCATTTAAATTATTCAATAAGTTAGAATAAAATTATCCCTATTTATTTTATAAAAATGAAAAAAGAGAGAGAACGCTATATATTTAAATGTATGAGATTTACCTAGTTTACGTGAGCTAATGGGGGATAGAGAACCAAACATAACAGACGAAATTAAGACTTAATACCGCGCAGACGACGACCACGCCCCTATTTGCAGACAGACGATGCACGCGAGCGGCAGGATCAATCGAGAAGGTATCGCCTGCAGCGAAATTAGACGGGGGATGTTTAATAAGTGGCAGTAATATCTTCCCAAATGTCAACTTTAAAATGATTCATTAACTCTGTGAATATTTGTTCATTGAAGGTACCAGGGTTGCCAAGTTGAGTTTTGTTATTTTGTTACTCAGTGAGTTATTTATTTATTAGACTCTCGTCGTTGTCGAATAAATATTAACGAAGGATAATGAAATGTTGAAGAGAATTTTGAGTGTAATTCCCTATTTAGTCGATTCTCTAACAGTAATTTCTCAATTATTCATTGAGTTTTCTAAATAAAAGGCAGTCATTTTTTTAATTATACAAACGTCATAATATTTTTTTCGTTATTTATTTTAGTTCATTTGCAATTTTTCAGCTTAATTTGTTCAGTGTATAGCTTTTGAAAGATATATTCTTCACGATCACTATAATCGTCATGTTTTCAATAATAAAAGGAATTTGACTGTTGTGTTTGATGAGAATTCACAAAACTGAAGATAACTACTCATTCCACTTTCTCTCGTCTGATAATTACATCCAAACACGTCGATACTTGAAAACGCATATTTGAGAATGGATTACATTAATCGGGTAAAACCCGGGCGTTGCCCGGGTCATTCGGCAAGTTATTATATAAAGCCAAACTTCAAGAATCTAATTCCGGCTTGGGATTCAATCTTTAATTTCCATATACATTTTCCAGTATCTTAACAGATATCATGCTTCATTCGATTTATTGAATTAGTTTTTTTAAATATAATTTCATATAAAAATTTATACCGACTTATACTTAATGTATAATCACTTTTAATTTTTTTATATTCACACACGCAGTATATACATTTCTAAAATTTAATTATAGATAAATATTATGATGCATTAGCGCGCCATCTGTTATCAAAATTCAAAACTATTATAGACGCTTATGATTATTTTTTGAATATAAACAATTTATACTTCCCTTACTTCAATGGAAGGGTTCACCACTGATGAGCCAGGCCCTCCCATTAATTTTTCCATTGCAGTAAGGGTAATAGAATTTGTTTATTTTTAAAAAGAAACTTACGCGTCTATAATAGTTTCGAATTTTGATAAATAAATAAATAATAAGTATACGTATATTATATGTGTATTTCGTGTTTTTTGTATGTTATTTATGTTAACTCTCTACGTAATTCTGAAATGTTTATATATAATCTCTGTGTATATTGTGTCTTTGAACTTTTAATTCAATTTATACAATATAGCTAACTGGTTTGTAGCGTTGTTGTGTGTATATATATAGAATATATAACATAAAGTTACGAGAATATGATAATCATGTACCACACAAGAGAGGCATCTTCCCGTTATAAAAATACATTTAAAAACGCCATTTGGATGAGGAAAGCGAAGACTAGAACGCGGCTGATTCCACACTAGCCTGTTCAGTGATACGCTAACCATGACGTATGCACAAAGGAACGTGTGGCCATTGGACATATGTCGGACCTGGAGGCTGTTGTTGGGTGCTGTGCTGACTGGAGTACAGGAGCTCCATCTATTATTTCTTCCTGTGGTGAATCTGTATAAGACCGGTGGTCTTAATAAAGCTTTGTGTGTGTGTGTAAAATACATTTAAAAACAATGCCTTTTGATTCATCACTCAAGTATATAACGATATGGTGGTAATAAAATATTGTCAAGACATGTGGTGTGGCCCATTATCCTTAATGTTTTGTATTGGGGTTAGGAGTCCAAATACACTATTTTAATATATTTTTAAAGGGTGTATTTATTGTTGGCAGACGTAAAACTAACGACTTACGACTTCTGAAATTTGACCTCGTTTTGTCTTGGGTTTGACGGACTCTCAATAAAACTTTATTTCTTTGTTTATGATTATATAATGGCCAAACTGGCGTGTTGAATTGTATCTATATTTAGGGGCTCTTACACTATTTATAATTATAGTACATATACTTTTACTGAAGTGAGCTTGTATCATGGTGACATGATCAAGGAAAGCTTCACTCCTACATACATACCTCAAGGAGCACGGACTCATGGAATTAGTGTAATATTTACATATAGTGTATATTGAAATATATTACTACATATATATATATATGTAGTAACCTGTGATGCACACAGTTGAAGTCGGCGTAGAATAGAAGGTCACACAGAATGATGAGGGAACCACGTTACAGTGAGCAGAGATTTTGAGATTTAAAACTATTTTATTGACAGCATACACAAGCCCCAATGGTGGTATTATATAATAATTATAAAAAGAGAGATAAAATAAAAGAGTAAAATATATACAGTTATGTACAGTCCAGGAGACTCACCTAACGACAAAGAGTCCTCCTCCAGACAGTAAGTTACGTTCTCCCCTCATCTCAAGTCTCAGAAAAAACCTGTGTATTGATGACAGTGAGCAGAGATAGGGAGAGAGAGAGAGATGTCTGGTCAATCGAAGAGCAGAGATCAGATCCAGGCTGGTAGCCACTTAGGACAATATTGGCGTTCAAGGAAAGATGCGACAGCATGGCTGCGTCAGTGATAACTACCTCTATTTGTGAATAATCTACAGTTTACACACATTCTCTAGTTAGAGGTAAACAGTCATGAATGTGCCGACCTTCCCATCATTGGCTGGAAGTGTATCCCTGCTTCTTTTTCGGGACCTAAGCCCTCTTCATTGCTTCACTTTAACCATATTGAACACATCAATGTGATACAGAGGGGGATTAAATTTTCAAAACACAATATTGTCAAGTAGCTCTACGACTCCGGTCGGAAGAAGCTCCATGGGACATCTGTCAATCATCCCTGGACTCCGGTGGGGGACCACAGGTGTGAGGGGTTCTCGGAATCTTATCGGCAAATAAGGAAAACGGGACGCCTCGGTGGCTGCCGACGCTCATTATTATTATCTTTACCTTGGGATAAGTTGTTCTCCCTATAAATAACTATTGTATATAATTTTATTGGAGAACTAAAAGGTAAATACCCTTTATAATAAATTAATTATCCCCAAATTTGTTCTTGCTTTATTTATCTCCGCGACAATATTGTTAAACCAAGTTGCAGCTTTGCAGGGTCATCGACCTTGGTTTCCTCCTTCTTGGTGTTATACACCGAGCGGGTTTCCATATTTGAAGCAAATAAAGAAAAGTAAATAAAAGTAAATTACCATTTAAAGTTATTGCGTTTATTTATTTCGTTGTCTTTCTCGTAGGTCGTGATCCGCAGTCTACTTCTCCCTCCTCTCTCGCTCCAATAAGCAATCAAGATATATGTACAATAACAATATTACAAAAGGAATGATGATAATCTAAATAATCTGTTTTAAATAAATATTAAATATCATAGAATATTTTGAATAAATGTAGGACGCATTAAAATTGATGCAACAATATACACTCATGAACCAAACTTAAGGAAGTTGTAACTTTTACCATGTATATTGGAATTTAGACAATAACTCTGAAAGATATTACAGTGACCTTTATTGAAGAAACAAGAGATAACCAAAATTGTGAACAAAATTGCCTCAAATTGTTTTTTAAAAAAACGACCGGCAACATCAAATAATTTTCACTTCCTTAAGTTTTATCCATGAGTGTATATAGCATGAGGGTAAGTGAAAGAGAGATCTCTCTCAAGTAAAACAGAAAAATTATGGCATTTTTTATAGGAAAATCATCAAAAAAGTTTATTGTTTGGAATATGTATTTGGTTTCATATTGTTTGTTTTTCTTAATACCTATTCCCTCTCAACTCTCTATTATTATTATAGGAAAGAGAGAAAACATATATATAACCCGGATTCCCCTGATGCGTTGAATTATAGGACCTATAGCTCTTTTACAAATTTTACTCAATGTAAAAGTTACAAATATGTTTATTTTTCAAAATAATTATCAATAATTATTCTTAATTTTGTTATCATTTGTTGAATTACAATTGTATAAGTATTGATATAGTTATTATGTTAATAATTATGTTTTAATATAAGAGAAAATAGTCAAAAATCATTATTATATTTCCACCTTCTATCACTGAAAATTTGAAACTTTTTTTCTAAAAGGCTATTCTATATATATTTTAATAAATAATAATAAAAATAACTCGATATTATCTACAGATATCTTTTTTTATTATTGCAGAGTATAATAGGGGTCTGTAGAAATAGGTATTAATTATAAAAAATTGAAATTATAAATTGTTTTAACTGTATCTTTAATATAACCAGAGAGAATCATACGTCAAAAAGGTATGTAAATATATATTCAGAACAAAAAAACAAAATATTTTCAGAAATATATAAAATAAAGTATTTGAAAGAGAGAGAGAGAGAGAGAAAGAAATAAAGAACGGAGAAAAGATTTTTAAAAAATTGAATAATAAAAAAAAAAAGAATATCATAGATATTACAAAAATGGAAAATGAAGTCGGCACCACGTCCCAATGCATACGATCAATTTCAAAAACAAACAAAAGGCGGGAGGTCAGAATCCATATAAATCTGATATATATATAAATACTGTTTTATTATTTCTGGAACGCAGAATATTGACATTTGCTGATAACAAAAAAAAAAATATGAAAAAAAAATGGAAAAAAGGAATAGATAGAATGTCAAGTTTATCCGCTGGCAAGTTTTTGATAGAATCCGGAGAAATGAAGGATCGGCTGCGTTGGCAACATATGGCGGGAAAAGTGACAAGTTTTAATTAGGACAATTTTGACACCCCCCTCCCTCCCCTCGTGTCAAACTTTCTATAAATATCCCTAACGGTGGGTGGTCCAGCTCATCATCTTGTGGATAGGAGGGGGGGGGGGGGGGGGGGGGGGGGTTGGCAAGGGTTAAACCTTAATTAAGAACATGTTATATATATAACAATTTAGGCTTGGCGTAACCTTCCCCTCATTTATTTTTTGTTTATTTGATGAGTAGAAGGGGGGGGGGGACTCTTCTAAATGTCGTCTGCCTACATGTAATATCTATCGTCTGTATTGATTTAAAGGAACATATGGCTTTGTCATATTTACATACTATGTCTATTTAGATGCAAATAAATATGATAATTTGATCTTTTTTTTTTTGCTTATGTCTCTGTATAAATAGAAATCCTTTTTGTGTTAATTGATTTTTATATATATTAATATGAGGATGAATTTCTGCAATCATTAAAAAGAAAGAATTTTGGGATAGTCTGACTCATCAATAGTGAACCCTCCCAAAGTTTTCGCCAGAGATTTATAGGTTTGTATATATAAGGTTATACTACTTTTACTACAAGTATAACACATATACGTCTACCTTTGGTCTCTTCCAAGAATGAATGGTGGGTAGAGGGTAGTGACAGCTTGTACTGTAAGTACACCACATGTCTACATATGTAGTACCAGGCCATGGTGGGTAGTGACAGCTTGTACTGTAAGTACACCACATGTCTACATATGTAGTACCAGGCCATGGTGGGTAGTGACAGCTTATACTGTAAGTACACCACATGTCTACATATGTAGTACCAGGCCATGGTGGGTTGTGACAGCTTGTACTGTAAGTACACCACATGTCTACATATGTAGTACCAGGCCATGGTGGGTAGTGACAGCTTGTACTGTAAGTATACCACATGTCTACATATGTAGTACCAGGCCATGGTGTCTAGAGAGAGGGTTGTGACAGCTTGTAATTACAGTACACCTTAAGTCTTCATGTCTTTCTTAAATTGAAATGGGGAACTCTTCGTCATTTGTCGGTTGGTTACTTACATATTTTCCGTAGAAAGTGAAGAGGCACTTATTTACATATAATATTTAATATAATTAAGAAAAAAAAACATAATGGGGAATCAAACTGGGTACCAAGAAATGTCTCAACTCTCGAACTAAATCCAGCGTCGTCTTCAGACAAACAAAGACGACACAGTGAAAGAAAAACAAATCTTCTGTTATCAACGTCTAGACATCGCTAGGCCTAACTTTAGCAATATTATCCTATTGGATAGTGCTGATAGGGTTAGTCAATCGTCAACCTGCTAACTTATCGTCTGTGTTTTTAACCCCGTTAAACATTCTATAAATGACTATCATTGGCGGTTGTTTAAGAATAAAGTTTGGATACGCCTGTTTTACTTTCTTCCATCAATACCACCAGCTCTCCTACTATTGGCTAAGATCGATTTATATTGATGGGCTTCATCGATTTAAAAAACAACAAGTTGTGTTTTTCTTGAGAAAGAGAAAGTAAAAACTTATTAGATTCAAATAATAAAATATTATGGTGGTGATGTCTTGTCCATGGAGTAGATCAGATCGGTCCATGCATCCTGATCACAATACCGGCCAACTGAGGTGGTGATGGTGTCTTGTCCATGGAGCAGATCAGATCGGTCTGTGCACCCTGATCACAATACCGGCCAACTGAGGTGGTGGTGATGTCTTGTCCATGGAGCAGATCAGATCGGTCCATGCACCCTGATCACAATACCGGCCAACTGAGGTGGTGGTGGTGTCTTGTCCATGGAGCAGATCAGATCGGTCCATGTACCCTGATCACAATACCAGCCAACTGAGGTGGTGGTGTCTTGTCCATGGAGCATATCAGATTGTTCCGTTCATCCTGATCACAATACCGGCCAACTGAGGTGCCTTGTTCGTATGGATATCCTCTTCTGGATTGATGTCAGCCATATAGAGGGCTGCAAGGATGACCGGGTATATATGGTCCGGAGTGACTTGGGTGTTGTAACAGTTATTGCAGTTCCTGTAGGATCTAGTCATGTCTGGGTTTATCTTCATTCCTTTAAAATGTCCTGTTCTGATTCTTGATACTGTTGCCGTTAATTCTCTGTTAATGTTGAGGTTGTATATAGGCTGGGGTATTTTGTTTTTTTTTTAAATGAGTTTTGCTTTTGCTATTGTATTTACGTCTTTCAGTGTAATTGAACTGATTTCCGATGCCTGTATATTATGTATAAGTATATATGTGATATCCTGGGACCTCTGGAACCAGTGTTACCTGATGCTAGACGAACCTCGATGTCAACTCTACCGTGCAGTCGTGGTGGAAGGCGACACAGCTGGGCCAAAGGTGAAATAAACAAACAGAGATTCCACTAAGAAGCGTCTGAACGTCAAGAAGAATTGGGACGAGGAGATTTCTGGCAGGAAAGGGTTTAGTTACCTCTATAGAAGCGTTTGAGTGCTGCGGAAAGCAGTCTGGGGCTTGTTGACCTCCATAACTTCGTCCAGCTCCACGAAGGACTGGAGGGTGTCAGTGAGGTTCTCCACTTCGGCAAGGAGGGCCTTGACCAGCTCAGTCCGCATTGCGATGAAGCGGATAAGGTCCTCTTGCAGGCTCTTCAGGGCAGGATGGCCAATGGAGCGCAGGATGTCGTGGTTGCGTGAGATCAAAATTTCATCTTCCTTCTCCAGGTCGGCGACGTTCACGATGGGCTTGTAGGCCTTCTTTTCTTCTTGGCAGGATTCATGTCAAGAGCGGTCAACGGGAATTATTATTTACATAATGTACAAAAGTTTTGAGCCGGCCATCGGGGAACAACAACAATGAGGTTTTATAGAGGAAGCGTGACCTCTGGCAGTCGATTTAACAGAGTATTTGTATCTATGAAATATAATTTTAAATAAAATAATATTTTAATATAACATATATATAATCGGTAGTAAACAAAGATATAAAAAGCTACATCCTTTTTACACATTTTGAGCACTTATGATTTTCTCTTGTGATATATTAATAAATATAACTATCGCTATACAAACCTTACTGAGATGATAAGGATATTGTAACAAAGTATTTAATTTTATTATTTTTATTAACAGAGTGGTCATTTTTATGTTTATATTTTGCTACTCGGTAAATTTCCCTCGTGGCTTATCTATTGTTTACCATTCATAGTTTGTTCTTGCCTGAAATAAATTGTTCCCTCCTCCTGAAGTTTTTGTCTTCCCTAATTTTCCACGTGGCATTTTGGTGGAGATGCTGGGTAAGTTAGGGAAGACAAACTGAAGACCGCCGAGAAGACTTTGAAGCCATGGGTGCTGTGATCTACATTTTCGAAGACAGGATTCCACCGCCGTGCTAAAGCCAAGACTACCCTCGAAGATGACGATGTCCCTATAGACGATACGACGACAAAGCCGCTCTTCACGCCGCAAGAAAAATGACGAAAAGGTACTATGGACAAAGTTCCAAACTTCGATGGAATCCTTGGCAGAAGCAGGTCAGATCCATGTCAGTAACTACAATAATTGCAAGCTGTGGGTCACAGCTCCCATAGGGAAGAAGCTATGTAACAAAGTATTTAATTTTTTTTTTTTATTAACAGAGTGGTCATTTTTATGTTTATATTTTGCTACTCGGTAAATTTCCCTCGTGGCTTATCTATTGTTTACCATTCTAAGTTTGTCCTTGCCTGAAATAAATTGTTCCCTCCTCCTGAAGTTTTTGTCTTCCCTAATTTTCCACGTGGCAATATATTAGATGAGAGGGCTTGGCTAATTATAGAAGCGAACCCTCCCTGAATATAGCCATAATCATTTAGTCAACTTTTAATGAATAAAAATTGATACAAATATATGCAAATGAGTAACGGATACATATTTGCATATAGATCATGAACCCCGATCCAAATAATCACCAGCTGAACAAACACAACAACACTCCTTGACAACAACCCCAATAGGAAATTCATCCAATCGTTAAAGTAATTTCCACGTATGCACAAATGGGGCTCGAGTATGCAAATTAAAAAAAAAAAAACGAGAGAGATCGAAAGTATTGAGTGGGGGGACTGATCGAACGTTCCAGGAATGCCACAGGGGTGTCAGTCCGAAATTCCACTTCTGCGTCATTGGGCTATCTCACAGGGAGGGTGGAGGAAAAACATCCGGGAATTTATCGGGGCGTTTTACAATTAATTACAACTTTCTGTGTTCCTTTGTAATGTCTTTTCTGTTGTTGTTGTTGTCGTGTCCAAAGAAGAGTCTCAGATGTCTCCATGTATCTCCATCACAGCAGCAGCAATATTCACTATCTTGGGGCTCTTCATTGGAAAATGGGTGCCGTTGCCACGTTAGTCACCTTGGAAACGAACCAGAATTTGGTCGAATATTCCAAGGGTCCAGGGGGGACCGCAGGAAGGTGTGGTCGGACTTCTCTCCCCCCCCAATGTCTTCTCTCTCTATGGATATATATTGTCAAATAGCTCCATCCAGATGGGACAACTGTCAATCATCCCTGGACCCCGGGAGGGGGGACCACAGGTGTGGGGGCTTCTGGGAAGCTGATATGTAAATAAGGAAAACGGGACGGTGGCTAACGCCGTTCTTTAGGATTAACTTTTTAACTTGGGGTAAGTTGTACAAAATTCTCTCTCCCTACAAATACCCCTTATAATAAATTATTTATTCCCAAATTTGCCCTTGCTTTATTTATCTCCGCGACAATATATAGACTGGGGGATGTGCTGAGAGTGGGTGGCTAGGTAAGAGAAACATCCTCCCACACTCAAGAAATGGCTTCTAAATGGCTTGAATATGTAAATAAGTCGGATTATTTGCGCCTTGAGATAAAACTTTCCCGCGATATGAAGTTAGATCTAGGGAGAAGTCGCTTGCGCATACTTTCCAAATCGGACTATGCAAATTAATTCGATATCGGTTAATTTGCATATTCCTGTTTATTTTGCATACGCTTCCTCAATATTTAAAGCATCAGGATGATGAAACTCATAATATATAAATATACAAAGAAGAGAATACATCTCATTTTATTATCCCAGTACAGAATGTGGTGAAAGAATGTGTCGCAACACCAGCTTTGACAAATTCAGAGATAAAATCCAATGTTTATATCAATCTGAGAGACTCAATTAAAAATTATAAGATAGCTTAAATACTAAGGCACCATTTCATTCAAATAAATATATTTTTTACACAAATAAATTTACTGGCAATGCGTTTATTTTGAATATCATCAAATATTATCTCTACAGACCTTACTAATGATATTTGATGATATTTAAAAGAAACACATTGCCAGTAAATTTATTTGTGTAAAATTTTAACGATAGATGGCAATTAAATTTATAAATATTTTTTTAAAAATCTACAAGACAGTAGTCTGGATGGAATAAGGGAACACAACCTAATAAATATTACATTAATGATGCATTAAATGTAATTCTACTGTCCTATAGGCTTATGTCCATAGTTTTCTTGAAAACCATTTCTGAGATTCCATCCTTCAGTGCTGCGTATATGAGCAGAATTGTCCAATACAGTATTAGAGCTTTAAAGAAGCAGTCTGGTAGATTAAATTGACGAAACCGCTGGGCGGGTTCACTATTGATGAGTCAAGCCCTCCAAATAATTTTTCATCGCAGTAATGGCAGTAGAAGTTTGTATTATGTATAAAAGAAACATTCGTGCTTCTAAATCCTTTCATTTTAAATGTATAGATGGCGCGTTATTGCTTTGTGTTAATATATGCCTAACTGGCCTTGTCTTTATTGTTTGCTGAAGAGCATTTCTCGATGCAAATATTTGAATGTAATTCTACTGTCCTATAAGCCTATGTCCATAGTTTTCTTGAATACTATTTCTAGGATTCCACCTTTCAGTGTAGCATATAAAAGCAGAATGATCCAATACAGTATTAGAGCTTTAAAGAAGCGGTCTTGTAGATTAAATTGGAGGGTTCACCATTGATGAGTCAAGCTCTCCCAATATTTTTTCATCACAGTAAGGACAGTAGAAGTTTGATTTATTTGTGAGAAAGAAATATCCGCGTCTTAATGTATTATTCGTTATTAAAGATGCTGTTGGAAGTGGAACAAAAACGAGAGGTGTCAAAGACCATCAACGATGGAGACAGAATGAGGTGAAACACTCAATGAGGAAATCGTCAAACAACGAGGTATTTACTATTGTTTGAAGTTTATATGTTAATTTTGTAATTATTCTTATTTTTTAATTCATAGAAGCATTTTTCTGGCAGACATATGTAATTTTTTATCATCATCATTTTAAAAATTATTTTTTTTTCCTTTGTTAGTTATCAAATCATTTTATAATTGTAGTTTCTTTTTTTGTTTTGTTGTGTTCCTTTTTTAAGCAATAAAATATATAGAACTAAGGTGTAATATTCAATTCAAACATATGGAACCAACATCGATTCATTTTTAAAACAAAGCGAAATCATAAGCTTATATAACTTTCACTTTTTCATACATTTCCTATTGTTACATTCAAGCAATAGCCTGGAGGGTATTGTCTTCTGTTGTTTTTCTTGTACCAAGACATGTATTGTACCAATGGACTTGTTGCCCACTTGTATTTTCTAACTTCTCTGTGTACCTTCCTTGTTTGCTGTGTATACTGACTTATTATTCTTCTTTCTTATCTCCCCCCAATCACATTAGGGTATCAAGCTTGTAGAGCTTGATATTTGACAACTATCATGACTGGGTGAAGTAGAATGCGTCTGCCTTTGTCATTAAGACTGGGAGCACTACTCAGTGGCAGGCCGACTTAGCTCCAAAAGAAATGGCCGCCTCTGACATGAGGAACAGACGCCTTGTGCAGCCGCTCCTAACATGGAGTACAAACGCTGCTCATCCTGTATCCCTAGAGCCATTACAGGGTACTATCAGCCGGGCCAGCTGAACCCAGGTTTTTTAGTGAGCTTGTTACTGCGCCCCCTCCTCCTTTTTTATCCGGGCTTGGGACCGGCAAATGTCACTGCAACCTGAGTTATTATGTGGGTAGTCTTATTTGTGTTGATGTATAGCTGAAATGTATAGGGTCAATATTTGGCCCCATATTTGGCTGCTACAATATACAGCATGTTTCAATGCTCAATAAGATTATCCATCTATTTGTTAGAATTATAAATCACATCTGGAATTCTTACTTTCAAAATTCGAAATAAAAAATTATAAAAGAGCTTTTTTTATTTTCAAAACTTGATGTTGATTTTAATTTTTGTTAAAAAGTATTGTGTATTAGAGTAGTTGTTTTAGAGAGAAATTGGTTCAAATACTTTGTGAAAATGAATGCAGTACCATTAAATGTAATATATTATACAGTTCAGTCTAGTGCTCTCCCAACTGGGATATCCCGACATTATTACAGTATTCAGAGCTTACTTTCTATGGCTAGTCTTTTGATGGTATCGTAGGGTCTATCTATTTCTCCTCAACCAGCCATAGTCTGGCAGTATTCCTGTCCTCTCAGAACTTTCTTTCTATGGCTAGTCTTTTGATGGTATCGTAGGGTCTATCTATTTCTCCTCAACCAGCCATAGTCTGGCAGTATTCCTGTCCTCTCAGAGCTTCCTTTCTATGGCTAGTCTTTTGATGGTATCGTAGGGTCTATCTATTTCTCCTCAACCAGCCATAGTCTGGCAGTATTCTTGTCCTCTCAGAACTTCCTTTCTATGGCTAGTCTTTTGATGGTATCGTAGGGTCTATCTATTTCTCCTCAACCAGCCATAGTCTGGCAGTATTCCTGTCCTCTCAGAACTTCTTTTCTATGGCTAGTCTTTTGATGGTATCGTAAGGTCTATCTATTTCTCCTCAACCAGCCATAGGTTGGTGGCTGGAAGTATTCCTGTCCTCTTAGAACTTCCTTTCTATGGCTAGTCTTTTGATGGTATCGTAGGGTCTATCTATTTCTCCTCAACCAGCCATAGGTTGGTGACTGGCAGTATTCCTGTCCTCTCAGAGCTTCCTTTCTATGGCTAGTCTTTTGATGGTATCGTAGGGTCTATCTATTTCTCCTCAACCAGCCATAGGCTGGCAGTATTCCTGCCCTCTCAGAACTTCCTTTCTATGGCTAGTCTTTTGATGGTATCGTAGGGTCTATCTATTTCTCCTCAACCAGCCATAGGTTGGTGACTGGCAGTATTCCTGTCCTCTCAGAGCTTCCTTTCTATGGCTAGTCTTTTGATGGTATCGTAGGGTCTATCTATTTCTCCTCAACCAGCCATAGTCTGGCAGTATTCCTGTCCTCTCAGAACTTCTTTTCTATGGCTAGTCTTTTGATGGTATCGTAAGGTCTATCTATTTCTCCTCAACCAGCCATAGGTTGGTGGCTGGAAGTATTCCTGTCCTCTTAGAACTTCCTTTCTATGGCTAGTCTTTTGATGGTATCGTAGGGTCTATCTATTTCTCCTCAACCAGCCATAGGTTGGTGACTGGCAGTATTCATGTCCTCTCAGAGCTTCCTTTCTATGGCTAGTCTTTTGATGGTAACGTAGGGTCTATCTATTTCTCCTCAACCAGCCATAGGCTGGCAGTATTCCTGCCCTCTCAGAACTTCCTTTCTATGGCTAGTCTTTTGATGGTATCGTAGGGTCTATCTATTTCTCCTCAACCAGCCATAGGTTGGTGACTGGCAGTATTCCTGTCCTCTCAGAGCTTCCTTTCTATGGCTAGTCTTTTGATGGTATCGTAGGGTCTATCTATTTCTCCTCAACCAGCCATAGGCTGGCAGTATTCCTGCCCTCTCAGAACTTCCTTTCTATGGCTAGTCTTTTGATGGTATCGTAGGGTCTATCTATTTCTCCTCAACCAGCCATAGGTTGGTGACTGGCAGTATTCCTGTCCTCTCAGAGCTTCCTTTCTATGGCTAGTCTTTTGATGGTATCGTAGGGTCTATCTATTTCTCCTCAACCAGCCATAGTCTGGCAGTATTCCTGTCCTCTCAGAACTTCTTTTCTATGGCTAGTCTTTTGATGGTATCGTAAGGTCTATCTATTTCTCCTCAACCAGCCATAGGTTGGTGGCTGGAAGTATTCCTGTCCTCTTAGAACTTCCTTTCTATGGCTAGTCTTTTGATGGTATCGTAGGGTCTATCTATTTCTCCTCAACCAGCCATAGGTTGGTGACTGGCAGTATTCCTGTCCTCTCAGAGCTTCCTTTCTATGGCTAGTCTTTTGATGGTATCGTAGGGTCTATCTATTTCTCCTCAACCAGCCATAGGTTGGTGACTGGCAGTATTCCTGTCCTCTCAGAGCTTCCTTTCTATGGCTAGTCTTTTGATGGTATCGTAGGGTCTATCTATTTCTCCTCAACCAGCCATAGGCTGGCAGTATTCCTGCCCTCTCAGAACTTCCTTTCTATGGCTAGTCTTTTGATGGTATCGTAGGGTCTATCTATTTCTCCTCAACCAGCCATAGGTTGGTGACTGGCAGTATTCCTGTCCTCTCAGAGCTTCCTTTCTATGGCTAGTCTTTTGATGGTATCGTAGGGTCTATCTATTTCTCCTCAACCAGCCATAGTCTGGCAGTATTCTTGTCCTCTCAGAACTTCCTTTCTATGGCTAGTCTTTTGATGGTATCGTAGGGTCTATCTATTTCTCCTCAACCAGCCATAGTCTGGCAGTATTCCTGTCCTCTCAGAACTTCTTTTCTATGGCTAGTCTTTTGATGGTATCGTAAGGTCTATCTATTTCTCCTCAACCAGCCATAGTCTGGCAGTATTCCTGTCCTCTCAGAACTTCTTTTCTATGGCTAGTCTTTTGATGGTATCGTAAGGTCTATCTATTTCTCCTCAACCAGCCATAGGTTGGTGGCTGGAAGTATTCCTGTCCTCTTAGAACTTCCTTTCTATGGCTAGTCTTTTGATGGTATCGTAGGGTCTATCTATTTCTCCTTAACCAGCCATAGGTTGGTGACTGGCAGTATTCCTGTCCTCTCAGAGCTTCCTTTCTATGGCTAGTCTTTTGATGGTATCGTAGGGTCTATCTATTTCTCCTCAACCAGCCATAGGCTGGCAGTATTCCTGCCCTCTCAGAACTTCCTTTCTATGGCTAGTCTTTTGATGGTATCGTAGGGTCTATCTATTTCTCCTCAACCAGCCATAGTCTGGCAGTATTCTTGTCCTCTCAGAACTTCTTTTCTATGGCTAGTCTTTTGATGGTATCGTAGGGTCTATCTATTTCTCCTCAACCAGCCATAGGCTGGCAGTATTCCTACCCTCTCAGAACTTCCTTTCTATGGCTAGTCTTTTGATGGTATCGTAGGGTCTATCTATTTCTCCTCAACCAGCCATAGTCTGGCAGTATTCTTGTCCTCTCAGAACTTCTTTTCTATGGCTAGTCTTTTGATGGTATCGTAGGGTCTATCTATTTCTCCTCAACCAGCCATAGGTTGGTGACTGGCAGTATTCCTGTCCTCTCAGAGCTTCCTTTCTATGGCTAGTCTTTTGATGGTAACGTAGGGTCTATCTATTTCTCCTCAACCAGCCATAGGCTGGCAGTATTCCTGCCCTCTCAGAACTTCCTTTCTATGGCTAGTCTTTTGATGGTATCGTAGGGTCTATCTATTTCTCCTCAACCAGCCATAGGTTGGTGACTGGCAGTATTCCTGTCCTCTCAGAGCTTCCTTTCTATGGCTAGTCTTTTGATGGTATCGTAGGGTCTATCTATTTCTCCTCAACCAGCCATAGGCTGGCAGTATTCCTGCCCTCTCAGAACCTCCTTTCTATGGCTAGTCTTTTGATGGTATCGTAGGGTCTATCTATTTCTCCTCAACCAGCCATAGGTTGGTGACTGGCAGTATTCCTGTCCTCTCAGAGCTTCCTTTCTATGGCTAGTCTTTTGATGGTATCGTAGGGTCTATCTATTTCTCCTCAACCAGCCATAGTCTGGCAGTATTCCTGTCCTCTCAGAACTTCTTTTCTATGGCTAGTCTTTTGATGGTATCGTAAGGTCTATCTATTTCTCCTCAACCAGCCATAGGTTGGTGGCTGGAAGTATTCCTGTCCTCTTAGAACTTCCTTTCTATGGCTAGTCTTTTGATGGTATCGTAGGGTCTATCTATTTCTCCTCAACCAGCCATAGGTTGGTGACTGGCAGTATTCCTGTCCTCTCAGAGCTTCCTTTCTATGGCTAGTCTTTTGATGGTATCGTAGGGTCTATCTATTTCTCCTCAACCAGCCATAGGTTGGTGACTGGCAGTATTCCTGTCCTCTCAGAGCTTCCTTTCTATGGCTAGTCTTTTGATGGTATCGTAGGGTCTATCTATTTCTCCTCAACCAGCCATAGGCTGGCAGTATTCCTGCCCTCTCAGAACTTCCTTTCTATGGCTAGTCTTTTGATGGTATCGTAGGGTCTATCTATTTCTCCTCAACCAGCCATAGGTTGGTGACTGGCAGTATTCCTGTCCTCTCAGAGCTTCCTTTCTATGGCTAGTCTTTTGATGGTATCGTAGGGTCTATCTATTTCTCCTCAACCAGCCATAGTCTGGCAGTATTCTTGTCCTCTCAGAACTTCCTTTCTATGGCTAGTCTGTTGATGGTATCGTAGGGTCTATCTATTTCTCCTCAACCAGCCATAGTCTGGCAGTATTCCTGTCCTCTCAGAACTTCTTTTCTATGGCTAGTCTTTTGATGGTATCGTAAGGTCTATCTATTTCTCCTCAACCAGCCATAGGTTGGTGGCTGGAAGTATTCCTGTCCTCTTAGAACTTCCTTTCTATGGCTAGTCTTTTGATGGTATCGTAGGGTCTATCTATTTCTCCTTAACCAGCCATAGGTTGGTGACTGGCAGTATTCCTGTCCTCTCAGAGCTTCCTTTCTATGGCTAGTCTTTTGATGGTATCGTAGGGTCTATCTATTTCTCCTCAACCAGCCATAGGCTGGCAGTATTCCTGCCCTCTCAGAACTTCCTTTCTATGGCTAGTCTTTTGATGGTATCGTAGGGTCTATCTATTTCTCCTCAACCAGCCATAGTCTGGCAGTATTCTTGTCCTCTCAGAACTTCTTTTCTATGGCTAGTCTTTTGATGGTATCGTAAGGTCTATCTATTTCTCCTCAACCAGCCATAGGTTGGTGGCTGGAAGTATTCCTGTCCTCTTAGAACTTCCTTTCTATGGCTAGTCTTTTGATGGTATCGTAGGGTCTATCTATTTCTCCTCAACCAGCCATAGGTTGGTGACTGGCAGTATTCCTGTCCTCTCAGAGCTTCCTTTCTATGGCTAGTCTTTTGATGGTATCGTAGGGTCTATCTATTTCTCCTCAACCAGCCATAGTCTGGCAGTATTCCTGTCCTCTCAGAACTTCTTTTCTATGGCTAGTCTTTTGATGGTATCGTAAGGTCTATCTATTTCTCCTCAACCAGCCATAGGTTGGTGGCTGGAAGTATTCCTGTCCTCTTAGAACTTCCTTTCTATGGCTAGTCTTTTGATGGTATCGTAGGGTCTATCTATTTCTCCTTAACCAGCCATAGGTTGGTGACTGGCAGTATTCCTGTCCTCTCAGAGCTTCCTTTCTATGGCTAGTCTTTTGATGGTATCGTAGGGTCTATCTATTTCTCCTCAACCAGCCATAGGCTGGCAGTATTCCTGCCCTCTCAGAACTTCCTTTCTATGGCTAGTCTTTTGATGGTATCGTAGGGTCTATCTATTTCTCCTCAACCAGCCATAGTCTGGCAGTATTCTTGTCCTCTCAGAACTTCTTTTCTATGGCTAGTCTTTTGATGGTATCGTAAGGTCTATCTATTTCTCCTCAACCAGCCATAGGTTGGTGGCTGGAAGTATTCCTGTCCTCTTAGAACTTCCTTTCTATGGCTAGTCTTTTGATGGTATCGTAGGGTCTATCTATTTCTCCTCAACCAGCCATAGGTTGGTGACTGGCAGTATTCCTGTCCTCTCAGAGCTTCCTTTCTATGGCTAGTCTTTTGATGGTATCGTAGGGTCTATCTATTTCTCCTCAACCAGCCATAGGTTGGTGACTGGCAGTATTCCTGTCCTCTCAGAGCTTCCTTTCTATGGCTAGTCTTTTGATGGTATCGTAGGGTCTATCTATTTCTCCTCAACCAGCCATAGGCTGGCAGTATTCCTGCCCTCTCAGAACTTCCTTTCTATGGCTAGTCTTTTGATGGTATCGTAGGGTCTATCTATTTCTCCTCAACCAGCCATAGGTTGGTGACTGGCAGTATTCCTGTCCTCTCAGAGCTTCCTTTCTATGGCTAGTCTTTTGATGGTATCGTAGGGTCTATCTATTTCTCCTCAACCAGCCATAGGCTGGCAGTATTCCTGTCCTCTCAGACTAGTATAGAAAGACTTCTGAAGAGAGCTGTATGGCTTCGACATCTAGGGACCATATCTGCGAGGGCCACAGCACAGACCAGGAGTCAAGATAACAAATGTATATATATATATTTTTACTGTGTTACTATTTTTCGATGTTGTAAAATAAGAATGTGTAAATAGACTGGCTATATATATATATTCGTTACAATTAAAAAGAGAGAAACTTGCAAACTTTCTTTGAAAAAAAAAAATTATTATTATTAATCTACGGGGTATGGTTTCACCTTCAAGAGCCTTCTGAGATCTGGACTCTTTGAGAGAAATGGTAAAGCTTCAAAGATGTGACACCGAATGGTGAGAATATCATGGAATGACAGAAGAAACAACAAAGATTTCCCTAAAATGATCAAGGATCAAGGAGGGGCATGGCCTTCTGAAGAAAATTGAGAGGAAGAGCATGTTCGGACATGTTGTTTGACACTCGGAGTGGATGATTGGAGGGATGGTTGGATGGAAAGAGAGGAAGGCAGAGAATGGAATTCATGAACAATTTTGGGAGAAGACCCTACGATATCATCAAAAAACTAGCCATAGAAAGGAAGCTCTGAGAGGACAGGAATACTGCCAGTCACCAACCTATGGCTGGTTGAGGAGAAATAGATAGACCCTACGATACCATCAAAAGACTAGCCATAGAAAGGAAGCTCTGAGAAGACAGGAATACTGCCAACCACCAACCTATGGCTGGTTGAGGAGAAATAGATAGACCCTACGGTACCATCAAAAGACTAGCCATAAAAAAGAAGTTCTGAGAGGACAGGAATACTGCCAGCCTATGGCTGGTTGAGAAGAAATAGTAATTGATAATTATAAGGATTATTTACATATTTTTCTAACCTGCAAATGATCTCTCTCTCTCTCATTAGTCATATCTCTAAAATTAATTAATAATTAATATAGTTAATATATAGTTAATACACGAAAGCTTCGATCTTCATTTTGCTCTATAACCTTCGCACACGCAACTGTAAACATCAACAAAAGTAAGTTTCATTTTTTGGCTCATTATACTGATATATGTAAAAAAGGTAAAGAATGACTTTGTGTCATTAGTGCTTAAAATAATTTGTCATTTTTAACTCTAAAAAAAAAAATTAAAATATTCATAGAGGAGTGGGAGGAATCGGTGGAAAGCTCTCTCCTATTACCTCTAATTAGTGATCAGTTATTGCGCATGCGCTGCACACTCGTCTGCTCACCCGGCCGTAGCTATTCAAGAGCAGACGAAAAATGCAGCAATTTGCGAAGATTTGCCTTCTGGCGCTGCGAATTAGAATAATTGGGCTGTGCTCGGCTGCCTCGAATTTTGCTCTTTTATAAGGCTTAGCCCTTATTTGCATAAATAAAATTATCGTCTGGCTATAGTGTTGCCAATTTGAAATCTTTGTGTATCGTTACTCTTAAGTCCGTTTTAATAAGAAATTATATTCACATTTTTTTAAAAAGTGAGAAGTGCATATAAAGTAATGAAAAAAAAAATTATATATATTGACACGTTTCTGAATTTTGTAATTGGTTTTTCATTGATTTTTAATGTGTGATCAATAACTCTTATCATCATTGGAAAAAAAGAACAATTAATAAACAAAAGAACAACAACATGGTAAATTTGCCTCTTTATTTAAAACAAACAAACAAATTAGATAAAGATTTAAAATAAAACATTTCTTTAAAAGTTAAAGCAAAAATAAAACGTTACATAAAATATTTGGCGCAGCTACGAATGGATTAAAATATAAATCAAAAAAGGCTTCGACGAAAGAAAAGTAATTACAATGGCAGTAAATGTAAACAAATTAGAGAAATTTAGCGGTGATAAAGGTTCAATTCGGCCTGAATCATGGCTTAAACTATATGAATTGGAAACTAGTAAACTAGATGAAGTCGATAGAATCAATAATCTAATTTATTATTTATCAAAAGATGCTTTAGAATGGTTTGCTGATGAAATATTGAGCAACGCATCCATTAAAAAATGGGATACTGTTAAACTCAAATTAATTCAGCGCTTTGGTTATAAAGTTGAAAGCCCTATAGTTGCAGCATCAAAAAGAAGACTTAAAAAAGAAGAAACCGTGGAAGATTATTTTAGAGATAAAATTAGATTATTAAATCAAACAAGCCTCAATAATGTCGAGAAGCTAAAAATGTTAACGGATGGATTGCCATTAGATTGGAAAAATTATCTCGTAACAGCCCAGCCTAAAGATCCATCACATTGGATGCAGATTGCCATGGAGATTGAACAAAACAATAATCAAATAAGGCAACAACAGAGAAGTAAAACCAAGGTTTTTAATATAACTACACCTACAATCTCAAAAAATTGCCCATATTGGTGTCCTATTTGTAAGAAAAAAGGATTGTATTTTAAACATTGGATAAGTGATTGCAAAGATTATGATCCTAATTATAAAGACAAGCTTAAACACCAAGCAACTAATATCACCACAGATGTTAAACAAACCATAGCTGATTCACTTTGCATAGCAAATACCAATTTTCCTTATAGATTTGTTAATGTTGAAGTTTTACTTAATAATATTCCAGTTTCATCTTTTATTGATACCGGGTCAACTATTTCATTAATGAGCTGTTCGCTTTTAAAACAACATAAGTTAAAATTGAATGTAAACGATAGAATCAAAATTAAACAAGTAGATAGTTTTGCATATACTTTAGGATCAGTAGAAGTATTTTTGAAAATCCATTCTAAACTTGTCGGGTGTAAGCTTCATGTAGTGAAAAACTTAGCTATCCATTGCTTATTGGACTTGATGTAGCAGGAAAAATTGGATTAATAATTGACACAAAAGACAAAGCGGTGTATGTTAAAGGAAATGAATGTTTTTATATATCTCCTGAAACGCATCTTCCATCTGTTCAGCAAAAAGAGCTTAATCAATTACTTAAAGAAAATCAAGCATTGTTCAGCCAGCATGAAACTGACATCGGAAGGATTGCTGTTCAACACAAGATCCATACAATTGAACATCCACCCATCAGTTGTAGACCATATAGAAGACCACTTGCCGAATATGATGAAATAAAAAGACAAGTTGAAGAATTGAGTAAAAAGGGACTAATAAGAGAATCTCAGTCACCTTGGGCCTTCCCCGTAGTGTTGGTCTCTAAAAAGGATGGTTCACAAAGGATGTGCATAGATTACCGAAAACTGAATGCAATTACAATTGATGACAAGCAGCCTCTTCCATACATCCAAGATATGTTTGATCGCTTACATAATGCGAAATACTTCACAACACTTGACATAGCATGGGGCTATTGGCATGTTGAAATACATCCAGACTCTGTTGAGAAAACTGCTTTCATTACAAATGACGGGCATTATGAATTTTTGGTTATGCCATTTGGCTTGAAAAATGCTCCAAGTACTTTTCAGCGAATAATTCAGCATATTATTGGAAATCTTCTTTGGAACGGTGTTTGTAATTATCAAGATGATATTCTAATTTACAGCAGTACTTTTAAAGATCATATTGAACTCATGAAGAAAATATTTGACAAGCTTAAAGAAAACAATATCAAACTCAAGTTGAAGAAATGCTCCTTTGCAAAACAAGAAATAAGATATTTAGGTCATATCATAGGACATAACAAGATTAAACCTGACCCTGAAAAAACAAAGGCAATAAATGAGTTCCCTCAACCTAAAACAGTGAAGCAAGTAAGGCAGTTTTTGGGTTTAGCAGGTTACTACAGGAAATTTATTCCTAAATTTAGTGAAATTGCAGATCCTTTAACAAGCCTCACAAGAAAAAATAAGTTATTCAAATGGACTACTGAAGTTAACAAATCATTTCAGGAACTAAAGTCTCATTTATCCACAGATCCAGTTCTTTCTACATATGATCCTTCATTACCATGTAAGCTTTATACAGATGCATCTAAACTGGGAATTGGTGCTATTTTAGCTCAAATTGGAAATGATAATCAAGAACATGTAATTTCCTATTATTCAGGGAAACTTCTACCACATCAACAGAACTATTCTGCATTTGAGTTGGAATGCTTTGCTGTAGTTCAATCAGTTGAATACTTTGAAGTTTATCTTGAGAACAATACATTTGAAGTCATTACAGATCATTCGGCTTTGGAATGGCTCTTCAACGTAAAGAAACCAAAGGCAAAATATCTCCGATGGATAATTGAATTATCAACCAAGTCAATGAAAATAGTTCACAGATCAGGATCAAAGCAAACGCATGTTGATGCATTGTCAAGATCACCAGTGTCATTTCATATATCAATCCCCACTCTTCGACTACACCAACAAAAAGCGGATCTCAGTTTTGTAAATAACTCTCATATTCATCGAGATCTTATTATGGTGAAACATAATGGAGTTCTAAAAACAGTTGTTCCAGAATCATTCCAAGAAGAAATTCTCAAAGAATACCACGATAATCATTCTCACCCCTCAATTAACAAGACAGTAAGATTGATAACACCATTTTATTGGTGGCCGAATGCTATCAGATGCATCAAAGACTATGTTCGCTCATGTAAAATATGTCAAATAACTAAATGCAGTCATAAACCATTTATTGGAGAATATGTTGCACCAAACTCTGATCTGAAACCACTGGAATTAATATCAATGGATACTATTGTGCTAGGCTCTGCAGCAAATGAAACCAAGCACAAATACATTCAAGTAATAATTGACCACCTAACAAGATTTGTTTGGGCTTTCCCTACTGTCACCAACACTTCTCAAGCAGTAATTCAATGTTTAGACAAAATCAACAAAACTGTTCCCCAAATCAAATGTATTTTAACCGACAACGGAAAGAATTTTACATCAAAAGAATTTAACAAGTTTTTGAATGAGCATCAAGTTCAACACACCTATTCGACGCCATATCATCGGCAGAGTAATGGACTGTGTGAAAAGATGAATGACACTATACTCACCAAATTAAGAACAAACCTTCAAGAGAATCCAAGACTAAAATGGTCATCATTACTTGCCAAAATTGTGAAAGATTATAATAGCACACCCCATGATGTCACTGGGTTTTCTCCAAATTTCCTACTTTTTGGTGATTGTGCAATACCAGAATTTTCTGAATTACCACATTTCACCATAGAAAATGCAAGGAAGAAAGCAATAGAAAATAGCGCAAAGCATAGAGAAAAGTGGAAAGCACGACACGATGCAAAACATCCGCAGTCGTCATTCAAAGTTGGTGATCTGGTCCTTCGTAAAATAGCTAGTAATGATCCATGTATGGTCAAAACATCCCCAAAGTATGAGGGTCCTTTTCAAATAACAAGAATAATATCTAGTGTTACGTGTGAATTATTGAAAGATGATTCCTCCTTGGTTAAAGTTCATGTGTCACAATTGAAACCATTTATTTTGCGAAAATAAATCCTTCAAGCCGAGGGATATGACACGTTTCTGAATTTTGTAATTAATTTTGTAATTGGTTTTTCATTGATTTTTAATGTGTGATCAATAACTCTTATCATCATTGGAAAAAAAGAACAATTAATAAACAAAAGAACAACAACATGGTAAATTTGCCTCTTTATTTAAAACAAACAAACAAATTAGATAAAGATTCAAAATAAAACATTTCTTTAAAAGTTAAAGCAAAAATAAAACGTTACAATATATACCTTGGAATAATATTTACATATTTCCAATCATGTAAATTATACTGATGACAAGCCACTTAGTGGCCAGTTTTTTTTTTTCGGCTGGCATATATTATGTTTATTGTTCAAAAAAGTTACTTCTCTGCGCATTTATTAAGTGTGTTGAAATAACGTATCATTTGATATTTTTTAGTAAAACGCACATATTTAGACCACAGTGCATTTATTATTTCATGCATTTATTAAAAGGTAAAAGTGTATTTTTAGCACATTATAATCGCGTACTTTTATAATATATGTATTCTGGTGGTTTTTCCTGTATTGATGAAGGAGCATATATAATCCGAAACCATGGTATTACTGCATAATGATTTATATACCTTTTTAGTCATCAAAATTATAATATTTTTATAATTGATATAAATAATAATATAAATTAGCTTTTCAATGATTATGTATTATATTTAGACAGAGTATTTATTATTATTATTATGTAAATTTGGAAACACTGGAACTTCGCATGTTTTAAAGATAGGAGCGAGGATAGAACAATGGAGACAAGAGACGTGTAGACTACCAGGAAATACACGCTTGTTCGGCGGTACATATACTAAAATTGGAACGATACAGAGAAGATTAGCATGGCCCCTGCGCAAAGATGACACGCAAAATCGTGAAGCGTTCCATACCAGGAAGACAACTACGAGGAAGACACAACAAATAAATAAACAACTTCTGAAGATAACTATTTCATTATTTACTTTTTATAATTTACCTTTATTATGGAAACCATCTCGGGAAACACATACAATACCAATAAAGAGGAAATAAAGGTCGAATACTCTGCAAAGCTGTAATCTGGGGTAACAGTATGCAGGTTGTTGGCGTCCGTTCCAATTTATCAAACTTTCTGGTGTTGTGACTCATCCATTTATCTAAATATGTGTGTTCAAACAGCTCAGAGAATATTTAAAAAAACGCATAACTTTAATAGATTCATGTGATAAATTTAACCTGGCGAAATCGCTGGGAGGGTTCACCTCTGATGAGTCAGGTCCTCTCCAAACATATTTTGTAAATTGCAGTAAAGACAGTAGAGTAGAGGAGTTGTATTTTTGTTTAAAAGTAAAAAAATCGTGCTAAAAAGTTTCATTTTTTCGAACATAGATGGCACGCTATCAACTCGTGTTTTAAATTCTGCAAGAAAGCTTATAACCTATAAAAAATGTACGTGTAACATAACATTTTATTTAAAGATAGAGATAATATATATAAAAACAACATATATCAACTGTTCTCGAGTTATTTACTTCCCTTTTAATATTGTGATAGGAAATGCATTGTCATCGGGAAAAAGAGGGTGGATTAGCAACATGATTGTTTTGGTGTTTCGAACGAAATCACGTGAGGAGGATGCGTGGCTGCAGTGTGTTCTCTTCGAATTCGACGACTCGCTCGCTTTTTGAAAACGTTCGAAAAAAAAAATTGTATCCAGAAAAAGAGTATATGTGCAAACAATAATTATTATGTATGTAATATTATAAATGGATATGTAAATAAACATTCCAGAGGACAGTGGCGACAAGAAGGCTACGTCCCTATAAAAAGTATGCTGACATGGCTCCAGCAAAGAGACTGCCCAGTATATCTCCTTTGAACTTTTCCTCCCAACTGTCTTATAACAGCCCCCGGATCTTAAGTTCTCCCGCTACCGGGGACAAAGGTCGGATCTTTCCTGTCCTCTGTTTTCCTGTTGTCAAGTTATGTGGCAACTCCGCCTTTGCCGGTCCAAAGCCCGGATGAAAAAGGAGGAGGGGGAGCAGTAAACAAGCTCACTAAAAAACCTGGGCTCAGCTGGCCCAGCTGATAGTACCCTGTAAGGGCTCCTAATCCATGGATACAGGATGAGCAGCGTTTGTACTCCATGTTAGGAGCAGCTGCACATGGTGTCTGTTCCTCATATCAGAGGCGGGCATTTCTTTTGGAGCTAAGTCGGCCTGCCACTGAGTAGTGCTCCCAGTCTTAATGACAAAGGCAGACGCATTCTACTTCACCCAATCATGATGGTTATCAACAGTCTCAAGCTTTACAAGCTTGATGCCCTAATATGATTGAGTGGAGATAAGAAAGAAGAAGAGAGTTATGTGGCACCAGGTTGTCACAGCTATCTCTGGGGACATCAGCCTTTCTTTAACTCTACTATTTCCAAGCAAATTACAATAATGGGGAATATTTTTTGATTATATTATATATATATGGTATTGTAGAAGATACGCGTTAAAGCTTTTGTTCTTCTAAAAACTTTGAGTATTCTATATTTTCTACTATTCAATATTTTATTGAATAAATTTTAAAAAGAAAAAATTATCTTTAAGGTTGAGATATCCACTTAGTAACACAACAATTATAACATTTTTGTTAAAGATCATTCCGAGATGATTGATTTACCAACTATATTCAATATTTATTTAGTTTTCAAAATTTATTCTCTAATTTAACTTAAAAGGTTTACGAAGAAATTTCCACAAAACTCCAAGTTTTAAAAGTTGCGGGGCTCCTCCTTATAAAAGAAAGGAATTATAATTTCTACTTTATTTGATGTCAACCCACTTGTAGAAGTCAGGTCCCACCTACAGCAGCACCTGTTGTATATCAGATACTGTGGCTGCCAATATGGAAACTCGGTTTCTTCAAATTTGCTCTGATTGGAGGAAATGTCACCTGATCTAAAGAATCAAGCTGACGGTGACAATTGGATGACACTTTGGCTGCCAGGGTTGATTACAAATCTATTCGAAATTGTGTCCGACAAGAAATGGGCAAATTCCGAAAAAACCAAGAGGCAAATAATGACTCCTGCGGCTTATTGTGAATAATCTATTTTTTTTAAGGTTATCCACTCTCTAAAATTGGCATTTTACATACGAATGGAAACCCGTGGAGTCAATCAACTCAAAGAAAGAATGTAAATGGTACAAGTATTTACATTTTATATTCAAATGAAACTACCTGGAGTGAGCTAATTTGGAGAAATATTTCGCGGAGAGAAGCTGATATTCAAAGCTCATTAAAGATATCCAGGTTCCTAGAGGGCAGAACACTAACTACAGTGATAAACCCCAATGTGTGATGGACATTTTAATGTGGCCATTGCAACCATGGTATAAACTCTACTATTTTACATACCAGTGAAACCAACTGAAATGAACTGTTGTAAGGAATTAATTCGAGGGAAATATTTGGGATTATTCAAATAAATATATTAAAACTTGAAGCAAAATTGGATTTCCAGAAAATAACTACGCTCATTTATGCTTCTATAATCATCTATTGAGTCAAATGTTTTGGTGAAAGAAAACTGCTGCTTAAAAGCAAAAATATAAAATAAAAAGATCAATTCGATCTCGTTAGATCTATTGAAAATATATCTATTTTTATGAAGTTTTAGGACTTGATGATAATCAAACATTTTCTTTATTATAAAACAACGTCTTGATGATATATGTAAATTGGTTATATACTAATATGAGAATTATATATCCAAGGAAAAGACTGTATGAACACAACGTAAAAAAATTCTATAATTCGACAGGTATAAGAATAAATTCAAACAAGAGGAATACATTATCTGGTGATTGGCATAGTCCGCATGAAAACTTTTTGATTGGCGTCTGAGCAAGAAACGCTGGTACTTTGACTTAGAGGCCGAGTTGGAAACTAGTGGGCTGAACAAGACTGAAGATCATTACATTGGCTGCGCATTGAAGAATATCGGGCGGCGATAGAGACTTACAACTATTGGTCTTCAACGCCTTGAAAATATCTTACGTAAAGTCGCAGGCTGTCTGAATTTCCCCTTTTTTAATTATAAGAAGATAACGTGCCATCAATATACAAGAAATGGGAGCATTTAATCACGAATGTTCATTATCAAATATATAACAAACTAATGGAAAAATCAAAACATCTCCGAAATGACCCCAAATACGATTCCCAACCAGCCAGTCCTGAACATCTATTGAATTGTATCAAATCGTCCATAAAAGGACCTCTGAGAAAACCCCAGGACTATAATAGAAAAGATGAGACAATGGAACATATTGGAGATCATGAAAAAATGCATCTCCTTATCGTGCAACTGAAATTTGCTGATGGCTTGCGCCATCTATCGGAATAAATAACAACTATTCTCGTTGATTTTTAATTATTCCAGATTTGGCCAAATACCCATTATTGATTAATCAAGAAAAGCTAACCACGGACGCGTTTCGGGCTGTTGGCCCTCATCAGCGTGGTGTAAACTGTATGGAGATCGTTTGGAGATCGACTTGAGGAATAAACAACAACAACGATAACAACATAACAAACTTTTTCTACTGTTCATACTGGGATATAAAATTATATTGGAAGGGCTTGGCTCATCTTTGTATAGGCCGCATGAAGATTTTATTCGTCATTCTGCAACATCTGGCTCTAAATCAAAGATTTCTTCATCTCAGAATCTCTGAAGAACTGTGAGACAAACTTCAATCCTGTTGAAGTTACTTCCATAAGGTAAGATTCATTTTTAAAAATGCTTACACGCGTATAATCATCCTCAGTGTTTCTTAAAAATAAAGATACTTTGGCCAGTAATCTTTTTATTACCTCGTCGTTTCGACAAAAAAGCTTTTGTCCTTGTCTAGGAGCAAACAAAAATTAAAATATTTGGCATGGCATTAAAAATCATTAAAATGATTTTGAAGAACTATGAATACCGGCCAGGCAGCCTTCTATCTTTACGGTCATCGTCAAAGTGTTACCTTCCGCTGGTTGAGATGTGTGGGTAGCAGCTGGAAACACAGTATCAATACTAGTTAGGATTCCTTTCTAACTATCCCTAATTACCAATGTGCTAGTTAGTAGTAAACGTCCCACACGGCCGCCGGCAGTAAATTGTAGATGGTATCTGTAGACACGGAGAGAGATAAACCTAATTGGTACTTCTTCTCTACGTATCTACACCCGCGTTACCTCCTCCCGCCATCGGAATGTTACTAAGGGATTGATTGGGTTAGAGGTTAGATGATGGAAATGTTTCGTATCTTCTATAATTTCACATTGTTTATAGTTTGTTAAATGTACAAAGAGGTCATGATAATCATGGTGGGTAGAGGATTTTGACATTTTATACTGTAAGTACACCACATGTCTACCGTGGTACATATGTAGTACCAGGCCATGGTGGGTTGTGACAGCTTGTATTGTAAGTACACCACATGTCTACACCTGTAGTACCAGGCCATGGTGGGTCGTGACAGCTTGTACTGTAAGTACACTACATGTCTACACATGTAGTACCAGGACATGGTGGGTAGTGACAGCTTGTACTGTAAGTACACCACATGTCTACACTCGGCCGTGCGGCCACGCGTCGCGCGAGCTCCTGAGTGTTTCGCCTCTGGCGGGCGAAAAGTGTCGCGGATGGCGACAAATTTTATACGGGCTGAAAGCCCGTCAAAAGCCGAGCAAAAGCCTGTAAGGCACGGCTCACTAGCACAACCATGTGCAGAATTATCCGCAAATCAAGATTTGCAGAACGAAATTCCAATAGTTTTGAGAAAAAATCAAAACTATGTAAATCCGCCCGCCGGCGGCCAGGATGCAAATTCTGCCGCGCCGGTCGACCTCTCTTCTCTTGCGGCTATTCCAACTTCTAACGCCGCTGCTCAAGTCCGGAGAAACTGGGCTGACATCACAGAAGAGGTGAATCCTGGAGCTGAGGAAGGATTTACCCTCGTCCAGGGTAGGAAGAGGCGCCGTGGCTCGGGGAATTCACCTACGACGGCTGCACCCTCCTCCAATGCCGGAGCTTCCAGGCCCATTCGCCGACCTCAATCATCGGCAGGATCAGTGCCTCGAGCCCAAGAAATCAGGGCCACAAGGGCTCACATCGCGGATGCCAGGGCGCGGCAGGCGTCCTCTTCCGAGGAACATTGTGTGTACATTGAACACTGCCCTGAACTTGAGCCCTTCCACTACCTTAGGGCTTTGGACAGGAAACTCGGAGGAACCGCCGGAATCATCCAGATCACCAAGGTGAACGGCCACCAGCTACTGGGACTAACCAACAGAGGCCTGGCCGAGCGCCTCATAAGTGAGGGCCTCGAGGTTGAGGGAACACTCCTCAGGGCATTCCCTTTCCGCAAAAGAGCGGAAAGGATTACAGTGGGTAACCTCCCCTTCTTTGTAGCGGACTCTGCTGTCATCACCGCCCTCTCTCCATATGGGCGGGTTACGTCCATCGCCCCTAAGCAGATGAAGGCGGGCCCCTACGTCTACGTCGATGGCCGGCGTGACGTCTTCATCACCCTACATGAGGGGATCACCATCGAGAGGCTTCCAACCCGCCTCGACATCAACATTAAAGGCCAAGCCTGGCCTGCGTACCTATCCTCGGGCATCAGGTGTTCCAGGTGCCACGGACAAGGGCATCGGAGGGCCATCTGCCCCCTGCTTGCAGGGCTGGCCAACAACACCAGAATGGCCCCACCGACCACTCCTGCTGGCGTCCCACCACCGACCACCTCTGTACCGCCTCAGCGCGCTCCTCCCATGGCCCAAGCTGTGCTCCATCCATCCGCACCTCGGCCATCTCCACCAGCGGCCCCAGCCTTACCTATGGAGGAGACGCCTTCTACCCCTCCACCTGTGACCCCTGCTCCGTCCCTGCAGGCGCCTGAGGTTCCCGTAGGCCCTCGCCCAGCCAAGTCACAACATCCAGAGCCGACGCCTCCCGCTCGACCAGACTTCGTTGCCCTGCGTGACCCTCTGCCCACCCAGGAGACCCTCGGGCCTGCAGCCCCAACACCGGACGTGGAGATGTCCATCGTGGAGGAGACCACTGCGTCCTCCACGTCAGCGGCAAAGAACGCAACGAGAGTCGACCTCGATGCGTTCATCGAGGTGCACCCCAGCGTGTCCTTCGCTGAGACGGACGCCCTTGGTCTTGGGCGGGAGAAGGTCCTGGACCTCCTCTCCTCGAGGACCAAGGCGCAGAGGAAAGGACCCCTCCTGTCGCCTCCGCAGTGCGACGCCCTCGCCGGCCTAATCGGTCAAATTCTGGACCTGAAGCCCGGACACACCTCTAATTTATACAAGGTCCTTGGTCAGGTTAGAGCTGAGCTAACGAAAACACCAGCCGCAGCACCAACACCCCCACTGCCTGCTCCTCGGCCTGCTGAGACGGCGCCGCCCGCTCCTCAAGGGGAGGAGTCAGCACCAGCTGAAGTGGCATATCCGCCTCCACTGCCAGTCAAGATGACAGACGAGGCCCGTGAGAGGTGGCTCCTCGACCTGTTCAAGGAATTGAACTATAGGGCCTTCCTGATACCCTTACTTAGTTGGACCAGACCGGAACAAATCATTCGTGCGGCTCTGCATTCCGGAGAAGAACGGAATGATATTCTCGGCGCACATCCAAACCAAAGGAGCATCCTTGCGAACTTCTTGGGCTCTGTCATCGAGCATGCTCAAGGCGATGATCAATCTGCTCTCGACCAATTGTCGGACTTTAGGTCAATGTTGTGCCGCTGATGAAACTTTTGTAAATAATTGTAATTTTTTTCCCCCCCACTGACTTGAGTGTAACAATTGACTGAGTTGTCAATAAATGTGTTTTTAATTGTCATTGTCACATGTCTACACATGTAGTACCAGGCCATGGTGGGTAAAGGGTTGTGACAGCTTGTAATGTAAGTACACCTCATGTCTACACATGTAGTACCAGGACATGGTGGGTAGTGACAGCTTATACTGTAAGTATACCACATGTCTACATATATAGTACCAGACCATGGTGGGTAGTGACAGCTTGTACTGTAAGTACACCACATATCTACACATGTAGTACCAGGCCATGGTGAGTAGTGACAGCTTGTACTGTAAGTACACCACATGTCTAGACTCGGCCGTGCGGCCACGCGTCGCGCGAGCTCCTGAGTTTTTCGCCTCTGGCGGGCGAAAAGTGTCGCGGATGGCGACAAGTATGGTATGGGCTGAAAGCCCGTCAAAAGCCGAGCAAAAGCCTGTAAGGCACAGCTCACCAGCACAACCATGTGCAGAATTATCCGCAAATCAAGATTTGCAGAGCGAAATTCCAATTGTTTTGAGAAAAAATCAAAACTATGTAAATCCCTCCGCCGGCAGCCAGGATGCAAATTCTGCCGCGCCGGTCGACCTCTCTCTCTTGCGGCTATTCCAACTTCTAACGCCGCTGCTCAAGTCCGGAGAAACTGGGCTGACATCACAGAAGAGGTGAATCCTGGAGCTGAGGAAGGATTTACCCTCGTCCAGGGTAGGAAGAGGCGCCGTGGCTCGGCAAATTCGCCTACGGCGGCTGCACCATCCTCCAATCCCGGAGGCTCTAGAACCATTCGCCGACATCAAACATCGGCGCGTTCGGTGCCGCGGGCGCAGGAGATCCCGACAACCAGGGCCCACATCGCGGAGGCCCGGGCGCGGCAGGCGTCCTCTGCTGAGGAGCACTGCGTCTACCTGGAACACGGCCCCGAACTGCAGCCCTTCCATTACCTGAGGACGCTGGACAGGCTACTTGGAGGAACCGCCGGAGTCGTCCAAGTCTCCAAGGTAAACGGCCACCAACTCCTGGGGCTGGCCAACAGAGGCCTCGCCGAGCGCCTCATAAACAACGGCCTTGAGGTTGAGGGCACTCTCCTCAGGGCTTTCCCTTTCCGCAAAAGAGCGGAGAGGATAACGGTGGGCAACCTCCCCTTCTTCGTGGAGGACTCAGCCATCATCAAGGCCCTTGGGCCCTATGGGCGCATTACATCCATCGCGCCCAAAATGATGAAGGCCGGCCCATACACATACACCGACGGCCGCCGTGAGGCGTTCATCGTCCTCCACGAGGGAGTGACCACCGAGAGGCTCCCCACCCGTCTCAACATCACCATCAAAGGCGAGGCCTGGCCCGCTTACCTGTCCTCCGGCATTAAGTGCTCCAGATGCCACGGGCAGGGGCACCGCAGGGTCAACTGTCCCCTGCTTGCAGGGCGAACCAACGCTCCTGGACCGGCCACACCAACCTCTCCAACCAGCGTCCCACCAGCGACTGCGCCTAGGCTGCCTCAACAACCATCTGCCCAGCCTCCACCTCCGGCATCCCCCAGCCCAACCATGGAGGTCTCCGACGTGCCTCCCACAAGCCGAGCTGCGCTCCAATCACCTGCAGCACTCCGGCAATCACCACCAGCGCCTTCGGCTTTACCTGCGGAGGATGCGCCTCCTGCCCCTCCACCAGTGACCCCTGCTCCGTCCCTGCGAACACCTGGGAGTCGCGAGCCTGCGGCCCCAACACCGGACGTGGAGATGTCCATCGTGGAGGAGACCTCTGCGTCCTCCACGTCAACAGCAAAGAACGCAACGAGAATAGACCTCGATGCGTTCATCGAGAGGCACCCCAGCGTGTCCTTCGCTGAGACGGACGCCCTTGGTCTTGGGCGGGAGGAGGTCCTGGACCTCCTCTCCTCGAGGACCAAAGCGCAGAGGAATGGACCCCTCCTGCCGCCTCCGCAGTGCGACGCCCTCGCCGGACTTATCAGGCAAATCTTAGATCTGAGACCCGGAGCAGCCATCAATCTTTACAAAGTCCTCGGACAGGTAAAAGCTGAGCTGAGGACAACACCAGCCGCAGTGCCTACACCTCCACCGCCTGCGCCTCGGCCTGCTGAGACAACATCACCCGCTCTCCACGGGGAAAGGACGTCGCCGGACATCGCGACACCTCCACCTCCTCTGTCTACCCTATTCATAGATGCCTGCTACGACCAGGCAAACGATATTATTTATGCGTTGAGCCGTGAGCGCTTCTCGGAGCCCTTGTCCAACATAGGAGTCACAGAGGGTGACATCGTGGAGGCGATTATTTTCCCCGAGGATAGAGAACCTCTCTTCAGGCACCTCTCCACTCAGAAAAGAGCCACTCTAGCCGAGATCATCAGTGCTGCATCTGAGTGCGCTCGAAACTCAGATCCCTTTGTGCGTGAGGGCCTACGCATACTCAGCGAAATGCTCCCCCCCCTAATCTGTAAATTTTCCTTAACTCTTGATTGAATGTAATTATTGACTAGATCGTCAATAAAGTCTGTTTTAATTGTCAAAAATTGTCACATGTCTACACATATAGTACCAGGCCATGGTGGGTTGTGAATTGAAACAGCTTGTACTGTAAGTTCACCACATGTCTACACATGTAGTACCAGGCCATGGTGGGTAGTGAATTGAAACAGCTTGTACTGTAAGTTCACCACATGTCTACACATGTAGTACCAGGCCATGGTGGGTTGTGAATTGAAACAGCTTGTACTGTAAGTTCACCACATGTCTACACATGTAGTACCAGGCCATGGTGGGTTGTGACAGCTTGTCATGTAAGTACACCACACGTCTACACATGTAGTACCAGGCCATGGTAGGTAGTGACAGCTTGTACTGTAAGTACACCACATATCTACATATGTAGTACCAGTCCATGGTGGGTAGTGACAGCTTGTACCGTAAGTACACCACATGTCTACACATGTAGTACCAGGCCATGGTGGGTAGTGACAGCTTGTACTGTAAGTACACCACATTTCTACACATGTAGTACCAGGCCATGGTAGGTAGTGACAGCTTGTACTGTAAGTACACCACATGTCTACATATGTAGTACCAGGCCATGGTAGGTTGTGAATTGAAACAGCTTGTACTGTAAGTTCACCACATGTCTACACATGTAGTACCCGGCCATGGTGGGTAGTGACAGCTTGTACTGTAAGTACACCACATGTCTACATATGTAGTACCAGGCCATGGTAGGTTGTGAATTGAAACAGCTTGTACTGTAAGTTCACCACATGTCTACACATGTAGTACCCGGCCATGGTGGGTAGTGACAGCTTGTACTGTAAGTACACCACATGTCTACACAAGTAGTACCAGGCCATGGTGGGTTGTGACAGCTTGTACTGTAAGTACACCACATGTCTACACAAGTAGTACCAGGCCATGGTGGGTTGTGACAGCTTGTACTGTAAGTACACCACATGTCTACACATGTAGTACCAGGCCATGGTGGGTAGTGACAGCTTGTACTGTAAGTACACCACATGTCTACACATATAGTACCAGGCCATGGTGGGTTGTGACAACTTGTACTGTAAGTACACCACATGTCTACACATGTAGTACCAGGCCATGGTGGGTAAAGGGTTGTGACAGCTTGTACTGTAAGTACACCTCATGTCTACACATGTAGTACCAGGCCATGGTGGGTTGTGACAGCTTGTAATGTAAGTACACCTCATGTCTACACATGTAGTACCAGGCCATGGTGGGTTGTGACAGCTTGTAATGTAAGTACACCACATGTCTACACATGTAGTACCAGGCCATGGTGGGTTGTGACAGCTTGTAATGTAAGTACACGTCATGTCTACATACATACGTGGTACTAGGTCATGTTGAGTAGATGGTTGTAGCAGCTCGTACTGTCAGTTAGAAAATATCGTTTCAGATAGGCCAGGAATGGGTGAGGAGGGCTAAACACTAGAAGAAATCGTCTTATTTACATATTAACAAAATTTAACAGCTTTTTCCCTATTGGCGACCTCAACAATGAGTAAAGTCCCAAATTATGTTTTTAAAATTAATTTCAATATTTTATTATTATTTAATAAGAATAATATATCCAGGGAAAAAAGAAGTATGACTCAACTTTCACCTTTCCATCAGAGAATCTATAGATATCAATTTTTAAGTATGATCAAATCATTTCTAACGTATAATATGAATAAAAGAAGAGGCACATTTGTTAGCCAGTATTGTAATCAAGGTGCACGGACCGATCTGATCTGCTTCATGGACAAGATACCACCATCACCAGAAGATTCAAGACTAAAGCGGTATTTCAACATTTTTCGTCCAAATGTATATTATGCCGAATAATGGAAATTGAAGATTTTAAAGGAATCATAGCAACGCAACCTTTATATGCATGTAAATATGTACTAATTGTAAAAACACACACACTTGAGGCAAACATCCATAGCCGGATATAACCTTCGTGTTTAAAAAAAAGCATTAAAACAATGTATACCCAAGGTGATGTATTCAGAATTTCAGAACCTATTTTAAAATAATTTGATAAAAATCACAAAAATGGAAAAATTAAAGTAAAAAAAAAAATTCCATTTACATATACCCTTATCTCGGAATATTCCCGAATACTCTTATATATTTTAAAACGATATATCTTTTAAGCCCTAATATATATTCAATTTTAAACTAAATCCATTTAAAGTTGAAAAACCAAGTTAAATATAATTTTAAAGTAAGATAAGAATACTCCAAATTCCTTTTCTTAAAAGAAAAACAACCGAGTCAAAAGTCCATTTTCTTTAAAAAGAGTACCCTATTTCAAAGAATATAAAATAATAGATTTAATATTTTAGATGTTTAAGGACTATTTTTATCGCAGAGTTATTTTAATTCTCAACTTTTTAAATATATATCAAATGCCATTTCGCTTGACTTCTTTTTCTCTCTTCTTCTTTCTTAAATATAATTTTATTTCAGACTATTTTATTTCTTTTCGCGCCTTTTCTCTTTCAATTGAAAAATTTTCTATTTAAACACTGCATTTGAAACTTAAGCCTTTTCGGGTAAATTTTGGGAAAATAAAAACCCTAAGCCATGGTTTATCTCTACTTCTAAGGCTTCTTTACAACTAGATTTTTTTTTTAAATTGTATTTTGGTATTATAGCCTCCATTTCCTACGCCTTTATTTCTATGTATTGTAAGGTATTTTAAAAAAGGAAAATATAAATTTCAAATTATAAAAAATATGTACTTGTATTATTTTTGATTTTTAATATACATTTTTTCACAAAATAAATATTTGATGTTTATATTCTATATATTTCATATAATATCATATTATCTAGAAATAGAATTACATGTGATATATAGCTAGCAATAAATATGTATATATATATGTTTCTATGAAAATGTTAATCTGCAAGACGCAGGTTATCATCATCCCTTTTTAATTTGTTTTTGTCACTTTTTGGCGTTCCGAAAATAAACAATAAAAGGCTGTATCAGACTTTATTAAGACAATAAAGATTTGCTAAAAATAAATGTGTACGAAGATGTTGCATTTGGCGACGAGGATATAAGAGTAAGTACCCTCGAATTTTGAAGTAAATATTTTTAGAAAATATCTTTGATTTTGCATATAATTGAAAGTAAATTTTAAAAGACACATATTGCAAAGTTTTAGGATGCAAATTTAAGAAAGAGTGAAAAAAATGGCTAGTTACCAATTTAAGGAATATAATGAGGAAACTGAAACTTTTGAAACGTTTTATGAACGATTGGAACAGTTTCTCATATTGGAGGAGGCAGGGGATGAGAAGAAAAAGGCTTATCTCCTAACCCTCATGGGAAGTAAAACATATGGTGTTTTGAAGAATTTGTGCAGTCCTATTCTACCTAAAGATAAAACTTTTGATAACCTAATAAATATCTTGAAAAGGCACTTCTCTCCAAAGCGCTCAATTGTAGTAGAGAGGTTCATTTTTTTTAAAAGAATGCAATTAAAGGAAGAAAGCATCTCGGATTACTTGGTGGAAATTAAGCGTTTGGCTTCCTCATGCAACTTTGGAAATTTTCTGGAGGATTCTTTACGTGATAAAATGGTTTGTGGATTATATAATGCCAAAATACAAAATAGAATTTTGTCGGAGGGCGACATTTCTTTAGCTAAAGTAATTGAGATAGCATTATCTATGGAAGCGGCCGAGAAAAATACAAAATTATTTCACTTGGAGCAGGGTGAAGATTGTGTAGATAAGTTGAGGATGGAACGCAAGGTTGAATCAAATTTCCAGAATGGCAAATGTAAACATTGTGGTAAACAGCATAAAGAACTATGTAGATTTAAGGAGGCGATATGCTTTAAGTGTAATAAAAAAGGACACATTGCCTCAATATGTTGGAGCAGTAGAAGAAATCTAAGGCAACATCAGAATCAGCCAGGAAATATACATCAGATAGGAGACCAAGAAGAGGAGGAAGAGTATGTCCAGAAAATTATAAGCGTGACGATACCTGAGTATAAAATTAATTTTGCCTCAAGTGACCCTCCCTATCTGATGGAGTTAAAAGTAGAAGGAAACTTTATTAAATTTGAAATGGATACGGGTAGTGGTCTAACACTGATATCAGAAAAGGATTTTAAAAATAGTCTTCAACACTTGAAATTGGAAAAAGCGAGTATCATTGTAAGAACTTATGATGGTACCGTGGTACCCATTCTGGGTAAAATCAATGTCAAAGTGGAGTGTCAAGATATTACTTACAAACTTAGAGCGTTGGTGGTGAAAGGAGAAAAGAGGGCTTTGATGGGAAGAGAATGGATAAATAGATTGAAATTGGGCTGTTTCGCGGTAAAACATATGCCTGTGGAAATTACCATTGAGGAAATTTTGAAGGAAAATCAAGCCCTATTTGTGGAGACAACCGAACCAATAAAAGGTTTCACATTTTCAGTAAACATGTGTGATGTGAATCCAATTTTCCATAAGGCTCGTCCGGTGCCTTTCGCCATTAGGCCAGCAGTTACTGAAGCATTAGACAAAATGGTGGCTAAGGGTTATCTATGTGAGGTGGCGAGCAGTAAATGGGCCACTCCAGTGGTTGTAGTGCCGAAGAAAAATAAAGAGATCAGAATTTGCTGCGACTTCAAGGTAACTCTAAATAAATATTTGGACACTGCGGCCTATCCCCTTCCCACACAGCAAGATTTATTCTCCACATTGGCCAAGGGAAAATACTTTTCTAAATTGGACTTGAGGAACGCTTATCTGCAATTAGAGGTGGACCCAGGCACCCGTCCGTTACTAACGATAAATACTCATAAAGGGCTTTTCAGGTTTAAGAGAATGCCATTTGGATTGGCAAATGCGCCCAGTTATTTTCAATCTGTAATGGATAGGGTTTTGTCAGGTATAGGAGGCGTAATTTGTTATATTGATGATGTCCTTATAGCCACAGCATCAATTGAAGAACATTTGGCGTTGTTGAAGACTATATTTGCTCGCTTGGCGAAGTATAATATCAAACTAAAGAAAGAAAAATGCCTATTTTTGCAAAAAGAAATTGAATATTTAGGACATCTTGTCACGGAAGAGGGCATCAGACCTTTAGATCATAAGGTACAAGCAATACAGAAGGCCAAAACGCCTACGAATATCTCTGAATTAAGGTCATTTCTTGGTTTGGTAAACTTTTATGGGAAGTTCATACCCAATTTGCCAGAGCTTTTGAAGCCTCTTCATGAGCTTCTTCACAAAAAACGTCCTTGGGTTTGGACAAAGGAATGTGGAGAGGCCATTGACAAGTGCAAGAATAGCATTACCTCTGAGAGGGTGCTAGTCCCGTATGATGCGACTTTGCCATTGTGTTTGGCCACTGATGCATCGCAGATTGGAGTGGGCGCTGTGTTGTCACATATTATAGAAGGCCAGGAGAGACCGATTATGTTTGCCTCACGGACTTTATCGGAAGCAGAACAAAATTATTCTCAGATTGAGAAGGAGGCTCTAGCCATTATTTATGGAGTTACCAAGTTTCATCAATTTATTTATGGAAGAAAATTTATTCTTATTACAGACCATAAGCCATTGGTGACCATTTTGGGCTCAAGATCAGGAATCCCCACCTTATCTACTTCAAGATTGCAGCGTTGGGCGCTTATTTTGTCAGCTTATACTTACGATATTAAATTTCGAAGAACTCAAGACCATGGGAATGCAGATCTTCTGTCACGTTTTCCTGTGGGCTGTGAAGAAATTCCAAGATTAAATAATGTCTATGCTTTATCCTATGTGGAAGAATTGCCGATCACAGCAGAGGAAATTGCCACGGAAACTGAAAAAGACGAAGTGCTCTCATTGGCCAAATTTTATACTCAGCAAGGCTGGCCTGAAAAGGTGGCTGATCACCTCAGACCTTATTTTCAAAGGAAACTTGAGCTAACTGTAGATGGGGAGTGTTTGGTTTGGGGAATGAGAGTTGTCATTCCACCATCTCTCAGAATAAAAATGTTGAACTGTCTTCATGAGACTCATTCCGGTATGAACAAAATGAAGGCTGTAGCAATATCACATTTTTGGTGGCCAAATCTAGATACCCAAATCGAGTTTTTGGTAAATAAGTGCAGAAGCTGTCAGCAATCCCAGGATGGGCCAAATAAAGGAAAATGGCAACCCTGGAGATGGTCAACCAGACCTTGGCAAAGAATCCACATTGATTTTGCAAATAAGGAAAACATTAATTTATTAATAGTAGTAGATAGTCATTCGAAGTGGATTGAAGCCATCCCAAAGAGAGAGACCACCACACGCAAAACCATTGAGCAACTACGGCGACTTTTTTCTTCCTATGGTCTACCGGAGGAACTTGTATCTGATAATGGACCTCAGTTTACTGGTAGTGAAATGAAAGGTTTTCTGGAAGGAAATGGAATTAAACAAACATTGATCCCGGCGTACCACCCGCAAAGTAATGGCTTGGCTGAAAGAGCGGTTAGAACAATTAAGACTGCCCTGGATAAAAATAAAAGGAAAATTGGGGATACCATTCAAGACACCTTATCAAAAGTTCTTCTGGCATATCGAAGCACCCCGCATGTGACAACGGGAAAGACTCCATCAGAGCTCTTTATTGGGCGTGCGCTTCGAACCAGAGTATCGTTGATACATCCCAGCTTGACATCTAGAGTTAGGGACCAGCAAGCCAGGCAAATGAAGTATGATCGGCGAACCCAATTGGAAGAATTCCAGATAGATGATTTAGTGTGGTGTAAAAACTTTAGAGGTGGTGATAAATGGATCCCGGGAAAAATTGTGGGCAAGAAGGGAACTAGAGTCTACACCATTTTGATCCACGGACAGGTAAAGGCCTATCACAGGGATCAAATTAGAAAAAGGTGGAGGAATGGTGAGGAAGATGAGAGTGGAGATGGAGAGCGTCAACCCGAGCACTCAAGAGGAGCAGGTCCCAGTGCCATAATCTCGGAGGTTGTACGAGACAAAGGTTATATGGAGTCGCTGTCGCCAGGACTAACTAGCCAGCGGTCGGATCAAGATTCAGAGGTTCAGAGTGATACAGACGATGGAAAGTCATTGGAGCCTCTTCGCTCGCTGGACCCCGAGGCCTTGAAAGAGGAGGGTCCTGTCCTAAGGCGGAACCCACCTAGAGCGAGGAGACCGCCTGTGAGATTTCGTGTTTGAAGAGAGAAGATGGTGATATATAGCTAGCAATAAATATGTATATATATATGTTTCTATGAAAATGTTAATCTGCAAGACGCAGGTTATCATCATCCCTTTTTAATTTGTTTTTGTCACTTTTTGGCGTTCCGAAAATAAACAATAAAAGGCTGTATCAGACTTTATTAAGACAATAAAGATTTGCTAAAAATAAATGTGTACGAAGATGTTGCAACATGTAGCAAATATTTATATAATTTGAACACAAAAATGTTAAATATATTTTATATTTAATTTAATTATTGGTTTTTATAAAATAATTATAAATAAACTTTATAGTTTTCATTTTTGATAATATGCATTGCTTATAATTCATATTAATTCTAAAATTTAATATTTTTGAATAAATATGAAAATATAATTTTATATTTTATGAAAAAAATTAGAATAGTTCATTTTAGAAATTGAGTGCCTTAATAATCACTAGGTCGCTTGAATTTAAAGGAATCATCATCGTTTTATGGTGTGTACAAATTACAAACACATTTGCAAGTCTATATATTAATATTTGCTCATATATGTTTAAAAACCTATACCTAATTTACTTTTCAATTGAAACGTTTTCATCTTTTCTTATTACCGTAAGTACAACTTTTATAACAGTTTGTAATGTAGGCGCCATCCCGACCAGAGAGCCACAGATAAACAGATTATAAACGCACAGAATATAGAATCCGAGCTCCCCAGTAGAAGGAATACCCGGAAGACGACGGTACTCTCTGTTATATTTGTTGTTCACTATTATGATTTTGTTTTAATAAACGCTACTAAATTATTTCATTGGATCCTCTCTTTCTTTTTCCCAGTAAGAAACGCCTACGGAAGCCAACAGAAATTCAGAAGTGGGATAGTCCTGAAGAAAATTGAAGATTCACTGGAATAATTTGGAAACGAGAAGGACGTGGCGCGGTGACCGATCAACGTAAGAGGAGTTGCATGGTATGTACGAAATTTAATTACCTATTCCTAAAAGTATTATTACAAGTCACCTCGGTAAAATATTATTGCAAAATCATCTCGATAAGAAAGTATTTTAAAGTAAGCATTTTAAAGTAAAGTGAAGTATTTTAAAGTAAGCATTTTAAAGTAAAGCGAAGTATTTTAAAGTGAAGTATTTTAAAGAAAGTATTTTAAAGTAAAGTGAAGTATTTTAAAGTAAGCATTTTAAAGTAAAGTGAAGTATTTTAAAGTGAAGTATTTTAAAGAAAGTATTTTAAAGTAAAGTGAAGTATTTTAAAGAAAGTATTTTAAAGAAAGCATTTTAAAGTAAAGTGAAGTATTTTAAAGAAAGTATTTTAAAGTAAAGTGAAGTATTTTAAAGAAAGTATTTTAAAGTAAAGTACAGTATTCTAAAGAAAGTATTTTAAAGTAAAGTAAAGTATTCTAAAGAAAGTATTTTTAAAGTAAATTGAAGAAACAAATAAAAAGTATTATCGCAAAGTATCGCGGTAAAAAGAAAAAAAAAAGTATTGTCTCAAAATTACCAAAGAAAAGTTTATTTCGTTTAAAGAAATAATTGAAACAGTACGTATCTGGTTTAGTCAGTTTTATTTGTTTATTTTAAAAATTTTTGCCTTGTTTATTTTTCCTTTTGAAAAAAAAAAAAAAAAACATGACTTATTTAGCGAAAGTAAGGAAATGCGATTTGAGCAAGTTGGCGTATGAACTCGGCGAGGTAGTACCGCCAGAGAGCAGGATCGTCGACTTAAAACACCTTATTTTGAATAGCCAATCCTACGAAGAAGAATTCGCAAAACAACTGTTGGAGACTCTGATCGAGGAACGGGAACAAACAGCACAAACAGAGCAAGCAGAACGTATAGAACGGGAACGAAAAGAACAAATGGTAATGGAATTCGAGCTTGAGAAGCTGCGCATCCAGACTACACGCGGAAACAACGATACGTCTCGAAGTACCAGCAATGACGCACATTACGAGATACGTAAACTGATGCCCAAGTACGAGTCGAAGGACAATGATTTGAGTTTTTACCTAATTCTTTTCGAAAGACAGGCAAAGCGACTAGGATTGGATGAAGACCAATGGGCGTTCAGCCTCCTAGGATTGCTACCTTACGAAATGACTCAATTAATCGCTCGGGAAACAGAAGAACAAAGCGGCGATTATAGGTTCGTGAAAAGGTTGCTCCTAAAACGGTACAAGTTGAGCCCCGAACAATTCAGACAAAAATTCGAGAAGCACGAGAGATCTCAAAAGGGTTCCTGGAGAGACTTCGCTTTCGAATTGCGAGGATATTTCAACGAATGGATCGAAGGAATGAACGTGGAAAATTTCGACGCCCTAAAGGATTTGTCCGTCACTAACCAGCTAAAGAAAAAAGTTCCAAATGTGCTGCGTAATCATCTCATTGACGATTGGACCAAGTTAAACAACCCAGATGAGTTGGCGGATAAACTGGACGAGTACGAAAATGTTCGCACCGAGATGGGACCTCCGCATTGGAATGCGAAACACCTCATACCACCGTCGTTTCAGCAGAAATCTGCGAGATTCCCCAACCAAAGCGAAGTTAAAGAGACTAAACAAGGAACGAATGTTTCGGGTCAAGACGCTGCAAGGAACGAAATCAGTGAAACGTACCCTAACACCTTGAGGAGAATGGTCAACCGTACGATCAGAAACGACAAGGGAGAACCGAAGTGCTTCAACTGCAATCAGTTTGGACACATTGCCAGAGACTGCCCAGCACCCAGGACTACGTTGACATGCCGAGGATGCGGTCAAACGGGACACAAGGAAAGGAATTGCACAAGACCCAAAGAAGGACTAAAAGTAGCCAACCTGGAAGTCGAAGGACTGGAGACTGTCCCGCCAGATGTATATTTGAAGGATGTCAAGATCGACAACAAGGAAACCGTGAAGGCAATGATAGACACCGGGAGCAGCAGTTGTCTAATGAGAGAATCGGTCGCAAGGAGGATCAGCGTCGACATCGAACCAGACTCGACTAGTCTGTACGGCATCGGTAACCAGACCGCACCAGCTGCCAGGACCGTTGGGAAGACGACAGTTGACCTGGAGATTGATGGCGTAGTCGGAAAAGAAATCGCTGTATTCATTGTTAACGATGATGCCCAACCTTATGACCTACTAATTGGAAGAACATGGACAGATCTGCCCTACGTATCCTTCGCGAGAATCGGTAAGGAACTGCATATTGGCTATTCAACCGAATTTCCGTTTGCTAATCTGCAAGAAGAAATCAAGTCGCGTCGCGTTGAACTGAGAGCAACCGAAACTGTTCAGTTGGAGAGCGACTCCATTAACTTTACAAGTGCAATCACAGACGAGGTAAAGGACGGATATGTATTGTTCACAGGAGTAGATGACGCCTGTGTCGATTCCCTATTGGAAGTGGTCGACGGAAAGACGACCGTACCCATCATCTCAGCTGGCAAGGGCAAGTTGAGAGTAAGGAAGAACCAATGTGTAGGGCGAGTTGAACTACTGAACCTTGATGATATTGTTGTTAACCTGGACGTCGCAGAGGATTCGTTTCAGACTAAAAATGAAGAGAAGAGGGAAGGACAAGACCAAATGAAACGTAAGCGCCCCATACTGCCTGAGGACATCAACGTCAATCATTCTCTGACTTCGAAAGAGAGACAAGAAATCCTAGATGTAGTAAACGAGTATAGAGACTGTTTCGCTCTTGGCATGGAGGAATTAGGGTGCACCGATGTCACCAAGATGGACATTAAGGAGGTTGATGGAAGCAAGCCAGTCTGTCTGAGACCGTATAAGACGACTGCAAGTGAACGCGAAGCAATCAGGGAGATTGTCAGAGAGTGGAAGGACAATGGAATAGTCACGGAAACTAGATCACCCTACGCTAGTCCCGTCCTACTTGTGAGGAAGAAAACTGGAGATCATCGTCTGGTGGTAGATTATAGGAGACTCAACATTCAAACAGTTAAGGACAAGTTCCCATTACCAAGGATAGACGACCTTCTGGAAGGCCTAAGGAATGCGAAATTCTTCACCACTCTGGATCTGGCGCATGGATATCTGCAGATACCACTAACCGATAAGGCAAAATTAAAGACAGCATTCATCACCCCAGATGATACAGGTCAATTCGAAAGGATGATTTTTGGACTCGCCAACGCACCAGCTGAATTCCAAAGACTGATGCACACTGTCCTAGGTCCGCTGCTGAACAAGAAGGCATTCTGCTATCTCGACGACGTGATTATCCCGGCAAAGGATTGGCGGGAGATGATCGAAAGGTTGAGGGAAGTCCTCGAAAGAATAAGATCAGCGAAGTTGACACTGAAACCCTCCAAATGTGAGTTCGGAAGGAGGGAAGTTGAGTTCTTAGGGTATGTCATCAGTACAGGCGGACTTAAGCCAGGCCCAAGAAAGATCAAGGCGATAGAAGAATTTCCAGAACCCAAGAATGTCCACGACATACGACGCTTTCTGGGACTGACGAACTTCTTCAGACGATTTGTAAAGGACTTCGCGAGGAAAGCAGAACCGCTAAGCAGACTTACGAAGAAAGGTTCACAATTTGAATGGAAGGAAGAACAGCGAAGGTCATTTGGAGGACTACGAAAGGATCTGGTCGAATATCCGGTACTAGCTCATTACAACCCTGAACTCAAGACAGAAGTACATTGCGACGCGAGTGCTGAGGGATTAGCAGGAATGGTGCTACAGATGGACGAAGACGGCAAATGGCGCTTGGTCTACTGTGTGAGCAAGAAGACAACAGAGGCCGAGAAGATGTACCACTCAAGCAAATTGGAGCTGATGGCGATAGTGTGGACCTTGGATCGACTACGTCAGTTCCTCGTAGGAATCAAGTTTACAGTGGTTACAGATTGCCAAGCACTGGTCTACATGAACGCGAAGAAGACTACAAATCCTCAGATAGCGCGATGGTACAATCTGATTCAGGAATACGATTTCGAAATTCGACATAAACCAGGGGAGAAGATGGCCCACGTAGACGGAATGAGTAGAGCTCCAGTCGACGACCCTAGAGACACGATGGAGGAAATCGTGGAGAAAAACCTTGAAGTGTGCCTCACAATCACACTGGAAGAACAAATCTTGATGATTCAGCATTCCGACCCTGAATTGAGAGACCTGATCCAGATCTTTCGAAAGGACCCGTGTGATAGGACAGTAGGAGAACAAAATAGAATTAACGACTACAGCTACAGAAGAAAGTCCGGACGAGGAGCCAGAAGTAGAAGATACCCCCCGACGCAACCCACGACGTTCCTGCAACGCAAGGTTCAATCGAGGACGATTGAAATCCAGGAATGGCCGAATGTAGGCGCCATCCCGACCAGAGAGCCACAGATAAACAGATTATAAACGCACAGAATATAGAATCCGAGCTCCCCAGTAGAAGGAATACCCGGAAGACGACGGTACTCTCTGTTATATTTGTTGTTCACTATTATGATTTTGTTTTAATAAACGCTACTAAATTATTTCATTGGATCCTCTCTTTCTTTTTCCCAGTAAGAAACGCCTACGGAAGCCAACAGAAATTAATATAGTTTTTTTTAATATAATAAGGCACACAATTTGTATTATAGATTATAAACATAAAGAAACAAGAACAAATCCTATTTATTTATTCGGATTTGATCTCATTACCTTGTGTTTTTCATATATAATAATTGTGCAATATTTCTGTTTCTAAATACCTTTATTATATAATTTACTTTTTAAGCCAAATTTTCTCTCTCCAACATAAAACCTTATTCTTTAACATTTTATAATTTTATATTTATATAAAGAAGCATTAAAGTATACAATATTTATTTAGAGTCATTTAAATATCAATTCAAAGTGAGAATATAATGGTTAAATAAAAACAAATTTGTCTATTTACAATATAATGGTTAAAAATTATAATGTTTTTAAAGAGTCTACGTGTGTAAAGACGTAAATGTGTAATTTTAATTTGATGGAATATCACTATTAATTCTATAAATTGGTTTGCGAACGTACGATTCAATAATTATTATAACTATTATTTTTAATTATATATTTTATATTTTAAAATATATATTCATTGAGAATTTCCCTCCTCCTCTAAATATTAAATATGAAAATACGACTTTAAATATAATTAAACTATAAAATATAACTCTTAATATAATTCTCTATATAAGTTGGACACACAAAATATTTACAAATATATAATATCATAAATATATAAATTGAATTATCTTTCTGCACACACATCTTTCAAAAATTCCAAATATATTTGTTTAATGATTTAATTCTGATTATTTTATTTATAAAATTTTCAATAAGATTAAAAATATTGTTAAAAATATTTTCTATAAATACTTTGAAAATGTTATAACCTTTTTAAAAAAATTTAAATTATTTTTATCCAATATATTTTTGCTGTTTCCTTTAAAAAAAAAATTCATTTAGTTTAATCCTATAAAAATATTTCTCTCGCAAGCAATATCACAGAATTTCTTTTCCTTTCACATATATTTCAATAAAAAGAGAAATACAAAAAGAAACAAGTTTAATATAATCACCAATGGCATGATAAAAAAAAATTCCAAACGACTTCCGTAGCGTTTGGCTTAAAAATTTTTCAGACGATATCCGTTTTATATGCTTGCAGACGATCTTTTGTCTTCACATTTTTTTTCTCCTTTGTTCTTTTGTTTCGCACCTGGTCCACCGTTACTATGGCAACGAGCTCATTTTTAGAAGAGGGAGGGGGGGGGGGGATGTTGCAAAAGATCAAGTTATGGGGGAGGAGGGAGTGTGAAAAAAAAACATATATACAGAGTGTGAAAAATAAGTTATCTCAAAACTTTCGACTTTTAGCACGCCCCGTTTTAGAAAGTTATCAGGTAGAGAAAAAAAGTGAAATTTTTCAACCATTAAAAAAAAGTGAGAAATAAAAAAATAAAAAAAAAACAAGTCGTCAAAGTCATTTTTCACGGTATAAATACAATTTGAATATGCGATAAGAAATATTTAAGAAAACTTTGGGAGGGAATTGTAATATCATTCTTGATAATGTTTTTCATCTCTGTGATTATATTTTATTTTATTTAATATAAACTTTTTTTTTAATCTTTGAACTTAAATCGGTTAGAGACAATTTTAAAGAAATGTTATCCATTTGTTATACATATAAAATGGCACACACACACACATATATATTTATCATTTTAAAAATTTGCATACTATTTTACAATATACATATATTGTTGTAGGTATTTTAAATACTTTTTATTCTTATTTTATCATCACATTTCTTTTGTTTGGTTGGTTGGTAGCCTTAATGTTTTGTTTATTCAGATTATTATTATTATAGGCCTAATTTTGAGGGAAAAGCATCTTGTAAACTTTTTGGAAGTTGGATTAAAAATTAGATTAAATAGTAGATTAAACTGGCGAAACCGCTGGGAGGGGTAACCACTGATGAGCTAGGCCCTCCCATTAATTTTTCCATTACAGTAAGGGCAGTAGAAATTGTTTAATTTTTAAAAGAATCATACGTGTGCATAATAGTTTCGAATTTTCATAACAGATGGCGCTCTAATGCATTATAAAAAGTATTTGTATGAGTTCAATAGGATTTTTTTTGTTTGTGATATTAATTTGCATTATACAATATATATGTGATGATTTAAGACCATGGAATTGTTGTAAATAGTCTAGATATCTACTACCACATGTTCCACCCCATGACTGTATATAACTTCTTATGTACTGCACATAGAAAGCCTCAACTAACATCAATCTGTACCGCGTAAGAATCTAATAAAGTATAACAACTGTACAGATAGAAGGAATGGAGACTAACAGGAGAAGATTAAGGTTAAAACTAATCAGGCTTAGGTGAGAGTAGAAGTCAAACCTAAGAAGTAGGCCTAGAAGAGAGCCCGACTATTAATAAAGTCACAGTTAACCTTCTGACCCCGGAAACCCTGAGAGCTAAGTTTAAGCCAATATTTCCTGACAGGACCGGACGTATCTGGTGACCGCAAAAGTTATAAAAGTAGAGAGACGCCCAATATTTCCGGAACAAGGCCGGACGTATCTTCCATCAAAGAAAGCCGCAAGGCCAATTAGAGAAGACCATACCTAAGTAGGTCAACCAATAGCCAACGGCCATGTGACATATTCCTACCAATTAGGAAAGAATCACCTAAATAGGTCAGCCAATTAGAAAGAAGCAAGGTCGTGGTGTTAAATCGAGAAGCAAGAATAGTTAGTATACGCTTGGCTCTCAACAAGGTAACACTTGCTCTAAAGATCTCCCTCTCTCCTCATCCCATTCCTTCTTGACGTCAGACGCTTTTAGTGGAATCTCTGTTTGTTTATTTCACCTTTGGCCCAGCTGTGTCGCCTTCCACCACGACTGCACGGTAGAGTTGACATCGAGGTTCGTCTAGCATCAGGTAACACTGGTCCCAGAGGTCCCAAGATATCACATATACTAAGACAAATTACCGATGGTAAAATACCAGAGTTTTATCCTTAGTGATTAAATAACGACTACTATATTTTTTCAATGTCAAATTTTAAATCGGCTAATAGAAATTTGAATTATATAAGTTACCCTATCGTTATAATCATTATTGATAGTCTCAGCAAACTAGCGGCCTCGGATCGGTGACAAAGACACAACACCAGCTTTGGTAAACTGAGAAGCGTCCACCTAGAGACCATGGTTTCAGGCTAATTTCCCTCGTCAGTCCAGCCGGGCTTTGATTTCATGAGATCAGCAAGAAATCAAATGAAATCCTCAATATTTGCCGTTGGTGTTGTTGGCTTTGTCACCGACCCTTGTCTACTAGTGTGCAGAGAGAGTCAATAGATGGCACCTAGTTTTTGTCGTCTATTTTGACGGGAGAAGTGAGAAAATAAAAGGTCTATTCAAAACAACATTACTCGCTAGCTCCATCTTTCTGGCAATACAAAGATTATCGCGACGATAAAAACGCATATTTGGAATGAAATCATTTATATAACCAAATTTTCACTACTTGATATCTGTATATATGGTAACCCTTCTTTTTTGTTTCCGTTCATCGATTGGTCCTCTCCTGTTTCATAATTCTACCCATGTTACGCTTGCGTCTTTCATTTACTCACTGGCCCCGTTGGATTCAGACAAATCGTAGCCGCTCTCCTATACTAATGATGGCTATTATTGAGGTCTTCTTCTCAATATAGATTGGTGTCTCTCTTTACCTTGAGAGACATCCTAGTGTTTTACTCCAGCTACTTGACCAGCACCGCAACTCCAAAGGAAGAGGCTCTCAAGAACGACCACCAAACGTCCAAAATCTTATCCAGAACTCTTTTTTATTAAAAAACACGGTCAATTTATACATTCAAAGAAATTTACATAACAATTTATACATTAGAAGAAATTTACATACTTTTTCCTCTCTTAGTTTTTAAGTTACAAATTTACATAAAAATAAAGTTGACTACTCTCTAGTAGTCGTAACAGCTATTAACCGAAACCATGGTATAAAGGTTGTTGGCCTTTTGTCTGAATTTGTTAAAGCTGGTGTTGTGGCTTTGTCACCACTTTTACGTGTTTTACCTGGGGGTTAAGCAAAATGTAGTGTTTTAAAGCATATTTAAAGGGAGAGGTGCCTGTTTTAGTACATGAATACCATCCTTCCGTAACTTTATGTTATATATATATTTCGTAGCACAAGCACCTGCAGTCATAGGTCCCAGTGGATTCAGGCGTCTATGGGTAACATAAAGGCCGAGGCAGGTGTGATAGCACTTAAGAGAGGCCATCGCCGAAGACGCGGCAAGGTCCAGGAGGGTGTCTGATCTACAAAACTGGGAGATCTTTTGTTGTCAGGCGGCGGTGTCGTAAAACTCACTAATGATTTATGGAAGTTCCCCTGCGAGGAATTAGGCCTAGGGTGTGGCTGACTCTCAATAAAATTTTATTGTATTTTTTTGTTATTACATGATGGGGCCAAGTTGGCGTGTTGAAGTTTAACTACATGCATTATGTGTGATACATATGCAAATCTAATTTATTTAATAAGTTTCCGAAAGAACCTATAAAAAAGTTCTAAGTCAGAGGAGGTATAATTTTTGCATTCTTGAAAAAGAAGGTTTATAAAACGTATATGACAAAACAATATTGACTTTAGGCAATCGGGCTAGAATTACCACAAACGTACAATACATCTCCCAAGCAAACTGAAAACACTGAAAATGCATATTTCAGGAGGAGAAACAACCTGGGTAACTCTGAAGTTAAGGACTGTAAGGTATTAAAGAACGATTGGCTGAGTGGACAGATATATTGGGAAAATGTTGGTTCACTTCCCAGATAATTAACATTTTTTTATTCAACTAATCTAATACAATAATAGAGCGGTCTAGAGATTAATTTGGCGAAACCGCTGAGAGGGTTCACTACTGATGAGCCAAGCCCTCTCATTCTATAACTTATATCATTGCAGTAAGGTCTGTAGAGATAATATTTGATGATATTATTGAAAAGAAACACATTGCCAGTAAATTTATTAGTTACAAATTTTAACGATAGATGACAATTAAATTTATAAATTTAATTTTTTATTCAATATATATATGTATGTTATATAAAAATATTATTTTATTTTAAATTATAATTTCATAGATTCAAATACTCTGCTAAATCGACCGCCAGAGGTCACTCTTCCCCTATAAAAACTCGTTGTTGTTGTTCCCCGATGGCCGGCTCAAAACTTTTGTACATTATGTAAATAATCTTTTGTTTTCCCTTGTTCTACTCGCCTTAAGCCAGGCAGTACTTTAATCAAATTATGTTTTTCATATATATATTCCTTAGCTCAAATAAAGAAATCTCTTGATCAAGACTTTAAATATTCAATATTATTATTTTTCTTTCAAGATTGTTAACCACGACTGCACCACCATAGCTTAATTCTCAAGATAACCAAAATCAAGATAATCACAACAATTCCAAAAATACAAGCAGAATTTTTTTTTTCTATTTATATAATATATATATTTTACCAAAAGAGGCATATTTCCCTTTATTTATGCATTAGAACAATGGATTACGTTTACCACCCTAGTAAAAAAAAACTTTACTAATGGTGATAAGGAATAAATACAACATCGGTTTTGGAAATTTCAGGCAAAAAGCCGACCTGTATATTATAGTTTACAGAATTTACAAGTCGGTGGATGAGTAGGTAACACCCTCGATTCCCGACAGTCATGAACCAGGATTGAATCCCGCGTTAACATTTTGTTTAATATGTAAATAACCTTCACATATTATTCACTGTTTCAATTATCATAAACTAGGTTGTTCTTGTTGAGTGGTACCTAATAAAGTGATTTTTGAACCGAATTACAGAATTTCCAAAATTGGTATTGTGGCTCTTTTTTTTCACTACTAGTGCAGTTTTTTTTCTTTTACCAGGGTGATAAACATTGTTTTAATGCATTATGAAAGGGAGAGGTGCATCCTCCTGTAACTATTTATGTTATATATATTTTTAATGATTTGCATAAAGTTTCCTTTTTATTATATTTTATATGAGCTTTCGAGGTAGGAGCTCTTCTACAACGGAGATCATTTATTGTACGAGGTGGCACCGTTTGCTTATTTATTTGTTATGTGTTTAAATCATTGCTTTGTAACGTTATCACTTGAAAAAATATTTTTTTTTTAATCGCAATATTCAGTTCCAACTGCCAGACGTATATATTATTGTCTGAAACGTTATAAATTTATTTGTGTAAAATTTTAACGATATATGGCAATTAAATTTAATTTACTAATAAATTATATTGTCGCGGCTTGACCCTCCCGGTTCCCTGCGACGACGCCGCTTCTTCCTTCGTGGATCACCTACCCGGGCTCCTGTTGCTTTCCCTCTGCAGCTCTACCCTGCAGACCACCCAAAGACCTCCGAGAACCATCACTCAAGTGGATCTCCTTTCCTCTGGCAGTATCTCTCGGCCTTACCACTGGTGGGGGGATACGAGAGACTTACCAGAAGAGTAGCAGCAGCGATTTGGCGATGGCGAGAGTAACAACAGTAAACGGCTCCAAGACTTCTAACACTCCTCTTTTTTATTGTCATTTTTACTACAAATTACATATAACTAGCATAATAAACAACGGGTATTTACATTTATTTACACACCAGAACCAATATAAACACATATTTACAACTATTTGCTCCAGTAAACAGGACCACAGCAGTCAGCGATATCCGCACAAGTTACAAACGGGAAATAGGTGAGAGCGCCATCTATTGGCGGAGGTTGTAGGTAGTTTTAGGCCTTATACGCGACAATATCTTTGTATAAACATCTGTAGGCACTGAATAATTCCATTATCTCACAGGATTGAGGACTCCAGCAAATTACAAGAAAGAATAGGAAATGAAAACATTTTGCACGAATATTCATTATAGGGTAATTAAATCGTTAACTAACTGACAAATACGTTAATAATTTCTATTATAATAACTAAAATCATATTAATATTTACTGTAAAAGCTCCCAAACTTGTGTATGCATGCAAATATCCAAGACGGATTTCGCGTGCTTTGTAAATGATAATAAATAAATGTGTTTCTTTTACACACACACACACACACACACATTAAAATAAAAAAGTCACCCTGTTTACCATACCTTAATTGTAAATACTCTATCTCTCCCTTTTCTCTTGGGTTGAATATTGTCTGTAATTCCACGGCGAATCTGTACAGGGCAAGACGCCCTAATAAAGTTGTTTTGTTGTTGTTACACATTAAAATTAAAATTCTACTGTACTTACTGCGATGAAATATAAATGAAAAATAATTAAAGGCTTGGCTCATCAGTGATGAACCCTCCCAGAGGGGTTTTATCGCAGTAAGGACAAAAGAGAGAGGTTAGTTTTATGTATAAAAGAAACATTCATGTCTTAAGGTTTTCATTTCCTATGTATAGGCGACACATAATTGCTTTATAGTATGAAATCATAAGACGCCGCAGCTTTGTTTTATTGATTGGATTAAAAGAAGCTTTCGGGGAAGTCTCCTTCTTCAGCTAACTAAAAACGTATAAACAGAGAATATATTTCTCTTATTATTATCTCTTATCAAAGATAGATATCTCACTAAATTATGTAAATTCTTACAGAGGTATAGATTGGATTATATAAAACATAATAAACATATATAATTTATTCGATATATATATATGGTACTCTTAATATATTGAATATGTGTGACTTTGTTAACTTAAAACATAATTTAAAAAAAATAGGCTAGTATATATGTAAATAGTGTGGAGAATCTATGCAAATAGCTGTGGAGAAGCTATGCAAATAGCTGTGGAAAAGCTATGCAAATAGCTGTGGAGAACTTGGGATAACGGAGAGCACCAGGTCGATATAGCGTGCGAGATGGGAGGTTGATGTATGACCGACCACAGGCAGCTAACGATAAAATGTCGGCTTCTATACATTCGTGTGTGTTGATACTATACTGCCATCTATCGGATAAAAAGATAACTAACCGTTTATTTCGTCAAAATAAATAACTGGTTCTCAATGGCGTTCTTTATTCTTTAAATTTAAAAAATGTTTACCGCTGTTTTAAAATATCACTATTTCTTAAATTTAATTCTCCAAGTTATTTGATGTGTGTTCTTTGTTTTTCCAGTATGCTACATTTTCTTGTGATGACTAACCATAAAAAAACGCCGCTATGTAATTACGTCACGTAAACGTATTACGACAATGCGTCACGGGAGAGAGCGCCCAACAAACTATTTAAAAAACACGCTCCCCTGCCAGGATTCGAACCTGGAATCTATCTTTGCATATCTCGCGTTTGTTCATCCTACGTTTTCGACATAGTCGACTTTTATCGTATAAAACTCTGATACGCATTCGAAGTTTGGGATATGCAAATTAGTCTGATAATATACTTATTTGCATATTCCGATTGTTTCGCATTACATTTCCACAATATTTCACCTACCCGGATTAAGCGTCATTACGATATAGGTCAGAAGAAGAAAATGCGATCGTTTGTCCTACTTGGGATATGCAAATATATCTAGAATTAGCCTTGATGGATCCGTGGTTTCATCAAAGTGGATTCTCCACTTCTTAAAACATCCCAATGCCACCACTCGCCATCCTTCTTCAGTAACTATAGTCCTAGAGGTCTTCCCATTTTAAAAGTTTGAAATTCTTATAAAATATTTTTTTCCTTAACCCTTGCTCGTGTCACCGGTCTCTGGCATCTCGTAGGTGCCATCCAACCTGCCTCGTCCATTGTGTATTAACTAAGACGCCTGAAACCACGAGGCCCATGACTGCTATTTCATGTGGTACGACATATATATATATAGGGGTAGGCCTTTGTGTATTTATGAAAGGTGATCTTTATCAATATTTTTTAAACCTGATTATCATTAAACCATAACCTCTCTTCGAAATTAAAGACATTTTAAATCATGTTAGGGAAGTGTTACCTATGCAAATTTGTCTAAGAGTCCCAAAATATTGAGCTATGTACCAGGTCTATTAGTATGAAACGCGAAAATGGGCGCCAGAGGCCGCTGTGCAACTTTATTTGAGCCGAAGGTGGCGCTGTTGTAGACTTTTTGTTCTTTGACTCACGTGGCATCAGCATGCGTGCAGTTTTAGAAAATTTCAAATCGTGAAAAATTTCTGGAGCCCGTGGAAAATGGCGATTTCCGAGCCAAAAAGTGCCCATTTGCGGGAAGTTTTGTTGTTCGCCTTCAACTGGAAGAAAAGTGCCACTGAAGCCCACCGAATGCTCGAGGAAGTTTACAGCGACCATGCTCTGAGCAAATCGCAGTGTTACAGGTGGTTTAAAAAATTCCAAAGTGGCGATTTTGAACTTGATAATGAACCACATGGAAAACCGCCCCAAAAGTTCGAGGACGCTGAACTGCAAGCTTTGTTGGATGAGGACAGTACCCAAATGCAGGAGAAACTCGCAAAAAAGCTCCAGGTGTCTCAAGGTGCTGTTTCTCTACGTTTAAACAGTCTCGGAATGACCCAAAAGCTTTCCAGATGGGTCCCCCACGAGTTGAGCGAAAGGCAGCAAGAACGGCGTCTGGTAACCTGCGAAGGGCTGCTCGCCAGGCATGAAAAGAAGTCATTTTTGCACCGAATCGTAACTTCTGATGATAAATGGATCCACTTCAGCAATCCTACCCGCCAAAAGTCGTGGGGCCTGCCCGGCCAATTTCCAAAACAGACGCCTAGGCCCAATCGCTTCGGAAAAAGGCAATGCTTTGCATATGGTGGGACCAGACCGGCGTAGTATATTTCGAGCTCCTGAAACCTGGCAAAATGGTCAATACTAGTCGCTACGAACAACAAATGCACAGTTTGAGAGAGGCGTTGAATGAAAAAAGACCGGAATGGCTTGAAAAGCACAACAACCTGATACTGCAGCATGACAACGCTCCAGCCCACAACGCTACGGTGGTCAAAAACACCATAAAAGACTTGAGCTGGGAACTCAAACCCCATCCGCCGTACTCACCAGACTTAGCGCCGTCGGACTACCACCTTTTCACATCTTTAGAACACGCCCTAAAAAAACAGGAATTTTCGAACTCAGACATACTCCGAAAATGACTTGTTGACTGGTTCGACTCAAAAGGAATAAAAATTTTCAGACAAGGAATTCGAAAATTGCCTGAAAAGTGGTCCGAGTGTATAGCTAATCAAGGCAGTTACTTTGAATAAAAAATCTTTTGTTGTATGGAATTGGTGAACTTTTGAATTCACTGAAAATTTTCGCGTTTCATACTAATAGACCTGGTATGTTTAAAACGGCTCAGATTTCAAATAATTTTAACAGTTATATTGTGTAAAATGACTGATTTTAGGTAACACATAAATCATACAAATATCACTGCATACTATTTCAAATTATTATGGGTGTTTGAATAAATCAAAGCATATTTTGAATATATTCACTTTTTTTTTTTGCAAATATTAAAATATTACCTATATATATTTCAATATTATTAAACGCGTAATCTAATTATTGTTTTGTCAACTTTGCACAATATATATAAAATGTAATATGTAAACAAACAAAAAAAGGTGGAGATCTAAATAAAGATATCAAAGCTGCTATGTAAATAGGTGATGGTAAATATATTCACCAACAGAGATGTAGCAGAAGATTCTTTTCCTAGAAAGGTACCGGGTGGAATGTGACAAGCGTCTGCAACCGAAACTGACGTGGCGCGAAATTGGACTCGCTATCGTCTGCAGGAATTTGGGAATCCGCCATCTTGGAACGGCCCGCCCTTGTCGGTATTCTGCTCAAAATACGCTCGAGATTTTAAAGAATTTAGATTGGCTGCCCGAATACAATATCCTTTTAGCCCTTAATACGCTTTCCCACATTTTATATTAAATATTTCCACCTTTTTAAACTCTTTTATAAAATTGTGCCATATATATATATAGGCCTCAATATATATATATATATATATGGCTCAATATATATTATTATTATTGGTAATATTTATTTTATATAGTATATCAATATATTGCTTTATTGACAATATATGCCAAACATCACAATATTTTGAATTTTTGAAATTTGTTTATAGAAATATCTATATACACCATCACATATCACATTTTATATAATTTGTTGAAATATAAACTGAAAATTTAAATTTTTAATATTGTAAATATATATTTTTGTGTGTTTTGCTTTTAAATAGAAAATATCAAAATATATCGATTTAAAAACTATTCAACTTTTAAATATTTTATTTGCATTAAATCAATGTTTTTTAGTATTAAATGGATAGAAATTTGGAACTGAATGGACAAGTTATATATTTCCAAATAAATAAAATGAAAGTATTAAGACACGAATGCTTCTTTCATACATAAAACAAGCTTCTACTGTCCTTACTGCGATGAAAAAAATATTGTGAGGGCTTGACTCATCAGTGGTGAACTCTCCCAGCGGTTTCACCAATTTAATCTACCAGACTGTTTCTTTAGAGCTCTAATACTGTATTGGATCATTCTGCTTATATATGTTACACTGAAGGATGGAATCTTAGAACTGGTATTTAAGAAAACTATGGACATAAGCTTTTAGGACAGTAGAATGTGTGGATGTATGTGTGAAAGAAACATTCACGTCTTAATGTTTTCATTTGCTATATATACAGTAGATGGCGTGTTATTGCTTTGTATTAATGTATACAAATATTTAGTAAATATAAAGGGGAATAATCTAATAAGGAAATACAGTTAAACCTGTCTATAGCGCCCCCTCTTGGAACTCACCAAAATAGGGTGCTATAGAGAGGGGGTGCTATAGACAGGTCACTTTTAATGTAAATCGCATCGTACTACGTATTTAAAATCGGGCGCTATAGAGAGGGAGGTGCTATTTAGAGGGGGCGCTATAGAGAGGTTTAACTGTATATAAATATTTATCTTTAAAATATCACAAGGTATAAAGTTTCCGTAATAAAAAAATGTGTTTATTTTTCACCCAAATTTGTATATATACATGATATAGTGAGTGTTTCAAATAGTTTTTGATGTTTTGGAAATTTTACCGGGGAGAAATATATTGATCTATAGAAATAAAGGTCGCCTCTACCGTCAAAATTGACGTCAAAACTAGACGCCATCTATTGCCACAAACTAGAGTACTAGGGTTGGTAACAAAGCCACAACACCAGCTTTGACAAACTGAGAAACGTTCACCTGGAAACCATGGTTTCGGGATAAAGACCCTGACCTTTATTTTATAGATTTTTATAGTTTTGTGTTCACTCTGCACGCCCGCACATTTGATATTTATAAACTTTGATTAGTCAGTGGAAGAGTGTGTTCTCGAAAGCTTACTTCGTCATGATAAAAATGAAACTTATTGTTAATTTTTAAAGTAATTTCTCCACACAACACATACTATTAAAATACAATTTTATACTTAAAATAATGCGTTAATGTCAATATTTATAGTTTCTGTATATAATTATTGAAATATGAACTCCCATAAATAATTTAATTTTTGTCGAAACGTCGAGACAATAAAAAAGATTTACTGGCCGAAGTATCTCTAATTTGAAGAATATTGAACGTCGACCAGGCAGCCTCTATCTTTACGATAAAAATATTAAATAATTAATAATATTTACATAAAATATAAAAGATACTTTGCTACAATATCATATAGAGAGAGGCAGGAATATTTAAATGAAAGATTGCGCCCACAGAAATGTAAATTTGGACAATAAATCCAGGTATTAATTACCTATTGACAAGGTAATATATCCAGGGGGATTATAGTGTAAGCTCATCTCTTTCACTTACTGTGTTTTATTATTATAAAATAAATAAAGCTTCCAGGGTTAAGTTGATTGTGCAACTTTTTATTTTAAAGCTTTCGGACTTGTCAGTCCTTCAACAGGAGTATCACGATAATAAATTGATGATAAATACTATTTTTATATACATATTATTATTTACATATTTTAAATACTTATGATATTAAGAGAGGGGTTTATTAGTTGTGTTATATCCCTTTACATTCTCTAGCTAAGGATTGATTGATATATCAAGCTGGATTAAACAAATGTACGACATATATATATATATATATAAATTAAAACCTTTTATAAATATATTTACTTTTACACGCGATATACACTTTTTTTTTATCTGAAGAAATAAATCTGCTTCTCAATAGCTTCCGATTCTTTAAAATGTCCATAACCCCATTACTGATTGAAAGTAACTAAATGGGTCTCTAGAAAACTTGTAGATAAAAAAAGTCGAATTTTTCTCTATCTACATGTGTTGGTAGAGAGAAATTCGACTGATGATGGGTAGTTAGCGACTGATTTTACTGAAAGTGCACCATATATCTACATATGTAGACATGTGGTGTACTTGCAGTAAAAGCAATCGCTAACTACCCATCATGGTCTGTCTACCACGTGTAGTTGGGATAATAATTTTGATACTAATTCTAACTAACTTTTAAAATATATATATAGGTGTGTTTTTAAACTTCTTCAAGAAAACGAATGTGTGTAGTTTTTTTTTTTCAGACACGTGGTCAAAGAAGTTTGAATTGATTCGAAAAATGAGGAACTGTGTAAGAAAAGGAAAGAATAAGATAGACTGACAGGAATTAAGGAGTGTTGAAATTATTTAATAAGGAAAACTAGGCCTGTTGTTTGAAGTTGACCAAGAAAAAAGTCGTAAGAATTGAGACATATATTAATAAGAAATGGATGGATGAAGAAAGTTCTGGAGGGTAAAAAAAATGGAAAGAGAAAGGTAGGAAAGATTTGACTGGATGGGAAGTTATGAAGAAATAAAGAACTCAAGATAGAGAAGTCACTGGAGACAAGAACAGAGAAACTGAAGAATTGGACTGATGGACTGGATGGAAACTTATGAAGAAATAAAGAACTCAAGATAGAGAAGTCATTGGAGACCTGAACCTGCTCAAGAGCAGAGAAACTGAAGAAGAATAGAGTGGGTGAGAAGCTATGAAGGAATAAAGAACTCAAGATTAGAGAAATATGGTATCGCTGAAGATCAGAACTTACTCAAGAAAACGGAAGAAAACGCATTTGTTGAGGCTATTAAAAGAAAGTAAACAGTAATAATGTAATGAGAATCGTACTGAAGGACTGGATGGGAAACTATGTAGAAATAAAAGAGAGAAAAGAACTCATAATAAACAAGTTTGACGTCACTGGACCCTGAACCTGTTCAGTAACTGAAGAAGTTGGAAAGCAGCTGAAGCTGATTCTCAGCTAGAATTGGGGCTCATTCGTTTAGGAATAAAATGGACATCGTATTAAAAGTTGTTAAAGTGACGACTAAGTATTTTAATGATAATTTTTTTTATTACAAAGACTTCTGATAATGTGTGTAGCGAATGTTGTAACCCCCCAAATACGATATTTGTTGCTCGTCTCACTGCACGTTTCTTTGCACGGTATCGTTTCCATATTCCGATAAAACTGTGTTCTAAGAGCTTTCAAGCTGAAAAGGATTCTCCTCGTGGACTCGGAAGGTACAAAAACCCACAACACGTGTCATCTCATATTCAATCTTCAATAGGTCAGTTCATATACAACCCAGGTTTGGCATCTTTATTACAAATACCCTCCGAATGTGCCAATCAGAAATACTATCACAGAATCAATTCAAAGTAATGTGACATCTTAATTTTTAAAAATCATTGTATCAGAGCTGTGAAGAAAATCTTCTTTTGGTTTGAAAGCTCGCCCAGTTTTATAAAGAGGAAAAACAAACAAAGTCATCAAACATTCCAACATGGAAAAGGTTTTGTAACTTCCAGAACTTTGGAACTATTTTACGAGAGCGCGTCAGAATGTTTTTGTTTAGTTGTTGGTTAGAAAGTCTGAGGGACTACTTCCCCATATTGATCTGATATATCTGGAAATAGAACGCTGTCGTTTGTGGAATAGGTTAGTCAATTACTGAGATCACCATTCAAAGAGAGGTGTATGTGTAAATACACCATTAACAATTCTTTATTTGACTGTTATCTCTTCTTCTTCTTTCTTATCTCCACTCAATCATATTAAGGTCTCAAGCTTGTAAAGCTGGAGACTTTTGATGATGTCTGCCGGGGAAGAGTAGAGCTCATCAATGGATGAGTCAATACAGTCAATAATGTGTGATTTGTCAACCATCATGATTGGGTGAAGTAGAATGCCTTTTTCATTAAGACTGGGAGCACTACTCAGTGGCAGGCCGACTTAGCTTCAAAAGAAATGGCCGCCTCTGACATGAGGAACAGACGCCATGTGCAGCCGGTCCTAACATGGAGTGCAAACACTGCTCATCCTGTATCCCTGGATTATGAGCCCTTACAGGGTACTATCAGCATGGCCAGCTGAGCCCAGTTTTTTTCAGTGAGCTTGTTACTGCTCCCCCTCCTCCTTTTTTATCCGGGCTTGGGACCGGCAAAGGCGGAGTTTTGACTGTCATGAACTCTCTTCATCTCGTTCTGACAGCTTTCCTGATTCTATCAGTCCGCTGATTGGTCTAAATTGATCAGTTCATCTCCTGCTGAGTGCCTTCCTCCTCAACCATCTCTTGAACAAAGGTTTTCTTCAGACATTCTCCCTCTCTCGTGATATCACCATAGAATCTCAGAATTGAGGCGTCAAAATTCAGAATCAGTCTTTTCTATATCTTTAACTTGTTATCTAAGATGTTACTATTGGTTATCTTTGAAATCTGAGTTAACCGAAGTCACTAGAATACCTTAAAGATTTTGTTTCTTTCTTTGACGGAGTTCTGGAAAATATCAAAGATTCTTCCAAGATGGTCATTAGGTATATCAGTGAATTTCTAAGTCTAATTTTGATAGCGTTGGATAGGCTTATAAGAAAAGTGTGTCAGTCACTATTTTAATCAAACCTTTTTGCACTGAAATTAAAAAAGAAAATATTATGTTTTTAATTATAAATTTTATTAGATTTTTAAAAAGTTGAACAAAAGTCAACAATCTGTTTAGATTAAGGAGGTCTCCAACAGTACAGAGGGCGCTTCGAATTCCTGACATCCCACCAGACCGATGATATAGGGTTGGATTGGACAGCTTCATTTTCTGTATAAAATATTGCTCCACAATGTCTCTCTCGATTCTTGAAAAAGTTAAACCCCAACCAGTGAGAATGCAAGTAATTAAACGGGGCTCTGGCACATTTGTAAATGCAAAATTCGAGTTGTTTTCCCCATGGGTAGACATGTGGTGTACTTACAGTAAAAGAAGTTCTCAACTACCTCCCACCATGATGATTATCTTCTTCTTCTTTCTTATCTCCACGCTGGGTGAAGTAGAATGCGTCTGCCTTTGTCATTAAGACAGGGAGCACTACTCAGTGGCAGGCCGACTTAGCTCCAAAAGAAATGGCCGCCTCTGACATGAGGAACAGATGTGCAGCCGCTCCTAACATGGAGTACAAACGCTGCTCATCCTGTATCCCTGGATTAGGAGCCTTTACTATCAGCCGGGCCAGCTGAACCCAGGTTTTTTAGTGAGCTTGTTACTGCTCCCCTCCTCCTTTTTCATCCGGGCTTGGGACCGGCAAGGACCTGTACTACATGTACTAGGGATATTTGGAAAATATTGTTCCATAGAATAAGGAGTTTGATGATGTAAATGAGTGCATTCATTCCAAGTAATTTCTTTATATTGTGTTCTCCTTGTGTGCTTGTCGATGGTTCTGGTAGAGCTCTGACACGGGGTATACACTACAGAACTGTATTTGTAATAAGTGTTTACTAGATGTTATTTATCCAAGACTCAAGACATCTACTGCTGGAATGCCCACTCTTCTTCACCGCTAGACAACAGACAATAAACAATGTTGTAGATCTATATCAATTTGTAAGTAGCAGAGAGAATTATCATAGATTTAACTATTTTTGTAAATATATTTATGATTTTCTTTCTAACCTGAAAGGTACAGGTTCCTAATATATATTATTGTTTCTCTTTTTTTATTTTTGATTACTTTCTTTTATAATATGTTTATAACTGTTTCTGTTTAAAAATGTAAATTGACGCAATTATCCTTAGCCGGGATATCGCGTTTTGTGTGTTGAAATGAAATAAAAGATGTCATTGAACTTAATAAAAGCGTCCCTCAAGGATTGTCCCATACCGGAAGTATATCAAGAAGATTGACATGAAGTGCGACATCCGTCTGTTTTTTAAAAACCCCCCACGGGATGACTCACAACTATGACGTAATTATGACGTCACCGTCGTATTTATACACCTGGCGAGTGTACCAACTAACCTAAATAAACACGGCGTTTATTTTAAAACTCCTGTTATTCATTTATCTCTCACCTTGGTTTACATTTGGATTGTGTAACCACTTATGTTGTTTGTTTGTTTGTTTGTGTTGGAGATTGGTTCCTAACAATGTTAACCAGGACTTCCTTTAGCTCCTTCAGCCTCTAGTCTGGTCTCAGGTGTTGATGATATGTGGTAGAGCTTGTTATTGACTGTACTTTACGAGACCGGCGGATTGACTACTGAGAATGTTGTCACTTCGAAAGACTGCGATGTAGCAAGCTGTTTGGATAGAGGAAGGACGTCTCACTCCTTTTAGCTGACTGACTTTATTGAATCCTTCACTCCTTTTATATACATATATATGTCATAATATATACTCTTGCAGGAGTAATAAAGCAAACCTACAGTCGACCCAGAGAGAGACGGGAGGGTAAAGTCCTGTCACTTTAGACCTCAGCGACATTCCAAGGGGTGACCACAGGGGCCCGTTACTTGGAACCTTGGGACTTTTAAGACAGTTGGTGATTGTGTGCGACACGAACGGACGCCCGGCTTTGCCGGGCCCGTCTCTCCCCCTCTCTCTCTGGTTGCCTGGGTTCCTCTTCCAACTTGTGGTGTGATTATTTCTCTTTCCATTTTATTATATTATACCACATATACATATTTACATAATTAAAAGAAAGAAATAAAAATTTACATAATTATAGAACAATGCAACCTGGCATGTTGTTATTTAGATAGCTAGGAGCAAACAGTTTGTGTATTTCGTTTGGTCATTAGACGTTTGATCTTTGTTTATCTTGCAATCTCCACAGCTCTGTGTGTTAAGTCAGGCGTACAGACTTCGGTTTAGGTAGTCCACTATCCAATGGTGTATGTATTAAGTATTATTGTATATACCTTTATACGTTTTTATTTATTGTAGAATGACATTTGAAAATTATCCCGCATATGTTTCTTTTGAAGGAAAAAAATCGAAATTTATTTTAAGGAGAAATAACGATTATTTCTAACCTTTGGGATAAAGTATAAAGAATGTGAATTGTGAAGAGTAATGATAAATGGAAAAATGAAGTGTCCATGGGATGGTAATCTATCTATAAGAAAATAAGAAAAAATTTGAAAAGCCATTGGGTACGAATTTATCTTTTACAAATAAAAATAAAATAACTTTCTATTGTTCTTTACTGCAGTGAAAACTATATTGAAAGGGATTATCTCATCATTGATGAACCCTCCCAGCGGTTTCGCCAGTTTAATCTACTATTACCTTTTAATGCTCTACTATTGTGTATTGGGCGTTTCTGTTTTTTTTTTCTGTTTGTTTTTTTTTACCGAAACTGTGTAGGATGGAATTTTGGTTATGGCAACTAAGAAAACCAGCATTTAAGCAAGATTCCACTTTACAGTATCAGCGGATATACAAGCAGAATCGAATAATATAATAGTAGAGCTCTGAAAGCGGTCTGGTGGAATAAACTGGCGAAACCGCTTGAAGGTTAACTATTGATTAGCCAGGCCATCTCAATATAGTTTTCTTCGCAGTATGAGAGTGGGAAGTTTATTCTATTGTAAAAAGAAAAATCATGCTTAATAGTTTGGTTATTATATTTAGTTGGCGTGTGTTATTGCATATGTGTTCTTTTGTTTCTGCACACAGCGTTTCCATGATTTACAAGCCTTGTAATCTATTGTGTTGTGACAGCTTGTACTGTAAGTACACCACATGTCTACATATGTAGTACCAGGCCATGGTGGGTAGTGACAGCTTGTACTGTAAGTTCACCACATGTCTACACATGTAGTACCAGGCCATGGTGGGTAGTGACAGCTTGTACTGTAAGTACACCACATGTCTACACATGTAGTACCAGGCCATGGTGGGTAGTGACAGCTTGTACTGTAAGTACACCACATGTCTACATATGTAGTACCAGGCCATGGTGGGTAGTGACAGGTTGTACTGTAAGTACACCACATGTCTACACATGTAGTACCAGGCCATGGTGGGTAGTGACAGCTTGTACTGTAAGTACACCACATGTCTACACATGTAGTACCAGGCCATGGTGGGTAGTGACAGCTTGTACTGTAAGTACACCACATGTCTACACATGTAGTACCAGGCCATGGTGGGTAGTGACAGCTTGTACTGTAAGTACACCGCATGTCTATACATTTAGTACCAGGCCATGGTGGGTAGTGACAGCTTGTACTGTAAGTACACCACATGTCTATACATTTAGTACCAGGACATGGTGGGTAGTGACAGCTTGTACTGTAAGTACACCACATGTCTACACATGTAGTACCACAGGCGCCATTGTATATATTAATACTAACCATTTAAAATTTGTAAAATTACGAATATATTCTCACAATGAGTATCTTTTTTATTTAAAAAACGCTAGCTTTCAAGCATAAATCGCTCTTCAACGGGCTTACTATAATATCGACTTTATCCTATTTCTGGTGGGATAAGAGCGATTTACGCTTGAAAGCTAGCGTTTTTTAAATAAAAAAAGATACTCATTGTGAGAAAATATTCGTAATTTTACAATTTTTTTCACAATTTTATCATGAATATAGATATTTAAAATTTAGTAGCACACTTTTTTGTAAACAGTTGACACAATTGCAACCCAGCTAATTTTATCATGATATCCTAAAATACGATAAACATTTTATCTCTCAAAAGCGATCATCTATAAAATTAAAGTCAAATTTACATTTTAAAAAACGAACAAAGATAAACCGCAACTAATTCTCCCCTTTATAAAACAAAAAACAAAACAAAAAAACGTTATTAGATTTTGATCTTAATAAAGAATTCACAACGGAATTATTCCAGGTGGTGAGAAATTAGAATCTAAAAATTTCTCCTTTTGTGTGATTACCAAATGAGGAATGTGGGGAGTAAATTACATTTAAAAATAAAAGTTGGGGGTTATAATGATAATACGTGTTTTGTATTTGGGAATGTGCTGGTAACAAAGCCAATAAGGAATTGAAAGATCTCCGGTGAGGATCATAATTGGCGCTGTGAGAGGCTTGATGAAGGATTAAAAAGTACGGGGAGAAGGAGGAGGGCATTTTGAAATTGTCAATTAATTTGTGGGAAAAACTGCCTAATTGTCTCATTAATTTTCGGTTAATTAAAGCAACGTGGGTTCTGACAAATTTGCTCAATTTTCTACTGGCTGTACCGCCTTCTTGGGTCGGTAGAATTGTGGTGTTTGTTAGAATGTTGGCTTCGTTGCTCTAAGTCCTGGGTTGGTGAAACTGTGGCGATTGTTAGAATTCTGGTCTCTCTGTTCTAGGTCTCGGTTTGATGGAATTGTAGTGTTTTTAGAATGTTGGCTTCGTTGCTCTAAGTCCTGTGTTGGTGAAACTGTGTTGTTTGTTAGAATGTTGGCTTCGTTGCTCCAAGTCCTGTGTTGGTAAAACTGTGTTGTTTGTTAGAATGTTGGCTTCGTTGCTCTAAGTCCTGTGTTGGTGAAACTGTGTTGTTTGTTAGAATGTTGGCTTCGTTGCTCTAAGTCCTGTGTTGGTGAAACTGTGTTGTTTGTTAGAATGTTGGCTTCGTTGCTCTAAGTCCTGTGTTGGTGAAACTGTGGTGTTTGTTAGAATGTTGGCTTCGTTGCTCTAAGTCCTGTGTTGGTGAAACTGTGGTGTTTGTTAGAATGTTGGCTTCGTTGCTCTAAGTCCTGTGTTGGTGAAACTGTGTTGTTTGTTAGAATGTTGGTTTCGTTGCTCTAAGTCCTGTGTTGGTGAAACTGTGTTGTTTGTTAGAATGTTGGCTTCGTTGCTCTAAGTCCTGTGTTGGTGAAACTGTGTTGTTTGTTAGAATGTTGGCTTCGTTGCTCTAAGTCCTGTGTTGGTGAAACTGTGTTGTTTGTTAGAATGTTGGCTTCGTTGCTCTAAGTCCTGTGTTGGTGAAACTGTGTTGTTTGTTAGAATGTTGGCTTCGTTGCTCTAAGTCCTGTGTTGGTGAAACTGTGTTGTTTGTTAGAATGTTGGCTTCGTTGCTCTAAGTCCTGTGTTGGTGAAACTGTGTTGTTTGTTAGAATGTTGGCTTCGTTGCTCTAAGTACTGTGTTGGTGAAACTGTGTTGTTTGTTAGAATGTTGGCTTCGTTGCTCTAAGTCCTGTGTTGGTGAAACTGTGTTGTTTGTTAGAATGTTGGCTTCGTTGCTCTAAGTCCTGTGTTGGTGAAACTGTGTTGTTTGTTAGAATGTTGGCTTCGTTGCTCTAAGTCCTGTGTTGGTGAAACTGTGTTGTTTGTTAGAATGTTGGCTTCGTTGCTCTAAGTCCTGTGTTGGTGAAACTGTGTTGTTTGTTAGAATGTTGGCTTCGTTGCTCCAAGTCCTGTGTTGGTGAAACTGTGGCGATTTTTAGAATTCTGGTCTCTTTGTTCTAGGTCCCGGGTTGGTGGAATTGTGTTGTTTGTTAGAATGTTGGCTTCGTTGCTCTAAGTCCTGTGTTGGTGAAACTGTGTTGTTTGTTAGAATGTTGGCTTCGTTGCTCCAAGTCCTGTGTTGGTGAAACTGTGGCGATTTTTAGAATTCTGGTCTCTTTGTTCTAGGTCCCGGGTTGGTGGAATTGTGTTGTTTGTTAGAATGTTGGCTTCGTTGCTCTAAGTCCTGTGTTGGTGAAACTGTGGTGTTTGTTAGAATGTTGGCTTCGTTGCTCTAAGTCCTGTGTTGGTGAAACTGTGTTGTTTGTTAGAATGTTGGCTTCGTTGCTCTAAGTCCTGTGTTGGTGAAACTGTGTTGTTTGTTAGAATGTTGGCTTCGTTGCTCTAAGTCCTGTGTTGGTGAAACTGTGGTGTTTGTTAGAATGTTGGCTTCGTTGCTCTAAGTCCTGTGTTGGTGAAACTGTGTTGTTTGTTAGAATGTTGGCTTCGTTGCTCTAAGTCCTGTGTTGGTGAAACTGTGTTGTTTGTTAGAATGTTGGCTTCGTTGCTCTAAGTCCTGTGTTGGTGAAACTGTGTTGTTTGTTAGAATGTTGGCTTCGTTGCTCTAAGTCCTGTGTTGGTGAAACTGTGTTGTTTGTTAGAATGTTGGCTTCGTTGCTCTAAGTCCTGTGTTGGTGAAACTGTGTTGTTTGTTAGAATGTTGGCTTCGTTGCTCTAAGTCCTGTGTTGGTGAAACTGTGTTGTTTGTTAGAATGTTGGCTTCGTTGCTCTAAGTCCTGTGTTGGTGAAACTGTGTTGTTTGTTAGAATGTTGGCTTCGTTGCTCCAAGTCCTGTGTTGGTGAAACTGTGGCGATTGTTAGAGTGTTGGGCTATTTGCTCTAAGTCCTGGGTTGATGAATTGTGGTGTTTGCTAAGTGTTGGTTTCGTTGTTAAAGTGTGGTTTGGTGGTTTTGTACAGAATGTTAAGAGGGTGATAACATCATTTTTTAGAAAATTCAGATAAAATCTAACCTTTATACTATGTCTTGGGACTATGGCCCTTATCATTAGAGGTAGTGGTTTCCCTTTTGTTACACGAATACCTTAATTCCACTTTATAATTGATTCTGGCCTGAAATACGGCCTTGTGACTTCACCAGCTACAACAACTTTCTGAAAAAATCAGTCGATTTCATAACTCTTTTCGTGAGACCTTATGAAATTGAAGCCATCCCTATACTGATGGAGGATAGAGCCCGTAACAATGGTTTACAAGTTGTATTTTTGTTAGAATGTCTGATAAAACTGGTGTTCTGGCTCATTCTCCACCTCAACGATCTGTACTGGGGTAATGAATCAAAAATTATTATTTTTATGTATTTTAACGGGAAATATGTTTCTTTAGATACATATAGACCTATGTTTTACTTGTGGTATTCTATATACAGTTACGAGCGTCATTCTTCATCTCCTAATCATCTCTGTCACGGTTTGCTTTTTTATTTGGAATGGCGCCCTCCTATTGGTTGGCTACGATCACGCGCCACCTTTGCCCCCCCCCCCCCCTCATCATGCCTCCCCCACTCGCTTTTTCGTTTTTGTAACTATTGTGTTGGAGCGGGTCGCTCCTTAAATAAATGCATATATTAGTTAATAACTAAATGGAATCCTCTCTTTCTTTTTTCCCAGTATGAGACGCCTACGGAAGCCAACAGTACATAGACAGATAAAGCACATAGGCTATAGTTATTAACTAATATATGCATTTATATAAGGCGCCAATTTATAATTGTAACAAGTAGTATTTGAATAAAAACATTCAATCGGGTAAAACACGGGCGTTGCCCGGGTCATTCGGCTAGTAGGTCTATATGTATCAACATAGAGACATCTTTCCCGTTAAAATACATTAAAATAATGATTTTTGGTTCATCAGTATAGATCCTTGAGGTGATGATATAAAATGAGTCACAAAACCAGTTTTAGCAAAAATTCAGACAAAAATAATTTTAACACAAAGCAATAACGCGCCATCTATATACAAGGTATGTCCCATAAGTTCCGGACTGGGTCCATAAAAAAATAAATAAATGAAAAATGTAAATGAATTTGACTGTTTATTATAGAAAAAATATCTGGCTACACGGTGGTACCAATATCGAGGCGGTACTTGCGCGCGCGCCAAGGTTATTCTAATTTATTTAAAGGTCACACCTAGCGCTGCGGCGATTTTACGATGGAACAAAAATTGAAGCAGAGGATTTGCATAGAATTTTGTGTGAAACTTCAAATATCAGCAACCAAAACTTTTGAAATGCTTAATAAAGCATTCCCCAATGACCCCCCAAAGAGAACAACTGTTTTCGAATGGCATTCTAGATTTAAAGGTGGCAGAATTTCCATTGAAGATGATCCTCGTCAAGGACGCCCAAAATTTCAAAGGACTGATGAAAATGTGCAAAAAATCACCGATTTGATAAAAGAAAATCCTCGAACCACTTTGCTGGAGCTAGAGCAAGACACAGGCATCTCTAAAACAACGATTGGAAGGATCGTAACCGAAGATTTGAAGCTCAAAAGACTCCTGCAAAATTCATCCCAAGATTCCTCACCAATGAGCAAAAACTGTGTCGGCTTGCAACCTGTGAGGACATGATGGAAATGACAAGAACGGATCCAGAATGGAAAGACAAGATAATCACAGGCGACGAGACATGGGTCTATGGCTATGACCCTGAAACCAAACCTCAATCTGCCGAGTGGAGCAGTGTAGGGTGAGCCTAGACCCAAAAAATCCAGAAACAAGGTGTTGCTGGTCGCTTTTTCGGATAACAAGGGCATTGTTCATCACGAGTATCTTCCTGCAGGCCAAACAGTTATTAAGGAAATGTATTTGGGCATTCTTCGCGTCTAAGGGAAGCGATTCGAAAAAAACGGCCAGAAAAATGGACTAATGGTGGCTGGATCCTACACCATGACAATGCTCGCCCTCACACAGCGCACTTGATGACTAGCTTTTTGGCGAAAAACGGGACACAAATCCTACTTCAACCACCCTATTTCCCAGACATCGCACCAAATTACTTTTTCCTGTTCCCCAAACTTAAAGCAGTTCTAAAAGGAAGACATTTAGACACCAGGGATGACATAATAGAAAAATCGCCGTTAGCATTGAAGAGCATTCCAAAAGAGGCTTATAAAAACTGTTTCGACAATTGGGAGAAACGATGGCGCTGGTGCGTTGAAGCAAGGGGGGATTACTTTGAAAAGTTTTAATAAAAAAATTTTAAAAAATTTATGGGACATACCTTGTATATAAAATGAAAAGATTTAAAAGCACGAAGGTTTCTTTTATACATAATACAAACTTCTACTGTCTACAAATATCATTTTGTAAACTATTGTGTTCGGGCCATATCCTGCATCAGAGTACAGGGGTGGCTTCAATTTCATAACATGTAATATGGTTGTGATATAGTGATTTATTTGATTTAGTGACTTATTTAGAGCATATTTGTCAATATTAGATATTTAATATGGAATAGGGTTATGGAATCGACCGATTTTATCAAAAAAGGTGTTTAAGCTTGTGAATTGACATGGCCGATTTTTTTTTACTAAGCAGTAACAAATCTCTAACAATTCTGATTATCATGGCCACCTATGTAGGTATACGTAATTTTAACTCTACACCCAATACGAGATTTCTTGACATTTTGACGTTTCTTGACGTTTAAAATCAAAAACCGAAAGTAATATTTCCCGCCTTTTTTATAAAATTTATTCCAGTCCTATAATCATCAGTCAATAATGACGGATTGATATTTCACCACAAAGTTGAAGCTGACAAATTGAATTGGCCCGCTAGATTCTACAAACAGACGAGAATTAAAAAACAAAAATGGCGTCGCGTGATGCAGACGACGCCACCCTCGGTTAGCACGCGAGTTCGTCTGACGTAATTCACGCAGGTTTACCAAGAATTGACCTTAACCCTTGCTAGCCTCGGGTCAAAATGTATTAAATAAATCATAGAAAGTTTAGGCACAGATTTATTTGAACCTTTTTCTACCTTTTAACGTTCAAATACTGTTTTAAGCGAATAAAAATATATTTTTAAGAAGATAAATATTTTAAATCTGATATTTTTAAAGATACATATAAGGTAGACTAGGTAATATTTTCTTAATATAATTCTCATTTTTTATATCTCTAAGAGTTGCAATTAAATAATTGAATAAAAAACAGACGGGCTTCTCTATATGCAAATAATTCTTAGAGACTACGAATTTTCAATGCGTATAAAAATGAATCTTGAAAATATAAAAATGTAAAAGTTTTAAATCTTTTTATTCTAACGTCAGTAAAAATTTAACGTTTTTTATGAAAGGTTCAAAGAAAACATTTTTTTTTACAATTATATTCCAATATCAGCTGTCCATATGATTCCATAATAAAACGCAAATTGAGGGAGAATGGTATGCACATATGTATCAAAAGAGGCACATCTCTCTTGGTAGAGGTGGTGGTGTCTTGTCCATGGAACAGATCAGATTGTTCCATGCACCCTGATCACAATACCGGCCAACTGAGGTGGTGGTGTCTTGTCCATGGAACAGATCAGATCGGACCGTGCACCCTGATCACAATACCGGCCAACTGAGGTGTCCGTATGGATGTCCTCTTCTGGATTGATGTCTGCCATATAGAGGGCTGCAAGGATGACCAGGTATATATGGTCCGGAGTGAGTTGGGTGTTGTAACAGTTATTACAGTTCCTGTAGGATCTAGTCATGTCTGGGTTTATCTTCATTCCTTTAAAATGTCCTGTTTTTATTATTGAAATTGTTGTTGTTAATTCTCTGTTAATGTTGAGGTTGCATATGGGCGGGGTATTTTTTCCTCAACCTTTAAAGCTGCATTAAAATAGTGCATTTGGCTATTCACTTCAGTACAAAACGTAATGGTGGTGTTAAAGAATATGACCCAACACCCGTTTTGGTGAATTCGGCCGATTCCATAACTCCTCTCCATGGATGTTATGAAATCGAAGCTGTCCCTGTACTGATTAGGGCCATAGGCTCGAAATATGGTATACAGGTTGTTGTATTTTTGTCTGAATTTACCAAAGCTGGTGTTGTGGCTCATGCTTTACCACTACCATTACATTGTGTACCTGTGTAAAAAAATGGTATGCATTATTTAATAAATTAATTCCTCTGGTATTTAATTAAAAAGAAAACTAAATCATATTCAGGGAGAGAGATCAGTGTTTCTTTTAATTTATTTTCTATGGATTAAATTTGAGTGAAGGTTTTGAATTTCCATTTTTTAGGCAAAAAAAATACATCGTTGTGTGTGTGTGTGTGAATTCACAATTAAATAAATGGGTTCCTTGTATTTAATTTCTTTTAAAATAAAAAATGCATTGTTTTTAATGTATTTTGAATGGGAGAGGTTGTTTGCTCTTCAATGGAACATAGGTGCCGTTGCAACGTTAGTCATCTTGGACCAGAATTTGGTCAAATATTCCAAGGGTCTACTGGTGTAGTCGGACTTCTCCCCCCCCCCCCCCCCCCCCACAAAGGGAGAGGTGTTTAGTACAATTCAGTATATATATTTGAACTCTGAATGGATATACCATTATTTCAACTAAAGAACCTGTCGGCCGCAACTCTATAGGAACCTGGATATCGGAACCAAAACTAAATTTTAAAACAGAAATAATATAATATATTTTTCTCTCAATATATAATAAGTATTTTAAAAATGTATATAATAATGTGTATATAAAAATAGTATTTATTATTAAATTATTAACGTGATAATCCTGTTGAAGGACTGACAAGTCCGAAAGCTTGAAAATAAAAAGTTGCACAAGAAACTTAACCCTGGAAGCTTCATTTATTTTATAATATACATGGTTTTATCTCAAGGTTAAGCTTTATATAATAGAAACATATACTTTTGATGATCATTTCTTGATTTGTAGTTTGTCTGGACAAATACATAGCTATATATTACCATACACTAGCGCGTCATCTGTTATGAAAATTAGAAACTATTTTATACGCTTAAGATTCTTTTTAAAATTAAATAATTTCTACTGTTTTTTACTGCATTTTATAGTTATAATTGTATGTAATTCTACTATCCTCAAAGCTTATTTCCATAGTCATCTAAAATACCCATTCCAAGAGTCTAACAACAATATCACTATAAAAGGAAGATCGAAAATTGCAATATAACAGCGGTATGGTAGATTAAATTGGCTACACCGAGGGTTCACCACTGATGAGCCAGGCTCTTCCATTAATTTTTCCATATTGCAGTAAAGGCAGTAGAAAATGTTTAATTTTAAAAAGAATCTTACGCGTCTATAATAGTTTCAAATTTTCTTATGGTTATATCATCCAATTATGTATTTAATTCCCAACTGTGACTCGCTGTCCTCAGGGAATTTGAATCCTATATGTAAATATGTAAATATGATGAATTAGCGCGCCATCTGTTATAAGAAATTTAAAATATTTTTGACGCGTTATGATTCTATTAAAAATAAATCAAATTTCTACCGCACTTATTACAATGATAAAATAATGGGAAACCGCTGGGAAGGTTTACTGCTGATGCGTCAGTCCTTCCCATTATTTTATCATTGCAGTAAAGACAGTAGAACATGGATTTAATTTTAGAAAATTTGTACGTGTCAAAATGAGTTTAAATTTCTTATTTTCTATATATTTACATATCTACATGATTTTGTGAATTACATGCGTCACATATCTGCCTATATAGCGAGAAATAAATAAGAGCTTAGAAATAAAAGAGACTTTTGTAAATTAATAAATTTAAAAAAAATTATTTACATATATATATATATAAACCTTATATGTATATAGGAGAGTGACTGCGAGTCACTGAAACGCCGAGAACTAAATAATATAATAGTTGAGAGAGATGTAGCTATATATTTTTCTAAACAGCAACTTATATTGTGTCACTGGAGACAGGAACAGAGAAACTGAAGAATTGGACTGATGGACTGGATGGGAAGTTATGAAGAAATAAAGAACTCGAGATAGAGAAGTCACTGGAGACAGGAACAGAGAAACTGAAGAATTGGACTGATGGACTGGATGGGAAGTTATGAAGAAATAAAGAACTCAAGATAGAGAAGTCATTGGAGACAAGAACAGAGAAACTGAAGAATTGGACTGATGGACTGGATGGGAAGTTATGAAGAAATAAAGAACTCAAGATAGAGAAGTCACTGGAGACAAGAACAGAGAAACTGAAGAATTGGACTGATGGACTGGATGGGAAGTTATGAAGAAATAAAGAACTCAAGATAGAGAAGTCACTGGAGACAAGAACAGAGAAACTGAATAATTGGACTGATGGACTGGATGGGAAGTTATGAAGAAATAAAGAACTCAAGATAGAGAAGTCACTGGAGACAAGAACAGAGAAACTGAAGTCTTGGACTGATGGACTGGATGGGAAGTTATGAAGAAATAAAGAACTCAAGATAGAGAAGTCACTGGAGACAAGAACAGAGAAACTGAAGAATTGGACTGATGGACTGGATGGGAAGTTATGAAGAAATAAAGAACTCAAGATAGAGAAGTCACTGGAGACTAGAACAGAGAAACTGAAGAATTGGACTGATGGACTGGATGGGAAGTTATGAAGAAATAAAGAACTCTAGATAGAGAAGTCACTGGAGACTAGAACAGAGAAACTGAAGAATTGGACTGATGGACTGGATGGGAAGTTATGAAGAAATAAAGAACTCAAGATAGAGAAGTCACTGGAGACTAGAACAGAGAAACTGAAGAATTGGACTGATGGACTGGATGGGAAGTTATGAAGAAATAAAGAACTCAAGATAGAGAAGTCACTAGAGACTAGAACAGAGAAACTGAAGAATTGGACTGATGGACTGGATGGTAAGTTATGAAGAAATAAAGAACTCAAGATAGAGAAGTCACTGGAGACAAGAACAGAGAAACTGAAGAATTGGACTGATGGACTGGATGGGAAGTTATGAAGAAATAAAGAACTCAAGATAGAGAAGTCACTGGAGACTAGAACAGAGAAACTGAAGAATTGGACTGATGGACTGGATGGGAAGTTATGAAGAAATAAAGAACTCAAGATAGAGAAGTCACTGGAGACTAGAACAGAGAAATTGAAGAATTGGACTGATGGACTGGATGGGAAGTTATGAAGAAATAAAGAACTCAAGATAGAGAAGTCACTGGAGACTAGAACAGAGAAACTGAAGAATTGGACTGATGGACTGGATGGGAAGTTATGAAGAAATAAAGAACTCAAGATAGAGAAGTCACTGGAGACTAGAACAGAGAAACTGAAGAATTGGACTGATGGACTGGATGGGAAGTTATGAAGAAATAAAGAACTCAAGATAGAGAAGTCACTGGAGACTAGAACAGAGAAACTGAAAAATTGGACTGATGGACTGGATGGGAAGTTATGAAGAAATAAAGAACTCAAGATAGAGAAGTCACTGGAGACTAGAACAGAGAAACTGAAAAATTGGACTGATAGACTGGATGGGAAGTTATGAAGAAATAAAGAACTCAAGATAGAGAAGTCACTGGAGACTAGAACAGAGAAACTGAAGAATTGGAATGATGGACTGGATGGGAAGTTATGAAGAAATAAAGAACTCAAGATAGAGAAGTCACTGGTAACAAGAACAGAGAAACTGAAGAATTGGACTGATGGACTGGATGGGAAGTTATGAAGAAATGAAGAACTCAAGATAGAGAATGGAGACAAGAACAGAGAAACTGAAGAATTGGAATGATGGACTGGATGGGAAGTTATGAAGAAATAAAGAACTCAAGATAGAGAAATATGGCCTCATTCGAAACCTGGACTTGTTCAAGAGAAGAAAAAACTGAAGACATTGATATTACTTAAATGTCATCAAAGAAAAAGACAGAAAAAATGGATGAGACAAATAGTAAGAGGAAAGATTTGAACGAAATTTTGATTGATAAACTGGATGTGGGATGAAGGAAGAAAAAGAAGAATTGGACTAATGGACTGGATGGGAAGTTATGAAGAAATAAATTAGGCAGTTCAAGATATAGCGTCGAGAGACCAGGACTTTCTCAAGAACAGAAAAACTGACGGCATTTTTATATAAAAAAATTATGGTACAAAAAAACGTTTAATTTATATTAACCGCCGTATTGTTCTTTGTTGACATTTTTTTTAAATGATGATTTTTGTTATCAAGATCAATATAAATTACCTACAGTTTGCTGTATACAATACACAATATTTATTTAAAAAAAAAAGGATTAAATCAAAACGCCCCACCTACCTTTCCTAAAATATTACAACTCCATACATCAATGAGAGAAGAAAGGACAACTCTCTGAAAAATTACATGACAAAAAAAATAACCCACCTTCAAAAAAATGTTGACACATTTATCATTCATCGAAGGCAGCCATTTTTTTTTGTCTTAAATATACCAATTAAGTAATAATTAATAATAATTATAATTAAGAAATTATTAAATAAGAAAAAAAAGCGCGCATCTCTAATACGCCATCACCGCTTAATATATTTTTTGGCGATAAAATATGGATAAAGATCGCTTGGGTAAGAATGGAAATTTGCATAAAATGGCAGACGATGAATCGGCAACATTATAATTTTTTGAAAAATATTATATTTAATTATGTAGTATTAAGTGTTTTGGGGTTATAGGAAATATAGTTAATGGTTACTAGAGGGTAAATTATGTATTGAAAGTTTGATTATAGGTTTTTATAAACAAAGATATTAAAATAATCGTCTGCTCATTTTTTAAAATTTTCTTTTGGTATATCTTTTAATATTAATTTTAATAATTACAGATATGTATATATATATTTATTCATGTAGATGGAATTAGAAGCATTTTTATCGGATTATTTTTTTAAATATATATTTGGATGCTTAAATCTAATTAAAATTGTTCAATCTATATACCTTTAGAATTTTTTAAGACATTTTTTTAAATCTTTAATAATTATTTTAAAATATATATATATATTCAGTATATATAAATGCTTTTTTTTCACTTTCAAGATCACGTTTTTTTACGTTTAATAACAACAATTGAGTGTTTAAAAACAAAATTTTAAAAATTTTAAAAATAAAATTATAAACTTTTGTGTGAATTTTTTCATATCAAATTCTTTTTTTATCTTATAAATTTTTGGTAAGGAATAATTAGACGTTATTTATTCAACAACAACAACAAAAAGGCTTTTATTAAGGCCCATTGCCCTGTATGGATTCCCCATACAACAACAAAATAATACCATATTTTTTTCTCTCTTTCTCCATGTGCACCTGAGCCTTTGTTTGAAAAGGGATTTATTTACACATCTGTTCTAAAACTTTCGTCACTACCTCTTTTGTGTATGAATCTATTTACAATTCGTTTTTTCTTCATCAAAATGAGCCTTTCGTGATTTGAAAAGTTGATTTATTTTTGGAAATAAAAATTGAAGCTTTAGAGTATAGCTCTATTCAACTTGATAACAGAAGACGAGCTTCTGTTCTTTTGCCAGTTAAAGGGCACAATAAGTATAGGTTTTTATCCGAAAATAAAGAAGTTATTTTTTCATTTCACGATATACTCGTTTCGCTCTTTTTACATATTTTCATAATCCATGAAACTTATTTTTATTAACACACCAATGATTACAACATTATTTAGTATACAAGTATTTTAATGTCGATATTGTAACTTAATCTTACACAGAAGAGAAATAAATAGAAAAGAAAAAGTCATTCCTGGATGGTTTAATTTGCATATTAATTTGCACAAAGTAGGTTACCTCTGATTCAATATCACCAAAGATTCAAATTTTCGCGAAGAGTTTAGAAAATATAGGAATTAAATCAACGCATTCTCATTCTAAAGATCAAACACTCATGGAAAAAAAACTTTATAAAGTGGAAAGTCTTTGATATCGTCGGTCGTCTGTTTTTATTTATTTTTATTTTATTATTATTTTTTTTTAAGGAGAAAGAGAATTTTTTACACTTGGTTATCTCGTGTGTCTTCAATAAAGGTCACTGTAATATATTTCAGAGTTATTGTCTGAATCCTGATATACATGCTAAAAGGTACAACTTCCTTAAGTTTTGTCCATGAGTGTATATTGGTTATCTCGTGTGTCTTCAATAAAGGTCACTGTAATATCTTTCAGAGTTATTGTCTGAATCCTGATATACATGCTAAAAGGTACAACTTCCTTAAGCTTTTGTCCTTAAGTGTTTGTGTGTGATGGAAATCCATATTTATGGAAATATTTTCAATATCTCTAGATCCTTTCTAGGCCTCTATTGCGAATTATTCTTAGGTATAAAACATTGAAGTGATAATAGGTTTGGAAAAGGAGAGCAGTAAAATATACCTATATGCATATAATATCCTATCAAATATGTGCATATTTCCTTATATGTACATATTTAACATATCACTGCATATTCTGATATTTTCTCCCTCTTTTTTATTTTATTTCCAAATTTACATAATTTTTTTCGACATAACATCCGAAGTTTTGTTTCGAAATCGATTTTTTAAAAATCATTTTAAAGATTCAAGAAATATTTTTTAAAAACTGTTCTGAATCTTTCCAAATTTGATCAGTGGATGACGGTATAACAGTACATTCTGATTGCAAGTCCTAAATAAAATAGGATGCAGATATGCAAATCAAATCCCGTTTGCATATATACCATATGAAGAATAAATTAGAACGTATTTTGAGCCCGAATAAAGGGAAACATGGTAAAATATACTTTTTAGCTGAAATTTATTTTTAAAAAGAGACTTGAAAACATGTTTTTAGTTTTATATTTAGAAATAATTAAGTCGCAGAAGAGATGGTTGGGAGAGAATTCTATCATGGAAGTCCATTTGTCACATCGACAAGTCCATTCCCAATAGGACAGCTTCCCTTAAAAAACAGAAGACCTTGTTGACAAACGCTCGACATTGGCTCATCTTTCTTCATTCCAAATCCGAGTACATTTCACCACGCTTCATTTTTCTTACCGCGCGCGCCACCTATTTTCGTCTGCTCGTAAATATGGGGGAGTTCGTCTGCCAATAATTGCCTCACGGCACAATGAAGTCAAAGAAAAATTACCAACCAAACGATTCATCTATCATTACTAAGCAAGTCATGTCTCAAAGATTTCCGCCTATCAAATCGACCATTCACCAGTTAACATAGGGGGAAAAAAAAATAGCCACGCCTCCTTAATTCTGATTGGTCAACTATAGAAGCAGACGATTTTTTGAAAATATTTTATTTAACCAATAGGAATGTTGCCTCTATTTAGTTTTTTTTTAACATTTAATTGGGGTGTTTAATTTAATCAAAATAACTCTGTGCTTTTCGTGCGCAAAACTGATTTAAAGGGGAAAATGCAGAAGACCTTTTAAAAAATAAATCAAAAGACTTTTTTTTTTATCAAGGCGAATATTTGTCTTGAAAATTCCGATTTTTAATTTAAGCCTAATCGATGGAACTTAAAATTTTCAATGACGCTGCACTTTCCAAACCTATTAATCAAAAGAACAAAAAAAGGCGGGAAAAAATCGACCAACTCCAATCTTTTGTTTATAAAATATATATATTTTGACAACTATTTCTGCTGTGAAATATAGGGAAGAAATTTTTGATATATTTTAAAAATAGATTGTTTTTATAATATATATATTATATTGATAAATTTATTTTTTGTTTTAAAATGTGTTATCTGATTCTTTTCTATTTATCGACTAAAAATTTAAATTTTTAATATATTATATAGAAATATGGTAAAATTGTATATATTACAAATCCTGGGGATCTTTAAAAATATTAATTTAAAAAATATATTACCATAAATATTTAGGGGTAGATTCATATAGTCATTTTTAAGAATGGAAAAATAATACCTTTATATTGTTCTCCTAAAAAAGTATCTGTTACTTTAAAATAAATATGTTTACATATAGAGACAAACTAAAATGAACACTTAGTTGATATTTGTACCGCTAGATGGCGCTCTGCTATCTAAAATGGTCGCGTGAGCGGTCAGGAAATGATTTTTTCAATTTTTAATATATATATATATATATGACGTAAACAGGGGGCGGGGGGGGGGGGAGTTACATCATCCAGGAGGGCCACGACCTCGTAAAAATTGGACTGGGCTCGATAGGCCTACTTTCTTATTCTCACTTAGGCCTGATTAATTTTAGCCTTAATTTTCTCCTGTTATTCTCCATTCCTTCTATCTGTACAGTTGCTATACTTTATTAGAGTCTTACGCGGTACAGATTGATATTATGTGATGCTTTCTAATTGCAGTAAATAAGAAGTTATATACAGTCACGTGGTGAAATATGTGGTAGTAGATATCTGGATTATTTACAACAATTCCATGGTCTTAAATCATCACATATATATAGAGAGACAAACATAAATCAACGTTTAGTTGATATTTGTTTGGCTAGATGGCGCTCTTCTATCTAAAATGCGCCATCTTGTGAAACAACAAATACTCATTCGAACAGTCAAGATATGCTTTTTTGTTGTTGTTGTTGTTGTTATCAACATCTGATATTTTGTCTATTTTCTTCTTACTTTTTTTACATGAACATCGTATTTACGCAAATTTGGTCTTAAATACCCATTTCTTGATTTCTCAGGGGAAGCCTCTTAGTCCAATTATTTGATCGTTGAGGTAGAGTTTGCATCACGCTGACAAGGGCCAACAGCCCGAAACGCGTCGTGGTTGGGTTTTCTTGATTTATCAAAATTTTGAGTTGGCTTCATATCACGAAACCAGTTAAATTTCTGTTCCACTATAATAACTTCCACTAATATCAACACCTGAATTTTTTCTATTTTTATTATATATTTTTTTAAAATTACACACATCAAGGAACACACAGGTTTAGAGTTCAATGTATAAATCAATATTTAGTTGATTTCTGTTTCACTAGATGGCGCTCTGCCATTTAAAAAGCTCATGTAAACGGTCAGGATATGCCTATTTTGTTTTTAATATAAACACCTGACCTTTTTTCTCTTTTTGATTTATTATTTTTACACGTATATAAATGTAATATTTAATTTAAAAGGCATATATTGGATCAAAAAACTATTTATTTTACCAATATTTCAGTTGGCTGAACGCCAACCTTTATCAAGGTGTTATAACATATTTAAATATGTTATAATGATGTATATATAAATATGTAAAATTATTTTTTGATCCAATATATGCATTTTTAATTAAAGATTTATTTATGGATTGCTCTATTTTCAAAACACATATATATGTAATATTTAATTAAAAAGGCATATATTGGATCAAAATATCATATATATGCCTTTTTAATTAAATATTTATTATGGATTGCTTTATTTTTACATATATACACGTATATGTACTTGTATATGTAATATGTTAGAAATTTCCTATTACAATTGTAGCTTATGACGCTATGCGGGGTTAAGTTTACTGAACAAACAAAATAAATACACCAATACCTCGCTTTGCGTCGTTTCGTTTTGCGTTATTTTCGAAGTTGCGTCGCTGCTTAATTTTTACTGATTTTCACTGTGCGTCCTTAGATTTTCGAAGTTGCATTGTTTTGGATTCGAGTCTTTTTTTTTTTTCCCTAAAATATGGCAACACCTTTGTTTTTGATTGCGCCATGCCATCAAAATTTTATTTTCACTTTGCGTCGTTTCAATTTGCGTCGTGTTTTTTTTTGGAACGTAACCCCGACGCAAAGCGAGGTATGGGTGTACGTCATTTACACCTTGGTAAATATTGGTACTGAGACAGTCGGAATATCGGTAAAAAAAAACTATTTTTAGAACCCACATTGCCGTGATAAAAAGAAACTATTCCTTCAGCGAATTGTCTTTTATCTATAATTTTTACCGAGGGGAGATGTTAGTATTTTAACTCTCTAGTATTATGTAGTGTAATTAGAGTACCACTATATCCTACTTCAGCCACATAAACATAATATTCTAACAAAGTATTTATTTGAAAAATAGTACAATTGTGATATTATACTGCGATAAGGTGCATAATTATTTAAATAAAGGCATCTCCTTATCGTGCAACTGAAAGTTGTTGATGGCTTGCGCCATCTATCGGAATAAATATCATATATTCTCGTTGATTTTTAATTATTCCTTGAATGACCAGTTTTTTTGGTCGTTGAGGTACAGCTTGCACCACGCTGATGAGGGCCAAACAGCCCGAAGCGCGTCCGTGGTTAGCTTTTCTTGATTAATCAAGAATGGGTATTTGGCCAATACTGGAATAATTAAAAATCAACGAGAATAGTTGATATTTATTCCGATAGATGGCGCAAGCCATCAACAACTTTCAGCTGCACGATAAGGAGATGCCTTTTTTTTATAAAAGTATTTATTATTTTTTTAGTAGAGTATTATTTTTATGTTTATATTTTGCTATACTCTGTACACTTTCCTCTTTTGCTTATCTTTTGTTTATCATTCATAGTTTTGTTCTTGCCTGAAATAAATTGTCTCATCTCGAAGTTTATCTTCCCTAATTTTCCACGTGGCAATATGTTATAATAACTTGAAAAAGGTTGGCGTTCAGCCAACTGAAATATTAGAAAAATAAATGATATTTTGATCCAATATATTCCTTTTTAATTAATAGATATAAATGTTAAGAAACACTATAGAATAAGATAGTAGATATCTCATCACACATAAACAACAAAATGTTATAAACACTATAGATTAACTATTAAAAATAAAGAAGGCATTTCCTGACCACGAGCACATGTGCTTTTTAGATGGCAGAGCGCCATCTAGTGGAGCAAAAATAAACTAAACGTTTATTTAGCTTGCTCCGTGATATTTGGCCAACCCAATTTCTTGATAAATCAAGAAAAGCCATCCGCGAACGCGTTTCGCGCTGTTGGCTCTCGTCAGCGTGGAGTAGGCTATAAGTAGATTAACTAAATTGTGAAATTATAAACTCAAAAGGAGTTTTTTTTTTTCTATTAATAGAAGAAGCTCGTTTTGAGTTTATAATCTTTCAATATAATTATGGGAATCGAGAATTGATGCCTACATATAGATTAAGATAGTAGATATCTCTTAGTGTTGTCGGGGTTGCTTTATAATGTTTAAAATATAACAATCACAGATAGACGTGTGAGAAGTTCTGACGTAACGTTTGTAATGTAGTAGTTGTTGGATAGACACTGTTATATGGCGTGCTATCATCTGATTGGCTGACAGTTTCTGGCGGGAAAGTTCATTAATGAAACCCTCTGTTCGTCTGCTGCCATAATGAGCCAAAACACAATTAATTACTAATTTATTGGGAGGAACTGTGCGCAAAACTGACAACTCGAGTTAATTGGATTGATTCCTCTTAATTGAATATGTAACCACACGTAACTATTACTGCCTAATTGAACTTAACTAATACGCTATTCTCTCCCTTTCTGTGTACGTATTTGCATATAGGCTCATTGTGTAGGGTATAATAGTATAAGGCGTATATATAATTGACAAATGTAAATATTAAGACGCGCGAATGTTTCTTTTCACAAATAAATCAAACTTCTACTGTCCTTACTGTGATGAAAAAATATTAGGAGGGCTTGGCTCATCAGTGGTGAACCCTCCCAGCGGTTTCACCAATTTTTTTTTTTTTAATCTACCAGACCGCTTCTTTAGAGATCTAATACTGAATTGGATCATTTTGCTTATATATGCAACATTAAAGTGTGGAATCTTAGAAATGGTATTTAGGTGAATTATGGACAAAAGCTTTTAGGACGGTATAATTACATATAAATATTTGCATCGAGCAATGCTCTTCCGTAAACAATAAATACAAGTTAGACATAAATTAATACATAGCTACTAGGACATCAGCTTACGGAAGTGAAATTAGAGGATCTCTGAACCGAAACGGCTACACGTGCTCAAACCCGAATTGTGAAAACCATTAATAAGCTGGTACACCTTTTTGATGAACCAGCCCCTCTCTTTATTTATTTTTTTTATCATTGCATTAAGAACATTAGAAAATTGTTTAATTTGAAAGGGGAAACATACGTGTTGAAATTGGCAATTGCAGATATTTCTACGATATTTGATATGCAAATATTTGCATAGAATTTTAGTATTGTCTATGCAAATTGACATCTCTGCCTATATAGCGCGGCCTTGTTGGATTGTTGGTAGGCTAGTGGGTAAGTGGATAGGGCAGGCCGGCGTGAGCTGCTGATGTAAATATAATTTGATCTCTTTGTCCTTCTTTTATGGTTTTATACCTTTAGGTAATAAAGGATCTTTCTCTACGAACCAATATATTTTTCAACATACGCGATATATTGCTCTTTTTTTTTTGCCTATCCCTAGTACACTTGGTACAGGCCATGATAATCATGGTGGGTAGTAAGTGCACCATATGTCTACACATGTGAAAAGCAGTTCGACTTTGCACTTACAAATGTGCCAGAGCCCCGTTTGGTTACTTGCACTCGCTGGTGGGGTTAGACTTTTGCAAGAATCGGGGGCCATTGGAACATTTTTTTAACATAAAAAAGTGCCCAATGCGGGAATCGAACCCGGGTCGTAGTGATCGAAAACTAACGGTTTAGATCATCCTTTTACCGACTCCCACACGATATATAAATAGTTTAAAATTCTAATAATAGATGACCTGCTAATCCGTCAGATTTAATATGTAAATATGTAAATAAAGAAGAAGGCCACACAGACATTTATCAATCTTCCGTTGTAGAATTTACAAGACAAAGACAGAACGATAAAAAAGGGGGAAGCAGCTGAGTATTTAATAGAGTTCATCGTTTAGGAAAACGATGTTGTCGATGGTACAAGATGGATTGTTGGGTCAAACAAAAACACAAACAAACAAACAATCTCTCCGATATTTTTGAAATATTGTCATTCGATATGGTAATATCAAGTTTGTCTTTTTTTATTTTGTGTATTGTCGTAGAAAATTCTTTTTTTCAATTATCTTTGTTTTTATATAGTTTTGTTTTCGATTCCCTTTGATTGATGCTGTCGATGTTGATAGAAAGTAGGAATTGTATTGAGAAATAGTTAGTGTTGTTGGTTTATCTTTAGATATGGCCAACTATTGATAGTTTTCATTTATAGGAAACGAGAAGAGTAGCATGTTGAATGTGCGATGGATGAATTCTAGAAACTTCTTCGTCAGTTATTCTGCTAATGCTTCTGGTCTTCAGTGATGCCATACTTCTCTATCTTGTGTTCTTTATTTCTTCATAACTTCCCATCCAGTCCATCAGTCCAATTCTTCAGTTTCTCTGTTCTTGTCTCCAGTGACTTCTCTATCTTGAGTTCTTTATTTCTTCATTGCTTCTCATCCAGTTCTTTTCCAGTTTATCTGTTCTTTAGCAGGTCCTGCTCTCTAAAAACTTTCATACTTCTCTATCTTGAGTTCTTTATTTCTTCATAACTTCCCATCCTGTCCATCAGTCCAATTCTTCTTCTTCAGTTTATCTGTTTTTGAGCAGGCCCAGGTCTCCAGTGACTTCTCAAACAATTTTTCTGTCGTTTTTTCCCTGGTGGTCTTCAACAGACCTCGGTTTCTCTCCCGATCTTCTCAAGATATAGTTATTCCTGGGTGAACTTTCTAATCCAACTTATATTTTCCATATTATCCTCTTTATACACTGCGTGACATTGAAAATGGAACACCAAGAAATAGTGGCCAGAAAGTGATGAAACTCGGCAGACAGAGAGAGACAGGGACGAACAATAAGTGATCTTTATTTCAAAATGATAGCCATAATACAGAGCGAGAACGGCTTCGGCTTAGTAGCAAGTAGGACCACCGCGGACGGCGATGCACGCAGCAACACGTCTAGGTATAGAGTCAATCAGAGTACGGATGGCGTCCTGAGGGATGGCTCTCCATTCCCTCTCAGCCATTTGCCACAGTTCGTCTTCTGAACGCGGCTGTGGCAAGGCATGCAAACGGCGTCCAATGATGTCCCAGACGTGCTCGATTGGTGAGAGATCAGGAGAGTACGGTGGCCAGGGAAGCATCTGTACATCTTGCAGAGCTTGTTGGCTAATGCGAGCAGTGTGTGGTCGGGCGTTATCCTGCTGATAAAGGGCATTGGGTACCCCATGAAGGTAGGGGAGTGTCACCGGTCGCAGCACATCATCAACGTATCGTTGGGCCGTCATAGTGCCCTGAATACGAAGTAAAGGTGACCTGGAATCATACGCGATTGCGCCCCAAACCATGATTCCACGTTGTCGCACGGTGGGGCGTTCCACAATTGCTGCCGGATTGGACCTTTCTCCACGTCGACGCCACACGCGTACACGGCGACTATCACTGGACAAGCAGAAACGCGACTCATCTGAGAACACGACCCTGTGCCATTCCGTCATCCACGTCGATCTAGCCCGGCACCATTCCAAACGTTGGCGCCTATTCGGTGGGGTCAATGGCAGTCTTCTTAGCGGACGGCATGAGTGCAAGCCATTAGCAACCAATCGACGGGAAATGATTCTGGTCGAGATGGAATGATCTAGGGTGTCTTGCACATGTTGCAGGATGGCGGTACAAGTGGCTTGTGGGGCCGCCACTGCTTGTCGAAGGATACGCCGATCCACACGTGCTGACGTCACTCTGGTTGCACCGAAATTCCTATAAATTGCCACATTTCCTTGTTCCAACCATCTTCTCCACAGTCGGTGCACCGTGGACGCACCAAGGTGTGTATCAGCTGCGATTTGACGTATGGACCAACCTGCCCTTTTCAGTCCGATCACCATGCCCCTCGTAAAAGCGTCTGTCTGCTTGAACTGCCTCCGTTTACGATGACCTGGCATTCTCTGTTATTACACGTGTCTTTTGACACAAGAGCAAAATTTCTACAATGTTTTTCCTTGAAGAAATAACGACACGAATACTGTCCTTTCTGCAAGTTCTTTCCCTTATATCTTACTCCATGTGCGCACGAGAGCTGCGCATTTTACATCATTTGCATAACTCGGTTAGGCGCGTCTACCCTGAAATTTGCATAATTTTCTGGCCAATATTTCTTGGTGTTCCATTTTCAATGTCACGCAGTGTATATCCATATTTCAAATGCTTCCAATCATCTTTTCTCTGCCATTCTCAATGTCATCGACCCAAACAACACTTCACTTCAAATCAGAATCGTGAAGTTGTTTATAAGAATACTAATATCTGATTGCGCGAATGCTATATTGTGTGACTGTAGAAGTGACTTTTATTTTTTTAGGAAAATACTATAGTTAGAGGTGAGAGAAGTCCCTATTCACTTTTTCTATGAAATAAAAATAACTATTTAAGAAATCGTTAAAAAGTTTTTGAAACAACTGCCTTCCTTGTGTGTATGTAATGACGAAAAAATGAAGTAGATTTGCGCATGCGTAGTGGCAATGCGCTAATTGGTTACCGCTGATAGAAGAATTAAGCCAATGAGAAAACTGATCGGTTCCGTATATAACAGCGATAGATATGTCTATTAATGGATTGAGCCATCTCTATATGGATTTCAAAAAAAAGAAGAGATTCGAAGCTAGAGATGGTTCATCATTGTGGCATATAAAGTCTTGAAGGGAATCTCCTAATAGAGAGAGATTGAAACTACTTTATAACATCGTTTATAAAGGGTTAAATAAGGTTAAATACATATATATATTGTTGCGCTTATTCGACCAAATTCTGGTTCGTTTCCAAGGTGACTAACGTGGCAACGGCACCCATTTTCCAATGAAGAGCCCCAAGATAGTGGATATTGCTGCTGCTGTGATGGAGATGCATGGAGACATCTAAGACTCTTCTTTGGACACGACAACAACATTGTTGCGCTGGTGACCTGATGTACTGGGAGAAAACATCCGAGAAGCCTTTTTAACGTTTATTTACAAACTAAATGTTTGGAGGAAAAGAACTTTTCTAACTAAAGATTATTGTCTTAAATAATCTAAAAACAAAAGTATGCAAATTTCAACGATATAAAAGTATGTAAAATAATTATAGAAAACAAAATTGGGTAAAAATAATTATACATGGAAGTTATTAAAAGTAAATAAGATGTAAAAAGTTAAAATGTGACATGTAAATAAAAGACTCCAGCAGCGCACCAACAATATATATATTTAACAGTTTATAATGATATATATGTGCATATAATATATATAAAATTAGGATAAATATTTCAAGGTGAAATATTGACTATTTCTAACCTTTTTGGATGAGGTATGAAAGGGTGAATTATGAAGAGTAATGATGAACGGAAAAATAAAAGTGTCCAGGGATGGGAATCGAACCCACAATGCACCGCCTACCGGGCAGATGCCATGTCCACTAGGCTACACTGGACGTATTTCTCCGTTCATAAATAATACATAAAGTAACTTATAATACAATATAAATAAATTTGAAATAAATTTTGATTTTTCATTGAAAAGAAACTCATGCGGTGTAACTTCAAGTGTTGTTTTACAATCACAAGCCGCAGTGTATTATATAGGATAAATATATAAACTATATGCAAGGTCTACATTGGTGGTGCCCACAGCAGGAAGTCTCGGAGCATAGGAGAAAAGATGGAAAGTCAACACTTTATAAATAGTGAAGAAAAATCTATATCGCGCATCCAAATAGACGCAAAAACGATGTATCATCTATTGACCGTCTTTGCAATCTATCGGAATCGTGTCGGTGACAAAGCCACAACACCAGTTTTGGTAAATTCAGAATGCTCACCTGGAGAATCATAGTATCAGGCAATGGCCTTCATTTCATCGGCGAGGTATGATTTCTCATGGGAGATTTACAAAGGATTCGTAATATCTTCAGAATTTGTCAAATTATAGCTGGTAAAGAGATCTTAAGACATCAAATGAAAAATACATTTTATTAAAGCAGTAACAACTAGGTAACCCAGACTCCTAGAGCGTATCCATAGATCGCCAATATTTTATTATATGCAAAGTTTATATATATGTAGTAATGTAGTTGTTGTATCTTGTAGGATGACTGTAGTCTGGCATGTTGGTTGCAGTCGTGGTGGCCACAATGTTTAGAGTGGGTTCAGACGTGATTGGGATCACCCAAAAGGACAAGACATGTTGGATGTCACCATAGAGAGGGCGAGAGAGTAAGTGAAGCCGACACCGGTCAGGGGAGATCTGTCTAGAGGGGTCTGTCAATCATAGTGTCTCTAAGCGGACTAATCTGTTTGAGTAAGAAAGGGGCATACCTGGGAACCGCGACATGTTTTTCGGACCTTTTTCCTATACAGGCCTCGGCTGACACTCACTCGAAATTGTATTTCTGACAACTTGGCAATTACATTATAATCATACAATACATGGGGATATAGGTATATATTGGAATATATTACAACATATATATATTGTATGTATTATGTACACTTCAGGATCTCCGTGTTGAAGGGTATGTTAGCCTGAAAATTCGAGAAATAGAAGAAATGTAAAAATAAACCAAACCCTTGATTCCTTATTGATCATATCAAAATATATATTTTATAAATTGTTAGGATAATTTACTCAATGAATTTTATTAACAATATATGTGTGTGGTCAAAAATTTTTTTTTCATAGAACAAATTTTTATTCTACCATTCTATATTTTATAAAAGTTTCAAAAAAATACCTCAATACATCTTTTACTAGATTGTCCTATTTTTCAAGACTACAGAATCGAAAATAATTTAATAGTAACAGATCCAAGTATTTTTATTTCCAATAAAGAAATGTAGATTAAATTCAATACCTTTTTTAGATATATTTTAAATTATATAGCAACATATATTTTTTAAGAAACTGATAATTTATATTATGCTGATTGTATATATTGACAGACACTTCTTTCTTTTGTACACAGTTATTTTTCTCGTTTTTCCCCTCTCTTTCTCATTGTTAACACCATATGACTATTCTATTCACGGCCTAAAATTATATAATATATATATGTATAGACAAATGTAAAGGTATACATGTATGACAGAGCAAGTGTCCCTAGGGGGACATAGCGCTTTAAATTGAAATAAAATTATAAAAAATAATAAAAATAAAAGTAATAAATACTTTGATCAAATTGAGTAATCTTTTTTTTTTTTTCGATCTGCTTCCTTTTTTAATATAAATTTCCATAATTTTCAAAAACAGCGATGTGGGGAAAGAAATAAAATATATAGAAATTTATATAGTTTTACTTTAATAGTTAACTTTTAAAAAAAGATATAGAGATAGATAAAGGATAAAAAAAAAGTGAAATAAATAAATAAAAAAGGTTTGAAACTAATTAGAAGGTAATATACTCCCCTGAGCTCTGGGATTTAAAAGGAATTGAAGGAAGATTATCCACTTAGCCATCGTTTTTTTTTTTTTTTTTAATTTATCACCAAAAATTATTTCTTAAAAAAAAGAAATTATTCTAAGAGAGATAATGAATACAAAACTGCATTCTGCCAACTTGTATAAAATGATTTGATGATGATTTTGTTTTCTTTTTAAAAGATATATATTACTTTCAATCTTTTTTTTTCAAATTCAATTTACTAATAGGAATTTTAAAATTTATTGTTTTAATCATATTATTTTTCTTTTTTTTTTAGAGAGAAAAATAGAATTTAATCATATTATTTTAATTCTCGAATTATGGTTATCCCTAATAAACTATTTTAAACTAGATTAAATTATTGATTTCTTTCTTTTTTTTTAAATGTATTTTTGATTGATTCTTTTTTTATTTTTATCCTTCGTTTTTTTTTTTGTTTTTTCGATTATTTTATCATTCAAAATTGTGGCTGTTGATATTTTTTTTATATAATCCCGCATGATTTCACAATTATATAAGGAAGTGGAAAGTCTTTGATGTCGCCGGTCGTCTATTTTTTTTTTTAAGAGACAGAGGCAATTTGTTCACATTTGGTTATCTCATATGTCTTCAATAAAGGTCACTGTAATATCTTTCAGAGTTATTGTCTGAATCCCGATATACATGTTAAAAGGTACAACTTCCTTATGTTTTGTCCATGAGTGATATAGCTACTAGAGCTTTGAGCCCGTCATACATGCGAGACATGATATTTTAACAATAGTTAAACCTAAAAAGGTCCCGATGTAATAAATTACAACTATTCTCACTTTGCCGCTAAAAATTTCCATTTCACGAAAAACAAGTATCAGCTCCATATAATACAGATAATTATTAAGCCTATAATCAAATTAAATCATAAATATATCTCTGAAATATTTTTTAAAAATAATATATGGCAAAACTATATTTAATATTCCATAATATATATATATATGGGAAATTTTTGCCGGGAGGAAATTAATCCATAGAAGCAATGGGCGCCTCTCCCGTCAAAATAAACGTCAAAAACTGACGCCATCTATTGACCGTCGCCGCAACTAGCGGCCTCGGGTCGGTGACAAAGCCACAACACCAGCTTTGGCAAACTGAGAAGCGTCCACCTAGAGACCATGGTTTCGGGCTAATGGCCCTCGTCAGTCTAGGGCGGACTTTATTCCATGAGATCCACACGGGATCTAACGGAATCTTCACAATCTACCAAAGAGGTGTTTTGCTGGCAATGTGGCTGGGCCAAATCTATGGCTAGATCTATATATATGGTAATTTAAACCAACAACCCCATATTGTATATAACTTATAACAAGATTTTAATGTTATATAGTAGAAACACATCTGTAAATGGTTATATGCATGATTGACATGTGTCATTACATCATCATATGTAATGTAATTTGTACGAACTGAGGATAATAAATAAAACTCTGTAATAGATTAAGAGTTGAGCTAACGCAAAAGGTCAAAAACGTCTAAATTCGAGATAGATGGAAGTCACAAACAACATCTAAAGATAGATTGGAAGCTGTCAGGACGGCGCCAGTAGAATGTCACCAGACGACCCACGCTCTTCACATCTGGTGAAATGCAAAACCCCCTTTCTCAGAAGAGGTATATAAAGCCCCCGTCCTAGCTAAAAATACAGTTAGTTCAGCATCTGCGCGAGCCCACGTCGGTTGTACCTCAGTCCATCTCATCCATCATGTAGACCAGTAAGAAACTTCTATCTCCCCATCTTTCGCTCCTAGCTCAACTTTTATCTGTTCACGGAACTTTCTTAGTGCAACTGTGTCTTCGTTTTTTGTGTGGGCATTCCCAAGCTTTCCACTGCCTGTACTTTGTGAGAACTGTAAAAGGTCTTCCAAGGTGCAGAGAGGTACTGGAAAACTCCCCATCCTGACTGTTCCTCTCGGTCAACACAGTATAGCGAGAGTCAACACTTCATCATCACATATATGATTTTTTTATTATATCTAATATATATATTAACAAAATATTTTTAAAACTTAATTCTGTTGACGTTATGTGGGGCTGAGTTGTTGTTGACACACTTTAAAATATTATAATACCTTGATAAAGGTTGGCGTTCAGCTAACTGAAATGTTGGTAAAATAAATGATATTTTGATCCAATATAGGCCTTTTTAATTATATATATATATATATACAGGAGCTCCATCTATGATTCCTTTCTTCCTGTGGTGAATCTGTATAAGACCGGTGGTCTTAATAAAGCTTTGTGTGTGTATACATAGATATAATAAAAAGCACACATATATTGGATTGAATAAAAAGATTTATTTGCCAATATTTCGGTTGACTTAACGCCAACCTTTGTCAAGGTACAACAACGTAATATTTTGTAGAGACAGAGATAGAGAGAGAGGATTTCCGAGAATAAAGCGCATGGGCTTATATTTGATGTGAAACTTTGTTGTTCAACGCAACATCTGACCTAAATAAACACTACACTTTGATTGGCTAAAAAACTCGACGCTGGTTGGCTGAATGAGGACACGTGTTATTAGAGAACCAATCAGCGAGCGAATTAACTAGACACCTACCACTGTATACACAATTACATATAGACAAATTAAGGCTATGTATATTATAGTGGGTTATTCACAAAACATGACAAAAATATGTGATATAAAATCATTAATTTTATATTAGTAACCTTCAAATTTTCCTTTATTTATTTTTAAATAATTCATCAATATATGTGTGTTGAACCAATGTGAAAAAATGAATCAATTTACTAATCAAAAATTAAATTAATTTTATAAAATGTAATTTAAAAATGAAAATAAATTTTACATATCTCCCATCAAAATAGAGGCTAAAATTAATTATTTATTTATTACAAAACACAAAGGAAGCACATTACATCGCTTTTGAAGATAAGTAAATTATTACTTTCTTTAATCTTTATTTTTTATTTTATTCTTTAAATATTTTAATTTACTGATTTAAAATACTCAAATTGTCTAATATAACATTATTGAGAATTTTGGAAAAAAACTGCTTATACTAATTTGCATATTTGCGTTTGTAACATAGTTCATTACCCAAGTTAAAATTACCTCTATGTTAACATGTCATGGATGCGCTAATTAATAACCGATTGGATGAAATGTTTAGATATTTTTTCAGATAAATACGAAAGCAATAAGAAAAATCTACGATGAGATAGGATACTTGAAAGGAACAATAAAGCAGATAGTGTATCTGAAATTATAAAATTAGACCAAAATGTAAACAAATTATAAGAATGCTTAGAGACTAACTTTAATTATATCAAGGGAGACTTGACGAAAATAGCTAAATCTAATATGGATAAAGATACATATGCAGAAATAGTCAAAAGCAGAATAGATAAATCTATTCAGAAGGAAGAACATGCAATCAAAGAACAAACTTTAATAATTACAGCTAATGATATGCAAAATATATCTTCCATTCACCAAAAAGTAAGTGAATATGTAAAACAACTACGCCAGGAAGGGAATAAAGCCAAAATTACCAAAATTATCAATACAAAGAAAGGCACGATCATAAAATTACCTGATGAAAAAGACATTGATCAGTTAATAGAGAGTTTTAAGAAATCGGATGAAATCAATTCTTTGTGTAAAATATACAAACCTAAGACCCAACAGTAGTTATCAAATCGGTCAATAAATTACTTAAATAGTAAATTTACCAACTATTTTATGCGAGATGAATTCAGAACTGAATGACTGTGAAAACGAAATTAAAGTATATTTTCCTATTAAATTCAATAGGCATGTTTAAAACATGATGGTGAAATATAAAAACGAATATCTAAAAATATAATTTTATTTTTAGATAACACGTGAAATGGACAACTTGTTGTTAAATACAACAACAACAACAACAACAAAAAAGCCTTTATTTAGGGTCACTGACCCTATACAGGATTCACCAGAGGTATGCATAAGAACAAAGCAGTGAGACAACGGAAATAGCGATATATACAGAGTAAAAAGAGAAAGAAAAAAAAAAAACAAGAAAAGGAAAAAAAAAAATAATAATAAGAAAGAGGGAAGCAAGAAATCAACACAAAAAGAGTAGCAGTAAGAAAGTGAGGAGTGAGTATCACTTGGCCTTCTTCTGAGATATGGACTTGTGGAAACCATAAAACGCCGTAGCAATATACTTATTCTGGGTCATATTGTCAATTATTGATGGAAGTGAAGCACAGAGTTGCCCAGTTTTGAGCATAAGGGTTCTTCTTTCTTCTTTCAGAGCAGAGCAATCAAAAATATAGTGAGTGATTTCATTTTGTAGTTTTGAATTACAGAAGGTACAAGTCGGGTCCTCACCGCAGAGCATCTTGGTGTGGTTTTCTCTAAAAAAACTTGAAAGTATTCTAACTTGTGCGAGTAGTCTTTTGTTGTTAAATACTAAAATAAACGTTTAAACTTGTATTATGGGTTTCAGTTTGGTATACCCAATATTATATGCAGAACTAAAGTGTGTTGAATATTGTCAAATATTTGAACGGTTTCTAATAGTTTTAGAATCGTTTTCTTAAATTTTGAACGCAAAAAAAAATTTTGAAAATAATTATATGATAAAAATATATATATAATTCATAATATATATATATATGAAAAAATAGTACAAATGTAACATTGTACTGGGATAAGGTGCATAAATTAAGAAAAAGGCATCTCCTTATCGTGCAACTGAAAGTTGCTGATGGCTGGCGCCATCTATCGGAATAAATATCAACTATTCTCGTTGATTTTTAATTATTCCAGAATTGGCCGAATACCCATTCTTGATTAATCAAGAAAAGCTAACCACGGACGCGTTTCGGGCTGTTGGCCCTCATCAGCGTGGTGCAAGCTGTACCTCAACGACCAAAAAAATTGGTCATTAAGGCATCCTGAAAAATCATGAAACGGGTAGTTAAGGCCAGAATTGCGTGAGGACGCTACACAATGTGAAAAAATAGTACAAATGTAACATTGTACTGGGATAAGGTGCATAAATTAAGAAAAATACATCTCCTTATCGTGCAACCGAAAGTTGCTGATGGCTGGCGCCATCATATTCGGCTAATTCTGGAATAATTAAAAATCAATGAGAATAGTTGATATTTATTCCGATAGATGGCGCCAGCCATCAGCAACTTTCAGTTGCACGATAAGGAGATGCCTTTTTCTTAATTTATGCACCTTATCCCAGTACAATATTACATTTGTACTATTTTTTCACATTGTGTAGCGTCCTCACGCAATTCTGGCCTTAACTACCCGTTTCATGATTTTTCAGGATGCCTTAATGACCAATTTTTTTGGTCGTTGAGGTACAGCTTGCACCACGCTGATGAGGGCCAACAGCCCGAAACGCGTCCGTGGTTAGCTTTTCTTGATTAATCAAGAATGGGTATTCGGCTAATTCTGGAATAATTAAAAATCAACGAGAATAGTTGATATTTATTCCGATAGATGGCGCCAGCCATCAGCAACTTTCAGTTGCACGATAAGGAGATGCCTTTTTCTTAATTTATGCACCTTATCCCAGTACATTGTTACATTTGTACTATTTTTTCACATTGTGTAGCGTCCTCACGCAATTCTGGCCATAACTACCCGTTTCATGATTTTTCAGGATGCCTTAATGACCAATTTTTTTGGTCGTTGAGGTACTTAATGGCTAAATGAATTGTTTTTGTTTTTTAGAGTAATTATTGTTGTTCTTCCCCGATTGGCTTCCGTTGGCCAAAACCGTGTGACATACATGAATCCTGCCAAGAAGAAAAAGAAGGCCTACAAGCCCATCGTGAACATCGCCGACCTGGAGAGGGAAGATGAGATGGTGATCTCACGCAACTGCAGCATCCTGAGCTCCATTGGCCATCCTGCCCTGAAATCCCTGCATGAGGACCTGATCCGCTACATCGCCTCGCGGACTGAAATGATCAAAGCCCTCGCTACCAATGTAGAGAACCTCACTGACACCCTCGAGTCCTTCGCAGAGTTGGACGAAATTGAGGAGGCCAACAAGCCCAAGACTGCTTGCCGCGGCACTCAAACCTGCCCTGCTCCTTCCTGCAAGGAAACCAGCTCCCAGACTGACCCAAACAAGCCCGCCACTCCTGCTCCTGCTGCTCTCCCTGCCAAGAAGTCTGTCTCCACCTTGCCTGCTCCTGCTCCAACCAAAAGGAAGCAGTCTGAGGCTCCCAACCCGCCTGCAAAGAGGACAAACCTGAATGGTCCTTCAAAATCTGCGCCTTCCCGCGTATCCAAGCCTGCGGCCGCCCAAGTGATCCTCCATGGAGAAATATCGGCGGCCCACACAGTGGTCATCTCTGATGACCCACAGGCTGACCCAAGGGAGATGCTAAAAGCTGTCCGCGCTGCCCACACTCTCCCCCAAGGTGTTTGGGCCTCCCTGCACACCAAGGGAAAGCTGGTCCTCCACTCCAGTAATCCTGACACCATCCCTGAGGTGACAACCTCCCTGGCCAGCAAGTTAAATGGAATGAAGGTCCGCCAGCAGAAGGAGATCCTTCCACGGATCTGCCTCTTCAAAGTGGATGAGGAGACATCCAACTCCACAATTGAGGAGACCTTCCTGGAAACCGCTGCTGTTAGAAAACTTCCTGGGGACAAGGTGGTGCGCGTGGCGCACCGTTCTGCACCCAGAAGCGGGACCTGCACCGCCTTCATCGAGGTGGACCTCAAGACCTTTAGAGCCCTGGGCGTTCGCGGGAGAATCGTGGTTGATGGAGTAATCCTCAACTTCGAGGAGTCCATCCGCGCCCGCGTCTGCTTCCGCTGTTGTGGCTTCGGCCACAACTCTGCCCAATGCTCCAGAGCTCCTAAGTGCTTCCACTGCGGTCAAGACGGCCATGAAGGCCGCACCTGCCCATCCATTGCTGACCAGCGCACCTCTAAATGTGCCAACTGCTGCTCCAAGGGCCTTCCTGACAAGCACGAGGCGAGAGCCTCAAGCTGCCCCATCCTGAAGTCTAGGGCCCTTAAGTTCTAGGCTTCAAGGACCTTCTGCCTCCAATTCCATCTGCCACTTCTACTGGATTCCTGGCCAATTCAATGCTCCTGCCTCACTGCACCTTGGTGCTGTTCCCCTGCTTGCCCAACGTTTCCACTACCCCTGCCACACATCTCCTGCAGCCAGATCCTAGGGTCCCTTGCCACCTGACATCGCGCTTGGGCTCAAAAATCATAACTTTTGGTTAGTAGCCCGTAAAACCATATTTTCTTTCTCTCGTTGAGGTACAGCTTGCACCACGCTGATGAGGGCCAACAGCCCGAAACGCGTCCGTGGTTAGCTTTTCTTGATTAATCAAGAATGGGTATTCGGCCAATTCTGGAATAATTAAAAATCAACGAGAATAGTTGATATTTATTCCGATAGATGGCGCCAGCCATCAGCAACTTTCAGTTGTACGATAAGGAGATGCCTTTTTCTTAATATATATATATATTAAAAATAAAAAAGGCATCTCCTATCTTTTATTTTTTTTCTATTGTTTTTTCATATATATATATTATATTAATAAATTACGTCATTAAGCACAAAATCAATCATAAAACGTAAATTTATATGCATTATATATTGTCACAAGGAAAAATAAGGATGATATGCAAATAAATTTTATCATAACAATAGAAACGTATTTACATAAAAGAAAAGAGAAGTAATGACGTAATTTTTATATGTATCCAAATAATGAGAGAAATAAATAACCTGTTTATAAAATATAAATTCTGTAAGAATATTTATATGTAGTAATGTAAAATATTTGTCATATATAAAATACGCTTTCCAAAAATTATTGATATCCATTTCTATAATTAAAAAGGCATATATTGGATCAAAATATTGGTAAAATAAATGATTATTTGATCCAATATATGCCTTTTTAATTAAAGATTTATTTATGGATTGCTCTATTTTCAAATCCATTTCTATATTTATGTAAAATTATATTCGCATATCTCCACAAATATTTTATCCTTTCATTTTTAACTATAAATACTGTAAATATTTATATTCACAGAATATTTGACATATTTCGTTTCGAAATTAGTGATTCTTTGTATATATACAAATTCTGAGTGTGGAGTGAAGAAAATAAACTCCACACATTAAATATATATGTGAAAAATTCTGTAAAATATATAAAAAGTCAGATGTTTATATTAAAATAAAATGAGCATATCCTGACCGCTCACAGAATCCTTTTAAATGACAGAGCGCCATCTAGTTGAACAAAAATTAACTAAACGTTGATTCTCAGCTATAATTAAATATATTTTTAAAATAAAGCAATCTATAAATAAATCCTTAATTAAAAAGGCATATATTGGATCAAAATATCATTTATTTTACCAATATTTCAGTTGGCTGAACGCCAACCTTTATCAAGGTATTATAACATTTTAATGAGTTTGTTGTTGACACACATTAAAAATGTTATAATACCTTGATAAAGGTTGGCGTTCAGCCAATTGAAATATTGGTAAAATAAATGATATTTTTAACCAATATATGCCTTTTTAATTAAAATATTAAATATATATATTATAACTTGTACAATTTTAATAAAATTATTTATATATTAAAGAATTATATTATATACGACATATATATATATATATATATATATATATATGATGTGTGTGTATATAGAAAATATATTCTAAAATATTCAAACTTTTAAATTCTCAACATTTTTTATTCTTATTTTAAACTTTCTTTAGAGACAAACATTAATATTGATAAAGATAAAAAATATTGAAATCAGACGAATTTTGCAAATTTTACAGATATAATCAATTGCTGACTTTGTAATTATTATGCATCAATAAAGCATATATTAAAATAAAATGTATTTATTGGGAATTCCTCATGTTAGGCTTCTACATCTGACCATGCAATCTTTCCTCTCCAATAAACACATTTTCACGCAAATTTCCAAACTGTGTGTGGGGGGTACTTTTCCCTTGAATACTTTCACTTTTTAAAATAAATAAACCTTAGTTACCCTTTTCTTCCTTCTATTTATTTTGAAAGTTTAGGAATGGTAAAATTTTTTCCAATGATTTTTATTATAGCTTCTCTTTTCTCTTTTTCTGTTCTCTTTTAGTCGTAAACTTTATTAATGTTTGGTTTATTTTGAATATTTTACATTTTTCTAACATTTTTTTTATTTACCTAAAAAAACTATTGTTTTTATTATTTAAAATAACGCTGAATTTTGGTAACTTTTTCCCCATTTATTGACTTATAGATATAGATAGAAAATTTGCCGGGAGGAAATTAATCCATAGAAGCGCCCATTGCTTCTATGGATTATAGACATAGAGTTACAAACTTTCTATCTTTTCACTCTGTATTTAAATGATTAATTCAACAATTGTGAACAATTACAAATAATATTTGATGATATTTAAAAATAAACGCATTGCCAGTAAATTTATTTGTGTAAAATTTTATCGATAGATGGCAATAAAATTTAATTTACTAATATATATTGGTTATGAAAACATATTTTGCGGAAGAAGCTTTGCTCGATGCAATACCTTGAAATTATATGTATGTACCTCTACAGACCTATAAGCTTATGTCCATAGTTCACTAAACACCCCTAAGCTGCCTTCCATTGAAAATGCAGGGTGTTTTGTTTCCCACTTGGCAAATACGCAAGGAGGAAAAGCAGAATGATTGTTTACAAAACAATTTGTTCTCGTTAGGCTTAATTGAATAGAATGTTTTATACTAGCTTAAAGAAACAAATGTACTTATCTTTGGTCAGGCAATTATCCCAAGCTTTACAAATGAATTTATTTTAACTCTCTTTACAATGAATATTTTAAAGAATTTACAAAAGAATTAAAGCCGCAGCTGAAAGGCAATTGTTCTCTAGTGGCGAGCGTCCTTAGAATCTTCTAGAAGGTGGCGAGCTCCCTCTGGCGGCGCAGCCAGACGGCCTCCCATTGGTCAGCGATGACGTAGCTCTACCTACACCGCCGCGCGCTGCCTTCTGCCACCTATGTTCAGAATAAACTAAACACAGGGTATATAACAAAACCAGTCCAATACAATAGTAGAGCGGTCTAGAGATTAATTTGGCGAAACCGCTGAGAGGGTTCACTACTGATGAGCCAAGCCCTCTCATTCAATAACTCATATCATTGTAGTAAGGTCTGTAGAGATAATATTTGATGATATTTAAAAAGAAACGCATTGCCAGTAAATTTATTTGTGTAAAATTTTAACGATAGATGGCAATAAAATTTAATTTATGTATATTATAGTTTGAGTCAAAAGGCGATCCATCAATTGAGATTATATAAAAGGACATACCTGAATCTGTAAAAAGAAAAAAAAATCTCTCGTCAACACAACAAGTCATGGTGACGTCAACAGTTGCGGTGAAGTTGTTAAAGGTAATTAAAAAATTTAATCACTTAAAAAAAGCAATCTCTGGAAATATTTTGAGAATTTTTTTTTTTCTCTACAGATCCAGGTACGCCCTTTTATATAATTCAAATTATAGTTTGAATAACATATAGTATTAGTTAGAGGAGACTAGTATATTGTAGTATTTATATAATTAAGTAACCCCAATCACACACAATAATAATAGTAACAACTAGGTACCATACCCAGGTAACTCTTGGAGTGTATCCATAGATCGCCAACTACCCGGGCTGTCCTGTGGTCTTAGTAGCTTTAGTGAGCCACCAGGTGTTTCCAGACTGGTTTGTATCTTGGTAGATTCAATAGGGCAGTGTTATTGAATGAGGGTAGTATATACAACAATATTATAAATAGTTATAAGACGAAGAGAAATTTTTTTTTTATTAAAATGCATGGGCTACAAGCTTTCGGGCTTCACGCCCTTCGACGGGTACAACATATTGAGAGAGAGAGAAAATAACGCTATATATAGTATCGATATGTGAAGAATCTGCATACATAACCATATATGAGTTAACAATATCAGATTAAGTTATGGAAATAAGGCTTTTTATAGAAAGATTTGACGAAAGTAGGATTTGATGCTAATTAAAAATTAAAAAATTAAAAACTAAAAATTTTTATGACAGATTTAACATAACTAAGACTATTGCAATTTATAGGAGAACATATGATCATCTATGGATGTCAATCAACTTAAACCAATGTGATGTTATATTAAAAAACCAACAACAGTGAGGAACTATGGCATGGCCCGCCATCAGCGCGATCATTTCTAAGACCCATAAGCCTGGCATCCCCCTACGCCCCATCATAGCCTACCATCTTTCACCTGCCTATAAGCTGTCCAAATATCTGACTAGCTATCTCACACCTTGGGTGAAAGCCAGTCCACAATCCTCTGCTATTAGGGATATCCCTTCATTTGTGCAATCCGTTAACTCTCTCTGCCCTGTCCCCAACACCGTTATGGTGTCTTATGATGTAGTTGCCATGTATCTTTCCCTCCCCCATCAGCTTATTATTAGGCACTTGACTAATTTCTTACAGGATAACCAGGTAGATCCCCGTACCGCAGAATCCATAGTCGCACTATCCTCCCTGTGTTTGGACTTCACTACTTTCACATTTAACAACCAGTTGTTCAAACAAATCAGAGGCTCGCCCATGGGCAGCCCACTATCCTCCCCACTTGCAGAAATAGTCATGGCCAACATAGACCACTGGGTCCAACAGCAAATTGCACCGGGCATTCACATGTGGCGGAGATATATTGATGATATCTTCTGCATATGTGATACCGGACAAGAAATCAATATTTTAGATTCTCTAAACTCCTATCATCCCGAGATCTCATTCACCTTAGAATTGGAAAACAGATCCGTATTGCCGTATCTTGATATACTGGTCATACATACTACCTCTCATTACCACACCACCGTATACCACAAGGTTAACAATCCCACATTCTATACAGACTTCAAATCTTCATGTCCCCTATCGCATAAAATAAATACTGTCCGTACTCTTACCAAGAGATTGTTCACCCACTGCTCCCTTCCACTGTTTAGAACCATTGAATTTTCCCTAATCATTAAACATTTGGCCCGGTCCCAATACCCCCCCCCCCCCCCCCATTTCATACATAAGTATAAATTTGACCCTTCTTCCGTTAGACCTCCTGCAATTACCAGAAACAGTTGTTTACTTCCCTTCTCCACCCAATCAGTCGCCATCTCCCGCATCCTCAGAACGCACGGAATTAACACCCATTTTACTAATAGCAATAGTATCGGCGCCATCCTCAGACACCCTATCACCAGATTACCTAGATCTACCGTTGCTCGGTCCTCTGGTGGCTCGGTCTACTCAGTCTCTTGTAACGATTGCAGTGCATCTTACATAGGCGAGACTGGTAGGTCCGTGGCCATCAGGATGACCGAACACGGTAGATGCATTGCCAACAGAGACAACAGGTCGCTTATTTTCAACCACATTAACACCACCGGCCATTCATTCAACCTTTCCTCCCCTACCACCCTGTACTCTAATGTCAATACCAAATACCAAAGGTTGATCATTGAAGCTATTTTATCCATCAATAACCATAGCATTAACAGACACATCGACATACCATCGCAGTATTTAGATATTTGTAATAACCTTTAGGCCGTTCACTTCTTTTCCCTGATCTTACTGTTAATCCCACCGCAAACAAACCACCCCCCCACCCAGACACCTACCCCTATATAATTTTTTCCTTTGTCCGATGATCGCGCTGATGGCGGGCCATGCCATAGTTCCTCACTGTTGTTGGTTTTTTAATATAACATCACATTGGTTTAAGTTGATTGACATCCATAGATGATCATATGTTCTCCTATAAATTGCAATAGTCTTAGTTATGTTAAATCTGTCATAAAAATTTTTAGTTTTTAATTTTTTAATTTTTAATTAGCATCACATCCTACTTTCGTCAAATCTTTCTATAAAAAGCCTTATTTCCATAACTTAATCTGATATTGTTAACTCATATATGGTTATGTATGCAGATTCTTCACATATCGATACTATATATAGCGTTATTTTCTCTCTCTCTCAATATGTTGTACCCGTCGAAGGGCGTGAAGCCCGAAAGCTTGTAGCCCATGCATTTTAATAAAAAAAAAATTTCTCTTCGTTTTATAACTATTTACAATTCTATAAGAGAAATTTTCATGATTCATGTTAACAACAATATTATGTAATAGGTATGTATTTACATATTTTAAATTACAAGAACGTTTTAACATAAAAAGCATAATGATAGATAATTTTCCCTATAATTTTTCCATATTGCAGTAAGGGCAGTAGAAATTGTTTAATTTTAAAAAGAATCATACGCGTCTATAATAGTTTCAAATTTTCATAACAGATGGTGCGCTAATGCATCATAAAATAGATAACAGAATACAGAGTACATTTTGACAAAGTATTTATTGATATATATCACATATATGAAGTTGTGACTATGCAACACAAAGTATAATATTTACATAAATGACCTCAGTAATTGGACTTCGACTGGTACATTGTAAATAAAACAAAGAAGACTTATCATAAAGATAGAGGCTGCCTGGCCGGCATTCATAGTTCTTCAAATAAAAGACACTTCGGCCAGTGAATATTTTTATAATTTTCTTTTGTATTATATTATTGAATTTCTAACGCTTTGCCAAATGTTTTAATTTTTGTTCGCTCCTGACGAGGACAAAAGATTTTTGTCGAAAGGTCGAGACAATAAAAATATTTACTGTGTCTTTAATTTGAAGAAAGAAGACTTAGGTTCGGTTAGTTGGTGACTTCTGTATGGGGCTCCAGAAACCTGGGTTGTCTAAATGAATAATAATATACATCAATGAGCTTACGGTAAAGTTATTAAAGGTAATTAAAAAATTAAATCACTTAAAAAACAGTCATAGCTAGTACGTTTTTAATTTCAGCCTGTCAAAGCGCATTTTTCTCCTAAAATTGATTAAAAATAAAATCACTGCGGAAAAGATTTATCATTTCAAATACAACAATGGAAACAACATATATATAAACGTATGGTGATGGAAATTTTGTCGGAAGGAAATTAATCTATTAAAACAAAGGTCACCTCTCCCCTCAAAATAAACGTCAAAACCTTTCCACTCTGCCAGCTAAACACATCTTTGGTAGATTGTGAAGATTCCATTAGATCCCGTGTGAATCTCATGGAATAAAGTTCGCCCTAGACTGACGAGGGCCATTAGCCAGAAACCATGGTCTCTAGGTGGACGCTTTTCAGTTTACCAAAGCTGGTGTTGTGGCTTTGTCACCGGCCCGAGGCCGCTAGTTTGCGTCTAGTTTTAGCGGGAGAGGCGATTTTTGCTTTTATAGATGGATGAAGATAATGATAAAAAGAGAAAAATATCAATCTGTGAATATGCAACAGTATATTTTATTTGGGCATTATTATATGTAGCATTCATTTATACACAGAGTATGATTTTTATATAAATAAATATTTTAAAATTATTTCACTAGAGAGTGTTGTATGTGTTTTCAAAAAATGACAAATTTATATATATAAATATAAACAATAATTTATAACTTCAAAAGTTTATTTTTTATTTTAGAAATATGCAAATTATAATATTAATAAAATCACCTTCTATTTGCCTTATATATTGCACTTTAAGGACAACCTTTTATACTTCATTGACAATATGTTGCATATTAATTTATATTGATATAAACCGTCGTTTTCGACAGCCGCGACCCGGGGATCGAATCCCGCATTGGGTACTTTTTTTCTGAATAAAAAGGTTTCTCCAATGTCCCCAATTTGTGCAAAAGTCCAACCCCACAAATGAGTGCAAGTAACTAAACGAGACAATGACATATTTGTAAGTGTAAAGTCGATCTACTTTCTTTTTTCTTAGTTACATATTTACATATCACTTGTCTCTCTTTGTACTTCTATATATTATCATTGTTAGAGTTTTTTATTATTATTTTTAATAACTCTGTGTATATATGTTTATGGTGTTGTGTAACCACGGCGCGACCCTGAACGCCGGACACGTGGGCGCGACTAACACACGCCCACTATCTTAACTAGCAAGGCTCACGATTTTGAATTTTTTTTTTAATTTTAATTAATTTTTTTTATTATTTTAATTAATTTTAAACTCTCTCTGTGAGTCATAGAACAACAGAGTTCGGCGAGAAATTGCACTTTGACCACGGACCAACTTTCTTGCTTGCTCTCTTTATTTTTTATTATTATTATTTTTTTAACTTCCATTTTTTGGATCAACGGAAAATGAAGACGGCCCGACCCTCACCGACCGACCCTACAGAGGACCGACCCGAGTGCCAAGAAGCTACAGACAAGATGCATCCCCGGACCAGCCCCAACCCTGGCACCAATAAAAATTTACATCCCTTAGTACGGCCCTGTGACCTCCAGGCTCCCACACAACAATATTATATTTGACCAGGAGTGTCTGGTCACGTGTGTGAATTTATTGTATATACATGGTGGTTGGAAATAAAATAGGAGTTGAGTTTTTGTGAGACCAGTGCTTTGAAACTAGTTAGGAATTGGTAAGCCCGCTACATTTTAGGAGAAGACTTTTGCGCTAACTACACCTTTAGGTTAAAGAGTGAATTGAAGATAACCAGCGAAAAGAATTTATCGAACAGTCATACATTATGTTTTATCTTCACGTCCGTTAAAGAACGATGTCGTTCGAAAGCTAGCGGAGTGTTCTAACAAGAATCTCCTTTTTGTTCTTTTCTATTGTTGCACCAAGTTGCAGCTTTGCAGGGTCGTCGACCTTGGTTTCTTCCTTCTTGGTGTTATACACCGAGCGGGTTTCCATACTTAAAGCAAATAAATAAAAGTAAAAGTAAATAAAAATAAATTACCTTTCAAAGTTATTGTGTTTATTTATTCGTTGTCTTCCTCGTAGGTCATGATCCGCAGTCTTCCTCTAGGTCCTCTTTCGCTCCAATAACCAATCAAGATATATGTACAATAAATATTACAAACGGAATGAAACTATAAAAAGGAATGATGATAATCTAATTATTCTGTTTTTAAATAAATATTAAATATCATAGAATATCTATATATATATAAAAATCAATGTTTGTATGTTTGTTTGTATGTCCGGTATACAAATTCGCAGTAGTTCACTAATTCAAACCAAAATTTCCATACATAGGTAAAAGAAATACGGGGAAGACGATAGGCTATTTTAAAAAAATATATAAATCAATTATTAAAACTATATATTCAAATTATTCTACTTAGCTCACGAACAGCGCCCTCTATCAAAGATTAGATTAAATTATGCTGATGCAAACAAATAGATAATGCTAATAACAAACAATTATAAAAAAAAATCTTATCTAAATATATATCACTCGGGTAGATATGCACACGGGTCAATCCCGGGGCGAAGCCCGGGTCACCCGTCTAGTTTTGAATAAATGTAAGGCACATTAAAATCGATGTAACAATATTATCGCAATATATTTTCTACTTGTGTAGACATGTGTACTTACAGTAAAAGCAGTCACTAACTACCCACCATGATTATCATGGTCACGTGTGTAAGAAATAATACATTTTTAAAAGTCTGGTAAAAAAAAACAACTGAGGTATACAATCTGGCAAGAATATGGGAAAAAACTCAACGCCCCAAATAAAACAGTGATTAATTTTATTTGAGAGAAATCTTATATTATTTATAGTGATTGATTGAAATTGATAGACAAAAAAAGAAATAAAACAAATAAACTAATGTTCAATTAAAATACAGTATATGCACCTTTATATATAAAACTGGAAAATATCTAGTATATAATTATTCAAATTAAAGACACTTCGGCCAGTAAATCTTTTTTATTGACTCGACGTTTCGACAAAAATATTTTGTCTTCGTCAGGAGCGAACAAAAATAAAACATTTGGCAAAGCGTTAAAAATCATTGTATGTGCATAAATTTCAAATTAAATATAGAATTTGAAAATTAAAAAAAAACAGAAAATAGTGTGTGTTATGTGGTATTAAGGAGTGTAAAAATGTGTAAATAAAAGCAAGTTAGCTTTTCTTGATTAATCAAGAATGGGTATTTGGCCAATTCTGGAATAATTAAAAATCAACAAATAGTTGATATTAATTCCGATAGATGGCGCAAGCCATCAGCAACTTTCAGTTTCCCGATAAGGAGATGCCTTTTTTTTCTTTTTAAAAAAATATCAAAGTTGTTAGTAAATTGTAAAATGTAGTTATTAAAGTGAAAAATGTAGTTTTTTAAAATGTGAAACGTAGTTATTAGAATGTTGACTTAAAACGAGAAAAAAGAAAACACTGACAGATTTATCTTTATGGATGGTATTTTACGTAAAGATGTTTTCTATGCATTTACTTTTACATTTTTAATCAAATTATATACCTATTTTTTATTTAGTATAAAATTAAATTTTATATATTGAATCTTTTTGAAAACAGAGCAATCCATAAATAAATCTTTAATTAAAAAGGCATATAATGGATATAAATATCATTTATTTTACCAATATTTCAGTTGGCTGAACGCCAACCTTTATCAAGGTATTATAACATATTGATGTGTGGAAACACATGTGTGAAAACATTGAATCTTTATATATATATTTTTTTCTTATTTAATATTGTAAGGTTTCCTATATAAAAATAAGGGATAGTCGCAATACTTTGTGTTTTTATATTTAATTTAATTACAACAAGGTTAACTATAACATATAAACAAAACAAAAAAACTTATGCAAAATTACAAAAAGAAAAAAAAGTACAGTTTTGCCGATTAACTAACTATAAAGAAAAATCATAGAATAATTAAATATATATTACATAAACAAATACAAAGCATGTTACAGATATTATAAGTAAAATTATATTTCCTCCAGTTCCAAAATCACTTTATTAGGTACCGCTCAACAAGAGCAACCTAGTTTATGATAATTGAAACAGTGAATAATATGTGAGGGTTATTTACATATTGAACAAAATGTTAACGTGGGATTCGATCCCAGTTCATGACTGTCGGGAATCGAGGGTGTTACCTACTTGTCCATCGATTTTCTTTTTTAAATAAATTTCAAACATATGAAAAAATAGTACAAATGTGATATTTTGCCTTTTTCTCAATTCAAAATATGCCTATAAAATATTACAAAAGGTAAAAATTTTTGTTTTTAAAAATTCATACACAACTTCATGGGTGTTGTACCAAGACGAAAGAAAATGTCAACATGAAAGCTGATGGAATGCATGGTCTATCGCCTCTGCCATTTATCCATTGATGCTCACTAGAATTCAACAATCAAATAATCTGAAATCCAATAAAATATTTTACCCATACACGAAAATAAAAAAAATAATAATTTACATCTTATAGATAAAATAATCAAAAATTATATATATTCTACACACACGTTTTCAAATATTTTTCCCGCCATAAAATTTCTAATCAGACGTATATTCCTGAAAAACATTTCATATCAGACGACAAAAATTACGATATCCTCTTTAACAATTTATTTTTCATCTTTCATTGTAACAATGTTGCATAAAGTGTAGATTGCGGTTGAATAATAAACATCATCAAAATTCTTTCAATATCTCGCAGTCTTATCAGACGAACAAGAAAAAAAAAAGTCAATACCATAAATATTGTCTTCTTCTTCAACTAGCTTACAAATGGTAAGATAATTAGGCATATTTTATCCTATGTAAATTACGGGCAGATAAACGTGATGGAAGACAATTCTGTAAATTCCCAAAATGGCGGTTTGTGTAATAAACAAAGATAGAAAAAGAAACTTTATGCCTCACGGTCTCCAATTCATAAATATTCTGGAAACCAGATTAACAAGGATTTTTGGTAAATATTCCACAAATATGTTGAGATTTTTGTGATATAAAAGATTGAGTCGTATATTTTGGTTTGTTGTTAGGTATGCCAATGGTTGGTTAAAATTATTAGCCATCGTTATCTATTTCTTGTTTATTTCCTAGAAGTATATTTTACCCATTGGTATGTTAGATTAATAAATGTCAATTATTATTTTTAATTTTTTTTTATAATATGCTATTTTTTGGCTATTAATTTTTTTGTTTATATTTACATATTTACGATCAGAAAATATGCATATATATCCTTTATATTATTATATTGAAATTTCGAAACTATTTGGATTTAAATAATTAGAAAAATGTTTAATACGGCAGATTTTCTTCCTTTAGAATGGTCAGTTTCTCTGTTCTTGTCTCCAGTGATATCTTGAGTTCTTTATTTCTTCATAACTTCCCATCCAGTCCATCAGTCCAATTCTTCAGTTTCTCTGTTCTTGTCTCCAGTGACTTCTCTATCTTGAGTTCTTTATTTCTTCATAACTTCCCATCCAGTCCATCAGTCCAATTCTTCAGTTTCTCTGTTCTTGTCTCCAGTGACTTCTCTATCTTGAGTTATTTATTTCTTCCTAACTTCCCATCCAGTCCATCAGTCCAATTCTTCTTTTTTCCAGAGCGCCATCTAATGGAACAAAAATCAACTAAACGTCATTTAACTTGTTCCATGATATTGGCCCAACCCATTTTCTTAATAAATCAAGAATCATTTTTGACACACACGAATATATAAATATTAGATAATTTGAGGTGCAATGATAATTTTTTGAAGTGTTATTATGGAAAAGGAGAAAAAGAGATTAGAAAAAGAAAATTAAAGAGAATATATATATTTGAAATTTCAAATTTTTTAATTTTTTAAACAGTTAAAAACCATAACAAGACTCAGACAAAACTTCGGTAGTTACGCGTCATACAATTGTCATACATTTATATGCGATATGCATTTATGTATTTGCATATAAATATGCATTTTTGCGTGAAACTTGTCATAGTCGTTTTTTGTTAAATATTCTGACAATTCTAATATGTAAATGCTTTCATTTCCCCTTTTTTTCTACTCCTTAATTGTGTTAGGTTATTTGCTTAATTTATCCGTAAAAAACTTAATAATTAATAAATTTATATATTCAATTGGTCTATTTTATATAGCTAGCGCTAAACTAATATTAATTTAACACAAGTACATTCAATTTGCATAATTTATATATATAATTGAAATTTAACAATTTCAACATTCTATTTATATATTTGGAGAAAATTGTGATAAGAATATAATGAAGCTATCAAAACTTTTAATTTGTTAACAATAATTTGTCCTTTCAAAAAAAAAACGCGAGTTTTCGAACTCTTTCTCTTCAACAGGCCAAATTAAATCTAAGAGTGAAAACGGGGAATATGTACGTTTTAGGTCTGATTCTACTTGATGTAGGATATGAAGGATTTTTTCTGGAATTCTCCTGCTGATAGATACTGTTCTAATGCTTTGAATGAGAAATCTCTCGTTTTTTTTTTTTTTTTGTAATAGATAAACTTTTTGTGACAGGTTTTAATATACAGTTAAACCTGTCTATAGCGCTCCCTCTAAATAGCGCCTTCCTCTCTTTAGTGCCCGATTATAAACATTATAATGTAAACATTTTACATTAAAAGTGACCCGTCTATAGCACCCTATTTTGGTGAGTCCCAAGAGGGGGCACTATAGACAGGTTTAACTGTATTTATATATAATGATAATAATAACATATAATGATAATTATAAAAAATATATGGGAATAATTAATTTATTATAAGGGGTATTTATAGGGAGAGAGAGAGTGTACAACTTACCCCAAGTTAAAGATAATCCTAATGAGCGGCGTCAGCCACCGTCCCGTTTTCCTTATTTACAGATCAGCTTCCGAGAACCCCTCACACCTGTGGTCCCCCCCGGGGTCCGGGGATGATTGACAGGTGTCCCATCTGGATGGAGCTTCTTGACAATATATATAAGTACAGGGAATTTTTAATTGGTGTGTGTGTGTGTGTGTCAGCTAGCCTAATTATTTCGGTTATTTGCTCAATGAATGCTTAACCGAAAATAAAATTTTAAATAATTATCTCTCTCAATACTATATATTACCATTATATTACTATGTTACAAAAATATAATTCTTTAAAACCATCTTTGGTTGTCAAGCATTTATTCGGGAAAATCCAATGCGAAGCCAGGGGTTCATTCAACCAGTTGATTTATATATAGTGTGCTTATATGTAAACATATATATCTCCTCTATCATATTTCAACTTCCTAAATATCATAAATATCATTATATTACTATATGACACACACACATAAATATTTATATATCGTTCTATATCCACATATAAAAACAAACAAGAAAAACAGGATACAGAAGTGAATTACAAAAGATATCTCTAGAGAAAATAGAGACCAAACGTCTCCATTTGTTATTACGTAGCAGACGAATCTTAAAAACCAATATGGCGCCGGCATTCCCAGAGGATTAATGTAATCTTTGAAATGTTTGGATTGTTTCCTGGTTGGTTGAACCACTTTCTTTCCTGCACCAGGAAAATTGTGGTGTGGGTGGGGAACTCTCTGAGTTGCATAACATGAGGAAATATGTAAATATGAAAAATTTATCGTTTTTATTTATTACCGCCTAAATGATAAATTCTCAGACTTATCGGTCCACCACGCACTCAGTAAGACATTGTAACAACCCCCTCTACCTTACATCTCAATACGTATATGTAAATAAATAAAAGTCCATTTATACTTCATGTTCAGGGTAGCCTAGTGGACATGGCATCTGCCCGGTAAGCGGAACACTGTTGGGTTCGATTCCCATCCCTGGACACTTTATTTTTCCGTTTATCATTATTCTTCACAATTCATCCTATCATACTTCATCCCTAAGGTTAGAAATAATCGTTATTTCTCCTTAAAATAAATTTTGATATTTCGTTCAAAAGAAACATATGCGGGATAATTTTAAAATGTCGTTCAACAATCATAAGCCGCATTATAAATTACTTTATGTCATATTTACCAACGGAACAATATGTCCAGGGTAGCCTAGTGGACATGGCATCTGCCCGGTAAGCGGAACACTGTGAGTTCGATTCCCATCCCTGGACACTTTTATTTTTCCGTTTATCATTACTCTTCACAATTCATTTATACTTCAATTCATGCTATTAAATATAATTGGCAACGATTTATTATTAAAAAGAAAGTTACGTATAGCAAAAATATCTTTATAATCGGAGACCACTAAAAAAGACAAAGTTCTTCACAATACACATATATGTCAATAAAAAAAAAGTAAACAATATGTATTTCTTGATTTCTCACGAAGGCTCTGGGATCAAAATATATTTGATCGTAGAGGTGCAGCCTGCACCACGCTGACGAGGACCCACAGCCCGGAACGCGTTTGTGGTTGGATTTTCAAGATTTATCAAGAAAATAGGTTGGTCATATATCAGGGAACAGGTTAAATCATTGTTTAGTTTATTTCTGTGCCACTATATAGCTATCTGCCATCTAAAAAGTTCATGTGAGTGATATGCCTATTTTTATTATATATAAATATATATATATATTATAAATAAAAGATTTCTGCTGATTTTGATTATCTTGGGGATTATGCTATGGTAATGCAGTCGTGGTTAAAATCTTGAAAGTATAATAATAAAAATAGTTTTGATCAGAAATTGCTTTAATTGCTTATTTAAAACATAACTCGAGAAAAGTACTGCTTAAGGCGTAATAATAAAAAAAATGAAAAACCTATTTACATAATTTACAAAAGGTTTGAGCCGGCCATCAGGAAACAACAGCAATAGGTTATATAAAGGGAAAGCGCGACCTCCGGCGGTCGATTTAACAGAATAGTTTAATCTATGAAATATATATAATTTAAAAACTGATAACAGAAATTCTTATTTTATTAACAACACTTCTTTAAATATTTGTTTTAATTTAATCCATAGCGAGTTTGCGCGCAATACTTGGCCAGAGAGCCTGCGCATGCGTCCCACCGACCAATCATCAGTAAAAGCTATACCGTCCCGTACACATGAGATGGTCCTCCTCCAAACAGGAAGGGGGTCTTATTCTTGAACCCTCCTCAGTTCTACGCTGAGGAAATACTTGTAAATGTATGCCTTGGTAACGCCATAACCAATGATAGAGAGACCATTGGAATTTCTAAATTAATCTTATACATTTGTTACATAGTTTCACCCTTTCATCCACCTATACAGCCTTTTCATTTATAAAATATATATTTGCATATTGTAATATTATATATATTATATATATATATATGTAACGTTGGGAAGATTCCACTGTAGAATCCTGTCGACTCACTGTAACGTTGGGAAGATTCCACTGTAGAATCCTGTCGACTCACTGTAACGTTGGGAAGATTCCACTGTAGAATCCTGTCGACTCACTGTAACGTTGGGAAGATTCCACTGTAGAATCCTGTCGACTCACTGTAACGTTGGGAAGATTCCACTGTAGAATCCTGTCGACTCACTGTAACGTTGGGAAGATTCCACTGTAGAATCCTGTCGACTCACTGTAACGTTGGGACGATTACCTTTTTGGAGATGGGTTGAGTTGATTGATTGATTGATTGTGGTGGGCGCAGTCGTATTTGCTGAAGTGATAAGGTATTCACAAGGGAAAATAACGAGGACACAGAGTTGAATTGAAATAGGCCAGCGATCAAGGGAGAAAGGGGTTGAAGCTAGTTTGCGCATTTGACTAATCTATGGCTGTTCACATTATTGAGGATTGGACTTATCTGATGGTTGAGAAGATGGCGGTTGGCTCCAAACTGGTCTCAACGGCGGCGAGCTCCTGACTGGTCTCAATGGTGCCACGTTCCTGACTAACTAAACTGAGTTCGCGATTTAACACGAAAACTTCTCAGGGTTTTGATTGGCTGGTGGTTGTCTCGTGTAAGCGTTCCATTGGTTCCTAGCTAATTCTTCTGGACTCTGATTGGATCTTTGCTAATCCTTTGTTCTTATCTTGTTCTGACATGATCCCGGAAGGACTAGGTTCTTGAACCCAGTTTTATGAGTTCCTGGATAATAAAACCTGCTAATAATCGTTCCTCTTTGATGGCCTTTCTCTCTAAACCTTTCTCCCAGATTTCTAAGCCTTGTTTTTATTAAAATCTTTAGATTATACATTGCATACATATTGGAGCGGGATTACATCCAGCTATGTACAAATTATGACATGTATTTATACTTCATATTTCTTCTTTGAAATTTTAGCAATTTTTTCCGGGATAAATCTTAAGAAAGGGCAAGAACCGAAAGCTGCTATTAAATTTCAATTCTATCATTTTTATTAACATAATCTCTTCATGTTTTTTTTTATGCAAATAAAATATGCTGTTGGAGTAAAAACCCATACGTAACTAATATGACTGATTAAAAGTTACAAATACTATTAGCCAAAAGAAAAGTTGTATATTTAAAAAAATAATAATAATAAATCCTGTGTAACTTCCATTGTGTATATAGATTTAAATCCAATTAATCAAGAAAATTAGAAATAACTAATCAATTTTTCTCCCATAAAGCCTTTGAAATGAAAGGATAATTGGAAGGGATAATGAGTTAAATTTTGATGAAATTAACTGTACAAACGCATCTAATGAATCCCTCGATACTTTATGGTAATAGAAGGGGTTCAAACCAAATTAATAAGGGAGTTAATTATGCTGTAATTTCACGTCGACTACTACCCTAGCTGGCTTCCTTTGTAGCCAGAATCGGCTGCGTTCATTTCACTGAATTCTCTATTTATTCTATGATGGCCCTTTTCAACATGACAATGAATTATTGGGGAATTACGATTATCTTACTCAGTTTACTTTTAAATAAATAATATGTATATATGTCACATTCTGCTTATAGATTATTAATAGATGTAAATGTTTACGCTGTCAGGAATTATGTAAATATTTGTAACTATAAATAAAAGGATTGAAATAAAGTTAGTTAGTCAGACGGTTGATTGTTTTCTTTTCTTTACGCAAAACAATATCATCTGTATATTGGCGTGTACAGATCATCGTAGAAACGTTATATATATCTTTATATATACATATATCTTTAATTAAAAAGACATATATGGATCAAAATATCATTTATTTTACTAATATTTCAGTTGGCTGAACGCCAACCTTTATCAAGGTGTTATAACATATTTATTGTGTGTCAACAACAAACTCAGCGCTACATAATTTGTTGTTGACACACATTAAATATATAATAATAACTTGATAAAGGTTGGCGTTCAGCCAACTGAAATATTGGTAAAATAAATGATATTTTGATCCAATATATGCCTTTTTAATTAAAGATTTATTCATGAATTGCTCTATTTTCAAAAATATACATATATAATCTAAAAACTCAAATATTTCTATATTTTATTTTATTCATTGATAATTCAACTTTTTGTTATCATCGTTTTTCGAATAACTTTCAGTTTTGTTGTAAATAGGCGTAGTTAACATATCTATCTTTTTGAATCACTAATATATGATTAACTTTTTAAATTCTATATATTGTGAAAATAACTAATGTGTAATATTTCCTCAAGTAATTGAAAATAAAAACTACTTGATGGTCAATAATTATCCTTTTTTATTATCACGATTGCACCTTCAACCCTTTGTTTTATCGATCCTTTATCTTATCAAACCTTTATCTAACAACAAACAAATTATTCATAAGATATATATATATTAAAAATAAAGAAGGCATTTCCTGACCACGAGCACATGTGCTTTTTTAGATGGCAGAGCGCCATCTAGTGGAGCAAAAATAAACTAAACGTTTATTTAGCTTGCTCCGTGATATTTGGCCAACCCAATTTCTTGATAAATCAAGAAAAGTCATCCACGAACGTGTTTCGCGCTGTTGGCGCTCGTCAGCGTGGAGCAATAACACTTATTTTATATTGATTTTTTTTTTAATTGTGCATTTCACATTAAAACAGATGTTATTTTATTTAGTTAGATTTTTAATTTGATAAGGATTCTCTCCATGAGAGATTTGAATACTCTTCTTGTATGCCTTCTACATTTGAAGAAAAAAAAAGGTTAAAAGATGTGATATATTAGAAATATGATAATATTATTATTATTATCTCTCTACTTTTTTGTTGTATTCTTTAAGACCAATTTCTACAATAAACGAAAGAAAATTGATATTTTAAAATAAATTACAGTGGACCCTCGGTTTACGAGCACCTTGGAGTACGAGCTTTTCGCAGTACGAGCAAAATTTTTTTAAAAATTTTACCTCGGATTACGAGTGAAATTTCGCATTACGAGCAACTCGTGATGGTTGCCCGTAATCGTGATGGATGAAAATTCACTGGGATCCCTCCCTTCAGATCAAATTCGGGAAATATGTAAAATGTGGGAAACTGTGCAATTGTTCGTAGCAAGAAGAATTGCCCGAGTTTCAATTATTAAAAATAAGAAATTAGTTTCGCACTACGAGCGTTTTGGAGTACGAGCATGGCTCTGGAACGGATTATGCTCGCAAACCGAGGGTCCACTGTATATACATATCCATATATTTATCTAGGGCAAATTTATTTATTATTGTATATTATTAATTATATATTTCTTTAATTAAAAAGGCATATATTGGATCAAAAATAATTTATTTACCAATATTTCAGTTGGCTAGTAAATAAATAATTTTTTGATTCAATATATGCATTATTATATATGCATATTATATATGCATTTTTAATTAAAGATATATTTATGGATTTTGCTCTATTTTCAAAAATATATTTCTTTATTTCATATAGGTTTTTAACTTTTAATTAGACAATTTTAATTTATATTTAGACATTTTTAATTTTAATTTAGACACTTTCATTTTTATTTAGACATTTTCAATTTTAATTTAGACACATGGGCTTTTTATAGAAAAGTCCATGTGTCTAAATTAGAATGAAAAATGTCTAAATTGAAATGAAAAAATGTTTAAATTAAAATGAAAAATGTCTAAATATAAATTAATTTTGTCTAATTAAAAGTTTAAAAATCTACTTATATATTTGCCTTATTCTGTCTGTTTGTCTGTTTGCCTGTTTGTCTGTTTGTCTGAAGCTCACGGATAGAATGCGCGCTCATTGGCTGCCAGGAAACACGTGTCCTCCCTGCCCCCCTCTAGACAACCCTGTTATTCAAAAACCATACATCCAATCGCCATGAAATTCTGGGATATTATTAGGTATATCCCCGGAAAGGTTTTCGAAAAATAATTTCTTGAATATCTTGAATATCCTTAGAGTTATTTGCAGAATTGTAGATATAACTCGCAAGCAGCGCCGCCAGACGGTGATAGGCTTAAGCTTGCTGCTCCACCCCTGTTGACCTTGGGTCGTCGTGTGAGTCACAGCATGATGCAACAAAAAACACTCTCTCTGGGGATTGCATGGTCAACAACCTGTAAGTTTGTGCCTCTCTCATAAACCTGTCTATACAGACCACCCTGTCTATAGCGACCACTCTAGACAACCCTGTTATCAGCTGTGTGATACATCCACCTGTCTATACAGACCACCCTGTTAATAGCGACCACCCAAGTCAACGTTTTTAGAATATATTCGCACTCGGGTAAACCCCGGGCGTTGCCCGGGCCATTCGTCTAGTATATATATATTATATAACCCACAAGTCACAATAAATGTATCTATCAAAATTCGAAACTATTTTAAAGGCGTAAAATTCTTTTTGAAATTAAACAATTTCTACTGCACTTACTGCAATGGAAAAATTAATGGGAGGGCCTGGCTCATCAGTGGTGAACCCTCCCAGCGGTTTCGGCAGTTTAATATAAGTATATATACAATTGATTTTTAAAATCCAATTAATGATTTATATCAGCTACATTTTTGTAAGATATTGGCAGTAGAATGGATTAGAAACCAATTTACTGTGTATTTATATAAATACCCTCGTATATAAAATTGACATAACTATTATATAAAAATAGGTTTTAAAATATTAATGCTAAATGTCATATTTTATTATATTACTAAATATACAAAATTTCCTAATTAAAATAATTTACTTGACATTTAAAGGTTTTAATAAAAAGTAGGAAAAATCGAATAAACATTTTTTGAAAAAAATTCATTTAAATTCTAAAAGTTTAAGTGTTATTCATTAAAGTAAAATAGTTAAGAATATATAAACAAAATCGTCTGATTTAAAATATTAAAAGTTAAACGTTTCTGAAAGTAATTTAGAAAACTTCATTTTATAATCTAATCTAAAATATTCACAAACCTTAAGAATAGTAGCAGACGACAATTAAGTAGAAAAAACGTTAAATATATAAACTTATAAAGATAATGCGTCATATTTTATATTTTTTAGAAAAATAGGCACGTATTTGCTACACAACATTAAAGCGAAAATTCAATTTATCCATTCAATTTGTTTAGAAATAACCATTTATTAAGTTAATTGATAATTAGTTTCCAAAAGATTAAAAAATTAAATATGGATTTTAAAGAATATATAAAATATTTATTATCATCATTAAATTTGATGAAAGGTTATGGCGTTGGTTGTTTGTGAATCCTTCTTCTTTTTTTTTTAAATGTTCCCAAGAAAGGTAAATTTTAAGAAGCTTTTCTATTTAATATATAATAATAAAAAATAAACTAAATTGCCGTATAAGCTTTAAATTTCTTTTTGGTCTAAAAATAATATAGTTAATATTATTACAAAAGACAATTTAGTTAAGCTCTAATTGCATTAAAAATTTTGTTACAATGTATAAATGTTCATTAGAAAAGTCATTATAGTTAAAATAGCTATTGTACATTTTTAATTTGACTATTGGGAACGTAATTATTTAAGTAAGTTAAATTCATTTATTTAATAAATTACTACATTTTTTAAAATGAAACTTTGAAGTAATTTTAACCTATTAAAAATATTCTTTTAGAAATCCTGTTCTTTAAAATCCTTATTTTAAAATTGCCTTATATAAAATATGTGTATAAAAAATACATTTTAAAAATATAATCTTTTTTTTCAAATACTTCTTTAAAAAATATCTTTAAGACTCTTTAAATATTAAACGTCATTTATTTGTAGAGGTAATTGTTTAATTTAAATAAGTTGTTTATTTTTAATCAAATATATTTGAAAACATTAAAAATAAACGTTAAACTTTTTTAATCTTCAATTAAGTTGTTCCAAATGAATTATCCAAATTTGAATCATCTATATTATTAAGTAACAAATATAAATTATATATTATCATTATTTTTTTGCATCATTTAGAAGAGTTAAAAATATTTTTAAATTAAATTTTATAGCCATCTATCGTTAAAATTTTACACAAATATATTTACTGGCAATGCGTTTCTTTTAAATATCATCAAATATTGTCTCTACAGACCTTACTGCAATGGTATGAGTTATTGAATGAGAGGGCTTGGCTCATCGGTAGTGAACCCTCTCAGCGGTTTCGCCAAATTAATCTCTAGACCGCTCTACTATTGTATTGGACTGGTTTTGTTATATACCCTGCATTTTCTATGGAAGGCAGCTTAGGGGTGTTTAAGGAACTATGGACATAAGCCTATAGGTCTGTAGAGGTACATACATATAATTTCAAGGTATTGCATCGAGCAAAGCTCTTCCGCAAAATATGTTTTCAATACCAATATATATTAGTAAATTAAATTTTATTGCCATCTATCGTTAAAAGCGGAAGAGTAATTATATGTATGTACCTCTACAGACCTATAGGCTTATGTCCATAGTTCCTTAAACACCCCTAAGCTGCCTTCCATAGAAAATGCAGGGTATATAACAAAACCAGTCCAATACAATAGTAGAGCGGTCTAGAGATTAATTTGGCGAAACCGCTGAGAGGGTTCACTACTGATGAGCCAAGCCCTCTCATTCAATAACTCATATCATTGCAGTAAGGTCTGTAGAGATAATATTTGATGATATTTAAAAGAAACGCATTGCCAGTAAATTTATTTGTGTAAAATTTTAACATTTAGAAAAGTTTAAAATATTTTTAATTTTAAAAAATATACAAACTATATTAAAATATATTTAAAATTTATTCAACTGTAAATACAAAGCGCGATGTCCCGCCAAGGACACTGGCGCCCAAAGGAAAGCAATTTTTTTTTTAATACTTTATAATAAAATATATTTAAAATGCTCATGTGAGCTTTCAGGATATGCTTTTTAAACATATATTTATACCAAATAAAATCCACACACAAATTATTATTTAAATAAAAAGGCATATATTGGATCAAAATATTTATTTTACCAATATTTCAGTTGGCTGAACGCCAACCTTTATCAAGGTGTCATAACATTTTAAAGTTTGTCAACAACAAACTCAGCGCCACATAACGTCAATAGAATTAAGTTTTAAAATATTTTTGCATATATTCTACAAAATTTATTTTTGTCCATAATATAAATGTATATATCAATTTTTTTCCCCGTTGAATATAAGCAAAAATATTTTAAAACTTAATTCTATGGACGTTATGTGGCGCTGAGTTTGTTGTTGACACACATTAAATATGTTATAACACCTTGATAAAGGTTGGCGTTCAGCCAACTGAAATATTGGTAAATGATATTTTGATCCAATATATGCCTTTTTATTTAAAGATTTATTTATGGATTTCTTTATTTTCAAAACAAAGTAATATACATCATAATCTTATATAAGCCTTTTATATCTGCTATATACATACAAACAAAAATCCTTAATTTTAGTGGCAAGTAACTTCAATGGGCCATTCTGAGATTTTACATCGATTGACAGAAAGTGTTTTATTTTTGATAAGAAATTATTCAAATGTTTAAAAAGGTATGTACGGTATTGGTTTAGTGAGCATGTAAGATAAGTCAAAACTCTCTCCACATCTTAGTATGGAACCTCAGGACAATTTTTGGGCAGTTGGTGGGTGGTGTGCGACACAAACGGTCGTTCAGCGGTGATATAACCTCGCGCTCTCTCTCTCTCTCTCTCGCTGGTTGCCTGGAATTCCTCTTCCAAACTTGTGGTTTCCTTATTTCTCTCTCCCCACATTATTATCATATTGCCACACTGAAAGTCGACAGGATCATATCACAGAAGAGTCGACAGGATCATATCACACAGAAGAGTCGACAGGATAAGACCTGGCCGGGAAGCAAATCCCTCATATACCGGAGTATGAAGAAACAAGAAGCCAAGCCACGATGATCGACCAAACCCAACTCAACTGTAATCACTCCTCTTCGAGCCCTCAACCCCTTCCTCGCCAACCTTTAAACCGTGATCCCGAAGAAGTATTCACCTACGACGGAGATGGAGCTGCCACGCACTTCTTCCAGCACTAGATCTGCCCAAGAACGACCACCGTGCCAGGGCAGGACACCTTCCTCCATCATGGACAAGACTCCGCCATATCCCTGCCGCTACTGTGATGTACAACACTGGTACGCACAGTGTCACAGACAGAACTCTCCCGAAGCTCAATGAACTTACCTGCGCCCTAAACCAACATAACTCGTGAGTGTAACTGTTTTAACTCCTACCATTCATTCTTTAAATAAGTCATTCCTTGTAAATTGTCCCAATAGTTACATAATTAGCTCCATTTATTCTCTCCACGCCTATTAACAATGATTTTATTCTCCATATTATTTATCTAGATATTTGTAACTCATTTAATTAGTTACCTTACCAGTAGAATTTAACAATCGTCATATTTTAATTAAATAATTTCCATTTTAACGTAACTTAAAAAAAAAACAATGGTTGCCTGTAAAGTCGGTTTTACGGGCGAAGATTTTACGTGACAACGGTAGAATATTTATTGATATGAATATAATTAAATTGCACAATAGGAACAAGGAATTGAATGAAAATAAGAATTGCACAAATTTTAACTATAGAAATATATTTTGTTTACTAAAACATTGTACATGTAAACTTAAACTTAACTAATACTAATAATAGGGTACTGCAGGTACTGCAGACGTTGACGGCACGATATCCTCCGTCTCCATTGAAGTACTGGAAGTTGAAGGCACCGTTTCCATTGTTTTGAGAGTGGTGATTCCTGTTGAACATTTGAAATTGAATGGATGAATTTTTAATTTTAAAGAATCAATTTGAAAATCAAAACACTTATTCAGATCGAAGGTTCAAATTTTTGCTAAATAAATTTGAAATTAAATAAAATTTGTAATTGTAAATGAAGTTGAAAATTAAAACATTTACTTATATTAGATGTTAAAATTCTTGCTCAACACAGTTTAAATAAAGTTTTCTTATATCTGCCACTTTTTCTTAATATTTGTAATTTTAAATAATCAATTCGGAAATCAAAACATTTATTCAGATCGAAGGTTCAAATTTTTGCTAAATAAATTTGAAACTATTTAAAATTTGTAAAATAATAATTAATTAATTAATTAATTTTAAACTAATAATTTACTTAACACTATCAACATTTATCAATAGTATGACATAACCTATAAACTCAGTTTCTCAACTTTTGTGTCAATCTAACAATTAATCAATCAATCATAGTTTACGATAATGAAATATCAGTGTACAATTATTTACCTTTATTGTTGTAGTTGTTGTAAATGACGAATCTAAGCACTCCACATTTTCACTACAGACACAGCTGACGATACTTTAACCACACGTGTGAACTTGTATTATGACGCTTTCTTGTTTTTCCAACGCCAAGAACGTTCGAGAAAGACAAAGACAGAGACAAGCATGCGCCGATTCAATGCGCCTAATTCTCTAGCGCTGCGCGCGCAGCTGCGCGCGCAGCACTCTCGTTCGGTGACTCATCGTAACGTTACCGGGCGTTACACTTTTTCATAAGTGACTCCCAGCCGCAACCTAATTTAAGACGTTGTCACGTCAAAAAAAAGAAAAAAAGGAATTCTACCTATTAATGCTTTACGATTTTTACTATTAACAATAGATTTTTCATAATCAATTTATTTATAAAAATATGCCTTCAGCACCTAAACCTTTGTATACCTATTTGTATTTGACCTCTCCTACTTGTAAGCACGGCTCACGAAAAATAATTTCTTTCCCTAATCGACTCAAAATTCACCCTGTAATTCAGGCGTCGAAGAATTCCAACCACCACGTGAGCCTTGCTTACAACCAACCCTTGGTGACTCTTATCTATCTTCCCCTTAATGTCCCACTCATTCTTACAACCTTGTCAACCTTATACCAGCTCAGGACCTTTTATAGAATTATTGATTAATCAATTATCGAACATTATTGCAAACAATATTGTCATTTCAAAATCCTAATCTTCGCCCTTCATTTATGATAATATATTTCGTAGTTCATCTCTAGCCTATCCACCGACCCACACCATCTAGCCAATGGTGTGTTCGTCACAGGATGCAGATTGACTAACTGTTAGATATTTATCAACTCCTTTTTGTTCGCACTTGAACAATCTGCATCGAGCGACACAGTTCGCCCCTTCTCCTCGCGCCACACGGATCCTGTCTTCAAATCTATGTTTGCCCATTGTCCAAACCAGCACGATATAGCCTACCTTCGATATTTCCCACGGAGGTACGTTAAACATCGTCGCTGATTCTGTCCGGTCCGTCATCATTTCGCGCAGACATGGGTCTTACGTACAACCCACCGCGAAATCATCGCCTTGCACAAGCTCCCACGAAGGTTCAAACACCTTGTGTCCGAACAGCTTGTCACTTCTAACGGACAACGCCGTCCTCGTCCCAATTTTTGGCACTGTGCGCGCATACTTTCCTCCATTAACTATAAGTCCATTCGACTTCCTCACCTACACACGGGACTTTTTCCCCTCGGACTCGCTACACAAGTAACTGCATAGATAAGGTAGAATGGCCCAGGGCAAGTTTCCCCTCGCTCTGTTCGCCAAGGTTCTAACATTGTATGTAGTTTTATATTTACCTCAGTCCTGAGCTCACACAATTGCCAACCTCAACCTCATTTCTCGTACTCTACACCTATAGCATAGAAAGCCCATGCCAAGTTTTCCCTTGCCATGTCCGCCTGAAAAATATCTTAAAGTGTAGAGTTCCCCAGTCTTAATGACCTTCAGAATTTCATCATGTGTATGTGACTCCCCTTCTCGTTGTTCACACTCCTCCATAACCTTTCCCTTATAATACATTAGATGTTATTGTATATAGCCTTTTATAACTTCGATATTATAAAAAAATTCCCTTAAATATCAAACTCTCCGGTGTTGTAAAATTGCTTGTAAATAATATTTACTTGTGTACGATACAATATTTAATTTACATAAAACTATGTCACCATAACCTTAATTAATTTCAACTGTAAAATTATTTTCTCTATTCCTGGCTTCACCAGCTTTAAGTATACTCAAACCATGTTCAGCCTTCTTCAACGGGGGCCATATGTCATAATGTATGTTCTTCCAGGAATAATAAAGTAAACCTACAGTCAACCAGAGAGAGACGTAGATAGAAGGTAGCTAAAGTACGGCCATTTTGGGCCACTGGCCACATTCCGGGGGGGCTTTTCTTGGAACCTCAGGACTATTTTTGGACAGTTGGGGGGTGGTGTGCGACACAAACGGTCGTTCAGCGGTGATATAACCTCGCGCTCTCTCTCTCTCTCGCTGGTTGCCTGGAATTTCTCTTCCAAACTTGTGGTTTCCTTATTTCTCTTTCCCCACATTATTATCATATTGCCACACTGAAAGTCGACAGGATCATATCACAGAAGAGTCGACAGGATCATATCACATATACATATATATATATATTTATATAACCCAGAGATAGAGGTTACTGGAGCGCAGAACGCCAACTCCTCGGGGTGTTAGATAATTCCTTATGTTGAATTGATAAAGTCTATAAGAGAAGCTTTATTTTGTTAGGTTTCGTATATATGTCTTCACTTATTTCTCAGAGTTACTTCAAAGTTTATAAGACAAAACTCTAAAATTGAATATTATGATTTAATATACTTACAATGTATATATATATATATGAAATAAGTTTAAGTTCTGGTAAGCCTTGTGTAGAGAATCCTGTCGATTAACTTTGTGATGATGAAGTGTCGACTCTCGCTATACTGTGTTAACCGAGAGGAACAGTCAGGATGTAGAGTTTTCCAGTACCTCTCTGCACCTTGGAAGACCTTTAAAAGTTCTCACAAAATACAGGCAGTCGTGGTCGAGGCAGAGTGGAAAGCTTGGGAATGTCCACACAAAAAAACGAAGACGCAGTTGCACTAAGAAAGTTCCGTAAACAGATAAAAGTTGAGCTAGGAGCGAAAGATGGAGATAGAAGAGTCCTTACTAGTCTACATGGTGAATGAGGAGGACCTTGGTGACAACCGACATGAGCTTGCGCTGAGGGTTAAAAAAACTGTCAAGTGACTGTAAAGAGACTGTATTTATAGGTTAAAGACGGGGGGGCCTTATGTGACAGGGGGCCGTTTCTGAGAAAGGGGGCTTTGCATGTCACCAGGTGTGAGAGGGGGCTCTGCATTCCACCACATGTGAACAGTGTGAGTGGTCTGGTCCATTTTTAGACCTTGTTGTGGGCATTCTAAATCTTTCTCGATTTTGACGTTATGACTTCTATCTCTTGCTTAGCTCAACTTTTAATCTATTACAGATTTTATTTATTTATCCTCAGTAGTACAAATTACATTACATATGATGATGTAAAGACACATGTCAATAATACGTATAATCATTTACAGATGTGTTTCTATTATACAACATTAAATCTTATTATAAGTTATATACACAATATGGGGTTGTTGGTTTAAATTATCATATATATATATATGATTAAATTGAATTCCTAAAGCCTTATAGAAGCCATATTTTTCTAGGTCTCATAGCTACTCATTCAATTGTTATTTTAAAGCTAGAGGCTGCCTGGCCGGCATTCATAGTTCTTGAAAATAAAGACACTTCGGCCAGTAAATCTTTTTATTACCTTGACGTTTCGACAAAAATATTTTGTCCTCGTCAGGAGCAAACAAAATTTTTTTCGAAACGTCGAGGTAATAAAAAGATTTACTGGCCGAAATATCTTTATTTTCAAGAAATATGTTATTTAAAAGTTTCTAAGACAACTCTAGATCCAAATATAGGATTAAATATATAATAGAATTAGCTAACACATTTGATATATTACAATTGATATTGAAAGTTATATGCAATTGAGAAGAAAAATTCTATTTTAAAAAAAATTGAGCTAACACTGACTTATCATACGTAACAAGGTCTGAGTCATATTTCAGAGTTAGAGCTCATATTTACTGACGTCTTGTCAGTTATATAGATGCACAGTGTATATGCACAATTATTATTATTATGATAATATGATACGGACGATGAATATATTAATGATATGACATTGTGACCGATACACACAGAGTACGATGGAATATCGCCAACAGAGACACCACGCCTTTCTTGGCCAACGAAATGATAGCCTTTATTTACATATAAAAATATCTCATGTGAGCACGGTTAGGATTTGCTATGTATTAATTTATGTCTAACTGACCTTGTCTTTATTGTATTGCTTAATACAAATATTTAAATGTAATTCTACTGTCCTATAAGCTTATGTCCATAGTTTTCCTGAATACCATTTCTGAGATTCCACCCTTAAATGCTGCGTATATAAGCAGAATCGTCCAATACAGTATTAGAGCTCTGAGAAACGGTCTGGTGGATTAAATTGGCGATACCGCTGTGAGGTTTCACCACTGATGAGCCAAGCCCTCCCAATATATTTTTTTCATCGCAGTAAGGACAGTAGAAGTTTGTATTATGTATAATAGAAACATTCGTGCTTTTAAATCCTTTCATTTTATATAAATAAATGGCGCGTTATTGCTTTATATATATATATATATATACCTATTTTGTTTTAATATCAACGCCTGACCTTTTTTATTATTAAAAAAAAGTTTTTTAACATGTTCAGCGTATTTATGCAAGTTTGGCCTTAAATACCTATATTTTGATTTCTCAAGAAGCCTCTGGGACCAGAAAAAAAAGTATTTTTTTTTTTGGTCGTAGAGGTATAACCTGCACCATGCTGACGAGAGCCAATAGCCAGAAACGCGTTCGTGGTTGACTTTTCTTGATTTATCAAGAAAATGGGTTGGCCAAATATCAGGGAACAGGTTAAATCAACGTTTAGTTTATTTATGTTCCACTAGATAGCGCTCTCCGATATGAAAAGCCCATGTGAACGGTCAGGACATGTCTATTTTTATTTTTAATATCTACTTTTTACCTTTTTTCTATATATTTTTTATTATTGTTATAAGCATATTTATATATTGTTCTGGAAATAAAGCAATCCATATTTAATCTATACTTATTCAATCCAATATATGCCTTTTTTATTATCGAATATTTATAAATGTTAATGTATTATTGATCCATATTTCGATTATCATTTTAAATGTTCTACAAACACACAGCAACAACTTTCTATGTCAGCATTATTGTCATTTAGGAATAGTTTAAAATACAAGAGCACATCTCTATGAATGTAGTATCAAGACCTAACTCTACAAATCTATCGCCATACTGAGCCCATATTACGGTCCTATAGTTTGGATGATTCCAAAGGAATTCTCCGTTGGTTTTCGGCCGCTACGATCCGTGATTGAATCCCGAATTGGGCTTTTTTTTTTCTAATTTAAAAAAAGCCCCAATGGCCCCCGATTTTTGCAAAAAGTCCAACCCCACCAGCGAGTGCAAGTAACCAAACGGGGCTCTGGCACATTTGTAAGTGTTAAAGTAGAACTACTTTTCACATACATAGACATGTGGTGCATTTACAGTAAAAGCAGTCGCTAACTACCCACCATGATTATCATGGCCTGTACAACGTGTACTAGGGATAATAAAAAAATAAAAAAGGAATTCTCCAGACGCAATACCAAGAAGATAGATCACACAGTACAAAACCACTGCTAGAATTAGAAACTAACTCAGAATGAGAGACCCAAATATTCTTAGGAAATAAACGACTACAATGGTTTGGTGACATAGCCAGAATGGACTCGGGCAGACTCCAATACAAAGTGCATACTCTCAACCATCCGAGATTAGAAAACCAGTTGGAGATACAAACCATTAAAACAGCTGTTAATATCTGTTTATACTTCAACATATAGAGGTTGCTGGGGTTGGTTGAAGATTGTCTTTGATAGACAAGATTAAATGGATGAAAATGGCGAAGGAGTATATGTTGGATTCTCTGCCGATAAATTCTGCTCGTATGCATAGTGGGCCAATATGTATATAGGGAAAGAGATGAATATGTTATATATGTTGGATGTGTTAAATTGTAACCGAATATTTCCGTCCCCATTCTAACGCAAATGTAGTGAAAAGTCATTTACAAGGTTGCCAAATTAAATTGGGTGACAAATTTACCCGAAAAGTTGGGTCCCGCTATATTTACTCCCAGCGCCGTGTGGGCTAATTAGAGGGATGCTGTTTCGTCTGTTAGTTTGTCGTCTGCCAGCATTGTTTGGCCTTCTCCCCATAATTAAATCATGAAATTCTAAAACTTTACCTCCCCCCCCCCCATCCTCTCCTACATGTAAATTGCAATACCTTCGCCTGAATTTATTCGGATTTGATTGCTCGTAATTAGGTTTGCTTTTCTCTATCAAATTCTATTAAGAACTTCATGGTGGGGTCATTAGAGAAAATCCCCCTCCCCCTTAACTTACAACCGTGGCCCCCCCCTTTTTGCCTTCTTGAAAAATGTATGCCCCCTCTCACCGAAATTTAGGCTTAAGAATCAACTTTGGAAGATTAAAACTCATTCCGTAGTCGACTCATGTCTCTCTTCGTCTGCTTTCTCCCGCCTTTTTAAAATTTTCTTTTGTTGTGTTTTTATTTCTCTTTCTTACCAGCTTTAATATTTTATCTTTCGCCTTATTTATTTACCGTCTTTTCTTCTTTCTTTCTCTTCTGCTTTATTTTCATTTATTTATTATTTTGTTTTATACTCTGCGTACGTTTTCTCTCTTGTGATTTATAATTAGTAATTTCTTTTAAAGAAAAATGTGGGTAGTTGGTATTCTTTCTAAATAATTGATAACTTTGTTTTGGCAGAAATATTTTTTTTCGTCTGCGTTGAAATTTGGTAAGCTTTGATGTGCAAATATGTATACTTCAAACCTGTGAAGTTTTTGAAGATTTTTGTCTTTCTTCTATTTTACTTTGAAAAGGATTTTAACGTTGTACAATTTCATTATAATTTATTTTTAAGTGTGTGTCAAAAGTTTGTTTATTTCTTGAAAAGAATAATAAAAGTTCTTAATCAATGATTTTTCAGGTATTTTTTTTTTCCCTAAGAGTTAGAGTTACCAATTTAAATATGTATTTTTTTGTGCATAAATTAAATGTTTATAGAATTTTTAAAGAATTCAAATATTTACTGATAGTTTTGTGTTGCCAAACATAAAAGCAATCTTTGTATCAAAATTAATTTCCTTATTTTTTAGGCCTAATTCCGTCAGGACTTTATGGAGAATTTGACAGTCGGAAAGAAGAAGGGGGGAAAAAAGAAGAAATAATTTCATTAAAGTGTGTCACATTCGTTTCTTAAAAAAAAAATAATTATAGCATTCATAAAAGTTAACGGGATAATGATTAAGTTAATTGTGTTTTTCTTCCTCCTCGGGGAATAGTTCGGCTGTTCTTATTTGTTGGACGCGCCAAAACTTGTTTGTTTACATTTTCACAACAACAAGCGCGTTGGCCTTACCCAATTCTAGTCAAAAGATAATAGGTCAATTATGGGCCATTTTAATTCAATTTTTGTCCTTTAAATCCCCTCACGCCTTTTAAAAAGTAATTCTGCCTTATATTTATTTAGTTATTTCCGGGATTGTATGTATGTGTGTGGTTGTGTTATTGTGTGTTTAGAGAAAAGTTGTTTTTATTTTAAAAATCCCATATAAAAACACTTAATTATTGACTACTTTGCTGATAAGGTATGTAAATAATCATCTTTACACACAACTACGGTAAAGTTATTGGCTGAAATATTGTCTAGTGAAGACGAAAAGCAAACAAATGCTTATTGATAACAACAAAGAAGTGTGATGCAAGGGTGGAAGAGAAAGAACAATATCGGCCAATAGGGTCGAGAATGAAGAAGTCTTAAGAAGATTTGGAGAGGAACGAAGCCTGTTGGAGGCCATCAGAAAAAGACGGAAGCATCGTATGGGACATACATTAAGAGGCACAATGGATTGATGTAGAAAGTTCTGGAGGCTGAAATGAATGATAAGTGTGAAGTGTATAAGAAGAATATTGGATTAATTGATTGAATAGAAGACATAACTAAAGAGAGAAGAACTTAAGATAAAGAAGCACACATGGGATGCATAGCCCTGGCTCAAGAATAGAACAAACTGATAAAGAATTGAGTGGAACATATTTATTAAGAATTAGATTGGATAAAGAAAGTTCTGGAAGTTCAAATGAATGGAAAGAGAATGGTAAGAAATAGAAAAAAATGGATTGATTGAAGAAAGGAGGTTCAAGTGAATGGAAATTGAATGGTAGTGAGGAAGAAGAATTGGAGATTGGTGGAATGGATGGGAAACTAAGAAAAGGGAAAAGAGAAGAGCTCAAGGAAACATGGCGCCGACTCTATAGCAAAGAAACTGAAGAATATTCTGTACAAGTTGTCTGGCGCGATGAACCAGACGAAGAAGTCCTCAACAGGCTTCCAAGACACACGCAAACCGTCTGGACGATGCACAGGACGTGTCCTATTGTCTGAATGGGTTCCAATTGTGGTCGGTAACACGGGATTGGAAAATAAACGTCTTTCAACAGCTTCATTCTCCTTGCTTTGTACCTTTCGTGATTGCTTTCAAATTATTCCCTCTGTGAGAATCGTACATTGACGAAACCTCTTTGTTTTGACCGCAAGTGATTCTTGGACAAACAACCTCTTGGAATTTGTTCCAATCTCGCACGGCAAATGATGATCATTCCTTGTTCTTCAGCCTATGTTCCCAAATGACTTTCTTTCTTCATGCCTGACCTTGCTGATAGAGGTTAAAGACAAGGTTCTGTCCTCACACCAAATCTCGATTTATACTTGTTCATTTTATTTTGTTGGAATCTTATAAAGGTTTATTTGTGCTCACACACACACACACGCAACGTTTCTAAACATAATTATACCAAGCATTATACTATAGAATCTACTTTTAATACAAATTCTGAATAATCTACGTAATCAAAATTCTCCAAGGCTGCGGCCATAGCTAAATATGAGAATATGTAGGTACTTGTTAGTTCCATACCAGGACAATTATTAACATATCCTCTAGGTTCTTTTGTCATCTGGATGTATTGTCATTCATTTGTAGTGTTTCGTTCCGAGTCTTGTGATAGTTTTTGTAATTCTTCTCTCAGAATTTATTTGGCATATTTGATCTTCAAATTTGCGCATTGCGATTCTAAATGGCATTTCCTCTATCACTATCTTGAAGGAGGAATCTCTGTCAGTAGTATAGCCTTCTAGGCTGCTATCTACAATAATATTATGTAGATTTAAATTAAATAAGGCAACGGGTTTTTGGTGATGAGTTTACTTTCGTTTTTAGTGCAATCTCAAGCTTTCAGGCATTACCGCCCTTCTAACGTCGTTTCATTATTGTTCATTTTTGTATTCCTGTAGAAGGTAATACCCCAATATTTGAGATTGTAATAAAAAATGAAAAGAAACTCACTTCTCCAGAAATATTTTGCCTTATTTAATTCAAATACCGTAGATTCACATCTATTTTATTATGTAGATTTAGAATACCTTTTGGGGGGTTGGTGGAAGGCTGGTTAAACCGTTTGGTTTTCGACCACTACGACCCGGGTGCGATTCCCGCATTGGACACTTTTTTCTGATAAAAAAAATGCTCCAATGGCCCCCGATTCTTTCAAAAGTCCAACCCCACCAGCGAGTGAAAGTAACCATTTGTAAATGCAAAGTCGAACTGCTTTTCACATGTGTAGACATGTGGTGCGCTTACAGTAAAAGCAGTCGCTAACTACCCACCATGATTATCATGGCCTGTACCACGTGTACTAAGGATAATGTAAAAAAAAAAGAATACCTTTAAAATTTTATTTTAGTTTTATTCCTTAACATTTTTGACTGATGTCAAATTAATTGTTTTCAATCAATATCATCTCAATTATATCTTCAGAGAAGTCGCCATATATATATTCTCGATCATATTTAGAACATCTACATTATATTGTCAATCAGTCAGTCTACGGTGTTCTTAGCGCGAGAATTGTAGTTTATGAGAGGTGTTAAAGTAACAACGATATATCGCCTTGTAGATGAGTGTAGATCTGTTGGATCGTTTTTGATGACAACTCTCAGATTTATAAAATTAAAGTTAAACAGTTTTAGATATAGAGAGAGAAACGAGTTAATTACCTCGTATTTAAGGCAACAATCATCTAATTTACATACATCGTTCTAACCTGATTCAACTTGTACAAAAACAGACGACAAAGAAAAAATAAACAAATTTAATAATAGAGGGTAAGTTCCTATTTTTTACAAGCTTTCACACTCAAAGAATAATCATTTTCTTGCTTCAATATCACTGCTACCGTATGTTGTAGATTCCCCAACGGAGACAGCCAAGTTGTTGGCCTAAGATGTCATCCTTAGAGGAAGATGTAGACGCCTGGCCTCTATACGTGACTATGTTCTTCCAAGGTACAGTGAAATCTTCTTTCTCTCTCTCTACCTGTTGAAATAAAAATGGATATTGCCACGTGGAAAATTAGGGAAGACCAACTTCTTGTCTTCGCTTCCGGGCTAATTGTCCAATTTTGGGGTATGGACTTCTAGCCCCCTCATCATGGCAGCAGACGCGATGTCAGGTGGCAAGGGATCCTAGGATCTGGCGGCAGGAGATGTCTCGCAGGGGTGGTGGAAACGTTGGGCAAGCAGGGGAACAGCGCCAGGCAGGAGTCTTGATTAGGCCAGGAATCCAGTAGAAGTGGCAGATGGAAGTGGAGGCTAACGAAGACCAACTTCGGGATAAGACAACAATTTATTTAAGGCAAGAACAAACTATGAAGGATAAACAAAAGGAATGAGGGAAGTTTACAGAGTAATAAAATATAAACATAAAAAATGATACTCTGTTAATACTAGTGTTAAATAATCAATACTTCGCTACAATATTTTTCTAGATTATCTCGGTGAATATTCAATCTGGTGATATTTTACTTAATTCTTGACTGTTTTAAGGTGTTGTTGCTTTTCCTCTCTCTGTCTGTGTTTCTAGATAGTAAATTTCTGCAATAGAGGTGGAAAATAGAGGAGTAGAATTGCTAGAGGCATTTTTAAAGGGAAAGTAATAAAAGATATATATATTGACCTCTCAAACGAACATTTAAAAATGCCACAGCGCCATCTATCGGAATAAATATAAACTCAATGTTAAATTAATTTTATTCAGTAATATATTGTTCAATAATCCTCTTGATTCATCAGGAAAATATATTTTTTTTATATTTTTAGTCATTATGTTAGATTTATATCAGGTAATAAAAATAAATCAACGTTTAGTTTATTTTTATTACGATAGATGGCCCCCCTTTGGCATCTTTAAATGCTGGTTTGAGCGGTGAGGAAAAAAAAATCTTTTTTTTTTTTCAATCGTAGAATTTATATAGTAAGTTGCATAGCTCTTCAGTAAATAATTCGCACAAAAAGCCATTCAGGCACAGTTTAAACATAAGATAAGGAAGGGTGCGTCATCTATGTACAAGAAATGAAACCGAAACCGCTATATATATATAATAGGTTTCATTTTTCTCTTAGCAACAACTTATTTTTGCCATGGAAGCAATGGTCGCCTCTCCCGTCAAAATAAACGTCAGAATCTGACGCCATCTATTGACCATCGCCGCAACTAGCGGCATCGGGTCGGTGACAAAGCCACAACACCAAATTTGGCAAACTGATAAGCGTCCACCTAGAGACCATGGTTTCGGGCTAATGGCCCTCGTCAGTCTAGTGCGGACTTTATTCCATGAGATCCACACGGGATCTAATGGAATCCTCACAATCTACCAAAGAGGTGTTTTGCTGGCAATGTGGCTGGGCCAAACCTATTGGCAAAACATAGATGGAAAATTTGCCGGGAGGAAATTAATCCATGGAAGCAATGGTCGCCTCTCCCGTCAAAATAAACTTATAAACTTATAAACTATAAACTTATTTTTGGTAAAGTATAGTGGTATTGTTGTGTATATAGAGTTCCGTATAAGTTTAAACTCTTCTGTTTTCATTTCACGCGCTACAGCGTTATCCTCAAGTCAGCCAGTTCTCTGAGACTCCCCAGAACCAAGGAACGCTTGGCTGGTCCCTAGTCAAATCTCTATCCTCTCTATAGCGTCGCGTGAGCCCTCCAGGGGCCCCCTCGCTCCCTCCTGTCAGGAAATTACATTAGCTATGCAAATCTAGCGTCCTTTCCACGTAATCCTCCGTCTTTAAGCCAATTAAAAGGCGCCGATGGTTTTGAGCACTACTTGACGCTTTTTCCATTGTTTAGTTAACAATTTCATTCGAAGCTACCAAGCCACCTGAGTTACCCCACCCCTACTTTTTCTTCTTCTTCTTCATCGTCGCTTGTTATTTATTTTTTGTTTCTTGAGGATTTCTTCCTTCTCTTTCTCTCTACTCGCTCGCTTGTGCCCAATTTTTTTCGCTTCTCTTAGCATCTCACAGAGAGAGCGGAGTAGAAAAAGATTTGGAAGAGCTGGCTTTATATTCAGCCAATAGAATCTCTCTATTTTCTTTCGCAACGAGAACAGCCTTCTTTTTTTATCTCTCTTTCCGCTCTCTTCAGTTAACTTACTCCATTTATCCTCTCCGCGCTTTTAAAAAGATTTTTAGCTTTGTGTTATTTTCACTGGCAATTTTACTCTAAAGCGACGTGTAGGTGTTTGTTTGTTGTGTTGTCGTCTTCAATTTCTTTCTTTTTTGTTGTTGTTTTTGTGATTGACTGACATTTTGTGAAAGAATGGAGGTTTAGAAAAGTTTGTTATTTTTGTAAACGTTTCGCGTTTTTTTTTTTGTTAATTATCGAATTTAGAGTTAATTTTGTTAATTGCTGTAACTTGGGTGTGTTAAAATATTGGTAATCTAGTTAAGTTAGGTTTTAAGTCCTTCATTTTTTTCTTAATGATAACACCTCTTTTAAGACTTAAATGATTATTGTGTGTGTTTTTAAATTATCTTATTTTTCTCACGCAATTCTGGCCTTAACTACCCGTTTCATGATTTTCAGGATGCCTAAAGGACCTTTTTTTTTTTTTTGGTCGTTGAGGTACAGCTTGCACCACGCTGATGAGGGCCAACAGCCAGAAACGCGTACGTGGTTAGCTTTTCTTGATTAATCAAGAATGGGTATTTGGCCAATTCTGGAATAATTAAAAAAATCAACGAAAATAGTTTATATTTATTCCGATAGATGGCGCAATCCATCAGCAACTTACAGTTGCACGATAAAGAGATGCCTTTTCCATATCTTATTTTTGTTGTCTTAAAAGAATATGCAAATTGAAATTGTGAGCTGTTTGTATTTGCGTTCTTTAAAATACTCCATCGCGTATTTATCATTTAAAAAAATATATATAAGATTTTTTTTTTTTTTGCTTATCCCTAGTACACGTGGTACAGGCCATGATAATCATGGTGGGTAGTTAGCGACTGCTTTTTACTGTAAGCGCACCACATGTCTACACATGCGTAAAGCAGTTCGACTTTGCACTTACAAATATGCCAGAGCCCCGTTTGGTTACTTGCACTCGCTGGTGGGGTTGGACTTTTGCAAGAATCGGGGGCCATTGGAGCATTTTTTTTTTTTTAACAGAAAAAGTGTCCAATGCGGGAATCGAACCCGGGTCATAGTGGTCGAAAACCAAACGGTTTACCAGCCTTCCACCGACCGCCCATAAGATTTTTTGAAAATTCAAAACTATTATAAACGCGTATGATTCTTTTAAAAATTAAACAATTTCTACTGTCCTTACTGCAATGGAAAAATTAATGGGAAGGTTCACCACTGATGAGCCAGGCCCTCCCATTAATTTTTCCATTGCAGTAAGGGCAGTAGAAATTGTTTTATTTTTAAAAGAATCATACGTGTTTATAATAGTTTCGAATTTTGATAACAGATGGCGCGCTAATGCATTATAATATAAGAATTTACGTTCGTGTTTGAAAATAAAATATATTTTTAAATCTCCATCTATATATCAACAACAACAAAAAAGTCATTATTATTATCATTTTTAAAACAATCTTTATTCAATAATTATGCTACACTCTCTGTAAAATACTAGCCGAATGACTCGGGCAACGCCCGGGTTTTACCCGAGTGCGTATATATTTAAAATGTTTTTTATTCAAATACTATTCGTTACAATTATAAATTGGCGCCGTGGATGTTACTCTTGTGAAACGTCCTGCTTAAGTCGGTGGACAAGTAGGTAACACCCTCGATTCCCGACAGTCATGAACCAGGATTGTATCCCGCGTTAACATTTTGTTTTAATATGTAAATAACCTTCCCATTCATTGTTGTAAATATCATAAACTAGGTTGTTCTATTTGAGCGGTACCTAAATAAAGTGATTTTGGAACAGAAACTTCCCATTCCAAAGGTGTAGTGAACTCTCCCCCAGAGCTATTTCTTCAATTCAATCTACCTTTACAGCTATTGTGTTTATGCCATATTATCGGTAGGAACCAAAAAGTTCCCGAACTTTAAAAAAAAATAAAATATAAAACAACTTTTCAAAAAATGTAAAATCAATTTTACTGTAAAGAACAAAGCCTAAACTATAATTTAATTTAGCAATGCCAGTATATGCGCATGCGTAGTTTTCATTTTAGTCATATTTTTGTTGTAAGTACAGTAATCCCTCGTTATCACGAACTCGGATTATACGAACTCTCGGTTTGCGCGAACCGTTTCTTTTCCCCCGTTAAATTTCAATGCTTTCCAAAGAGATTTTGCCGGTTAAGACGAAATATTCGGTTATGACGAAATACGAATTAAATTTAGCCCCCAGCAGAACTAATCAATCGGTTAAAACGAATTCTAATATGTTTTTAAAGGCGAGTTATAAGTAAAACAATAAACTATTAAAACAACAAAAACGACGTTGATATCAAGTATTGGCTCTCTTTGTCTTTTGTGTAAACATTCGTCCTTTGTTTGTTATGATGACTCATTTTCTATGAAACCATCCCCTTGGGGTCGTTCCATGTACTCAATCAGTGGAAAATTTCGACTCTATTGTGCCAGTATTGCTGTTTTTCTCGACTGATAAATGTAGGGGCCATGGTGACCCCTGCCAGCCAGCAGCCAAGGAGCGCACGCTTTCACAATCCACATTATCAACCATTCTAAAAAACAAAGAAAAAATAGATGCGGCTGTTGCCTCAGGGTCTACGAGCTCTTCAAAACGACTTCGAAAAGCATCCCATCAAGACGTGGAAGATGAGCTTTTAAAATGGTTTAAAAAAAGTAGACAAAATAATATTCCTGTATCCGGCGCACTTGTCAAAGAAAAGGCTAAAGAAATAAGTGTCTCATTGGGTGTGGAAAAAACAGCTGATTCGTTTTCACTTCCAGAAACAATGCTTGATGAGCCTGAAGAATGGACCAAACTCCTTTCAGCTACAAACCCAGCTGAGACTTTGACTTTCCTGGAGTATGTTGCCCTGGATGAAGGGTTGAAAAATTGCGGTTCACCCGAATTAGAAGAAAAGAAGAAAGAAGAAGAAGAAACAGAAGACGATGAGGTGAAAGAAGAGATAATGATGCCTACTAGAGGGGAAGTAATCGCGGCCCTCGAAACCCTCCAGAAGCTGTCCAAAACCTCTGCGGATATTGATGTTCATTTTGAAGATGACCTGGATAAAATAAGAAGGGAGTGTCTGAAACAGTGCCCAATCAAATACCACCAAAAAACTATAACAGACTTTCTGAAGCCTGCAGAGAAAACCCAGATATAGGATACTCTATGCATACATTCACACTGTTGTCCTTGATACAGCTGACTCTCAGACGTAAAAGAAGAAAACTCTATGCTTTTTTTGTGGACCTAAAAAAGGCTTTTGACACTGTTCCCCACTCACTTCTGTGGTCAAAATTGGGTGAATTAGGTCTGGACTTCCGCTTTGTTAACCTTATCAGGAACTACTTCGAACAAATGACAACGACGGTGAGATGGAATGGACTATTTACTGAACCCATCAAAATCCGATCGGGAGTGTTACAAGGAGAACCCTTATCACCCTATCTATTTATACTCTTTGTAACTGATTTAATCAACATTTTTAATGACTCTACTCTACCAGGCATATACCTCCCTAATTTTGGAACGGTCCACCTTTTGATGTATGCCGACGACATAATTCTCATAGGAGAATCAAAAATCAATCTACAAATAAAAATCAACATGTTGAAAAAATACTTCGAAACAAATCATCTAACCCTGAACGAATCAAAATCCAAGATAATGGTTTTCCGAAATGGTGGCCGCCCTGCAAAATCGGACAAATGGTTCTGGGGAGACCAACTGTTGACAGTGACATCGAAATATCTCTATCTTGGCTATCCCCTCACAACAACAATCTCGTTTAGTCAAGTGGCTTCATACTTTAAAGGCAAAGCGCTTGCAGCTACCGGCGAAGTATGGAAAATTATGGAGAAATCCAGGTTGAATTCATTTGGTTCATCAATGAAACTATTAGACTCGATTATCCTGTCAACTCTGCTGTATTCTGCTCCAATTTGGGCAAACGAAAAGTACAAAATCTTGGACCAAATTCAGAATAACTATCTCCGACGACTATTGAACTTGCCGAGTAACACACCAGGCTACATACTACGCATGGAAACCGGACGCTTCTCACTAGGAGTCACAGCAACCAAACTAATTCTAAAGTTCTGGTTAAGAATATTAAAAATGGAAAAATCCAGATTGCCCGCAATCTGTCTAGCCCAATTATGGGAAACGTCCACTCTGACGAATGCCTTTATAGGTTTTACAGAAAATTTAATGAATATCCTAAACTCAACTGGATTCATGTGGTTAAAGAATTGTTCAGACCCCAATATTCTACAGAAAGCAATACCTCAAATTATCAGAATCACTATAGAACAGTCTATCCAAACCGACCAATCAAGAATAACCAATTCGAAGCTACACACACACTACAAATATTTACATAAAACATTCGCAGCAGAGAACTATCTACTAAGTGAACTCCCACTGCCGGCTAAACGCCTCATTGCGCAATTGAGAATTCTATTTGTTTTATATCGAGAAGACCATATAAAATATCTAAGGACAGAAGACTTGTATTGCCAACTATGCAAAAATAGAACCGAAAATGAATTAGAACATTATATATTTGAATGCATGCCTCTTGACACGGAAAGAAAAATACTCTTCTCTAAGATAGGCCATACACACTTCACATTATATTCTTTATTATCCAACTTTATAGACAATAGTTCAGTAGCTCTAAATCTATATAACTTCCATAAAAATGCTGTAAAAAAGAAAGACTCAACCGAACATTCAAACATACCAAAAATTTCTGTTTGATGAGAAAGACAGAACCAACATCCAATTATTTGTTTAGGCTGATACGATAAGTTAACAATGATAAAACGGTGTTTACCTTACAACCCTGAACACGAGGATTTCCTGGGAAATCTCTTAAAGATTTCTTAAAAAATACATGGCCCACCTGTGCTGTGTGAGAGCTTAAATGGTCTTGTTCCATATGTAAATACCTGTTTTCTTTCCTCTTTTCGCTCTCCACTTCTCCCATCCATATTTCCAAAAATTTTTTTTTTTTTCTCTTTTTTTTTTTATTTTTTTTATTCTTCTTATTTTTTATTCTTTCTTATAATCTGTATATATTTACCAAATGTATATAATCTTTCTCCATTTTTTATTCCCCACTTTCATAGGTTTCTCCGTTTTTGTAACCCCAAGGAGAATCCTCTGTAAGACCTGTGTGTCTTAATAAAGGCTTTTGTGTGTGTGTGTCATACTCTATGCATACTGCATATGCTGCATACACATAAACATTGTATGTACCAAGTATATTATGTAAGTTGTTTCTTTTGTTTTTCTTTTTATTTGTGTTTTAAAATAAACTTATATTCTCATGTTACTGCCTTACATTGTGATTATATTATCCATATTGTCTTTTAAAATAAAATACTTTATGTACATACATATACATAATTGTTGTTCCTTAAAATTATAAAATATTTTCATTATAATTGTTTTCAAATAAATTTATTCGTTATTCCTCAGAAATGTAGTTTTCTTACTCATCAGTAGTACATAAGTACAACCCCCGGATACCACGAATTCAATTCGTCTAATACGAATTCGGTTTATACGAATTCGGTATATATTCTTTTAAGACGAAAAGGGTATTTCGTTCTCCCGTTGAGTTCGTCTTAACGAGGGATTACTGTATTTAGCTCGCGTCGGTTTCTGCAATGTCATCATTTAAGCAAAAGGGCGCAAATGTATATTTGATGATTTTAGAAATGTAAAAAATAGTACAAATGTGATATTGTACTGGGATAAGGTTCATAAATTAAGAAAAAGGCATCTTCTTATCGTGCAACTGAAAGTGCAAGCCATCAGAAACTTTCAGTTGCATGATAAGGAGATGCTTTTTTCTTTATTTTGGAAATGTTAGACCTGATAATGGTATACGGCGTTGCGTTTCAAATAAACTTTTTTTTTTGCACATGACATACACGGAGTAATTTCATTTATTGATTAATTAAAGGTTACAAAACGAAGAAAAGAAGAAAGGTCATTGCAAAATTAACTTGAGGAAAGAAAAAAAATGGTGGTGGGAGGAAAAGGTGCGAACCATTTTTCAATTATTACGGTTGGAAAGTTAATGATATTTTAAAGAAATATAAAGAGAAATGGGATGGTTAGACATCTCAGCGCAACACTTATACCTTTTTTTTATTAAAAAAATATATAAATATATACTTCTCCCATACAATGTTTATAAATATAGAATCAAACACAGGAGAAAAAAAATTATATTTAGTGAAGAAAAATGGGGACACAACAAAACTCTGGTAAGAAAATGAAAAAGGGAGAGAAAAATGAAGCGTATGACAGACAAACCATTAATATACCTTTTAGTAAACACACCCTCCGTGTGACCGAAAGTTTCAACTCGGATAACTAATGGTCACAGATTATCTCTGTGAAGTGTATTTTTAGACTTCTGTGTTTGGCAACATTGTGTGGCCTACATCTTCTTATCTGCTATGCTAGGAATCAGAAGAAAGAAAAGATTCAAAAAACAAAAGAAATGAGAAATTTATAAAAAAGCTGAATGGTACTCTCAGTGAGAATGCAATTAAATCTTGTCAAAATGTCATAAAATTAGATTGTGTGTGTGGTTCACTCCCCTCCTTTCATTCTTTTTTTCTATATTTTTAATTTTTTTTTTTGTCAGAAACTAACCCCTCGTTTGCCACTCTTTTTCATAAAGGGTGGTAAAAAGGGAGGAAGACTTTTTTTTTAATAAAGGACTCTCACAGAGTTCCTCTCACAGCCCCTACCTACTTCATTTAGTTGAAGGCTGGGGATGAGTTAATACCCTCCCTATACACGAGGGTGACTCCTAGAGAAGCTAGGATGAGACGGAAGGATGAGTGGAACACTGAAAATGTGACGTTTCGATCTTAAATGACCGTTTTGATTAAATACACCTATCCCTCGATTTACACGGTAGATACGTTCCTGAGAAAAACGTGTAAATCGGGGGATAGGTGTACACAGAAATAAAAATAAAATGCATTGATAGGTTAAAATATGTAGTCAGCACATAAGCTCGGGATTCCTCGTGAGATGTGTACACAACGCATGTTTTCAATCACAGTAGCATTTAGTATAGTGCGATAAAAACAAAAATATATATGTCGTAGCTAAATGAAGAGGCGCAGCCGTTATGCCTAGCGAACAGCGCACCCGCGATGTTTGCCACCTTTAATTTTTGTACCGCCTTTATACATGGATGAATTTACATATTTACATTTTAACGCAAGCGTAACATATTTACATACTTATTTTGACGAAAATAAATTATATCTCTTGTCATTAACTATACAAATTATGACATACACCTATCCCCCGATTTACACGGTAGATACGTTCCTGAGAAAAACGTGTAAATCGGGGGATAGGTGTACACAGAAATAAAATGCATTGACAGGTTAAAATATGTAGTCAGCACATAAGCTCGGGATTCCTCGTGAGATGTGTACACGGCGCATGTGTTCAATCACAGTAGCATTTAGTATAGTGCGATAAAAATACAGTCGAACTTGGATAATTCGAACCCCAAGGGACCATAAAAAAATTCGAATTATCCAAAAATTCGAATTAAAGATGTTTTGAATAAAGGCTTAAGGCTTTTAGGGACCAAGATAAATATTCGAATTAAAGAGGTTTTCGAATTAAAGAAGTTCGAATTATCCAAGTTCTACTGTATATATATATACAGTAGAACTTGGATAATTCGAACTTCTTTAATTCGAAAACCTCTTTAATTCGAATATTTATCTTGGTTCCTAGAATTTCCTATAAATAGAATTTCCGTTTTTAATTCGAATTTCTGGATAATTCGAATTTTTTTATGGTCCCTTGGGGTTCGAATTATCCAAGTTCGGCTGTATTTGGAAACTGTGTAATAGCGAAAACGTGTAAAAAAGTACAGTGTAAATCGGGGGATAGGTGTATTTCGTTTTCAACAATACGTGTGATACCTTCCCTCAGGACCTTATAACACGTTAACGCTGGATCCATAATACAACAATAGGTCTTCTGTGAAAAAATAGTATTGGAATTGTACCGAGATCAGGGAGATAAATTGAGAAAAGAAGAAGAAGGCATTTCCTGATCGTGTAACTAAAAGTTGTTGATGGCTTGCGCCATCTATCGGAATAAATATCAACTATTCGTTGGTTTTTAATTATACCAGAAAATTGTGTGTGTGTAGCCACAAATATCCATTATTTAATAATTAAGAAACATCCCCGAAATGCGTACGTGGTTAGCTTTTCTTGATTAATCAAGAATGGGTATTTGTCCAATTCTGGTATAATTAAAAATCAACGAATAGTTGATATTTATTCCGATAGATGGCGCAAGCCATCAGCAATTTTTAGTTGCATGATAAGGAGATGTCTTTTTTTTATATTTTAATAATTATTGGTTGTATCAAGGGGAAATAAACGGTGTTGTTCTAGTTGTAAATGATTGTGTTTTTGTCTCTATTTATTTATTGGATAAACTGTGTTATGCAAATTCGAAACTATTTTAGACGCGTAAGATTCTTTTTTTTTTTTTTTTTTGAAATTGAACAATTTCTACTGTCCTTACTGCAATGGAAAAATTAATGGGAGGGCCTGGCTCATCAGTGGTGAACCCTCCCAGCGGTTTCGCCAGTTTAATCTACCATACCGCTGTTATATTGCATTATAATATAATGTTAATTTTTCCATTGCAGTAAGGGCAGTATAAATTGTTTAATTAAAAAAAATGAATCTTACGCGTCTAAAATAGTTTCGAATTTTCATAACAGATGGCGCGCTAGTTTATCATAATATAAAATTCTATATACAGTTACGAGCGTCATTCTTCGTCGCCTCTTTCACGGTTTGCTTTTTTTTTTTTTGGAATGGTGCCCTCCTATTGGTCGGCTACGATCACGCCACCTAGACGACCGGCGACATCAAAGACTTTCCACTTCCTGAAATTTTGTCCATGAGTGTATGTATATATGGTGTTTTTAGAAAATTTAAATAACATTTTTTTTTATCCCTTAGCAATTTAAATATAAAATCCATTCTATATACAGTTACGAGCGTCATGCATTCTTAATTATTCAGTTTTCATCTTTGTCACTGTTTGCTTTTTTTTTTTGAATGGCGCTCTCCTATTGGTTGGCTACGATCACGCCACCTTTGCCCCCCCCCCCCCCCCCCCCCCCCCCCCCCCCCCCCCATCATGCCAATCGCTTTTTGGTTTTTGTAACTATTGTGTTGGAGCGGGTCGCTCCTTAAATAAATGCATATATTAGTTAATAACTAAATGGAATCCTCTCTTTCTTTTTCCCAGTTAGAGATGCCTACGGAAGCCAACAGTACATAGACAGATAAAGCACATAGGCTATAGTTATTAACTAATATATGCATTCATTTAAGGCGCCAATTTATAATTGTAACAAATAGTATTTGAATAAAAACATTCAATCGGGTAAAACACGGGCGTTAATGATCCAACAGGTCCACGTTTCTAAATTAAAACACAGGCGTTGCCCGGGTCATTCGGCTAGTTTAAATATAAAATCCATTTGAAAATTTGTATAACGTTGTAAATTTTTTGGCATCGATATAGTTTCAGCTGTATGAAGCGGTGATCATTTTGAATGTGTGAGATTTCTCTATCTCTCCCTTTGTACGGTCGTCGACTCTGTTGAAGACCTTTTAGGAAACGATGTTTAGATAGATTATTTTTTAAGGTCATTTCAACTGTTTTGCCTGTTCTAGAAAGGAGGCCGGGAGACCGATCGCTTTTGACAGGTGTTTAAATGGATTTATCTATATTTTTTGGAAATATATAGAAGTCGCTTTGTGCCTTACAAGAGGCTCTATCCCATAGCAAGGAAGTCGGATCCCTCCTGAACCCCGAGTACATCTATTTATATACTTCGTTTTAAAGTATAAAATACGGTACCCTTGTGTACCGCGTCATCTAGACTTCTTGAATACTTCCTGATTACTTTAGTATATTTCTACTCTATTTATAGCGCGTATTTTTCTATCTGATACATATTGGATTCAATTTATAATTCTATATAAGAATTATTTTTTTTGAATGGCGTTGGAATGGTGTAGCAGTTAACGCGTCTGATAACACCAATCAGAAGAATTCCCGGCTAGGATCTTGGCAGACTCTTTTTTTTTTTTTTATGGTTATATCTCCCGTGAGGCATATTTTCATGGCACGTTTTCGTAACATAGCGTTGTTTTCTTTCGTGTGTGTGTTTTTCTGGATAATCATATCAAAAGACCCATGTTCCACGCTAAAAATTCTGACTAGAGACTTCAAACATGATTCCGGTTTGGATATCCTCGAATTTCCCCTGTGTAACGGGCTGATGTCAATAAAGTTGGCCATATGGTTGCGGCCAAGGTTGAAACATCCCGTCAAACATCGAGTCTGTAGTTTAACATCCCTACAGCTGTCACAAGCTCGGGTCCTACACGGCGGTGCAAGAGTCCAGCAAGAGTGGCTGTTGTTCCAGAGGGAGTTGACGTCAGGAAGCGACGGTCCGTGAAATAGAGTTCCAGTACCTGTCAAAACTTGCCCCCGCCTCCTCCTCACAAAAGAGTAATTTAACCGAGTCTAACCTTCGCTCGCTGCTGTCTATCCATCATCTTTCTTTCCTTTCTGTCTCACTAACTGGAGAAGTCCTCCTCCTCTCTGTTTCACTCCCAATATCTCTCTCTCTCGCCGAGAAATTACATAATATATACTTCCTCCTATTTACATATATGGTATCCCCGAAAAAAAATCAGTTAAAGGTGTAGGCTTTATATCTTTATCAGATATTTTCTTAGTGAAATTAATAAATAATACTTTGGACCCCATTGACCCCAAATATCTAATGTTTTGGTCATCATTACATGTCATTTTAGCATGTTCGTTTCAGAATAGACCTAAATTTTAAAGTACAGATTTAGAATAGAGCTATTTTCCATTTGGAGAGCAAGTAACAAAGCAGAAAATCCCGTGTAAAATATTCGATGATACATTCAGCTTGAGGGTATATAGTTGCAAGATTCTTGTCATACAAGGGCAGTTTTAACCGACATAGGCATGCGGTCAGACCTTTCCACGAAGCGTCAATATTGTCCCAAGTGGCCCCAAGCCAAGACCCGACCTCTGCTCCTTAAATGGCCAGGCCTCTCTCATTTTGCTCACGATAAGGCAAGTTAACCTGATCTTGGTCCTCGTATCATTCTGTCTTTATAAAACGAAGAAAGTAAAGAGGAGAGATTGACAAAAAAAAAAAAGAATTGGCTTCGCGCATGCGCGGCGATGGATGGTCAGCGACAATGGCGCCAGGTAATACTGGGGGAGAGCCAATCAGAGATCAACGTTACCATCTACAACGACCTATTAAAGGATTAAGGCAACCCCTATACTGTAGTAATTAGTGTAAATTACGTACCCCACGTGCTGGGAATGTTGATATAATACATTTCGAATAGACAGTAGATGAACTAAGACTTCCAAAATATTATTTTCTCCTTCAGAATGCAAAAAAAAAAAAAAAAAACTGTCTGTGATACTATAAATTCCCTGAATGTTGGTTCAATCATATCAACCGCAAACTATGCTTTGTTTCTTTCTCTTCTTTTTCTTTGTGGTAATTCGGAGTTTATAACAGGTCTTGTGGAAATTTGTAAAATCGAAACCATTTTGGACTGACGAGGAGGTGGGCTGGATAGCTTTAGGTGGGCTTTCTGTAACAGTCAAAAGCTTGTGTAGTGGAAAGTTCAACAAAACGAATCATTTAGTTGTACAAAGATTAACAGCATGGTTGTTCGCATTTGTTCAGAGTTTTCCTTGAAAGCCCCTCTGCACATATGGTGCAGGTGTGAGTGATTGCCTTGAACCAAGGTTACCGCTCAATTGTCGCGGCCCAAGGAGGCTAAATGAGACATTAACGTCGCGTGGACGCCTGCCATCCATAATACGCCAAATCTCCCTAATCACCCCACCAATCAATGCCCTGATTCGCTCGCTGAGGTGACCAATGGGAACGTAGCATGCGACCCGGATGTAGAGTCCCACACCATGAATAGCCATGGAATTTCTGACCATTGTCCTATATATAATTGAAGGGAGAAAGATTTTTTAAAAAGAGATTAAATTCTACTTTTTTTCTTATCTCAGTACTATCTATAACTTGATGAAGGTGTTGTCTTTATGATGTCTGTGTGGATAAATGTGCATATTGTGTGTGTTGCATAATGTGCATATAAATGTGCATATGTGTATAAATGTGCATATGTGTATAAATGTGCATATGTGTATAAATGTGCATATGTATATAAATGTGCATATGTGTATAAATGTGCATATTAACTATATGCAATAACGAGCCATCTATATATAGAAAATGATTAGTACGAATGTTCCTTTTACACAAGAAACTCCAATATATATTTACATAGCAGTAAGGGCAGTAGAAGTTTGTTTCATGTGTGAAAGAAACATTCGTGTTTTAATTCTTTCATTTCCTATGTGAATGTACAACTGTTGGTGATTTTAGGAATCTGAAGCAGTGGTAGTCGCTTCTAACATGGAGAACAGGAATCTTGGCTGCTGATCCTAACATGGAAAACAGACATCTTGGCTGCTGATTCTAACATGAAGAACAGTCATCTTGGCTGCTGATCCTAACATGAAGAACAGACATCTTGGCTGCTGATCCTAACATGGAGAACAGGCATCTTGGCTGCTAAACCTAACATGGAGAACTGACATCTTGGCTGCTGATCCTAACATGGAGAACTGACATCTTGGCTGCTGATCCTAACATGGAGAACAGACATCTTGGCTGCTGATCCTAACATGGAGAACAGGCATCTTGGCTGCTGATCCTAACATGGAGAACAGACATCTTGGCTGCTGATCCTAACATGGAGAACTGACATCTTGGCTGCTGATCCTAACATGGAGAACAGACATCTTGGCTGCTGATCCTAACATGGAGAACAGACATCTTGGCTGCTGATCCTAACATCGAGAACAGACATCTTGGCTGCTGATCCTAACATGGAGAACAGATATCTTGGCTGCTGATCCTAACATGGAGAACAGACATCTTGGCTGCTGATCCTAACATGGAGAACAGACATCTTGGCTGCTGATCCTAACATGGAGAACAGACATCTTGGATGCTGATCCTAACATGGAGAACAGACATCTTGGATGCTGATCCTAACATGGAGAACAGAAATCTTGGGATACTGATCCTAACAGCAATAGAAAGTCCTTAAATAGGAAGTCCTTGTGTATAGGGAAGTGGTGTGAAAGGTGATTTACAGGGTGAGTAAAGAATGGAGGTTAGAGCTAAAGAAGGACGTCCTTTGGGACTTAGTTCTGTCAGCCTAGTTCCTTTCCTCCCTAATCCCCAGAATAGCTGCAGTTTTATTTCTAAATACTGTGGTTGTCGCTGAACAAGGTTCTAGAATGGAAACGGCTTCATTTTTATAAAAAAAATACTAATGACACACTATATATGTATACACACTAGATGGCTTCTCGATTGAGCATTTTTAAATGGAAATGTGCAATCTAACAGAAGTAAATATCAACTAGACACACGTTGATTCAGGTTTTATTCTAAGTTATCGGTCATTTGCCGTAAACATCAATAAAAAGTCAGCCACGTATGTATTTTGGGATGTTGACCCTCGTCAGCGTAGTGCAGTTTGTACCTCAACAATCAATAAAATGGTTTGAAAGATTTCTTGAAAAATCAAGAAATGGATATCGTGGCCTAAACTTGCATAGGTATACTTAAATATGTAGTAATTGGGCGAAAAAGTAGAAGAAGGAGAAGATGCAACGTTTAGTTAATATTTGTTCCGATAGATGGCGCTTTGCTATCGTAAAAATGGTCGTTTGGGTATTCAGGATATGTAGTAAGTATCCTACTTTTTGTGCTGTGATTGACCTTCTTCTTTTCATCTTCTAATAATAAAGCGCTAGGAAACCGTTTAGATTTTTTTTTTCTGAATAAAACCACTTCCTACCACCTTCACTGTAATATTAAGATAACCTGTGGCTCGGTCCTCCCAACGGTTTCACCCGTTTAATCTACAAGAGGGAATCAAGGTGGTATAAAATCATGGACAAAATTTAAGGAATTAGAAAGTCTTTGACTTTTTTTTTTTTTTTGACAATTAAAATAATTTTATTGACATCTTGTCAATACATGCAAAAGTACACAGTCTGCACTATTTAAAAAAAAATATATATAGAGTTAAACCTGTCTATAGCGCCCCCTATAAATAGCGCCTCCCTCTCTATAGCGCCCGATTTTAAATACGTAATGCGATGCGATTTACATCAAAAGTGACCTGTCTATAGCAACCACTCTCGATAGTACCCTATTTTGGTGAGTCCCAAGAGGAGGCGCTATAGACAGGTTCAACTGTATATGCATCATACTATGTACAATAGAAAGTATTTGATGTCACCGTGTGTCTGTTTTGTGGAGACAGAGGTAATTTTGTTAACACTCGGTTATCTCGTGTGTATATAATAAAGGTCACTGTAATATCTTTCAGAGTTATTGTCTGAATCCCGATATACATGGTAAAAGGTACAACTTCCTTAAGTTTTGTCCATGGGTGTATATTGGTTATCTCGTGTGTCTTCAATAAAGGTCACTGTAATATATTTCAGAGTTATTGTCTGAATCCCGATATATATGGTAAAAGGTACAACTTCCTTTTAAGTTTTGTCTATGAGTGTATATTGGTTATCTCGTGTGTATATAATAAAGGTCACTGTAATATCTTTCAGAGTTATTGTCTCAATCCCGATATACATGCTAAAAGGTACAACTTCCTTAAGTTTTGTCTATGAGTATATATAAGGCTCTGTTTTGTTTATTGTATTCCACTTTAGAGGAACTCTTGGTGAGGGTATTTAAGTAAACTATTAACATCTGTTTTGACGCGACACACTGTAGGAATTATCTATAAATATATTTAACAAATTATTATTTTTTTAAAATAGAAATTCGCAGAAAATGGTTTCTATTCTTTTATATATCACCAGAGTTAGTTCAAGGACCAAAAAGGCAAAATGGCGCTTTAGGCGCAAAGGTCAAAGTGTGATTCCACACATATGTGTAGACATGTGACCTGCATTTATAATTATTATTACAATCATTTTATTCTAGATCGAACGTTGTACTGTACATATTACATCCCAAACACGACACCAGCCATCTCTGTCTTGAGCTCAATGTACCATCTCCGTTAAGCCAGTGAGTTCCTTTAATTGATCCACGAAGCGTTATAATAACACACTTATAAATCATTTTAATGACAATACATCCAGATGACACAAGATCCTACAGTACAATTTTCCTAGTGTGGAACTAACGCCTATCCACATATTCTCATGTCCAGCAATGGCCTCAGACTTGCGGAAAATAGACATGACCTAGAACAGCAGTTTTACACACCCAAGATTGGAAACATTGCTGCTGCTGTGATAGAGATGTACAGAGACATCTGAGGCTCTTCATTGGACACGACAACAACAGAAAATAGACATGGACCCAGAACAGCAGCTTTACACACCCAAGATAGTGAACATTGCGACTGTTGTGATAGAGATGTACAGAGACATCTCTTCATTGGACACGATAACAACAACTTATAATATATAAGTATTCACAATTATTATAGCCTTGCACCATGCGTATCTACTCGGGTAAATTATCAACAAAAACATAAGTTATATGTTTACCTAATCATATAATTCATATCATAAATGACCCATGTATGCAAATCTCTATTTTGCGTGTCATACATCTTTCAAAAGAGTTTGAAATTAGAGAAGAAGAAACCTTACAAGGTGAGATGTACTATAATAGAATGAAGAAACATCTCCTGATTGTGAAACTGAATGTTGCTGATGGCCCAATGCGCCCCTATCGGATAATATATCAACTCTATCATTTTCCCCTCAGAGTTGGCCTCTATATCCCCTTCTTGATATTTTAAGTAAAGGAGATATTGACCAACTCAGAAGAAAAAATCAATAGATGGTTGCTATATTTTCCGATAGATGGCAGAAAACCATCAGCACAACATTCAGTTGCACGTTTCATTATTTTAAAACACACATACATGTATATATATGTGAAAAAATAGTACAAATGTGATATTGTATTGGGATAAGGTTCATAAATAAAAAAATAAAAAAGGGCATCTCCTAATCGGGCATATGAACGTTGTTGATGGTTTGCGCCATCTATCGGAATAAATATCAACTATTCGTTGATTTTTTTATTATACCAGAATTGGTCAAATACCCATTCTTGTTTATTCAAGAAAACATATATATATATTTGAAAATAGAGCAATCCATAAATAAATCTTTAAATAAAAAGGCATATATTGGATCAAAATATTAAAAAAATACCAAAATATTGGTAAAATAAATGATATTTTGATCCAATATATGCCTTTTTATTTAAGCACATATATATGTTTCCTATTTACATATTAGACCATATTGGTGTCCAATATATCCAGACTGATCTCGCCATGTATTACAAACGTCATCCACAGCGGTCAAAGACAACTCCGAGGAACATTCCCCCATTCACAGAGGTATCGACCCCCTAATCAAAATTGAATCATCCCAAATTAGAAATGCTAGCCCCCAGTGCGGTCGGTCACTAGATTAGGCCTAACGCCATCGATTCTCCTATCTCTCCTATCTACTCGCTCCACTCTAATATTAATAATCTCTCAATTGAAATTTATTGACCACAGACTATTCTGCTCTGTGATATTGAAATTAATTTTTCTGCTCGCCTCCCCCCCTCTTCACCCTCATTTTTTGTTATGTATTCCAGGTACCTGCGGTATAACAAATTATTCTATAGAATTGAATGATGTTTATTGACTTTAGATAGAACAAAATATCGGCTGCTGGGTTATTCCCCTCTCAGTGTTGCCGACTCTCGTTTTTTTTTTTATATATATTAAAAATAAAAAAGGCATATCCTGACAAGGAGCACATGTGCCTTTCAGAAGGCAGAGCGCCATATATTTTCTATTATTTTTTTTTATATATATATACATGGATTTATACCACAGAGTGTCTGTCTGCAAATGAAAATAATAAAAAAAGTAAAAGGGTAATCAGTTTTAATGGTAATAATGAAATTTACATACAGGGGAAAAACATAATTAAGACAATTAAGCTTATAAACAGAGTGGTTCCGAAGAGAAAAGAAAAGATATAAAATGAATAAAATGAAATTAATGAATATATTCATATGATACGTGCTGTTAGTTTTTTTTTATTATTATTTTTAATATAACTCTGTGTATATATGTTTGTATTATATTTGACCAGGAGTGTCTGGTCACGTGTGTAAATTTATTGTATATATATATGGTGGTTGGAAATAAAATAATCGGTACTACATTTTCTTTATTAAAGTGTGTGTAGCGTTTGTGCCTTAAATAAAAATTAACTAGCGGACATACCCGGCTTCGGACAGTTTTGGCAGAAAATAATATGCCACCGATTGTAATTAAATCGACGATCGAACCAACCGGCGAGAAACTATGCATAATCGAAGCCTCCTTAATAACGAAGATCCTAGACAAATGTGGAATCGAGTATAAACTTGAGGAAACGGTTCAATCAAAGAAGAGAACTCGCGGCTCCCAATCGGATGACTCAAGATCGCCAACTAGGAGCGAGCGTAATCTGAAGACGCCTAGAATGGACATCGACGAACAAAGTCCCGCCACTGGAATTTCTCAACAAATGAACACAGCTCACCCACCGCAAAACGATGAAGAAAATAACGACAACGATGGCCCATGGACCACAGTCACTAACGTGAAAAAAACCGAGAATTCCTCCTGTTATTGCAGAAAATGTAGCATATTGGAAGCTTCTTTGCCAAGAACTAAAAGACTTGTGCATGGAACCATTCCAAGTCACGATTTCTGGCAAAAAGCACATAATTAAATCGAAAAACATAGGCGACTTAAAAAAAATCAGGGAGTATGTACAGGAAAATAATGGAGGATATTCCTACAGATTACAGGAGGAAAAACCACTGAAAGTGGTATTGAAGGGGGTATCAACAGCCTTCAAAGAAGAAGACGTCGTAACTGAACTGGTCTCAATGAGCTTCACTGAGGTCATTGTCAAAAGACTCCATAGACAATCGACCAAAATACCGATGAATATAGTCCTAGTAGAGCTACCGAAAAATGAACAAAATAAACGAATCTATGGAATAACCGAAATATTTTACCAAAAAATAGTCGTGGAATCATTCAGGACTACAAAACGAGTGACCCAATGCTTTAACTGCCAGGGTTTTGGGCATGGCCAGCTAAACTGCTTTTTGAAGCCCAAATGCGTCAAGTGTGCTGAAGAACACCATTCGAAGGATTGTCCAAGAAAGTCGAAACAGCTCCCACCAAAGTGCGCTAACTGTGGAGAGGCGCACACAGCCAATTACCGCGGATGCCCAAATTTTCCGAAGCCACAACAACAGCAGCTAAAGCCTCCCAGACAAAACTCCCCTAACAACATACCTCAAGCAAGCTCCACTAAAACAGAAGCAATTGTTGAAAAACAAAAGGCAAGTTACGCTGAAACTGCAAAAAAGAAAACTACTCATTCTGACACCAGGGAACTGTGCGAAAAGTTATTAGAAATTATCAAAACCTTCTTACAATGAAAGGCAAATTACCTTTAAAAATCGTTTTCTGGAATTGCAACGGAATCAAACTCAAAAAAGAAGAATTCCTACAGTTGGTGACCTCAGCCACCGAATCCGACGACCTGGACCCAATGGCTAGCTGGCAGCCAAACACCCAACAACTGCCCTCCTGTAAGGTTCGGGGGGCCACTCCAGCATTACAACTCGCCATGTGTAAATAATCTGGACAAGGTGACTCGCGAGCTGTGCTCGAATGTAACACCTGCAAATTGAGATGAAATAAATAAAAATAAGGGTTGAGTTTTTGTGAGACCAATGCTTTTACATAGTTAGGAATTGGAAAGCCCGCTACATTTTAGTAGAACAATTTTGCGCTGACTATACCTCTAGACTGAGGAGTGAATAGAGGAAAACCAGCGAAAAGAAGTTATCGAACACGTACATTATTTGTGAGCATATAATCTACTTTGTCAATTATTATCACGTAGAAAATGAGTTAATACAAAATTCAGGATGATACAGCAACTTATTTGAGTCAAGCACAATATTAAAATTGATAAATATAAGAGAATTAATGAGAGGGGAGAGAGAGAGAGTTGACGCTCAGTAATAAAATATTGCCACGTGGAAAATTAGGGAAGACCAACTTCGTGATGAGACAACAATTTATTTCAGGCAAGAACAAACTATGAATGGTAAACAAAAGAGGGAAGTGTACAGAGTAGCAGAATATAAACATAAAAAATAATTAATAACGGACTACTCGATGAGGGAAGAGTATCTTTAATATATTTGTCTCGTTTTTACACCTGTGGATGGGCGGTTATGCCCGAAAGCTTGTGATCTGATATTATATATTAAAAGATACTCTTCCCTCATCGAGTAGTCCGTTATTAAAGTTTAGTGAAGGGATTATTGATTCAATAAAAAATAATACTCTGCTAATAAAATAATATAAATACTTTGTTACAATATATATCAAAATTATTTATCTGTACAAAATACCTTACGCTACATGTGCATCTATTTGAAAAAAAAAAAAAAAAGAACCGTTGGCTCTTGTTTATTCGGACTCATTGAGAAGCGAGAAGGGGGAGATTATATCCATGAAATTATAAGATTGGAGTATGGTAGATCATCAATGATTGGATTCACGCCTTTCTGTGGCCTTTCCAGAGCTACGGCAATATTAGACTTGTGAATGTTCTAGCAAAAGTCGCTATGGAAGTGAAACTTGACCCTAGCCATGAGAGAAATAATTCAATACCTTTGAGATCATCTCTTAATGTAGGATGCTTCCCATGGGCTTCAAAAGAAACATGGCGATGATATTTAATGAATTAATTTCTGGATATTAATTAAATAATTCTACAGGTTTGTGGAGATGATTTTCTTTTATCATTTTTTTTAACGTAATCTCAAGCTTTCTCTGTCCTTCCACAGGAGTATGTAAACGTATAAACGCCGTTAAAATGCTAACTGATTTATATATACATTTGTATAATTACATTTAATGAGTTGAGAAGGTTCAGAAAAGACTGATTCTAAACATCGGAGGTTTAATTCTGAGATCCCATGATGGTGCTATTACACACCAGAAGATATGGGAATGTCTGAAGAACACCTTTGTTTCAAGGGATGGTTGGTAGAAGGAAAAGACCCAGAAGAAGTTGGATTGACCAAATCATATATCGGATAGGAAAAACCAAGAAATTTGATCGGATACCGAACGAGACGTAGGGAGTTCATAAATGAAATAACGAACTTCTAGTAATGGAAGAATTTAGAATAAACTACTATGTGGCTTGTGTGGTGTGTACAACATATGGTGTATTTACAGTACAAGCTGTCATTCTATATACAGTTACGAGCGTCATTCTTCGTCGCCTCTGTCACGGTTTGCTTTTTTTTTTTTGGAATGGCGCCCTCCTATTGGTCGGCTACGATCACGCCACCTTTGCCCCCCCCCCCCCCCCCCCCCCCCATATTTGTAACTATTGTGTTGGAGCGGGTCGCTCCTTAAATAAATGCATATATTAGTTAATAACCAAATGGAATTCTCTCTTTCTTTTTCCCAGTAAGAGACGCCTACGGAAGCCAACAGTACATAGACAGATAAAGCACATAGGCTATAGTTATTAACTAACATATGCATTTATTTAAGGCGCCAAATTATAATTGTAACAAATAGTATTTGAATCAAAACATTCAATCGGGTAAAACACGGGCGTTGCCCGGGTCATTCGGCTAGTAATCCTCTACCCATCATGATCTGATACTACCTGAGTAAGGGGACAGAGGCAATTTTGTTCACACTAGGTTATCTCGTGTATCTTCAATAACGTTCGCTGTGTATCAAATATCTTTCAGAGTTATTGTCTGAATCCTGATATATATGCTAAAAGGTACAACTTCCTTAAGCTTTGTCTACGAGTATATTTCATATTAACCTATTTATATTAACCATATTTCACATTACCTGTATAGACATGTGGTGTACTTACAGTACAAGATATGTTACTACCCACCATGGTCTGGTACTACATGTGTAGACATGTGGTGTACTTAGAGCATAAGCATCAATAATCCTTTTCTCACAATGACTAAAATGGCCTGAACAACATATACTTTTTTTATGATAAGAAAAAAAAAAAGCTGTAGATGGTTTATCTTCTTACACGGAGGAAAAGCAACCTACAATCAGTTCCCATAAATCACTAACGTTTATCTTTACGACCATCAAGTTAAATCTCTCTTAACACCTTCGAGAGTGGAGTACACGGTCAACAGCGTCCGTCCAAGTGGCCGTCTTCTCTCAAGTGACCCACCGTCAACAAATAACACAATATGGAGAGAGAGAAGTAATACCCGGATGTTGTATTCTCTCCCTTCTTCTTCTTCCCTGAGAGATTATCTGGCCGGTTGAAGACAGCTGGACAAAATTGAGATTGGACTTCAGGGGGCCCTTTTTTCTTTCTTTCATTCTGTGGGGGACCGTGCTAAGTAGACATCTATAGAGGACCTCCCATCTTCTTGCTCTTTTCTTCGCCAACCTTCTTCCTCCCTCCTTCTTTTTTTTTTTTTGACTCGACGTCCCGGAAGAAAAGAAGGATTAGCGGCAAATTCTTTAGCGATTGTCGCAAAGAAGGCTTTGTGCGTCCTACTGGCTGGCTGCGACATAATCCTTGCCACAAACTTCCCTATTTCCTTCTTTAAACGCTGTTACATATTCATGAACAACTTTGTAAACGGACTTTTTTTTTAGAGGGGTTGTGCCTGCACGTTCTTAATCTCTTCCATTCTTTTCCTACTCGTTTGATTTTTTTTTTACCTTTTGCTCTTTTCTATTCTGGTGTCCTGTAGATTTGAAGGGAAGTGTTTGTGTGCTCTTTGATCGGCAAATTTGCTTCGATTGTGACATAATAGTGTAATTTATGGGCTCTTTTTTTTTTTATCTTTTTCTGTTGTTGTTATTGTTATCGTGATTTTCTCTCTCTCTCTTTTTTATCTTGCGAATGAATGGAAGTCTCTCTGGCCCAGTTTCCTCACCAATCGATTTTAAATAAAACTCTTTTTCCCTCGTTTTTTTCCCTCCGTCTTATTTTAATTTGCATATATCCTTATTAGAATATCAATCCGAGATAGTCAATTGATAAATTTGAGGAGGAAGCGCTTTTTTTTGAGTCACATTTCAGCTTAAATTTTATTTTTCTGTTTCAAATTATGTGTTGTGCGTAAATAATTGATTTTATACTTTTTTTTTTAATCGTCATCTCTATTGTAATCAAAATATGTTTCGAGAATAAATTATATTTGTTATTGTAAAGAAATGTCATTAATTTAAATAGAATGACATAACATTTATGAAAGAAAAAATTTGCTGAAAATGATAATTTTTTTAATTTGGAGGTTAGATTTTTTATTGTTTTCTTGACACAATTTTATAGTTTTGAACTCAAAGATATTTATCAAAATACTTTTGTTTTTGAAAGGTATAAATTTAAAAAAAATCATAAATCTTATAGAATAGATGCATTTTTGACCGAATGAAATTATCTCCTTCTGATCACGCTATTAATGGCATGTTCTCGTCCATATGAAATGTTTTATCTTCTTGGACGTTTTGGTGATGAATGCCATTCAGAACACCGAAGAGCTTCGATTCTGAGGCACACTATGGTGCTATCATCAGAAGAGAAACGATATGTCTAAGAATGACTTTGTTTAAAGGATGGTTGAAGGAGGCAAAGGAAAATATCCAGCAGATAGACTGGCCAAATTAAACAAATCATCAGAATGTCCCTTGAAGAAAGATGGCCGGAGACAGAACAAGATGTAAAGATATCTTCAATTTGTCGGAAAATTCAGAACACCGAAGAGCTTCAATCCTGGGGCATTATGATCATATCAACAGAAGATTGAACGAATAATTACAAAACCTATAACAAAACTTAGAACAAAACACTATAAAGGAATAACAATACATCCAGATGGCACAAGAACCTACAGGACATGTAACAACTGTCCTGGTGTGTAACTAACACCTACTCACATATTCTCATGCCAAGCAATGGCCGCAGCCTTGCAGAAAATTGACATAGACCCAGAGCAGCAGCTTTACACACCCAAGATAGTGGACATTGCCCTGGCTGTGATAGAGATGCATGGAGACATCTGAAGCTCTTCATTGGACACAACAACAACAGCAACAACAGAAGATTGGGGAGGTTTGTTCAAGGAATGTATTAAGGGGGCAAAAGAAGATATCCAGCAGATAGACTTGACCAAATTAAACAAATCACCAGAATGACCCTTGAAAAAAAAAAGAAGAAAGATGGCCGGAGACACAGAACAAGATGGAAAGATATCTTCAATTTGTCAAATAATTTTATTGATTGAAATATGATACAGTCTATATACAGTAGGTCCCCTTTTTGGTGCTCAGGATATCTCAACTTTCTCTGAGTTCTTTCGCCCAATTCTTCTTCAGTGGTGCATCAAACTTAGAAATGACATTTAGCGTCATCTGTACGTGAAATTATGAAGTTATAATTAATTTTAGCGCTATTTCTGTTGTATTTTAAAAGACAAATTTCTACAGTCACTAAGCTAAAGGATGAAAATCCCAACCAATATATATTTTCACCTTTTAGTGGCTGAAGGAATTTGTCTTTTAAAAACAAAGAAAAAATAGCGTTTTTAATATGCATATTCTAACTTCATATATTCTTATATATACTGCTTCTCAGGTATATAAGTTATATATTCTTATAGTGAAATATTCGCCAAAATATATTGTGGAATTCCATTTTTACTATCGAATATATAAGCGCCGGAAATAAGCTGTTCTTTCTTTAAAATAGAATTTACTTCTATATTGTTAAACTTTCTTTTCCAACACACACACACATTGTTGATATATTGGCTCTTTTACTTCATCTTTTAAGCGCTTTCTGTCCAATTCCGCGAAGTTTTCAGCAGTAAAATCTTGTGATTACGTTCTTTACTAATGAGGATCATTGAATGAAACCAGGGTCTTTCAGGTAAAAAAGTGGCCATTGCGGGATTCGATCCCGAGCTGTGGAAAATCCTCCTCCATTCTCAACGTCAATTCTCTAGATTACAGAAGTAACCTACAAATGGCTGTTCGACGTCTAGTTATATAAAATGGAACTATACTCAATATCCACCATAGTTTTTTTAAATCGAAAAAAGGACGAAGGTGTTTTCGCTAACGTTGAAACACGCGAGAACCTCTCAGGTCTTCAACAGTGTTCTAGCATTGGTGAACTGGAAACATTTTCGTACCAATGCTTTCCGTTATATACGTATATATATTTTAAATCCTATATTACACATAAGTACATAAGTATATAGGGGGTTATATGCAACAATGGTAGACTACACTATAATTAGATGCTTCTTAAAATTAAATATACTTCGGCCAGTAAATCTTTAATTTTAATAACTATGAATGCAGACCAGGCAGCCTATAACTGTACGATAATTAGATGCTGTACGAAAGTTATTACAATGAAAGACTCTATTCATTTACAACAATAATGGGTTATGCGAATTGTCAAATATGAAAGGCTCTACGAATTGACAACAATGGTAGGCTCTACGAATTGGAAAAATGAAAGGCTCTACGAATTGTCAACAATGTTATAGGCTATACGAATTGGCAACAATGCTATTGGCTATACGAATTGGCAACAATAAAATGCTATGCGAATTGGCAAAAATGAAATAAGCTATACGAATAGGCAACAATGGGAGGCTATACAAATTAGCAACAATGGTATGCTATACGAATTGGCAACAATTGGTATGCTATACGAATTGGAAACAATGAAATAAACTATACGAATAGGTAAAAATGGTAGGCTATACAAATTAGCAACATTGGTATGCTATACGAATTGGCAACAATTGGTATACTATACGAATAGGCAAAAATGAAATAAACTATACGAATAGGCAACAATGGTAGGCTATACAAATTAGCAACAATGGTATGCTATACGAATTGGCAACAATTGGTATGCTATACGAATAGGCAACAATGAAATAAACTATACGAATAGGCAACAATGGTAGGCTATACAAATTAGCAACAATGGTATGCTATACGAATTGGCAACAATTGGTATACTATACGAATAGGCAAAAATGAAATAAACTATACGAATAGGCAACAATGGTAGGCTATACAAATTAGCAACAATGGTATGTTATACGAATTCGCAACAATTGGGAAAGAGAGATTAGTTATAATGAAAATTAGAGAAAAATATATTAGAAATTTAAATATATATTTTTTAAACACTCAATGGGGTATAATAAGGTTCGGGCAAAAGCTTCGTCAGTTACGCGTCATATATACGGAACATAGTGAGAAAAAAAGGAAGAGGATAAGAGCTAAATACAGAACCATGATAATGTATATCTATAAAATTCATCGTCTATAGAGAGACCCTCTCTATAGACCAGCTCCTATTACAATTCAGACAATCCCATTGGCAATGGTAGATTCAAACACTAGATTCAATGTTTTTTTTTTTTTTTTAAGGGGTGAGGGGGATAAAGGAAATTGCGAATAATAATTATATAAAAAAGTGTAAATAAATAAACAGTGTAAGTATTTGAGTGTAGTGTAATTAAGTGACCCTCTCTACTTGCAGCAATGTCCTCCAATAAGGAAGCAGCCTACAAATGTTGGACTATACAAGCAATATGTAACAATGGAGTATTTCCGCCAGGAGAAATTACACCGCCTAATTACTTCTCAGGCTTTTTACACAACTCTCTGTTTTCTTGGGTTAGTTGTCTCGCTTCGTTGGCTGTCTTCTTTGTGCCCACATTTGCATACTCCCTCATTGACGATGGACAGATTGATTAAGTTTGAGAATAATTGTATCGGCGCATCAAACAATATTATTGAAGGTCATTTATTGGTTGGGAGTTTGTCTGTAATATATATGTTATATAAAGGTATTATTTAAAATGTTATATTAAAATTTTATTTAATTTAAAAATATATTTCATAGATACAAATACTGTTAAATTGACCGCCAGAGGTCATGCTTCCCCTATAAAAATCGATGTTGTTGTTTCCTGATGGCCGGCTCAAAACTTTTGTACATTATGTAAATAATCTTTTGTTTTCCTTATTCTACTCGCCTTAAGCCAGGCATTACTTTTATCAAATTGTTTTTTCATATATATTCCTTAGCTCAAATAAAGAAATCTCTGATCAAGACTTTATATTTTCAAGATTATTATTCAACCACGACTGCACCACCATAGCTTAATTCTCAAGATAACCAAAATCAAGATAATCACAACAATTCCAAAATCAACAGAAAATCTCATTTCATTTCATTTTTATATAACATATGTCATAATATTACCCTTCCAGGCATAATAAAGTAAATCTACAGTCGACCAGAGAGAGACGTAGGGAGGAGGATGTAAAGGCCGGTCACTTGATATATCAGTCACATTCCAAGGGGGCCATTTTCGTAGAACCTCAGAACTATTTTTGGACAGTCGGGGGGTGGTGGCGACAAAAACGGTCGTTCAGCGGTGGCATCCCCTCGCGCTCCTCTCTCTCGCTGGTTGCCTGGGTTATTCCTCTACCAACTCGTCGTGTGATTATTTCTCTTTCCCCACCACATTATTATCACTATATTGCCACATATATATATATAGCTACATTAACTATTTTTTATATTTAATTCCCAACGCTTCAGTGACTCGCTTTTTTTACTCTCCTCATGGGAATGAGTATTTTTAAAAAATCCTATTTTATACCTATATATATGTGTATTTTGGAAATAGAGCAATCTATAAATAAATCTTTAATTAAAAAAGGCATATTTTGGATCAAAATATCATTTATTTTACCAATATTTCAGTTGGCTGAACGCCAACCTTTATCAAGGTATTATAACAGTATAAAGTATATAATAAGGTTGTTGACATACATTAAAATTATGAAAAAGACATCTCCTTATCGTGCAACTGAAAGTTTCTGATGGCTTGCGCCATCTATCGGAATAAATATCAACTATGTCTACTATATCAGCAATAATTAAAAATCAATGAATAGTTGATATTTATTCCGATAGATGGCGCAAGCCATCAGCAACTTTCAGTTACACGATAAGGAGATGCCTTTTTCTATATATATTTTCAAAATAGCCTTTCCATTCTAAATTTGTTATATCACATGTTATACTCAGCAACCATCTCAATATGTAAATAGACTATCTCTTTTATAATGCCATGTAAACTCTGTCTTGTTATTATCTCGAGTCTGTAGAAGAACATTCTGGACGAAACCTTACGTCTTATACACCAAAAAAAAAGACAAACTTCGACCAACGAACTACTGTCTTTAGTTAAGACATCAAGAAAAACTAACCATGTACGCGTTTCAGTCTATTGGCCCTCATCAGCGTGGTGTAAGTTGTGAAACAGATTACTATGCTTGATTAATCAAGAAAAGGTATTTAGCCAATTCTGGAATAATTAAAAATCAGCTATGAATTGATTACGACAGATTCCGACGCCCCGTTATACGAAATCGCGATCATTGCTTAATTAATAACAATATCATTAAGAATGTTGTCGTCTTGCGTGATTTGGCAAGAGTTTTTGCGATTTGATTTTTTTTTTTTTTAGAGCGATTGTCTAAGATCTCCCCGTGGCATGTGCGGAGGATGATGCTCTCCATGAAGCTTCATATAACAAAAGAGTAAAAAGAAATATATTTGGCCGGCAACTGTTTTAAAATAATTCAAAATCTATCCTTTGAAGCAGTAGAAATATATACACACACACACACAAAAAAAAAACTTTATTATGACACATAGGTCTTACAGAGGATTCTCCTTGGGGTTACAAGACGGAGAAACCCATGAAAGTGGGAAATATATAAAGGTGTAAAAATGGAGAAAGATTATATACACGTGGTAAATATGTACAGATATTTATTTGAATAATCCTATGAAAAATAAGAATATGGATTTGGAAAAAAATATATATTTTTTTGGAAATATGGGTGGGAGAAGTGGAGAGCGAAAAGAGGAAAGAAAACAGGTATTTACATATGGAACATATAAATAATGGAACAAGTCAATTTAAGCTCTTCTGCTCACACAGCACAGGTGGACCATGGCTTTTTTCAAGAAATCTTTAAGAGATTTTCCAGGAAAATCCGAGTGTTCAGAGATGTAAGGTAAGCAGTAGAAATACAGTAGAAACCTGTAGAGTTACACGACTATATTCTTCCCCTTATAATATAAACCACGATGCTTATATAAAAATAAAGCATTTTAAAAATGAATTTTACTACAACGCATATATCTCATACTGATGATGGGCGTGTGTTCGAAAGCTTCTCTCTCTCTCTTTGATTATTTTAAATAGAAAAATAAAATTTGCGTGTTGTATTTTTACTCTTTTGTTTTAAGAGAGATAGAGAAAAGCATTTTCTGATCGTTAAATTGAAAGTTACTGATGGCTTGCGCCATCTATCGGTATAAATAGAACTAATCATTAATATTTTAAATTTATTCCAGAATATCTTGGTCACAAATACTCTCAATAAATCAACAAAAGCCAACCAGATACGTGTTTGATATCCTCGTCAGCGTAGTGCAGGCTGTACATCAACGATCAAAAAGGCTGGTCTTAGAGGCTTCCTGAAAGATCAAGGAACAGGTATTAAGTGAGAAAAACTCGGTAAAAAAAATAGCTCAAAAGTTCATAAATTCTATGTCCCCCGACAGTGGTCCCAGACAGGAAACTGTCGCAATTTATTACCTTAATCTACCAGCAGCAAGATAGGAAGGGTGTTTGCTGTGAGTCACTTTATCGTTTCCCTTTGTGGAAGGAAGGGTTACTCATGTCAACTCTATCACATGGTCTTCTTATTGTTGTCTTGTTGCATATCACAGCTTCACCATTCCCCTGACTGTGGAAGGAAGGGTTACTCATGTCAACTCTATCACATGGTCTTCTTATTGTTGTCTTGTTGCATATCACAGCTTCACCATTCCCCTGACTGTGGAAGGAAGGGTTACTCATGTCAACTCTATCACATGGTCTTCTTATTGTTGTCTTGTTGCATATCACAGCTTCACCATTCCCCTGACTCTGTCACTCTGTGAAACTGCCCTTGTAGAGTTCTGCGAATCTTTCGTGTCGGTTTTATCCAGTAATACCCTATCTACACTCATGGATAAAACTTTAAAGTCTTTGATGTCGTTTAATGCTGCCCCTGATATATTTGAAGTGATTTGTTTTAGCTTATTTACTTTTTTTTTTCTATTTATAGATGTGTCTGTGGTGACGTAAATGCATATCGCACATGTGACACTAGGAAAAAATCAAGTCTATATAACACCCCCCCCCCTACTAAAGCAGACGACTGGCGACATCAAATACTTCCCACTTCCGTAAGTTTTGTCCATGAGTATATATAAGAAATATACAAATAGTTCAGGTGACACAGAACAAGTGCATGTATATATACACCTTAATTTATATACTTCAAACTTTGTATATTAATAGAAGTGACCGAGGTGGGGGTTTAAAGAGTTCCTCCTATCATGGGGCATAGTTTCTTGCGAGGTACAAAAACCATTTTCATCAATCTAAGCAACCAGACTGCTTTCAGAGTTGTAATATGGTATTGGACGATTCGGATTATATATGTAACACTGTAGGGTGGAATCTCTGTTATGGTATTGGACGATTCTGATTATATATGTAACACTGTAGGGTGGAATCTCTGTTATGGTATTGGACGATTCTGATTATATATGTAACACTGTAGGGTGGAATCTTTGTTATGGTATTGGACGATTCTGATTATATATGTAACACTGTAGGGTGGAATCTCTGTTATGGTATTGGACGATTCTGATTATATATGTAACACTGTAGGGTGGAATCTTTGTTATGGTATTGGACGATTATATATGTAACACTGTAGGGTGGAATCTCTGTTATGGTATTGGACGATTCTGATTATATATGTAACACTGTAGGGTGGAATCTGTGTTATGGTATTGGACGATTCTGATTATATATGTAACACTGTAGGGTGGAATCTTTGTTATGGTATTGGACGATTCTTATTATATATGTAACACTGTAGGGTGGAATCTTTGTTATGGTATTGGACGATTCTGATTATATATGTAACACTGTAGGGTGGAATCTCTGTTATGGTATTGGACGATTCTGATTATATATGTAACACTGTAGGGTGGAATCTGTGTTATGGTATTGGACGATTCTGATTATATATGTAACACTGTAGGGTGGAATCTTTGTTATGGTATTGGACGATTCTGATTATATATGTAACACTGTAGGGTGGAATCTGTGTTATGGTATTGGATGATTCTGATTATATATGTAACACTGTAGGGTGGAATCTCTGTTATGGTATTGGACGATTCTGATTATATATGTAACACTGTAGAGTGGAATCTTTGTTATGGTATTGGACGATTCTGATTATATATGTAACACTGTAGGGTGGAATCTTTGTTATGGTATTGGACGATTCTGATTATATATGTCACACTGTAGGGTGGAATCTTTGTTATGGTATTGGACGATTCTGATTATATATGTAACACTGTAGGGTGGAATCTTTGTTATGGTATTGGACGATTCTGATTATATATGTAACACTGTAGGGTGGAATCTTTGTTATGGTATTGGACGATTATATATGTAACACTGTAGGGTGGAATCTCTGTTATGGTATTGGACGATTCTGATTATATATGTAACACTGTAGGGTGGAATCTTTGTTATGGTATTGGACGATTCTGATTATATATGTAACACTGTAGGGTGGAATCTTTGTTATGGTATTGGACGATTATATATGTAACACTGTAGGGTGGAATCTTTGTTATGGTATTGGGCGATTCTGATTATATATGTAACACTGTAGGGTGGAATCTCTGTTATGGTATTGGATGATTCTGATTATATATGTAACACTGTAGGGTGGAATCTCTGTTATGGTATTGGACGATTCTGATTATGTATGTAACACTGTAGGGTGGAATCTTTGTTATGGTATTGGACGATTCTGATTATATATGTAACACTGTAGGGTGGAATCTTTGTTATGGTATTGGACGATTCTGATTATATATGTAACACTGTAGGGTGGAATCTCTGTTATGGTATTGGACGATTCTGATTATATATGTAACACTGTAGGGTGGAATCTCTGTTATGGTATTGGACGATTCTGATTATATATGTAACACTGTAGGGTGGAATCTTTGTTATGGTATTGGACGATTATATATGTAACACTGTAGGGTGGAATCTTTGTTATGGTATTGGGCGATTCTGATTATATATGTAACACTGTAGGGTGGAATCTCTGTTATGGTATTGGACGATTCTGATTATATATGTAACACTGTAGGGTGGAATCTCTGTTATGGTATTGGACGATTCTGATTATATATGTAACACTGTAGGGTGGAATCTTTGTTATGGTATTGGACGATTCTGATTATATATGTAACACTGTAGGGTGGAATCTTTGTTATGGTATTGGACGATTCTGATTATATATGTAACACTGTAGGGTGGAATCTCTGTTATGGTATTGGACGATTCTGATTATATATGTAACACTGTAGGGTGGAATCTTTGTTATGGTATTGGACGATTCTGATTATATATGTAACACTGTAGGGTGGAATCTCTGTTATGGTATTGGGCGATTCTGATTATATATGTAACACTGTAGGGTGGAATCTCTGTTATGGTATTGGATGATTCTGATTATATATGTAACACTGTAGGGTGGAATCTCTGTTATGGTATTGGACGATTCTGATTATATATGTAACACTGTAGGGTGGAATCTTTGTTATGGTATTGGACGATTCTGATTATATATGTAACACTGTAGGGTGGAATCTTTGTTATGGTATTGGACGATTCTGATTATATATGTAACACTGTAGGGTGGAATCTCTGTTATGGTATTGGACGATTCTGATTATATATGTAACACTGTAGGGTGGAATCTTTGTTATGGTATTGGACGATTCTGATTATATATGTAACACTGTAGGGTGGAATCTCTGTTATGGTATTGGACGATTCTGATTATATATGTAACACTGTAGGGTGGAATCTTTGTTACGGTATTCAAACAATCTATGGACATTACCTTCCAGGACAGTAGAATTAAATTTAAATATTTGCGTCAAACAATACATACATATGATGCATTAGCGTGCCATCTGTTATTAAAATTCGAAACTATTTGAATGGGTCAAAGAGTCTAGCATCAGTATCACTATAAAAGGAAGTTCCAAAAATGCAATATAACAGCGGAATGGTGGATTAAACTGGCGAAACCGCTGGGAGGTTTCACCACTGATGAGCCAGGTCCTCCCATTATTTTTCCATTGCAGTAAGGACAGTAGAAATTGTTTATTTTTAAAAAGAATCATACGCGTCTATAATAGTTTCGAATTTTGAATACATACATAGTCAGATATAGGCATAAATAAGTTTTCCATCGTAGTAAGGACAGTAGAAAGTTGGTTTATTTCAAAAAGAAACATTTCGTGCTTAATGGTTTAAATTCGTATATATGGATGGTCCGTTATTGGCTCATAAGTAATACGTAACCTAACACCCAAGATAAAACATCTTGTATGCAAATACGCGGTCTATTCCAGGACTTCTCTTATAGGAGGCCATCAAATCAGAATGGTTACATATTCATAAAGATTGTAGCTCGAAATAATGGGGTATTATATAAGTTGAGCTTCTTCGGAATTTGTCCAAACTGGTGTTGTGTGTATGGTATATTCGGCAACCTTGATTCTTTGCGAGATTTATAAAGAAAAAAAAATCAAATAATATATTTCAATATATATAAAACAAAAAGACCTATATATATAATAAAAGCACGAATGTTTCTTTTATACATAAAACGAACTTCTACTGTCCTTACTGCGATGAAAGAATATATTGGGAGGGCTTGGCTCATCAGTGGTGAACCCTCCCAGCGGTTTCGCCAATTTAATCCACCAGACCGCTTTTCAGAGCTCTAATACTGTATTGCCAAGCCCTCCCAATATATTTTTTCATCGCAGTAAGGACAGAAGAAGTTCGTTTTATGTATAAAAGAAACATTCGCGCTTTTAGGTCCTTTTGTTTTATATGTATAGATGGCGCGTTATTGCTTTGTGTTAAAATTTCAATATACAGCTAGGTGTGCCATGTTTATCCCCTTGTGTAAATATTACACTAATTCCATGAGTCCATGTTCCTCGAGCTGTCTGTATGGGGTGTAGCTTTCTTTGATCATGTCACCATGATACAAGCTCACTTCAGTAAAAGTATATGTACTATAATTATAAATAGTGTAAGATCCCCTAAATATAGATACAATTCAACACGCCAGTTTGGCCATTATTTAGTCATAAACAAAGAAATAAAGTTTTATTGAGAGTCCCCCGCACCCAAGACAATAGGAGGTCAAATTTCAGAAGTCGTTAGTTTTACGTCCGTATGAGCATCAGATCATCTCTCCCTTTCATGTAGATCACATCCCTCTTGGACCTTGTCGCGTCTTCGACACTGGCCTCTCTTCTAGGTGACTACCAACCTGCTTTCGTCCTTTGTGTTACCTATAGACGCCTGAAACCACTTGGCCCCATGACTGCTAGCGATTGTGGTACGACATATATATATATATAAATTAAAAATTCAATATTCTTTTTTGGAACTTATATGGAAACAATAAAGTTAAAGGAAGGTTGACGTCCCCAGAAATAGGAATGACAGCCTGTCCCCATATCAATTTGCATAGCGGAACTTCAAAAGTTCGACATTTGACCACGGTTGGAAATACACTGGATATAAGAAGAGCCTGGGGACTTGTTAAAGACAGTTGGATTTAGGTAGCAAACGTCTCACCGGATAATCTCATTACTCGAGCCGTACCAATACGTCTTTTCTAGGGCCGTAGCTTCCCTGTTTTATTTTCTCTTCATTTTATACCATATATATATTCATATATTTTAAATTTACTTAATGGGAAAAAGTTCCTATTCACACATATCTACCTTCAAAATTGAAAAACCGAACGTGTATGTTGAAAACTTTTTAAGTATCCATATAACCCAAATAAACACAATTTTATAATATGTAAATATGCTTATAATATTATTATCTTATCTACAAATATGTAAATGTCATAATTTGTATATAATTAAATGCACCCCCGACCCACTATGTATGTACCATGTATGATTTTCAAAGATTTAATAAAGAATAAGGTAACTGGAGGAAAGCAAGTAGCAATAAGACATAGGAAGTAGGCCTAAAGCTGGCACGACTATTCTTGGCACCCCCGTCAATATTGCAGGGGCAAAGACCGGACGTATCTAGTGACCGCAGAAGTTATAAATGTTAAGCTAACGCCCAATATTTCCGGCAAAGACAGGACGTATCTAATATCCGCCGAAGTTATAAGCGTCGAGCTACCCAACACTTCCTGGCGAAATCGGATATCTTCCGGCAAAAGCAACACCAAAGAAAACCGCCGGGCCAATCAGAAGACAGTACCTAAATAGGTCGACCAATAGGAAAAGATCATGTGACATCTCTCGACCAATCAAAAAGAAACTGAGTCTTGGTGTTAAATCGAAAAGCAAGAATGGTCAGTTGTTCACTCGCTCTCGCCGAGTTCGGACCTAGTAGTGTTTTGGATCCCATCTGAACAACATCTACAGTTCTTCATTCACTCCCACCGAGTTCAGACCCAGTCATCGACTCGACCCCACCAAGGTAATGTCTGCTCACTAGAGACCTCTCTCTCCGCTCATTTCATCTAAATCCAATCATCGCCATGTGATCAACTAATTAATCATCAAAAACCGCTCTGCCTTTCTCAAAAGCTTTCTTTCCTCCAACCCGTTGCCTTATATTTTCAACCATCAAGTGTCCCGGCTTATTTCCCCTGTGTGTAATCCTTTCACTCAGCCACCACGACTGCATCATCCACCACGACTGCATCATTCACCACGACTGCGTCACCACTTCAACAACCTTCAACACCAAGAGTAAGGTTTCCCAACATAGTAGAATACCACAGCTATTCCTAAAGTCGACAGGATAAAGATGAAAATTAGCCCAGGCGCCAGCAAAACAAAAGGCAATGACAAACCGAGAGAGAAGAAACTGGCAACGAGCGGAAAGAAACTGACAACGAACGAAGCGACAAGACATACCCTGGCGACGGTAATTTTAGAACTGACCGCCGCGCTACAAGGGGCAAGATCCACGCAAGGTGAGACGGAGTTCCGGAGCGCCACCCCCGGGGCAACCGACGCCCGCGCCGCCGGTACGTGTCCGAACAACCTGACGCCCACCGAGGAGTCGCCACCCGCCATGCCGTACCCGTGCACCCGGAAGCAACCCACGCGAACCGGGACAGTGCAAATAGTCCGAAAACGGTCCACTCGAATGGAAGCAGTACAAATGGCTAGATTTCCCTTTCAATTGCGCGGACAGTGCAAACGGTCCCGATCCGGCCCAACAGATATTCCAAGCCAGCCACCCCAAGCCGAAGACGCCACAGTGGAGACCTTTCGAGACTGAGGTAGGCAATCCACCCAATGGCACCATCAAATTGACTTTGGACTTGTATCTGACCCAGGACCTACCATGTACCTTTCTAATTGAACCAGACGCAGGTTCGAACATATTGCCGTATCATTTATACAATAGATTAAAAGCACAACTTCCCAACTTAAGTATTAAAAATCCTTCCCTTGATCTATCCACCCTAAATAGTTTTACGAAAATAATAGGACATTTAACTCTCCCTCTGACAATAGGCCAAATAACCCGTAGAGAGAACTTCCACGTGGTAAATGCATCCTTGCCATTTGGAGTTCTTACCTTAAAAACCCTTTATCAGTATAAATTAAAATTAAATTATAATCACGGCACTATTTTCCAACTTGGCGTCCCATTATCTAATACTATCTACCACTTTAAACATGTATCAAATGAATGCAAGCACGGGCTAGGCCAAAACCTGTCCCAAAGGACTCGCACAGCACCCAAAGCTTTCACACATGGAAACCCTTGCCTGCATTCATTGCCCAAACCCCAAATATTTACATGCCACCATTCTAATCTCACACCACGCAACTTTTCACTCAATCCAATTGCCAATACTTTATGCCCACAACACATAAAACCACAGGACGGTTTTCACACTCACAACACACGCACCCATACGTCGTCACACAACGGTAACACACACAACCAGCCCAACAAGCGCGACACTCACACCAAAAGGCGACACCAACCAGTAAACACATGCACAATCGTTAAGAATAATACAATCATCCCGTCTACACAAAACATAGAAAAAATTCACGCCACCAAACAACCACACAATCGAAAAACATTACGATCTTTCCTAAAAGCTGTGAACGTCTATAAAGAGTTCATTCCAGACCACGCCCGCTTGCGGACGCCACTTGTCAACCTTCTAAAAAAGGATGTCATGTGGGTCTGGGATGACGAACGCCAGAAAGCGTTCACTAACCTGAAAGAAAGCCTTACCACACACCCCACATTACACCTTTACCAGGAAGGTCTGCCATGCCAGGTGTACTGTAACACCTCAACATTCAGCATTACAGGCGTTCTTAAACAAGTCTACCCTGATGGGAAGACATACACCGTTCAACATTTCAGCCGATCTCTGCGTAGTCACGAGCGAAATTATTCAGACTTGGAACTACAATGCTTAGCCATTGTGGAAAGTGTGGATAATTTCCGCACCTGTCTAATGGGCAGAAAGTTTACAATATTTTCTGACCATCCCGCATTGCAGTGGTTGAAAGAGATCAAAGCTCCGTCAGGCAGATTGTTTCGATGGAGGTTAAGATTGTCAAGATACGAATATGAGGTCCGTAGCATAAATGGAGTACAACAATATGAAACGGGCGTTGGAACTCGTATCCCATTTTGTGGCTTTCTAGATGCGCCACTCATGCAGAGCCAACAGTCTTCTCCACCGGGAAAATCTCGCGTGACTATGGATCACAATAAACTGCGCACCGTCTCCCGAAAAGGAGTACTTAAAACTATAGTCCCAAGTTCACTTACAACCAGACTTCTTAAGTCCGTACACACTCAACACCACCATCCAAACATCTCCAAGATGACGAGGCTCATCTCATCACAATATTATTGGCAGAACATGACACAAGACATCGCAAAACAGGTAAAAACCTGCCCCACCTGCCGATTCGCTAGAAGAATCGATGAATACAACCAACCTTCACGTAAAAATACCGACACAGGCCCCAAAGCAAAACAGAATTCGTACATGAAGCACAGCGTACACACAACACAAACAATGCCAAAATTACACCACCCACGTCAGAGAAACGGTCACACAGCTCAACCTAAATCAATTACCGCCGACATATCGCTAATAAAACCATTGACGATCAAACAGGAGGACTACGAACCTACCAATCATTTAAATTCTACAATTAATAAGGATCAAGCAAATATTTCAAAATCCCCATTTACAAAAATACGGGAGAACATGGGGCAATATCCTATCTTTCATCTGATTTTTATCCTTTGTTTGTTAGTTCTACCATACAACTGTATCCCAATTTTATTCATTAATTACTTGTTTATCTATACCATGCCCGCTCATAAAATCTTCGAACTACAAGAGGCAGTTTTTAATTTTGGACAAGCATTTTTTAATGTTGGACAAACATTTATAAAACTTCTCGTAATTTTAGGAAACATTTTTGCAGAAAATCTAAATAAACTCCGAGGCAATAGAGGTAACTGAAAGATGACCCACCAAGATCTACAAGATCCGAGTCACACCCAAAAAACAAATAAGCGGAAGGAAGTGAGAATTTTGAGACACAGCGACAAAGACGTGACGACCTTACTTCAAATTACATGCAAATAGTGTGGGAGGGTAATTTTTAGATCGGACCTCGCGTCCCCGACACGTCCCACTTCCGGCGTCTCATTACAGGGCCCCGCTCATCCAAATTAGGTCACCGCTCTCCCCAGCCACAGATTTCTCTATGCCACCGATTTTGGATTCCAGTTCTAGTCGGCGTATCGATTTTTACCTTACAATTCCGCACGCACAAGACGTCACAAACATTCTAAATGAGTTCCCATCCCTATTATAACAAATCAATTACTTTACATACTTTTAACATCTTTCACAATACACCCACAAAGACAAAAAATTTATTGGGCATAAGTAAGCAATTAAAATATCTAGATCAGGGCATGTAGATACAAAAGACCTCAATTCAATACATTTTATTGTTTATACATTAACCAATTTTACTATTTTTCAATTAAATTCAAAATATTTAACCAATTTAACAATTTATTCAAATCATTATTATATTTAATTATCAATTATCATTCTATTTACCACTTAGCTTATATTACTATAACTTCATTATCAACGAAAACTCATTGGTTTTCGGTTAAACTAAAAACATTAAATCATCCTATTTTTTGAAAACTTTTTATTTTTCATTTTTTCCTTTTTTTTTTTTCATTCAACCAAGCACTCAACTTTGATTTCGCTCAATTACCTTTTATTTTATTTTATTTTCATTTCAAAATACCTTATGAAATTTCCTCGAATTCTTTTCCAAAATTCGAGCAAAAAAGTAACTAGGCATTTTCCCTTATCACCATGCAACAAAACAATTTTTCTTTTTCAACCAAACACATTCAATTTTGATTTCATTCAACTATTCTTATTTTATTTTGTTTTGATTTCAAAGCGCCTTATGAAATTTCCTCGATTTCTTTTCTCAAAATTCGAGCAAAAAAAGTAACTAAGCATTTGTCTTTGTCACCATGCAACAAAATATTTTTCTTTTTCAACCAAACACATTCAATTTTGATTTCATTCAACTATTTTTATATTATTTTTATTTTGATTTCAAAAGCCTTAATAGAACTCCCTCGATTTCATTTCCTATCTCGAGTAGAATTCGTTTAGGCGCATTTTCCTTTCTTTTTAGCCCACTATGTACCATAGCATTCATTGATTTCTTACAATTAAAAATTTTTGAATTCTATTAATTATACTCAACCTATATCATCAACACCACTCTATTTTACCTCTTATATCACCACCAATACTTGTATATAACCTCTCAATACCCACAACTAATTTTCCCACAAAATTATTTTTCACTTTACAGAATTCTCTCAGGCTAACCCCTTCTTGAATTCTTCACATGTAGGGGGCGCATCTGTCATAATTTGTATATAATTAAATGCACCCCCGACCCACTATGTATGTACCATGTATGATTTTCAAAGATTTAATAAAGAATAAGGTAACTGGAGGAAAGCAAGTAGCAATAAGACATAGGAAGTAGGCCTAAAGCTGGCACGACTATTCTTGGCACCCCCGTCAATATTGCAGGGGCAAAGACCGGACGTATCTAGTGACCGCAGAAGTTATAAATGTTAAGCTAACGCCCAATATTTCCGGCAAAGACAGGACGTATCTAATATCCGCCGAAGTTATAAGCGTCGAGCTACCCAACACTTCCTGGCGAAATCGGATATATCTTCCGACAAAAGCAACACCAAAGAAAACCGCCGGGCCAATCAGAAGACAGTACCTAAATAGGTCGACCAATAGGAAAAGATCATGTGACATCTCTCGACCAATCAAAAAGAAACTGAGTCTTGGTGTTAAATCGAAAAGCAAGAATGGTCAGTTGTTCACTCGCTCTCGCCGAGTTCGGACCTAGTAGTGTTTTGGCTCCCATCTGAACAACATCTACAGTTCTTCATTCACTCCCACCGAGTTCAGACCCAGTCATCGACTCGACCCCACCAAGGTAATGTCTGCTCACTAGAGACCTCTCTCTCCGCTCATTTCATCTAAATCCAATCATCGCCATGTGATCAACTAATTAATCATCAAAAACCGCTCTGCCTTTCTCAAAAGCTTTCTTTCCTCCAACCCGTTGCCTTATATTTTCAACCATCAAGTGTCCCGGCTTATTTCTCCTGTGTGTAATCCTTTCACTCAGCCACCACGACTGCATCATCCACCACGACTGCATCATTCACCACGACTGCGTCACCACTTCAACAACCTTCAACACCAAGAGTAAGGTTTCCCAACATAGTAGAATACCACATAAATACATTTTTTACCGCCATAAAAAAAAACAAATAATCGTTAATAAATATTACCCCGACTTTTTTTTTTTTAATACAAACGATATTAATTTTCCCGCCATTTTTTTTAAATTCAAACGATAATTCATATATTTCCCGCCTTTTTTTTTAAGATCCCAAACGATGACGCCAACTTTTATTTTCCAACAACTCCACGTAACGGGGATTGATCAAGTAAATGTTCCACCATGTAAATTTGGATAAAGGTACCAAAGGGTTGAAATATTTATACCCCTTCGCCCGGCGGCCATCGTTATGGATTCCCAAGTTGGGTAAGCCTCATTACAACGGAGCGCTCAAGCACAGAATACAAATTCACAGAGCGCTCGCCTTCCGGCCAGGAATGAAAGGAAATGAAATTACTGCTGTGGCGGTGCAATTATGAGGTGCAGAGAATGGCTCTAAATGAGCTATCAGCTCGGCAACACGGCCTCGCGTGTTCGTCTGCTAACTAGCACGGCTAACCTAACTGCATATAAACATTTTATTTTATTTATATTCGGAATATATATGCCTGATAAATATGACTTTTATGATTTTATAGGGGATGTATGAGAACATTTTCGATTCTATTCAGATCAAAAGTAAAGTATTGGATATACAAATACTTGTAAGATTTAAGGAGTGAAATTAATTTGCATAATATAATATATATATATATATATATATAATTTTACTTTATTTTTATATACAGGGTGATCCAAAAGTCTTGCACAACTTTAAAAACTAATAACTCCGCGAATATTTGCGCTAGAGCAATGCGGTAAACAACATTGTGTTCAGGATGCAATGGGATATTTTTATGATAAATAATGAAAAATTTTGAAATTGAATTTAGTTAAAATTTTATTCGCTAGATGGCGCTCTACCAGAATTAAGAGATATAGATAATTGCATATTTTGTAGATTTTCCCTTATTATTATATATATATATATATTTGTTTACCTCCTTCTTAATGTGTGGAAAAGAATAAAGAATGGAATGAGCAAAATTTGTAATAAAACACATCTGTTCCAAGGTGAGAGGCAAGCTGAATTTGACGACACAAGACAAAAATGACATCGCCTCCTCATCCCATGCGCGAGCACCTATGCGCGGTGACGGAGAGGAAAGAGAAAAAGGAACAACCGGCAGCACTGGTGTATAGGCTCGGGGAAATATGAGCTCCCTTCCTCAGAAGGAATGAGTAGCCACGTTATCAAGAAATAATTAAAAGGAAGGAAGCGTCATTATAGAATTGCGCGCCAATTAAGTGGGTAGCGATATTGTTTTCCTGTTATGGAACTGAATATAATTGATCCGGATATTATTTCAAGTGAAGAATTCTACAAGAACTCATGATCTGATTGACCGACAGAATTGACACAAGATTTATTTTTAAAAACTCAAGAGAAGCTTAGATAAGTATATTTGTGAACTTTGTTTGTAAAAGATTTGCCTTTCCAACCCTAGTTACTCTCTACATTATTTGTTTGTTTGTATATTTATTTTGTATCACTTATTACCCTTTTTATCTATTTTTTTAAATTTTAATAACCATTAATTTTTGATAGGCAAAATAAAATATATTAATGCCCTTTTTGTTAATTTGTATTTTCACAACTTGCACAAACACTACTGGGTTAATCTCTATTTTTCAATCTGAGTAAGATTGACCTTCCCCGATTTTATTTTAACTACAACACAAATGATAATAAATTAATAAATAAATTAATAAAACACCATTTCGCCAAAAGTAGAAGAATTGGTTGACGATTTTCAAATACAATCTGAGATATGTAAAATAGGCATATCCAAATTAAAACATGTAGCAAAAAAAAAAAAAAAAAAAGATATTTTAGATGCGGTTTGCTGGAATCCTCTCAGCTATTTATATTTCGAAGATAATAAATTTCAATTTTTTTAAAATTCAACTCTCTCTCAGTATCGAATATATTTATTTTAATTCATTTGAAAAATATTTATCTATCTCTGATAATTTATTTTACTCTGGAATGCCGTCACTACCGGATAAAGCACTCTTGGTGAATTTTTTTTTACAATTCAGAATCTGCCATTAAAGATTTACGAGCGTTTCGTACCTTTAAAGGTATTCGGAGCGGTAAAGGACCCATGATTTGCTACTCTCTAAGGCGAATGATTAGAATTTTTGAGAAGACTGGATCTCTCTGGAAGCAAAACCTCGGAATGGATGACCATCGACATGCAAGTCAGTGGCTGTTACGGTTTTGCAGAATGTTGAAGCTATTGAAACGTTATCCACGTATGGAGAAGTAAGTGGTCGACAAGTTTTTCGACAAACGGGGATTTCGTATGGAACAGTTTGGAGAGCACACACATTAAGAATACCCATACAAAATTCAAAGATTTCACGAACTGAAAGTCGGCGATTTTAAGAAGCGTCAAGAATTCGCTGCATGGGTTTTCCGGCAAATTGATATTGATGAAAACTGGCTGTCTAATGTTCTGTGGACAGATGAAGCTCACTTTTCTCTAAATGGAGAAGTTAACACTCAAAACAGCCGCATTTGGACAACAGAAAACCCTAGAAATTTTACAGAAATGCCACTTCATCAGCCCAGAGTTACAGTTTTGTGTGGGTTCACTTCTTCTTTTAATATTGGGCCATTTATCTTTGAAAAAATTAATGGAATAACTTTTAAAACCGTTTCTGTAACTTGTGGTGAACGTTATTTTCAACTTATGAGAGAAAAGGGTATTCCCATATTGCAGGACAGACAATCACTAAGCGAAATAACATTCATGCAAGATGGGGGACCTCCTCATATCTCCCGTGGTGCCGAACAATTGCTGAAGGATACGTTCGGTGAAAATCATGGGATAAGTCGCCATGTTATAAACCAGTGGCCTCCAAGATCACCAGACTTGACGCCTTACAATTTCGGTTATGGCGGTACATTAAGTCGCGTGTTTATCGATGCCGGCCTTCCACATTGGCCGTGTTGAAGGCTTCTATCAGATGGCACGTTTTATAAATTTCAACAGAAATATTATTTAATGCTGTCCATTCTGTCATCTATCGTCTGCAGGCGGTGTTTGAGAATGAAGGGCGCCACATTGAGCAAGGATTGTGACCTAATACAAGAGAGAAGGCAGTTACCTCATGTGTTATATAAGCTGCCATGTATTATATTATCTACCAATATTTTGCAGCTCTTTGTGTTGGGTTATGGGGATAATAAATGCTCTCCTCATATCTTGACTCTTTTTTTTTCTTTGTGAACAGTAATTTTTGTTTGTCATTTGCTCACATCTTATATTATGTCGTGAAACCAAAGTCTTATAACTTCTCGAATAACACTGGTACACACAATTTTACCCCTTATGTTTAGTTCATTGCTTTTCGCTCACTAGAAGAAATAGCATAAGGAATATTTTCTGTACACCCCAACTTTAGATATTTTTACTACCACGTTATTCAACCTAAAAGGTCGATCTAAAAATTATTTTTATTTAAGGGGACACATTTTTAAAATTGTGTCCAGTATAATAAGCAATGATAACATTTGACAAGCCCATAAGATATTTGGAATAAAGTACGACAAATATATTTTGTCACTTCCCTCTATATTTCATTTGTTGGATCATGACAAATATCCAGTTAAATAGTAAAGTGTCGCCAATTAGTCAAGAAACTACACATTCCTTATAGCAAGAAATCCTATTAGTAGTGCCATCATAATTTTGGTACTATATTAACATTTCAAAAAATCGTGTATTGATATCAGTAGTGTTTTTCAAACATTCAATCTATTTCACAAAACCCCTTCTAAAATATAAATATTTTTTGTTACATGTTTCAATTTGCATATACCTATTTTACATATCTCATATTGTATTTAAAAATCGTCAACCAATTCTTCTACTTTTGGCGAAATGGTGTTTTATTAATTTGTTATTTGATATTATTAGGGTTCTTTCCTGGTATTCAAAGAGGAAAAATACGTGTCGATCAGTTAAAATTTCAATTTATCAAACAATTTGGCCGCTGAATCTCTGATTCTGGTAGAGCGCCATCTAGCGAATAAAATTGTAACTAAAATCAATTTCGAATTACTTCATTATTTGCCATAAAAATTTCCATTGCATCCTGAACACAATTACCGCATTGCTCTAGCGCAAATATTCGCGGAGTTATTATTTTTTAATGTTGTGCAATATTTTTGGATCACCCTGTATATACAAAGGTGTATATATCCTATTTTTGTTTTTTAAGCAGACGCAAAGATGATGTTAAGCTTGGAAGTCAATTCTGAAATTTCCTTGAATGATTACATTTGAATTCTTTGCTACTCTAAGCTCATTGTGATATTATCCATTTTTTAAAATGTTCGATGTTTTATATCACCTACTGAATTAATGATTATCATATCTACTTCTTGAGCAGATTCCGAGTCAATCAAAAGATTTGCATATGACGCTAAAATCAAAACCTGTTGAATTTTACATATTGAAAAGTTGGGTTTGTCTTTACATTAATTATCTTACAAAATAACCTATTGATTTTTTTGTATATTAAAAAAAAAATCGTGCAACAAAACGTTATGACGACTTACGCCATCTATCGGAGTAAATAACAAATAAGCGTTGATTTAATTATAAAGCGATAACATGGCATCTATATATAAGAAATGGAAGTTTTATAAAGCACGTTTTTTTTTAAAACACAAAACAAACCTCTACTGTCACCATTATGATGAAAAAATATATTGGGAGGGCCCAGCTCATATCAGTGGTAAACCCTCACAGCAGCCCCGCCAACCTAATCCACCAGACCGCCTCCCGGTTCACCACTGATGAGCCGGGCCCTCCCAATATATTTTTTCATCGCAGTGGTGACAGTTGAAGTTTGTTTTGTGTTTAAAAAAAAAAGAAACATTCGTTTGCTTTATAAATGCTTCCATTTCTTACAAGCGTTGATTTATATTTAGGCCCTTTCTTGATAAAACACGAATCACATACGCCTGTTTGTTCTACATACTGAAATGGTAAATGTTCCTCTTTGATGTTCAGTGATTTTTTTTCGTTCAAAAATTGAATTCGTATTTTTTAAATAGCTAAAATGTATTAGAGTGAGAAAATTTGCATAAAAGCGGAAAATATGTAACAGTGCTGTAATATTAAGATACAAACATTTCTTTTGGTGATGTATAGCTAAATTTCATTAAGTATATTGTAGATTGAAAGAGTGCATTTTACTCTCTTTCATTATACCGAATATATTTTTTCTATATTATGTAAATTTTGAAAATAGAGCAATCACCTTACAACTCTGAACACTCGGATTTTCCTGGAAAATCTCTTAAAGATTTCTTGAAAAAAGCCATGGTCCACCTGTGCTGTGTGAGCAGAAAAGCTTAAATTGACTTGTTCCATTATATGTATGTTCCATATGTAAATACCTGTTTTCTTTCCTCTTTTCGCTCTCCACTTCTCCCATCCATATTTCAAAAAAAAAAAATTTTTTTTCTCCAAATCCATATTCTTATTTTCCATAGGATTATTCAAATAATGATCTGTATATATTTACCATGTGTATATAATCTTTCTCCATTTTTATCCCTTTGTATATTTCCCACTTGCATGGGTTTCTCCGTCTTGTAACCCCAAGGAGAATCCTCTGTAAGACCTGTGTGTCTTAATAAAGGTTTTTGTATTTGTGTGTGAAAATAGAGCAATCTATATTTAAATCAATAGATAATAAAAAGGCATATATTGGATTCAATAAAATATTTATTTGCCAATATTTCGGTTGGCTGAACGCTAAACCGTTATCAAGGCATTACATTTTTGTATAAACAAACTCAGCACCGCATAGTGTTATAATATCACAGTTGAAATAATTTTGAAAATACAAAGTAGGTGGGGGAAATTTGTGTATACAAAAATTATTATGAAAGTTGCAATCAGAATAAGTTAAATATCTTAAAATATTAAAGGAGAAATATAATGAGGTCTATCCTATATTTTCATATCTAATATTTTAAGATATTTAACTTATTCTGATTGTAACTTTCATAATAATTTTTGCATACACAAATTTCTCCCACCTACTTTGTATTTTCAAAATTATTTCAACTGTGATATTATAACACTATGCGGTGCTGAGTTTGTGTATACAAAAATGTAATGCCTTGATAACGGTTTAGCGTTCAGCCAACCGAAATATCGGCAAATAAATATTTTATTAAATCCAATATATGCCTTTTTATTATCTAATATTATCTAAATATTAAAAAATTGGAAATATATAATAATTTCATAATTATATAAAAGAGATAAAGATTATTCCTACTATATATTATTAAAAATGTTATATGTCTCACCGCCCCACACACAAACCTATATATATATTTTAAAAAATAATAAACTTCCAAACGATTTTTTCAAATTAAATTCTTCAGCAGACGACACTTCATAAAGTAAACAACAACAAACCAACGTTGCCGGGGTGTATTTAATATTTATTTTCAATCCTTCCTCGCAGACAAACTCCAATCAGATTTTTTCTCTCTCTTTTTATTTTCGTTTAAAAAAAAAAACTCAAAAAATGGTGGGGTAGAGAAACATCAAAAATGGAGAAGAAAGAGAAAATAGATTTTCTTCATTTCGATCTGGTGGAATCTTTCAGTAGAAATGTCGTTCAGCAGGAAAACCTTATAAATATTAAAAATCTATCTCTATATATAAACTCCTGAAATCCAGACCCTTTGCATTCGCTTTTTATAAATACTGGAAATCAGCTCAATCAAAATGTTTAGCACAGACACCGGATCCAACTCGATAATTGGTCGAGGTCAATACCCAATATTTGTATATAACTATGATGCTAATCTGTTATTTATTTATTTTGTCCTACCGGGAGAATCCTGTATGGCACGTGTGCCCAATAAAGGCTATTGTTGTTGTTGATATATAAACTCCTGTTTTACTTTTTAAACAACAAAGAAAAATTACAATTGATTTCCTATAATGGGATCTCAATGTAGATCATAATTAGTGTTTTGAAAATATTGACTTGCTTAAGATATATGCATATAACAAATGAAGACGTTAAGATGCGAATGTTTCTTTTCACATATGTGGGACCAGGAGGCTGTTGTTGGGTGCTGCGCTGCCTGGAGTATAGGAGCTCCATCTATGATTCCTTTCTTCCTGGGGTGAATCTATATAAGACCAGTGGTCTTAATAAAGCTTTGTATGTGTGGATTTTTCTTTTCACAAATAAAGCTTCTACTGTCCTTACTGCGATGAAAAAATATTGGGAGGGTTTGGCCTAACTGGTATTGTCCATATTGTTTGTGGAAGAGCATATGCAAATATTAAAATGTAATTCTACTGTCCTAAAAGCTTATGTCCATAGTTTGCTTAAATACCATTTCTGAGATTCCACCCTTCAGTGTAGCATATATAAGCAGAATGATCCAATACAGTATTAGAGCTCTAAAGAAGCGGTCTGGTGGATTAAATTGGCGAAACTGCTGGGTGGGTTCACCACTGATGAGCCAAGCCCTTCCAATATTTTTTCATCGCTGTAAGGACAGTAGAGGTTTGTTTTATTTGTGAAAAGAAACATTCGTGTCTTAATGTTTTCATTTGTTATATATAGGTAGCGCGTTATTGCTTTGTATTAATATATATATGAAAAAACAATAGAAAAAAATAAAAATAAAAAGGTCAGGTGTTGATATTAAAAATAAAAAAGGCATATCCTGACCAGGAGCACATGTGCTTTTCAGAAGGCAGAGCGCCATCTGGTGGAACAGAAATCAACTATTCATTGATTTAGCCTGTTCCCTGATATTTGGCCAACCCAATTTCTTGATAAATCAAGAAAAGCCATCCACGAACGCGTTTCGCGCTGTTGGCGCTCGTCAGCGTGGAGTAGGCTGTGGCACTGCGACCAAAATTTTTATTTTTTATTTTTTTCTATTGTTTTTTCATGTGTTAAGCGTATTTACGCAAGTTTGGCCTTAAATACCCATATCTTGATTTCTCACGAAGCCTCTGGGACCAATAATATTTTTGAACGCAGTGGTACAGCCTACTCCACGCTGACGAGCGCCAACAGCGCGAAACGCGTTCGTGGATGGCTTTTCTTAATATATCAAGAAATTGGGTTGGCCAAATATCAGGGAACAGGCTAAATAAACGTTTAGTTTATTTTTGCTCCACTAGATGGCGCTCTGCCATCTAAAAATCACATGTGCTCGTGGTCAGGAAATGCCTTCTTTATTTTTAATATCAACACCTGACCCACTTATCTTTTTTTTTCTATTGTTTTTTTCATATATATATGAATGGCTAATATGTAATATGAATTTATATGTATATATAATTTATAAAGAAAACACAGTTTTATTTTCAATTGATATATTTTCCTAAATCTCTGTTTTTTTTTTTTTTTTAATAAATATTTAAATAAACTTTCTTTTTAAAAACCTTCATATCATTAGAGATAAAATTATTCTTCCAAATCAAAACCCTATATATATAGGCTATTTAATTTTTTTTTTAAAGTACAGTAATATTTTTAGTAAATGTATTTATATTATTTTTCTCGTTTTGAAAAAAAAAAAGCAACCTTTTTATTTTCTTCTCAAGAAATTTAAAGATAAAAAAATTAAATAAATCTCAGCAAAATAACGGGAGAGGAAAAAAAAAGAATGTTGTTACACTGTAACAAATGGCGGGAAATTTTTTGTTCGTCTGCAGTAAAAATCCATAATATATTAATTTAAGCACGCAACAACGAATCGTCTGCATTCCCACGTGACCACGCATGGACCAATCAACTTTAACAGGAAGTATTACGTCATCATAGATTTCTTTTTTTGGGTTGTTTTTCTAGAAACGGTATTAAAATGATTCAAAATGTTTTGTTTTCCTTTTTTTTTTAAGAGAAAAAAAATCTTTTGATAGTTTTAAAAATTATATATAATTTAGGAATTTTAAAAATACTTTTTTTTCTGTATTTGGAGAACTAAAATAAATATATTTCTTGTTTTAAAAAAAGAACGAGAATTTTTTTGTGAATCATTTAAAAACTATTAGAATGTTTTTGTGCGTGTTTTCTAAACCCTAATTTATAAAATAGAATGATATATTATAATCATTTTCAAATTTTCCATTTTAAAAATAAAGTTGCATATAAAAGGAAAATATTTTAAATTTTAGATTGTTTCTCTTAAAGAAGAGCTATTATTTTCATAATCGGCACATTTTTTATAAGAAATAAACATTTTTTATCTTTGTGAAATAATTACATAACTATGTAAGATTTACAAATATAGTAAAATGTTGATATTATTTTTTAAATTTTATTATTACAGAAGCACGAAGTCTATCAGACTATTGTGCTATATTAGAATTATTTACATATATATCTTTAATTATTTACACGATGAATTAGTAGTGATTTATAAATCTGTGTACAAATTGCTCTAAACTTGCCAAAGTTTTCATAAGATTGAGTATATACAGAAAGATGGCATTATGTCAAAGTAAGCAATTTGGTTAGTCAGAGGACAAGCCAACACTCTGTTGTTTCAACATCTAGACAGCATGTTGGATCATTTGTAACTCTCAAGTCAAAGAGAAAACTTGGGTCCTTTGCCTGTGAAGAACAAAGTAGTGTATTTATCAGGAGTAATGAAGCTTGGTACATCTCTCAGAAAAAAAAATCTTGAACGTTGCATTAGTTTGAGAAAGATAAAATCTAAATTCTGTATTGATATATAATTTATTCAATTCATATTGATATCAGTATATATGTTGATATGATGCATTAGCGCGCCATCTGTTATGAAAATTTCGAACTATTATTAACGCATATGATTCTTTTTAAGAGTCTAGCTTCAGTATCAGTATAAAAAGGTAAACTGCAAAAATGCAATATTACAGTGTAAGAGAATCAGAGGCTGGAACTCAGAAAAGATTGTTTAATTATCAATTATATTATATTAAGATGACAAATAAAGAGAGAGACAAACAAAGCAAGCGTAGTGGTAGAGAACAAAGGCAAATCTGAAACCTATATGTACAGGTACGCCGGCGGTTGGTGGCGTCAGGTCACGTGATGTCTGGGGGAAGTGGCCGTTGCTATGGGAACAGCCGATGTGCGACGTTACTTTTTCCAACATACAGCGGTATGGTAGATTAAACTGGCGAAACCGCTGGGAGGGTTCACCACTGATGAGCCAGGCCCTCCTATTATTTTATCATTGCAGTAAGAGCAGTGGAAATTTGATTTATTAAAAAAAAAAAAAAGAATCATACGCGATGATAATAGTTCAAATTTTTCATAATAAAATGTATATATAGAGATTCAACTAGGGTTTTAGTAATTTACCAAATAAATCAGAATGATTTGTATGCTTGCATGTTTGGCTTGGCGAAAATGAAAAAAAAAAAAACAGGCATCTTCTCGATTGAACTTCCTTCTTCTTCTTCTTCTTTCATATCTTCACTCAATCATATTAAGGTATCAAGCTTGTAAAGCTTGAGACTTTTGATGGTGTCTGCTGGGGATGGGTAGAGCTCATCAATGGATGAGTCAATACAGTCAATAATGTGGTTTGGGGTTGCAGGTTGACACTTAGTACATAGTGGGAAAACCTTGCAACCATTCTGGAAAGTCATTGTCCGTAGATGACCAGACTTAAGTCTGGAAATCAAAGACTGTTGTTCTCTTGGGAGGACAGAACCGGTGCTTGTCCCTCCTGCTCTGTACCAGTCATGTGCAGCATTAGATTTCCATTCCTGCAGGCATTGGGTTTTGATGGTACGGAGGAGGTCTCTTTCGTCTAGTTGGGTGGTAGATTCCCTGACTTCAGGTAGGCCAAGAGTTGATGGTTGAACTTCCTTATTTTTCTTGTTTTGTTTTCTGATAAAACTCAATGGATTGTGGGATAGGAGTGTTTATTAGGACAATTGTTGTGTGTGTGTATTCAATCATGTTTTAGTAAACTATTCCTACTTCTTGTCAAATAGTAATTAGAGTAAAAAGTGTTTTAAGTCCCAGTGATAAGTCTTGAGTTACTATTGGGTCGTAGTTTGTGACCTCTTGGAAGGTTGTACCAGTGTCAGTTTTGTGGTGAAAGTGTACTTGGCTTGTTTGGACATACAAGTTCGAGTATGGATTCATGTTTTATGTCTTCTTACTGCTGAGTCTTGAGTTGGGTCGTAGTTTGTGACCTCTTGGAAAGATGTACAAGGGTTAGCTTTGTTGTAGAAGTTTACTTGTCTTGACTGGACATACAGGTTCGAGTATGGGTTCATGTTTTATGTCTTCTTACTGCTGGGTCTTGAGTTGGATCGTAGTTTGTGACCTCTTGGAAGGATGTATAAGTGTTGGCTTTGTTGTAAAAGTGTACTTGGCTTGTCTGGACATGCAAGTTCGAGTATGGATTCATGTTTTATTTCTTCTTACTGCTGGGTCTTGAGTTGGGTCGTAGTTTGTGACCTCTTGGAAGGATGTACCAGTGTCAGTTTTGTTGTAGAAGTGTACTTGGTTTGTCTGGACATACAAGTTCGAGTATGGATTCATGTTTTATGTCTTCTTACTGCTGGGTCTTGAGTTACTGTTGGGTTTGTGGCCTCTTGGAAGTATGTACAAGGGTTAGGTTTGTTGTAAAAGTGTACTTGGCTTGTCTGGACATACAAGTTCGAGTATGGATTCATGTTTTATGTCTTCTTACTGCTGGGTCTTGAGTTACTGTTGAGTCGTAGTTTGTGACCTCTTGGAAGGATGTACAAGGGTTAGCTTTGTTGTAAAAGTGTACTTGGCTTGTCTGGACATACAAGTTCAAGTATGGATTCATGTTTTATGTCTTCTTACTGCTGGGTCTTGAGTTGGGTCGTAGTTTGTGGCCTCTTGGAAGGATGTACAAGGGTTAGGTTTGTTGTAAAAGTGTACTTGGCTTGTCTGGACATACAAATTCGAGTATGGGTTCATGTTTTATGTCTTCTTACTGCTGGGTCTTTAGTTGGGTCGTAGTATGTGGCCTCTTGGAAGGATGAACAAGTGTTAGCTTTGTTGTAAAAGTGTACCTGGCTTGTTTGGACATACAAGTTCGAGTATGGATTCATGTTTTATGTCTTCTTACTGCTGGGTCTTGAGTTGGGTCGTAGTTTGTGGCCTCTTGGAAGGATGTACAAGGGTTAGATTTGTTGTAAAAGTGTACTTGGCTTGTCTGGACATACAAGTTCGAGTATGGGTTCATGTTTTATGTCTTCTTACTGCTGGGTCTTGAGTTGGGTCGTAGTATGTGGCCTCTTGGAAGGATGAACAAGTGTTAGCTTTGTTGTAAAAGTGTGCTTGGCTTGTCTGGACATACAAGTTCGAGTATGGATTCATGTTTTATGTCTTCTTACTGCTGGGTCTTGAGTTACTGTTGAGTCGTAGTTTGTGATCTCTTGGAAGGATGTACAAGGGTTAGCTTTGTTGTAAAAGTGTACTTGGCTTGTCTGGACATACAAGTTCAAGTATGGATTCATATTGTTAAAACTAACAAAAAATGTAAAAAATAAATCTATCTGTTCAAGAAATCCAATTTTGGAGGTAGCGATAGGCAGGTGTTACTCTGGAGGAAATGATCAGCCTTATTGATGATTCTAAAAATTATGAGGCTTTATTACACAATGATTAAATACAAAAAAGATGAACTAATCTCAGTCCAATCAGTCTCGAGCTATCCGGGTAAGCTTGACTCAGCCTCTCTTCAAACTTTAACTTCTTCCTCTTTTAAACTTTAACTCCTTTATAGCTCAGACTTTATCTTCTTTAAAACTTGAGACTTGAGCCTCAGGCCTTATCCTGTGGGTTCCAATGAACCTCTGGTGCCTGTTAACTTGAGCTCCAGGCCTTATCTTCTGGGTTCCAACGAACCTCAGTTGCCTTTCTTCTTGAGCTTCAGGCCTTATCTTCTGCCTTTTAACTTGAGCTTCAGGCCTTATCTTCTGCCTTTTAACTTGAGCTTCAGGCCTTATCTTCTGGGTTCCAATGAACCTCTCAGTGCCTTTCCTCTTGAGCCTCAGGCCTTATCTTCAGGGTTCCAATGAACCTCTCAGTGCCTTTCTTCTTGAGCTCGAGCTCCTTGTTCCGCTCGCCTGATCTGCAGACTCTCTCTACTAATCTGCCGACTCTTACTACTTCCTCTGGCTGTGCCTTTCTTTTTATAGGGTCCCAAGCACGTGACCAAAACCACATAAAAAACTACAAAAATCAAACCTAAACAAATGAATCTTTCTAAAACGAAAAACACGCAAAAAATATGCAAAAAACCATGCATAAAACTATGCAAAAACTATGCAAACTAGTTTCAACATCCTCCCACCAAATTTTGACGATTATTATTGTCAAAATTAATTTTATACAATGGCCACATCATCCAGAGATATATCTTTCAGATCTCTCAATCTCTCTACCATATCTGTTTTTTATAAACCTCGGGAACTATCCCCGGCCACCTGTTACTAGGGAGACAGCTCGGGAGACAGCCTGGGAGACAGCTCTACCAGGTCTTCCCCCCTGCTACTCGGGAGACAGCTTTACCAGGTCTTCCCGCCACAGCTCGGGAGACAGCCCTACCAGGTCTTCCCGCCACACTCTCTCGGGAGACAGCTACTCGGGAAACAGCCCTGCCAGGTCTTCCCGCCACCTCTGGAGACAGCTCGGGAGACAGCTCTTCTCCGTAGACACCTTTGTCTTTTCTTCCGGATTTTGAGGTACGGGGCACTCAACTAAAATCGTCACTACAACCATTTCCCGCCCAAAAACCATCAGTTGTCCATTTTCTTCTTCCAAAGAAATCTGAGGTAGTCCCAATCATTCTCCTTGATGGCCATCAACCGGAAATATCTTCTCAAGTCGGCCAAAATTCCGAACTTATTTTCCCGAAATTTTATCCCTATTTCCGGGATTCTTCTCAGTAGAATGGGTCCCCTCCTTAAATATCGTTTCAAGGAAAGTCCGTTGCGTCCTCGACAGGAAGCGTCGTCAAATACTGGCCGAATAGGCATCGTTTTGGACTCACTCTTAAACAAAAGGTGACGGGGCAAATAATGTCCTTTTACCTCAGGTGGATCTTCATTAACTCCTTCGATGAACCCCTCATTCAACCAATCTTTTGGATCAATAATTTTTTCTTCCACCTTTGAATCAGTACCTTGTTCTGCATCTAGCTTTTTTTCTGCCACCTTTGAATCAGTATCTTGTTCTGCATCTAGCTTTTCTTCCACCTTTGAATCAGTACCTTGTTCTGCATCTAGCTTTTCTTCCACCTTTGAATCAGTACCTTGTTCTGCATCTAGTCTCTTCACTTCTTCAGTGCTCTTCAAATTCCTTCCTTGTTCCACATCCAGCTCTTTCTCTTCTTCCAAGTTCTTTGACTCTGTACAATGTTCTTCATCTATATTTTTCGCTTCATTTCCATCATGATCTTTTCCCTTGTTGTATTTATCGTCCTTATTCTCTGCATAATCAGATTTATTTATGGTTTTCAAATCTTGGGATTCTGTTTCCTTATAATTATCCTTTATTTTAGATTTCGTATCTCCAGTTGGTCTTGCTTCCACCAATTTCCTCGATGCTCGAACTTTGACAACTCTTTCCTCATTTCCTCATTATCATCAATCGATTCAGTTTCATCATCTGAAATCTTCACTTGATCAGCGCCTTCAGCTACTGCTCTAGAATTGTTCACCGGTTCATAACCTTTAATTGCAGTTTCAGAATCCCTTACTCTATCGCCTTTGGACTCAGCTTCAGAATCTTCTTCATTCTTTAAATCTGCATCTTCACATTTTTCATTAGCAGTTTCTTCTTGCTCCAACTCTTCCCTATTAAAGTCCATTTCTAATATATATTCATCACTTGAGACTTTGTCTCCCTTTATATTTGCTTCTTTAAATTCAACTTCATTTCTACCACCAGTAGAAAGAACATCTTTCTCCTGCTCACGCATTACGCGAATTTTGCACTCTAAATAAAATCTTTCCATTATATAGATTTAACAATCCTCAAATTCCCTATTTATCTCATCATCGGTAATAGCCTCTTGGACCAATAAAATTCCCTGGCATTTTTCATTCAATGCCTGTTTCGTTTTATTCTAACATAGGTAGCAGAAGGCAGCACGCGGCGGTGAAGGAGTGCTACGTCATCGCTGACCAATGGGAGGCCAGCTGGCGGACTGCCAGAGGGAGCTGGCCACCTTCTCGAACATTCTTCTTGCCACGTCGCCACCAGAGAACTATTCCTTTCAGAGCTGCGGCTTTAATTCATTTGTAAATTCTTTAAAATATTCAATGTAAAGAAAAATAAAATAATTCATTTGTAAAGCTTGGGATGATTGCCTGACCAAGATAAGTAAACTTATTTCTTTAAACTAGTATAAACATTATATTCAATTAAGCCTAACGAGAACAAATTGTTTTGTAAACAATAATTCTGATTTTCCTACTTGCGTATTTGCCAAGTGGGAAACAAAACATTGGTGCCGAAACCCGGGAATAAATCTATTAAATAATTATTTAAATATAAATAATTATAATTCATTTTGAAATATATTATTAAAATTAATAATAGCAAAAATTAAAGATGGCTGCCAAATTTAAAGCTACTTTAAATATTCTTGAATTTCATTTCAAACAAGTGGATTATTTTGAGCAAATTTCGCTCAAGATAATTGAAGCGAAGGATGATGCAAATTTACAGACATTTAAAAAAGATATTTTAGATATAAAATCTAACATTGAAAAAACTTATTGTAATCTTTTAACATTTTCTGAATTTGATGATGAAGATTACTTTTCAAAAGTTATGCAATACAAGGATAATCTTAGAAATTTAGTGGCGAATATCAATAAAGTATCTTGTACGGCCATTTCAAGCAAAATTGATGATCTAAATCAATCAACCACAAGTAAAATAGAACTTCCTAAATTTAATTTACCTTCCTTTTCTGGTGATGTTAACGAATGGCTTAGTTTCAAGCAATTGTTTTCTCTGTCTATTGATTCCAATACCGCTCTAACTGATTCACAAAAGCTGCAATATTTACAATCAGCTGTTACTGGAGACGCTGAACGACTTATTAGGGGATTTCCTGTTATTGATGAAAACTATGCCCATGCTTGGGCCACATTGGTCTCCAGATATGATAACAAAAAAGAACTTGCCTTTTCACAATGTACAAAATTATTCACTTTAAAACCTTTAAAACTAATAAATTCCAAGGCCATTTTCGAACTGCTAGATATATGTAATGAGGCCATGAGAAATTTGAAATCACTGGGTTTGGAAAGAAATACACTTGTTGATATCTTTCTAATACATTTCCTACAAAGGAAAATAGGTGATGATTTGAAAAGGCAATGGGAATTGACGTTGATAGATGATGGCTTTCCATCCTACGAACATTTTATTATGTTTCTTGAAAAACAAGCAAAAAGTTTGCAATCGATAAAAGGTTATGCTAAAGAAGATAAATCTGTAGTGAAACAAACACATGTATATAATTCTATTTCAAAAGGTGATGATAAATGCCTATTATGCAAAAATTCACATCCTTTATTCAAATGTGACAAGTTCCATAAAAGTTCTCTCCTTGAAAGATGGAACATAGTAAAAACCAATAACCTTTGTTTCAATTGTTTGCGATCCAACCACAGAGTAACATCATGTAAAATCACTATGCATTGTAAATCATGCAACAAAAAACATCACACTCTTTTGCATTCCTTCCAACCCGAACCTTTGAATACCACTTCAATTGAAGCCCCAATTGCCCAATCTAGCGTTTCATGTTTTCTCAGTGATACAACAAAGCCCAATGAGACAATCTTATTATCTACTGCTATTGTGAGAGTGAGAGCAGAAAATGGATCGTTTCATCCATGCAGAGCTTTGATTGATACTGGTTCTCAAAGAAGTTTAATAACAGAAAATTGTCGTGAAAAGTTTAATCTTCCTGTTAAAAAGAGCCAACTTACAGTTTTTGGAATTGGTAACCAACCAATACAGCAGTCTGCTAGTGAGACTTTTCTTCAATTTAAGCCTCATTTTTCTGATAAAATATTCAAAATTTCATCCATAATACTCGATCAAATCACTGTTGATTTGCCTAATTTTCTGATAAATAGAGATAATTGGCCTCATCTTAAGAATACTTTATTAGCAGATCCCAATTTTGATAAAACAAGTCCCATTGATTTAGTAATTGGTGCAGACCTAGCCCCATTTTTATATACAGGAAAACTACGATTCCAAAATCATCCAGGACCCACTGCCTGTAGTTCCAAGTTAGGATGGATACTTTCAGGAAATGTTTCCAGTTCTGAGACTGGTAACAACTATATCTCATTATGCTCAACATCCCAAGGAGATGATAATCTGCGACAGTTTTTTTAATTGGAATCGGTTCCTACCGCTCTTCCATTGACTAAAGAGGAGAAGAGTTGCGGGGACATTTATGACAAGAACTTTTGCATATCAACAGATGGAAGATATTCTGTTGGTCTACCGTTTAAATCTGTGCCTAATCTCGGAGACTCACGTCAGAATGCCATGAAACGATTTCTTGCTCTTGAGAGAAAATTGCACAAATCTTCGAATCTTCTTCAGCAATATAAGGATTTCATGATGGAATACCTTTCTCTCAACCACATGGAGCTCATTCCGAAAAACGAACGTGACAAACCATCAGACAAGTGCTATTATATACCTCACCATTGCGTTCTGCGTGAGCAGAGCAGCACTACTAAATTAAGAGTAGTGTTTGATGCATCGTGCAAAACGAGCAACAATTACTCCTTAAATGACTTTCTTCATACTGGACCAAAATTGCAGCATGATATTTTCAATATTCTTGTGAAGTTTCGTACTAATCCTATAGCTTTTACGGGAGATATTGAGAAAATGTACAGACAGATAAAAGTGAACTCTTCTGATCTCGACTTTCAGAGAATCTTCTGGAGAAATAGTCCATTGGAATCTTTATTGGAGTATAGATTGCTCACAGTAACTTATGGAATGTCGTGTGCACCATATCTTGCAATCCGTACCTTGATGCAACTTGCCACCGACAAAGAACTCCTGTTCCCAGAGGCATCTAAAATCCTAAAAACTGATTTTTATGTAGACGACCTACTTTCTGGCGCAACAACAATCGAAGAAGCAAAAGTTCTCATTGATGATATCCGGAAAATCCTTTTATCTGGTGGCTTTTGCATGAGAAAATGGATGTCAAATGTCCCTGAGGTTCTTTCAGAGGTACCAGAAGCGCTGAAAGCACATGATTCATATGAAATCGGAGATAATTCATCTGTTAAGATTCTTGGGATAAATTGGAATCCATCCACGGATAATTTCACAATTACAGTCAATTCACTAAAAGACGTATATTCTAAAAGACAATTGTTATCGGACATTTCTCGAATTTATGACCCTTTGGGATGGTTATCACCGGTGATCATTAGCTTCAAGATTCTGTTCCAAACTTTGTGGAAACAGGATTTGGATTGGGATGATCCCTTGTCTGAATCGTTGTGTTCTCATTGGAGGAGAGTGAAAATGGATTTGGCCATGCTAAATCATATTAAAATTCCTAGATATATTTCCTGCAAGGGACTTATACATTCTTTGGAACTCCATGGATTTTGTGATGCTTCCGAATCTGCATATTCATCAGTTGTTTATATGAAATCTCGTTTTAAATCTGGTCATGTTCAAGTCACATTGATTGCTGCCAAGACAAAAGTCGCTCCCTTGAAGGCAACGTCAATACCTCGTCTGGAGCTTTGTGCTGCTCTTCTCCTTTCAAATTTATATGATTCCATTTGCAGCTCATTGCTGTTGCAGATTGACCGAGTAATTTTGTGGACAGATTCCCAGATTGTTTTATGTTGGATAAAATCTGAATCAAAACATTGGAAACCTTTTGTTGGTAACCGGATTGCAGAAATTCAGCGACTAACTCTGCAATCTTCTTGGTACTATGTGTCTACCAAGGATAATCCTGCAGATTGCGCCTCCAGAGGTATAACTTCTTCAGAACTAGTAAACCATTCACTTTGGTGAAATGGTCCTGATTGGCTATCAAACTCAAGTTTACAAGATCCGCTACCAATCACATATGAACTTCCAAAAGAAGTTTGTCATGAAAAAAGAAAGACTGTTCCGATTGTTCATTTCACTACTTGTCCTATTATAGACTTTATTTTTAAATTCTCAACATTCAGGAAGCTGAGCAGAGTTACGGCATGGCTCCTAAGATTTATCCACAATGCTAGACACAGCAGCGACAAAATAAAACACAAAGAATTGTCCTCTAATGAGCTCGATAATTCAATTCGAACTCTTATTCAAATCATTCAAAGTTCAGAATTTAAAACTGAAATTCAATGTTGTAATCAAAGCAAAGTACTACCATCAAACTCAAAACTTTTATCCTTAAACCCATTTATTGATTCATCAGGAATTCTACGTGTAGGAGGTCGACTGCGCAAATCCAACCTGCAATTCAATGAGAAGCATCCAATAATTCTTCCTCACAACCATTTTGTTACAGAATTGATTGCTCAACAATTCCACGTAGAGCATCTTCATTCTGGTCTCCAATTAACTCTGTGTGCCATCCGACAAAAGTACTGGATTCCATCCGGTAGAATTCTAGTAAAAAAGCTCATTAATCGTTGCATGACATGTTTCAAGACGAAACGCCAAGTGTCAAAACAAATCATGGGAGATCTGCCTATTCATAGAATCATACCCTCAAGCCCTTTTAGCAAAACAGGAATAGACTTCGCAGGACCATTTATAACTAAACCTAATGTCATAAGAACAAAAGTAACATTAAAATCATATATAGCATTATTCATTTGTTTCTCAACGAAGGCTATTCACCTTGAGATAGTTTCAGATCTGTCAACCCCTGCCTTTCTCGCTGCTTTTAGAAGATTCATCTCTCGTCGAGGAAAACCCTCTGATATTTTCACCGACAACGCTACTAACTTCAAAGGAGCTAAGAATATTTTGAATAATATACATCAACTTGTAAAGGATTCTTCAATTCAAAGTTATGTCGCTAATGAACACATCACTTGGCATTTCATACCTCCATCTGCTCCAAACTTCGGCGGCATTTGGGAAGCAGGAATTAAATCATTGAAGTATCATCTCCTAAGGTGTTTAAAATCTGCAGTTTTGAATTTTGAAGAACTCAATACTCTGACAAGTCAAATTGAAGCGTGCTTGAATTCTCGCCCGTTGTATCCGATGAGTTCGGATCCAAATGATTTTAACCCTCTCACTCCAGGACATTTTTTGATTGGAAGACCATTAACAGCACTCCCAGAGCCCAGTTACCACCCTAATGACAACTACTTAACTAGATGGAAATTAATTCAAAAGGCCAGAGATGTTTTCTGGCAAAGATGGTCCAGGGAATATCTAAACAATCTGCAACAACGGTCCAAGTGGAAAAAACCCTCTTCCAACCTGAAGGTTGGAGATTTGGTGTTGGTAAAAGACTTTCCTATGCCTTCATTGCAGTGGAGCCTTGGCCGCATCACCAAGGTGTCACCTGGAGCGGATGGCATTGTCCGAGTTGTGGAACTTCAAACAGAGAAACAACATCATCTAATAAGACCCATCTCGAAGATTGCACTTCTGCCATTCTAATTCTTCTTCTTCTTCTTAAAAAAAAAAAAAACTTTCTACACTATGTGATCCTTTTCTTTTGCCTTGTGTGTGGACTACGTCCACAGGAGGGGAGTATGTTTCGTTTTATTCTAACATAGGTAGCAGAAGGCAGCACGCGGCGGTGAAGGAGTGCTACGTCATCGCTGACCAATGGGAGGCCAGCTGGCGGACTGCCAGAGGGAGCTGGCCACCTTCTCGAACATTCTTCTTGCCACGTCGCCACCAGAGAACTATTCCTTTCAGAGCTGCGGCTTTAATTCATTTGTAAATTCTTTAAAATATTCAATGTAAAGAAAAATAAAATAATTCATTTGTAAAGCTTGGGATGATTGCCTGACCAAGATAAGTAAACTTATTTCTTTAAACTAGTATAAACATTATATTCAATTAAGCCTAACGAGAACAAATTGTTTTGTAAACAATAATTCTGATTTTCCTACTTGCGTATTTGCCAAGTGGGAAACAAAACAATGCCACCAGCTCCAAATGGAGAGATTCCAACCTATCATACTTTGCATATATCCTATTTTTATCAATGGAAGAATCCTTCAACTCTGCCTTTAAACTATTGACCTGCTCAGTAAATTTACCTCTGGCAGCCTTTCTTATTTCGCTCAATTCTTCCATTTCACCACCAAGCCTATCGCGTCCGGCTCACCAAATGTTAAAACTAACAAAAAATGTAAAAAATAAATCTATCTTGTCAAGAAATCCAATTTTGGAGGTAGCGATAGGCAGGTGTTACTCTGGAGGAAATGATCAGCCTTATTGATGATTCTAAAAATTATGAGGCTTTATTACACAATGATTAAATACAAAAAAGATGAACTAATCTCAGTCCAATCAGTCTCGAGCTATCCGGGTAAGCTTGACTCAGCCTCTCTTCAAACTTTAACTTCTTCCTCTTTTAAACTTTAACTCCTTTATAGCTCAGACTTTATCTTCTTTAAAACTTGAGACTTGAGCCTCAGGCCTTATCCTGTGGGTTCCAATGAACCTCTGGTGCCTGTTAACTTGAGCTCCAGGCCTTATCTTCTGGGTTCCAACGAACCTCAGTTGCCTTTCTTCTTGAGCTTCAGGCCTTATCTTCTGCCTTTTAACTTGAGCTTCAGGCCTTATCTTCTGGGTTCCAATTGACCTCTCAGTGCCTTTCCTCTTGAGCCTCAGGCCTTATCTTCAGGGTTCCAATGAACCTCTCAGTGCCTTTCTTCTTGAGCTCGAGCTCCTTGTTCCGCTCTCCTGATCTGCAGACTCTCTCTCCTAATCTGCCGAATCTTACTACTTCCTCTGGCTGTGCCTTTCTTTTTATAGGGTCCCAAGCACGTGACCAAAACCACATAAAAAACTACAAAAATTAAACCTAAACAAATGAATCTTTCTAAAACGAAAAACACGCAAAAAAATATGCTAAAAACTTATACAAAAACTATGCAAAAAAAAACATGCATAAAACTATGCAAAAACTATGCAAACTAGTTTCAACACATATTTTTATGTCTTCTTACTGCTGGGTCTTGAGTTACTGTTGAGTCGTAGTTTGTGACCTCTTGGAAAGATGTACAAGGGTTAGGTTTGTTGTAGAAGTTTACTTGTCTTGTCTGGACATACAAGTTCGAGTATGGATCATGTTTTATGTCTTCTTACTGCTGGGTCTTGATTTCGATCGTAGTTTGTGACCTCTTGGAAGGATGTACAAGTGTTAGATTTGTTGTAGAAGTGTACTTGGCTTGTCTGGACATACAAGTTCGAGTATGGATTCATGTTTTATGTCTTCTTACTGCTGGGTCTTGAGTTGGGTCGTAGTTTGTGACCTCTTGGAAGGATGTATAAGTGTTGGCTTTGTTGTAAAAGTGTACCTGGCTTGTCTGGACATACAAGTTCGAGTATGGGTTCATGTTTTATGTCTTCTTACTGCTGGGTCTTGAGTTGGGTCGTAGTTTGTGACCTCTTGGAAGGATGTACAAGTGTTAGCTTTGTTTTAAAAGTGTACTTGGCTTGTCTGGACATACAAGTTCAAGTATGGGTTCATGTTTTATGTCTTTTACTGCTGGGTCTTGAGTTACTGTTGAGTTTGTGACCTCTTGGAAGGATGTTCAAGTGTTAGCTTTGTTGTAGAAATGTACTTGGCTTTGTCTGGACATACAACAACAACGACAAAAATATTTATTAAGACCTTTTAGTCTTATAAAGATTCTCCAAGCAGAAATGTAAGATACATGCAGGAAAAACAGTAATAGTACTTTAATGGTAATATGAAATTTATATGCCTATCTAATTATAAATTGGAGTAAGGGTTCTCATATAACAGGTCTTTTATTTAAAAATAAGTTTAATGTCTTGTATACGGCACGCTAATGCCTTGTGTTTAAATTCTATAGCCCGTTATGTCTATCACACACACACAAAACCTTTATTAAGACACACAGGTCTTACAGAGGATTCTCCTTGGGGTTACAAGACGGAGAAACCTATGAAAGTGGGAAATATACATAGGGGTAAAAATGGAGAAAGATTATATACACATGATAAATATATACAGATTATTATTTTGATTTGAAAATAGAGCAATCCATAGATAAATCTTTAATTAAAAAGGCATATATTGGATCAAAAAAATAATTTATTTTACCAATATTTCAGCTGGCTGAACGCCAACCTTTATCAAGGTGTTATAACATGTTAACATGAAAATGTTATAACACCTTGATAAAGGTTGGCGTTCAGCCAGCTGAAATATTTGTAAAATAAATTATTTTTTTGATCCAATATATGGATTATATATATGGATTTGGTCTTATTACCTTGTGTTTATAATCTTTAATCCAAATTGTGTATTTTCATTGCAAAAAGTTTCTTTTATTCAATAAAAAGACAAGCTTTCAAGCGTTAGCTCATCATCAGGTCAATTGTTTCGCAAATTCCTACAATATATATACATATACGTATATAAAGGTGTAGGAGGTATTTACATATTTACATATTGAAATAAAAAAGTTGAACAAAATATTCTATTAAATACTTTAAATATATATCATAAAACCTATTTACTTATAACGTAAATAAAATTTATAGAATATGCTATGCAAAACTATTGAAACATGTTTCAATTAAAAAAAAAAGTACAAATGTGATATTGTACTGGGACAAGCACTGGGTGCATGCACTTTCAGTTTCACGATAAGGAGATGCCTTTTTCATAATTTATGCACCTTATCCCAGTACAATATCACATTTGTACTATTTTTTCACATTGTGTCGCGGTCTCACTCAATTCTGGCCTTAACTACCCGTTTCATGATTTTTCAAGATGCCTTGAATGACCAGTTTTTTGATCGTTGAGGTACAGCTTGCACCACGCTGATGAGGGCCAACAGCCCGACACGCGTACGTGGTTAGCTTTTCTTGATTAATCAAGAATGGGTATTTGGCCAATTCTGGAATAATTAAAAAAATAAACGAGAATAGTTCATATTTATTCCGATAGATGGCGTAAGCCATCAGCAACTTTAAGTTTCACGATAAGGAGATGCCTTTTTCATAATGTTTTAATTGGCCTGATAATGAGCTAACGATTGAAAGCTTGCAATTTTTATTGAATAAAGAACCAATTATTCCGATTGATATATATTGTTTTAAATATATTTTACAATTATTTCACAAGTGAAGATATACGAGTGTGAAATATTTCCTACATAGACTGTGGAGGGAGGGAGAAATAAAAGAGATTTTAAAAGAGAAAAAGGAAGAAGAGAGGTTCGTGACCGCTTATCCCCAAATTAAATAAATTTAAAAATGAAGCGTCAGCACCACGGGGCGAGAAAACATTGCTACTCGTGCGAAATGGGATCTTGCAGCCCTGGACGGAATTTTTAGCAAGTTCCTCTTTTATTGGTTATATTCTCTTTTCTAGTTTTATATATTTGTGGCAGCATTTCTCCTTTATAAACTCTTTATATATATAATGGAATATAGCGTAGACGAATGCACATTTTCATAGGATGGATTTATAACGACAAAGTTTTACCTTTTTTTATAATAATGTTTTTATTTTCATTATTTTAAGGTACCTTTTTTTTTAAAAAATGGAAGATGTTGATTTATATAATGTAGTATAGTATTTCATAGCGTCAACATCATCATTAATGTTAAAAAAAAAATAGTACAAATGAAATATTGTACTGGGATAAGGTGCATAAATTAAGAAAAAGGCATCTACTTATCGTGCAACTGAAAGTTGCTGATGGATTTTATTCCGATAGATGGCGCAAGCCATCAGCAACTTTCAGTTGCACGATAAGTAGATGCCTTTTTCTTAATAAAATCATCATTAATGTATTCGTTAATTAAATTAACGTTTAGTTGCTATTTATTTTGATAGATGGCGCTTTGCAATCTTTAACGTACGCGTTTAGGGATGTTGGCCCTCATAAGCGTAGTGCAAGCTGTACCTCAATCACACAAAAAAAATAATAATAAGGAGGGCCAACAGCCCGAAACGCGTGCGTTGGTTATCTTTTCTTGATTAATCAAGAATGGGTATTTGGTCAATTCTGGAATAATTAAAAATCCAACGATTAGTTGATTTTTTTCCCGACAGATGGCGCAAGCCATCATTAACTTTTAGTTGCACAATCAGGAGATGCCTTTTTCTTAATTTATCCACCTGATCCCATTACAATTTCACTTTTGTACTAATTTCTTTAGTTTATATTTATTCCGACAGATGGCGCAAACCATCAGCAGCTTTTAGTTTAATTTAAAGATGCCTTCTTCTCAATACATACGTTAGCTTTTATGTAAATAGAGATTCACAGCCTTTACCTAGTGTCATTTATGTAATAAAGCCTGTTTACAGGCAAATAGACATTTTTTTTGACACAATTTAAACAATTGATTGATATTTAAACAATCTATTGATTCTTCTAAACAATTGTTAAAGAAAGAAAAATAAAGATCAAATAAAGGAAAATATATAATAAGATAGTAAATAAAAGTTAGATAAAATGTAGGGAAATATATACAGTTGTATATGTACAAATTTATTCAGCAAGGAAGGCTTCCCCACCTTGAGAGAGTCCTCCTCCAGACAAGGTCTTCACTCCTCAGTTCCACACCGAGGAAGTACCTATAGATACAGGCATATATATATAGTGACAAAACTATATTTAAAACTTGAAATAATAGTATTATTTTTGATAAATAGGGAATTTTATTAGATTAGCAGGCTAAATCTAAATTAGACAGTATGTCTAAATGACGGGTAAAAGACGAATATAAAAGACGTTACGTTTTTATAATTTTTTTTCTTTTTTTTATAATTTTTTCTATTAAAAAAAATCAATATAAACTTAATTCTAACCAATATAATTACTTTATTACCTTCTTCTCTCCTTAATAAGATTTAAATATAATACATATAAACAACTGTTTAATTATTTACCTTAAACACAAAAAAATTATTAACTTTTATCTCCTATATATATATCATGAATAGAACGCTTCACGATTTTGCGTGTCATCGTTGCGCAGGGGCCATGCTAATCTTCTCTGTATCCTTCCAATTTTAGTATATGTACCGCCGAACAAGCGTGTACATGAATATCATGAATAGAGAGAAGAGGTTTCTCATATTATTTCTATATCTATTATTAAATTATCTTTGGCCTTTTTCCTTTCTTTCATAAATGCATCAATACACTCATGTTAGGTTTCATTTCAATCTAGAGGATTGTAGATTCAAATACAAAGAAAGAGTACACTAGGAAAGTCTCGGACCCTCCTCAAATCAGCAGAGGCGGCGCTTGGAGTCCAACTATAATCTTAGTAAAAAAAAAAATCTAGAAAACTTTTATTCATAATTAATTTTCAAACTTATACTTTTTTAAAATTTGAGTCGTTTTTAAGATATATAATCTGATTTTTTATATAGAAAAATGGGATTTAGTATCAAATTTTATCTCAATTATCTTCTGAGAGAGATATAAAATTTTATTTATATGAGCAATAGTTACCCAAAAATTATTTGAAAAAGTAAAAATAAAAATCAGGTAAAAAGTTTCTTTTAATTTTAAATTTGCAAGTTTTCGAGCAAATATACTGTTCTTCAACGGGCTGATACTCTATGTACAATCTCTTAATTATATTTATACAAAATAATTGTAAACTTTTGTTATTGGCATGTGTTCTCGTTGAAGAGCAGTATATATTTGCTCGAAAACTTGCAAATTTAAAATTAAAAGAAACTTTTTACCTGAATATTTATTTTTACTTTTTATAATAAAATTTTATTTTTATTAAAAAAATAGTCATTTTGTAAAATTATTTTATACACATTTTTTTTTTATTATATAATATTTTAAATAAATAAATTACCTAGAAAGATTTATTCTATAGAAATGATAATAAAAACATTTTTATAAAAATTGTTTTAATAAAAATAATCATTTTCCCGCCAAAAATAGAATAGAAGTCGTCTGTATTAAATAAAAAAAAGTGAGTAGAAATAAAAATGACCAGGAGAAATAATGTGTCAAATAGATGTCTAACATATTTCGACTCGTAGAAATGGATGGAATAAACAGAAATGGCTTCAAGAAGTTTCTCGAATATAGAAGCAGACGTGCTGTTATCATATGCAAATCGAAGGAAGAAAATTTCCCTTTCCAGTAGTCCTCCCCTATTACCTTCAATCAGCTATAAAATTGGGCATCTCCTTTAGGCCTAGCGAGCTTTAAAAATATATTCCCTTATTTAGAATTAGCTTTGCGTTTAGGAGGGGTGTTTCGTCTGCTTTTCTATTCCTCTCCCCTCTTTTATCTTCTGCGTGGATTTTTCTCCCGTCATTGGTGCCGCCAGTCTTTGATTGCGTGAATTGGTGTTCGTTTGTTCTTCTGTGGGGAAAGGGAAAAAAAGTTTTTTTTTGTGTGTGTGTGTAAGGATTCGCAACTTTTGGGGAAATTTAATTGATCGTCTGGTAAGTTTGTTATTTCTTTCCAACTCTCCTTTGTGATGAGTAAGGATGAAACAAAAAATAGCGTTTGAAACACCACAATTACCACGTATCACATCATATTTAATAAAAAAATAAAAAAACAGAATTTTTAAATTCCATTTCCGAATTATTATAATATTCTTATGTAAATTATTTGTGTTACTTATGTACATATTAAAAAAATTATATATATTTTTTTAAATTGACATCTTGATCGTTCAAATGAACAGTTTTTAGGTGGCAGAGTATCATCTAGCTAAATAAATATGAATTAAACTTTGATTTTGGTTTATCTTTTAATATAATATTAGCCAACCTATTTTCTTAATAAATAAATTTAAAAAATCAATAACATACGCGTTTTGGGCTGTAGCTCAACGACCAAAACGGCTGGTTCTAAAAGCTTCCTGAAAAGAATTATGAAAATTTGCGTGAGTGAGCTAAAACAAATAAAAAAGAAAAAGGGAAAAAATATGTAAATAGGAAAGAGATGAAGGGGTCAGGTACTAAAATGAATAAATAGGCTTATCCTCAAATGATATCACAATAAGCTCAATTATTTCTTCAATACCTATATACATCTTAAAGATTGTTAGAAATCTTTGTGATTATTATTATTATATTACTTTATTTATTTATTTTTACTTAATTTATTATAATTTTATTGTTATATATTTTTATTTCCAAGATCATAGTCTTTGACGAGTTTAATATTTGTTTTTGACTCGCGCTTTAGATGTTGTACTAAATTCGAAAAATCACGTGAGAACGCCCTTGCAAACCTCAGAACAATAATTAAGACCTATATACATATTCAATTCATTAGAATTTTTTTTTTGCTTATCCCTAGTACACGTGGTACAGGCCATGATAATCATGGTGGGTAGTTAGCGACTGTTTTTACTGTGAGTTGCACCACATGTCTACACATGCGAAAGCAGTTCGACTTTGCACTTACAAATGTGCCAGAGCCCCGTTTGATTACACTGGTCAACAAGATTTTTGCACAAGAGAACCTGATTATGTTTCTAGTGTAAATTTTCATGCTGAACTCAAAAATCTAATCAGAAATTTCCCATCACCTATGGTTTTTGCGTGACGGTCTTTTTTTAGTATTGGGATAAATACAGTAAAAAATGCAAACAATGTCACGTAACTGGTTTATCAAAAAAATATTTTTCTTTGTCCACAAATAAATATCATCTTATCTACATGTCCTGAATCCAAATATACCATTAGTGTTTCTCTATTACGCAATATTTCTGAGATACACCTACTTGAAATTTGGAAATATTGTTAATATATAGGCATATATGAACGAAACATATTTATTATTGAAAAGCAGTGACAGTGGATTTTCTTCTATACTTTGCTTGTGGTAGATCCCCCTTGAGTGTCCAGCAGTCCGGCAAGCATAGCGGGACTCCATTTACCTTGGTACCGCTTCTCCATGCTTGATATATCTTGATAAAACCTCTCACCATGCTCATCGCTAACTGCGCCAAGATTGTCTGGAAAGAAATCTAGATGTGAATGCAGAAAATGGATCTTGAGGGACATGTTACATCCCAGTGCCTTGTAGGAAAGCAACAGATCATTAACTATGTCTCGGTAATTTTCAACCTTGACACTTCCTAAGAAGTTTTTGCAAACGTTTCTAAAGGAATTCCATGCTGCTGCTTCAACTTCATTCAAACTATTTTGAAAATTTCCATCCTGCTGCAATTCTCGAATCTGAGGTCCAACGAAAATGCCTTCTTTAATCTTCGCTTCACTTATACTAGAATATTTTTGTTTTAGGTAGGCAAATCCACTGGCATTTCGATCCATTGTCTTGACAAAGTTCTTCATTAATCCCAGTTTAATATGTAATGGTGGTAAGTAAATATTTTCTGAATCGATAAGGGATAGATTTGCAATATTTTTATATCCTGGAGTAAAGATTTTACGGTTTGGCCAGATTTTTTTAATGTAATGCCTTTCCCTATCTCTGCTATCCCACTCACACAGAAAACAACAAAATTTTGTATATCCAAGCTGTAATCCACGCAAGAGAGCAACGACTTTCAAATCGCTGCATATTTTGCAACCGTATCTTTCATATTCTATCTTTTTCAAAAGTAGTTTCATGTTTTCGTAAGTCTCTTTCATGTTGGATGCATGTATAGAAACACCATCAGGTTCTCTTGTGCAAAAAAAAAAGTTTTTTTTGTAGACCTGTGTTACTTGCACTCGCTGGTGGGGTTGGACTTTTACAAGAATCGGGGGGGCCATTGGAACATTTTTTTTAACAGAAAAAAGTGTCCAATGCGGGAATCGAACCCGGGTCGTAGTGGTCGAAACCCAAACGGTTTAACCAGCCTTCCACCGACCCCCCATTCATTAGAATAAAATGTTGAAATGGAATTTTAGAAATTTGATTTGTAATTAGGTGTGTTCATGCCAAAGCGCTCTTTCTATTAAAAAAAAAATCAAAATAATTTTAAAAGCCATGATGCTAATTTTAAAATTATTTTTAGATACGCTATAAAGAGTATTAAAACGTATATTAATAAAAAATCAATTAGGTTTTTTTAATTAACGCAAATAATCAAGATTTCAAGACAAGCTTCTCTATGAGCTTAAAAGAAATATAAGAAATTTCTCTCATCATATTTATTATAAGCCTGTAAAAGAACATATTCGTCCGAAAGCTTGCTTAATTTGTTTTTACTTTTAAACTAATTGTCGATTTTTTTATTGTAAGTTCATGAAAGAGACTCTTTTTATTTATTTGTAATAACACAATATATTGTGTTTGTACAATAGCGCATACATAAAAATACAAATGTATATCAATATAGTAATTAAATTGTAAATAAATACATACACTATTATTTTTCTAATATGTATTTTGAAATGAAAAAAAATGTTTCCTAAAAAAGGTTAATTGTTGAATGTATACAAATATTTGATAAAGCTGTGCATTTTTTTTATGTAAAAAGGCGCTATATACACACATGTATAAAATATAAGTGGATGATATTATAAAAAATAAAATAGGATTTTAAAAATATATATATTATTTAAAATAAAAGGTATATATATATCAAAAGGTTTTGGCCACGATTTAAAATGAGAAAACTAGCAAATTATTAAGTAGAATCATCAGGAATTATTCAACTTTTTTCTACGATAACTTTTATTTTTTGAATAGTAATCAAAATTTATAAACAATTTATGTACATAACATTAATAGGATATACATTTTATATTAACGTGGACATATAAACCCAATCAAAAATATTTATTAAATTCTTTAAAAAAAGATGACAGAAACACGAAAAAAAAGAAAAAAAAAAACAGAAAATTATAACCACAAGTTAATCGCAGAAAAGGTAATTAAATTTTTTGACTAATGACCAAATAATGACGTCATATAGTGACAGCAGACGATCAAATATTTATACCCCGTCTAAGATGGCGACAGAAATGGCTTCCCACAAAAGACTGTAACTTAATGATTTTTTTTAATGCTTTCCTTTTTTTAAATTAATTTTTTTTAAGAAAAAAAATCATTGATTTTATAATTATCAAGCGAGCAGCAACACTGGCAGATAATTATATTTGGATTTAAATTAAAAACTAAATTGTGGGGTCATTGATTGAATCACGGCTCTATTGGATCGACGCCATTTAGAGCTTCCCCACAGAGTTGTTTTTTTTTTTTAAGTATATTTTCGATCACAGAATGTTTAAAAATTCTTTAAAATATTTATACCTTCTTTTAGAACGCCTCTATGTTTTTCAATATAGAGCATTAGTTGAAAAAAATATATATCTAAGGATAGTTTTTACGTGCATTTTAAAATTTGCTTTTCAATTAAGTATATATGCATATGTGTATATATGTATATATGTACAAAATACTCACAAACTCTTTATTTTGACTTGTTTATTGTTAAATTAAACGTTTAATTAACAATTGTGTATAACCTGTGAGAGGAAAACTTTCAAAAATGAAAAGAATAGCAGATTTCTCTCTCAGATTTTATATATATGTATATTTAACAAATTATTTTATATTTTTATATCTATTTATTCATATATTTATCATTACATAATCATATTTATTCATATTTATATTTATTCTGTATTTAACCTTATATAATTTTATTTGGTCTTTGAAATAAAAAGTAGTTTCAATCTCTCTCGGATAAAAAAAAAAAAAGAGACAATTAACATATTTTTATTGACATCTTGTCAATACATGTAAAGTGTACAGTCCGCACTAATTATGAGAAAATGAGAAATTTATAATGAGGATGATGGTTATAATAATAAAAAAAAAAAGATTTTTAAAATGATTAAAAAATACAACTATGTACATGACGTCACCCCTGCAGAGTTTGATGGAAGATCGCTAATGGGTCCCCAGCGACACCACGTATTTCGCGATCTACGAAGAAAACGTAGATGGCATGCTTTGCCGCTGAGGAGATGGCGTGGTTCTCGAGGTCCACCGCTAAAATCCAGGACTGCAGGTCCGGCGGTCGCCCGATGATGGAGTAAAAGAGAGAGAGAGAGAGAGAAATCGCACGTTTAAAAATACATTTAAAAAAAAAACAGTGGATTTTGTTCATCATCTTTGCGCAGAACACACAGACTCAAATTGTGATAACATCAGTTTTGGAAAATTCGTACAAAAAAGAACCAATACCTGTATGCCAGGGTTTCGAACTATGGCCCTCATCAGTACATAGGCGGCTTCGATTTCATGACATCCTACAAGAGGGGCTATGGAATCGGCCATATCTGCCCAAAATTTGCTTTAGATGAAGTGTTAAGGCCGATTTCAGACCAGATTGTAATTTTATTGAAATATATCAATTTGTACGAAACGGGAACTCTCGCGTCTGAAAAAGGCATCTGAGCAATGTATTATTTCATTCATTATTTCTGCCTATAACGCATAGATTCTGTTGAGGCTGTTTTTTTAAATTTATTTATTTCTGGTAAAAATTTAATTTTGTACGTTCTACGAAGAGTTGATGGACAATTTGCTTTGTTTTGATGCATTTTTTAAACGGAAGAAATGTTATTTTTATATATATATAAATATATGAAAAAACAATAGAAAAAATAAAAGATAAGTGGGTCAGGTGTTGATATTAAAAATAAAAAAGGCATCTCCTGACCAAGAGCACATGTGCTTTTTAGATGGCAGAGCGCCATCTAGTGGAGCAAAAATAAACTAAACGTTTATTTAACTTGCTCCGTGATATTTGGCCAACCCAATTTCTTGATAAATCAAGAAAAGCCATCCAAAAAATAATTTTTAATAACGTTTCAGTTATATTTATATAGCTAGTGTGCTCTAAATTTTATCAATTATTTGTTTTAAACCGGGTTAGAAGCGGCTCTTCGAATAGGATTGAAATTGCCTACTTTATATACAAGACTAGCCGAATGACCCGGGCAACCCCCGTGTTTTACCCGATTGAATGATTTTATTCAAATACTATTTGTTACAATTATAAATTGGCGCCTTAAATAAATGCATATATTAGTTAATAACTATAGCCTATGTGCTTTATCTGTCTATGTACTGTTGGCTTCCGTAGGCGTCTCTTACTGGGAAAAAGAAAGAGAGGATTCCATTTAGTTATTAACTAATATATGCATTTATTTAAGGAGCGACCCGCTCCAACACAATAGTTACAAAAACCAAAAAGCGAGTGGGGGGGGGGGCAAAAGTGGGGTGATCGTAGCCAACCAATAGGAGAGCGCCATTCCAAAAAAAAAAAAAAGCAAACGGTGACAGAGATGAAGAATTAAGAACGCATGACGCTCGTAACTGTATATAGAATACTTGGGTAGCCCACCCTATGTTGGTTCCAAAAATCCACACAAGGACTTTGTAAAAGTGTGTGAAGCTCTGAGAAAACACGTGGCGATGCTATATTTTGAGATAAGTAGACAAAACGCCATAATGACCGTGTCGTACATGCTGGGGTCTAAAAAATGAAGGTGTTTTTTTTTTTATTTTATGAAAATGGTCCGTTAAGATGGTATCAGTGGGCCAAGGTTGTCTAAATAGTGTTCCTGGAGGGTGAAGGTTTGTTCAGATGGGAAGCTGGTGCGTTTATGACTAGTTTGTTATAAACTTTGGTAGTTGTCCTCTGGTATGTCGTGGTATGTTACCATTAGGGTTGTGGCACAGATTGTACTGTAGGTATGTCTACATATGTACGTTTTAAAACTCTTTATTCAGACATTACTAATAACTAATGAGAGGCGGTCTGGTGGATTAAATTGGCGAAACCGCTGGGGGGGTTCACCACTGATGATTCAAGCCCTCCCAATATATTTTTTCATCGCAGTAAGGGCAGTAGAAGTTTGTATCTACTTATATAATTGCCTTATTCTGTCTGTGTGAAGTTCACGGATAGATTTTGGTCAGAATGGATAAAATAAAAAAAGTGTCAAGGGATGGGAATCGAACCCACGACCTTCCGCTTACCGGGCAGATGCCATGACCACTAGGCTACACTGGACATATTTTTCCGTTCATAATGTTAATATATGATGCCAATATATATAATAATTGTATAAACGAATGCAAGACAAAATCACCGCGAATGTTTCTTTTTTTTTTTTAAGGCAATTTCTTTTTAAGGCAATTATCGTTTTGCACAATTACTTAATATTTTAAAATATAAATAACAATACTTAAATGAAAATATGTTTCTTTAAATAAAATAAAATAAACTTTTAAATCGGTAACCTTTTTTTTATGAGAACCTTTAAATATATATAAGTACCTTATAATTGTAACGAATAGTATTTTAATTAAAACATTTTAAAAACACACAGTTTGGAACGGGACGTTTCACAAGAGTGACATCCATGGCGCCAATTTATAATTGTAACGAATAGTATTTGAATTAAAACGTTTTTAAAATATATACGCACTCGGGTAAAACCCGGGCGTTGCCCAGGCCATTCGTCTAGTTATGTATAAAATAAACTTTCGTGCTTTTAAATCCTTTAATTTTATATGTATAAATGGCGCGTTATTGTTTTGTACTAATAACTACATAGCAATATTTACATAGTAGTATTTACATAAGAAAACATCCATAGCTATATACATGTAGTAAAGTCAGTTTTACATGAGGCAAAGTAATGTAATGTAGTGTAAGGCCATGTTGGGTAGTGAGGGTTGTGACTGCTGATATACTACAGGTCGTAATACCAGGCCATGGTGAGTTGTGACAGCTTGTACTGTAGGTCCATCACATTGATCGAAACAGAAGGAAACAATCTAAAAACGGAACAACATATAGGGACGATTGGCCATACATTCCAGCTTCTGCCGATTCTTTTGTAACATGAGAATTGTAACATGAGAATTGTCATCAAGAATTTTAAAATGTTTGATTTATCAATGTCGCTATGTTTCAAGAATATCGTCAGGGTTTAAAAAAAAAAAAGATCCACACACACACACACCCACACACAAAAACCTTTATTAAGACACACTGGTCTTACAGAGGATTCTCCTTGGGGTTACAAGACGGAGAAACCTATGAAAGTGGGAAATATACAAAGGGGTAAAAATGGAGAAGGATTATATACACATGATAAATATATACAGATTATTATTTGAATGATCCTATGGAAAATAAGAAAAAAATTGGAAATATGAATGGAAGAAGTGGAGAGCGAAAAGAGGAAAAAACAGGTATTTACATATGGAACATACATATAATGGAACAAGTCAATTTAAGCTCTTCTGCTCACACAGCACAGGTGGACCATGGCTTTTTTCAAGAAATCTTTAAGAGATTTTCCAGGAAAATCCGAGTGTTCAGAGTTGTAAGGTAAACACCGTTTTATCGGTGTGTTAAAAAAAAAGATCCAAATTTCCTCTTTAATCTAAATCTCGCTGTTTCTCTATATTTAAAACAGACAATATCTTAAAACCGCTATAGAGATATGTTGCAATAAAGTTACCTAGCTAGTTACTGTATGTTTTTTTTTTTTTTGCTTATCCCTAGTACCCATAGTAAAGGCCATGATAATAATGGTGGGTAGAAGTAGTAGACTGCTTTTACTGTAAGTGCACCACATGTCTACACATGTGAAAAGCAGTTCGACTTTGCACTTACAAATGTGCCAGACCCCGTTGGGTTACTTGCACTGGCTGGTGGGGTTGGACTTTTGTATTGTATGTAAATATACCTAACAGCAGTCACTATAGTTCGTTTGTCCTGATTAAGGTGAGCGAAATATGGCAGTCTTACATACCATCAACGTAGCAAGATTTACAAGTTGTTGTTTTTTTTTTTTTCTGATTGGTCGAGAGAGCTTTGCCTATTTGTAATACCAGTCTACAGTTTGACAGAAAAGTTGAGAATAGCGTTACAAAATGGAAAAGAATTGAAGATACGCAATGGTTATTCTGTCCCTCCACCAAGACTGTGTGTAGCTGATTATTCGCTTATTGATTCTTTCTATCTTTGTTTGCTTTGTTTTTTTTTTTACTTCTTGGGGAAGTCTGGATTAATCTATTTAATAAAATAAATAAAATATGATTTTTATATCTCAGGATTTTATGTAGACAAATCATTATTCTAACATAGAATACCATAAAAATATTTAAAATAATATTTGATTTATTTAGGTTTTTAAAAGTGGGTAAATTTTACCCACCGCGACCTTTCAAGGTATAAAAGAGGGCGCGACCGCTGCCGGGTTAAGAAAAATGTCTTAATAAAATATTTTTTGTCGTTGTTGATAAAGGTGATCGTGCTTCTTACCGATATATTAAAATAAAATTATGTTCGTATAAAGTTCAATATAAGAGAGCACACTTTTTTATTGTCCGCCAATGGAGCTATGCAAATCGAAATATATGCAAAAAAGGCCGGTTTTGTATCTCGGCCTTAAAGTACCTGTGACCTCGAGGTTGTAATTAAATAGCTATCGAGCTAACTGACGTGGGGGCAGAAGAGTAATTTCCTCAATGTCACATTCGGTCACACGGAAGTCCTTCTAGAATGTCAAACGACATGACAATTAGGCTTAGAAACGATATGTATTTGGCGGGAACTTATCTCTCGCTGCATCTCTCTAGGTTACGTCATCATCCATCTTTCTTTATATATCGTCTGTTTTTCCTTTCCTTCCTGGTGGTAGTCATCTTTTGGTTTGATTTTTAACCTGCTTTTTTTTTTTTTGTTTAGTTTAGGATTTTGGTAGGTTTTTTTTTAAATGTCCTATTACATATAATTGTCTTTTAACAAAGTATCTGAAGTAAAAAAACGTATTATGATAAATGATAATCTTCTTTTTTTTTTTCTTTTTCAGTCGTTTAACGAATGTATAGAGGCTCACGAAGCTTTTATTGAGGATCTTTGTGGGAAAAATGATACGATAGTTATCTTTTGCCTATAAATTATAGGCGTGAATAAATTAAGTTAGAATATAAGTTGCATAGGTTCAACTCTCCGCTTTTGGCTGATAAATTGCGAAATTTTTATACCGCAATGTCATCCCCCCCAAAAAAAGAAAAACATGACTCTTTTTTATGAAAGTAATGTTGTTCATTTACATATTGGGGCATGTCGGAAGGAAGATGGGTGGAGTTTTCCCCGAGGCAGACGAAAAATGAAGGTTAATCCCTTGTTCGTCTGCGACAATTAGGCCTAAGCAGGTGGCTGGCAGCTGGTATCCATCAACTTTCGTCTGAAACCATTTTAAAAATTCTATATTACTAAATTAATGGTTATCAACACTCTAAAACTTATGGCCACAAAAATACACCCTTTAAAAAAAAACTTTTAATTATTTCGCAATGGCATATATATATTGGGCTCGAAATTGGTCAATATATTGAAACTAGCCGAATGACCCGGGCAACGCCCGTGTTTTACCCGATTGAATGTTTTGATTCAAATACTATTTGTTACAATTATAAATTGGCGCCTTATATAAATGCATATGTTAGTTAATAACTATAGCCTATGTGCTTTATCTGTCTATGTACTGTTGGCTTCCGTAGGCGTCTCTTACTGGGAAAAAGAAAGAGAGGATTCCATTTGGTTATTAACTAATATATGCATTTATTTAAGGAGCGACCCGCTCCAACACAATAGTTACAAAAACGAAAAAGCGAGTGGGGGGGGGCGCAAAGGTGGCGTGATCGTAGCCAACCAATAGGAGGGCGCCATTCCAAAAAAAAAAGCAAACTGACAGAGACGAAAACTGATTAAGAGATGAAGAATTGATGACGCTCGTAACTGTATATAGAATACCGCATAGGTAGTGCGCTCTAAGAATTTAGGTTAGTCAAAAATAAATATATAATATTGTAATATAGGAATGGGTGACGTTATAAAAAAAGGTTTATTTACATTTCGTACATAATGTTTGGTCAAATATAAATTACTAGGACATTAGTGTACGTCGTATATAGGACAGAGATATTCGAAAATTTCTAAACCGAAAAAGTTGTTTTAAGAGTCTCTGTAATTTAGAAGAATAACATTTTTAAAAAGGTGAATGTTGGGTACAAATGGAAAAAAAATAAGAAAAGGCGTCTCTAAATCGTTTGATTGAAAGTTGCTTGTAGCTTGCGCCATTTATCGGAATAAATATTTTTTTAAAAGCACTAGTTGATATTTATTCCGATAGATGGCGCATGCCATCAATGAATTTCAGTTTGATGATAAGAGTTGTTTTTTATTGATTATTATAAAGATTTTGGAAAGAATGGAAAGATGGAGGTTGACTGGAATGACGAAGTCTTAAAGAAGGTTGGAAGAGGAACAAGAAGCCTGTTGAAGGTCATCAGAAAAAGACAGAAGAATAGGATGAGATATAATGTAAGATGTTGAAAATATTCTGGAGAATTCGATGAATGTGAAAAGAGAACTTTAAGAAGAAGAGTAATTGGACTGATGGACTGGATGGGAAGTTATGAAGAAATAAAGAACTCAAGATAGAGAAGTCACTGGAGACAAGAACAGAGCAACTGGAGAATTGGACTGATGGACTGGATGGGAAGTTATCAAGAAATAAAGAACTCAAGATAGAGAAGTCACTGGAGACAAGAACAGAGAAACTGAAGAATTGGGCTGGTGGACTGAATGGGAAGTTATGAAGAAATAAAGAACTCAAGATAGAGAAGTCACTGGATACAAGAACAGAGAAACTGAATAATTGGACTTATGGACTGGATGGAAAGTTATAAAGAAATAAAGAACTCAAGATAGAGAAGTCACTGGAGACAAGAACAGAGAAACTGAAGAATTGGACTTATGGACTGGATGGAAAGTTATGAAGAAATAAAGAACTCAAGATAGAGAAGTCACTGGAGACAAGAACAGAGAAACTGAAGAATTGGACTGATGGATTAGGTGGGAAGTTATGAAGAAATAAAGAACTCAAGATAGAGAAGTCACTGGAGACAAGAACAGAGAAACTGAAGAATTGGACCGATGGATTGGATGGGAAGTTATGAATAAATAAAGAACTCAAGATAGAGAAGTCACTGGAGACAAGAACAGAGAAACTGAAGAATTGGACTGATGGATTAGGTGGGAAGTTATGAAGAAATAAAGAACTCAAGATAGAGAAGTCACTGGAGACAAGAACAGAGAAACTGAAGAATTGGACCGATGGATTGGATGGGAAGTTATGAAGAAATAAAGAATTCAAGATAGAGAAGTCACTGGAGACAAGAACAGAGAAACTGAAGAATTGGACTGATGGACTGGATGGGAAGTTATGAAGAAATAAAGAATTTAAGATAGAGAAGTCACTGGAAACAAGAACATAGAAACTGAAGAATTGGACTGATGGACTGGATGGGAAGTTATGAAGAAATAAAGAACTCAAGATTGAGAAGTCACTGGAGACAAGAACAGAGAAACTGAAGAATTGGACTGATGGACTGGATGGGAAGTTATAAAGAAATAAAGAACTCAAGATAGAGAAGTCACTGGAGACAAGAACATAGAAACTGAAGAATTGGACTGATGGACTGGATGGGAAGTTATAAAGAAATAAGGAACTCAAGATAGAGAAGTCACTGGAGACAAGAACAGAGAAACTGAAGAATTGGACTGATGGACTGGATGGGAAGTTATAAACAAATAAGGAACTCAAGATAGAGAAGTCACTGGAGACTACATTCATAATGATATTATAAAACGTAAATTGTAAACAAAAATCATCCTTACAAATCGTGTACAATCCTTATACGTCCGTTTAGTAATTTAACAATAATATTTCACGTTTAACAGATTTGAATATTTTTGAAGATTTTGAGGGCTCATTAAATACGACAGGAGCTTCGTACATCTTGAAATATATCGTTTTTATATAGCATGTATATCAAAAACGGGTTTTTATATAAAATTCTAAAGTTGCTAAAAAAATCAGAATAGTTTCCTTGACAAATTATCCCTGGGTTTCTCAATTGTTTAATGGAGGTTTATTAGCTTTTCAATTTGAAGTGGAAATTTCATTGCAGTCGAATGGACTAAATGAGAAAAATATTGTCACCTTATTTATATATGTGAATTAATAGTACAAATGTGATATTGTACTGGGATAAGGTTCATAAATTATGAAAAAGGCATCTCCTTATCGTGCAACTGAAAGTTGCTAATGGCTTGCGCCATCTATCGGAATAAATATCAACTATTCTCGTTGATGTCTAATTATTCCATAATTGGCTAATTCATATTTTGGAATAATTATAAATAAACAAGAATAGTTGATATTTATTCCGATAGATGGCGCAAGCCATCAGCAACTTTCAGTTGCACGATAAGGAGATGTCTTTTTAATTATTTACATATCATATAATATTTGCTATTTTAAATATTTTGTTACTCATCCTTTTGTCTCTTCTCCACTCTATTTTTTTTTTTATGTAAATAAGTTTTTGTTCGTTTGATCAGAATAAATAATGTATTTCCATTCTGAAGTTTGACTTTCCCGATTTATAAATCTCGGACAGTTTGATAGAGATTCTGACTAGATTGAGGAAGATAAACTTGTGATCGCTCAAGAAGATCTTAAGACCAAAGGTTGCTATGGAACATATTTTCTGCGACTAACGCCAGGATTCCACAGCTGTGTGTCAAAGCTAAGTTTTACCTAAAAAAGCGAGATCCCTATAAACGCTGCGACGATAAATCCTAACTTCACGCCGCAAGAAAACAAGACATAAAGCCATCAGGGACCACTTTCAAGACCTTGACGAAATACTCAAGCTCCATGTTAGCAGCAACATGTATGACAAGCTATGAGTCACAGTTCCCATAGGGGAAAATCTTTGTGGCAGAATTTCTGATAACAACAGATTAAAGATTTTGCTATTCAGTAAATCTCTCGGCGCTTTATTCTTTCTCTCGTAAGTTCAACTTGTTTTTTGATATCAAAGTAAAATCGCCTTGTCATATTTGTATATCTTAATTTATCTACGTGTAGCATTATTGACTACAGATAGAGAATGGAGGAATTACATAGTTGGAATTTCGTATAACGAAAACTCGTTTAAAAAAAAATCTAAATTAGACTAAATGTTTTTAGTAACAGAATCCTTTAAGAAGAAAAGTATTTTGAAAATAACAATATTTTATATATTTTTTTTAGAAGGAGAAATAGAGATAACTTTATCTTAAATATACTTGCTTGTTTAAGTATATAATTTAAGTCGGAATTTAAAAACCAACTATCTATATTTCTATAAATGTACTCTCATGGACAACACTTAAGGAAGTTGTACCTTTTAGCATGTATATCGGGATTCAGACAATAACTCTGAAAGATATTACAGTGAACTTAATCGAATGCACACGAGATAACTAAATGTGAACAAAATTGCTTCCGTCTCTCTCAAAAAAAAAAAAAAAAAAGATAAAGGCGACATCAAAGAATTTCCACTTCCTTAAGTTTTGTCTCTATGAGTGTATATTTATATAAATGTGAAAGATAATATCTATAGACACACGCTTATTTATTCCATTTCCTTCTATTACCATATACAGTAGAACCTCCCTTTAGCGGACACCTCTCCACAAAGGACAATTTTCATTTGCAAAATTACCATTTTTACAATTTATCAACTCTCCCGGTAAGAGGACACCTCTCCCTAAAGGACACTCTGGCTCTGTAATTAAGTGTTGTCTTTTACATGGAGGTTTTACTGTAAATCTGATAGCGACATCTCCTATTTCTCAGCATGGCATCGTTAGAAAATCTTCCAAGGAATAAATCAACCTGACGCCGTCATCTTGGACTTCCAACGCCATTGTATATAAAGCCAAAGAGATATCACTAACCACAAATCGCTGTGGTCTAACTTATAAATTAAGAGATTGCCAATTTTTCATATAAGGTTGCAGTTTTCTTTATTTGGAATACAAATATTCGTGGTTGACTTTTCTCTTGATTGATCTAGAATTTGGACAATTTTCTGGAATAATTATACAATTCAACGATTTACTGATAGGTAGTTGTCCCAAAAGTTTGTGTTTTTCTTAAAACGTTGTTTTTCTTATTACTTGGCGAATAATATTATTACGGCGAATACATTTTTATTTTTTATTTTTTCAATTTGAAGCGCTATGTCTCCCTAGGGACACTTGCGCTGTCATATATGTATGTCTTTACATTTGTCTATACATATGACTGTTCTATTCACGGCCTAAAATTACATATGTATAGACAAATGTAAAGACATACATATATGACAGCGCAAGTGTCCCTAGGGAGACATAGCGCTTTAAATTGAAAAAAAAAATGTATTCGCCGTAATAATATTATTCGCCAAGTAAAACAAATATACAGTTAAACAAATAAGAAAAACAACGTTTTAAGAAAAACACAGACTTTTGCGACAACCTTATATAAGCAAATCGTTGAATTGTATAATTATTCCAGAAAATTGTTTAAATTATAGATCAATCAAGAGAAAAGCCAACCACGAATATAAAATTTGTATTCCAGATAAATAAAACTGCAACTTTATATGAAATTGGGGCAATCTCGAGAAAAAAGACCTGTGTACAAAAGAAAGAAGTGTCTGGCAATAGGTATACAATCAAAATAATATAAATTATCAGTTTCTAAAAATATATTTGTTGCTATATAATTTAAAATATATCTACAAAAGGTATTGAATTTAATATACATTTCTTTACTGAAAATAAAAATACTTGGATCTGTTACTATTAAATTATTTTCTTGAAAGCAGGACAATCTAGTAATACATAATAATACATAATACAATTACTTTATACATAATACAAAGACATTGCACAACAACAGCAGCTTTATTAAGACATTTCCGTCTTGTAAGGACTCGCCATACATCATTTTCATGGAGAAAGGGGAAAAAAAAACATAAACAAAGGAGAAAAGGGAAAATGAAAAGGAAATCAAAGTATTCAACATAACTATACAAATTAATTATGGAAGAAAATTGTTCTGTAATTTTAATTCTTAGAGATTACCGTGTTCTTTAACGCTTTATGAAAGTTAAACAATTCTATCGCTATATATTTTTTCTCCGACATTATTCTGATTAGCTGAACTGGGTTCATGTAGACTTGGGTTCTTTACAAAGACAATATACATAACAGCGAATAATATTGGTATTTCAATTTTTGAGAATGTTTACGAACTTTTGGCACAACCTTGTATATAGGTAGCGTAAACCATCAGCAACTATCAATTACACAATAAGGAGATGTTTTTTGCTTTTTAATTTGTTTTCAAAGTTTGCATTTAAATAAGGGAACACGTACCGCTTTTATATACAAATGGTAATATCTATCTCTCTTCATTCAAAAAGATTCAAGTCCTAAAGATGGTAGTCTTTGTTTATTTATTTACAGCCTAACTCGAGTTGTTTCTATCTAAAACATAAACAAACATGATGATAATTACTCTTTCTTTTAAATTCACTGAATTATTTACAATTACATCACAGTCTTCAATTATACGTTCCAGAAAAACTTCAGAGTTTATCTAATCTATATAATACATTATATATTTCCAAACCTCTGTCAACACCTTCAACTAAATTACTTCTTTGTTTGTTTTTTACATCCTACCATTTTTTTAAATGAACAGCTAGCTATCTTCCTTCCCCCTTTCCAAAGGAATATTTTAAACATAAATTATAGAAGATAAAAAACCTCTGGAAGTCATAAAAAAAAAAAAAAAAGTTAAAGATTTCGAAAGGTACTAGCTACCCATTGATTAATACTAAAGATGTAGTACGACGTGGATATTTGAAAGTGAAGATACTTAAGCCGCCATGATTAAAGGGGTGGTATACAGACAGAGTCTATGCCTCGCTGATCTATCTTTTACCTAAATGGTGCCGAGCTATAATTTCTCTTGATAGATTACCTGGCCGACTCGAGAGAAAAAAATGGGTTAAGTCTTTTTTACCTCGCCTAAAAAAAACCTACGTTATCATTTGACTTTAAAATAACGCCGTGATTATGCAATGAGATTAGTTAATTTTTTTTTTTATCAGACGAACTCTCTTCTTATAAGGCGTATTATTTATAATGTGATTACATAATTTGATAAGTCGTGGTATGAAAGGTGGTTATATTTGATATAGTTTTTGTTGTTTCTATTTAACCGTTATTTCCTTCTTTTTTTTCTTTCTTTCTATGATTACTTTATTCTGTGATTAAATATAACAATGTTGCCAGTTTTCATTTTTAAAAATTATTTTTGTTTATTAAAAAAATCTCGTAGAACATGATTTTAAATATATATAAGTTTAATTAAGAATATAAACTTATTATAAATATTTTTGTCGTTTATTTACTTAAATCATTAGATTGTAAAAAAGGAATATATTGGATTGAATAAAAGATTTATTTGCCAATATTTCGGCTGGCTGAACGACAACCTTTATCGAGGCATTACATTTTTGTCTAAAATGTAATGTCTCGATAAAGGTTGGCGTTCAGCCAGCCGAAATATTGGCAAATAAATCTTTTATCCAATCCAATATATGCCTTTTTTTACTATCTAATATATATATATGCAAACAATCGCGTTATATGTATTCTTAAACAAACTTTCATTATCAACTCAAAAATGGTATATCAATTTTAGTAATATTAAAACATTTTAAAAGAGATATACACATTGTCTTTTTTTCAAAGAGGTTAGGTTTTTTCAGGATGATATAAACATACATTCATGGACAAAACTTGAAGAAACGGAAAGTCGTCGATATCGCCGATCGTCTGTTTATTTTTTGTGAAGGGGACAGAGGTTGTTCACACTTGGTTATCTCATGTGTCTTCAATAAAGATCACTGTAATATCTTTCAGAGTTATTGTCTCAATCCCGATATACGCGTACATGCTAAAAGGTACAACTTCCTTAAGTTTTGTCCATGAGTGTATATTGGTTATCTCGTGTGTCCTCAATAAAGGTCACTGTAATATCTTTCAGAGTTATTGTCTGAATCCTGATATACATGTAAAAGGTACAACTTCCTTAAGTTTTGTTCATGAGTGTATATTGGTTATCTCGTGTGTCTTCAATAAAGTTCACTGTAATATCTTTCAGAGTTATTGTCTCAATCCCGATATACATGCTAAAAGGTACAACTTCCTTAAGTTTTGTCCATGAGTGTATTCACACTTGGTTACCTCGTGTGTCTTCAATAAAGGTCACTGTAATATCTTTCAGAATTATTGTCTGAATCCTGATATACAAGTAAAAGGTACAATTTCCTTAAGTTTTGTCCATGAGTGTATTCACACTTGGTTATCTCGTGTGTCCTCAATAAAGGTCACTGTAATATCTTTCAGAGTTATTGTCTGAATCCCGATATACATGTTAAAAGGTAAAACTTCCTTAAGTTTTGTCCATGAGTGTATATTGGTTATGTCGTGTGTCTTCAATAAAGGTCACTGTAATATCTTTCAGAGTTACTGTCTCAATCCCAATATACATGCTAAAAGGTACAACTCTTCCCTAAGTTTTGTCCATTAGTCCATATATTTATCGTTGTTAAATACGAATTGAGTTTAAGTGGCGCTAAAGTTATAGAGTTTTAAGCCCCAGCTATATATAGACATACTATACCAATAAAAAAGGTCAGGTATAAAAAAAAAAAAAAAAAACATTTCCTCACCAAGTTCACATGAACTTTTTTAGATGGCAGAGCACCATCTAGTGTAACAGAAATCAACTAAACGTTGATTTAACCTGTTCCTTGATATTTGGTCAACCTACTTGATAAATCAAGAAAAGCCTATCTCTCATGAATATATATAATATACAATTAAGATAAATTTAAGATATAGATATTAAGTATAGCAAAAGTTAAAACATAAAGAGGTTTGTTTATTGTGATATTTTTGATAAATAATTAAATAAATTTAATTTTTTTAAATATTCCAAAGCGGAGATTTGGCATTTACATGTCATATGCTGGGTAGGAAAAAATTACATATATATTTATTTTGTTGGAATATTACACAGAATAACAATGGCTATAGGTGAGCTCATGTTTGAAAAAGAACTTGTACATATATAATGTTTATTGTTTTTGTTGTTTTCATGTATATAGACATATATACCAAGATTTGTTTCATATAATTACTATTAATAATAAATAATATGGAAAGTTAAATTGGTTACGTCCTTCTTACTTTAATTACATAACAGTCATAATCATAAAAGCTGTTTTCCCGCCCAAAAAGGGTTATCCACTCAAAAACCAATCGAATTCTAAATTCTCGATAGAATCAGGTGAAAGAGATTTTATTAGATTATTGATTATATCGTGTTGGAACATTTAGTTCAATTTATTTTGTTTGTCTGCTTCATTTTGTTAAAAGCTTTTGTTGGAAATGAGACGATCTTTAAAAAATTAATTGAATCTTTTGTCTAATTTGTGTTTTATATCACACTCCTTCTATATATACTTTTCCTTTTGTCTATTTTTAGAATTTTAAAGAAATCCAATTAGGTATATAAAATAAAGTGATTTATATTGTGTCGTTTTTTTAGAGAAAAAACTTGAAACTATATATATGGATCTTAAAAAAAAAGTAATATTGTATATAATGTAATATGATTTAATTGTTATTTTTAATTGGATGTGTTTGTGTATATAAATAGAATTTTCATTTTTATATTTATTCCTATGAAACATCCTATATACATTTCTTTTTATGTGTCTATTAGATTTTATTTTTTAAAAAAGCAATTACAATTATCTTCTTCTTTCTTATCTCCATTCAACAATCATATTAGGGTATCAAGCTTGTAGAGCTTGTTGGTGGTGTCTGCTGGGGATGAGTAGAGCTCATCAATGGATGAGTCAATACAGTCAATGATGTGGTTTGGGGTTATAAGTTGACACTTAGTACATAGTGGGGAAACCTTGCAACCATTCTAGAAAGTCATTGTCTGTAGATGACCAGACTTAAGTCTGGAAATCAAAGACTGTTGTTCTCTTGGGAGGACAGAATTGGTGCTGTCCCTCTTGCTCTGTACCAGTCATGTGCTGCAGTAGATTTCCATTCCTGCAGGCATTGGTCCTTGATGGTATGGAGAAGGTCTCTTAAATCTAGTTGGATGAAATTTTTTCAGGCCTCGGGGTGGCCAAGAGTTCCAAATTTTTCCAGAGAATCTACTAATTCATTTCCAGGAATTCCAATATGAGCTGGAAGCCATTGTACTGTAACAGAGCTGTTGGCTTACATGTATGATATTTCCACGTGGAAAATTAGGAAAGACAAACTTCAGGATGACACAGCAATTTTATTTAAGACAAGAACAAACTATGAATGATAAACAAAAGATAAGCAATGAGGGAAGTTTACAGAGTAGCAAATATAAACATAAAAAAATGATACTCTGTTAATAAAATAATAAATAATTTGTTACATAACTCCTTTCCTATGGGAGCTGCGACCCACAGCTTGCAATTATTGTAGTTACTGACACAGATCTGATGTTCTTCTGCAAAGGATTCCATCGAAGTCTTGGAACATTGTCTCTAGTACCTTTGCGTCCTTTTTCTTGCGGCGTGAAGAGCGGCTTTGACGTCTATCGTCGTCTATAGGGACATTGTCATCTTAGAGGGAAGTCTTGGCTTTGACACGGCGGTGGAATCCTGGAGTCAGTCTCTGAAAATGTAGATCACAGCACCCATGGCCTCTAGATCTTCTCGGCGAACTTCAGTTTGTATTCTCTAATTTACCCAGCATCTACATCAAAATGCCACGTGGAAAATTAGAGAAGACAAACTTCAGGATGACACAGCAATTTTATTTAAGGCAAGAACAAACTATGAATGATAAACAAAAGATAAGCAATGAGGTAGGTTCACAGAGTAGCAAATATATAAACATAAAAAAATGATATTCTGTCAATAAAATAATAAATATTTTGCTACAATATCAATAAGTGCATGTACATATGGGTAGCTCCAGGCTCCTGAAGCGTATGCTCGGCTTATAGATGCTTTTCTTATGTTGCTCTTTTTTAAAAGAAAAATTCGAGAAAAATCGCATTTAAAAAATACTATTATATAATGAAATAACTTTGTGCGGAATTTTATTTCACTGATATTTAAAAAAATTGAATATGCGTATAAATAGGATATAGAGTGTATAGTAGATTATAATAAATCTTTTTAAAATTTATATTTTTATATAATGTGTGTGTTTGTGTAAGATGCTTTTAAGAAGATTATATTTCTTTCTCACATAATCTATTTTTTAGAGATACCTTGGAACTGAAGTTATTTTCTTCCTCTATCATCAAGTTTCAATTTTGAGAAAGTTTGTAGCTTTCTCTCTCCAAGATTTCTTTTCACTTGAAATCTATTGAATATATATAGTATAGATATTAATTAAAAGACATATTTTTGATCTAAAACAAAACATTTTATTTAATACAAAATGCCAATATTTCAATAGGCTATACGCTTAACTTCGTCAGGGCTTTTCTTCGTTTTAAACTGTTTTGTTTATTCATGCGATGACTTCACGCCTTCAACCAAAGCAGTTTAAAAACAAGAAAAGCCCTGACGAAGTTAGGCGTACAGCCTATTGAAATATTGGAATTTTGTAATAAAAAAAAAGTTTTATTTTAGATCCAAATTAAGCCTTTTATTTAATAATTTCATATGGATTGCTCTATATTCAAGATAGTATAGATATATAACGTCTATGTTTTGATGGAATATATTTTGTTATTATACAAAGAGCTTATATAATTGAAATTGTTTTAGTGTTAAAAAGGCCATGAAAACAAAGTGTTTACTAAATTAGTCTCATTATAGAGTCAGTATTTGATGGAGTTTGTTCAAGCAGATTCTGTAAATGAACTATAGAAATATAGGTTTTTGTTTTGTATAACTATTGCATTAAGAGAAATATATATACATACACTCATAGAAAAAACTTAAGTTGTACCTTTTAGCATGTATATCGGAATTCAGACAATAACTCTGAAAGATACACTCATGAACAAAACTTAAGGAAGTTGTACCTTTCAGCATGTATATCGGAATTCAGACAATAACTCTGAAAGATACACTCATGAACAAAACTTAAGGAAGTTGTACCTTTCAGCATGTATTTCGAAATTCATACAATAACTCTGAAAGATATTACAGTGACCTTTATTGAAGACACACGAGATAACATACACTCATGGACAAAACTTAAGGGAGTTGTACCTTTCAGAATGTATTTCGGAATTCAGACAATGACTCTGAAAGATATTACAGTGACCTTTATTGAAGACACACGAGATAACATACACTCATGAACAAAACTTAAGGGAGTTGTACCTTTCAGCATGTATTTCGGAATTCAGACAATAACTCTGAAAGATACACTCCTGAACAAAACTTTAGGGAGTAGTACCTTCCAGCATGTATTTCGGAATTCAGACAATGGCTCTAAAAGATATTACAGTGACCTTTATTGAAGACACACGAGATAACCTAGTGTGTATAAAAATGTCTTTATTTACTTCGAAAAAATAAAATAATAAATAAATGAACAGACGACCGGCAATATCAGACTTTCCACTTTCTTAAGTTTTGTCCATGAGTGTATATATGTGTGTGTGAAAAAAGAAAAAGGTTTTTAATATCAATACTTGACCTTTTTTTTCATATTTTTCAGATGAACAGCGTATTTAAGCAAATTTGGCCTTAAATACCTACTTCTTGATTTCTCAGAAAGCCTCTCACCACGCTGATGAGGGCCAACAGCCCAAAAGGCGTTCGTGTTTGGCTAACTTAACGGAACAAGTAAAATAAACGTTTAGTTGATTTTATTCAGCTAGAAAATTGACTGTTTAAACAATCAGTTATTACAGGGAAAATTATAATAAAAAATAAAGGGCAATATATAATAAAGGGGTAAATAAAGGGGTAGATGAAAATGTAGGAAAATATATACAGTTGTATTTAAAAATTAAAAACGGGCCAACAGCTCGAAACACGTTCGTGGTTGACTTTTCTTGATTTATCAAGAAAATGGGTTGACCAAATATCAAGGAACAGGTTAAATCAACGTTTAGTTGATTTCTGTTCCACTAGATGGCGCTCTGCCTTATAGAAAACGCATGTGAGTGGTGAGGATATGCTTTTATTTATCAGTTGTATATGTGACATGTTATTGACTGTATTGACTCATCCATTGATGAGCTCTACTTTTCCCCGGCAGACACCATCAACAAGCTTTACAAGCTTGATACCTTAGTGTGATTGAGTGGAGATAAGAAAGAAGAAGAAGTTGTATATGTACAATTTTCTTCAGCAAAGGAAGCTTCCTTAACTTTGTCCCACTAGATGGCGATCTTCCATCCAAAATGCTTATATGTAAGCGGTCAGGATTATTCCTATATAAGTAATTTAAAAATTTAGAATAATTAGCGCTTTGAAGATTAAATTTTCAAAGATTTGGAGAAATGGATCCTGAGAAATCAGTACCCAAAAGAACCACCTATGTCAGCAATATCAGCACTTTTTATGTCTGGGAATTGGGTCAACAACAACAAAAAAAAAATGGGTCAAATAAATTTATGTTCGGTTCCAAAATCAATTTACCAGGTACCGCTCAACAAGAACAATCTAGTTTATGATAATTACAACAATGAATAATATGTGAAGGTTATTCACATATTAAACAAAAGGTTAACGCGGGATTCAATCCTGGTTCATGACTGTCGGGAATCGAGGGTGTTACCCACTCGTCCACCGACTAGATTTATGTTACCATGTGCAAGTAGAGCTTTCCATGCATTAGCTCTGACATGTTGGAAGCTTTAAACAGAATATAAATACTAGCGCGCCATCTGTATCAAAAATTTGAAACTATTTATGGCCCGAATAGTTATTTTTATATAGAAAATCATTTTTAAAAAGTTCGCGCTGTAAAAATAGTTTATTTAAATCTTTTATATTCTCCATATTGCCAAGTTGATAAAAAAATAAGGGAAGCCAAACATCAGAATGACTAGACAATTTATTATCATTTTTGGATTAAAAAACATAATTACATAGAGGTTTTAGCGTCTATTTTGCCGGGTGTGAGGCCACTTTTATTTTTATAGACCTAAAGCATATATACATAAACATGAAAAAACAATAGAAAAAAATAAAAGATAAGTGGGTCAGGTGTTGATATTAAAAATAAAGAAGGCATCTCCTGACCACGAGCACATGTGCTTTTTTAGATGGCAGAGCGCCATCTAGTGGAGCAAAAATAAACTAAACGTTTATTTAGCTTGCTCCGTGATATTGTAGAACAGTGATTCTCAACCAATGTGCCGCGGTAATTTTGTGTGCCGCGAAATTCTAAAAATGTGCCGCCGAATTTTAGTCATATGATTATGTTCACGTTTGTATTGGTTTTTCTTTTTTTCTTTTTCATTTTTTTACCTTTTAAAATAACGAAATTAGCAAATTGAATGTTAGAGATGTATATTACTTATATTTTGCATAGAAATATTGATACATAATTTGAATTTTCTTGCATTCAAGTTAGCAAAAGTGTGCCGCGAAATTCTAAAATTGTGCCGCCAAATTTTCAAATCTTTAAAATAATGCCGCAACAAAAAAAAAGGTTGAGAATCACTGTTGTAGAAGATTATCTATTATTCTATGAAAAGATTTTAAATTTCGATATTTGTATTTTGATACACTGTAAAATTTTCTCATTGCCTCTCCGCTATTTTATTAGTTTTAATTTGTTTTTTGCCTTAAATAAATTACCGCGTCATTCTGAAGTTTGTCTTTCTTTTAATTTTCTACGTTACAATATATTCTATCGAAATAATTATAGCTCCATATATACATATTTCCCGTATAACTTTGTAAATTCTCATTTCTTTCGTCCAACTCAATTTTTCCACACATTTGCTGTATATATCTAAGGAATATGTGTATATAAGGTATCTCAATAAAGGTATTTGATTGATAATGAAACTTGATAGCGTGGAATGTTGAAGAGAGTCATACAATACACTTGGCAGGAATACAACCAGCTTTAGAGAAGTAACAAAACAAAAAGATTACAATCTGCTTCATTCCCATTGGTCCTGTAAAAGGAGAAACGACAGTTTTAGATTTGATGGAAGGAGGTAGAATGGTTCGGAGAAGAAGAATGGAGAAGCAACTAATTAAAGAGATGCATTTACAGAGAGATGGTTCTCCGCGCTCCTGGAAAGAAGATAAGGGCGTTAGATCAAATCCTTTTTGGAGCGCGCGCTCTTCAAAACTTTATCCCCCCCCTCGGCTAATGATTTACTCTCAACAAAGGATTTGGAAGGCTTAGTCGACCGCCGCCAATCTTGGGAATTGCCCATGAGTCTGTACGGACGGGTGGATTGGCTGAAGAGATCTTCTTCATTTATCAACGGATTTGATGCCACTTTTAGTCGGATTGGAAAACTCCTCCCCGTTGTGTGCTCTCGTGACTGTCTGATGTTCTTCAATACGTAAAGTGGATCCTACTTGAAGAGATTCCGTGGAAGTATTGCTTGTATGGTATATACCAGAATTGTATATTGAATTTTGATGCTACCAACGTAAGATATATTTGTGGTATTCTCTCTATCTCATATATAATCTTATATGTACATGGTAATAAATCAGTTTCAATCTCAATCTCTCTCTCTTCTTTCGTAGTAGACAGCTAGGGGAATGGGATTTTGTATTATCGAAAGTTTATTATCCTTAGTACACGTGATACAGGCCATGATAATCATGGTGGGTAGAAGTTGGCGACTGCTATTACTGTAAGTGCACCACATGTATATACACATGTGAAGAGTGCAGTTTGACTTTTGCACTAACAAGTGTTCCAGAGATCTGTTCGCTTATTTGCAATCGCTGATGGTGAATGTCTGCCGAATGAGAGACCTGAGTATTACCATTGAGGGTTTTATAGGTCTAGCCTCATCACAGACTGTTGATAGCTGTCGGAACGAGAGTGTCTATTTGATATTGGCAGTATTTCTGATGGCCCCCAGTCGTTCTCTGAGTTACCATTGTCAGGTAGGTTTCAGTTCTCCCCCAGTGGAGACTTCTGAACGCTCTAGTAGTCTTATTCTTTGACAAAATCAATATGGAATCTAGGACTAGGTTTCTTTTTACAATTTTTTATTTCTCGAGCTTTTGTGCCTACATTCCCTTCAAGACTTAGAAGAAATACTTCTAGGTTTCTGTGTTGAAGTGCATGTTAGCTTGAAAGCTCGAGAAATAAAAAAAAATGTAAAAAGAAACCCAGCCTAAGATTCCTTATTGATTTTGTCAAATTGTAAAAGCAAGAAGGAATCGTTATTATAAGTCATACTAACCGAATGACCCGGGCAACGCCCGTGTTTTACCCGATTGAATGTTTTGATTCAAATACTATTTGTTACAATTATAAATTGGCGCCTTATATAAATGCATATGTTAGTTAATAACTATAGCCTATGTGCTTTATCTGTCTATGTACTGTTGGCTTCCGTAGGCGTCTCTTACTGGGAAAAAGAAAGAGAGGATTCCATTTGGTTATTAACTAATATATGCATTTATTTAAGGAGCGACCCGCTCCAACACAATGGTTACAAAAACGAAAAAGCGAGTGGGGGGGGGGGGGGCAAAGGTGGCGTGATCGTAGCCGACCAATAGGAGGGCGCCATTCCAAAAAAAAAAAAAAAGCAAACGGTGACAGAGACGACTGATGAAGAATGACGCTCGTAACTGTATATAGAATTCTTTATTTCAAGTGAATCCTGCCTAAGACTTGTGTATGTCTCTTCAACCAGGCTTCTCTCTCAAGGCGCTTGATCCACAGTCCTGTGGTAAAACGTTAACTTGGGTTAGTCTGTCCATCCATTGAGGATTTTATTAGAAAGATAATGGTGTTGTAAATAGCGGTTTCCCCTTTGTCTTCCGCATCCATATGCCGTTGACCTAATACACTCATGGACAAAGCTTAAGGTTTACACTTGGTTATCTCGTGTGTCTTCAATAAAGGTCACTGTAATATCTTTCAGAGTTATTGTCTGAATCCCGATATACATGCTACAATAAATGGTACAACTTACTTAAGTTTTTTCCATGAGTGTAGATATAGATGGAAAATTTGGCGGGAGGAAATTAATCCATGGAAGCAATGGTCGCCTCTCCCGTCAAAATAAACGTCAGAATCTGACGCCATCTATTGACCGTCGCCGCAACTAGCGGCATCGGGTCGGTGACAAAGCCACAACAACTTTGGCAAACTGATAAGCGTCCACCTAGAGACCATGGTTTCGGGCTAATGGCCCTCGTCAGTCTAGGGCGGACTATGTGGAAGCTCTCTCGCCAAGTAATGAGAAGCTGCGGTCAATCAGTGACTGGTAGATTAACAAATTGCGGTGACTGACGGAAGTTGGAGGTCTGACCAGGAACTACATCCCCCATACATCCCTTCTAGGTCAATCGTGCCGCCATTTTGTCGTAATTTTTGGTTGTAATGACTTCATGCTGTTGTGTCAGCTGCCTTTTGTTTGCTGCTACTGATCGTTTGGGGTTTCTCCACGACTTCTCGTAGTGAAAGTTGAGATAGGCTTTGTAGAACAAAGGAATACTCTTTTCACTTTGTTTGGCTGTAGTAGTAATGTCAGGTGGCTTCAGAACGTTTTTTCAAAAATCAAATTGTCAGATATAGACACTTATCATATAAGTAATGCACTTTTGTTATTTGCATAATTTGTGTATGTCTGGTCTACCATTAGGGTTTCAAAACATAATATCCAAACTTATAACAAATGTTAATTCATACTATAGATATATTACTAAATACAACTATTTATAATCATATTATAAAATAAAAAAACCTTTAAAAATCTTTAAAAAAAAAAAAAAAAAGGATAAAATATAAAATCATAAAAAAATATATATATATATACTAACAATCTTATCTACCTTCTTTATAAAACTCTTTTTTTTTTTTTTTCCTTATTATTAGTTTGATTAAAAGTGCATGGTTCTGTCTTTCTCTCTTTTTTCTAACTATTATATATATTATCTCTTCGATTATTCTATATATAGGATTAGAGTATGTCTGAATGACGTGTAAAAGCCGATGTAATAGACGTTACTTTGTTAATTTTTTTTATTGTTATTAATTATAAATATATAATTAACTTGAGGATGTAATAGAAGTAAAGGATTTTTTTTTTCTCTCTCTATCTACAAATTAATAACATTTTACAAATTTTATAATTTGTATTTAAATGATCATAATAGTGAAGATAATCTTAATACAAAACTGGACTATAAAATTAAATAACTATTTATTATTATAATTAATTTAGATTTAGCTTGCTAATCTAATCAAATCTAACTGATATAAGTTATCATTATTATCAGTTTGCTCCTTAAGTTTTTAAAATTAGAATCACTGTTATAATTTTGTTATATAGTTTCTACACTATATATATATATATATATATATATATATATGGAATTTTCATTTTGGCCTTGAGAGAGAGAGACGAAATTGATCTATAAAAGTTTAGGGCGCCTCAAATTGAGCCCAGCCACTTTACCAGCTAAACATCTCTTTGGCAGATTGTGAAGATTCCATTGGATCCCGTGTGGATCTCATGGAATAAAGTCCGTCCTAGGCTGACGAGGGCCATTAGCCCGAAATCATAGTCTCCACCAGGTGGAAGCTTCTCAGTTTCCCAAAGCTGGTGTTGTAGCTTTGTCACTGACCCGAGGCCGCTAGTTTGCCGCGACGGCCAATAGATGGCATCTAGTTTTGCCGCTTTGCCGCTTTATTTGACGGGAGAGGTGCCCTGTTCTTTTATATATACCAAAAGAGACACCTCTCTCCCTTCAATTATGCATTATGTTTATGACCCCATTAAAAAACCTTTACGGTTGTGATAAGGAATGAGCGACAACACCAGTTTAGGAAAATTCGGACAATAAAATATATAGGTAAAACTTTCAACTAAATCTGAGAACTGGTTGGTTTTATTTCTAGACCCGTTCTATGAACGTTCTAGTATCTTATACAAATTGCTAAATCCACCATGGAAAAAAAAATGTTTTTAAAACATTGTCTGATCAATTTTGTGGTTGAGTTGAACTTCAATTTCTGACAGGAGAGAAAAGAAGGACTGCAGAAGAGAAAGAATTTCAAGCCAAACGATATAATAGGGCGCAGACGATGGCAACACAGGGTGGCCCAACTCGATCCTTCCGCCGAAGTGACACACGTCAAAAATGTCCCCCGAGCAGTCCTTTGTAGATGCCGCACAAGTTTCCCAGGATCCCTCAGACGACTGACTTCCTCAGTCTGGGCGTCTGCTCAGAAATTATATGGTGTTATTTTCGTTTGGTGTCCTTTTAATCTTCAACCGTGTTTTTATTCTGGCGCATTCAGCGTTTTATTTATATATTTATTTACATATAGTTGTAGTACATTATTTACATGTAGCTGTCTGCTCAGAAATTAAATAGTGTTATTTTCGTTTGGTGTCCTTTTAATCTTTAACCGCGTTTTTATTCTCGCGTATTCAGCGTTTTATTTATATATTCCGGTTCAAAATCACATTAATAGGTACCGCTCAACAAGAGCAACCTAGTTCATGATAATTGAAACAGTGAATAATATGTGAAGGTTATTCACATATTAAACAAAATGTTAACGCGGGATTCAATCCCGGTTCATGACTGTCGGGAATCGAGGGTGTTACCTACTTGTCCACCGACTTTTTTTATTATTATTTATATATTTATTTACATATAGTTGTAGTACACAATTTATATATAGCTTGGAGATATGTAAATAATTATATTATGTGGCAGAGAATATACTATTGATATATATACTTTTAATCTCGATGTCAGACTCCGTTCATCAAATGTCAAACATATTGTCGATCACCCAGAATTTATTCATTTGGATTGGGTCTTGATGGCTTTGTCGATGAAAAAGTTAAGTTTTCTTATCTCTTTTTTTTTTTCTCAAAATTCCAGACTGTTTTAGTCCTTTTATTACATGTACACACTCATAGACAAAACTTGAAGGAAGTAGAGAGTCTTTAATGTCGACGGTCTTCTGTTTATTTATTTTTTTTATTTTGAAGGAGACAGAGGCAATTTTGTTCGCACTTGGTTATCTCGTGTGTCTTCAATAAAGGTCACTGTAATATCTTTCAGTGTTATTGTCTGAATCTCGATATACATGCTAAAAGGTACAACTTCCTTAAGTTTTGTCCATGAGTGTATATTGGTTATCTCGTGTATCTCAATGAAGGTCACTGTAATATCTTTCAGAGTTATTGTCTCAATCCCGGTATACATGCTAAAAGGTACAACTTCCTTAAGTTTTGTCCATGAGTGTATATTGGTTATCTCGTGTGTCTTCAATAAAGGTCACTGTAATATATTTCAGAGTTATTGTCTAAATACTGATATACATGCTAAAAGGTACAACTTCCTTAAGTTTTGTTCTACGAGTGTAGTTTTGAAATTTTTTTTAATGAAATTTGTTTTAAATTACCCCCACCATGTATTTCGGATTTTATTAATCTTTTTCCCTATTTTGATTTGAATGAATGTATATAGAAAAAAAAAAGTAGTTTTTCCTATTTTACCTACATTTCGTTTAATTTTGCTTCACACTTTATAGCCATTGTAGAGTATTTTAAACCAATTTATAGTCTTGATAGTTTTCCTGTGTTAGTAAAAAACGATGGAACCACCTTGTAAGGTCCTGTGAAATTATAAAAATTCCCTGAAATAGCCTAGATACAGGATGATGTAAAAACTATAAAATTATCTAAATATGAAATAATGGAAACACTCAACAACAACAAAAAGCTTTATTAAGACAATTTAGTCTTATACGGATTCTCCAAGCACAGAAATATAGGATACATACAAGAATAACAGTAATAACAACAACAAAATCCCTGTTATGACCCTTTGGTCTTATACAACTTCTCCACGTAGAAGAGGGTATATACAGTAATAACAGCAATAGTTACAATAATCAACAATATTATTTACAATGTGTCAAGGGGGAGAGAAGCAAGAAAGGGTTTGCTGGGAAACTAGAATAATGGAAACACTCTTAGATGGTGTAGATTTAGAATGATGGAAACGTCCTTAAATGATCTGATTATGGAGAGAGAGAGAGAGATTGAAACTGATTTATTACAATGTCCATATAAGATTATATAAGGTTAAATACAGAATAAAATATGAATGGGAAGGAGAATGATGGAAACTTCCTTAAATGACATAGATATGTGTTTGTGTGAATTGATGGAAACATCTTTAAATAATATAGCTATTGAATCATGAAAACATATTGTAAATTGCTATAATAGTGCCACGTGGAAAATTAGGGAAGACAAAAACTTCAGGAGGAGACAACAATTTATTTCAGGCAAGGACAAACTATGAATGGTAAACAAAAGCCACGAGGGAAATTTACAGAGTAGCAAAATATAAACATAAAAATGACCATTCTGTTAATAAAAATAATAAAATTAATAAATACTTTGTTACAATATAGCTATGGAGAACTATGTAGAAATATATTTTTTTCTTCACAAGATGCAACTATTTACTCAATAGTCTACTTCTTCACTGTGTTCTATGCACGATGTATATAGTCTTTTGTACATAGATATTCTTTCCTTGTTTTCTTCTTTTTCTCTTTTCTAAGTAAGGATTCAATTTCTTCCCCTGCCTCTCATTTCTTTTTAGATTCATTTCTAACAGGAGTCTGTATAAGATGGAATGTCTTAATAAAGGCTTGTGTATGTGTGTGTGTAATTATAGCTATGGAATCCTGAAAACATTGTAAATTGATATAAATAGGAATAAATAAATACGGCAAAATGACATGAATATGGAATGATGAAAACACCTAAAATGACACATGGTTATGGACGGATGAAAGCAGCTTAAACTGAATGATGCAAAAGGTGTAAAATGAAATATATGAACTGATGAAAAATACCTGAACTAGCGATAGGTTTGTCATAATGAAAACACCGTGAAATGACAGATAAGGAATAATGAGAGAAACACCGTAAAATTATATAGATATGAAATGATGGTAAAATGACATGTGGGTATGGAATGATGAAAACACTCTGAAATTAGGCCTAATGTGTAAAATAAGAATCATTTTATCTTGACATTATAATTGTAGATAATTATTTCCTAAAAATAGAAATCTTAAAATCTTAATTGCTCTCTTGAACTCGCAATTAGTTGCCAGTATTGGAAGAAAGGATTTTTTGGATCTTATTTTCTCAATTTATTTATTTACTTATTACTTTTTATGTTTTATTTGTTGAAAATATTGTTATATATATATACCGTACCATAGTGCTACGTAGAAAATTGAGGGCAGACGCCAAAGTCCAGATGTTGATATAGCATTTTTATTCTGATAAAACCTCAATTTATTTACATATCTACAAAACCATAATCCACAGTGGAGAAATGATAACAACAGATCAGCATAGAGAATTTTTATGCAAAATATATATATACATTCATATAAGACAAAACTTAAGGAAGTTGTACCTTTCAGTGTGTATATCGGGATTTAGACAATAAATATTTGATACACAGTGACCTTAATTGAAGACATACGAAATAACAAGTGTGAACAAAATTGCTTCTGTCTTCTTAAAAAACAGATGACAGACGAAATCAAAGACTTCCCACTTCCTTAAGTTCATAAGTATATTGTAAAACCTCCATGAGAGGACACCTCTAGAGGCCATCAACATTTATAGTTAGGAATTTTGCCGGGAGGATACGTGTCTATAAAATAGATACCTAAACAACGCACCATCTATTGACCATCGCCGCAAACTAACGCATTTGGGTAGGTGACAACACCACAACATGCAAAAGTAGATGTTTGTATATCAACGCAGACGAAAAATAAAAAAGGCCGTTCGCGCCATTTAGATTCAAGAGAAGCTGTTTTACCAATTTGACGGAACGAAATTTCCATTTTTACCTTTTATTAAAATATATTGAAGGAATTTAATACATGTTAAAAATAATATTTAAAAGGAGATAAATATGCAAAAAGTTAAATCAGAGCAGACGAAAAAAAAAAAAGTCAGACATTTTGCCTCAAATAAAATTACTTTTTTCGATATGTCGAGATGGAATTAACCACTTATTACAGTATTGTGTCACAAAACAATTCAATCTAAGTAAAAATTAATTTAAAAAGTAAATATCTAAAAAGTTGCATAATATTAGAGCAGACGACAAAAAAAAAAGTTAAAATCTCGTCCGCCATTTTGCCCCAAATGAAGCTATTCAGACGACGACGTATCACATACTTTAAATATCCTCTCAGGTCAATTACAGCGAGGAAAGGAAAAAAAAAACTTGAGGAACAAGAGGAAGTGTTCAGCTATCAACGCTAGTCCTCCATCAACCTCTTCTTGGAAGACCCCAAGAACGTGATTCGTCAATAAATCGCCCACCTCGAATAACGACCAATCAACAGCCTCTATATATAAACTTGTAGTCGACAACGACGACGTCTAAAACGGCTTAATGGATCTGTACCTAATCCATCATACGCTCCTATTAACTAACTAAAATTACAAAAAAAAAAAGGAGATAGTTTTCATTTTTATAAGAGAGCTTTCGCATCATTATTAAAGGAGAGAGTCTATAACACTTAACTATATAGAAGTTAGCAGTGTAACCTTCTCCCTCTTTATTCTACGAAGAAATGGTGGCGTTTTGGTCAAAATTTATTATAGTAATTTCATTGAAGCTTTTTTTTTTTGTTCAAATATTTTCTATGGGGGTTTCTAAAATGTTCATTTTACCCTCCCCTCCTATGCTCATTTTTCTATCTGATCACTTTTATGAAGCGATTTTAATACTTTTTTTTTTCTTTTACAAGCTTGGATAAATACCATGTTCAGTGAGATTTCGCCTCACTCTTGAGCATGATTTATTTATTTTTTTTATTTTTGACCATAGAAGAGCAATTACCATAATTCTTCACCGTTTTCTCTCTTCTTGATTAATTATGCTTTTGTCTTTGCTTTTTTTTTTACCCTCCTTCCCTCTTTACAGAAATAGGAGAGGGTTAGAAAAATGGAAGTCATTTTAAGTTTTCTTAAAAGAAGTACCTGCCATTAATCCTCGTCAAGTTTCACTAAACGGTCTGTATATACATATCTACGGTCGCTATGCAATTTATTGTCGTCGCACTTTCTCTAACTAACTACATCTATTTCTCTCTTTTAAATTGCGGCTTTTGAATAAAATATTTTTCCTCTACTGCCTTGGGGTCTATTTAAATCTCTTTTAGAGACTTTTTATTTATTTATTTTCCCCCCTTTTCTTTAAACTTTCGTCTTTCCTTTTTTTCTTTCTTCTTCTTTCTTTCTTGGTTTTTCACGTAAATGAAAATTTATTAGGAACAATTTGGTGGCTCTCTAGTCTTCTTACTTTTATTTTTACCTTTTTTTTTTTTGTTAACACTTTCCGCCGTTTTTCTTATTTAGATCTTGTGTGTTGGAGTTTAATTTTGTTGGGATTTTTTTTAAAATAGGAGTTGTGTATGGTTTTAGGTGATTGTGTGTTGAATTAAATGCATGTAAATGAAGTCTGTTTTTCACTGATGAAGATTAAGAAACCCGAAACGCGTACTCGGCTGTTATATTTTATTCTTCTTCTTCTTGTTTTATGCATTAAAAAGGCATTTATATATAAATATATATGTATATATATCATTGTGTAGCGTCCTTACGCAATTCTGGCCTTAACTACCCGTTTCATGATTTTTCAGGATGCCTGAATGACCAGTTTTTTGGTCGTTGAGGTACAGCTTGCACCATGCTGATGAGGGCCAACAGCCCGAAACGCATCCGTGGTTAGCTTTTCTTGATTAATCAAGAATGGGTATTTGGCCAATTCTGGAATAATTAAAAATCAACGAGAATAGTTGATATTTATTCCGAAAGATGGCGCAAGCCATCAGCAACTTTCAGTTGCTCGATAAGGAGATGCCTTTTTCTTAATATATATATATATATGTGTGAATTTATAAGTGAGACTAAAATATGTTTATGTGTGTTTTCTGAATTAAAAATAAAACGCATACATTTTCTGAAGGATAGAACAAGATTGACAATAAAAGTCGGCGGACGAGTGGGTAACACGCTCGATTCCCGACAGTCATGAACCGGGATTGAATCCCGCGTTAAAATTTTGTTTAATATGTGAATAACCTTCACATATATTATCTGTTGTAATATTATACAAAAAAATCGTCTATTTAAAATCTGATGATAGTCTGTGATATCTATTAAAAATATCTCAGCAAAGGCTATGTCTATATTGTCACGAGAAAATTAGGAAAGACAAACTTCAGGCTGACACAGAAATATATTTAAGAAACAGGCACAAACTGGAAAAAAATGATAAAATAGAAGAGAAGCAATGAGTGAAGTATATGCAGAGTGATATATAAACATCAAAGTTAATAATCTGTTAATAAATACTGCGCTACAATATACTAATAAGTATTTTATTTAAATATTCTATATTGTTGCACCAAGTTGCAGCTTTGCAGGGTCGTCGACCTTGGTTTCTTCCTTCTTGGTGTTATACACCGAGCGGGTTTCCATAGTCAAAGAAAATAAATAAAAGTAAATAAATAAAATTAAATAAAAATAAATTACCTTTTAAAGTTATTGCGTTTATTTATTCGTTGTCTTCCTCGTAGGTCGCGATCCGCAGTCTTCCTCTAGGTCCTCTCTCGCTTCAATAAGCAATAAAGATATATGTATAATAAAATATTACAAAAGGAATAAAACTATAAAAAGGAATGATGATAATCTAAATAAGCTGTTTTAAATAAAAATAAATAGATATGTAATTTAAATTTTAAATATATTAAAAATAATATTATAAATAATTTTTAAAATACGCGCATTAATCATGATGCAACAATAAACATTTTATAAGGCCGTTTAAAGAGAGTATCTCTATGTATCATCAAGTACATTTTGTAAGAAATCTATATAGTAGAGAGAGCCTTTAAAATATATTTTAAAAGTTTTATAAAGTCTATAAAGGTCTATATTGAAAGTCTTTAAAAAGTCAATAAATATATTAGAAAGTATCTCTCTATAATGTTTCTAAAGGGAGATGTACACCATGGACAAAACTTAAGGAAGTTGTACCTTTCAGCATGTATATCGGGATTCAGACAATAACTCTGAAAGATATCACAGTGACTTTTATTGAAGACACACGAGATAACCAATATCCACTCATGGACAAAACTTAAGGAAGTTGTACCTTTCAGCATGTATATCAGGATTCAGACAATAACTCTGAAAGATATCACAGTGACCTTTATTGAAGACACACGAGATAACCAATATACACTCATGGACAGAACTTAAGGAAGTTGTACCTTTCAGCATGTATATCGGGATTCAGACAATAACTCTGAAAGATATCACAGTGACCTTTATTGAAGACACACGAGATAACCAATATACACTCATGGACAGAACTTAAGGAAGTTGTACCTTTCAGCATGTATATCGGGATTCAGACAATAACTCTGAAAGATATCACAGTGACCTTTATTGAAGACACACGAGATAACCAATATACACTCATGGACAGAACTTAAGGAAGTTGTACCTTTTAGCATGTATATCGGGATTCAGACAATAACTCTGAAAGATATCACAGTGACCTTTATTGAAGACACACGAGATAACCAATATACACTCATGGACAGAACTTAAGGAAGTTGTACCTTTCAGCATGTATATCGGGATTCAGACAATAACTCTGAAAGATATCACAGTGACCTTTATTGAAGACACACGAGATAACCAATATACACTCATGGACAGAACTTAAGGAAGTTGTACCTTTTAGCATGTATATCGGGATTCAGACAATAACTCTGAAAGATATCACAGTGACCTTTATTGAAGACATACGAGATAACCAAGAGTGAACAAACTCTGTCTCCTTAAAACTTAAGGAAGTTGTGCCTTTTAAGCATGTATATCGGGATTCAGACAGTTACTCTGAAAGATATTACAGTGACCTTTATTGAAGATACACGAAATAACCAAGTGTGAACAACCTCTATCTTCTTAAAAAAAAAAAAAAAAAACACGACTGGCGACATCAACGAATTTCCACTTCCTTATGTCCATGAGTATACTCTAATTTTACAATATTGGTTGTCGAATTTTCAGAAATAAAATAAGTTTGAGTCTAGCTTGATGCGACAAAGAAGGACTTTTTAAAGATACCTTTCGTATAAACACTTTCCATTTAAATACAACAACAAAAAGTTTTTAAAAAGACATTTTGGTCTTATACAGATTCATCGAGTAGAAAAGAGAGAGGGTAAATAATACAGTAATAGCAACAATAATCAGCAATGTTATTTACAATGTAATAAAAGATTAAGCTTCCAGGGGGCTAAGTTTCTTGTGTAAACCTTTTTTTTTTTCAAGTTTATGGACTTATCAGTACTTCAATAGGAGTATCACATTAACAAATTAAATACTATTTCTATACAAATTAATATTTACATATTTTAAATAATGATATTGAGAGACATATATCACAACATTTAAAAAGAAACATTGAAACGGACTGACAAGTCCGAAACCTTGAAAATAAAAGGTTACACAAGAAACTTAACCCTGGAAGTATTATTTATTTTATTATAAATGAGGGGAGAAAGTTTATTTACAATGTATCAAATAGCGAGAAAGAAAAAAGAAAGAATTTGGAACTTTCTATTTCTATATATTTTAGACATAATATTAGCCATAATAAAGCCATATATAATTTTCTATATACAGTTACGAGCATCATGCGTTCTTAATTCTTCATCTCGGTCACCGTTTGCTTTTTTTTTTGGAATGGCGCTCTCCTATTGGTTGGCTACGATCACGCCACCTTTGCCCCGTAAAACACGGGCGTTGCCCGGTTCATTCGGCTAGTATATGTATATAAGCCATAATATTAGCCCAGATATTCCGCCAGAAAAACAATTCCTGGGTAAATTCTGAAGTCATCAGGAGTTTCTTTTGTGAATCGCGAATGATCAAAGCCGCTCTGAACTGTAGAGGACCATAGTAGGAAATCATAGTCTCCAGGTGAGCATCCTGGGTGTGTCGAATCTGGATCCAGTCCATAGAATACAGGAATTAGCTGATCATCTCACAGCCAAGGCGATGAACCTGGATCAATCATCACACTTGGTCGAAACTGACACAACATGACCCTGGTTTCCTCAGATTTATAACGAGCCATATTAAAAATCACCACATTTAACGACAAAGAAAAATACTTTCGTTTGTGTTCCAAATTCCACACGAAACCTCCCTCAACTGACCATAGCTTTCACTGCAATGACAGTACACAGATAAATTAATTTACATTGGAGAACCTACCTCCAATGAGCGACCTATTTGATAAGCGACCACTTTTGTGTTGGTGGTGGTGCTTATTTCTTTAGAAACCATGTCTATGATAGGTAGTTATGGTCCTCTGTAGTTAATTATGAGTGAATATGGTCTGGGGAGGATTCTATGGTATTGTACTTTGTGCATGTTTTAAAAAAAAAAAAAAAAAAAAAAAAAAAAAAAAAAAAAAATAACAAGGTTTTGTCCATTTTTAAAGTTTTAATGTTTCCACTCATCTTAATCTTGTTAAAGCTGTTTGTTAGTTTATATTGAAGTTTGGTGATTCTTCAATTTACTTCAATTAATTTTGTAATATCACAAATGACTCTTCCTGATCTAATACAAAAGGAGGCAACCTTCAGGATGGACCATATGTCTATCTGTGGCTATAGTCTTTTAATGGGAGCTTCTACCGTAATCTCTTGGAGCCTACATTGGATGTCTGAATCAGAACATTGGTCTCTTTCTTGAGCCCAGGTGGCAGGGTTTACTGCGGGCTGGGACAGACATTTCTTGGTGTAGGAAAAGATATGAGCAGTCCGTGCAAAGAACAAAAAGATAGCCATTATTTACCCCCGGCCATATTTCAGCTCGTTGAGTGTTTCAACAAGGGACCATTTAGAGGGGGGATACTTTAATGAGGATAATGGTGGTGGTGGTATGGGGGATTTATTGCTCCGTGGTTGGTGGCTTGGTTGGTTGGTTGTTTGGATGTTTGGTGAAGGGTTGAAGCTTAGACTTGGTGTTTGTTTGAGGCTAAATGTATAGTTAGTTTGTGGTTGGTTGAGGTTTGGTGAAGGGTTGGTGATTGGTTGAAGCTTAGACGTGGACTTGGTGTTTGTTTGAGGCTAAATGTGGAGGTGGTTTGTGGTTGGTTGAGGTTTAGTGAAGGCTGCGTGATTGGTTGAAGCTTAAACGTGGACTTGGTGTTTATTTGTTTGCTTGAAACTCAAAGAATAATTGGTTGAAGTTTATTGATGGGAAGAAGTCCGTTGGAGACCGGACTCTGGAAAACGCCATATACAGCCTTCCTTGTCATTTACAGAGATGGGGAAAATAAAACTGACTCTGTATCAATCCCTAAACTTTAATGTTGATTTAAAAAAAAAAAAGATTGCAAGAAAACCATTGGAAAACAGTTAAAAATAAAGGACTAATCTTTTAGGTTAAAAATTATATATTTGTTTATTTGCTTTGGCTTCCGCGCGCAACATTTGGCCTGTACGAATCAAACTTTGCCAAAATATAGAATTTAGGTCTGGCACATAAGAACCACCGTCATATACTCGGGATATGTAAAATTGTACAATAACGGGATAATTTGCATATTCCGTTTGTTTCTCAAACGCTTCCACAATATCGGACCTATCTGGATCAAACTTTTACATGATATAAAGTTAGGTCTAAAACAAGCCAGAGGCTCTCTCAACCTCGACATATGTAATTTTTAGTATGTGTGTGATAACAATAATGAAATAAACATTTATATTATAACACTATTGGTTGGGCAAGCAGTCACTATGGAAAACTCGGGCGAAGCCGGGTGTAGTATGCAAATACGTAAGGTGGTATAAAACAGTGGTTAGAACGGTGTACTGTGCAGACTGCTACTTTTGATGATAAAGCATATTTTCCTTCTTGTGCAACTTTATAACAAAGAGATTGAAACTGCTTACCGCTTATTTAAGACTATATAGAGATAAATGTGCATAAATACACTCATGGACAAAACTTAAGGAAGTGGAAAGTCTTTAATGTCGCCGGTCGTCTATTATTATTTTTTGTTGTTGTTGTTTTAACGAGACAGAGGCAATTTTGTTCACACTTGGTTATCTCGTGTGTCTTCAATAAAGGTCACTGTGTATCAAATATCTTCAGAGTTATTGCCTGAATCCCGATATACATGCTGAAAGGTACAACTTCCTTAAGTTTTGTCCATGAGTGTTTATTGGTTATCTCGTGTGTCTTCAATAAAGGTCACTGTAATATCTTTCAGAGTTATTGTCTGAATCCCGATATACATGCTAAAAGATACAACTTCCTTAAGTTTAGTCCATAAGTCTATATTGGTTATCTCGTGTGTCTTCAATAAAGGTCACTGTAATATCTTTCAGAGTTATTGTCTGAATCCCGATATACATGCTAAAAGATACAACTTCCTTAAGTTTAGGCCATAAGTCTATATTGGTTATCTCGTGTGTCTTCAATAAAGGTCACTGTAATATCTTTCAGAGTTATTGTCTGAATCCCGATATACATGCTAAAAGATACAACTTCCTTAAGTTTAGTCCATAAGTCTATATTGGTTATCTCGTGTGTCTTCAATAAAGGTCACTGTAATATCTTTCAGAGTTATTGTCTGAATCCCGATATACATGCTAAAAGATACAACTTCCTTAAGTTTAGGCCATAAGTCTATATTGGTTATCTCGTGTGTCTTCAATAAAGGTCACTGTAATATCTTTCAGAGTTATTGTCTGAATCCCGATATACATGCTAAAAGGCAAAACTTCCTTAGGTTTTGTCCATGAGTGTATATTGGTTATCTCGTGTGTCTTCAATAAAGGTCACTGTGTATCAACTATCTTCAGAGTTATTGCCTGAATCCCGATATACATGCTAAAAGGTACAACTTCCTCAAGTTTTTTTCCATGAGCGTATATAGAACATTTGATAAATATATATTTATTCGTTGCGCGGTGGAAGCTCTGCGAGAGATTGGCATTGTCCACCTCAAGTGCAAAATTACATTTGTAGAAGATAGCCATAGCTGTTATCTTCATGGCCTCGGGATGGAAGCCGGCGCCGAAGACCTGTAGATCTAGGGGCAGGTTACAGGAGTCGCAATGATAAGGAAAACAAGTCATAACATAGAACTGGAGATGACTGTCAGGATATGAATCAATCATAGACTTCTTGGAAGAAATACGAAACGCGTACTTAGCTAGCTTCTCTTGATCTATCAAGAAAATAAGTTGACCAATATACCAAAATATAATCCTAAATCAATGTTTAGTTGATATTTATTCCGATAGATGGCGATTTTTTTTAATCTAAAAAATGCTCTGTTAAGAGATCAGGGTCATACCTTTTTTTTTTTTTTTTAGTTCTTTATTGGAGGAAGTATACCTCAAATTGTACTCCCCAAAATGTACTTTGGAAAAAAGCACAGACAGTCGCCGCTCGGAACTAGTATTATTTGGGAGATGATCACGTGGCCAGAACAGGTACTTAATTGAATGAGAAGTGTCTTAAATTGAGTACCATTATCAACTGACGCCCTTCAAGGGAAAACGGCCCCTTTCTTATCAGGAACACGGTCGTCTAATTGTGAAATTGCACCCATCTGATTGTACCTCCCCCACTTTATCTTGTTGATTAGCTGTAGCCATCTGCAATGGCTCATTCTGTAATCTGAATATATTGGAAATTTTATCATAGTCGTATATTTTCACTAGCATGTGCAAAATAGGGAAACTATGCAATTATAAATTATATATATATGAAATGCTTCACAATTTTGCGTGTCAAACTTTGGCGCAGGAGTCATGTTAATCTTCTCTGTATTGTTCTTATTGTCCTTTCGTAATCCAGTAGAATGGACTTAATCAGATGATTAGCTTTCCTGATATTTCCTTCACAGCACTTTGTCTCTTAATGGGTGAGATTACTTACGGGGGGGGGACATTATGATAAGGTGGATTTCTGCAACCGCCTATTTGAATTAAAATCAATTATGCCAATTCCAGCAAGACCTGCCTTAGGTTAGGGGAATACTTAAGGGAAATGGCTGTACGTAGGTTGTCCAGGGATGGAGAAATAAAGAAAGTGTTTACAGTAACACTTTCTTTCTTTCCATCCCTTACCTGGGGATACTTACTTGTACAATATAATATAATGCGGCTTGTGATTGTAAAACGACATTTGAAAACCATCCCGCATGTGTTTCCCTTCAACGAAAAATCAAAATTTATTTTAAGGAGAAATAACGATTATTTCCAACCTTTGGGATGAGGTATGAAAGGGTGAATTGTGAAGAGTAATGATAAACGGAAAAATAAAAGTGTCCAGGATGGGAATACTTACAAGATACTTACTTGTATTGCAGCTCTGTTGTCTTACTTGGTTCATTGCCACAGTGATCGTTCTGCTTGGTACAGCCCGTTGGTAGGACTAGATGACCATTCTATAATGCCCAATTAGTCGAGTAAAAGAGTGAGGTAGGTTGTCCAAGTTACATGTACTGGATGACTATGGGACCCTGTGGTTCCAAGCCTTCTACAACAGGCTTTTATCTTAAGACAAACTTTACAGTAGCTGTTTTCCAGTCAATAGCTACAGAACTTGAGAGAGAGGCAGAAATATTGGAATATATATATATAGGATATCTACATATTTACCTAATCCAGAAGATAGAGGCTGCCTGGCCGGTATTCGTATTACTATGAAAAATAGACACTTCGCCCAGTTAGAGTTTTTTTAGTATTTTTCTCAACGTTTCTACAAAAATATTTTGTCTTCGTCAGGAGAAGTAAATAAAAATAAAGCATTTGGCAAGGCGTTAAAAATTGTTCTGAGGCGCCTTGCCAAATGCTTTATTTTTATTTACTTCTCCTGACGAAGACAAAATATTTTTGTCGAAACGTTGAGAAAAATAAAAAAAAAACTCTAACTGGCCGAAGTGTCTATTTTTCATGGAAATATTTACCTAATGTAGATGGAGAAACTCTGCTTTCCTTTCTTCCTGCGCTTCTTCTTGTCGGTGGTGCGGGGACAGCTTTCTGTGTCAGCCTTCTTGATGGCTTTTCCAGATGCAGCGGGGGGCATGTTGTTCAGTTAGAATGAATTAACCACCTTGCGGTTTCGTCTATCTTCTTATGTTGTTGCTTATTTGTTTAATGTATATGTTTATTTAATGTTCTTAATTGCTTATTTTATTTTTGACAATTCTGTTACCTACTCTACTACAATATGAACTATTGTAAATAGTTTCACGCGCAATTATCCAGATCGGATATAAAATAATTATAAATACAATATATTCATCTTTTAAAAATATATATGTGTGTGTGCGTTATATAAAAATTACAGTTAAACCTGTCTATAGCGCCTCCCTCTCTATAGCGCCCGATTTTAACTACGTAGTACGATGCGATTTACATTAAAAGTGGCTTGTCTATAGCACCCCCTCTCTATAGCACCCTATTTTGGTGAGTCCCAAGAGGGGGCGCTATAGACAGGTTTAACTGTATTATAATTATATTGTTCTAAAAAACTATAAAACTACTCTGTAGGGTCGATCACCAGGCGTCGCGGCTTTCCCTATATAAACCCTTTGTTGTCGTTTCCCGTTGGCCGGCTCAAATCTTTCTGTAGATATGTAAATACGTAATATTTTATTTTCTTCTTTACGTCTCAAATCGGGTATTTCTTCCTTAATTATGTCTATGAGCACAATTAAAGCTAACTCCGATCTAAATTATTATTATTATTACCACGACTGAAATATCATAATAATATTCATGCATTAAGCAAATGATCAATAATTCTATATATCTCTCTAATTAGAAAATCAGCAGAAATCTCTTTCGTAATATATATATAAGTAATTAAAAAATATGTTACAGGTATTATACTGCAATGGTTAAATTTGAGGGTATGCCGCATCAGTGGTGAGGCCCCTCACAGCGGTTTCGCCAGTTTAATCTCCATAGCGAGATACATACAGCACAGCGGCGAGTGTTATAGTGTCGAATAGCCAAGACAGGGGCTAACAGCCAAGTCCCACTGGAGAAAGGGTGAAAACGATTAATGATGGACCAAAGGTTAATTGCGGTGGCACCCCAGAGACCTCAGGAAAGTCCCACCATTCCTCACCCCAGTCCCTCGAGGTCCGGGCAACAATTAGCACGGACCGAGTGAAAAAACATCGACTCGGACCTTGATCCCAAGATTTCTCAGTCCACAGGAATCTCTCAACTACAGTTAGAATGCCGTCGATGGGTTTCCTCAGGTCTCCATCACATTCTGTCTCCAACCACACTCTGTCTCCATCGTTGATTGTCTTAGACAGCCTCTTGTGTTTGTTCCACTCCAACAGCATATTTAATGAGATCTTTATCTAGGTTGTCCCCTTGTTCAATCTAGCCTCCTGTTCTGTATAACTTTTATTTTTGTAATATTTATTTTATTTTTTATTTTTTTGGAGTGAAATGTCCATGGTATTTAAGCTATCGTTCTTTAGTCGTGCTAATAAGGTAGTGATGTTTTTTCGTGGGATAGCTTTAGAGTGGTTGGGTGACATGATACCGTACCACAGGCCGTCGAACTCGTGTGTTAGCAAGATAATTATAAAATATATATTAGTAGGCTGCGCGTGGGTACCTGTAGAAAAAGGTTCGAGTTTTTTTTTTTTTTTTTAATGGCGTAAGGTTGGAGCCCTTATTGATTTTTGAAATCTCTGGTAAGGTCTGGAATTCACATAGGCTATCTTCTTGGCCTTTACTAATTATTTTGTATTCCTGACCTAAAGGGCTTCTTGCTCTTCTTTACCATTCCTGATCTTTAGGCCTTCTTCCGACTTGTCAGGTATTTTACATTCTTGATCCGTAGGGTTCTTTGCTCTTTGGCAGTCTTTGCCATTCCTGCTCTTCAGGACTTCTTGCCACTGGTCAGGTATTTTACATTCTTGATCTCTAGGGCTCCTTTCTCTTCGGCAGTCTTTGCCATTCCTGATCATTAGGACTTCTTGCCACTTGTCAGCAGGTATTTTCCATTCTTGATCTGTAGGGCTCTTTGCTCTTCGGCAGTCTTTGCCATTCCTGCTCTTCAGGACTTCTTGCCACTGGTCAAGCATTTTACATTATTGATCTCTAGGGCTCCTTTCTCTTCGGCAGTCTTTGCCATTCCTGCTCTTCAAGACTTCTTTCCACTGGTCAGGTATTTTCCATTCTTGATCTGTAGGGCTCCTTGCTCTTCGGCAGTCTTTGCCATTCCTGATCTCCAGAACTTCTTGCCACCGTCAGCCATTTTCCATTCTTGATCTGTAGGGCTCCTTGCTCTTCGGCAGTCTTTGCCATTCAAGAACTTTAGCCGATAGAACTCAAAGGTTTTCAGATTTGAAATCAGCACACCGGAAAAAAAATCAAAGAGTAGCCATTAATTTGTAAGCAATATTACTTTTTTGATATTGTTGTTGCCCTAGTGTGATTGATATTTAAAGAAATAAACTATTTAGTACATTAAAATGTGCATTAAAAGGCGTGTTATTGTCCTTACTGAAATTGAAAACTATTGGGATGGCCTGCCTTATCAATGTTGAGCCTCTATCAGCGGTTTCACCATTCAACAATCTCCCATTTGTAGATCTAATCAAACATCCAATCTACCACTGACAATCGCCAGTCCAATATTTTTCCATCGTAGTTAGGACTGTAAGTATTTCATTTTTATTGGGGAAAAAAGATATTAGAGATGGGGCAACCACTGAAAGGGTTCATTAATGATTAGCCACCAGGAAGAAAACCACACCAAGATGCTCTGCGGTGAGAACCGATTTGTACCTTCTGTAATTCAAAACTAAAAAATGAAATCACTCACTATATTTTTGATTGCTATGCTCTGAAAGAAGAAAGAAGAACCCTTATGCTCAAAACTGGGCAACTATGTGCTTCACTTCCATCAATAATTGACAATATGACCCAGAATAAGTATATTGCTACGGCGTTTTATGGTTTCCACAAGTCCATATCTCAGAAGAAGGCCAAGTGACACTCACTCCTCACTTTCTTACTGCTACTCTTTTTGTGTTGTTTTTCTTGCTTCCCTCTTTCTCTTTCTTTTTTTTTTCTTCCTTCTGTATATATCGTTATTTCCTTTGTCTCACTGCTTTGTTCTTATGCATACCTCTGGTGAATCCTGTATAGGGTCAGTGACCCTGAATAAAGGCTTTTTGTTGTTGTTGTTGATTAGCCACCAGGTCCTCTTAAAATTGTCCAATCTCAGTAAGGACAGTAAAAGTTCGTTTTGTTTGAAAAAAAGGGGAAAATGTCGCTGAATAATTTTTTTAATGCTTTTATTTAACTTGCTAATTTGTCTGTCTGTCGTTCTGTTTGGCCATAAATCTTGTGAGCAATGTTTAATATGCTTCTAGAGTATATATACCGATTCAGTTTATTTCAACACACAAAATGCGATATCCCGGATAGGGATAATTGCGTCGATTTACATTTTTTTAAACACAAACAGTTATAAACATATTATATATACACACACACAAAAGCCTTTATTAAGACACACAGGTCTTACAGAGGATTCTCCTTTGTGTTAAAAGACGGAGAAACCTATGAAAGTGGGAAATATACAAAGGGGTAAAAATGGAGAAAGATTATATACACATGGTAAATTTATACAGATTATTATTTGAATAATCCTATGGAAAATAAACATATTATACAAGAAAAAGTAATCAAAAATAAAAAAGTGAAACAATAATATATATTAGGAAGCTGAACAATTCAGGTTTAGAAAGATAATCATAAATATATTTACAAAAATAGTTAAACCTCTGATAATTCTCTCTGCTATTTACAAATTGATATAGATCTACAACATTGTCTGTTGTCTAGCGGTGAAGAAGAGTGGGCATTCCAGCAGTAGGTGTCTCGAGTCCTGGAATTTGTTGCCACAATGACAGCTAGAGTCCTCAACCGCTCCAATTGTTGATAAAAATCCCTTAAAATTTCCATGGTTCGTTGTAAACTGGTATATCTAGAAGTATGATATTTGGTACACTTGCTCAAACCTGATGACTATGTAAATAGACAAAGTTTCAGACTTCTGGGCGGTCGAGGTAGTTGGGAGAGAATTGGCTAATTTCTAATTTTCCTTTTAAATATTGCGATCTATTTGTAAAATACTTACAGGGCACCTAGAAGCTATGAATTTTGCACACTTACTTTAACCTGATGACAATTCAAGTTGACAAAGTTTTATAGATTTCTGGGTGGTCGGGAATTAGCTAATCTCTATATTTCTTTTCAAATTTTGTTATCATTTTTAAAATATACTTCCAGAGAACATAGAAGCCATAGACACGAGATAACCAAGTGTAAACATAATTGTCTATTTCCTCAATAAAAATAAAATAAAACAGACGACCGACGATATCAAAGACTTTCCAATTCCTTAAGTTTTGTCTATGAGTGTATATCTTTAATTAAAAAGACATATATTGGATTAAAATATCAATACCAATATTTCAGTTGGCTGAACGCCAACCTTTATCAAGGTGTTATAACATTTTAAAGTGTGTCAACAACAAACTCAGCGCCACATAACGTCAACAGAATTCTGTTATAATACCTACGGCGCTCAGCCAACTGAAATATTGATAAAATAAATGAAATTTAGATCCAATATATGTCTTTTTAATTAAAGATTTATTTATGGATTGCTCTATTTTCAAAATGAATGTATATTTATTTTATCTTTAAAAAATCCAATAGCGCGATAAATAATTCCATAATCAGTCTAAAGAATGCGGAGCTAGGTTATTGTTTCATTTATGCCATTCTGTGAGTTCAGACTAAAGAAAAAGAAAAAAGTAGGTAACCTAATTGGGTTTCCCTTTGATTTAAAGAAGACGGAGGATGTCTACGACCATTGTGTCAGGGGTAGGTTACAAGTGGGTCAGCCGGAGTTGGGTGGTCCTACAGTTCCCGGCACATTCCTCCACAGCAGCAGTAGAAAGTCGAGGTATGACAATCATTTTGACGAATTGACTCCCTCCACAGCAGAGCTGGGCTTCCGTATACGAAGGAAAACTTCGATTCTATCATCCAAATTGAAGATTTTAAAATACTTGACCACTCCGCCAAAAGTTTCTTCATCAATTTATTAGAAATCATAAGCTTTCAAGTTTTAAAATATCTTCTACAAGCGTTTCTTCTAAGTATTTAAACAATTTACATATTTGAAAAAGTAAAAATAAATATCAGGTAAAAAGTTTATCGTAAAGAGAGAGGCTGCCTGGCCGGCATTCATATTTATATTTAAAAAAATTAACGCCTTGTCAAATGCTTTATTTTTATTTACTTCTCCTGACAAAGACAAAAGATTTTTGTCGAAACGTTGAGAAAAAAAAAATACTCCAACTGGCCGAAGTGTCTATTTTTTATATAAAAGGTAAAAAGTTTCTTTTAATTTTAAATTTGCAAGCTTTCGAGCAAATATACTGTTCTTTAACGGGCTGATACTCTATGTACAATCTCTAAATGATATTTATACAAAATAATTGAAAACTTTTGTTATTGGCATGTTCAGGCGTGCATAAGATTGTTTCCAGCTAAAGTAATATATATTATACTGGGATTAAATATATTTACATTCCAATAATTATTAATATTTAGATAATTAGTCAGGGGTATATTGGGTTGGGAGGTCTATTTTTCTATTGATGCTATTTATTTTTGATGATACCAGTGCTTCCAGGAATAATCATTGTTGCTTGCTTTTTATGTCGTGATAATGGTCTATTGCTTGTTTGAGATTGAATGTGTGTCCAGTTTAGATATTTGTATATGAGCCTTTCGGCGTGAATGGACTCGAGCCTATCTCACACTTGATTTGAATATTTCTTTTATAATTTTTTTTTAATTATAAATATAAATACAATTTTAAAAGTGAGTTTATATGTTCCGATTTTATACTTAGAAGAAATGGTTATAGAGAAGAGTTTAACTCGAATGTGATGAAGAAACCTTTTGATGAATTGTGTTGAGTATTTTATAAATATTTTCTCTAAATTTCAAACGCGATGGAATATAATTGAAGATATAATCACACTGCTTTACTTTACTCATTCCAAAACTCTAATTTGGTTTAAGGTAGAAAGTTGTAGTACACACATTTATAATAGATTTGTTCAATGTGTATAGTTTTATATATTTAAAAGGTAAACTTTTTTAAAGTGAAAATTTCTCTTCTACTGGCATCTATTAAAGAAACATCGAGTATTTCTTAACTAGGAATATTTGCATATATATCCAAAAGAAATGACCGCCTCTGACATGAGGAACAGACACCATGTACAGCCGCTCCTAACATGGAGTACAAATGCTGCTCATCCTGTATCCCTGGAGTCCTTACAGGGTACTATCAGCCGGGCCAGCTGAGCCCAGGTTTTTTAGTGAGCTTGTTACTGCTCCCTCTCCTCCTTTTTCATCCGGGCTTGGAACCGGCGGAGTTGATATGTACGGTGATCATCGAATGTGTAAAAAAGTAGGAATCTACGTTCTTAGTGACTTTAAAAATGAATCTAAGTATCTGTTGTAGACACTATTTACTACTGGAAGTTTATTGTAGGAGTAATGGTTACGTCAAACGACATCTGTATTCGACATTTGGGGTCTCGCTATTAGCTTCCACAGGGGAATACGTGTTATAAATATTTTATCTTCTATGCTCATTCCCATTTATGTATAGTAGCTTTATGTTTCTTTAAATTGATTTTGATGTAAGGAAGGGGATATAACATGTCCCTACAATACTTAATGAAACACAATTTATTGATCAAGATATTCACAAGTTTCTTTATCAGTTTAAACCTTTCACAAGTGTCAGCTCATCATCAGGCCAATTGTTTCATAAATCTTCTTATAATAAAAGAAGGCCATTTTAAACTGATAAATTTATTGTCAATCCCCCGAATGATAAATTGTATTTATATTTTGGTAACTATTCTGGAATCGTTAATACTTCATAGCCACAAAACACAAGGATAACAAAGAATATTATCATGGCGCCTGTGATACCAGTTCGGCGGTACAACTACTACAATAGAAAGGATACAGAGAAGAATAGCATGGTCCCTGTGCTACCAGTTCGGTGATAAAACTACTACAATAGGAACGATACAGAGAAGACTAGCATGGCCCCTGTGATACCAGTTCGGCGGTACAACTACTACAATAGGAAGGATACAGAGAAGATTAGCATGGCCCCTGTGATACCAGTTCGGCGGTACAACTACTACAATAGGAAGTATACAGAGAAGATTAGCATGTCCCCTGTGATACCAGTTCGGCGGTACAACTACTACAATAGAAAGGATACAGAGAAGATTAGCATGGCCTCTGTGATACCAGTTCAGCGGTACAACCACTACAATAGGAAGGATACAGAGAAGATTAGCATGGCCCCTGTGATACCAGTTCGGCGGTACAACTACTACAATAGGAAGGATACAGAGAATATTAGCATGGCCCCTGTGATACCAGTTCGGCGGTACAACTACTACAATAGGAAGGATACAGAGAAGATTAGCATGGCCTCTGTGATACCAGTTCGGCGGTACAACTACTACAATAGGAAATATACAGAGAGGATTAGAATGGCCCCTGTGATACTAGTTCGGCGGTACAACTACTACAATAGGAAGAAACAGAGAAAATTGGTCCTTCGCAAAGAGCCATTACAAACGTGGCGTATACACGACGTTGTATTCTCTGCTCCAAGTAACGCGACACGTGAAGTTGACATATGGAACGTGCAGCACGGTGCGGGGACACCCGGGGCAGTAAGCTACGGTCCTGTTACAAGCTATCAATCCAGTCCTCAGAGGTGAAGACGATGACAGGGTATTTCCCCTCTTTGACCTTGACTGGGATAAGAATACCCCACGACTTTATTATCTCTAGGGCATCGACAAATTATTTCAAAAGATGCTGTTCATCTTGTCGTGGTGATTTATCCTGAGAGTGAATAATTTGTTACCACGTATATCTCACTCTCCTTCTTTAGGTTTCTGCCTGTCCTCCAGACAATCTCTCCATCCTGCCCAGCTATTGGTCAGCTGCTTTATATAGTGATATGGCCATCTTTTGGTGATGCCATGGCAATTGTATAGGTATTTAATAAGGTAATAACGTACTACCTATATATATAATAAATGAAACTATTAAACATGAACGTTTCTTTTACACATAAAACAAACATTCTACTGTTCTTACTGCGATGAAAAATATTGGTAATCTACCAGACCGCTTTTAAAAGCACTAATACTGTATTGTCCAGTTGTTATATTTAGTGATATGGCCGACCTTTGGTGATGTCAGTTATTTGGATTCTTCCAGACACCTTCTATAACATCTTGTAGCAAGTAGTTCCTACAGACAATGTCAACAGTCTCTCTCCATTCTGTTCAGTTATTGGCCAGTTGTTATATTTGGTGATATGGCCGACCTTTGGTGATGTCAGTTATTTGGATTCTTCCAGACACCTTTTATAACATCTTGTAGCAAGTAGTTCCTACAGACAATGTCAGCAATCTCTCTCCATTCTGTTCAGTTATTGGCCAGTTGTTATATTTGGTGATATGGCCGACCTTTGGTGATGTCAGTTATTTGGATTCTTCCAGACACCTTCTATAACATCTTGTAGCAAGTAGTTCCTACAGACAACAGTCTCTCTCCTTTCTGTTCAGTTATTGGCCAGTTGTTATATTTGGTGATATGGCCGACCTTTGGTGATTTCAGTTATTTGGATTCTTCCAGACACCTTCTATAACATCTTGTAGCAAGTAGTTCCTACAGACAACAGTCTCTCTCCATTCTGTTCAGTTATTGGCCAGTTGTTATATTTGGTGATATGGCCGACCTTTGGTGATTTCAGTTATTTGGATTCTTCCAGACACCTTCTAAAACAGCTTGTCTGTATCCAGTAGAGTTTTTAAAAAATATATTTCTAGATGTGTTGATGATATATTTTATTGTTTGTAATATTTGCCATATCTTGAATGTTTCCAACGCTGCCACCTGTGTTGTGAGAGCTGTGTTGGAGAATGATGGAAACTGTGGTTGACTGCAGCAGAAAGGATGTTAGCCTTTCTTGAAGGGAAAAAAGTGCTATTCCATAATCTTTTTACAATGTGAATGTCGCCATTTCTGCTTCATGTCTTACGGTAATTCTGTTGGACGTACAGCTTGCTGCAATGTAGAACGGTGCGGTTGAACGATGTGGTTGGCCATAGCTGAAGGGATGTTGTCGTTTTGGAGGATAATATTCGTCCTCATTACGCCAATGATTCCACATTTGTTATATTGGACGTATAACTTGATTCAATGTGGAATGGGGCGGTTTTTACCTTAGCTGAAGTGTGACGTTGTCGTTTCCTTAAATGAGGTTCGTCATTACGCCGATGTCTCTACACTAGAAGAGTTATATTGCAAGTACAACTTGCTTTAATGTGGAATGGTGCGGTTTGTGCCTTAGCTGAAGTGTGACGTTTTCGTTTCCTTAGATGTTGTTCGTCACTATGCCAATGTTGCCAATGTTTCCACGTCAGAAGAGTTATATTGGGCGTAAAACCTACTGCGTTGTGTGGAATGGTTTGCCGTAGCTGAAGTGGCGATGTCGTTTCCTTAGGCGATGTTCGTCATTATGCCAGTATCTTCACATTGAGAGAGTTATAATGGGCGTATAACTTGCTACAATGTGGAATCGTGCGGTTTGCCGTAGCTGAAGTGACATTATCGTTTCCTTGGACGCATCATTATGCGAATGCTGCCAATGTCTCCACATTACGAGCGTTGCGTTGGACGTATAACATTGTTACACGGAACACTTTCTTCGTGCCTGGCGGTCATAAGTCCGGACAATGATCAGAGAAACGACCGCCCTTCCTTCCGTCTCACGGCCCCCTAATGAAGGGGGGCGGCTCCATTACGGTGGGGAATGATGGTCCCGCACGTCGGAGAGCTACCCCATTACTGGACAGTTTAAACATAGTAGTTGCCTTCATGTAGAACATCTGGGTAGAGAAACATCGAAGATACTCAACACAAAAATTGAAAGGTCACCTTTCCCGTTATATAGACGCCAAAATGATACGTCATTTATTGGCCGCGTCTCTGAAATCTAATAGACACAGGTCGGTGACACAACACCAGCTTTGGGAAATCCAGAACGTCCAAGTTGAGATCACAGTTTCAAGCTATGGCCCTCATGAATACAGGCGGGCTATGATTTCATGAAATCCAGCACAAGGGATGCTTTCCCCTCCTCCTCTTTTTATATATTTTTATTGTGTGGAGAATTTGTCCTTTTTTTCCAGTTTTTAGCTAATATAACCGTGTGTGTTAAAATATGTTTTTTAATGCTTAATAGAAAATTGTCGTCTGCTTTTTTATTTGCATAAAAGCACAAATAGAGAAACAAGGAAATATAGATGCAGGATATGGCGAAATAAACAGAGTGTTTGTTTGTTCCGCATACCTCTTTCCACAAGGGATTGCTATTCGCACTTGTCATGTTCTTACACCCTCTGTTATCCAAGGTAATCGACAGCCCGCTCTATGTGTTTATACGTTTTCTAAATCTGCTAAAGATAAAAAAGAAAAAAAGAACTTCTAAGCTTGATAAAATTGCCCACTCTCTTTCATTCAATTTTTGTTCATTGCAGTATGAGGTCGGCAGAAATAGCTTTATGCAATATTTCAGACCTCCGCATTACATCCTAACAAAACACAAGATGGCTGGCTTTCAAGTATGTTTGGAACTCTTCTACAGGCCTAGTTAAAGAAAACAAGTAAAGTAAATATATATATACTCATGGACAAAACTTAAGGAAGTTGTACCTTTTAGCATGTATATCGGGATTGAGACAATAACTCTGAAAGATATTACAGTGACCTTTATTGAAGACACACGAGATAACCAATATACACTCATGGACAAAACTTAAGGAAGTTGTACCTTTTAACATGTATATCGGGATTGAGACAATAACTCTGAAAGATATTACAGTGACCTTTATTGAAGACACACGAGATAACCAATATACACTCATGGACAAAACTTAAGGAAGTTGTACCTTTTAACATGTATATCGGGATTCATACAATAACTCTGAAAGATATTACAGTGACCTTTATTGAAGATACACGAGATAACCAATATACACTCATGGACAAAACTTAAGGAAGTTGTACCTTTCAGCATGTATATCGGGATTGAGACAATAACTCTGAAAGATATTACAGTGACCTTTATTGAAGACACATGAGATAACCAATATACACTCATGGACAAAACTTAAGGAAGTTGTGCCTTTCAGCATGTATATCGGGATTCAGACAATAACTCTGAAGGATATTACAGTGACCTTTATTGTGATAACCAAGTGTGAACAAAATTGCCCCTGTCTCCTTCAAAAAAGCAGACGACAAGCGACATCAAAGACTTTCCACTTCCTAAAGTTTTGTCTCCATGAGTGTATATGTATATTCTATATACAGTTACGAGCGTCATTCCTCATCAACTCTGTCACCGTTTGCTTTTTTTTTTTGGAATGGCGCCCTCCTATTGGTTGGCTACGATCACGCCACCTTTGCCCCCCCACTCGCTTTATCGTTTTTGTAACTATTGTGTTGGAGCGGGTCGCTCCTTAAATAAATGCATATATTAGTTAATAACTAAATGGAATCCTCTCTTTCTTTTTCCCAGTATGAGACGCCTACGGAAGCCAACAGTACATAGACAGATAAAGCACATAGGCTATAGGTATCAACTAATATATGCATTTATTTAAGGCGCCAATTTATAATTGTAACAAATAGTATTTGAATAAAAACATTCAATCGGGTAAAACACGGGCGTTGCCCGGGTCATTCGGCTAGTATTTACATAAACACGGCACCAGATTTGAAATACAAAATGCAGTTGGGGGGGATGATAGATTCTTATTAAACTGCCATTACTTTATTATATTTACATATTGTGTGGAGAGGTCAATCTATATATATATACTCTATGGAATTTAGATTATATAAAAGACCTTTCTGTTTGTGATGATAGATTTCTCTCCTAGCGGCATTCTACTTCTCCTAAATTGAAACGGCTCATGTTGCAGGTATTAAAAAAAAGTAATCTTTAAAAATTATTTAGAATTTTCAGCGATAAAAATATCGCAAAAATGATTATGTTCTCTAACTAGATAAGCGCTATGCAAATATTTAATTTCTCCCTTTATTATTATTTTTTTTTTTTCGAATCTCGTTTTATTTAGTCGAACTTTTACAGGGCTAGTGGCTCTAGTGAATTGTTTTGGGAATATGTTATAATTGCATAGAAACCTCAATATCTGTCTCTTTTTATCCTCTACCTTTAAACGTCTCAGTACAATCTTGTAGCATATTGAAACGTCTCAATAAACAAATTACGTGTATTACTGAAATATTTGTGTTTTTCTTCAATCTCAATCAATGTGATCCTGAAAAATCACCCGAAAGTTGAAAGATAGAAACTGAGGTCTATCAGTCGTTCTGAAATTCAAGAGAGGCAACCTGAGTAAAAAAGAAGGAGAAAGGTCAGGGTCAAAAATCAAATAAGAAATAAAATAAGACATTGAAGGAAGATTTAAATCAGATCGTTGCGCAAGCCAATATTTTACCTAGTCCATTAGAAGAACGGCCTTGGTGGATGAAATCATAGCAGATGGGGGGCATCTTTGTCTCCCCATCTACTTTCTGTCACACTCGCTCGTGCATGTGGCAATTTGCAAATTGGAATTTATTCTCTCTCTGGCAAATACTTTTTCTTCAAAACGACCCTCTTCACTTTCTTTTTTGACCCCCCCCCCCCCCTCCTCTTTTTATATATTTCTTTATTGTGTGGAGAATTTGTCCTTTTTTCCCAGTTTTTAGCTAATATAACTGCGTGGATGTTAAAATGTGTTTTTTTTAAATGCTTAATAGAAAATTGTCGTCTGCTTTTTTTTTATTTGCATAAAAGCACAAATAGAGAAACAAGGAAATATAGATGCAGGATATGGCGAAATAAACAGTGTTTGTTTGTTCCGCATACCTCTTTCCACAATATTTGAACAACCCCGATGAAAATTTAACACCATTATGGAATTATGTTTATCAAGCGTCACTGTCAAAGTTTGAATCCCGAAATATGCAAATTGGTTCAATGATGAGCTAATTTGCTTATCACGCTTGTTCCATATACGTTTTGACAATATTTGATCTCTCTTTGGATAAAATTTTATTACGATAAAGAGTGTGCTAGGTCGTAAACCTATACATTCCGTATTTTCTAGCCTGGGATATGCAAATTAGCATAATAAGAAACTGATTTGCATATTCACTTTGCATATTATTTGTCGGGGGGGGGGGGGAGAAGTCCGACCACACCTCCCTGCGGTCCCCCCTGGACCCTTGGAATATTCGACCAAATTCTGGTTCGTTTCCAAGGTGACTAACGTGGCAACGGCACCCATTTTCCAATGAAGAGCTCCAAGATAGTGGATATTGCTGCTGCTGTGATGGAGATACATGGAGACATCTGAGGCTCTTCATTGGACACGACAACAACAACATATTATTTGTCTGATAGACAGTATGGGAATATCAGCTCTCCGCTAGACAGCGCCTTGTTTCATGAGATAATCTACAGGGGCACCAATAGAGAATAGAGATCAAACATATGTGGATCTATTTTTATCAAGAGTTTCCTTCATTTTATAAAAAAGTACACATAGAATGCTCTAGAATTACAGATGAAAATAAAAAGATATGAATTGTTGATACAGATTGTTGAAAATTTACGGGACTTTGAAAATAAAGATTGAAATGTTGCTGGGAGGATTAATTAAAAGAATGGTGACCTCTCCCGTCAAAATAGACGCTTAAACCACTATTCTAAATTTATCGGTAAGGTACAGTATGCGCCACACTGACGATGGCTAACTACACGAAACGCGTACGTGATTGGCTTTTCTTGATTTGTCAAGAGAAAATGGGTTGGCCAAAATCTTGAATTAAAGCTAAATTGACGTTTAGGTGATGTTTATCCCGAGAGATGGCGCCTTGTCATCTAAAAATGTTTAATTGTGCAGTCAGAAGGTATGCATATTTATAATCAGCCATCATGGAAGTTATTCCCTCCCATAAAAACAATTAAAATTATATGAAACAAGATCAAACAAAGGAAGTTGCATCCAGGAGATGTCTCTATATACGGGATACTGTATAAATACACGATGCTGTTGTAAACATGATTTTTTATTTTTCAAATTAAAACAAACTTCCATCTATCCTTACTGCGATGGGAAAATATTGGTAGGGCTTGGCTCATCAGTGGTGAACCTTCGCAGTAGTTTCGCCAGTTTAATCTACCATACTGTTTCTTGAAAGCTCTACTATTGTATTGGATGATTCTAAAGAAGAACCCTTATGCTCAAAACTGGGCAACTCTGTGCTTCATTTCCATCAATAATTGACAATATGACCCAGAATAAGTATATTGCTACGGCGTTTTATGGTTTCCACAAGTCCATATCTCAGAAGAAGGCCAAGTGATACTCACTCCTCACTTTCTTACTGCTACTCATTTTGTGTTGTTTTTCTTGCTTCCCTCTTTCTCTTTCTTGTTTTTTTTTTCTTTTTCTTCTGTTTATATCGTTGTTTCCACTGCTTTGTTCTTATGCATACCTCTGGTGAATCCTGTATAGGGTCAGTGACCCTAAATAAAGGCTTTTTGTTGTTGTTGTTGTATTGGATGATTCTGCTTATATCTATGACACTGTAGAGTGGAATTTTGGTTATGACATTCATGAATACTATGGACATACGCTTTGTTGTGTGAGGATAGTAAATAACTTAATTCTTAATTGTTTAATTTCGTATTAACTCATGGAGAAAACTTAAGGAAGTTTTACCTATATCAGGATTCAGACAATAACTCTGAAAGATATTACAGTGACCTTTATTGAAGACACACGAGATAACCAATATACACTCATGGACAAAACTTAAGGAAGTTGTACCTTTTAGCATGTATATCGGGATTCAGACAATAACTCTGAAAGATATTACAGTGACCTTTATTGAAGACACACGAGATAACCAATATACACTCATGGACAAAACTTAAGGAAGTTGTACCTTTTAGCATGTATATCGGGATTCAGACTATAACTCTGAAAGATATTACAGTGACCTTTATTGAAGACGCACGAGTGTAAACAAAATTGTCTCAGGCTCCTTAAAAAAAAAAAAAAGACGACCGGCGATATCAAAGATTTTCCATTTCCTTAAGTTTTGTCCATTGGTGTATATATAGATGGCGCGTTATGTTGAATGTTTGAGAGAAAAAAGTGAAAAATCCCACAAACCAACTTTTATTGTATTTCCCCCTAGAATTCCACCATTAAGGTCAAGGTGAGCCCTTTCTCCCTAAGCACTTTGTCGTGTCGGAACTTTTCCTTCCTGGTGACGACAATGGCATTCCTGCGTACAGTACCTGGTCAGTCAGTCGGCTGCTATAGGAGAGAAATCTCAAAACTCACTCTCTCCTCATACTCATGGCAAACTTAACTTAAATATATACACTCATGGACAAAACTTAAGGAAGTTGTACCTTTTAGCATGTATATCGGGATTGAGACAATAACTCTGAAAGATATTACAGTGACCTTTATTGAAGACATACGAGATAACCAAGTGTGAACAACCTCTGCCTCCTATCGACGTTTCGGTGGATATGTGATTCACCTTCATCAGGATGGAGAATAAATTGAACATCTATAAAAATGAAGAACGCCTTTCTGTTAAAGTAAACACTAAGAATTATTGACCGTCTCCCCAAATAAGCAATCTCGTGTCGATGACAAAGCCACAACACCAGCTATGGCAAACTTGGAGCCCATGGTTTCAAGGAAACTGGGAAGACCCAAGTAAAGACGGGGAAGATGGTATTTGCCATAAAGATGTAAGAATATGGTAGAGAAGAACAGGAAACAGGGAGGGACCAAGTAAAAAGGGGATTTATGATTTATCATGAAGATAATTCTATAGACAGTTACGAGCGTCATTCTTCGTCGCCTCTGTCACGGTTTGCTTTTTTTTTTTTGGAATGGCGCCCTCCTATTGGTCGGCTACGATCACGCCACCTTTGCCCCCCCCTTTCTTTTTCCCAGTAAGAGACGCCTACGGAAGCCAACAGTACATAGACAGATAAAGCACATAGGCTATAGTTATTAACTAAAATATGCATTTATTTAAGGCGCCAATTTATAATTGTAACAAATAGTATTTGAATCAAAACATTCAATCGGGTTAAACACGGGCGTTGCCCTGGTCAGAAGAAAAGAGAAAAATAGAAAACCAAGGGTGTGAGACCAGTAGTCAACTGACTGAAGATAATTCTCCACTTTTTGGATTTGTGGACGCCCATAATCACTTGTTATAAGTCATAAGTGACGTCAATTTCACAATGTTTTTCTGTAATTTCTTTCCCTACAAGTATCAGCAGTTTCTATGAGTATCATAAATTGATCCACAGTTGCCGCCTGAATTGTATAATAGCAGGTCTTGAGATGGCCAAGAACTCTAAGGAGATGATGAATGTATTGTCCTTCCTTCCATACCTATGGTAAATATGTCATATTTCACTGACAGGCCTGTGGAAGGACATGTTCGAAAGCAAACCTCTAGGCAGTACAGTTAGATATTTATAAAATGAAAGGATTTAAAAGCACGAATGTTTATTTTATACATGATACAAACTTCTACTGTCCTTACTGCGATGAAAAAAAATATTGGGAGGGCTTGACTCATCAGTGGTGAACCCTCCCAGCGGTTTCGCCAATTTAATCCACCAGACCGCTTATCAGAGCTCTAATACTGTATTGGACGATTCTGCTTATATACGCAGCACTGAAGGATGGAATCTCAGAAATGGTTTTCAAGTAAACTATGGACATAAGCTTATAGGACAGTAGTAGGGACAGTAAGGGCAGTAGAAGTTTGTATTATGTGTGTATAAAAGAAACATTCGTCCTTTAAAATCCTTTCATTTTATATGTATAGATGGCGCGTTATTGCTTTGTATAGTTAGATATTGTTAACCTCTCTTAACGTTTTATTTTATCCAAAATTTAAAACAGTTTTAATGCCATTTTAAGTATGAGTGTATATGTATTATAAAATATTTTTAAAAACCTTGCGCAATAAGTCTCTTTATTGAAATCTTTTTAATAAAAAGACTTATAGCTCAAGGTTTTTTTTTTGGTATTCTATAATAGTAAAGCGCAATTTTCCTATATTTGTATATAAGTATTGCTCTTCGTTTATATTACCACAATTTATTTTATTATTATTCCTAAAAAAATAGAGTCTTTTTAATCATTTTAAATGCTTTTATACACATTTTTGAATGGTATTTCATGAGGGTATGTGTAAATTTGGTTGATCTGTGTACGTGCGTTTTTTCATCTATGGTTTGAAAACTCAAAATAATTTAATTCTGTGTGGATTCTTCTTTTCAGTAATTTATAGTAAGTATTTTGATATATTTTAAAAATATCTTTAATTGGGGCTATTATAAATATAAAAGGTATAAAAGAATAGATATAGCTTTAAAATATCAAACATAACAATAGCAATAATAATCTAAAACATAGAATTCTCTACAATTTTATATGTTCATTTTTGGTCAGAAAACTATATTTCTATTGTCGCATACCCTTAGTGAATGTACATAATTTTGTTTAATCTAAATTATGTAAATGCATAATTACCTTATATATATATTTCTAACTTTGTTTTTTCTGTTACATACCCTAGTGACTGTACATAGTTTTACTTTATATAAATTATGCAAATACATAATTATCTTATATATTTTTTAACTTTGTTTCTTTTTTAAAAAAGGCTGATTTGCATAAGGAAGTAGGAAGAGAGTATGGAAAACAATATAGAGTTTGCTGTCTGAGTTGACTTCGTGTTTCTTTTTTTTTATGGATTGAACATTTTAAAAAATAATAGATATAATTTCATGGAACTTTTTCCCCCAAACAGTGCGGGTTGACTAGTATAAAAATAAACAATCAGGAAATACCTTTTCTGAATATAATTAAATAATTATTTTGAGAAAGGTTGTTTTAAGAGTCATTAAACAAGTGTAGTCATTCGGTTTAGATAACCTCGAATTTCTCTGTACTCTATGTGACCGGGTTAAAGATCCAATGTTATACCCTGGCCATCCTGGCGTCTACCAAGACCCACATCTATAGGTACTTCCTCGGTGTGGAACTGAGGAGTGAAGACCTTGTCTGGACTCTCTCAAGGTGGGGAAGTCTTCCTTGCTGAATAAATTTGTACACATATACAACTATTTAATTAAAAAGGCATTTATTGGATCAAAATATCATTTATTTTACCAATATTTCAGTTGGCTGAACGCCAACCTTTATCAAGGTATTAACTAACAAGAAGCCACTGGGACCAAAGAATCTTTTTTGGTCGCAGTGGTACAGCCTACTCCACGCTGACGAGGGCCAAAAGCGCGAAACGCGTTCGTGGATGGCTTTTCTTGATTTATCAAGAAATTGGGTTGGCCAAATATCAGGGAACAGGCTAAATCAATGTTTAGTTGATTTCTGTTCCACCAGATGACGCTCTGCCTTCTGTAAAGCACATGTGCTCCTGGTCAGGATACAACTATATATATTCCCCTATATTTTATCTACCTTTTATTTACTATCTTATTATGCATTTTTTCCACATTTGTAACACACAATTGATTAGAAGAATCAATAGAATTGTTTAGATTGTCAAATTGTCCAATGTTATACAGGTTCCACGGTGGAGAAGTCAGCCATCGGTGGGGAAGTCGTTGTACGGATATTTTACTCCTCCGTCCAGCAGCGGGGAGAGAGCTAGGGGAGTTACCGACCACTAACTACCACTTGTTCACTTCCTCTCCCTCCCACTTAACTAGCACCTACCTCGACGTGCTAATAAAGAACACCACTAACCTAACTACCATTGCTTTAAATAGAGTCGTTAGCTCCCGTGGAACTAAGCTTTGACCTAGAAATTTGGGATTTGCCAGCTGGTCTGTCTGTATATACGGCGGCCATTTGACACGTACAACATTCTTCTAACTTACTTATATAAAATAACAATATAAACCGTAGCAATGGCGTTTCTTTATTGTGAAGAAGGAAGTTTACGGCGACGAGGTTTCTATTATTTGTGCTGTATAATCGTCAAGCTTTCGGACTTTGACATCTTTCAACAGGCAATACATATACATATATAGAAGCATAGGGCGCCTCTCCCGTCAAAATAAACGTCAAGATCTGACGCCATCTATTGACCGTCGCCGCAACTAGCGGCATCGGGTCGGTAACAAAGCCACAACGCCAGCTTTGGCAAACTGAGAAGCGTCCACCTAGAGACCATGGGTAGTTGCGGCGATGGTCAATAGATGGCGTCAGGTCTTGACGTTTATTTTGACGGGAGAGGCCCCCTATGCTTCTATGGATAAATTTCCTCCCGGCAAATTTTCCATCTATATATATATATTATCCTCTAGTTTCTTGGATAGTTGTCTGTTGAAGGAGGTCACAGTCCGAAAGCTTGCCGAGATTATACAGCACAAAGAAACACGTCGCCGTAAACTTTGATTCCTTCTTCAAGATGATGTCTGGTGATTCCTGCTCTTGCGTTTCTTTATTCATGAAAAGTGCAAGATTTCGGATCTTTACAATCCTTCTACAGTCATGATACAGATGCCCGTAGAAGGATTATAAAGATCCGAAAGCTTGTACTTTTCCTTAATTCGGTCCTGTGCTACGAGGACGCTTGGAATTATTTTCACAACACACCGCGAGACCAAAGGAATATTCTTGCGGGCTTTTTAGACACCGTCATCGGGCGCGCCCGGGGCGGTGACCAGACTACTCTCAACGGATTGTTCAAATTCAGGGCAGCTCTGTAGCTACCGACTGAGATCAAAACGTCCCCTCGGGGAGGGCTCCGCCTGATGTGAATTCCCACTTCCAACCAGAAGACGGTAAATATTTCTTAATTCTTGATGGAGTGTAAATATTGACTAGAATGTCAATAAAGTCTGTTTTAATTGTCAATTGTACTTTTCATGAATAAAGAAACGCATTGCTACGGTTTATATTCTTATTTTATACTTTATAGCAATTTTCTCTTCTAATTTACATATATAACGTAACGTAAGCTTTCGGTCTCCACGCTCTTCATCAGACGTTCTCACATCTATCTGCCTGACATTTTATACTGAAAAGTGGGTTGTCTAGAGAAGTGAATAGTCCAAGGTACTGGTGTAGTGATGATATTAATGTTACCGAAACATAGTTCCCTTATTTAGATTCGGTCTTGTTACTATGCACTAATGACATGTGCAAATCAAATCTGTGTCCTCCAGAGGTTCCTAGAGAAACGCGCCAGGTATGGGCAAGTTCCCACAGCAACCTAATCCCGCATCCTGTTGCTGCGGCGTCAGATTCAACCGCACCGACTGAATCGTCAAATTTATATTTACATATTTCCATCCTTTGATCGACGGACATCCCCTATATAGCGATCTGTGACCGCAGCCAATGTTGCTGCATAACTTACGACGGGTTTTTAAACTTCAATCAAACCATTGCCCTGAGATTTTTCAAAACCAAATATAGAGACACATGTTTTTTTTCATGTGTTAAGCGTATTTAAGCAAATTTGGCCTTAAATACCCATATTTCTTGGTTTCTCAATCTACATATAATAGAAATATATTTAAAATATATTTATTTTACATATATAACATATGTAAATAATATTAAAACTATTTTAGTAAAAATTTTCTGGGAAAAAAAAAATTATTATGGCGTATATTTAAATTTTCACAAATATTTTATACTTTGAAAAAGAATTATGACAACGTTGACGCAGATGCTTCGGCAGTTACCCGTCATAGATACGGAACATAAAAAAAGAATATATAGAGTTATAGTATAAAAAGTGCTAAAAAAGAACCACATGATAATATTTATTCAAACAATTGAGGAGTTTAAAAGCGAGTAGGTATTTTAAAAATTATTATTATTTTTTTAATCAAAGCATTAAAATATATTTAAAATTCCTAGTGTAAATGGAGAAATTATTATTGTTCTAATATGTTTGTATTGGATGGAAACCTTAAAAGGTTTAACCGGGAAGGAATGAGATTGATGTCAGACCGGGTCTCGTCAAAAATGAACCTGACAATTGTTTGAGATAGACACCTAAGCCGTTATTCTGCAAATAGGTTTCCGCTACTTTTTTTCACTTCAATCTATAAATTAAGATTCTACTTATGATTGTTAATTACCAGTAATTAATTAGTTGCTGATATATCAATGAAATAGTTTTAAATCTAATTTATTAGATGTTAAAAGCTAAAAATTGTGAAGTATTCAACAATACTTTATCACTCTCCATTCTATTCAGCTATTGGACAACTGATATATTCGACAATATGGCGTCTAACCTTGGGTGATAGACTGTCAGTTATTTGGATTGTTTGTCCTATTCTACCTTCTGAAATAGCAAGCAGTTATTTGAAGATAATCCCCACATATTTACATATTGCCACGTGGAGAATTAGGGAAGACAAAAACTTCAGGAGGAGACAATTTATTTCAGGCAAGGACAAACTATGAATGGTAAACAAAGTCACGAGGGAAATTTACAGAGTAGCAAAATATAAACATAAAAATGACTACTCTGTTAATAAAAATTAATAAATACTTTACAACAACAACAACAAAAAAGCCTTTATTCAGGGTCACTGACCCTATACAGGATTCACCAGAGGTATGCATAAGAACAAAGCAGTGAGACAAAAGGAAATAGCGATATATACAGAAGAAAAGGGAAAAAAAAACAAAAAAGAGAAAGAGGGAAGCAAGAAAAACAACACAAAAAGAGTAGCAGTAAGAAAGTGAGGAGTGAGTGTCACTTGGCCTTCTTCTGAGATATGGACTTGTGGAAACCATAAAACGCCGTAGCAATATACTTATTCTGGGTCATATTGTCAATTATTGATGGAAGTGAAGCACAGAGTTGCCCAGTTTTGAGCATAAGGGTTCTTCTTTCTTCTTTCAGAGCATAGCAATCAAAAATTAATAAATACTTTGTTACAATAATAAGAGACAAAGGTCACCTCTCCCGTCAAAAGATCAATATCCTCCCGGCAAAATTTCCATCTATATTTGCATATATCCCACCATATAGGATTAGCGTAAAAATATTTTGTTTAATTCTAAATTTTTGTGAACACTCTAATCTTATTTTGTCATTTTGTTGCAGGTGTTTGTGTCCATTGTCGAATATTAAGGTGAGTCTTCAACCCAGTTTAATTCTACAATATATTCCTACAATGTCACAATATATATATATTTTATTAATTACACAGAACACGTTTTGTACTATTCCAGAGGAAATCCCTTGTTGGTTTATCTCAACTGTCAGTTTATTGTATATTTAGTGTATTGCATATTGTAAATTCACGCATTTGCATATAGTGATGGTTAAAATTTAGGTATTCTTATATAATGAAGTATGCAAGAAGACCTATTTACATATAATTATATATGTATGTCGGCATGTTTGAATTTAAAGGACATATTGGACATTTGCCTGTAGTAAATGTTGCAAATGGAGATACTTGCATGCTACTTGTATAAGTATGCAAATTGAAATATTTCTCTATAGCGAAGGTTATAAATTGAAGTATTTTATATAAAAGGTTTGGAAATCGAGATATTTGCATATAAGGAAGGTGGCATATTGACGTACTCGCCTATAGAGATGTTTATAAACTGACTTATTTGCATATAATAAAGTATGCAAATTGATGTATTTGCACATAAGTAAGGTTGCATAATGGTGTATTCACATTATTAAAGATTAAAAATAGTTTTTATATATGTTTGCATAGGTAAAATATATTTTTATATTTACCTATATATAATGAAAGATGACATTTAAAGATAAGTTTTTAAAATAGAATTTGGTAACGTTTTTCTGCGCGATTTAATATATTTTTTAATTTACCCAAAACATATTTTTATTCTACTACATAGAGTGTGTGTTTGTTTAAATCTATGTAAATTGTTGTTGCTTAGGGAAGCTTTCGATATAGTATACTTTTTCTAAAATAAAACGTTTATAACATTTTTAATGTGATAATATATCGCTTATATGATTTATTATTCGATTTCAGCCTATATAGCAGAGCGAAGCCAATTTTTAGATGCCAAAAATCTTGTGAAAAAGATTATATAAAAAAAGCCAAACGATACATTGACCCCAGGTGGATGCAGACGACGGCGACAATAGAGTCACGAAGGAAGGGCGACGTTTATTGGTGGAAATTAGCCGTTTTGTTATCAGTAATTGGCGCCTGTCGTGAGCCTAGACAGAAATGGCTGCCGTGATTATCATAGAATATTCTTTTCTGACCGAAAAATGCTGTCTTATTACAGGGAAATCATTGGACTCAATTGGAACGGCGTATTGGGAGAATTTTGAACGGTTTGGTGAGGTGAATTCTTGTGGGCGTACTCAATTAATACTGTAAATTTTAGTTGTTTTTTTATTGTTTGTGTATGTGTTTTGTAAGATTATATATTCTTTGTTAAAGTGCCATTTTCTCTCTCCTCTGTTTTTTGTTTATAATTACAGAGAGATAAGAGAGGTATGGCTTTTTTTTTATTATAAAAAGAGGACTAATAGAGATACCTATATTTTTAAAATTAAAATAAAAGGGAAATATATATATATATATGATACAAAAAAAAGCACATATTTTGTATATATATTTATTCCTTTTTTTTTTCAATTTTCATTTTTTTTATTCATACGGAGAATGATTATTAATATTATAAAATAAATAAAGCTTCTATGGTTAAGTTTCTTGTTCAAATTTTTATTTTCAAGCTTTCGGACTTGTCAGTCCTTCTACAGGATCATCACGATAAAAAAAAAACAGATGCTATATACTATATAATAGTATCGTGCTAATCCTGTTGAAGGACTGACAAGTCCGAAAGCTTGAAAATAAAAATTTGTACAAGAAACTTAACCCTAGAAGCTTTATTTATTTTATAATATTTATGATTATTAATGTGTATGGGGGTATGAAGAGAGAATGGACTTTATTAAACTGTCAAAACCACTGTTTATCCTATCAGTGGCAGTTTTGGTGAGACCGACGGTGGACGGTGGAAAAGAAGGAATGGCTGCAAAGAAAAATACTTAGGTCGATCTTACAGGGTAAAAAGAGAAAAATTTGTCAAAAAAAAAAAGGGAAAGATTGATGAACTTTAAAAGATCATGAGGGCCATAGAAAAGGAAATGGGTGTTGATCCTAAGACAATTGTCAAAATTGTCCATAAGGACCTTGGTCCCAAGCCTTATGACTCTCGGAAAGTCCAGTTGCTGACTGAGGCTATGAAGGAAAACAGAAAAGGAAAGGCTGCAGCTCTCCTCAACCACCTGAAACATGGCTGTCGTGTCATACTGAGGAACAAGAACTACGACCAAAAGGTAAATTCCAGGAATGGTCGCTGGATCTGTAAGGAACTCCTCAGAGGTATCTGTCGTGGTGCACAGAGAGATTTCCTGCCTCCGTGATGGTCCTTGGTTTCACCTGCAGTGAAGGTGATGTCAAAAATCATTACTTCTTTGATGAGGGTCTCAGGAAAAACGCTGACATCAATTTCCTGGAGACCGTCGTAAAGCCTTGGATGGACGTGGGGGCCGCTGGAAGGAAGTATGTCTTCTAACAGGAATTATATCTAGGCCACAAGGCAAAGAAAACTCAGCCATGACAGACACTTAATGTCCCCAGTCACTGGAGTCCCGATATTTGGCTCTCTAACTCCCCAGACTGCAACTCCCTCGACTACTATGTATGGTGATGTTGTCACTAAAGGTCCCCACATCCAGTCTGTACGGAATACAGTCTACACCGTGATGATCCAGCCCTGTCGTTCTCTTCACTCGCCCAACGCGCTGTGCTCTTGCTGACATCACGGCGCTGACCAGCTTCTGCTGTCGACTGATAGACTAAAACCTGCGCAGGTCCTTTCGCGCTAACGCCATCGCTGTAGTGCTGCGCCGAGCTGCCGTTCTCGCGAGTGACAACCCGACGTATGCTGGGGCGCCCGCGCCTGGCTGACCTGCCCATCACCCAACTCCTGCAAAGATGGACGACTCATCTGGACATCCCTATCATCATCGCTCTGGCGCTGTGTCTTCTTCAGCCACGACGCAGACGTGGCTGTGAGATTTGCGATGAACGTCTTGCTCCATCCTTCCCACCCGGCCTCACCCCTAGTCTTGTGTCGCCTGTAGGTCCAACGACCTGTCGCTGGCCCACCGCTACTGGTCCAGCGTCAGGCCTCTCATCCGGGAGGTTGAGCTGGATCTTCGAGCGTGGCCTGGATGATGAAGTCCTGGCTTTTTTACCGAGAGAAAAATATATTTTTGACGCAATAAGTGTACGCGGAATGATCACCTCTTCCATTAAGATTCATATAGATGAATAAGCCAGAGCATCAACTTTGGCAAACTCGAGAAAAGCCTAACTACATACCATAGTCTATAGCTCTCATAAAATTCAACGTTTTTCGAAATTTTTACATAAGGAGTGTTAAAAGTGGACAATTCTGCAATATTTCTATGAAGAATATTACTCTGTTAGCTGCTGTGTGCTAATTTCCATATATTTGTATATATATATATATGTAGTACTTTTTAATTTTCATATATATTTAGGTTCGACCAGGTTAGGTCGTGTAAGGTTAGGCGCAAGTTTGTATCAATTTCAGTTCATTGTTAAGTAAGAGTTGTATGTAAATAATATTGTATTCCTATAGCCTGTATATAGAAACTGAATCTAGTTTTTCCATTCCGTGTTAAGTTCCCTCCCCTTCATAAAACAATGGATTTCAATTTTAATAGAACTTTCTCTCTGTTTCTTCTTCCTCCGAAATTTCAACATTGAAAATATATATTGATTTGCCTAAGTCAGTGGATATAAAGATACAGTAGAACCTCCATTTAGCGAACACCCTGCTAGCGGACACCTCTCTACAAAGGACAGTTTTCATTTGCAAAATTACCATATTTACTATTTAGTAACTCTCCGGTAAGAGGACACCTCTCCCTAAAGGACACTTTGGCTCTGCAATTAGGTGTTGTCCTTTACAGGGAGGTAGTTATACTTTATATAATTTCTTATGAGAAACTTCCTTCGAGAACCCCCCAGAACTCCCCTGGAGGTAGCACTACCCATTAGAGAGGTTAGATTATATCTGTTGTGTGTATTTTATTTACAAAGGTTGCAGGAATCTGTATAGAAAAAGGAGAGCAGTAGAATACGAATATAAAATATGTATTTAATATTATATGCCAAAATAAATATAGTTATATATACACACACACAAACCTTTATTAAGACACACAGGTCTTACAGAGGATTCTCCTTGGGGTTACAAGACGGAGAAACATGTGGTGCGCTTACAGTAAAAAAGCAGTCGCTAACTACCCACCATGATTATCATGGCCTGTACCACGTGTACTAGGGATAAGCAAAAAAATATATATATATATTTTTTCCTTTTCTTGTTTTTTTTTTCTCTTTCTCTTTTTACTCTGTATATATCGTTATTTCCTTTGTCTCACTGCTTTGTTCTTATGCATACCTCTGGTGAATCCTGTATAGGGTCAGTGACCCTAAATAAAGGCTTTTTTGTTGTTTTTGTTGTTGTACAAGACGGAGAAACCTTTGAAAGTGGGAAATATACAAAGGGGTAAAAATGGAGAAAGATTATATACACATGATAAATATATACAGATTATTATTTGAATAATCCTATGGGAAAAAAAAAATATATATATTTTTTGGAGATATGAATGGAAGAAGTGGAGAGCGAAAAGAGGAAAAAAACAGGTATTTACATATAGAACATACATTATAGTTTTATATATACATATTTCCCATATGACTATGTAAATTCGATTTTTTTTCTCCCTATTTTTCTACCATTCCTTTTCTGTATATCTCCACGGGAATCTATCGTATATAAGACTAAAGGTCTTAATAGAGGTTGTATTGATTGAGTTTATAAAGCTGGTCGCTGAGGGAGAGGTATTACTGGATATGTAACTATAGTATGAATAATCCAGACAGACGATGTTCTCTCCCCAACGATAGATGTCATTGAAACAAGAAGACTTCGGAAGGTGTTCCTTTTATTTTGTACATCACGGGCTTATGGAAATTTACAATATCCGCTCGGACCTTTTTTCTTCGCTTAAACTAGAGCTACGAGCAAGAATAGTCTTATATATAAAATACCTGAAATTTGCATAACTTTATTTTTTAAAAATGAATGATCTCCCCAAACGCCCCTGTTGAAGAATTAATATATCCGAAAGCTTATATTGCAAAATTTTCAATGAAAGAAACGCTTATATAAATATTCTAGTTATGATGGAATAAATATACTAGTTAGAATTTTTATAAGGTTGTCACAAAACTTCGTGTTTTACTTAAAACGTTGTTTTTCTTATTACTTGGCGAATAATATTATTACGGCGAATACATAATAATATATAATATAATTACTTTATATATAATACAAAGACATTATACATAACGGCGAATAATATTGGTATTTCAATTTTTTTGTAAGTGTTTACGAACTTTTGGGATAACCTTGTATCTATAATTCTTGAATCTCTCTCTATATATATATATATATATAATAATGATAAAAAGATAACATGCTTCTGTCTTTTCTCTTTTTCTTATCCTAATACCTTCAATTCTTCCTCTTCTTTTTTTCTATGTTCTGCTTACATGACGCGTAACTGCCGAGGCTACAGCGTGAACTTGTTATAACCCTATGTTGTTACTTAAAATATAAAAAAAAAAACTTTTTGATACCTTAAAATTAATATTTTTATAATTTTTTTAATTGCCATTACTCATTCTCTAATACAACTATCTTTCATATAAATTATATTTAATTCGACTTATATGTATATTAGATAATAAAAAGGCATATATTGGATTTAATAAAAGATTTATTTTATATATGACTTAAATATGTATTTTATATATCCAATATATGCCTTTTTATTATCTAATTAATTGAATATGAATTGCTCTATTTACAAAACAAATATATATATATATACTATATAATCTAAAAACTCAAATATTTCTATATTTAAAAATATATATATATTATATTTTATTCATTGATAATTTTACTTTTGTTATCATCGTTTTTAGAAAGACTTTCAGTTTTGTTGTATAGTTTTGTTGTAAATATGCGTAGTTAACATATCTATCCTTTTAAATCACTAATATAGGATTAACTTTATAAATTCTATATAATGTGAAAATAACTAATGTGTAATCTTTCCTCAAGTAATTGAAAATAAAAGCTACTTGACGGTAAATAATTATCTTTTTTTATCACGACTGCACCTTCAACCCTTTATCTTATCGATCCTTTGTCTTATCAACCCTTTATCTAACAACAACAACAAATTATTCATAACATATATATGTATAAAGGGTATCAATATCATCCTTAAGTAAAATGGAGATTAAAAAGGTTTGTCGCTGAAGCAGTTTGGGATTGAGGAGAGATTCCCACGGCCCCGCCCACAACGTGGAGAAAAGCAAAGCCGGCGTCAGGTTACCTCAGCACTGTTTACCTGGCTGTATGATTCATAACCGTGCTACTCTTCCAAAAGACGCGGAGGTCAAATGTCCAACCGAACAAACATGTTGTGGTTGAACCATTCCACCACCACCGCCGTCACACGAACATTGTCGTCATGGCAACGGTGTGTTTGGAAGCGCGCGTGAAGTTTTTTAATTATCAGGCGTAACTGTTACGGTGGTACTAGCCGGGTGATAAATTGGCAAACACACGCTCGTGACCTGGGGGATTTAATTGGAATAATTAACGGATTGCTCTCTCTCTGTATTGTATGGTGGGTGTAGTTAACTCCCTGTGTATACCTATGTCATGTAATTAAAGGGAGATGTACCTTTTTCTGTACATGAATATGATCCTTGCGTTCTACTGTACGGCAATGGAAGAAGAGAGAGAAATTCTTCGTCAAGAGACCGGCTATAATAGCAATTCGCCTTATGTTTTAATGGCAAAAGTCGTAAAATCCAGACCCTTTGCATTCGCTTTTTATAAATACTGGAAATCAGCTCAATCAAAATATTTAGCACAGACACCGGATCCAACTCGATAATTGGTCGAGGTCAATACCCAATATTTGTATATAACTATGATGCTAATTTGTTATTTATTTATTTTATCCTACCGGGAGAATCCTGTATGGCACGTGTGCCCAATAAAGGCTATTGTTGAATATGATCCTTCTCTGCAACTTTAGGTTGTATACTATCCTTAAAACCGGCCCTTACCACTTCACCAGATTAAACACCGCAAATTGGACCGATTCCATAGGCCCTCTCGTAGAATGTTATGAAGCCGTCCCTGTACTGAGGAGAGCCATAGCCTGAAACCATGGTATGCAGGTTGTTGGCTGTTGTCTGAATTTGTCAAAACTGGTGTTTTGGCTCATTCATCATCATCATTAGAAAAGTTTTTTTATTAGGGCTATAAACAAATGGATCGTTCTGATGTTTATTTAAAGGGAGAGGTTCCTCTTATGATACACGAATATCATCCTCCCGTAAATTTATGTTGTATTATTGTCTTAAAACCGACCCTTGCCACTTCACAAGCTATAACACTTTTTTGGTAAATTGGACTGATCTCATAACCCCTTTGTTGTTGTTGTTGTTGTCGTGTCCAAAGAAGAGTCTCAGATGTCTCCATGCATCTCCATCACAGCAGCAGCAATATCCACTATCTTGGGTGTGTAAAGCTGCTGCTCTGGGTCTAAGTCGATTTTCTGCAAGATTGCGGCCATTGCTGGGCATGAGAATATGTGAGTAAGTGTTAGTTCCACACCAGGACAATTGTTGCACGCTTTATAAGTTCTTGTGCCATCTGGATGTATTGTCATTCCTTTATGATTAAATAAGAAAAGATCAAATATGTGAAATAAACTCTGAGAGAAAACTGACAAAAACCATAACATAACCCCTTTCGTAGGATGTTATGAAATCGAAGTCGCCCCTGTACTGATGAGGGCCATAGTCTGAAACCAATGGTATACAGGTTGTTGGCTTTTTGTCTGAATTTGTCAAAACTGGTGTTGTGGCTTATTCTTCAGGATCTTTCTCTTGACACAATCTACTTTTTTTGTAGAGATTTTGCTATTAGTATTGTATATCTACACTCATGATACTCAGAATTAGTACCTTTTAAGCATGTATATCGGGATTCAGACAATAACTCTGAAAGATATTACAGTGACCTTTATTGAAGATACACGAGATAACCAATATACACTCATGGACAAAACTTAAGGAAGTTGTACCTTTCAGCATGTATATCGGGATTCAGACAATAACTCTGAAAGATATTACAGTGACCTTTATTGAAGACACACAAGATAACCAAGTGTGAATACACTCATGGACAAAACTTAAGGAATTTGTACCTTTTAGCATGTATATCAGGATTCAGACAATAACTCTGAAAGATATTACAGTTACCTTTATTGAAGACACACAAGATAACCAAGTGTGAATACACTCATGGACAAAACTTAAGGAATTTGTACCTTTTAGCATGTATATCGGGATTCAGACAATAACTCTGAAAGATATTACAGTGACCTTTATTGAAGACACACGAGATAACCAAATGTGAACAAAATTGCCTCTGTCTCCTTTAAAAAAATGACGATCTGCGACATTATATACTTTCTACTTCCTTAAGTTTTATCCATGAATGCATTTTTTTTAAAAAGAAAAGTAGCGTTCAAAAATGTTTATAATTTTCAGCAATAGATGGCACTATTCATGGTAAACGGTTTGTGGATTTCGACATTTTATTTATTTTATATTAAAAACGATATATAATCTCTCCTTGTTTGTACACTATAATTAGCTGAAGAAGGGCTTGCCCGAAAGCTTCCTTAATCGCGTTAATAAAAAAGAGTTGCGGCGATATATGATTCCCTCTTTCTAAGATGGCACTATGTTTAAATAATATTTTTAAATAGGAAGAGAGATAAACCTCTCTCTGTTTCACATTAAATAAAAAAAAAACGCACAATGTTAAAAACCCAAATAAATTATTTAATGAAAATTTCGATTGTTTTTTTATTCCTTCATTATTTTTTTTATTAAATAATTTGTATCTCTCACACCACCTCCCCTCTTTTTTCCCCCCTTTCTCTACACTCCAGGGTTTTAATATGAGGGAGGGGAGATTTTGTAAAGCTATAAAGACAAAACCAAGCGCCTCCACGCTCTTTCTTTAATTTAATATTATAAAAAAAAAACAACGTGTGCTGTAATTATAAACAGAGGGTGAAAATAATCACATTTTAAAAAGGGAGGGATGTATGAAGGAAAATTAAACACGTATAGAATAAAAAAAACGGTACGTATAAATTTTCCTTAAATTTGAAATTGACACCTCAGTGTTAAAGGAGAAATGTTTTTATTTTTTTATCTTTATACGTTTTGTTAGATATTATTTCCCATTTTTTTCAATGAAGATTGACATTTAAATAAACTATATGGAAATGTAAAAACAACACTTGAAGTTACACCGCATGAGTTTCTTTTCAATGAAAAATCAAAATTTATTTCAAGGTGAAATATTGACTATTTCTAACCTTTTTAGATGAGGTATGAAATAGTCAATATTTCACCTTGAAATAAATTTTGATTTTTCATTGAAAAGAAACTCATGCGGTGTAACTTCAAGTGGTGTTTTACAATCACAAGCCGCAGTGTATTATATAATATGGAAATGTATCATATATAAGCAGAATGATCCAATACAGTATTAAAGCTCTAAAGAAGCGGTGTGGTAGATTAAATTGGCGAAACCGCTGCGAGGGTTCGCCACTGATGAGCCAAGCCCTCCCAATATTTTTTCATCGCAGTAAGAGGACAGTAGAAGTTTGATTTATGTTTGAAGTAAACATACACGTCTTAATATTTTCATTTGTTATATATAGATGGCGCGTTATTGCTTTGTATTAATATATAACAATCTATTCTGAAAGATCAAAAGTGAAAATGATGAAATCTTCTCTCACTATAGCTACTATAAATACATTCATTCATAATTTAATATTTCTTAAGAAAGAAAAAAAAAGCATCTCTTTATCGCGCAACTGAAAGTTGATGATGGCTTGCGCCATCTATCGGAATAAATATCAACTATTCGTTGGTTTTTAATTATCCCAGAATTTACCAAATACCCATTCTTTTTTAAATAAATATTTATTGTTCTCTCTAATCTTCTATTTCAAATGAAACATATATTTGCACGGCAGAGTCTGGCTAGTTTTTTATAGAGTGTTGAATGGACGACCCATAAACTGTGTTTTTTTTTTTTTAATTAAAAAAAGTCAAAGAATGAAAAAGGATAGAATCCCTCGAAAATATTTCTGCGAATTTTCAAACTTCTGGAAGCTTCCGACAGAAAATATGTAAATAACCTAATTCCAACAGTGTAATTATGTTGTATGTAAATATGTATTTACTTATAAATGACTGCGGCGTATAATTATAAAGCTATACAACCAGTTTAACCGCATAAGTTTCTTTTTATTTATGAAAAATCATTTTTAATTTCAAAGAGAAATAATTTAATATTTCTAACTTTTGGATGACGTTTGAAAAGGTTGAATATATGAAGAGTGATGGTCTATATATGAATGGATGACGTATGGAGGGTGAAAAATATGAAGAGTAATGGCGAACGGAAAAATAAAAGTGTCCAGGAGCGGGAATCGAACCCACAACCTTCTGCTTACCGGGCAGGTGCCATGTCCACTAGGCTATCCTGGACGATATTTCCCCGTTCGTAACTAATATTTACACTGACTAATACATGGCACCTGCCCGGTAAGCAGAAGGTTGTGGGTTCGATTCCCGCTCCTGGACACTTTTATTTTTCCGTTCGCCATTACTCTTCATATTTTTCACCCTCCATACGTCATCCATTCATATATAGACCATCACTCTTCATATATTCAACCTTTTCATACGTCATCCAAAAGTTAGAAATATTAAATTATTTCTCTTTGAAATTAAAAATGATTTTTCATAAATAAAAAGAAACTTATGCGGTTAAACTGGTTGTATAGCTTTGTAAATATGTATGTTGACTTTTTTAAAGCTACTGATTCCAAGAAGATTAATCAAACATTATTGATTTACAAGAGAGAGAAAACAAACAAAATAACAACTTATGAGAACCCCTCCTGCTTCACCGTAGACCTCTGGAGATGATTTTCTATAAGAGCACTTCGGGCTTGGGTTATGTACAAATTATTTCATAGATTTCTGGAAGGTTCTGTTTTCTGTTAATGCTGACTTCTGTATATAATGGATTTAAGGGACTCTATGACATCTTTACATCGATCTGGATGTATTTCTTTGACCTCAATATTGTTCCTATGACATCAATATTTGAATGATAATATGTCAAATTATATTGACAAACATTTTCAGTTTTTTTTTTATCAGTTTTTAGCGGGAAGAATGTTGTCCACGTTTGTTAGTGAACCAATCTCTCACGCCTTCTCATTAGACGAATGTGGCCATGTCTGTATATAAGAGGGGACTAAGGGAATGCAAGGAGGGCCCAGAGCGTGGAGAATTGGTGTGGAGACACTTAAAATGTTTTTCTACGTGATTTTTCCGTATCTGGGGATCTCTTCGCATCCCGGTGTGAACCGTATCCGATCCCTACCAACGCTACAATAAAGATAAGTACTGTTTTGTTTTATTTTACCAATCGTGCTTTTTACTTCCTTCTTGTTGTTGGTGTTGTACTCTTGTGTGTACACTTTTCTGTGTATCAAGTTACATTTACTTTAGGCCCTAGTATATTCCGTTTTGTGTGATAACCCGTAATAGTAACAATTGTCAAATAAAGTAACTTTTCACGTTTAAGATGTTGAAACCTATTCTCAGTACAACTATCGGGTAATTTACACCCGGACAACAGTGTAACGGGTTAAAAGGAATCACTTTTCTCATGGAGGTAGTCTGGCCGACTTCCCATGGACCCAGCCCATGTGCCATTATGGAAGCATCAATCTTATAGGGAGGGGACACTTTTTCTAGAATTAGGATGTCGGTCATGTGACCTGGGCGGGACCCGTTGATTGGCCAATTGATCAATGATGCATGATCCGGTGTGTCTGCAGGTGATGGGTTTTCAGTCCCTAGAGTGTTGTTTAATCCACGTACTTACTTAGGTCTTAACTGTATTGGCTACTGCATTCAGTAGTTTCATAGCCTGGCAAACTGTTCTCTAGCGCCTTGTACTGTGGTGGATTTACAGTATATTTCACTCTCTACCTGTCATGGGCCTGGTAATTACGTACAGACCGAAACACCCATGATTGCTTTTACAAAAATATGGGTTGTTGCTAATATAGTGGAATACATTTTAAAATATAATGTTTAGTTGATTTTTTTTTCCGATAGATGGCGATTTTCCTTCTACAAAAGCTCGGTTCAAGGCATGCTTTTTCGTTTATACATTCAAGTGTGAATTTATACATGTCAAAAAGTTTTTTTTTTCATTGTTGTTATCCACTGTCGGTAAAGCTCAACAACGGGTTCACCGTGAGTGTTCTTTTTTTTTTCACGGAATGGGCAATCGATATAGGGTGGATGGTATTGCCCCGACTCAAGACCAAGATGGTACTTGCAGATGGTTGCCATAGCTCTTATCTTTATGGCCTCAGGATGGAGGCCGACGCAGAAAAGCCGGGCCTGCAGATCCAGGGGCACCTCGCAGGGAAGAACGCCTCCCGAAGCAGGGGCCAAACGGCGCTCGACACAAATAATAATAAAATGAAAACACGACTACGCTTCGGATAATTAAAATTTCGGATATTTGGATGGTACTGCTGGTATATCCTATTTGAAGCATAAAAGTTGGACAGATATAATTCCAAGTTGACACTTGGTGAGAATACTGTCAGATGGACCGAGTTTCCCATCACTGTCACCGCCTAGCTACATGTGGTCGGGGTGGAACACGTTGTGGCATGTTTGGTCTATCCGTGTTTTTCCCTTCTGGTGTTCTCACGTTAGACTTATCTCGCTTGTTTTTATTAAATGTGACCAACATTAATAAAACTCCTATACAAGATTCCGTTTTAAAGCTCAGTAGTTCTTTATTGGATTCTGTTTGGCTAACTTTAGAAACCCTTCAACAGGCCTCATACAACAATAAAACACTAAATAGAAGACTGGTGGTATTTAAACGAATATATTTGCATAGCAGTTTGTATGTAAATCTTTAATATGGAATATCAGTTTTATATGGAGTGTGTACATTGTTTTAAAGCCTGGGTTTCTTTACTTGAAACCTAGCCAAGTATAGACTCCAATAGAAGACCCTGGGAACTCTGTTACTAATATATCCTGTGTAAATTCTTCAAATTTTATTTTCTTTTTTTTTTTTAAACATAAAACGTCGGTTCACCTTGAACATATTTCACTTATTTTTGACTTTTTCCCTCTATATAATTTTTTATTTATTTCATGAGAAACATTTTGGATTCTAAACGTAACTTGTTTATTTCGGCATTTCGACAAGGGGAACCAGCTCGTCTTTATCAAGAATTATTTAATTAAAGACATAACGCTTATTAATATTATAAGATAAGCTGCACCGAAACCTATTTGAAAAAAAATGGATGCAGTTGAAAAATAAGAATTAGCCAAGAATGTTAAGACGGAAGTTACTACCGAGGTATATGCAACTATGTCCAACACCTGACAAAGGATTCTTCCAGTTTCTCCGAGGAGGGTGGTGAAGATCCCCATAACTGGTTGGAAGGTTTTGAACTGGTGGCGAAGTACAATATCACTGGGATGAAACCTTAAGTCTCGCCAACGTCTATTTCTACCTTAATGGAATCACTTTCAAATGGTACGAAAACAATGAGGAGAACATTCATACCTGGAGAGAGTTTATTTCCCAATTTTTTGTAAAATATATTTGGTCAAAAGGAAAATTTTAAGATGAAAGCCGAACAGAAACTTAAAGCAAGGACGCAATTAAACGGTGAAAACATCGAATTTTATATCCAAATTTTTTTGCGCCTCTGCAAAGAAGTTAACCTCCAAATGACTGAGAAAGACAAAATCTATCACCTCATTAAGGAGATCGCAGAAGAATTATATCAGGCGCTTCTCTAAAGAGATGTCCACACCACTGAGTGATGCATCACCGAGTGCGGCCGTTTTGAAGCGCTCCTTCGTTAGTGAGTGACCCCTACCAGGTACGAGCGCTTGCTAAATGTGGCATCCCTCAGTGACAAGAATGATAGAAAAGATCTGTCACCACTAATTAAGAAAATCGTCCGTGAAGAAGTGCAGCAGGCATTAGGTCTTCCTTGTGAGGAAACAAAAATCACCTCCATCGAAGAATGGTAAAGGAAGAGCTTAAAAAACCCTAGCACCGATATCAAGACATACAAGACGTATCTTTCCCGAAGGCTAGAGATATTTATAAATAAGATATTTGTAAAAAAGAAACTTTTTCCTGGAGGCCTAATATTTGTATTTTAACATACAAGACGTCCCCTTAAAGCACCCCAGGCCGGTATCAAATCCTAAATACGAGGCCGAACCTAGAACTCCCTCTTCTAGAACTCAGTGCTAGAATCAAAAAGGACGACGCGACACAAATAACTGGCGAAACATTGATGGAAAGCTAAACTGCCTCCACTGTGGACATCCTAGAAGCAGATAGCCTCCCAGACCTTTCGGTCCATAAGCCGGGACAGGAGGAGACAGAAGGATAAATAGATATTTCCAAAGGAGACAAGAGAAAATGGTGCTTTATAACTCTCAGCTGAAACTTCATGAACTAAATGAAGACTCGTCGAGACGCCACGCAAGTTCCTACCCTTGCCGAAACGACAACATTCGTCCCTTGCTAGAAGATCTGGCCGGTTACCTCGTCAATAAAACGAGAAGATGCGATCTATATTGGAGGAAGAAAAATAATCAAATCCATCCTTGTTGACCACAGTATAGAAAACTACATTGACGTGAAAATAGAAGACCTACCAATCCCTCATGAAGAAGACGTCTCAAATGAAAGAAGCTAACCATCGCAGATACTGGAAGAGATCCCTGGCCCTGTTAGTAAGTCTCGAGCTCGAAGGATGTAAGTCTCCTGCTTGGACATCTGGTCGATGCTTTTTATACGAGGATTCTCTGTGACGAAGAGGTAATTTATATAAATATTTTTTAATTTTAAAAAATAAACAGAATTAGCACTATATTCATCATATATATCATAGTTTGGTCGTCATTTAATACTGTAAATTATTAATTGTTATCTAGTCGTACCGGCGCCATTAATAAAACTCTTACAATCTTCAAATATCCAACGAGTAACTTTCTACGTTGCAATATAATCAAAGACATAATATTTTGGGTTTTTCCCCCTAATTTTCTTATCTTTAATTATAAACAAAATCAGAACATATAGAGGAACACGTCTGTCCAGCTCATATTGTAGGAGAACAAAGCGATATAGGTAATGTGCAAAGAAGGAAAATATGTAAATAAAGAGCGGGTGCAAATTAAAAGATTACCTTAGTACACAGAGAAGCCATTAGAGGAGACACGATGCTAACAACATGGCGTCGTGATAAGCAGGATTTAAAACCAGCGGCTTGAGATTCTATAAGTACCCTAAATTGGTGTAGATAATCCCTTTCCCGCCATCTTGGAATGATGATAATCAAATTGGAGGCAGACGACAACCCCACTCTGTGAGCATTTTAATTTACATTGACCTTTTATTTAACCCCCTTTCTAACTCCCCAGAGCGTACAGAAATGGCCAACTTTAAGGAAATATAAAGTCTAATATAACAAATGTAAAGTGTTAGAGCTACGTTACTATAATTTACTTTAGAAAATTTGCATACTTAATATGAAGGTATGTAAATGATCAATTTTCTGAAACCGTAACTCGAATATATGTGCATAAAAATAGGCTTGTTTATTAATGAAAGGGTAATTAAATAGCCTCCTAGTATATTATTAATTATCTTGTTTTTTAAATTTTGTTTCAATTCTTAAGATCATCTTTAATATGTAGAATGTACCAAGGCAGAATAAAAGGGCGTCATACAAGAATTTTTGTTTATTTTACAAGAAACAGAATAATTATAAGCCTTAGAGAAGGTGGAATTACGACTAGAGAAATTGTTATGAAAGTAGGCTGCAATCAAAGTACTGTTGTAAGGATTTAGTCTCAGTGATATCAGAGGAAGAGAAAAGTTCAAGAAAACCTGGATCAGGTCGTCTTAGAGTAACAACAGAGAGAGAGGATAGAAGGATTCGAAGGATGGTTGTAGCAAGACAAGACAACAACTGTACCAATGATTCAAGCAGCTCTACATGTGGAGAATAAATCTGGACCATCTCTGAACACAATCAATAACTGTCTTATCGAAGCAGAACTCCGTAGTCGCTGACCTTTATTAAGAATTCCACTCTCTGCCAGACACAGAAGCGACAGGCTCAGCTGGTGCCAAGAAAGATGTCTTTGGGATCAAGAATGGCAATCTACCATTTTTTTTTTTTCTGATGAATCAAAATTCATATTGGGGGTTTCATGATGGCAGGATACATGTTAGACATAAGTCCCAAGAAAGATCCCATCAGGACTGTAATGTGGAAAGGCATAAAGCAAGAATTCCTGACTTCATGGTCTGAGGTGGCATCAGCTATGAAAATTGAACACCTTCAGTCTTTATTCAAGGAACAATAAACGCTCAGCTATACATTGCAGATTGGTTGTAACATGTTGTGTTACCATTTATTAAGCAGACTAATAATATCATTTTCCAACAAGATAATGTCCGACCGCATACAACCAATTCTCATGAGTTGTTAGCACGTTTTCTTTGAAGTTTCTTCTAGAAAGAACGAGCTGACTCAATTCGATTCAATTCGATTTATTTCAAACAACAAAAGAGAATTACACTACGATTTAATGCGATTTAGTTGTATTTATAACACAGAAGAAAACAGAAGAAGAAAAAAACAACAAAAAAGAATGATGATAAGTAACAATAAAATTCTATGAATATGAATTATAATTAATTAATAAAATACAATAATAATAATAAAAAAAAACCTAACATGAGTCTTTCTTCAAAATGCTGACATCCTTCCTGCCCTACATGTTCCCCAGATCTTTCCTCAATTGAGCATGTATGGGACATGATGGGGAGGAAAATTTGGCAATCTCTACATCCAAGTAATCTTCAACAGATTCGGTAAAAGCTTTGGAATATCTTGGTCTGGCATCCCACAAGAAGCTATAAAAAAAACCGTATGACAGTATTCCTCACCGTGTAACTGCATGTATACGTGCAAAAGGAGGACACACCAAATAATGATAAAAAGCTGCGTATCTCAATACATTTACATCCCTTTTTTATATCACCAATGATCTCCACATTACCATTATATAGCTCACCAATTTTCAGAATATTTACATAGGTATTTCTAGGTGATGTAATTGGGGCTAGTGTAAATTCAGTTATACGCCCTTTTAAAAAATGTTTAAAAAATATATACTTGAAACATTTATTTAACAATCCTTTTTAAATATCTCGGAAATATATGTCGCACGATTCAAGAGAGAGGGTTAATGTTCTATAGAAAATACCATAATTGTGTGTAGCTTGGGGATTTTGATTAAGTTGAAGAATTCATCAACTTTTTTAAAAATGAGAATTCGAAATTATTATAGGCGCGTATGGATTGATGGACTGTATGGGAAGTTATGAATAAATAAAGAACTCAAGATAGAGAAGTCACTGGAGACAAGTACAGAGAAACTGAAGAATTGGACTGATGGACTGGATGGGAAGTTATGAAGAAATAAAGAACTCAATATAGAGAAGTCACTGGAGACAAGAACAGAGAAACTGAAGAATTGGACTGATGGACTGGATGGGAAGTTATGAAGAAATAAAGAACTCAAGATAGAGAAGTCACTGGAGACAAGAACAGAGAAACTGAAGAATTGGACTGATGGACTGGATGGGAAGTTATGAAGAAATAAAGAACTCAATATAGAGAAGTCACTGGAGACAAGAACAGAGAAACTGAAGAATTGGACTGATGGACTGGATGGGAAGTTATGAAGAAATAAAGAACTCAATATAGAGAAGTCACTGGAGACAAGAACAGAGAAACTGAAGAATTGGACTGATGGACTGGATGGGGAGTTATGAAGAAATAAAGAACTCAAGATAGAGAAGTCACTGGAGACAAGAACAGAGAAACTGAAGAATTGGACTGATGGACTGGATGGGGAGTTATGAAGAAATAAAGAACTCAAGATAGAGAAGTCACTGGAGACAAGAACAGAGAAACTGAAGAATTGGACTGATGGACAGGATGGGAAGTTATGAAGAAATAAAGAACTCAAGATAGAGAAGTCACTGGAGACAAGAACAGAGAAACTGAAGAATTGGACTGATGGACTGGATGGGAAGTTATGAAGAAATAAAGAACTCAATATAGAGAAGTCACTGGAGACAAGAACAGAGAAACTGAAGAATTGGACTGATGGACAGGATGGGAAGTTATGAAGAAATAAAGAACTCAAGATAGAGAAGTCACTGGAGACAAGAACAGAGAAACTGAAGAATTGGACTGATGGACTGGATGGGAAGTTATGAAGAAATAAAGAACTCAAGATAGAGAAGTCACTGGAGACAAGAACAGAGAAACTGAAGAATTGAACTGATGGACTGGGTGGGAAGTTATGAAGAAATAAAGAACTCAAGATAGAGAAGTCACTGGAGACAAGAACAGAGAAACTGAAGAAGACGAATATATAAACGTAATAATTATTGGATATGTAAATAACAAAAATTATGGAATCGAGAGTAATTGGTTATATATATATCAAATAAAAAAAAACGAATATTGTTTATAAAATACATAATTAGAATTCTTTTTTAAAAATTGCTTTAAATAATAAAATATTCTAGGGGTTATAATATCTTTTTTTGAAAAATCTGTCCACGAGAGAAATCGATAGTATAATTTAACTTTAAATTTAAACGTGCTGCAGAGTCTAGACTAGTTAGTTAAGGTTAACCCTTTTTTTTTCTCCTTCTAACCTTATGCAAATTTTTAACCAGGTCAAGTTTTGTAGAAGGAGGACGTTATTGATCTGATTTTGGTAATTATTTAACAATTTTAAAAGAGTAAAACTGGCAACGCCGCATCTCAATTTTAAGGCTTCTATGATTTTAATTAAGTTTTGAGAGAGAGAACACACCAAGCGTCTGGCAACACATTTTGACCGGTATCGTTTGGGGCGCATGCGCAGTGTGGTTTGACACTTTTGAGAAAACTTTGTCAAAATTAAACAAGCATCCTCCCCCACCTTCTAACTAAATATTTTCATCAATTAAAAAAAAAAAAGTTTTAAACAAGTTTTAACTCGTTGATATGACAATCTTTTTTTTTTTTTTTAGTTTTATTTATCTATCTTTTTCTTTACAAAAATGAAATTATTACATAAGGTATCGATATATTTTATTTAGATTTTTCAAAAATGAAACTGAATGTTACGCTTTAGGGAATTTTTTTAAATGTTTATTAAAAGTTTTTATTTAAAATGTATAGTTTTTGAAAACTTTTTTTTTTGTCTCTTTATGTTTACCGCTGTATCTAACTAACATATTCTAAATTAGTTAGAAAATCTGTTTTTTTTTTTCCTACGTTTTCCTTATTTAATTTTTACCCAATTAAGTTACTTGTCAACAGATTTTAAAATAAATTATTTTGACCAACTTTGGTCAAATTTTTATTTTATTGATTTTTCATTTTTAAATTCTATACGTTTTGAAATGAAGTTGAATTTATCGATTTTTGCGAAGAATCTTCTCGTTTTTTTTTTTTAATATATAAAAAATATTGTTATTCGTTTATTGTTCTTTCGAAATGATCTGATATGTAAAACATTTTCTCTATGGTATATATTGACGGATTGAGAATTTCTTTTTGAAGTATTTATTAAAACATTTTTTTTTTAAAGAATACACCATTTGTCTTTGTAATTTTGAACAAATACACTGCGTGACATTGAAAATGGAACACCAAGAAATAGTGGCCAGAAAATTATGCAAAGTTCAGGGTAGACGCGCCTAACCGAGTTATGCAAATGATGTAAAATGCGCAGCTCTCGTGCGCACATGGAGTAAGATATAAGGGAAGGAACTTGCAGAAAGGACAGTATTCGTGTCGTTATTTCTTCAAGGAAAATAATTGTAGAAATTTTGTTCTTGTGTCAAAAGACACGTGTAATAACAGAGAATGCCAGGTCATCGTAAACGGAGGCAGTTCAAGCAGACAGACGCTTTTACGAGGGGCATGGTGATCGGACTGAAAAGGGCAGGTTGGTCCATACGTCAAATCGCAGCTGATACACACCTTGGTGCGTCCACGGTGCACCGACTGTGGAGAAGATGGTTGGAACAAGGAAATGTGGCAATTTATAGGAATGTCGGTGCAACCAGAGTGACGTAAGCACGTGTGGATCGGCGTATCCTTCGACAAGCAGTGGCGGCCCCACAAGCCACTTGTACCGCCATCCTGCAACATGTGCAAGACACCCTAGATCATTCCATCTCGACCAGAACCATTTCCCGTCGATTGGTTGCTAATGGCTTGCACTCATGCCGTCCGCTAAGAAGACTGCCATTGACCCCACCGAATAGGCACCAACGTTTGGAATGGTGCCGGGCTAGATCGACGTGGATGACGGAATGGCACAGGGTCGTGTTCTCAGATGAGTCGCGTTTCTGCTTGTCCAGTGATAGTCGCCGTGTACGCGTGTGGCGTCGACGTGGAGAAAGGTCCAATCCGGCAGCAATTGTGGAACGCCCCACCGTGCGACAACGTGGAATCATGGTTTGGGGCGCAATCGCGTATGATTCCAGGTCACCTTTACTTCGTATTCAGGGCACTATGACGGCCCAACGATACGTTGATGATGTGCTGCGACCGGTGACACTCCCCTACCTTCAGGGGGTACCCAATGCCCTTTATCAGCAGGATAACGCCCGACCGCACACTGCTCGCATTAGCCAACAAGCTCTGCAAGATGTACAGATGCTTCCCTGGCCACCGTACTCTCCTGATCTCTCACCAATCGAGCACGTCTGGGACATCATTGGACGCCGTTTGCATGCCTTGCCACAGCCGCGTTCAGAAGACGAACTGTGGCAAATGGTTGAGAGGGAATGGAGAGCCATCCCTCAGGACGCCATCCGTACTCTGATTGACTCTCTACCTAGACGTGTTGCTGCGTGCATCGCCGTCCGCGGTGGTCCTACTTGCTACTAAGCCTAGGCCGTTCTCGCTCTGTATTATGACTATCATTTTGAAATAAAGATCACTTATTGTTCGTCCCTGTCTCTCTCTGTCTGCCGAGTTTCATCACTTTCTGGCCACTATTTCTTGGTGTTCCATTTTCAATGTCACGCAGTGTATATGGAAAGTTTTCGAAAAAAAAACCACTATATATTTATCTTAATATACGTATATACATATATACTCATAAAGTCGCCGGTCGTCTTTTTTTTTTTTTTTTTTATGGAAACAGAGGCAATTTTGTTTACATTTGGTTATCTCGTGTCTTCAATAAAGGTCACTGTAATATCTTTCGGAGTTATTGTCTCAATCCCGATATACATGCTAAAAGGTAAACTTCCTTTGTCCATGAGTGTATATTGGTTATCTCATGTCTTCAATAAAGGTCACTGTATTATCTCTCAGAGTTATTATCTCAATCCCGATATACATCTAAAAGGTACAACTTCCTTAAATTTTGTCCACGAGTATATATATATTCGTTTTTAAAATGTTTTGTTTAAAATTTGTGTTAAAATAATGTATGAAAATTGGGAACTATTATAGACACGTATGATTCTTTTAAAAATTAAACAATTTCTACTGTCCTTACTGCGATGGAAAAATTATATTCATAATTAATAAACAATATTCATAACAGATGACGCACTAATGCATCATAATAAATTACTGTTTGATATTTCAACGTAAACTATCTAATTCTTTCGTTGCATTTTTTTAAAAGTGATGTATTCACCTAATGATTTATTAAATACAGTCTGTATTAATTAGCCTACATATTAATATTAGTTAAAAGTATATAATTGATATAATTAATTATTATGACAAAATTCGAAACTATTTTAAAGGCGTAAGATTCTTTTTGAAATCAAACAATTTCTACTGCCCTTACTGCAATGGAAAAATTAAAGGGAGGGCCTGGCTCATCAGTGGTGAACCCTCCCAGCGGTTTCACCAGTTTAATCTACCATAGCGCTGTTATATTGCATTTTTGGAACTTCCTTTTATAGTGGTACTGTTGCTAGACTCTTGGAATGGGTATTTTAAATGAATTTTTGTGACATATAACCAGTTACCTTTAAGCTATATAAAACGATACACATAAGCAACAATTATCCCCCAAAATATAAAATTATAAAATAAAATTATATGCATTACGTTTATTTATAATGCCATATATAGTTTTGTCTATTTTTATCTTTCCAACGCCAACTCTTCCATACAATATCTAACCAATAATGTTGCTAAACCTTTTTTTGCTACTTATTTTAATGACAATATATAAACAACAACTAACTTTTCGTTTGGTATTTAAAATAAATAACAGCAAAAGAGAGAAATGTGTCCGCAGACGAAACTAGTTTCACATCGTCTGCTTCGAAAAACAAATTTACATCCCCCCCCCCTTCCAACTGGGGAGTTTAGAAAGTGAAGGAGGGAGGAGGACCTCCCAGCTGACCAAACATTAATTAAAACAATAATTTAATTACGGCTCGCCTAAACAAATCCAACCAAACGAATAGAGAGAAATCTTTTGGCCAATTAGCTTTCGAGAGAGCGAGTGATTGAACCAATTAGAAAAGCCCTTTCAATTTAAATTCTATCGTTTGGTTACTTTTCCTCCCTTTTGAAGGAAAGTATCTAGCTCTATAAATGTAATTCTGTTGGAATTCTGCAAGTTTATTTTTTGATGTCTATCTTGTTATTTTGCAGTAGGAAAGGTTAGAAGTGGTGGGTGATATACGTTTAGATAGATACATATATTAGATAGTATAAAGGCATATATCGGATTGAATAAAAGATTTATCTGCCAATATTTCGGCTGGCTGAATGCCAACCTTTATCGAGGCATTACATTTTTGTATACACAAACTCAGCGCCGCTAGTTATTCAATCCAATAAATGCCTTTTTTACTTTCTAATGATTTAAGTATGGATTGCTCTATTTTCAGAAAGATACATATATGTGTATCCCTTTATTAAAACCTTCCGTCTTATATACGATGCTCCAGAAACATCTGAAGAAGGGGATAGCAAAAGGTTTTGGAATTTTGGAGAATAGGGTATAACAAGAAGTTGAATTTTACAATATATTTATATGTGTTTTGAAAATAGAGCAATCCATTAAAAATATCTTTAATTAAAAAGGCATATATTGGATCAAAATATCATTTATTTTACCAATATTTCAGTTGGCTGAACGCCAACCTTTATCAAGGTATTATAACATATTTAATGTGTGTCAACAACAATGTGGCGCTGAGTTTGTTGTTGACACACATTAAATATGTTATAACACCTTGATAAAGGTTGGCGATCAGCCAACTGAAATATTGGTAAAATAAATTATTTTTTGATCCAATATATGCCTTTTTAATTAAAGATATATGTGTGTGTGAAAAAAACAATAGAAAAAAATAAAAAGGTGTTGATATTAAAAATAAAAAAGGCATATCCTGACCAGGAGCACATATACTTTTCAGAAGGGCAGCGCATATGGCTTTTCTTGATTTATCAAGAAATTGGGTTGGCCAAATATCAGGGAACAGGCTAAATCAATATTTAGTGAATTTCTGTTCCACCAGATGGCGCTCTGCTTTCTAAAAAGCACATGTACTCCTGGTCAGGATATGCCTTTTTTATTTTTAATATGTGTGTGTGTACCAAGAGAAGTACCTCTCCCTTTAATTGTTTCGAATTGAAAGCTGGATCCTGCTCAATTCTGAGTTCAAAATCTGTCAAATTCATCCAGATTCTCCCACCTTGATCCCTACAGATCCCACCCTGCCCACCTGAACCTCCCCCTGCTTCCTGAGAAATCCTCACCGCACCTGGCGATGATCCCTGGCCGTCCCTCCACAGACTTCCTGGGTGACTTGTAACTTTGAAGTTATGAATGGTTTGCTTGGTGTCGAGCGAGGCTAAAGGCCATATCGATTTGGTCAAATAACCAGAGTCAGTCAGTCCCTTTAATTGTGCCTCCTCACCCTAGTAAATAAAACTCCGCCTTTGCCGGTCCCAAGTCCGGATGAAAAAGGAGGAGGGGGAGCAGTAACAAGCTCACTAAAAAACCTGGGCTCAGCTGGCCCGGCTGATAGTACCCCGTAAGGGCTCCAGGGATACAGGATAAACAGTGTTTGTACTCCATGTTAGGAGCGGCTGTACATGGCGTCTGTTCCTCATGTCAGAGGCGGCCATTTATTTTGGAGATAAGTCGGCCTGCCACTGAGTAGTGCTCCCAGTCTTAATGACAAAGGCAGACGCATTCTACTTCACCCAGTGTGGAGATAAGAAAAAAGAAGAAGACCCTAGTAAAAGAACTTTACTAATGATAAAGAATGAGGCACAACATCAGTTTTTGCAAATTCAGACAAAATTCCAACAGCCTGTATACCATGGTTTCTGGCTTTGGCCCTCATCAGTACAGGAGGAAGCTTTGATTTAAGTTACTTACGACTTAAGTTACTTACGCGAGAAGGGCTATGAAATCGGTCGAATTTATCAAACAGGTATGGAGTGGAGAATGGTGAAGTGGCAAAGGCCGATTTTCAGGCAAGAAATATTGAAGCGGTGCAGCAAAGAAGTAGAATAGAATAAGTGGGGAAGCCAAGAGAAGAAGGTATACAGGGGCCCCTTCCAGGAAGTGTTGATTGATAAATTCCAGAGGAGGGGGTGGCAGACAGCGGAGTCCAGCTGGTGCCGTGGTGGGAGGAAGCCGGCCGGCCTGCCGGGGATGTGTGTGCCGAGAAGACCTGGCAGTCTGGGGAGAGAAGTCTGTCTGGTGACAACGGGACCTGCAGCGAGGAAAACGGCGGTGATAACAGACGCAGCAGGTGGGCTCCGGACGAGTGGCCGTATGGACTAACCGGGAAGACGGTGACGAGGAGGATCCCTCTAGTGGCGGACAATGAAGGCAAGTCCATCTACTGTGTATAGTTACTTATCTACTTTTTAAAGCTCTTATAATAAATATACCGTACTAAGCTGTATCCACAAAGAATCCACATTGTCTTCTCAGAAACCTTGCACGCAAACATCGACGGCTGAGAAGAGTCGTAACAATATGTTATCATAAAGCTGCAACATTTCAATAAAAAATAAATTCTTAGATCACTGCGTGTTTTGATTGACCTGATCCATATAAGAGAAAGACAAATTAATCAATAAAAATAATTAGAAAAAAAAATTGGGCAATAGATTGCTTCGAAGACTTTATATAAGACATCAAATACACTTTGAGAAAGAAATACCTGACTTGAGGTAGGAATAAGAATAAACAAAATATAAACCCTTCTACTTCCATATTTACATATTTACAAGAAGTGCCAGCCAAACACAAAACAAACCAATGGAATTATATATCACGATAGTTTAAAGCGGCGCCATCTTGCGACCGGCGTCACAGAGTTGGCTCTTGAGAAATATATTTAACAATATTTTTTTGAATGCTCATAAAATAAAATAAAAATATATTTACAAAATATATATTGTATAATTTATATAGATATGTAATCTCAGTATTTTTTACAGATATATATATAATAAAAAAACATTTTAGCCAGAGATATTTAATATTGATTAGTTATTGGGACAGAATACCAAGCTAATTTAGCACCATAAAATACAACTCTGTAATACATTTTGGTTTAAATGTTAAAGTGTTATAGCATTAAAACATAAAAGGTTAAGTTTATGATGTAAATTTTATTTAATGAATTAAAATTATATGGTCATATACAAAAAAAAAAAAAAACTTCTAGCGGTGCTTCGGTAGTTACGCGTCATATGCTGGTTATGAAAGGAATAAGCGAAAAGTTTATATAGAAAAGGAGCATAGACAGAACCGTGCTATTAGCTTTCCCAATGTTTAATAAAAGCCATGTTAAAGAAAAAGTGTCTATTAAACATTTAGAAAATTAATATCATTGTTCTGTATTTGCTTGAAGTTTACATTTCGTAGCAATTCACATGCCTTTCAACGTAATAATTTGAAATTTTCAAGTTTTTTTTTTTTTTCGGATACTCGGGCAGGGCCCGGTGTTGAAGCCTCCAAGACTATGCCCTCCAACATCTCCGCTCTCCCTACACCAGCTACAGAGCTATCTGCACCCATCATGCAGACCCCGTTAACACCCTCCAGCCCTGCCGCGTCTTCGCCCGGGGCGAACTTCCATTTCTATTCCCAGGAGACTCCAACCCCTGAGCCTCCAGTTTCGGTGCCGAGCACCAGCAAGTTTCCGTCACGATCAGAGCTCTCTGTGACTATTACTGAGCCAACAGCGGCTGCTGGGAAAGAGATCCAGAACAAGACTGCACACAATCTTCTACCTCCACGATCCAAATCATGCAGATTTGAGACCTCTGAGGAGAAGATAAGGTCGAGAGGCCTTTGGACAAATTGAACGCTGATTCTTTCTTATATCCCCTCTATATGAGGAGGTTTATGAGAAAGGAATATTATTCGTGGTTCTATACCGTACTGAGAGGAAGAAAATCTTCGAACTACTTTCGCCTGGACATAAGACCATTCCGTTGCCAATTCCTCAACATTCCAATTGAGCATGTTGGATATAAAACACCATTATAAGCAAGGGCCTGTCCAAACTCAGGACGGTTTGTAACACTTGATATACTCCAGACTTCCTTTCAGAGAGAAGGCTTGATGTATGTCTACTTGAACTAAAAGTTCTACAATTTGAGAAAGGCTGAAAAAATCGTTTAAAATGAATCGTAAAGATAGAGGCTGCCTGGCCGGCATTCATAGTTCTTCAAATTAAATATATTTCGGCCCAGTAAAAAGATTTACTGGTCGAGGTATCTTCAATTTGAAGGTAAAAATGAAGTAGAAGGTACGCAGTCTTTGTTGTCTCTCCATCAAGACTGAATATAGATGATTACATAGTCATTTATTATAACTTTTTCATTTTTTTTCTTTTCTTGGGCTCCGGAAAGAGTCTATATAAGGCGAAATGTCATAATAGAATTATTTGTTGATGTGTTTTGAACTTTATAGCAATCGAGTTAAATTACATAATTACATATTTACAGTGATATCAATATAGGATGCACTCCCACCTACAGAGGCCTCCTCCAGCTCTATGGATCCCTCTTAGCCATAACAATGCCATGGATTCGCCGAGGCGAAGATGGCGAGTTTTAACAGCGGATTGCACTATTTGCATATTCAGAGGATGTTTTGTGACCTTGTGGAGGCAGAAGACACCTATGTCTCAGACCAATCTGCGACACGGTAATTGGTCCATTTTTTGCTTCCTCTATCTCCGCCAATCCCTAATCGATATTTGATGATCGATTCCAAAGCTTTAATTGCCGTCGTCGCTCGGCCTACACGTCAGTACAGTACAATTTGCATATCTCCCTTTCCTAATACTGTGCCGCCTCAAGTTGCATATCTCCATCGTCTTCATTCTACTGTGCCGCGTCAAGTTGCATATCTCCCTTGTCTTCATTCTACTGTGCCGCCTCAAGTTGCATATCTCCCTCGTCTTCATTCTACTGTGCCGCCTCAAGTTGCATATTTCCCACACCTACACTTTACTGTGTTGCCTCAAGTTGCATAGCTTCCTCATCTACACTCTACTGTGCTGCCTCAAGTTGCATAGCTCCCTCGCCTACACTGACAACTGGCGAAACCGCTATGAGGGTTCGCCACTGATGAGCAAAGACTTCCCTAATCCTTTTCATCCTCAGTTCCCTAAGTGCAGACATTCGTCCTGTAGGCTTAAGAAGAAATAACGCTGGATATCCTCAGAGTGTAGACCCTTCGGGATAGATATAAACAACACTTAAGGAATTTGCACCTTTTAACATGTATATCGTGATTCAAACACTAACTCTGAAAGATACACTCATGGACAAAACTTAAGGAAGTTGTACCTTTCAGCATGTATATCGGGATTCAAACAATAACTCTGAAAGATACACTCATGGACAAAACTTAAGGAAGTTGTACCTTTCAGCATGTATATCGGGATTCAAACAATAACTCTGAAAGATACACTCATGGACAAAACTTAAGGAAGTTGTACCTTTTACCATGTATATCGGGATTCAGACAATAACTCTGAAAGATACACTCATGGACAAAACTTAAGGAATTTGCACCTTTTAACATGTATATCGTGATTCAAACACTAACTCTGAAAGATACACTCATGGACAAAACTTAAGGAAGTTGTACCTTTCAGCATGTATATCGGGATTCAAACAATAACTCTGAAAGATACACTCATGGACAAAACTTAAGGAAGTTGTACCTTTTACCATGTATATCGGGATTCAGACAATAACTCTGAAGGATATTACAGTGACCATTATTGAAGACACACGAGATAACCAAGTATGAACAAAATTCCCTCTGTTTCCTCAAAACAACAACAACAACAAAAAAGGCAACCGGCAACATCAAAGACTTTCCACAACCTTAAGTTTTGTTCATGAGTGTGATACCTCTCTCAGTTATTTTTTTTTTTTTCATTTTCTATAAAATATTTATAGGTGGTCCCTGCCACTTCACCGAATTAAACACCTTTAGACAATTTGACCGATTCCATAAACTCTCTCGTAGGATGTTGCGGAATCCAAGCCGTCCCTGTACTGATGAAGGCCATAGCCCCTGAAACCAAGGTATACAGGTTGTTGGCTGTTGTCTGAATTTGTCAAAACTGGTGTTGCGGCTTATTCTTTATCATCACTAGTTAAGTTCTCTACTTCGGTGATAAGCGTAATGTATTGTGTGTGTTCTAATTCATTTTCAATTGGAGAGGTGTTTCTTCTGGTACATTTAAATCAGATAAATTTTAAGCTTAACTATAGGATATAATACAACTAGCCGAATGACCCGGGCAACGCCCGGGTTTTACCCGTTTAAATGTTTTTATTCAAATACTATTTGTTACAATTATAAATTGGAGCCGTGGATGTCACTCTTGTGAAACATCCCGCTCCAAACTTTACATGTACATTAGGTCAGCTGATATTACCCCCCATTTTCACCGCTAGTATTTTAATAATATAAATGAGTTTTAAAAATTGTAAAAAAAAAAATGCATCGGTCGGGAATCGAACCCGGGCCGCCCGCGTGGCAAGCGAGCATTCTACCACTGAACCACCGATGCTTATAAGAAATGGCCATATTTGGGTATTTATTCCATTCACAAAAGCAAACGATGGCAGAATTGATTGATGACTCTGATACCTGTATATTTTAATACGGCTTATGATTGTAGAACGAAGTTTGACAAGTTTTTACCACAAATGTTTCTATTGAACGAAAAATCGTAATTTATTTTAAGGATAAATAACGACTATTTCTATCCTTAGGGATGAAGTATGAAAGAATGAATTGTGAAGAGTATTGATGAACGGAAAAATAAAAGTGTCCAGGGATGGTAATCGAACCCACAGTGTTCCGCTTACCGGGCAGATGCCATGTCCACTAGGCTACCCTGGACATATTTTTCCGTGTTTGTTTGTTTGTATGTCCGGTATACAAATTCGCAGTAGTTCACTAATTCAAACCAAAATTTCCATACATAGGTAAAAAAAAATACGGGGAAGACGATAGGCTATTTTTTAAAAATATATAAATCAATTATTAAAACTATATATTCAAATTATTCTACTTAGCTCACAAACAGCGCCCTCTATCAAAGATTAGATTAAATTATGCTGATGCAAACAAATAGATAATGCTAATAACAAACAATTATAAAAAAAAATCTTATCTAAATATATATCACTCGGGTAGATATGCACACGGGTCAATCCCGGAGCGAAGCCCGGGTCACCCGTCTAGTATTATATAAGGTTAATTTATAATACAATATAATGTGGCATATGATTGAAAAAGGTCGTTTTATAGGATACAATACTTTAATTTAGGGGGTCGGTGGAAGGATGGTCTAAACCGTTGGTTTTCGACCGCTACGACCCGGGAAGGAATCTCGCATTGGGCACTTTCTTCTGATTTAATTCTGATTCTTGCAAAATCCCAATCCCACCAGCGAGTACAAGTAACCAAACGGGGCTCTGGCACATTTGTAAGTACAAAATTCGAACTGCTTTTCATATATTTAGACATATGGTGCAGTTAGAGTAAAATCAATCGCCAACTTCTACCCACCATGATTATCATAGCCTGTACCACGTGTACTAGGGATAATAAATTTAATAAAAAAAGCTTTATTTTTCCATCACTAACATTTATAGAAACGTATTTACTACATATTATCAAATCAATATATATTTGTTTTCTTTCTTCTAAATATTTTTTTTTTTTTTTACATTTCGCGCCTCATCGTTAGATATTCACGACATATCATTTTTCATATTGCTGGTTTTTAAATTTCAAAAAAAAAAAAAAACAGAGAGAAAGAGAGATTGATAAAAAAAATGCAAAAAAAAAAAAAGTGACGAAAACTAACTAAAAAGTCATCGTCTGGGAATCTGTAGGGTCCAAAGGAGACGGGGGGGTCAGGATATTTGCATATAGATGAAAACTAGGTCGAGAAATAGATACCCCCCTCCCCCTACTACTTCTTTCCCAAGATAGGAGGAAGAAAAATTATTCTCTATGACCAAATTTTATTTATTTTGATTTGACTCTTGACCAAGAGATGTAAGTTATTTCGATTAAATCCGGTAACACGGCGATTGGAACGACCCTTCTTCCAATTATATTGCTGGGATTGTTGCGCTGATCTATTCCTTGAACTCTCGTGGATTGGTGAACCTTCTGTGATGTCCTGACCAATAGGATTCTACCCCACCTCTATATATGTATATATGTTATATAAAAATTTTATATATTTTTCCATTTGAATTATATTTTCTAGAACAAAACTCTGCTAAGTTGCCCGCCAGAAAACGCCACTTTACAGTATATAAACTTATAAAATGAAAGGATTTAAAAGCACGAATGTTTCTTTTATACATAATACAAACTTCTACTGCCCTTACAGCGATGAAAAAATATATTGGGAGGGCTTGGCTCATCAGTGGTGAACCCTCCCAGCGGTTTCGCCAATTTAATCCATCAGACCGCTTCTAAGAGCTCTAATACTGTATTGGACGATTCTGCTTATATACGCAGCACTGAAGGATGGAATCTCAGAAATGGTTCTCAAGAAAACTATGGACATAAGCTTATAGGACAGTAGAATTACATTCAAATATTTGCATCGAGCAATGCTTTTCCGCAAACAATGTATTATGTATAAAAGAAACATTCGTGATTTTAAATCCTTTCATTTTATATGTATAGATGGCGTGTTATTGTTTTGTGTTAGTGTATAAACTGATTGTTGTTGTTTCCTGTTGGCCGGCTCAAATCTTTAGGTAGATATGTAAATACGTAATATTTTATTTATTCACCTTATATATAAGTCAGGTATTACTTTTCTCAAATTATTCCTTATATTTTGTTAATAAGCACGATTAAAGCAAATTGTGATTAAAATTACTTTTCTTATTTATTTTTTTTTTCAAGACTACGATACCATAATACTCATGTATTCCAAAATCACCAAATAATATTCAATTCCTATTTTAAAATACTACTACAAAACCATTGGAAAAGTGATCATGAACACAGCAGCAAATAACTCCTATTAAGAAAAAGGCATCTCCTTATCGTCAACTGAAAGTTACTGATGCCTTGCGCCATTTATCGGAATAAATATCAACTATTGGTTGATTTTTTTTTATTTATTCCAGAATTGGCCAAATACTCATTCTTTATTAATCATGTGAATATGGGAATAATTAAAAATCAACGAATAGTTGATATTTATTCCGATAGATGGCGCAAGCCGTCAGTAAATTTCAGTTGGACGATCAGGAGATGCCTTTTTTCTTAAATAATTCCTATCCCAACAATATTTAATAAAACAGTAAGCCGACAACTTTATCATAACATTTATATAGTTTTATCAAAATATCTAAAAATCTTACGTAAATAAGTTTCTTTATTACAAAACACCGCGAGCTTTCGAGTTCTCGATCTTTAACAGGCGAAATTACAACTGACCGTTCAAGAGCGAGTGCTCGAAAGCTCGCGGTGTTTTGTAATAAAGAAACTTATTCGGTAAGGTTTTTAGATTTTTTTATATACAAAAGTATTTATAATTGTATGTAATTCTGCTGTCCTAGAAGCTTATGTCCATAGTTCATCTAAAATACCCATTCCAAGAGTCTAACATCAGTATCGCTATAAAAGGAAGTTCCAAAAATGCAATATAACAGCGGTATGGTAGATTAAACTGGCGAAACCGCTGGGAGGGTTCACCACTGATGAGCCAGGCCCTCCCTTTAATTTTTCCATTGCAGTAAGGGTAGTAGAAATTGTTTTATTTAAAAAAAAAAAAAAATATTACGCGTCTAAAATAGTTAAAATAGTTTTAAAAGTATATCACAATTTTCTTATATTTGAGTTTTTGTTTAGTTGTAAGTATTTTTGTTTTGGTTTTTGTATGTGGAGGGAGAGGACAGGGTCTGTGTATTCGGATGTCAACAAATATATTTCGTTCGACTCTCTGATTTACGGATGTAAAATAAAATATTTGAGAAATGCGAATCTACAGGAAGAACATACCTTCCACCTGATTGTCCTGACCGTTTATTGGAAGTTTTAGTTTCTCCGTTTCTGCTATATAACATGTGGTCATTGCGACTCGAGAAGGAAAGACAAAAGTTAGCGGCTTACACAGGCCTATCACCGAAACAAGAAAAAAATATACACTCATGGACAATACTTAAGGAATCTAAAAAGACAAAGGTCACATCTCCCGTCAAAAAAAAAAAACTTCAAAAATAGACGCCATCTATTGACCATCGCCGCAAACTAGCGGCCTCGGGTCGGTGACAAAGCCACAACACCAGCTTTGGTAAACTGAAACGGTAGATGTGACCTTTGTCTTTTCAGATTAATATACTCCCGGCAAGGTTTCCATCAATACTTAAGGAAGTTGTACATTTTAGCATGTATATCAGGATTCAGACAATAACTCTGAAAGATATTACAGTGACCTTTATTGAAGACACACGAGATAACCAAGTGTAAACAACCCCTATCTCCTTCAAAAATACCGACGACTGTCGATATCAAAGAACTTTCCACTTCCTTAAGTTTTGTCCATGAGTGTATAAAACTATGAAACTGCTTTTTTCTGTAGACTAACAACGGTAAATGAACGTACACTGACCATTATCCAGTAGAGGTTCGGGAGAGAGCTATGAGGAGGTGATAAAGAGGGCAGTGTTTGGATCATATGTTTCCCAAGTGGGTGTTAACGCGATCCCTTTAAGTGGATGTTGACGTCTTCTTAAGGGGCGATAGCCAGTTCCTTAGTGTTCAGTTGGCTGTTTGGAAGGTCGGTGGATTCTTTATTTGCATATTGGAAACCAAATATCTACATTCATAGACAAAACTTAAGGAAATTGTACCTTTTAGTATGTATATTGGGATTGAGACAATAACTCTGAAAGATATTACAGTGACCTTTATTGTAGACACACGAGATAACCAAGTATGTATACACTCATAGACAAAACTTAAGGAAGTTGTACCTTTTAACATGTATATCGGGATTCAGACAATAACTCTGAAAGATATTACAGTGATCTTTATTGAAGACACACGAGATAACCAAGTGTGAATAAAATCGCCTCTGTCTTCTTCTTCTTCAAAAATAAAAAATAAATAAACAATCGGCGACATCCCAGAATTTCCATTTCCTTTAGTTTTGTCCATGAGTGTATATAATTTTTGTGATCTTACAATTGAATAATCATTTAAAATTCCTCTTATGCCCGGTAAGAGTTTGAAAATCCAACCGCCCAAATGATTTCTTGAGATAGCATAGCGCCATCTTTCGGAATAAATATAAACTAAAGGTTGATTCAGGTTTTATTCTACAATATTAGGGCCAACCTTTACGCTTGATAAATCAAGAATAAAAAAACCTGACCATGTACGCATTTCGGGCTGTTAGCCCTCTTCAGCTTGATGCAGACTCTACGTCTACAACTCACCAAGGTGGTCAATTCCAATCAATAAATAGGTAGTTTAGGCCGAATTTGCATAAGTATGCTAGAATTTGTGAAAGAAGAAAATAAAAAGTAAGAACAAAGAGGAGAAAAGGTGGCAGTTAAAATGAGTGAAAAGACGCGTGGTCCTGACAAAATATGGGATCCTAGATGGACCAAGTTATAATGATGATGTACCAGTACCTAAAAACTTACCCAGTATTCTATTACTGCGCATGTGTCGTCCTGCTCTAAGGATACGCTTACGTTGTTGCTTATTTTCTTACTAGCGGATGTACCCGGCTTCGCCCAGGTTTTTCTCGAGGGAATGTTTGTAGTCTAGTAATAAGAAAATATACTACACCTAAAAACTATCAGAGAAAAGAGAAACCACGGAAGGTGAACACAAAAATGCTTACAATGGATGTTATGTTTACGATATCAAGTTAAATAAAAACAAAGATAAAATTTGCATATGTTGGTCACTATAAATTTGTATATTTGTTAGGCGAAATTAGAAACATGATAAAACAATTGGGTATTTAAAAACAAATGTAGAAATAAAAGTTGAAGTATAATAAACAATGTTAAAGATTAGTTTTAATTATTAATCAAGATTGTGTGTGAATATGTGAGAAAGATGTAATATCGTTGTTGTTTTCTTGGCCGACTGTTTTACATATGGTGTTATCTTAAAATTGCTTGTTTTGAATATTTTTTAGATTGAGATTATTAGCTAGTATGTAAAAAAATTAACTCTGTTGAAATTTAATTTTGTATTTATATATAAATAAAATTAACTCTGTTGATTTTTTTTTGTATTTAATCGATAACAGCGAAGTTACGCATGTTAATGTTAGGAAATATATTTTGATGTTAAGCAAAACCTGCTCCATCTCGTTTTACATAAATGTTGAAAATTTGGTTGAAATTGATGCATTGAAATTGATGCATTTAGTGATGTCCACTTATGAAATTTCCATTTTATTAATATAGATTTACAACTCTCTTTTGTCGAAAAATAAACTGAAAATTTATGTAATTGCGGTATCCCTAATAATCCCTATTATGTAATTGCGGTAAAAGCGGCCCTAACCTATATCCTACAATACCATTGGCCGAGTACTGGAAACCACATTGGAGAATATGAGACTAGACTAGGAAATTTGAAATTGTTTTAACGTATATTCCCTCCATACAGAATAAACAATTTCCCATTTTCCTTTCTGCTGTGTAAAAAAATATTAAGAGGGCCTGAATCATCAGTGGTGAACCCTTCCAGCGGTTTCGCCAATTTAATAAGAATACTATTTCATGCAGACGATAATGTCCAAACGACAGATGCAGACGATAATTTTTGACCAACCACCGTTATCATCACTTGTGCCATTACGTCTTCTAACACCATCTTCTTTATCAGTTGACATTATCTTTTTTTTTCTTCTTCTTCTTTATTCCCAATTTTTTTCTGTCTCTTTGTTGTTATCATCCAATTTAGGAGAAGCATGTTTTCCCAACCCCTTTCCACTCCCACTCTCTATTTTTTTCTATCTCCATGGAGTCATTTCGGCCTCCTAAAGCTGTCAGCAAATTTGGGATGTTTATTCCATACCCCGGCCTCTGAGAACTTTCCTTTTTTTAATTATTTATTTATTGTTTCCTCTCTAATTTGAGGATTTTTTTTTGTATCGATGTGAAACAGGGAAGAGACTTTGTGTTGAACTAAGTGTTATTCGTTACGATGTATTCTTTCTTCAGTTTCTTTGTTCTTTTGTAGAGGTTCTCGTTTTCAGTTTGACTATACTCTTCTTTCTATTTCTGAAAATTATGTTTTTAACGCTAATTTTGTTTGTAAATATATACGGGTAAAAGATTACATGAGGAGCTTCTTTTTAGATTTATTGCGAGCTTTCGAACCTTTCATTTCTTCTACAGGCATGGATAGCATGGATATATTAATTATTATAAGTATATTCATGCTATCCATGCCTGTAGAAGAACCGAAAGGTTCGAAAGCTCGCAATAAATCTAAAAAGAAGCTCCTCGTGTAATCTTTTATCCGTATATATTTAAACTAAATTCTACTGAGTTCATGTAGAAGAAAATATACGTATAATTGTAGAACGACATTTGAAAAATGATAAACGGGATGTTTATCATTACTCTTCACAATTCATCCTTTCATACTTCATCCCTAAGTTTGAAAATGAGTGTTATTTATCCGAAAATAAATTTCGAATTTTTCGTTCAAAAGAAACATATGCGGGATAATTTTCAAATGTCGTTCTACAATCATAAGCCGCATTATATTGTATTATAATATACGTATAATTTGTTTGGGCAGGTACGATAAGCTAACCCCCCACACCGATAAAACGGTGTTTACCTTACAACTCTGAACACTCGGATTTTCCTGGAAAATCTCTTAAATATTTCTTGAAAAAAGCCATGGTCCACCTGTGCTGTGTGAGCAGAAGAGCTTAAATTGACTTGTTCCATTATATGTATGTTCCATATGTAAATACCTGTTTTCTTCCTCTTTTCGCTCTTCACTTCTTCCATCCATATTTCCATTTTCATATACATGTACGTTGTTTTCATTTTCATGTACGTATAATATTAAACAACAATATAAAAAGCTTTATTAAGGCTTTTTGGTCTTATAGAGATTCTCCGAGTAGAAGAGGGTATATACAGGAATAACAGTAATAGTAACAATAATCAGCAATGTTATTTATAATGTATCAAATAAGGGGAAAGAAGAAGAAAAGGACTTGGTATAAACTTATGTACAGGGAACCGAGAACAAGCAGTTCCTTTTCTTATAAAACAATAATTAGTAATATTGACAGAAATTTTGATTACATATAATTAAAGATATAGTTACAGACCTTATTTAGCAATAAATAAAAATTGAAAGAGAAAGGGAATGGCTCATCATTGATGAACCCTCCCAGCAGTTTCGCTAGTTTAATCTCAAGACTGCTATTGTATTAGACTGGATTCCTTATAAAGTTTCTGTATTGGTTATAGAAAACAGTAAATATGGATATTTTAAGAGAGAGAGATCTGTGGACATAGGATTCTAGTAAGGTATACCTAAATTAATGAGTTAATATGCAGCAAGCACACAATTCTCTTCCGCGAAATCACAAATAAGCCTGTTGGACAAATTGATGATGATATTTAATCTTCTTCTTCTTTTCTTATCTCCACTCAATCATATTAGGGTATCAAGCTTTGACAACCATCATGACTGGGTGAAGTAGAATGCTTCTGCCTTTGTCATTAAGACTGGGAGCACTACTCAGTGGCAGGCCATTGACTTAGCTCCAAAAGAAATGGCCACCTCTGACATGAGGAACAGACGCCATGTGCAGCCGCTCCTAACATGGAGTACAAACGCTGCTCATCCTGTATTCCTGGATTAGGAGCCCTAACAGGGAACTATCAGCATGGCCAGCTGAGCTCAGGTTTTTTAGTGAGCTTGTTACTGCTCCCCCTCCTCCTTTTTCATCCGGGCTTGGGACCAGCAAAGGGGCGGAGTTCGATTATATTTAATACTTATATTCATTGAGAGAACTTTTATAGACAATTTTTGACAATTCAATATATTTTATTGACATTCTTAGTTAATTGTTACAATAATCAAAGAGAAATTAAACAAAGAGATAAATGTGATTATTTATAATTTAGTGATAAAATATAAACAGATGTTCTCAGGAAGAGAGGCTCCTCCACCTTAAGAAAGTTCTCCTCCAGACAAGGACAGGATCAATTTGAACAGAACTCAGTTCACACACACAAAGCTTTATCAAGACCACGGGTCTTATACAGATTCACCACAAGAAGAAAGGAATAATAGATAGAGCTCCTATACTCCAGGCAGCACAGCACCCAACAACAGCCTCCTGGTCCGACGCATGTCCAATGACCACACGTTCCTTTGTACATACGTCATGGTTAGCGAATCACTGAACAGGCTAGTGTGGAATCAGCCGTGTTCTAGTCTTCCCTTTCTTCGTCCAAATGGATCACGGATTTCGGCGATTCTATTAATCTCCTTCGAACGGGTACCGCTCTCAGTTCAATGTTTATATAATTTTTATTAAGGAATGTAGCCATATATTTAAATAAATTAATTAAAGGAAAAAGCAACATTTATATATAATAAATGAAAGCAGTAGAGCACGAATGTTTCTTTTTAAACATTAAAAAGTCGGTGAATGAGAAGGTAACACGCTCGATTCCCGACAGTCATGAACCGGGATTAAATCCCGCGTTAAAATTTGTCTAATATGTGAATAACCTTCACATATTATTCATTGTTCAATTATCATGAACTAGGTTGCTCTTGCTGAGCGGTACCTATTAATGTGAATTTGAACCAGATTTAAACATAATATACAAACTTTTACTGTTCTTATGGCGAGGAAAGCTTATGTTCATAGTTTGCTTGAAAACCATTTCTAAGATTCCAACCTTCAGTGTAAAATATAAAAGCAGAATGATCCAATACAGTATTAGAGCTCTAAGAAGCGGTCTGGTAGATTAAATTGGCGAAACCGCTGGGAGGGTTCACCACTGATGAGCCAACCCCTCCCAATATCTTTAATCTCATTAAGGACAGTAGAAGTTTGTTTTATGTGCAAAAATGTGTCGGACCAGGAGGCTGTTGTTAGGTGCTGCGCTGCCTGGAGTATAGGAGCTCCATCTATGCTTCCTTTCGTGCTTTAATGCGTTTATTTCTTATATATTTAAATAGAATTTGTTTTTTTTTCTGAACACATAAATAGCCTGTCAATGTGTGTTTCGATTATTCGAAGATTTTAACAACGAAATGTGGGGCCAATAAAACATGCATTTAGTCAGTTTTTTCAAACACAATGAGTACACAAATCCTAAAACGCTCCCAAATGGCAGGGATCTGTCTAGATTCAAGGCGGCTTTAAGCTCCTGATCCGGACGTGCCCTACGTCGATTGTATATATCTCTCTTCATTCCTACCATTATTATTACCTTATAACTCCCTTTGAGTGTAAAGATTGACGAGATGTCAATAAAGTTGTTTAATTGTCAAAAAAAAAAAAATCGTCACAAATCCTAAAAAACGCGAGATTATACACAAAATTCAATCGTTAAATGGCCAGGACAAATTTTAAAGACAATGTGTAAATATAGATATTTTTTCTTTAACAACATTCCTTTATTAAAATTCGAAACTATTATAGACGCGTATAATTTTTTTTTTTATTAAACAATTTCTACTGTCCTTACTGCAATGTAAAAATCATTGGGAGGGTTTGGCTCATCAGTGGTGAACCCTCCCAGCGGTTTAACCAATTTAATCTACCAAACCGCTGTTATATTGCATTTTTCGATCTTCCTTTTATAGTGATACTGATGCTAGACTCTTAGAATGGTTATTTTAGATGAACTATGGACATAAGCTTTTTATACGCGTCTATAATAGTTTCGAATTTTCATAACAGATGGCGCGCAAATGCATCATAATATTCCTTTAAACAGGCCAGTGGAAGAAGAGTTCTCAATACACGAAAGCCCCTGCCATATTATTATATATATATATATAATGAAATAAAGATAGTTTGTTGTATAAAGTCCTGAAATATTTTATATAGAATACCTGCAATATATAAAGAAAGATAGGTTTTGTGAAGAAATAACTCCCGCAGATATATAAAACAAGAAACACAAGATGATTTTGAACTTGTACGATAACAAAATATGAGGAATGAAACACACTGCATCAGTCCGTTTAACCAATCCATTTCAAATGATTCTAAAAGAATATAAAAAGGAATTTTCTAAACTCGTTTATATACATTAAAGGCATTTGTTTTGAAGTTATTTGAAGTGTAATCTACTTTAGATATATCCACACCAGAGATTGTTTATTTCTAAAAATATTTGCCATCAATATGTGTGAAAAGAAGCATTAACAACTCAACGACTTGCCGTTTCAGCGAGGTATTGCGGTCGAACACACGATGATTAATCCAGTTGTTCCACAAATAGCGGTGGAGGCAGTTGCTCAAACCGCGGGGATTAGGGCAGAAATGTGTTTTCTTTGACGGCGGTAATCTGGTTTCCTAACTGTGGCTGCACGTGCTGGGGTCACCTGTGGGGAGGGACACTCGCTGTAACTGTGACAGCGTTCCTGTAGCATCCACTGTGACAGCGTTCCTGTAGGTGCACTGTGACAGCGTTCCTGTAGGTGCACTGTGACAGCGTTCCTGTAGGTGCACTGTGACAGCGTTCCTGTAGGTGCACTGTGACAGCGTTCCTGTAGCATCCACTGTGACAGCGTTCATCCACTGTGACAGCGTTCCTGTAGGGGCACTGTGACAGCGTTCCTGTAGGGGCACTGTGACAGCGTTCCTGTAGCATCCACTGTGACAGCGTTCCTGTAGCATCCACTGTGACAGCGTTCCTGTAGCATCCACTGTGACAGCGTTCCTGTAGCATCCACTGTGACAGCGTTCATCCACTGTGACAGCGTTCCTGTAGGGGCACTGTGACAGCGTTCCTGTAGGGGCACTGTGACAGCGTTCCTGTAGGGGCACTGTGACAGCGTTCCTGTAGCATCCACTGTGACAGCGTTCCTGTAGCATCCACTGTGACAGCGTTCCTGTAGCATCCACTGTGACAGCGTTCCTGTAGCATCCACTGTGACAGCGTTCCTGTAGCATCCACTGTGACAGCGTTCCTGTAGCATCCACTGTGACAGCGTTCCTGTAGCATCCACTGTGACAGCGTTCCTGTAGCCACCACTGTGAGAGCGTTCCTGTAGCATCCACTGTGACAGCGTTCATGTAACATCCACTGTGACAGCGTTCCTGTAGCATCCACTGTGACAGCGTTCCTGTAGCATCCACTGTGACAGCGTTCCTGTAGGTGCACTGTGACAGCGTTCCTGTAGCATCTACTGTGACAGCGTTCCTGTAGTATCCACTGTGACAGCGTTCCTGTAGCATCCACTGTGACAGCGTTCCTGTAGCCACCACTGTGAGAGCGTTCCTGTAGCATCCACTGTGACAGCGTTCATGTAACATCCACTGTGACAGCGTTCCTGTAGGTGCACTGTGGCAGCGTTCCTGTAGCATCTACTGTGACAGCGTTCCTGTAGCATCCACTGTGACAGCGTTCCTGTAGCATCTACTGTGACAGCGTTCCTGTAGCATCCACTGTGACAGCGTTCCTGTAGCATCCACTGTGACAGCGTTCCTGTAGCATCCACTGTGACAGCGTTCCTGTAGGTGCATTGTGACAGCGTTCCTGTAGCATCCACTATGACAGCGTTCCTGTAGCATCCACTGTGGCAGCGTTCCTGTAGCATCCACTGTGACAGCGTTCCTGTAGCATCCACTGTGACAGCGTTCCTGTAGCCACCACTGTGAGAGCGTTCCTGTAGCATCCACTGTGACAGCGTTCATGTAACATCCACTGTGACAGCGTTCCTGTAGCATCCACTGTGACAGCGTTCCTGTAGCATCCACTGTGACAGCGTTCCTGTAGGTGCACTGTGACAGCGTTCCTGTAGCATACACTGTGACAGCGTTCCTGTAGTATCCACTGTGACAGCGTTCCTGTAGCATACACTGTGACAGCGTTCCTGTAGCCACCACTGTGACAGCGTTCCTGTAGCATCCACTGTGACAGCGTTCCTGTAGCATCCACTGTGACAGCGTTCCTGTAGCATCCACTGTGAAAGCGTTCCTGTAGTATCCACTGTGACAGCGTTCCTGTAACATTCACTGTGACAGCGTTCCTGTAGCATCCACTGTGGCAGCGTTCCTGTAGCATCCAATGTGACAGAGTTCCTGTAGCATCCACCGTGACAGCGTTCATGTAACATTCACTGTGACAGCGTTCCTGCAGCATCCAATGGGACAGAGTTCCTGTAGCATCCACTGTAACAGCGTTCCTGTAGCATCCACTGTGGCAGCGTTCCTGTAGCATCCTATGTGGCAGCGTTCCTGTAGGGGCACTGTGACAGCGTTCCTGTAGGGGCACTGTGACAGCGTTCTTGTAGGGGCAGGTTCCACTATGTTAACGTAGTGTTTGTAGTGTCAGGCACCACTGAGCCAGCGTGTCAATAGATGATGATTGTAGTGTGTATAGAGGTCTACAGCCCCAACAAATTCTAATGAACAAACGATGTCTGAGTTTTCAGCATCAGCCGTCTGATATTACATCCCTTTATAACAAACCTATACCGTTCTATATATAAGATTTGTGCTATACATTTGAAATTCAATCTGGAATTGAATATTCTGACGCAATATTCCTGCATTCAAATCCTTAAAAAAAGTTTATTTTACCGAATAGTTATTGCGACGTGATAAAGAGCTGCCCTTCGAAAGCTTCTTTCTAAATAAATAGACACAAAAAGAGGGAATTTCCTTTTTTTTATCAATGTACTTCCCAAAATGGCAATTGAGCCCATTACAGACTCCTTTTAACTCTTCAGTTTCAATTTGCACTCATTTTTATAAAGTTCAGTTAGAGTTAAGCCTAAATTCCCAGTCGCTCTGTGTTGCGAGATAAAGTCACACAGCTCGGGCAGACGAACCTTATCAGACGAAAAGCACAAATCCCAAAAGGGCGGGAAAAAAAGCGCGCGCAATGCAAAGAAAACCTGTTACTCCTATCTTTTTGAGGAAAAAAAAAAGAAAAAGAAGATTGAAACAAAGAAAACACTTGCTTCCAGTGGGACCGAACCCCCATCTTAATGGCCCTCTCTGTGATTTTTATTGTTTTTTTTTTTATTATTATTATTATTTCTTCGCCGAGTGCAACTCCACAGATGACTTGGCTAATTGGCCGTTGTACATAATTATTGTTGGAGATAATGGGAGAAACGGTTCGGTCCTCTTGTTAAGGACTTTTTGTTTACTCTGTGAATTTTTTTTTCTTTTTTTATTTATCTTTCTCGGTGAACATTCTTGGATTATAATTGTCAGCTGAGGGAAAAAAAATTGGAAATTCTCAACAATATGAAGGGTTTTATATTCCTCGTTGGTACAGAATTTACGTAGCTATGTGTTATATTGTGGAATTAAAATATATTATACTAATCAATTTAGTATGAAGTAAGGAATAAAGAGTAGCTTCTTATATAGACATTTTTAAATAAAATAATCAAATAAAAATGTCTATATAAGAAGCTACTCTTTATTCCTTACTTCATACTAAATTGGTCAAGATAAGAGTTATTCCTTAAAAAACTATACTAATCAATGATTGTATTTTTATTCCATTAAATAAGTCGAGCTTTCGACCAAGAAACTTTTCTAATGGGTATGATTTTTTTTTACTTATCCCTAGTACACGTGGTATAGGCCATGATAATCATGGTGGGTAGTTAGCGACTGCTTTTACTGTAAGCGCACCACATGTCTACACATGTGAAAAGCAGTTCGACTTTGCACTTACAAATGTGCCAGAGCCCCGTTTGATTACTTGCACTCGCTGGTGGGGTTGGACTTTTGCAAGAATCGGGGGCCATTGTAGCATTTTTTTTATCAGAAAAAAAAAGTGTCCAATGCGGGAATCGAACCCGGGTCGTAGTGTTCGAAAATCAAACGGTTTAACCAGCCTTCCACCGACCCCCAATGGGTATGATAATCAGTAAGAGAGGCGCCACGTATAAAGATTCTCGGGTTTGATATTTAGGTCCGTTAAAGAGGCTCTACAAGAGTGAAATTGTATTGGGATTAGGTGGATAAGTCGTGTAATTAAAAGTTGCTGATGACATGCGCCATCTATCGGAATAAATATCAACTAATCGTTGACTTTTATATCAACAACAACAAAAAGCCTTTATTCAGGGTCACTGACCCTATACAGGATTCACCAAAGGTATGCATAAGAACAAAGCAGTGAGACAAAGGAAATAGCGATATATACAGAAGAAAAGGAAAAAAAACAAGAAAGAGAAAGAGGGAAGCAAGAAAAACAACACAAAAAGAGTAGCAGTAAGAAAGTGAGGAGTGAGTGTCACTTGGCCTTCTTCTGAGATATGGACTTGTGGAAACCATAAAACGCCGTAGCAATGTACTTATTCTGGGTCATATTGTCAATTATTGATGGAAGTGAAGCACAGAGTTGCCTAGTTTTGAGCATAAGGGTTCTTCTTTCTTCTTTCAGAGCATAGCAATCAAAAATATAGTGAGTGATTTCATTTTTTAGTTTTGAATTACAGGAGGTACAAATCGGGTCCTCACCGCAGAGCATCTTGGTGTGGTTTTCTCTAAAAAATTTCCATCTGCTATTTGCTTTTTAATATATGTAGACAGTTTATCTAAGTTATGCAGCTGTATTTGGTTTGGAGGAAGGTATACAAATATCAAACAGATAACATGTTGGAGGGCTCTTGTGTTTGTTGATAAGAAAATAGATAACCAAGTGCCATCCTTTTCTGAATTGTCTAATCTATGTCTCGCGAATTTTCAGAAAAAATTGCATTGTCAGCGTCTTGAAAATCGAATTTACATGTATTTGTGTCGAAGTAACTTTCCGTTATTTGATTGTTGGGTGGAGAATTAATTTGTGATTTTGATGTCGTATTTCTTCTATTTACACAATTGTTTCTACGAGGTTGTTGCTATATAGCAGCTCCTGTGCTATCAACAACGACTTTTATATCATTTCAGAATTGGCCAAATACCTTTACTCAAATACCTTTTTTTTTTTTTTTTGGTCGTTGAAGTACAGCTAGCACCATGCTGATGAGGGCCAACAGTCCGAAACGTGTACGTGGTTATCTTTTCCTGACAAATAAAGAAAAGGTATTTGGCCAATTCTTGAATAATAAAAAAATATATATATCAACGATTAGTTAATATTTATTCCGACAGATGGCGCAAGCCATCAGAAACTTTTAGTTGCGCGATCAGAGGAGATTCCTTTTTTCTTAAAGAATAAAGTGTGTTTATAATTGTTAGTTTATGTTGTATGTAAAGTGGCGGTTGTTCCAGTCTATCACACCAGTTTATGGATGGTTATGCAAATCTAGCTTCTTTAATACCTCTTGAGGGTTCAGGAATCCGATATATTCTATCTCAATTCAATTTGTAGATTTATTCAACTTTTTAAAAATAAGTTTATTTTTCTTGTCATTTCGACAACACACTGTTGCCCCTTTTCAAAAGATGGAAAACCTATAAGCGACTCTTGCAACTAGGTATTGTCCTTTAAGGAGAGCTCCTACTGCATACAAAAAAAAAAGTAATCGGAAATAGAACTTTTTACAGTATTATTAAAATTCATTACATAATTTGTGATGCTGATCCTTGAGAGGAAGCTAAAGTTATGGCTTCATTGTATCTCCTCTGGTACTTGGCGAGACGGAGTTGAATAAAACCTATAAAATACTGATTGTTCCTTTACCGATGAATTAACATGACGTATCCACACAATATGGTGCTAATTGATGCAAAAAGAATAATGTAATAAGATCACAATGCAATATATTTATTAGAATTGGAAAATATGAAGAATGGATAGAATCATTCTCGAGGCAACAATTAATTGGAGTTATTCGCTCAATGAAAAATAAATAGAGAAAAAAGGAATATAATATATTGAAAGATAATCTGATGGATTTATTATTAAGCAAGGCAGTATGATCTAATTATGGTTCAATATATACAGGCATTCTCTTAATAAGATTAAAGAAATGATCCGAGCGGCACGTGGATACAAGATCTGGTCGTTAGCATAAAGGCCACACGTTATCAGGATGATGCAAGAATAATAAAGAAGGCGTTCAAGACTGGAAGATCTGGCCGTTGGCATAGAGGCCGTCCATAGCGAAGATGGCTCAAAGAATGATCAGGGCGGTACCAAGGCTGCAAGATATGGCTGTTCGCATAGAGGCCACATATAGCGAAGATGGCTCAAAGAATAATCATGGCGGTACCAAGACTTCAAGATATGGCCGTTGGCATAGAGGCCGTACATTGCGAAGATGGCTCAAAAATGATAAGGGCGGTACCAAGGCTGCAAGATATGGCCGTTGGCACAGAGGCCGCACATAGCGAAGATGGCTCAAAGAATAATCATGGCGGTACCAAGACTTCAAGATATGGCCGTTGGCATAGAGGCCGTACATTGCGAAGATGGCTCAAAAATGATAAGGGCGGTACCAAGGCTGCAAGATATGGCCGTTGGCATAGAGGCCGCACATAGTGAAGATGTTTAAGGAATGACCAAGGCGGTACCAAGGCTCCAAGATATGGCCGTTGGCATAGAGGCCGCACATAGTGAAGATGTTTAAGGAATGACCAAGGCGGTACCAAGGCTCCAAGATATGGCCGTTGGCATAGAGGCCGCACATAGCGAAGATGTTCAATGAATGACCAAGGTGGTACCAAGGCTGCAAGATATGGCCGTTGGCATAGAGGCCGTACATAGCGAAGATGTTCAAGGAATGATCAGGGTGGTACCAAGGCTGCAATATATGGCCGTTGGCATAGAGGCCGCACATAGGGAAGATGGCTCAAAGAATGATCAGGGCGGTATCAAAGCTGCAAGTTATGGCCGTTGGTATAGAGACCGCACATAGCAAAGATGCATCAAAGAATGACCAGGACGGCGCTGAAGCAGCGAAATTGGCCGTTGGTGTTACGGACACACATATATGGAGGATGGATAAAAATTTTGGGCGGAACTGAAGCTGCAAGATCTGGTTTAGAAATCGCACTGGCGAAGATGGTTCAAATAATGATAAGCGAGCCGCCGTTTCTACAAGATTTTGCTGTTTGCTTAGAGGCCGCGCGTTATCAGGGATGGTTCAAATAATAATCAGGGTGACACGGAAACTGTAAGATTTGACCGTTTGCTTAGAGGCCTTACGTTTCGAAGATGGCTAAAAGAATGATCATAGCTACTAATATTCATTCTTCCACGTTTCCCGTTGACCATGGGATTAAACAGGGCATATTTGACAGAACTAGAATAAGTGGCCAGCAACTGAACAGACTGAAGAGAGACTATTGGAGCATTGTACATATTGGACCAGCAGAACATTGAGGAGAAAGAAGATTCCAAAAGATTGACATATGATCGCGAATGGTCAGCCATATATTGCCAAATGAAACAACTGGCCAATAGATGAGTAGAAAGTAAAGGGCAAGAGACTGTTGGCATTGTGCGTATTGGACCTGAACCTTATCCAGAAGAATTGGAAGCAGGAGAATCCAAATGATTGACATAATCAAGAATAATGAGACATATGTGTCAAATATAACAACTGGCCAATAACTGAACAGAATGGAGAGAGACTGTTGACATTGTCTGTAGGAACTACTTGCTACAAGATGTTATAGAAGGTGTTTGGAAGAATCCAAATAACTAAAATCACCAAAGGTCGGCCATATCGCCAAATATAACAACTGGCCAATAACTGAACAGAATGGAGAGAGACTGTTGTCTGTAGGAACTACTTGCTACAAGATGTTATAGAAGGTGTCTGGAAGAATCCAAATAACTGACATCACCAAAGGTCGGCCATATCACCAAATATAACAACTGGCCAATAACTGAACAGAATGGAGAGAGACTGTTGACATTGTCTGTAGGAACTACTTGCTACAAGATGTTATAGAAGGTGTCTGGAAGAATCCAAATAACTAAAATCACCAAAGGTCGGCCATATCGCCAAATATAACAACTGGCCAATAACTGAACAGAATGGAGAGAGACTGTTGACATTGTCTGTAGGAACTACTTGCTACAAGATGTTATAGAAGGTGTTTGGAAGAATCCAAATAACTAAAATCACCAAAGGTCGGCCATATCGCCAAATATAACAACTGGCCAATAACTGAACAGAATGGAGAGAGACTGTTGTCTGTAGGAACTACTTGCTACAAGATGTAATAGAAGGTGTCTGGAAGAATCCAAATAACTGACATCACCAAAGGTCGGCCATATCACCAAATATAACAACTGGCCAATAACTGAACAGAATGGAGAGAGACTGTTGACATTGTCTGTAGGAACTACTTGCTACAAGATGTTATAGAAGGTGTCTGGAAGAATCCAAATAACTGACATCACCAAAGGTCATCACCAAATATAACAACCGGCCAATAACTGAACAGAATGGAGAGAGACTGTTGTCTGTAGGAACTACTTGCTACAAGATGTTATAGAAGGTGTCTGGAAGAATCCAAATAACTGACATCACCAAAGGTCATCACCAAATATAACAACCGGCCAATAACTGAACAGAATGGAGAGAGACTGTTGTCTGTAGGAACTACTTGCTACAAGATGTTATAGAAGGTGTCTGGAAGAATCCAAATAACTGACATCACCAAAGGTCGGCCATATCACCAAATATAACAACCGGCCAATAACTGAACAGAATGGAGAGAGACTGTTGTCTGTAGGAACTACTTGCTACAAGATGTTATAGAAGGTGTCTGGAAGAATCCAAATAGCTGACATCACCAAAGGTCGGCCATATCACCAAATATAACAACCGGCCAATAACTGAACAGAACATTGACATTGTTCATAAAATATGCAGAACAATAGAGTAGATAAAGAGGAATAAAAACAATACGTGATAACCAATGGTCAGCGATATTGCGAAAAGAAGCCATAACAAACTGAATGGCCACGGCCCACCCAAGATTCCAGTAGAAGAGAAAAAGTGCCGTCAGAAGAAGGATGGTCAGTTAGACACACGACACGTGGTGAGGGTCCCACACAACCAGAATAGACCATCTGGCAGGAAAGAACATGTCCGCTCTCCCACTGTGGGAAAATTTTGGGTTTCCTCTAAATCTGTGACCAGATCCCCTCGTCACAATCCCAAAACTCAGTAGATCCAACATTTTAAATTCATATTTGAAATTGTGCACATCTTGAAAAACTTCGGTGTGTAGCTTTAATATTTTCTGGAATGAACCTTCTTTTTTTGCTCTTAAATTCAATTTGTGCTGATTATAATTTTAATCGAGAGTATGAAAGAAAAAAAAAAAAAGGAAAAAGAAAAAAAAGATTTGAAGTTAATAGGTTATCCACACTGAATCTAAGGATCATAAAGAAAGTGTATATCTGGATCTGTGTGAGGAAATATTTAGACAAAAAAAAAAGAAAATTTCGAATGAATTCCCTCTTTTTCTCAGTTTATTATTTACATACACAATTATTAAACTTATATAGAACATATAAACTTATGGACAAAAGTGGAAATCCTTCGATTTCGCCGGTCGACTGATTTTATTTATTTAAAGGAGACGGAGGTTGTTCACACTTGGTTATCTCGTGTGTCTTCAATAAAGGTCACTGTAATATCTTTCAGAGTTATTGTCTGAATCCCGATATACATGCTAAAAGGTACAATTTCCTTAACTGCCCCTTTTTGATATTTGGATTTGTTTCGAAAAGGTAGTTTATGTTATATGCTATGATTACTTATTTGTTGAACAGAAAAAAAAAAAAAAGAAATATTTTTGACATGCAAATATTGATTATTTGTGCGCTAGAAAAGTATCACATTTCCAACAAAAAAGTTTCAAAAATATATAGAGAGCCGTTTACATGAAAATATTTTTGTGTAAAACAAACTCAATTATAACGGTCCAGCATTTACTACAGTACTGTTTTGGGACGCGCTCTCTATATAAGGGATTGAAGAAAAAGTTATCTGCTGTCTTGAAGAATACGATCTCCAGGAATTAGCCAGGGGGAACAAAAGATAAAGAATATTAATTTGAAAAGTCATATATCCTATGTATTTTTAAAAATTATTCCTAGTTCACATGATACAGGCCATGATAATCATGGTGGATATAAGTTAGCGACTGCTTTCACTGGAAGTACACCACAAGTCTACATATGTAGAAAGAGCAGTTCGACTTTTGTACTTACTTGCACTCAATGATGGGTTTGGACTTTTGGAAGAATCGAGGGGCCATTGGAGCAAATTATTAATTCAGAAAAAAAGTTGTCAATGCTGAATACGCGTCCCTGGTAGTGTGACTGTCGAAAATGGACGTTTATTTTACTTCTCCAGTCTGTCGAATGTTTATTTACATGAACGCATGTTCAAGAGAAGACAACAATGAAATTACAATAGGTTCGGTGAAATCAAACACAGGATTGATGGTTGTCGTACGGCATGCTGGAAGCTACCATGTCACTTCAATTGGACAGAGGACTCCTCTATTCGTAACCCATTTCTACTCATATGTTTCCTGGCAGATTAACTGCCATCTACAAATATTTAATATATACATACATTCATGGACTAAACTTAAGGAAGTTGTACCTTTATATCATGTATATCGGGATTCAGATAATAACTCTGAAAGATATTACAGTGATCTTTATTGAAGACACACGAGATAACCAATATATATTCATAGACAAAACTTAAGGAAGTTGTACCTTTTAGAATGTATATCGGGATTAAGACAATAACTCTGAAAGATATTACAGTGACCTTTATTGAAGACACACGAGATAACCAAGTGTGAACAAAATAGCTTCTGTCTCCTTAAAAAAATGGGCACATTAAATACTTTCCACTTATTTAAGTTTTGTTTAGAAGTGTATATATATAGTGCAGACTGTACACTTTTGCATATATTGACAATATGCAAATAAAATGATGTTAATTTTTATTATCTATGAGTGTTAATTACTGAGTTTACTTCGATTGGAAGGACGCCAAACTTTATCAAGGTGTTTTGTTTGTTTACTGCAGCGCGCCACGTGTTTCTACTGGAATGACACCACGTGGGGCTGAGGTCACACACTGACAACAAATAAACACTTTAAATATATAAGACTTTAGTGCGCCATATCTGTAGGCAAGAATATAAACTATTCAACGCTGTTTTCAAATATAGAATGACTTCCTACATTGAAAGACATAGAAAAATATATTGGAAAGGCCTGGATTATCAGTGGTGAACCCTTCCAGCGGTTTCGCCAGTTTAATATATCTACAAAGTAGCTCTAATATTATAATAACGATTAGATTCGATAAGGATAAGTTTCTTTATTTGTAAAATTAATTCGAGCTTTCGGGCGCAAGCTGCCCTTCTACTGCCCTTAGCTCTAATATTGTCTATGCACTATTCTGGCATGAATAGCAGAGCTATCTTGTCGATTAAGCTTAAACTACTGGAAGGGTTTACCACTGATGAGCCAGCCCCCCAGTATTATTTTATTCGAAGTAAGCATAATAAGAAGGGGTTTTACTAAAAAAAGAATGTTGTTTATATATTGTTGAATATGTATATAAAAACTCTTGTTGAACTTGATAAAGATCGGCTTTATACCCGAGTGGCCAGTGATCGTGGCAGCCCAAGTTCGAATAGTGCAAACCCGTTTCATTCAAATTGTTCCTTTAGCTTCTTGTAAACCGCAATCTTACAAGCGAGAGTTACAGTGGGCCAAGTGGACTTCTGTGACATTTTGTAGATATTTTTTATCACACACACACATATATTAGATAATAAAATGTATATATTGGATTTAATAAAATATTTATTTTGCCAATATTTCGGCTGGCTGAACGCCAACCTTTATCAAGGCATATACATATATATATTTTTGAAAATAGAGCAATCCATAGATAAATCTTTAATTAAAAAGGCATATATTGAATCAAAATATCATTTATTTTACCAATATTTCAGTTGGCTGAACGCCAACCTTTGTTGACACACATTAAAATGTTATAACACCTTGATAAAGGTTGGCGTTCAGCCAACTGAAATATTGGTAAAATAAATGATTTTTTGATCCAATATGTGCCTTTTTAATTAAATGTATATATATGTGGAAAATTACTTAGAGTACAAGCTGTTACTACCCTCTACCCACGATTTTTTAAAATGGTTTGGTGTTACAAGCATTATTTTAAGACGTGAACACAAAATAAACACAATATATATAACAAGTATATTAGTAAAAAATTCAATAATTATTTAAAAAAAAAACAAAGATTTCCCCTATAAAGAAAGGTCGAGAGGTCCCTTCCCTTTCCAAACAAATGGAGTTTGAGCGAGATTTATAGATGTCCATTTACAACGGCTCACTCGAGTGAGAAAAAAATATTTATTAAATTCCAGCTTGAGAATAAATTGGCATTGATTATTGGGATTTAAGTAATTTCTTTAATAACGGCGTTCTCTATTAATATCCTATTGTATATTCGGCAGATTAATTGACATTTCTGGATTCCTTGAAGTGTTCTTTATCCTTGTTTTATCATTGTGTCTATATGTTGTTGTTGTTGTCGTGTCCAAAGAAGAGTCTCAGATATCTCCATACATCTCCATCACAGCAGCAGCAATATCCACTATCTTGGGGCTCTTCATTGGAAAATGGGTGCCGTTGCCACGTTAGTCACCTTGGAAGCGAACCAGAATTTGGTCGAATATTCCAAGGGTCCAGGAGGGACCACAGGGAGGTGTGGTCGGACTTCTCCCCCCCCCGTGTCTATATGTACATTATTATATATACAGCGTGTAAATGATTTACTCTCATGGAGACAAAACTTATGGAAGTTGTACCTTTTCTTTTTCTTAATGTGCCAGAGTTCCGTTTGGTTACTTGCACTCGCTGGTGGGTTTGGACTTTTGCAAGAATAGAGGGCCACTGGAGCATTTTTTTTATCAGAAAAAAAGTCACCAATGCGGGAATCGAACCTGGGTCTTACGATCGAATACCAACGGTTTAGACTATCCTTCCACCAACCCTCAGTTGTACCTTATAGCATGTATATCGGGATTGAGACAATAACTCTGAAAGATATTACAGTGATCTTTATTGAAGATACACTAGATAACTAAGTGTGAAAAAAATTACATCTTAATTACTGTGCATTAAATTGATAAAGAGGAGAAATCTCTCGAAATATTTGGAGATTTTTTTTTTTTTTTTACAGATCCAGGTACACCCTTTTTATATAAAATTACCTCTGTCTCCTTAAAAAAAAAAAAAAAGACGACCGGCGATATCAAAGACTTTTAACTTCCTTAAGTTTTGTCTAGGATTGTATTTAAGGGTAAAAATATGAGGCTATTCATAAAATTCGAGGAGAAGAGTTCACAGTTAAGATAGCTGTTTGTTTAGAGAATTTTTTGGAGTTTGTTGTGTCCAACACCATATGGTTTACAAATTATTACAGATAACTTCATCAACTTCCATCATTGCTTAACATACTGTAAATAACTACCAATCTAATTGATGTAAATAATTATATGCAAAAAATCTATGTCAGGATTAAAATGACGAATCCTGTATGGGACTTTGATTCCAGTAAAAGGCTTGTTGCTGCTGTTGTATATAGTCACAGTGTAGAAAATACTATACTATACCTACTACATATATCTCTGTATTCTTAGTTCTCTTCTCTTCAATTACTCTGTAAACTGGCGAATCCTATATAGGACGAGAGGTCCTCAATAAAGGCTTTTTGTTGTTGTAAATAACTACCTTGCGATTTCTTCTATCTGCTTATGTTGTTGCTTATTTGTTTAATGGATATGTTTATTCAATGCTCTTTTTCTTAATTGTTTATTTTCTTTTTGATAATTCTGTTACCTACTCTACTACAATTATTGTAAATAGTTTCACGCGCAATTATCCAGATCGGATATAGCGTGTCGCAACTGGTAATAAATAAATAAATGTGGTTTAAACGTGCACGGGACAAATGTCACTTCACGGGACCGTGGCAGCCATCTTAGTTAGTCATCGTCCCACGTTGTTTAGGCTAAGATGGTGAAAGTTCGCCAATATCGTTCAGTGATTGGAATGGGAAAACATGTGGGTAGGAATATAAACAAAGCTGGATGTTGTTTATGGAAACACTTCTTAAGCCGGTATTACAGTTAGATATTTGAGAAATGGAATACGAAAACACGGATTTATAAGAATCTTTCTCAGTAGTTTCATTTCATTATCAAAATTCGAAACTATTATAGACGCGTCTTTTTAAAAATTAAATAATTTCTACTGCCCCCTTACTGCAATGGAAAAATTAAAGTAGATAATAATATAGATAGTAAAAAAATAGTAGATTAAACTGGCGAAACCGCTGGGAGGGTTCACCACTGATGAGCTAGGTCCTACCATTAATTTTTCATATTGCAGTAAGGGCAGTAGAAATTGTTTAATTTTTGAAAATAACCATACGCGTCTATAATAGTTTCGAATTTTCATAACAGATGGCGCGCTATTGTATCATAATATAATCATTTCATTATGTATATATGGTCGAAGTTGAATAATTCGAAGCCTAAGGAACAAAAAAAAATCGAATTATCCAAAAATTCAAAATAAAAACGTTTAGAATAAAACTTGACTTGAAAGTGTAGGGACCAAGATAAATATTGGAATTATAGATGTTCGAATTATCCAAGTTCTACTATATATATATACGCATATATACATATATACACATAAGTATATATATATATATATATATATATATATATATATATATATATATATATACAAAGCAATAACGCGCCATCTATACATATAAAATAAAGCTTGCTGAAGAGCATTGCTCGAAGCAAATATTTGAATATAATTCTACTGTCCTATAAGCTTATGTCCATAGTTTACTTGAAAACAATTTCTAAGATTCCATCCTTCAGTGTAGCATATAAAAGCGGAATGATCCAATGCAGTATTAGAGCTCTGAGAAGCGGTCTGGTGGATTAAATTGGCGAAACCGCTGGGAGGGTTCACCACTGATGAGCCAAGCCCTCCCAATATATTTTTTCATCGCAGTAAGGACAGTAGAAGTTCGTTTTATGTATAAAAGAAACATTCGCGCTTTTAAATCCTTTTGTTTTATATGTATAGATGGCGCGTTATTGCTTTGTGTTAATTTATTCCTAATGGCCTTGTCTTTATAGTTTGCTGAAGAGCATTGCTCGAAGCAAATATTTGAATGTAATTCTACTGTCCTATAAGCTTATGTCCATAGTTTACTTGAAAACCATTTCTAAGATTCCATCCTTCAGTGTAGCATATAAAAGCAGAATGATCCAATACAGTATTAGAGCTCTGAGAAGCGGTCTGGTGGATTAAATTGGCGAAACCGCTGGTAGGGTTCACCACTGATGAGCCAAGCCCTCCCAATATATTTTTTCATCGCAGTAAGGACAGTAGAAGTTCGTTTTATGTATAAAAGAAACATTCGCGCTTTTAAATCCTTTTGTTTTATATGTATAGATGGCGCGTTATTGCTTTGTGTTAATTTATTCCTAATGGCCTTGTCTTTATAGTTTGCTGAAGAGCATTGCTCGAAGCAAATATTTGAATGTAATTCTACTGTCCTATAAGCTTATGTCCATAGTTTACTTGAAAACAATTTCTAAGATTCCATCCTTCAGTGTAGCATATAAAAGCGGAATGATCCAATGCAGTATTAGAGCTCTGAGAAGCGGTCTGGTGGATTAAATTGGCGAAACCGCTGGGAGGGTTCACCACTGATGAGCCAAGCCCTCCCAATATATTTTTTCATCGCAGTAAGGACAGTAGAAGTTCGTTTTATGTATAAAAGAAACATTCGCGCTTTTAAATCCTTTTATTTTATATATATATATATATATGTTTGTCTCTATGTGTGTGTCCTTTATACATGACCAAACCATTCATCTGATTGCAATGAAACTTTGGAAAAGTTGTTTAGTATACTACAAGGAAGGGTTTTCTGGTTTGAATTTGATTTGAAATAAACATTTGTTGCAATTTTATTTGAAAATTTGTCAATTTCACTCACAAGTAGCGCCTCCCGCGGCATCTGGTGAAATTACATTTGTAAATTACAAAATTTTCTAATTGTTTATTTAGTAATTTTTGTTGGGGGAAAGGTAACAAATGTCAATTTAGTTTGACAAGAATAGATTCAGTAGGGAGTGGATGTTTGCTCCGAAAATATTGTTTGCCAAATGTTCGTTAGGCAAAATTTCGCTCGGGTAAAAACCGTGCGAGTATATTCGCTAGTATATATATATAACGCAGTAATGCCCTATGTTTAATTTAGGCCTAACGGGCTTTTTAAAGAATCGTTTGCGGAAGGGCATTGTGCTATGCAAATGTTTATATGTAAATATTCTACTATCAGTATTCTAATGTCTCCCCTAATCTTATGTCCATAATTTTATTATTATTATTATTATTATCCCTCGTACACGTAGTACAGACCATGAAAATCATGGTGGGTAGAAGTTGGCGACTGCTTTTACTGTAAGTGCACCACATGTCTACACATGTGAAAAGCAGTTCGACTTTTGCACTTACAAATGTGCCAGAGCCCCGTTTGGTTACTTGTACTCGCTGGTGGGATTGGACTTTTGAAAGAATCGGGGGGCCATTGGATCATTTTTTTTTATCGGAAAAAAGTGCCCAATGCGGGATTCGAACCCGGGTCGTAGCGGTCGAAACCCTACTGTTTAGACCACCCTTCGACCGACCCCCTTATAGTTTCCCTAAATACCTTCACCAAGAATGCCTCTACAGTACCGGATATATAATCAGAGAACAGCCTAATACAATAGTAGATATGCAAAAACGGTATAGTAGATTAAACTGGCGAAACTGCTGGGAGGGTTCACCACTGATGAGTCAGGCCCCCTCTCAGTATTTGTTTCATCTCAGTAAGGACAGTAGTAAGTTTATTTATTTGAGAAAAGGAAGGCTTACTAGTTAGTTTATAATGTATATAGATGGAGATTTAATGGCTTATGTTTAATTAGATATTGGATTAACGACGTATGCACAAAGAAACGTGTGGCCATTGGACATGCGTCGGACCAGGAGGCTGTTGTTGGGTGCTGCGCTGCCTGGAGTATAGGAGCTCCATCTATGATTTCTTCCTGTGGTGAATCTGTATAAGACCGGTGGTCTTAATAAAGCTTTGTGGGTGTGTGATATTGGATTAACGAGTTAAAATGATATCATCGTGGTTTAGAATGGATCTTCCTAACAGATGGAATTACCGGGGAAACCACAGATAATGTCCACCATGACAGAATGCTTTCAGATCAACAAATGCGGGAAGTTGTAAAGCTTATATAGACAATTGATCGTTAAAAGTGATTTATTGATTATCTTATCAATTACATAATTGCATTGTATGAACAATTACAATGATTAGATAATGTGAAAAAATGTATATATTTTCTTGGACAAAATTTAAGGAAGTGGAAAGTCTTTGATGTCGCTGGTCGTCTTTTTTTTTTTTTTTTAAGGAGACAGAGGTATTTTTGTTCGCACTTGGTTATCTCGTATGTCTTCAATAAAGGTGTTACTGTAATATCTTTCAGAGTTATTTTCGGAATCCCGATATATATGTTTATAGGTAAAACTTCCTTAAGTTTACTCCATGAGTGTATGGAGAGTGGTATTTTATGATGCATTATTTTATTAGGACCAAGTTAGAGAGAGAGAGATTTACAAACTTTCTAGAATTTCTCTTCTCGTTCAACCTGCAACATCCCGTCTCCTTTTATAACCACATCTACAAGAGACATCACCAACGTCTTGGTATAGAGGCGTGTATATCTATATATATAAAAATGAATGTTTGTATGTTTGTTTGTATGTCCTGTATACAAATTCGCAGTAGTTCACTAATTCAAACCAAAATTTCCATACATAGGTAAAAAAATACGGGGAAGACGATAGGCTATTTTAAAAAATATATAAATCAATTATTAAAATTATATATTCAAATTATTCTACTCAGCTCGCGATCAGCGCCTCTAGCGGTGAAGATGGGAGGTAATTTAAGCTGACCTAATGTACATGTAAAGTTTGAAGCGGGACGTTTCACAAGAGTGACATTCACGGCGCCAATTTATAATTGTAACAAATAGTGTTTGAATAAAACATTTAATCGGGTAAACCCGGGCGTTGCCCGGGTCATTCGTCTAGTATCCAATAAACTTACACTCATGGACAAAACTTAAGGAAATCTTTGAGGTCGCTGGTCGTCTATTTTTTTTTCAGAGACGGAGGGCAATTTTGTTCATACTTGATTATCTCGTGTGCCTTCAATAAAGGTCACTGTAATATCTTTCAGAGTTATTGTCTGAATCCCGATATACATACTAAAAGGTACAACTTCCTTAAGTTGTCTCCATGAGTATATATGGCAATTTTATGATAGTCAAAGTATCTAATATAAAGAATGTTTTAATAGTAGAAAAACTGCTTAACATACTTCTAACAAGGTATTAGATGTCACATCATAATGTGGACACATGTCTCTACATGTCAATTTATAACCACCCCAACCTACTACATGTTGAAACTAAACCTTTCTATTAAGTATGTTGTGGAATCTTATACAACAAAAAGGCTTTTATTAGGGCCCATTACCCTGTATGGATTCTCCATACAACAACAAAATAATACAGTTTTTTTTTCTCCCTTTCCCCATGTGCACGTGAGCCTTTGTTTGAAAAGGGATTTATTTACACATCTGTTCTAAAACTTTCCTTACTACCTTTTTTTGTGTAATGAATCTATTTACAATTGATCTGTAGAAATTATAGAGTTCTATTGCTATATTTTTCTTTTCTGAAATAGTTCTCAGCGTCTGCAGTGGGTTGCTAAATCTCCAGAAGGTGTGTGAAATCATATATAATATATGGGATTATACTTTTTAATCTTATATATTCCCATTGAACAGTATGGCCACACCAATCTGCCTTTTACAAACCCTCGCCACTCGTACATCAGATGGATAATTTGTTTTCAAAGTTTGAATTCCCCGATAAAGATAGGCGAACTGCCTCATCGAAATATTGGAAATTATAATAAACATTTGATCCAAAATAAGCGTTATTCAAATCTTATATATATATGTGTGTTATATAAAGGTATTATTTAAAATGTTATATTAAAATATTATTTTATTTAAAAATATATTTCATGGATACAAATATTATGTTAAATCGATCGCCAGAGGTCACGCTTTGCATATAAAAACTCGTTGTTGTTGTATCCCGCTGGCCGGCTCAAAATTTTTGTACATTATGTAAATAATCTTTTGTTTTCCTTATTCTACTCGCCTTAAACCAGGCATTACTTTTATCAAATTATGTCTTTTTTATAAATCCCTTTAACTCAATTAAATCACTAATCAAAACTATTTTAAATATCTTTGCCACAACTGCATTACCATAATCCTCAACATGATCTAAAATTCAAGCAGAAAATCAAATCTCATTTGTTTTGATAACATATATACAATAAATGGAGGTATTGAGAAGCACGATTGTTTCTTTTACACATAAAACAAACTTCCACTCTCCTTACTGCGATGAAAAAAATATTGGGAGGGCTTGGCTCATCAGTGGTGAACCCTACCAGCGGTTTCGCCATGTTTAATCTACCAGACCTATTTTTAGAGCTCTAATACTGTATTTGGACGATTCTTATATATTGTAGCGTAGAAATTAAGTCTTTGTATATCTGTAGATGTGAAATTATTTATTGATGACGTCACGGCGACCAGTCGACAATTATTAACAACAAACTATCTACAGCTAGAGAATATCGAGCAAGCAAGCTAGGTAACTAAATGATGATTTTACAAATAATAAATCTATTTTTTTTTTTTTTAAGACGAGTAATCCTTTCAATATTTTATAATACGAATAGAATAAAAAAGGATAAGTTTCTTTATGGTAAAATCGATTCGAGCTTTCGGGCGCAAGCAGCCCTTCTACAGGAATAATGGAAACAATTGTTTCCATTATTCCTGTAGAAGGGCTGCTTGCGCCCGAAAGCTCGAATCGATTTTACCATAAAGAAACTTATCCTTTTTTATTCTATTCGTATTATAAATAATAAATCTGTTTCCAAATATTTTCATTGAATAATTAAATAATAAATTATTTCTTCGCCTCAATATGCTACACTTAGAAATGGTATTTAAGTAAACTATGGACATAAGCTTTTAGAACAGTAGAATTACATATAAATATTTGCATCGAGCAATGCTCTTCCATTAACAATAAGGACAAGGCCAGTTAGGCATAATTAATTATAAGGTAATAAAACGCGTTATCTATATACCTGTACTTGTGTACTACATACTTGTATAACACTTATAAATGACTGCGGCGTATAATTATAAAGCTATACAAACAGTTTAACCGCATACGTTTCTTTTTTATTTATGAAAAATCATTTTTAATTTCAAAGAGAAATAATTTAATATTTCTAACTTTTGGATGACGTATGAAAAGGTTGAATATATGAAGAGTGATGGTCTATATATGAATGGATGACGTATGGAAGGGTGAAAAATATGAAGAGTAATGGCGAACGGAAAAATAAAAGTGTCCAGGAGCGGGAATCGAACCCACAACCTTCTGCTTACCGGGCAGGTGCCATGTCCACTAGGCTATCCTGGACGATATTTCTCCGTTCGTAACTAATATTTAAACTGACTAATAATACTTATAAATAATATTTCTCTTTGAAATTAAAAATGATTTTTCATAAATAAAAAGGAAACTTATGCGGTTAAACTGTTTGTATAGCTTTATACTTGTATAAATAATGAAAGTATTGAAGCAAGAATGATAGATCAAATTAGTTTCTGGTAGATTAAATTGGCGAAACTATACGGAGAGTTCACCACTGATGAACCAAGCCCTCCCAATATTTTACCATCGCAGTAAGGACAGTAGAAGTTTGTGGTATGTGTAAAAGCAACATTTGTGTTTCAATACTTTCATTTATTATATATAGATGGTGCGTGTTATATTGCCTCACTAGCCGAATGGCCCGGGCAACGCCCGTGTTTTACCCGATTGAATGTTTTGATTCAAATACTATTTGTTACAATTATGAATTGGCACCTTAAATAAATGCATATGTTAGTTAATAACTATAGCCTATGTGCTTTATCTGTCTATGTACTGTTGGCTTCCGTAGGCGTCTCTTACTGGGAAAAAGAAAGAGAGGATTCCATTTAGTTATTAACTAATATATGCATTTATTTAAGGAGCGACCCGCTCCAACACAATAGTTACAAAAACCAAAAAGCGAGTGGGGGGGGGGGGCAAAGGTGGCGTGATTGTAGCCAACCAATAGGAGAGCGCCATTCCAAAAAAAAAAAAAAGCAAACGGTGACAGAGATGAAGAATTATTAAGAACGCATGACGGTCGTAACTGTATATAGAATAATCAATTTACTCTTCAGTTTGGGTAAATTGGCTATCCCACCATGCCGGAGATATGAGATGTACAAATTAAAGCATGTTTCAATTGAATTTTGAAACTTTTTTTCATTTGTAATTTTTTAAAAAATTCTGTATTTAAAATTTGAAAGCAATTCATTCTAAAATTAAAAGTTTGAAATCCACATTTTATCAAAAGTTTCGCAAATAAAATTTAAAAAGTTATTTAAAATTTAAAGTTGTTGACACACTTTAAAATGTTATAACACCTCGATAAAGGTTGGCGTTAAGTCAACTGAAATATTGGTAAAATATATTATATTTTGATCCAATATATGCCTTTTTAATTAAATATACCATTTTGGATTAACGTATAATTCTAGTTTTGTAAGTTTATTATTTACACAGTTTGATTAATTGCCATAAGTAGAATCACCCAATACAATAGTAGAGCTCTAAGTATGGTAGATTAAACTGGCGAAACCGCTGGGAGGGTTTACCACTGATGAGTCTGGGGTCTTCCCAATATTTATCAACACAATAAGTACAGTAGAAAGTTTGGTTTATTTGTAAAAAAAAAAAAATCGTGTTTGATAGCTTAATTTCATAGTTTTTATTTGCATCATATTTTTATAATAATTTTATTAAAGATATTTTAATATGTGCGCATATATATATATATGTTATATAATTTTTAAAAATTTATAGAAATGTCATAAATATAAATCTTTGTAAATATTATTTTATTTTAATCATCTTTCTAAAATAACTCTGTTATTCTTTGGCCACCAGATGGCGCCACTTTAAATATATAAATGAATTGTTTTTGTTTTTTAGAGTAGGTTAGGTTAAGTTAGATATAATTTTTATAAATATGTAAATTGTAATATAGGATTAATTGCTAAATTCTATATTTACTTTAAATTTAATGTATTCTTTTGCTCAAGAGTTCACACAAAATAAACTTCTTGAGATTAATTTTCTTTTTTTAAATTATATTCTTAACGACTGCACTTTTAACTTTAAAAAATCATTTTAAATTTACATAGTTTGTAACATATATATACAAAACGTTTTTACATGTATTTAATAAAGCATTTTTAAGTGTTTAATAGAGACATTTTTTAAAATTTCGATAACATTTTCGCGTTTCTTAGAATTTTCAAATTGACACTAACCTATTTTGAAAGCTTTATCACCCCATGGTATTCTATATACCCGTTTCCATTAAACATTGCAATAAAAGGTCCAAGATTTGTGAGGTAGGTAGGTTTTCAATAGAAAAATTGAAATTTCAATTGTGTATGAAAATATTTCTATTAAAAACTTTTAAAATATCGTTATTAAACTTGAGAACGCCCTTGCAGCCTTAGAATAATTTCTAACGCTTTGCCAAATGTTTTAATTTTTGTTCGCTCCTGACGAGGACAAAAGATTTTTGTCGAAACTTCGAGATAATAAAAAGATTTACTGGCAGAAGTATCTTTTATTTGAAGAAATGTGAATGCCGGCCAGGCAGCCTCTATCTTTACGTTTTAAAAATGATGTTAATAAACTTGTTATTAAACTTTTAAATGGTGTTTATAATTAAATTACATTTTATTAAATATAAAATGTTGTTTTTAAACCCTTAAAATATTGTTAATAAACTTCAAAATGTGATTTTTTATAAATAGTTTGAAATAGTTATAGTATAATATTGTTTGTTTGAAAACTCAAAATATCATTATTATTATTTTTAAAATTAACTAAAATAAAAGATGACTCAAGTTAATAACAATTTTTAGTTGCACGATCAGAAAAGATGGCTTTTCTTAAAATATTATTAATATAAATTTAAAAATATATATATTGATATTAAACTTTAAAATGTCATAAAAGAGTAAAACCGGTAAATATGATATAATAAGTATTGTTAAACTAATAATATAAAATGTCCTATTCTCAAAATCAAAAAGATATATCTTTTTTAGAAATATAATTTTAAAATGTTCATTTTTTTCATACGCAAAGTGCGACAATGTTTACAAATTAAATACATTGTGTTATCATATATAGCCATTTTTATTATAAAAATATATTTTTATATTATAAAGAGAGACACTATATTTTTATATTATAAAGAGAGAAAATATATTTTTAAATTTTCCTATATAATTATACAATCGATATATATAATATAATAATTATAATATATATTTATATATATATAAATTATTTTTTATATTTTCAGGTAAAAAAAATCATTCTAAATTTTTAATTTAATAGTTAAGTGGAGTTTTATTTAATATTATATATCTAAAGTAAAGATCGTTTGGTATGTGATTTATAGTAATAAAATAAAATATAATATATAAAATATATAATAATAATAAAAAGGTTTTAAAATGGGAATAAATTGTTCTTTAGTGTAGAGTTTAAAGGTTTAAAATAAGGAACCAAATCATATAATTGGAGTATAAGAATGCATTAAAATATGAAATTCCATAATTAAATAAATACAATAAACAATATGCATTATATGCCAGATGTAATTTCCTTTCAAAATATTGACCCGGGCTCTTTTCAAATGATTAATCTCTATACGTAAGCCTTCCAATTAAAAAATAAAAAAAAATAAAAATAAAAAAAAAAATACAGACGATGCCCTGCGGAAGCCAGCCAATGGGAGACGGGGAATGTGAGTGACGTCACGCCGCTAGGTGGCAGAGCAGTAGGAGAAGGCTTCAGTCGACGCGGGGGATCTCTAGACAGTTCTTGGCGCCTACATGTGAAGCCTGGATTGATTCCCCCCTTTTTTATTTTTTTTTTATTAAGATGCGGAACATTGGATTGTGGACTATATGCTTCTTCATCTGCACCCTGCTCAACAACGCCTCGTCTAAAGAAGGTAGGTTTCGAAAAATTTCGATTTTTTTTCCCCCTACACAAACCCAGCCGACGACAAGTTTTGGGTAGCGTCAGCCATGACTGGACCAAACGAACCAGTTTGAACCCCCCTCTCACCTGTTCCGAGCCAGCTTGCTCCCTCAAAATTCTTTGCTTTAAAACACTATTTTTGATTTCTATTCTCAACCTTACGTTTTGAATAATAGTTTTAAGGTCACGCTGAGTATCGTTTGATATATTATAATTATTATTACTATTGTTTTCGATTACCAATTTAAAAAATTAAAAAATGCATCTTCTTCTCAGAAAGATTTACGATTTTTTAATAAAAATGGTTTTTATTGACTATTCGATTAATAAGGATAATCGTCGTATGGTATTTTTTTTTAAATGATCGTCTGATAACGTCGATATGTAAATAAATCAACATTCGCTTTTATTCCATGTAATATATGTTTTTAACCGTGTTAGGTGTTTACAATATTAAAATATATAATAATAAAATCTATATTATATTATAGTGTTGTTATAAACAAAACATATAAAGAACCTTTATTTTAAAAATATAAACGTCAAATGTCGTAATCATAAATATAAACTTATATATATATATAAATTTAAATTTGAAAATAGAATATAATCGTAATTTAAAAGTGTTCTTTATATGTCACAAAACCATTCGTGTAATAAACCTATTAGGTTTTTTTTAAACGTTATATAAATATCTATAAAGTGAAATTATATATTTTTTAAACAAGGAAATAAGAAGTGACGCGTTATTATACTGATAAATTATATTAGAATTGTTTTTATTATATTTATAACGTTTTTATTATAAAATACAATATAAAAATAGCCAAAAATAACTAAAAAATTATATATAAAGAATAATATCTTTTAAAAAAAATCGAATTGCATATGGTTGAGAGGGGAGATCAAAATACCTAAATATAAGAGGTTATTAAGATTATTATAAGCAATATGTATATAAATACATATATACATATTTCTGGCATATGTACATATATGTTTAACGTAACAATTGGGAAATTCTAAAGATATTTTAAGTAGATTATTTACACCTATAATCAGTGAAATTTCACTAGATTCAATATACAGATTTAAGTTAAAACATGAAACATATATCTGTAAATTACAAACTACTAATGATAAATACTTATAATTAACCAATTATATCCCATACCATCGTTATAATACTGAAAATATAAGATAATTAGACCCTGTAAAATGTTCAGTCACATTAAATATATGTATTGGGTAAACATTTTTAAGCTAATATGTAAATAAAGCAATCTATAGAATCAAACGAAACTATGCATTTATACATTAAATACATACCATTTGCTGTCATTATTGATTAAAAAAAAAAGGTAAAATAGTGACGTTGTAATTTAAAGGGATTAGAAAAGTAGATTTTAATATTTTAAAAACAATTTTATTGACCTCCGTCAATAGAAATTCATAAACATAGAGTTAAAAGATTTACATAAACAGACTATTTACAATTATATACATTCGAGGAGGCTTCTCCATTTACTAAAGAGTCCTCCAAATGATCAGGTGTCGTCTTCATTTCATCCACTTACGTGAAGGCTAATAGAAAAGTAGAGAAATAATAAGTTCCCAACAACAACAAAAAGCTTTATTAAGACCTTTCAGTCTAATACAGATTCTCTGAGTAGAAATGTAGATACATACAGGAGTAATAAGTTCCTTTTTGAACTATTGAAGATTGTACACTTAAATAGCTAACAATCCCCCATCTTTATAAGGGAGTTAAATTTACATATTTTCGAGAGTATGCAATGAAACTACTGGTAAATAAAATGATTAGACATAAGTTGTCTGAGTGAGTCGACAACATAGCTTGTTTGAATATTTCGCTTTCTAAATAACACAAAAGGTCTATAGTGTTCCTTACATTTAATATACATATACCTGAACCATATGTAAATACATAACACTGGGTTATAGCAAGGTGTAGGAAGACCGTACATAAAGACTTACATATATCTCGGTAAACATAACATCACCAAGAATAGACCTTCTAAACAGAATAAACAAAACAACAGTTATAGCTTAGATCTGGTGGATTGAATTGACGAAATTTCTGGGAGGGTTCACCACTGATGAGCAGTCTTCTCAATTTACATATTCATTTCACTCTATTTTTAGAAATTCGTCCATTATTTAAATAAAATCATTAACCTTTAGTATATGTGATTTCACAATCTCTAAATATAGTTTTAATGTAAAAAAAAAAAAAGATGTATATACAAAACTCTAAATAAAAGTTTATTTACAAGTTTTAATTAATACGGACTCTCTATTACTAATTAATAATAGGTAAATTTATTGAACATTTTGGGGATTTGTTTATATTTGTGTGTATAAACCTATATTAATGTGGGTAGTTTGTTCCTTAGGAGCAGTTATATGTTAGTAAATATATTAAAATCAGTTTTACCAAATATCCGAGAATAAATGTAAACAAAAAAAGCCGAAATTTTGTTTTAAAAGGACTATCCATCAAATGAAAATAATAGCTGAGTATATAGTTGAGTAATAGGTTAGGGTAGGTTAGGTTAGGTTAGGTTAGGTTAGGTTAGGTTAGGTTAGGTTAGATTTTAATATTTTAAAAACAATTTTATTGACCTCTGTCAATAGAAATTCATACACATAGAGTTAAAAGACTTACATAAACAAACTACCCACATTAATATAGGTTTATACACACAAATATAAACAAATCCCCAAAATGTTCAATAAATTTACCTATTATTAATTAGTAATAGCTGAAAATATAGTTGGTCGGAGAGAGTTGATATAAATTCAAATTTTAGTGAAATTTGTACTCATCTAAATGACACTATTTATATAAATGTCTCCATCAATTCTGTAGTAAATGTTGTGTTATAAAGACCTGGCGTAACATCTGCTAAACCTCTTTTTGATTACATAAATTGACAATTTTTATTTATTTATTCTTTCCAAATATTAAATTAAACTTATATTTTATTTCTGAAGCTTTATTCTTTTGTTTTTGTTCATAGAATTCGTGCGTTTTGAACAAAATAATATGTTATTCCGAAACACAAAATTTTTGGACTATGTAAATGAAACTATGCAAATTAAAAATTACCTATATGCATATTTACCATTTAGAAAAAAATCGAGTTTAAAGCTTGTTTATAAGTGGCGTAAAGAAATATGCCAATACATAGATATCGAAAAAATATTTTAAACTACAAATTAAGAGAGAAAAGGACGTTAAATTTTCGGGGGAAATTATTTTCTTAGTTTCATAAATAAACAACATTAAGGATAAATATATATTAGGTCGAATAATGTAATGATTATAGCAATATATATACATATATAACTTTACCTTTATCTTCTTTATTTCGACTTAGAGCGCTATGTCCCCCTAGGGACACTTGCACTTTAAACATAAACAAAAATATTTATCAAAATATTATTTACAAATTCTTCCGAGTGATATACAGAAAAGGAGGGTGAAAAAAATTCGAATATGCAAAGTTATATATGATAAATAGGTGCATATAGAGTTATATATATATTTTTAGTATAATATACATAGGTTATAGGTAATTAACAATATACACTCATAGACAAAACTTAAGGAATTTTCATAGTTTAAGCATAAACCTTATTGGCTTATATAACTGTAGATATCTCATATATACACAAGGTAAAAAGAGATCTAATACTGTTTTTTTCCCCACAGAATGTACAGGAATATTGTCACACGTTTAAAATTAAAACACAATTACATATTAATATTATCGTAAAGATAGAGGCTGCCTGACCGGCGGCATTCATAGTTCTTCAAATTAAAGATATTTCGGCCAGTAAATCTTTTTATTATCTTTATAGAAATATAGACAATAAAAAGATTTACTGACCGATGTATCTTTAATTTGAAAACTAATAATTATAATAATCTAATAATTAAACACACACAACACAATTACATATTAATGGTCAAACACAATTACATATTAATAATTAAACACAATTCAAACTTGAGGATGATGCAACATAGTTTATTTCAAGAGGCAAGCATTTATAATTTTATAAAATATTGTTGCGGATGTATGTAAGTTTTTCTTTTATAGCTATTTTTAATGTAAAGGAAATAAATAATCAAGAATGTATGTCTCGTTAGTTTTTATTTTTAACCAACGTCGCCTCTGTTTTTTATAAGGTCGTCATGTAAACAAAGCTAAGTGATGATGATTATTGGAATAAAGTTCTATGAAAAATTAAATATGAGAATAATAATTTTGAGATGTTTACAGCACGTATCAATATGCAAAGTAGGGAAAGTTTGTTTGTTAGGGGAATAGCAAAATATAAATTTCTAAGTATTGATAAACTGTTTATAAAGTAATAAATATTGTGTTACAAAATATTTTCAAATGAGATTCAAAATGTTTCCTTCCCAACTTTATAACGATAACTAAAAATCTCTTAGTTAACACATCTTCTAACTAAATCCTTATTTTGGCAGCAGTCTTATAGAGAATAGATTAAAAACAAAGATTTTATTTGCCATGGAGATAACAATTAATATCTCTTTTAAATATATCATGTTGATGGGGTATGCAAATACTGAGATATCTAGGGCGTTTGTTTAAAGCAAAATAAAACCAATATGCATCAATACTTCGCTTTGCGTCTTTTCGTTTTGCGTTTTTTTTTTTTTTCGAAGTTGCGTCGCTGCTTAAATTTTACTGATTTTCACTGTGCGTCGTTAGATTTTCGAAGTTGCGTTGTTTTGGATTCGAGTCTTTAATTTTTTTTTTTTGAATTTTTTTACCTAAAATATGGCAACACCTTTGTTTTTGATTGCGCCTTCACATATTTTCACTTTGCGTCCTTTCAATTTGCGTCGTGTTTTTTTTGGAACGTAACCCCGACGCAAAGCGAGGTATGGGTGTATATGCAAATTTGGTATATAGCATACTTTTTATATACCACCTCAGTGTTTAATATCGCATTATAAATAAGTAATAATAGTGAAAGTGGCAGTAAAAAGAGTAATAAACCTGATGTTTGGACAACCCTAATTACATACTGGTATTAATAAAGTTTTCGTCAGTATGGTTGAATTGAACAGCTTGAAAATATTTAAACTTTTGATGGTTTTACCTATTCATCCATTTCGATATTATGATTTACTATCCAATGTCCCAGATTTTACTCAGGTTTTGCCAGTTAAAAGTTTGTTTTGTGGGTCAAAAATGAAATTTTTTAAACCAATATTTCGATTAGAAGCACACTAACCTTTATCAAAAGTATACAAAAGTTTGTAATAAAACGTATTTTGTTTAAAATAAAAAAGGAATCTTCTGATCGTGCAAATAAAAGTTGCTGATGGCTTGCGCCATCTATCGGAATAAATATCAAATAATTGTTGATTTTTAATTATTTCAAAATTGACCAAATATCCTATCTTGATTGATAAAAAAAGCGTATTTTGTTTTGTAAAACTGATATCAGAGCTTTATCCACGCATAAAACAGTTTCAGTTGATAACTAAGTTTTACTTTAACAACAATTGAATATTTTTATATAAACAGCGCATCACCTAAACGTAGGAAATAAAGGAAGGTTTAAACTGAGTAATTAAACATACAATTAAATATTTATTATTCTTTTTTTTTTAAATTGAACTTCTTTATAGACATATTTTGACTACAGTATAATGATAAAATCATTATCGATTAATAAATATATTTTTTCTACCAAATTGGAGAATTTCCCCTCAATATATTGTTCTACTTAAATGCTGTCTTGTTAGCTAATAGTCTATTCTGAAAATGAGAATATGTCGTTAAACGGTATGTCGTTAAGCGGACAAACCAGACAAAATTATACAAATAAGTTTCAAAAAAGTTACAAAAATGAACATAATTAGGAAGGTACACGAATTGTCTATTATAAATAAATTAGAATGTCCATAAAAGTAAAGTTCACCTCTCCCTTCAAAAAAAAATTAAGAATGTGTTATTTTCAGAGTAGAATATGGAAGGTAGTTGATGTACAGTCTACGTGGGCCAAATGAGGGCATTTGTGGTGCAAAAGTTCACCTCTCCCTTCAAAAAAACACATACGAATGTGTTATTTTCAGAGTAGAATATGGAAGGTAGTTGATATACGTGGGCCAAATGAGGGCATTTGTGGTGCAAAAGTTCACCTCTCCCTTCAAAAAAAAAATTAAGAATGTGTTATTTTCAGAGTAGAATATGGAAGGTAGAGTTGATATACGTGGGCCAAGTGAGGGCATTTGTGGTGCAAAAGTTCACCTCTCCCTTCAAAAAAAAAAAAATTAAGAATGTGTTATTTTCAGAGTAGAATATGGAAGGTAGTTGGTGTACGTGGGCCAAATGAGGGCATTTGTGGTGTCGCTGCAGCGAAGGTCTTGTTTACACATCAAAGTCACCCCACCCCAGGTAGTCTCTTTGTTTTTACCACGGAGGTTATTGGCGGTGGTTGAAGGAAATTCCAAACTGACAGTAGAAATGGTCAAAATTGACCAAATATTTGGTGAAGAGGCCTTGAATATTCCTATAGACACTCCATACAGTATCTGTTGGAATTATATAGTATTAAGGACGTGTTGATATACGTTTTTCACACTGGTATGTAATAAAGTTAAAGGACAAAAACAATAATATATATGAGATTATATTTTGAACCTTGAAGAAAAGTTATTAGTGGAAATTTGCATATATATTACATATTGACCAGAGTAATATGTAAATACAAATTAAAACATACTTTCGATGGATTTTATGCAAATCAATATATGAAGATGGTTATAAAACCTTTTGCTTATTTTTCTCCCCATATATTGTAGGCCTAAAAGCTTAAAGAAATACACCTATAGCCATCAAAACAATTTATATTTTTCAATCATTATCATCAACATTTCCTTAGCATTTGCACTAAATTCATATAAATTTTAACGCCATTAAATAATACTAATTAAAGAATATTTCTACAAACTTTATATTGTAATGTTAAAAAATCAAAATGTGAGGGCTCATCAGTGGTAAAATCTCCAAGCAGTGTTGACATGCATCTCTTCATTGTACGCTTTAAGAGTGTTTTCTCTTCACGCCCCTATTAAAACTATTCCTACCACTTCTCGTTCATTATTTTTAAACCCTAAAAGCTATTTCGTCTTTCACTTCCTAAGCTTATACTTCTACTGAATGGAAGTCAGTCTAGTGTTGGTGTATCTACCATTGCTACCGCCGGGATGGTCTGAATTGTAATAGGAGCTGGTCTAGAGAGGGTCTCTCGGAAGACGACGGATGTAGATATGTCTACTGGATGGAAGTCAGTCTAGTGTTGTTACATTGGTGTATCTACCATTGCTACCGCCGGGATGGTCTGAATTGTAATAGGAGCTGGTCTAGAGAGGGTCTCTCGGGAGACGACGGATGTAGATATGTCTACTGGATGGAAGTCAGTCTAGTGTTGTTACATTGGTGTATCTACCATTGCTACCGCCGGGATTGTCTGAATTGTAATAGGAGCTGGTCTAGAGAGGGTCTCTCGGGAGACGACGGATGTAGATATGTCTACTGGATGGAAGTCAGTCTAGTGTTGTTACATTGGTGTATCTACCATTGCTACCGCCGGGATTGTCTGAATTGTAATAGGAGCTGGTCTAGAGAGGGTCTCTCGGGAGACGACGGATGTAGATATGTCTACTGGATGGAAGTCAGTCTAGTGTTGTTACATTGGTGTATCTATCATTGTTACCGCCGGGATTGTCTGAATTGTAATAGGAGCTGGTCTAGAGAGGGTCTCTCGGGAGACGACGGATGTAGATATGTCTACTGGATGGAAGTCAGTCTAGTGTTGTTACATTGGTGTATCTACCATTGCTACCGCCGGGATTGTCTGAATTGTAATAGGAGCTGGTCTAGAGAGGGTCTCTCGGGAGACGACGGATGTAGATATGTCTACTGGATGGAAGTCAGTCTAGTGTTGTTACATTGGTGTATCTACCATTGCCGGGATTGTCTGAATTGTAATAGGAGCTGGTCTAGAGAGGGTCTCTCGGGAGACGACGGATGTAGATATGTCTACTGGATGGAAGTCAGTCTAGTGTTGTTACATTGGTGTATCTACCATTGCTACCGCCGGGATTGTCTGAATTGTAATAGGAGCTGGTCTAGAGAGGGTCTCTCGGGAGACGACGGATGTAGATATGTCTACTGGATGGAAGTCAGTCTAGTGTTGTTACATTGGTGTATCTACCATTGCTACCGCCGGGATGGTCTGAATTGTAATAGGAGCTGGTCTAGAGAGGGTCTCTCGGGAGACGACGGATGTAGATATGTCTACTGGATGGAAGTCTGTCTAGTGTTGTTACATTGGTGTATCTACCATTGCCGGGATTGTCTGAATTGTAATAGGAGCTGGTCTAGAGAGGGTCTCTCGGAAGACGACGGATGTAGATATGTCTACTGGATGGAAGTCAGTCTAGTGTTGGTGTATCTACCATTGCTACCGCCGGGATGGTCTGAATTGTATTAGGAGCTGGTCTAGAGAGGGGCTCTCGGGAGACGACGGATGTAGATATGTCTACTGGATGGAAGTCAGTCTAGTGTTGGTGTATCTACCATTGCTACCGCCGGGATTGTCTGAATTGTAATAGGAGCTGGTCTAGAGAGGGTCTCTCGGAAGACGACGGATGTAGATATGTCTACTGGATGGAAGTCAGTCTAGTGTTGTTACATATCTACCATTGCCGGGATTGTCTGTATGTAGATATGTCTACTGGATGGTCCGTCTAGTGTTATTACATTGGTTAGTTGCAAAGCCAAAACATTCTTTTTATAGAGGTGTTTTTTTTTTAAAGGAGAATAACTAACTGATAAAAATGGTAATTTTAGCTATGAAAATTGTCCTATGTAGAGATGTATGTGTCTCCTAGCAGGAATGTCGACTTATCGAGGTTTTTACTGAACTGACTGAATTAAGATGATTTTCTTATATGTCGTCCATTTAAGAAATAAGGTTTGTAAGTGGTGGATGAAAGGAATCAAGAAACTCCTACTGCCCGTAATTTATAATCTGTTACTAACAATTCTATATATATGCATATATCACGTATGCATAACATTCTTCTTTCTTTTCTTATTCCATTTATATTTCCTGTTCTCTATAGTTTCTCTGTCTTGTAATCTTCAAGAAGAATCTTCTATAAGACCAGTATGTCTTATAATAAAGGTTTGTTGTTGTCTCAATTTCCACACCTTATGTAAAACTTCTATTTTAACTGTGTTGCATATCCCCCAGGACATCAAAGAAATACAATCCAACGTTCACTAATGATTACAAAGATAAGACTTTATCTCTTGCCTGGCTATGTATCAAGTTGCATGGGAATACCGAGTTCGCGCCTCCCCGCTCCATCGCTTCTTTTTTTTCTCTCTCTACGTTCCCCCTCCAAACTTTTCTATATTTGTCACCCTTCACCAATCTATTTATAAAAAAACGTCAATTTTTTTTCTTCTTCCGATATCATTACTTCTTATTATTTTAACTAGGGAGGCCATTTTTCTCAATACCGAGAGTTATTTTTATAAAATGAATTGGTAGCGTTTCGGAAGCTTTCGAGTTAGTGTTCTTTTTCAAATGATTATTTTTATTGGCTATTTAGAAAAATAAACTCTTTTTTTTTGTTTGTGTGTGTCTTTATTATATATATAATATGAAATAATAGAACAAATGTAATATTGTACTGGGATAAGGTGCATAAATTAAGAAAAAGGCATCTCCTTATCGTGCAACTGAAAGTTGTTGATGGCTTGCGAAGCCAATATGACATCGTAATGGCATCAGTAGATAGAAAGGCAATTTTAATAGAAAGAATAAAGATATGGGAACGGTACATAGATGATATTTACAAAATTCAGACAATCCCGGCAACAACATGTAACAACACTAGACTGACTTCCATCCAGTAGAAACATCAACTTAGGAAGTGAAAGATAAGATAGGTTTTAAAGGTAATGAAAATTATTAAAGAAGTGGCAATGATAGTTTCAGTAGGGGCATGAAAAGAAAACACGTAAAATAATCAGTATTAGAGTGTAAATAAATAAATGAATAAATACAATGAGAACTGCAATATATTCTAACAAGAAGACTAGAAAAGATTATTTATTTGTAATGCGAACAACATAGTTGACACAATTCAACAACTGAAATAAACGCCTCTCTATAAATACAAACACCATATAATATATATACATACAATTATATATACAAAGTCGGTGGACGAGTAGGTAACACCCTCGATTCCCGACAGTCATGAACTGGGATTGAATCCCGCGTTAACATTTTGTTTAATATGTGAATAACCTTCATATGTTATTAACTGTTTCAATTATCATAAACTAGGTTGCTCTTGTTGAGCGGTACCTAATATAGTGATTTTGAAACCAAACACAATTATAATCCTAAACTCTGTCAAAAATAATTAGACAAAAACAAATAATTAACTAACGAGAGCTAATATATTGCAAGAACAGTAACAAGTGAATAGAAATAGATAAGCATTTGTCATTTTCAAATTATCTTTATTTAGATATTATCGGAGAATATCATGAAATAAGACAAAATTTCTTTTAAAAACCTATGTGTGCAATGAATTTCCATTTATTTATCATTAGAATTAACTATAAATCTTATATTACCGAAAAGAAAAAACCTTTAATAAGTTTATATATCAAAATAAATACTTTTTTTATTATATTGGAAACAAAACAACAAAAACCCTATATTTCCAACTCAAAACCCTACGTATAAAATACCAAAAATATCTATAATAGGTCTTCAATATCAAAGAAACAAAATTGCTAAGAAAATGCGCCAATGTTATTCAACCCATTTGCAAACTACCTACAAAATTGCTAACTCCACTGCAAAAAAACAACCAACAGATATTCAATCAGAGTAGGAAAGAGAAACTCCATCTTAAAAAAAACAATACCTTTAAAAAAAGGAGTTTCACGTTTTTTTTTTTTTATTTTAAACTTAACCCTACCCGAAAATCTTGCTACATCTCTTTAAAAACGTTTACCGCAAGGTTGCCTGTCTTATTTTTAACATGGTTTCTTTTCTTTCTTCGTGTAGACTTTCTGTACATGTGGGAGGTTGGTGTGTTTATACGCCAGTAGTCAACAGCTGTGTATTTATGTCGACGCTCCGACTGTATACATCCATCCCTATCTACCCTATCTCTTTAACAGACCAATTAAAAAAAAAGCCCTGACGTAGATATATAACGTTCTATTTGATTGGTTAGTTCACCGTTCATCTACCAAACATGATAAATGGTTGTTTGTCGTTACTTCACTTTTTTATTATTAAGTGAAACGACTTTTCTTAAAAATTAACTTCCGCAATGTTGTCTTTAACCAGAAAGGTTTTTTTTTTCTCTTTCTATATATATATTTTTAGATGATAAATTGATTTTTGACTTCGTCCTTCTTCTTATCTCCCTTGACATTTAATAATTATCATTACTATATTTATAGTTATATATATAGTCGAAATGACCTCAATTTAAAACTTACCAGAACTGGCTCAATATCCTTTAAGATTTTTGAGACGAGTACCAAATACAAATATAGTGTATGTATGGAAACGAGAATCATAAATAAGATTAATTGAATTTAAGAACAATATTTAAATAATTTTATTCAATTTTATATTATTGTATGCAATCTCTATCAAAATGTTTGTTTTTTCAATTTGCATACATATATACTTTACATATATTCATACATATACATATATATACTTTTTATGTGAAAAAAAGGCACTCTCTTCTGCATATATTATGATTGTAAAACGAAGTTTAACAAGTTTTACCGTAAATGTTTCTTTTTGAACGAAAAATCGTAATTTATTTTAAGGAAAAATAACGAGTATTTATATCCTTAGGGATGAAGTATGAAAGGATGAATTGTGAATAGTAATGATGAACGGAGAAATAAAAATGTTCAGGAATGGGAATCGAACCCACAGTGTTCAGCTTACTGGGCAGATGCCATGTCCACAATATATTATTATAAAATCTATTTAATGGCTCTATTATGACTATCATTTTGGCATATTTTATAGAAACCTAGCTTTTTTTTATCTAGACTATACCATTTGTGTTTCTTTATAGAAATAAATTCCTTCAAAATTTGCCAGACAAGAAGTGGGACAATTCTAAAGGCTTTTTAAAGCGAAACATGTTTATACATGACGTCTATATATAGAATCTTTAATACATATGGTCCGTTAATTATACGAGAAACGATATATTCAATTTTTTTTTGGGCTCGAATTATTTGCATAGTTGTTTATGCAAATTAAAAACATCCTCCATATCCTCCGTTATATTAACCCTTTCAACTTATATCAATATTATTTATTTCTTCTTATAATTATATTTTTATTAAGATTTTTCCTCTGCATAAAAGAGAGATTTTTATTTACATATATACTTCTTATTCCGTTATTGTTATCTTGCATTTATTACCCCTGTAATATCGAGGGGTTCATTTATTTACATATACGGATCATATGCTGTTATATTTATATTGTTACTAAATATATATATATTTATATATTGCATCCGTAATAATGACATAGACGTGTATACAACCGCCATTAATTCTGAATACGGAGGGAAGAATCCAGGAAGCTAATGGTATAGCAGGGTGGCCAGATCGTTATTAAAGATAATTAAAATTAATCACAGAACAAATGTCACCAATATAATAAATTACATCCCAATTATCTCGCCGCCGATATTATCTGAAACCAACCGCGGTTTAAAATGCCGCTTAAGGATATTATATATATAATGGCTAGGGGCGTTGTGTGTAGGTAGAATAAGGTCTATGAAAAACCAATTTAAAAATATCGTTTTTAACCCTAAATTCTTCTTCTTTCTGTTGACGGGAAGCTTAAATGACAATAAATTGACAACGGCGCCTTCCTCCGTGCTTGTTTTATTTTGGTCGCGTCTATTCTTGCGGGATGCTCCCTTTTGTCATAGCTCGACTTACCCCCCGAAGAAAAGGGAGCTGTACTTGTCCAAGTTCCAGTCCAGGAGAATGCGATGGATGAGGTCTCTTTCTTTTTTTAAGTACTTCCTAACGCCTTCATTTTGTGGGATTGTTTATATAGAGTTTTACCTTCTTTTACTCCATTTCCTTGCCGCCAAGAATTCCGCTTCATGTTATCTCCAGTTTCCCGCTCTTTTTTTTTTTCGTCTGCTGACTTAGGTTTTCCCGCCAAAATTTTGTAAAGAGGCGTTTGATGAAGGTAGGCTATTGTTTTTAAGAAGTTAGCGTGAAATTGTTGTCTTTTTGGGGGATATATAGAAGGTTTAGAAGAATTTTTTGCTGTTGTTTTTTTTTTCTACATTGTTTTGTGGACTAAAGTAACTGAATCTATTAATTGTTGTGTCTAGATTCTCATATTCTCTGTGTGTACTAAAATAATTTTTGGTAAATAAAATAGTTTACCCACGTATCTTCAGTTGTTCTTGTTTAAAACGAATTAATGCATCTATCGAAATACTCATTCTTAATATGTAAAGTATAAAAATAAAGAGAATAAATCACGCAGTATATTTCTTTAAACAGATCGTCCTTTTTTTAAATGCTTGTCTAGACTGAGGAATCTAAAACTAGTTTTTAAACGGTATACCTCAATTACATATAGGTTTTTTTAAAAAGCGATATAATTTACACCTTTTTGGGTTGTAATGAATCACCTAAAAAGTACGAATTGAGGTTGACAGGATGGATTGAAGAATACAGGGCGATGACATGCCCTTCCTGTCCATTTAGCAGAATGGCAGCAGGAAATGTCGGTGGAACCATAGGACTATGGAGCTTTTTAAACCCGCCAGGGTCATCCTTTCCTAGGTTATCTCTCTATTTAAAAAAAATCATTATCCCCCAAATACACATGATACAGACCGCTATATTCGTGGTAAAAGAAAGCTTCACGACTGTTTATATCTTAAGTCGTATAGTGAGAAGAAATGGCTTGGTGAGGAAAGTTTTGGAACGTAAAATGAATGGTAGGAAGAGAATATTATTTGAACCGATGAACTGGATGGGAAGTTAAGAAAAAATAAAGAGCTTAAGATAGAGAAGTATGACGCCATTAAAAACTAGGACCTGCTCAGAGAAATTGGATCATCCTATCAAATATAAAGAAGAATTGGACTGATGGACTGTATGAAGAAATAAAGAGAAGAACTCAAGATAGACAATTTAAACAATTTTATTGATTCTTTTAATCAAATTTTACAAAGGTGGAAAAATAAAAGAGTAAAAGGGCATTTAAAGTGTAGGGGAATATATGTACAAATGTCTTCAGCAAGGAAGGTTTCCCCACCTTGAGAGAGTCCTCCTCCAGACAAGGTCTTCACTCCTCAGTTCCACGCCGAGGAAGTACCTATAGATGCGCGTCTTGGCAGACGCCAGGACTCAAGATAGAGAAATCACTGGAGAACAGGACTTGCTAAAGAGTAGAGAAACTGAAGAATACCATACTATGTAAATACACCACTTATTTACACACATATGTGAAATGATTAAAGATAATAATAAAGGTAAAAAAAGAAGTTGAGAAAAAACCAGGTAGTTAAAATGAATGGAAAGACAAACTCTAAGCCACTCAAATTCGGCCTTTTTAGATGACAAAACGTCATATTTCAAAATATATATCAACTAAAAGTTTATTTTTAAATTTATATTTCACTATAGTGTGATGATAAATCAATAAAAAGCTAGCAATGTACGTATTTCAGGCTGTTGGCCCTCGTCAGCGTAGTGTAGACTGTACTTCAAAGACCAACCATCTATGCAACAGGGAGCTTATATGTAAATCCAACTTGCCATATACATGTGTGTGTTTAGATAATGTTTTTTTTTTTTATCTAGATGTCTAATAAGTTAGACGTTTTCACTTGAAAGATTCCAGAGCATCTTTTAGTTACATGCATTCATTGATGGAATTGGAATGATCCAGGAATAGAGACTGTCATTGAAAAAAAAAAGTATTATTATTATTAGTTTAAAAAATCTCTCTTCACGCTTTTTCGAACCCGTGTCTTATGTTGCGCAGTACCACCCACCACTTGTCACCGTCCTTCTAAATTTGCATAGCTACCCAAGGAGGAAGACCCGTTGACATGTCACTGAAAATAGACATCGCTTCCCCCACAGAATAAATATAAATATCCCCGGGGACAGATGGTTGATCAAACAGCTATCAACACCACATCGAACAACTTCATTACTTCAATCTCATCGAAAATTTTGACAATTTTATTGATTCTTTTAATCAAACTTTACAAAAGTGGAAAAATAAAATAGTAAAAGTACATATAAAGTGTAGGGGAATATATATATAATTGTTTAATTTAAATATTATAATACCTTGATAAAGGTTGGCGTTTAACCAAATGAAATATTGGTAAAATAAATGATATTTTGATCCAATATATGCCTTTTTAATTAAATATTTATTTGTGGATTGCTCTATTTTCAAAAAAATATATAGTTGTGTACAAATGTCTTCATATCTTCAATTTCATTGAAAATTTCCACTCTTCTTTCCTGACTTTGTTTTTTGGTCGGAGATAGATCTCGTGTTTTTATTTGTTGAAAATATAAAATACAAATCTCCCTTTTTTTTTTAAATTGAATTGTGTCGATTTAAATTATGAAAAATCAAGATAGGGTGTGTGTCTGTATTAATAATATTTATATCATCCATGGGGGGGTCGGTGGAAGGCTGGTTAACCGTTTGGTGTTCGACCACTACGACCCGGGTTCGATTCCCGCATTGGACACTTTTTTCTGTTTGAAAAAAAAAATGCTCCAATGGCCCCCGATTCTTGCAAAAGTCCAACCCCACCAGCGAGTGCAAGTAACCAAACGGGGCTCTGGCACATTTGTAAGTGCAAAGTCGAACTGCTTTCACATGTGTAGACATGTGGTGCGCTTACAGTAAAAAGCAGACGCTAACTACCCACCATGATTATCATGGCCTGTACTACGTGTACTAGGGATAAGCAAAAAAAAAAAAATCATCCATATATAAATAGGATATATTTTCCAATCTCAAGCATCCTTAGAATTACAAGCAAGAAACAGAAACTGTAGAGAAATCAAAGATAAATATTAATTTATCTATTTTATAATTTAGTAATCCTTTTACAATAGTATCAAATGGATATATATTTATAGCTATTATATCTCTATATATTTAGATAATAAGAAGATTTACTGGCCGAAGTATTTTTAATTTGAAGAACTATGAATGCCGGCCAGGCAGCCTATATATTTAGGATTAGTAAATTCCTCCACTTTTTTAAATCAAAGAAAGCTATGATATATCCCCTGCATATATATAACTATAAAATGAAAGGATTTAAAAGCACGATTTTTTTTTTTAATATATACACAATACAAACTTCTACTGTCTTTACTGCGATGAAAAAAATATATTGGGAGGGCTTGGCTCATCAGTGGTGAACCCTCCCAGCGGTTTCGCCAATTTAATCCACCAGACCGCTGCTTCTCAGAGCTCTAATACTGTATTAGACAATTCTGCTTATATACGCAGCACTGAAGGGTGGAATCTCAGAAATTTGTGCTTTTAAATCCTTTATATGTATAAATGGCGCGCTATTTATTTGTGTTAATATATTTAACTGTAATAATATATTATTATAACTTTTTGTGTTTGACTCTCCGTCCATTTGTCTGTAGGTTGAGTAAATTTAACAATATCTACAGTAGTTCAATAGCAATCTTTACTGAGAATAAGAAATGTATCGATTTTTGTTTCTTCACACGGGATATAAGCAGAAAGAAGCGCCCTAAAAAAAGTTTAAAAAATCGTTGTTAGAAATTTCCATCTCTACCTCCCAACCAATCCTATTAGACTTGTTTTTTTCTCTCCCGAAATATTAATTCAGAGTAATTAAACTTTTTGTTCTTCATTAAATATTTACAGTTTGGTTTTTCCCTCTCGTGACTCAACCGATCCAATTTGGTAGATGAGTTAAGTAGTGTGTGAGTGATTTGTCTACGACCGCCTTTCTTGAAGTTGTTGTTTAAAAGGAAACTGACTCCATGACACATTTCATCAGTAGAAAATCTCTAACATACCTTTTTACTGATTCTTATATTTTGTTAAAATATTGTTTTTATTTTTGATGATATGTGAAAGAACTCCTCTTAAGAGAGGATATATTTGCATACACCGATTTATCTCAGTTTTATATATATTAGCATATAGTGTTACAAGAACAACCCAATCAAAGTTATATTCCCACTATAGAGATATATATACAACGTTTACCACCGAAGAATATTTCTTAAATGAACTCCCTTTTCCTGTCATCAGATTAATCGCACAATTTAGAACCCTTTCAATTTTTTTCAGAGAACACCATCTGATTTTAATGAGGCGTGAAGACCTGAAATGCACTTTCTGTGGATCAGGAATAACAACGGAGTTGTTGCACTACTTATTTGACTGTGCTGCTCTGTCTGAGGAAAGACGAAAACTAAATGATAAAACGGGGCAACTTTGTCCTTCATTTCCGGCACTAATTAATGAAATATCAAAGAATAGGTATATAGCGGTGGCGATATTTGGATTCCACAGGATTATATCCCGGAAAAAGGCCACACAGTGTTCTCCCCATCCCTTGTGAACTGGCGAATCCTGTATAGGGCGAGAGGCCCTAAATAAAGGCTTTTTTTTTTGTTGTTGTTGTTGCATATAGTGTTACAATTTTGTTTTTATTTTTGATGATATGTGAAAGAACTCCTCTTAAGAGAGAGGATATATTTGCATACACCGATTTATCTCAGTTTTATATATTTGCATATAGTGTTTATACTCTCGTGGGGTATTATGCAGCCTTTCTATCTCTTTATAGCAGTCTTATGGTATAGCGGGAAAAATTGAGAATCTTTTCAAAATTACATTGAAGAAAATCCATGTTTTATAACGGCCATAACAGACAAATTGTCTGGTCCCTGTGGATGATTGTTATAAAGAGATTACAATGTATTTTGTTAATTCTATGCAGCTAGAAAACTCTATGGGAATAAAAATTGACACTATATATATATGCATATAACCCGATATAATGTCGCTCGCTGATTGGTTATCCATCATCACGTGACACTAATCAATCAACAATGTTTGATTTCATCAGCCTATCAGCGTAATATGGTTTCTTAGTACAGTGGTTACATTTTAAAGTTTAAAATGTAGAATTTTTACCCTTTTCACCAATAGGCGACGTTATACTTAAGAATACTCCCTGTAGAAGAACGAAAAAGCCCGAAAGCTTTTAGATAATAAAATTATTTAAAAGAAATTTATCCGTGAACGATTGTTTTTTTGCCAAATATTTAATTATTTTTGACTTAAGACTCGCGGGTTTATGTATGGTTCTAGTATATATAGTGTGTGTTTGTTGTGAGAACTACTTTAACATGAACAAATGCACTAATTATAAAACTATTAATTTATTTATCAACAATTTTTTATAATATATAAACCTGTTTGTGATTAAAAAAATCATTTTTCAAATAAAGAAATAGATTTAAAAAAAGGCTCCTGAGAATTAATAATATACGTACAAATCTATTTTTATGTAAAATGGAAGGAAAGTTTTTTTTTATTATTAAAAAATAGTCAAAATCGAAACTATTTTTCTCCACTTTATTAAACTGATGTAAAAAAAATCTCTGTATAGAGAGTCAAGTTGAACTTGAAAAAAAAAAAAACTGAACATTATATAAAAAATTAAGTTCCCATATATATATTTAGCGATTTTTGCAACCTGTTTAAAAACCTTGTCCAAATATATAAATAGATTCATCTGGCAACCCGGCAATATTAATTACATCTTCTGCTTGAGGTTATGATGATGATCGTCATTAACTTTTTTTTTTTTTTTAACTTCTTATTTACCCCTCGATGCATTCATTCTCTGTGAGTCTGATTTTTTTATTTTTGGCTACGAACCCTCCCTCCCTCCTCCTGTCTTGTTAGGAGACTTGGAAGTCGCAGCCAACTCCCTTTTTTTAGTATTTTCTTTTTTTTAATTTAATTTTTTTTTTGAGATTAAGTGGTTGTGAATTATTAATTGAGATATGACTGAAGTCATTCGTCGTGTCTTTTTATATATATTTTTTATTGCTATTTTTTATGTGTTGTGTATGTATTTTACAATATCTCTTTGTGTGTATTTTACAATATCTCTTTGTGTCAAATTTCTTAATTTACATATTTCATGGATTTGTGATTTTTTGGTTAATTTATTTCTGGTAGATTTCCTTTTTTTTTTTGGGGGGGGGGGGGGGGGGGGGGGGGGGTAAAACGCTCCTAGAAGATATAAAGAATCATTATACGTCATTTAATCATTTTAAACTTTAAAAATTAGAGCGCCATCTATATATGAAGAATGTAACTATTAAGTTCGAAGATTTCGTTATGCAAATAAAACAACATGTTTCACTCTTGTGTCCTTATTCCCACTGTTTTTCCATTGTAGAAAGGACAATAGGAATTCGCTGTTATTTGGAAATCATCGCGATAGTTTCAAATTTTAATTAGGCCTTGTTTAGAATGTGTATTGTAACTCTATTTTATATAGGTGTGTGTGTGTCCATATCATAATTTATATTTACATATGTATGTTATGAATAATTTTGTCGTTGTTAGATAAGGCTTGATAAGACAAAGGATCGATAAGATAAAGGGTTGAGGTGCAGTCGTGATAAGAAAAAGATAATTATTTACCGTCAAGTAGCTTTTATTTTCAATTACTTGAGGAAATATTACACATTAGTTATTTTCACATTATATAGAATTTATAAAGTTAATCCTATATTAGTGATTTAAAAGGATTGATATATTAACTACGCATATTTACAACAAAACTATACAACTAAAAAACTGAAAGTCTTTCTAAAAACGATGATAACAAAGTAATATTATCAATGAATAAAATAAAATATATATATTTTAAAATATAGAAATATTTGAGTTTTTAGATTATATAACATGTATATATTTTGAAAATAGAACAATCCATATTCAATCCATTAGATAATAAAAAAAAGCATATATTTGATTTAATAAAAGTACAAAAATGTAATGTCTTGATAAAGGTTAACGTTCAGCCAACTGAAATATTGTTAAAATAAATGATATTTTGATCCAATATATGCCTTTTTAATTAAATGTGTATATATGGAAAATTTAGAAATATAAAATAGTGCAATTCCAGTCTTTTAATAGTACCTTTTCCCCGTATCAGCTGCGAACAGTGTTAAAAAAGACACATCGGTAAAGTACTAAACGCCGTTTAAGAAGGGTCGGTAAGACGTGGAAACAAAACCTCCCCCCACTCAGCCAAATAAGTTCAAGAAGACATCTCCATTCTCCTTGAAGAGCATGTGGGCCAAAGGACCTTAAATGGTGTGCGTTTTGGATGAGAGTTCGTTCCCGCGGTGTTTATTTTTAGGGGCAGAAGTGTTTGCCCGTGAGAGGGGCCTCCATCTGACCCCTACTGCTGGATATTATGCCCCCTCGCTACCTCCTAAATACCTCCAGCTTGAATAGAGCTTCTCCAACCTGTGTGTTTGGTTTAAGCTAACCTACCTTTTATCTTCTCTCTTTTTAGAGTTATGAGTTGCGTTGTGTTATATAGCTCTTTTTGTGTAACGCTTTGATAAATTGTAACTCGTCCCTTTCTAATGATAGTTATTTATTAGATCTCCTATGGGATGTATAGAACCACCAGTAGAATACACCTATATAATATATATTGTAATGTTGGAGTGACTTATTTAGATGAGAATATGTGTAACTTCTGATTTGCATAGAATATATTTGCATATGCGCTATTATAAAAAATTTTTCCCTGATTTTTTTTTCGTCATTTTAAAAAACTATTTACTTTTAAATTGTAATTTTGTGTTTGTTTGTTAGGAATAGTTAATTAAAATGTTTTAGAAGTATTATCTTAAAAACGACATTAAAATTTTTGATTTTTTTTTTTACAAATTCAAATTAACAAAATTTCATGTTCTATATGCTTTGAGGTTGTTATTTTATGGTTATGCATACTATATTTATTGGCGGGCACTGGAAAATTTAAAATACTCACCTGTAGGAGACCATGTTTTCGGGTTCTTTATTTTCTATCTCCATCTCTATATTAGGATAACCTTGTAATTCTGAAACTTGGCCCATTTGCTGATTGCCTACCTTTGATATAGAAAAACATCAGAGATTAAATCATTCTTCTATAAGAATTCTATTATAATTTTACCAAGGTTACCAATATTACCAAGGTTGTCTCAAAAGTTCGTAAACATATCATGATTTATATTTTGCAAATGTTTACGAACTTTTGAGTCAACCTTGGTAATATTGGTAACCATGGTAAAATTATAACAGAATTCTTATAGAAGAATAATTTAATATCTGATGTTTTTCTATATCAAGGGTAGGCAATCAGCAAATTGGCCAAGTTTCAGAATTACAAGGTTGTCCTAAAAGTTCGTAAATACTTTCAAAATATAAATTACACACACACTAAGCTTTATCAAGACCACGGGTCTTATACAGATTCACCACATGAAGAAAGGAATCATAGATGGAGCTCCTATACTCCAGGCAGCACAGCACCCAACAACAGCCTACATCTCCGACACATGTCCAGTGGCTATACGTTCCTTCGTGCATACGTCATGGTTAACGTATCACTGAACAGACTAGACACAGACACCAATAACACACACACAGCTTTATTAAGACAACCGGTCTTATACAGATTCACCACAGGAAATAAGGAAGCATAAATGGAGCTCCTGTGGAAATATCTAAATCATAATATATTTGCGAACTCTTATGGGACAACTTTGTATTTATAAAAATACCTCGTCCCCGAACCTATAAATCAGCTAAAGAGGTCGATCTTTGATGGAAACAACAAAAAAATGGAAGAATGCGGGGGCAAAAATATCTGGTTGTTTTTTTGTCTGTGATCTCTGAAGAACCGACCCTCACTAAAAATACAGCGTTACCGAACACTAAAAAACTATCCGTCTAATAATCGTAAGCTATCTTGCCACACTGAATAAAATAGAAAAAAAATCAGAGAGTTTAATCACAGATTGGGGTTAAAAATTGTCGCCATTGTCCTGTCCGGCTGCTTTCAAAGTCTAAGAATATAGTCTCTCGGTTTTTTTCTTCTTTCTTTTTGTTGTTTGGTCCCCCCCACTGTCTGTTATCTTCCTCCTCGTCTCTGTAGACCATTTATTTCGGAGTCTATATGTAAACTGGGGCTCTATGCAACTTCTTTCAATCATTGAAACTGGGTTTGTCTATACAGAATTTGTATTTATAGATTTTAAAGAATGAAAAAGAATAAATAAAAGTAAATTTATATATAAAATAAGTTAGTAAATTAAATTTTATTGCCATCTATCGTTAAAATTTTACACAAATAAATTTACTGGCAATGCGTTTCTTTTAAATATCATCAAATATTATCTCTACAGACCTTACTGCAATGATATGAGTTATTTAATGAGAGGGCTTGGCTCATCAGTAGTGAACCCTCTCAGCGGTTTCGCCAAATAGTAAAGATTAATTTGGCGAAACCGCTGAGAGGGTTCACTACTGATGAGCCAAGCCCTCTCATTAAATAACTCATATCATTGCAGTAAGGTCTGTAGAGATAATATTTGATGATATTTAAAAGAAACGCATTGCCAGTAAATTTATTTGTGTAAAATTATAAAATAAGTTGTTATATACAATTCGGATTAATAAATTATAAATACAAGGTAATAATAAGATCAAATCCAAAAATATTTATTGAGTACATTTGTCTGAAGATGGTAACAACGCTGTTACCGAAACGTCACTCACTATTTATTTATTCAGATTGGGTCTTATTACCTTGTGTTTAAAAGTAAACTTATTGCGTAATGTTTTTGATATTTTTTATAAAAGTAAATATATGGAAAATGTTAATTATATAACAACGCGTATGGTTCTTTTTCAAATAAAACAAATTTCTACTGTCGTTACTATAATGATCAAAATAATAGGAAAGGCCTGACTCATCAGTGGTGAATCCTCCCAGCGGTTTCGCCAGTTTAATCTACCATATATCAATAACAGTTTGAATATAGATAAAGAATTCTTCCTGATTTGAAATTAAACGAAAAAACAGGTGAAGGAAGACGAGTTTCTTTTATTGATGCATAGGTGCAAGCTTTCGGGTAAAACCCCTTCAGAACAGCATCAACAGAAAAAATAGATCTTCCAGAAGCTTATCATCCTCTCTTGTCCTTTATTTAAACCTCCCACATGTTTATTTCAATAGCCCTAATCATGCGCCGTCTCGTGGTTTCAGACTGCAGATTTAATATTTACTTTTCTCAAAAATCAGTTCTTCCGTTAATATCAACATATATAAATAGTTTAAAAACTTTCTTTTTTTATATATATTTATTCTTTCCTACCATTTGTACCATAGTCCTTATAAGTCGCTCATCATTTCTCGCCTGTTGAAGGGTTTTTACCCGAAAGCTTGCACCTATGCATCAATAAAAGAAACTCGTCTTCCTTCACCATGTTTTTTCGTTTAATAACAGTTTGACACTCGTCTTGTTGAAAAGTGAATATAGACAGAGTGAGAGAAGAAATTAAAACAAAAAAGAGTTATTTTACAAGAATATGCAACTTTTCCTTGTGTATCCAGGTCAATAGGTGTATATAACTTTACTATAACTGTATATAAGCATATAAGTTGTCTCCGCTAAAGAAAGAGAGCTACCGAAGTTATGTAAATATTTCCTTTCTTTCTCCCTTTTACTCGAGTGAGGAGGTCTAGTGACCCTACTATAAAGCTTTGTGTATATTCATTTTTTGTTTATAAATCTCTCAAAAGCTTTTTATAACTTCCTGTGTTGTATAGAACTCTGAGAAATTTCTTAAAAAAGCTTTCTTTATTAAAAATGGCATATCTTGACCAGGAGCACATGTGCTTTACAGAAGGCAGAGCGCCATCTGGTGGAACAGAAATCAACTAAACATTGATTTAGCCTGTTCCCTGATATTTGGCCAACCCAATTTCTTGATAAATCAAGAAAAGCCATCCACGAACGCGTTTCGCGCTTTTGGCGCTCGTCAGCGTGGAGTAGGCTGTACCACCAAGCTTTCTTTGTGTGTTTAAAACATGCTGCATTGGGTGAGTTTGGGATTTTGTGTGACCAATGGCTGTTTATGGTCTGAATGATACTTTCCTGGAGAGACCATTTCAGTACCTACATACTTTCGGCAATATTGTCCGTAGCTACATTATAGACAGTTGCAAGCCTACCATGTTTAGTTAGTATGATCTGTGTTATACAATATTCTTTTACTTATTCTATTTCCTTTTATATAGTTTTTCAAAATGTTTTATATATGGCTTGTAAAGTGTTGCGGGAAGATAGTATTCATGTACCCAAAGTAGCATCTCTATCTTTAAAAGTCCGAAATCATGGTATATAGGTTAGCTTTTTGTTTGAATTTGACAAAACTGGTTGAATCACTTGTAGTTGCAGTTCCCCACGATGGGTATTGTGGCTGTAAGTACATAATATGTCGTCTATACATGTAGTACCAGGCCATGGTGGTTATAGGGTTATTACTGCGTGAATACCAAAAGTTGTGATCTGTTTTGGTTAATTAGATTCTCCGATGAGACCTTTCTGTACATAAAAGTTAATATTCTATACATAAATAAATAATAATATTTCAGTGGATCTCTAAGTGTAAAATAGGGCAATTCTTTATCACTACCTTTACCTTTTATACTGGGCTGATAAACCAAATATTGTTTTAATGCCTTTTTAAAGGGAGAGGTACCACTTTTGGTAAGTATATATGCATATATAATTAAAAAAAAAGAATATATTATATTGAAAAAGAATATTTACATATTATTATTTCGGTTGGTTGAACGCCAACCTTTGTCAAGATATAATACCTAGAAATATGGGCAAATATATCCTTTTTTTTTTCAATAAAATATTTGCTCCTTTTTATTAATATCTAAAGATTTAATTATGGATTCCTCTATTTTCTAACTATATATATAATCCTAACATATCTCCTAACTAAACACAGCGCGCAAAAATGGTTAGCTAATAGTTTAAACCTAACTAGAAAATAGAAAAGAGAACGACAAAAAAAAGTAAGAATAGTTATCTATCATAATCTCATTACCCCGCCGTGTTAAAATTCGACACACCGCATTTTTCTCGGCGCCTTTGATGATTGGGGATTAGGTAAGGACAAAATCTGAAGGACAAACATTACAACGCTTAAGCTCTGTAGACGTCTTAAACCTCCCCCAGATGTCTACAGTAGATACTGGAGAAAAACTTCTCTAATACTTCGTTAGCAATTTTCTATCGCCTTTTTTTTTTTCTCTCTCTTCCCTCACCAACCTTTCTACCCACCACCGGCGGCGTGGTAAGCAAGGTTCTGGGAAGAAAAGAAAAAGGACCATTAATTTTTCTGGAAGCTGCCCCATTACGGGGTTGACGAGTTTGCTTATAATTAAGGGACGAACTAATTAAGGTAATTAAGAGTTTTAATTATTCTTCCACACCTCCTTCGTAATGATTTAGGTTTGGAAAGGATAGAGAGAGTAAGCAAAGATGATTGTGGTTCGCTGGCTTGTTTTGGTGACTTTAGAATTGGAAGCTGATTGGTTCTTCCTTCTCTCACTGTAAGGTAGGGTGTGTGGAAAATGGTATTTGATTCCCATATCTCCATGTTCTACAGCAAACCGAACGTGTAACTCATTTTTAACATAATTTATAAATACGAATGAAAACTCCAAAACGCGAATGTTTCTTTTCACAAATAAATCAAATTTCTACTGTCCTTAATGCGATGAAAAAATTATATTGGGAGGGCTTGGTTCATCAGTGGTGAACCCTCCCAGCGGTTTCGCCAATTTAATCTACCAGACCGTTTCTTTAGAGCTCTAATACTGTATTGGATCATTCTGCTTTTATATGCTACACTGTAGGGTGGAATCTTAGAAATGGTATTTAAGCAAACTATGGACATAAGCTTTTAGGACAGTAGAATTACATTTTATATAAATATTGATTTGAAACTATTCTTTAAGCCATTTGAACAGTTTGTTATATAGATGAGCTTTCAATATCTATCCATGATCGATATTTTATTTTTGAACACCTACTTTTCTTTTAGATATATTCAATCTGTATATTTATATATATTTTTCAAAGTGACAGACGTTTTATATTATGGAATTAAAGCTGAAAGCCAGAAAGGCGCCGGCAGTTATGCGTCATTATACTGGAATAATAAAAAAAAAACTAGAAAAGAGTAATAATATAAATAACTATGGTATTTATTATACTTATATAAGCGTTTAAAAAAAATGTTTGTGCCAATTTTTTTCTTTGATGATGTTTGTAATGAATAACAATTTATTTTTTTTTTATTTACATTGTTTTCTACATGAAAAAGATAGAATAAAAGGGGAAAGTTCCTCGTTTGCTATTCAAATACAAACAAAAGTCATCATATTGTGCAAAAACATACGCATAATTTACAAATTTGCTGTTTATATAGTCAACCCATTATAGAAATATGATTTAACAAAGATACATTGTCCGAAAGTATCCATTTCTATTTGCATAACAAAATATTATATTGCCGGGTGGTGCCTTACTAATTCTCTAGAGACAAGTTGGTTATCCATGCCACTCACGCAACCCAATAAAACGTCAGTCGGTCTATGGTCAAAGACATTAAAAAAAAAAAAAGACATAAAAATTACGTTGTTTCTTTCTTAAGACTAATTCCTAATTACTATCTCATTCTTTTGTTCTTTCTCTCCATCAATCTCGTCCGATATATTGAAAACGATTTAACACAAAAAAAAAAAAAACTATTAAATTCTAATGGAAGATTGAAAAGAGTTGTAAAGTATGTGGAAATTTTGTTGTTTCCTATTCCCATAAACTGGTCTGTCGATCAACTAGGTGAGTTGATAATTTCTCAGAGGCTTGATGATTTGTCCTGGATTGTCTCAAATATCTCATTTGTGGCTTGGATACATTCATGGAAGTATTGACCCTGGTACTATCAGTTTTGTACTTGGTACATGAAGTAGCGATTTTTGCGGTATTCCCGGATGAATGATACGGTGTAGGAGTTGGTTCTCATCCTAAATAATTGCCATTCCCAAATATAAACATCCTAATTCAAAAAGTTTCCCCCAAAACCTTCATTTTACCAGCACGACAATTTTTTTTTCTACTATCGGGGTAAAATAATTTATACATTTTTTTCGACAATTTTTTTTTTCATTTTAGGATAAATTATCAAAAATATTACTTTGGCTGTGGTCTCCTAAAATTACTATAAAAGAGTTTGATAAAATGTGAATACGTACACATGTATTTCTAATATTTTGCTTCAATTTTAACTACAGCTAGGGAAATTTTAATATGGTTTGAGGTATAATTATTCTTAGTATTATTTTTCCTTCTAGCCGTGGGTCATATGGAAAACATTATTCCGTATTCATTCCTAAATCTATCATCTATACTACACATATTTTATATAATCTAACTTTTATTTTTAGAACGTTTCACAACATTCGGAATAAAAGCGCGTATTATCCTAATTATATGTTTTTAATTGTTAACATTTCTTTATAGCCTATATTTGAAAGATTTACATAAAACCTCACAGTATCTCCAAGTTACCGACATATTCACCTTCCCATATCCATACCTATCTTCCTACTTGAACAAGGTAAGAAGAAGATGAAAAAAAAAAAGGAACTCGATGGGAATCGAACCCGCTGACAGAAGGCGGGGTGAAGCCCGTAAATTCCAAGGCTGCTAGAAGCGCCCTCCCAACCATCTGTTTGTTTTTAACCCTCCCTTTGTTCTTCGCCGGCAGCAGAAACCTGTCTTGTCCCCCCCCCCCCCCCCCCCCCCCCCCTCTACCTATTTACTCTAACAAGGCTGGTGGGGTTGGTTGCTGCTTGCTACGACCGCCGAACTCTTCTTCTTTTCATCTCTTGTTGCCACAACTCTTCAAAACGCTTCTCTACTACCTCTAGTTAGTCTTCTTCTTGTGTTCTTCCTTTTTTTTCTGTCTTTTCTTTCTGTACATAGACGTTACGACTACCCACGCTTTTTTTTTTTTATAAATCTCGCTTTCTTTATACATGTTCCAATATTCTTTTCTATTATTCTCTATCTATATATATATCTATCTATCAAATCTTCACATTTATATATATTGAAAATACATATCATGTTTTTTTTTTTCTATACGTATATCATTTTGATTACCTTTTATTTCTTTATGTTTAGGTATATATCCCTTCTTTATTTCATCTTTCATCCATTAAGGATAGTATCTTATTTAGCAGTATGTTATTTGTATTAAAAAATAAAGAATTCCTATCTTTAATGTGTTTTTTAAAAATTCTCTATTTCTTTACGGGATTATATAGTTGTTAGTATACAGCTTTCTGACCTGAAAGTTGGCCCTTGCCACTTCATCAGTTTAAATACCTTTTTGGTAAATTTGACTGATTCCATAACTCCTCTCGTAGGATGGTATGAAATGGAAGCCGCTCCTTGTACTGATGAGGGCTATAGCCTGATACCATGGTATATAGGTTGTTGGCTTTTTGTCTGAATTTGTGGAAACTTGTGTTGTGGCTCATTCTTTATTATTAACATCACATTTTGAACTGGAGTGATAAATCAAATGTATTTTGGTGCATGTGTGTGCGTATCGGTAATGTGTGAAGATTTATCATTTAGGATAAAATACTTTCCATACAATCCATACTATCATTTATCTTTGAAGGAAGATCCCTGTTTGTTCCTGGCGTCTAGGCAAACATGACCTGGACTATTAGCTGCCTATAATGGCACCTCGGCTAAGCAAACATACCCCACAAAGAACGTCTTCAAGACAAATTATCCAAGTACCATTAGACGTATGGATAGATGGACCCCGTATCAAATGGCTTGGGGAGAGAAGAACCAATCAGATTGAAGGCTTTTGACCGACCCCTTGTGGGATACCGGGTGTTTTACAGTAGGAGTGATCTTTGTAAGAACCCTGGTCTCTCCCTACCTACCTAACAATACTTCTTCTTCACTTCCAGCGGTGGAGGGATTAAGTTCAGAAATGGAGGGGAGGAGGATTCCTTTCGTCTTTGTTATGTTCCCTCCCTGCTTACTTGCTGCCTTTAAGGTTTTCTTCTTTTTTTCACCCCCCTTCGGACGGATGGTCGGACCTTTCCCCACCTCTAATGATGATGTATGATGAGCATTACTCAGATCTGCACGTCAACGACTTCTTCTCTCTCTGTGGTAATGGGTCGGCATCAAGACAATTTCTGGTAAAGAAGAATTTGTGGCTTCGAGATTTTTCTTTTATTCTTCCTTGATGTTCACTCTAGGTTCATCGTATTTTACCTGTCGGGACGTTTGTACTGCAGTTTGGGCTTTGTTAATGTGGAATGTGAAACCATACTGAGTGGATTGACGGAATGTCCTGTATTGTTCTTGTGATGACTTTTTTTTCTTCGAGAAACATCAATTCAGTTATAGGTTGTGGGTTCGAATCTCTTTCTCTCACCATTTAAAAAAAAGTATTGTCGCTAGGGCGATGTTCATCTATACAGTAAAACCTCAACTGAGCGACCACAGCTTCAATGATAGAGGAAGACTTATCCCAGAAGTTTTATCGACGGTTATTCTCTTAAGGGAGATTAGACTGTGCTATGTTTATAGCTGGCTTGTGGCTCAGGTAGGATGTTTATACTTATGTGTATTCCATCAATAGGTATATGGTATAAAGTACACACACCGTACTATGTGGAATTTAGAAAATGTGTTGAATGGGAAGGGTGGCGACCAGTGAAAAATGGACAAGGGAAGCAAGCAGCCATTGTGACGCTGTCTTTAACAGAGACAATCAGCGACGGAGCTCTTCATCAGAGCCCTCGTTAACTGAAAGGCAGTATGACAAAGTGTTGACATTATAGAGCTAATGATTTCTTAGAAATCTCTTCCTCCATCTAACCACCGCCGACCATGTCTCCTTCTTGCCGGATAATTGATAGGGCCCCCTCTCTCTCTGCATTCTTGGTCTTTTGTGTGGCCTTGGTCAGTGACATGGTTGTTTCTTCATGGTACCTACCTACCTCTATAATTGGACATCAATATACGACGCGGCTCTAATCGTTTTATACGATGAGTCAATTATATTCCCATATATCAGTTCCCGCTTTTAACGAACTGCTTTACGGCTTAGCGGTCGTTTTCTTAACTGCCTTTTTAAAAAATAGTCTGAAAGATGAATATGTAAACTCTCCCTTTCTAGAAGGTTTGTTTTTTAAACTACCCATATTATATATATTGTTTTCATTGTTTGTTCTTTGTTTCATTTTGTAAGCAATTTAAATAGAAATATCAAATAAAAATTATCATTTCGGTTTAGATAATTCCCAAATTTTTCCTTTGCCTATTTGGCTTTCACCGATAGATGATGCTGTCCATCATGTAACTTTTAGTTAAGTATTTGAGAGAGATGTCTTTAGCATTATTTTATCGCCTTGTTCTTCTTTATTTAATTTTTCTCATATTCTCTCACCCAATATGTTAATAGGATATGCAACTTGAACCATTCTAAATAAACGTATGTAATTATTTCCTCCCCGGGGTGGAGAGAGGGGGGCAAGATTGATATTTGCATAGCGGCGAAGGTACTCGACTGACCAAAAGAATGATAGACGGTCGGATAAGATGGATGACATTCTGGTCATTTGTCACATTTCCTTGTCCCCGAGTGTCCTTTGTCACCTCATTCATTCATTCATTAGCAGCTTCGTTGTTGCATATATACATATGTACGTGGTGTTGTTACCTATCAAATTTATTATCATTCTTTGTTTTATATGTTGTTAATTATTATTATATTTCGTTTTTGCCGTGTTGTTGCATATATCGCTGCGGGTTATAACGCTAAATTATTATATTTTTGTATTTACATATATACATAAAGTATATATATATGTTATATTAAAATATTATTATATTTAAAATTATATTTCATAGATCCAAATACTCTGTTAAATCGACCGCCAGAGGTCACGCTTCCCTTATAGAAACTCGTTGTTGTACTTTCCCGATGGCCGGCTCAAAACTTTTGTACATTATGTAAATAATATTTTTGTTTTCTTTGTTCTACTCGCCTTAAGCCAGGCAGTACTTTAATCAAATTATGTTCTTATATATTACTTTAGCCCAATTAAAACAATCTCTGATCAAAACTATTTTTGTTATTATACTTTCAAGATTATTGACCACGACTGCATTACCATTACCCTAATCCTCAACATGATCTAAATTCACAAGCAGAAAATCTCTTTTAAAATTAATTTATAACATATTGCTTCGTTTGATTCATTTAAGCTTCTTTTTAAAATGTATGATAAAAATATTATCATTGCACAATCAATATTACGCATTTAACGATGCCTTTAAAATACTAATAATAAAATTATTGATACATTGATAGGACGAGCCTGGTACATCAGTTGGTAAACCTTCCTGCAGTTTTGACAGTTTGGAGGGTTCGCTACTGACGAGCCATGCCTTCTTATAATATTTTCACATTCAGTAAGGTGGTAATATAAAAAAAAATCGTCTTACTGTTATTAGAAAAAAATAATAGTTGAAACAAATTTTCTCAATTTTTTAAATCAAAATGTATTATATATATTTGCTTATACAGTGGTACCTCGACATACGAGTTTAATTCGTTCCGCAACCTTGCTCGTATCTTGAATTACTCGTATCTCGAAGCAAATTTCCCCATACAAAATTCCCATTTAAAATCACAGATTAATATCTTCAACACTACCGAACCGAACTCGTATCTCGAATTTCGCTCGTAACTCAAAGCAAAAAAATCACTTGCTCGTCGGCTCGTATCTCGAAAAACTCGTTATGTTGAGGCGCTCGTATGTCGAGGTACCACTGTATCTCTTAATATGGTTTTAAATATAGTTTTTTTTTGTTAGAGGAAAATACATAACAGATAATATGCCTATAGTAAATAAACGCGCATCCACTTTGCATATCCAACCAGTATATGCAATTTATGCAACTTTGTCCTATCAAAAATCAATTGATTTAAATTCTTTCCATCGCGTCATAAAACAAGAAGAGGGAAGCAGTAAAAAAAAAAAGTTTTATTCAAATATGAGATCAATAAAACAGGACCTTACTTACATAATATGTCCGTGCTATCAGGAAGATAAAAAATGATCGTAAAAGACGTCTATTGTCTGTCTAAGACACTTTTATGTTTGTCTATCCTGTGTCTACTAAATCAAGTTCATATAATTGGTCCCGTCCTAAGTACTCAGGAATGTCAGCGCCGCTCATCTGTGTGAGACCCCTCTGATAAAATTAATTGGATTGACTACCCCCTTTTTTTTATGTCTTTTAAATTGTTTTTTTTTCCTTATTATTTTTTTAAAAAAGAGAGTTATTATTTTTATTCTCTTTCTTGAAGAACACTGTCACACAGTCAATCGTTAGCGGAGCCTTTACCACTGTGAATGCCATCAATGTTGTTGTTGTTGTCGTGTCCAAAGAAGAGTCTCAGATGTCTCCATGTGTCTCCATCACAGCAGCAGCAATATCCACTATCTTGGAGCTCTTCATTGGAAAATGGGTGCCGTTGCCACGTTAGTCACCTTGGAAACGAACCAGAATTTGGTTGAATATTCCAAGGGTCCAGGGGGGACCGCCGGGAGGTGTGGTCGGACTTCTCCCCCCCAATGCCATCAATGAAGAATATATATATACATGTAATACCCTTAGATAGTAAAAAGGCATATATTGGATTAAATAAACTAATAATTTGCCAATAATTTTATTCAATCCAATATATGCCTTTTTACTATCTAATGATTTAAGTATAGATTGCTCTATTTTCAGAACAATGTACAGTGGTACCTCGACATACGAGCGCCCCAACATACGAGTTTTTCGAGATACGAGCCGACGAGCAAGTGATTTTTTTGCTTTGAGTTACGAGCGAAATTCGAGATACGAGTTCGGTGTGGAGGTTCGGAAGTTCTTTGTGGAGTGGGTAAACCTGGTTTTCGGCCCTACTTTGGCCCTGCTTCGAGATACGAGTAATTCAAGATACGAGCAAGGTTGCGGAACGAATTAAACTCGTATGTCGAGGTACCACTGTATTACCCTGTACTGATGAAGGCCATAGCCTGACACCATGGTATAAAGGTTGTTGACTTTTTGTCTGAATTTGTTAAAACTGGTGTTTTAAGGCTTATTCTTTATCCCCGCCTTTTTACGTTTTGTTCTGGGGTGATGAAAACAAAATGCATTGTTGATGAGCTATGCCTTCTTATAATGCATTGTTTTTACTTTATTTTTAAAGGGAGAGGTGCCTCTTATGGTTACAAGAATTAGGGACCAATGGAGCATTTTTTTTTTTTTCAGAAAAAAAAAAAAGTACCCAATACGGGATTTGATCCCGGGTCGTGGTGTCGGAAATCGATGGTTTATATCCTTCGTTCACCGAGCCCTCAAAGTGAATTGTTGATGACGGAAGTATTTATAACACTATTTATTATTGTTTTAATATAAAGGACGAATATCTAAAATATGATAGTAAACTAAAGATGAAAAACAACAACAACAACAAAAAGCCTTTATTTAGGGTCACTGACCCTATACAGGATTCACCAGAGGTATGCATAAGAACAAAGCAGTGAGACAAAGGAAATAACGATATATACAGAAGAAAAAGAAAGAAAAAAAACAAGAAAGAGAAAGAGGGAAGTAAGAAAAACAACACAAAAAGAGTAGCAGTAAGAAAGTGAGGAGTGAGTATCACTTGGCCTTCTTCTGAGATATGGACTTGTGGAAACCATAAAACGCCGTAGCAATATACTTATTCTGGGTCATATTGTCAATTATTGATGGAAGTGAAGCACAGAGTTGCCCAGTTTTGAGCATAAGGGTTCTTCTTTCAGAGCAGAGCAATCAAAAATATAGTGAGTGATTTCCTTTTTTAGTTTTGAATTACAGAAGGTACAAATCGTAAAGATGAAAAACAATTAGGAAGGCCTGGCTCATCAGTGGTAAACCCTCCCAGCAGTTTCGCCAGTTTAATCTACCAAACTCACTCTACTATTGTATATATATTATATAAAAATGAATAGAGATTTTCTGTTGTATTTTTGATCATCTTAAAGATTATGGTATGGAAATGCAGTCGTAGTTGAAATCTTTCAAGTATGATAATGAAAAATAGTTTTAATCAGTAATTTAATTGAGTTAAAGGAATATATAAAAAAAAAACATAATTTGATAAAAGTAATGCCTGGCTTAAGGCTAGTAGAATAAGGAAAACAAAATAATATTTACATAATGTACAAAAGTTTTGAGCCGGCCATTGGGATAAAACAACAACGAGTTTTTATAGGGGAAGAGTGACCTCTGGCGGTCGATTTAACAGAATATTTGAATCTATGATATATAATTAAAAAAAAAATAATATTTTTATATAACATATATATATGACTGGTTTTCTTATAAAGTCTTCATTTATCATTCAATACAGGCTAAAGAATGTTGTAAGGAATATATGGCAATAAACTTCAGACTTCACAACTCACTACTTAAATGGAAAATGTAAGAATAGAACTGTAGTGATTAGAATTTCCCACCACCGTGGTAAAAAACAATCCGAATTAAAACAAAGCCATTATTCGACCGCGTATCTAATTGGGAGCACACAAGAAATTAATCGCCATAAACAATACGTGAGAAGTCCTATCAAATACTTCCCATCATTTCCGTCAAAGAATACGACTTACACTTTTTTTTTTTAATGGAAAAACTTTTTACCAAATTGTTGTTTCCTTTTTTTAACTTTGTTGTTATCTTGTTCTTAGTGTTTCTTCCGCAATGATTAAAGGTTACTGGTCAAATATGTTTAAAATATTTTTGGTTTCAGTGATTTCAATTTTAATTTGCGAGGAAGTAAAAGAGATTTCTACGAAATTATGGTATTTATATAGATTTTTACGATAAAAAGTTAAATTATTTAAAATCATGTATTGGATTATCATACATCTGTTTTCAAAATTCGAAAATATTATAGACGCGTATGATTCTTTTTTTTTTTAAATAAACAATTTCTACTGTCCTTACTGCAATGGAAAAATTAATGGGAGGGCCTGGCTCATCAGTGGTGAACCCTCCCAGTGGTTTCGCCAGTTTAATCTACCATACCGCTGTAATATTGCATTTTGATAACAGATGGCGCGCTAGTGCATCATAATACCTTTGTTTATGGAATCAAAAATGTTTCAGTTGATTAGAACCTCCTTCTTGATATAGTGTTATTGTTACAAGGTTCGGCTTTGGCTTATTCGGCCAATAGAAATTTTGGTAAAATAAACATTTATTATTGTTTTTTTTCTAGTAATGATTATTTTTTTGGCAATGTTGTGTCTTATGATGAATATTATCAAATAATATTTCATTAGAGATCTCTTACTCCAATGGTTCAAGTTATTAAATGAGAGGAATAAGAATAGATAGAAAATTTGAATTTATATTATTTTTTTTTTATATTGACTTCTATAAAAATATGATTATATATACTTACATAGACAAAACTTAAGGAAGTGGAAAGTATTTGATGTCGTTGGTCGTCTGTTTTATTATTATTTTTTTTTTTAAGGAGACAGAGGCAATTTTTTGTTCACACTTGGTTATCTCGTGTGTCTTTAATAAAGGTCACTGTAATATCTTTCAGAGTTATTGTCTGAATCCAGATGTACACGCTAAAAGGTACAACTTCCTTAGGTTTGGTGTCTCCAATAGTGTGTATTAATATATACAGTTATCAGCGTCATGCGTTCTTAATTCTGTCATCGTTTGCTTTTGGTTCAGTGGTAGAATGATCGCCTGCCACGCGGGCGCCCCGGGTTCGATTCCCGGCCGATGCATTTTTTTTTTTTACAATTTTTAAAACTCATTTATATATTATACAAGAATGACATCCACGGCGCCAATTTATAATTGTAACGAATAGTATTTGAATAAAAGCATTTAATCGGGTAAACCCCGGGCGTTGACCGGGTCATTCGGCTAGTATACATATAATCCCTATATATATACCTTTCTTGTATTTCTCACGTTAGTTAATTGAGTCCGTCGTAAATATGAACGCGTCTTAAAGCGGAAGGAGGCATACCTGTATTTGCATATACGGAACTCCCAAAATGAGCGCAGCAGACGAGAGACAAACATTCCACCATGGATGTAGGCCATTTTGTTGATCGACGCATGCGCTCTGAGTGCCGTCAACTATGCAAATTAAAGCTGATGGCTGAATTAGGCACCACCTCAATAAACCACCTCCATTAACGTGGCGGCGAGCCTCGTAAAAAACAAGAGCAGTAAAACCCAAGTTATTTACAAATGGCGTTTTTGTAAAGAAAGGAAAAAATATATAGAAGATTTAACATAAAAATAACATTGACGAAAAGTTTGGGAAAGAAGGCCTATTAAAACACTTTTTTATTTATTTATTTATTGTTGAGTTGTGTTTCTTTCTGGCGTCTTTGGAAAGAGTTTTAGAATAAAAGACAAAAGAATGTCTTCCACTAGGAGATTAGTACCATTGTAGAGAATTGGTTTGGCACTGTTGGAGTTTAGCTAACCCCTTAAGACGCTTGTCTTGTTGTTTTTTTTTTTTTCTTCTTCTGCCTACACTCCCCTTCATTACACATCTTTTGCGCCAACCACAAAACAAAAATATTTATCTTTAGTAAAATAGTTTTATTGTTTGTTTCATGTATTATTGATACACAAATGGATAGTTAAATATTATTTGTTATAATTTTACTCTCTCATCACCATTATATTTAGTTTTAAATCCCATTTTAAGTGACTCTCTATGCAACTTTTTCTCTGATACAGTATGCAATTGGGGAAGAAACAAAATAGATAACTTCAATCTTTACTTTTTTTTTTAGGAAATTCGGCAACATGTTTATATGTATTAATATTTATTATTGATTTAAGTAAACATAATATAAGTAAACATAAATGGATACTCTAAAAATATAATTTATATACACACAATTTAATTTATTTAAATCTTTCATTATATGTTTTATTAATATTATGGTTTACTCCATACTTTCGCTATTGCTAGTGGTATATCTGTTCTATATATTTATATGTTTAGCGGTGGTTCAGTTTCCTTTACTCCAGTTTATACGCAACTCTTTGAATAGTCAAAAATTAACATTTTTTATTTTGAAGATTTCTATTTTTCTTACGTCTTCTCTAGAGACTTGGAGACAAGCCAGGTATTGTGGCGCCATTGTTTATAGTCCTACATTGTGTCTGCTGCGTGAAATTGTCCCCTCCTTAAAGAGATTTGAGATTTTAAAATATTTTATTGACATCATACAAGTCAAAGTGGTAGTATAAATAATATATATATATAATATATAAAAAGAAAGAGGATTAAAAATAAAATTTAAAATAAAAGGAAACTAGAGTCAGTTAAAATCCTCCCTCAAAGACAAAGAGTACAGACAGTAAGGGGTTTCTGTCTTCACCTCAAGGCTCAACCTGTGTATGGATGACTAAAGAGGGAATATATGTTAATTAGTATTGCCAATATGCAACTAAATATTTGGATTTGCATAGTCGGATTTTATTTCTTTGGTAAATATCGTCATTAAAAAAAAGTGTGTACGGAGATAGATATATAGTTAAAAATATCATTACTAACTTAAAGCCATATCTATCTCGCTGAAAAAAAAGTAACGTTATAAAAATATATATTTTTTATAATTTCGGTGATATAGCTAACTCTTGATGTATAATATCAATGTGAGATTAAAAACTTGACAGATTTATATGATTATCATAATGGATCGATGTTTAATTTAATATTTGAATTATTTATATAGTTATATATGTAAATAAAAAGACATATATTGGATCAAAAAATCATTTATTTTACCAATATTTCAGTTGGCTGAACGCCAACCTTTATCAAGGTGTTATAACATATTTAATGTGTGTCAACAACAAACTCAGCGCCACATAACGTCAACAGAATTAAGTTTTAAAATATTTTGTCATATTCAATGGGGGAAAATATGATAAATATATTTATATTATGGACAAAATTTATGTTATAACACCTTGATAAAGGTTGGCGTTCAGCCAACTGAAATATTGGTAAAATAAATGATTTTTGATCCAATATATTCCTTTTTAATTAGAGATTTATTTATGGATTGCTCTATTTTCAAAATAGTTATATATATATATATATATATATATACGATGAAAATTGATGATGAAATTGGAAAGAACTATGATGATAATTTTATTTCTCTATGAATAGTTGTTTCTTTTGGTAGAGAGAGTTTCTAGGTTTACCTCTAACTACTTAGGAAGTCCGTAGACTGTTTATTTGCATAGAGAGAATAAAAGTAGGCTTAGCGAGAAGTTGGGTGAAGTAAATATCTTTCCACACAACAAACACTTAATACCTATTTGATAGAAGAAGAGGTAAATCAATAAGAAAGTTGGTATAGTGCGAGAGATCCATTCAAATAAATCCCAAGTTGAGCGCTGGGAAAGATTTCGTAATGAAAAAAAAAGGAAGAAATAAACTGAAGTGTCAACTTGATTAGAAGACCCGATGGGATAAGAAGAGAAGAAATTCGATACAAAAGAAATCGATAATTAATCGAGAGAAGTTCGTCTGATAAAAATGGCGGCAGCTGTGCTACCACAGCCTTTTTTTTTTTCTTCTTTCTTCCCCTAAATATTCTGTGAGCGTCATTTGAATTTCCACTAGCAGCTTTTATCACTTTTTTTTTTCTTCTTCTTTTTTCGTGTGAGTGAAACTTGCACGTAAATTTTATAATTAGATATTTTTATCACTTTTTTTTTTCAAAAGTTTTTTTTTTTTTTTTTTAATAAAGAGCAAAGTATAAAGATAGGTGAATAGTTTGTGTTTTTAATAAGAATTTTTTTTTCTGGGGAAGCTTTAAAAAAAAAATTGAATATTTTAAATTGTATTTTTTTTGTGTGTGTTCAAAAGAAAATTATTATTATTATTATTTAATATATGGGTGTGTGGGAGAAAAAAAAAAAGATTTAAAATTTTTAGGATACAGAATTTAGAAAAAAAAAGTTTTTATATAAACTTTTTTTTATAACGTAAAAAAGCTCTATGCAATATGAATATGATGTACACTCATGGACAAAACAAAAGGTCGTTAAGCGAATCTGTCGTTAAACGAACATAACCATATATTGTTACTATAGTTGCATAGTAAAATAGTTACTTAAATGAACGAATGTTTACATGAGAATATCCTCATCGAAAGAGCAACCCAGTCCAATACACAGCGAGGATTGGAGCTAGAAGGAATGTTTAGAATATTTGCATATTAGCATATGGTCCTTTTATGATGGCTTCCCTATGCAAATGTAGAATTCCAAGGTATCGTAGGTATATTCCAGTAATAGGGATTTGTTCTTTTAATTTTCTGAGGGTGATTTGATGCTTGATGGTAAATTTTAACGGTGCGAAAAAAGTTGGATTTTTGATTATATCGATATATTTTTAGGTTTAGTTATTCCATTTCCTTATTTACATATATACACACGCACATTTCCTTATTTACATATTTACACACGCAAATTTCCTTATTCACATATATACACACGCATATTTCCTTATTTACATATATACACACACGCATATTTCCTTATTTACATATATACACACGCATATTTCCTTATTTACATATACACACGCATATTTCCTTATTTACATATATACACACACGCATATTTCCTTATTTACATATATACACACGCATATTTACTTATTTACATATATACACACACGCATATTTCCTTATTTACATATATACACACGCATATTTACTTATTTACATATATACACACGCATATTTCCTTATTTACATATACACACGCATATTTTCTTATTTACATATAGCATATATATATATATATGTATGATGGAAACAAACGTTCCATAGCGATATGTTTAAAGTTGGAGAAGGAAGGCAGTGGAATTGTAGAAAGTAGCCATGTCCCGGATATAGCGATAGCTATCTCAGAGAGAAGATCAATGCATCCCATTAGTGGAGAATTCAAAGTTATCTTTCTCTCTCTCTCCCCCTCCGCGCGCGGTGTAAGCAAAACTTGTAAATCATCGGCTGCAATAAATCTGTGGCCATTACATGAAACTCACTGTATCAGAGTGTACCATCAAACTTCTTTACATTCAACTTCCCAGGGGGGATATTGCTCCTTCCTCTTTTAGATGTAAAATATCTCTCCCTACAACTTCTTTCCTTCCACTAAAAATATTTAAAAAGTATTTCATGATCATCCGTTACGCCATCTATCGGATTAACTATTCGTTGATAATTTTTTTTTTACACACGGGTAGTTGACGATTTCGGTATGCTCCTGGAACCTGGCTTAATTATGTAAATAATTTTATTACATAATATATATATATTATATAATCTAAAAATATTATATAATCTAAAAACCTCAAATATTTCTATATTTTAAAAAATATATACTTTATTTTATTCATTGATAATTTTATTTTGGTTATCATCGTTTTTAGAAAGACTTTCAGTTTTAGTTGTATAATTTTGTTGTAAATATGCGTAGTTAACCAATCAATCCTTTTAAATCACTAATATAGGATTAACTTATAAATTCTATATAATGTGAAACTAATTAATGTGTAATCTTTCCTCAAGTAATTCAAATAAAAGCTACTTGACGGTAAATAATTATCTTTTTCTTATCACGACTGCACCTCAACCCTTTATCTTATCGATCCTTTGTCTTATCAAGCCTTATCTAACCACAGCAACCAAAATATTCATAACATATATGTATATTGGCTAAATAAACCTTTTCTTGGTGAATAAAAAAAAAAAGTCGACCACGTACACGTTTCGGAATGTTGGCCTCGTTTGGCGTAGTGCAGGCTGTTACTACAATGACCCCAAAAAAGCTGTTCCTTGAGGCTTTCTGTAAAATCAAGGAATGAGTATTTAAGGTCATAACTGTGTTAAAACGCCAAACTATATGATAAAATAATGAAAAAAAGATATTGTACTGGGATCTGGTTTATCAATTAAAAAAAAAAAAAAAACATCTTCCTTCAATGTTATACTATTTTATTTAACATAAAAGTCGGTGGACGAGTGGGTAACACCCTCGATTCCCGACAGTCATGAACCGGGATTGAATCCCGTGTTAAAATTTTGTTTAATATGTGAATAACCTTCATATATTATTCACTGTTTCAATTATCATAAACTAAGTTGCTCATGTTGAGCGGTATCTAATAAAGTGATTTTGAACTATTTTATTTTCTTATCTCTTTTCGTTTCGTTGGAAATTTTCAACTTCCTTCCCCCTCTTACTTCAACTCTATAAATTTTTGTTGTTGCCTTTAAAAAAAAATCTCTCCCCATTAACTGTTTAAATATTGACCTCAGTAATCTCTACAACGACAACTTGCCTTTTTATTCTTATCAAAATTTATGACCAAACTCTCTCTCTCTCTCTATCCTCATTGGTCAAGAGGTAAAAAAAAAGGCAGACGATTCCCAGTCACGAATTTGTGATGGGCAGAAGACGATTTATCCCAGCTGTCTTCTGCACAGATTTTTGGGGAAGTTAGCGTCCAGCCAATATATACTTACTTGGGTCCTTCTCAATTCCTCTCTTTTTTTTTTATGGATGTTTTTTTTTTTTTTTTTTTATTCTTTCGTTCTCTTTGTGATATGTGAGTCTTTTGGTTGTTGAGTTTCGTATTCTTCGCCATGTATCATTTTTATTTCTTTTTTTTTCCTTCTTTGGTGGTTTCTTTTAAGGCTATTTTTCTAAACTTTTTTCTTTCCGTATCACCATTGATTAATGTTTAATCTATTGTATTTCTTTGCAGACGATTTATTTTAGCTCTTTTTCCCCCCTTTTTTTTACCCTTCTTTTATTATTATTTATTTATTGATCTTTAGAGAGAATTTTTTAAAAGAATTTGATAAATAAAATTTATAGTTTCTTAATTGTTCTTCTCAATTTTTTTTTTAGCGTGCATTGAAAATTCTTATATTTTAAAGGTATATATTTATTTATTCTTTATTTATTAATATTTTATCTTATATTATTATTCATTATATTTATAAACATGAATATTTAAGACGAGTAATCCTTTCAATATATTAAAATACGAATAAAATCATAAAGGATGAGTATCTTTATTGGTAAAAATCGTTTCGAGCTTTCGGGCGCAAGCAGCCCTTCTACAGGAATAAAAGGAAACTCTGTAGAAGGGCTGCTTGCGCCCGAAAGCTCGAAACGATTTTTACCAATAAAGATACCCATCCTTTATGATTTTATTCGTATTTTAAACATGAATATTGTAGGTTTTAGATATTTTAAATTTTATAGCAGTTGTACATACTCGTGAATTGATACGCGAGCATCTCAAAACAATCTTGTTCCCCGAAGAAGTTTGGCGAAGTTGCCTTACGAAATATTGGAAAATAAAACTTTGATCCAAAATAAGCATTTTTAAATAATATATATAATATGTTATTATTAATAATGTGGAGAGAATGGATTTGAAATTCTTTAAGATTGCTGAAAAAAAAATAAAGATTGAACTAAAAGATATGTAAAGTGGGATATTTTTTGGTACCCATTATACATCATAAAAATTATTATTAACTACATATATATATAGGTAAATATGCAAATATATTCTACTTTTCCTTTGCCTTTTGAACTCTCTCTCTCTCTGAGATGAATTACTGTATAGAGTTATGTTTTATTAAAGGTTTTATGTGATGCAAATTTAGTTATGTGAATATTAAAACTTGGGGAAAACACAATTTTGCAGGTTAACTTTATAATTGAATTATAGATCATTTAACTTTCGAAACATCGAAATAAAAATACATATGTGAAAAAGGTTAGAATATAAATATAATTTTTATTATAGATATCAAAACTTGTATCTACCTAGAAGACCAAAGACATCGAAACCGGTTTTTAAATGTTTTTCTACAAACTTGTTATATAATTCGTACATTTTTATCCCATTTTTTTTCTGTCTATGTTTAATAGATTTTAAAGAAGATGTGATTAAGATATGTCAGAATTGAAACTTATTTCAATATTGGCCTTTTCCCTCTATTGAAAATAATGTCTTATTTGCCTCTATTGCAATGATAAAAAATATTAGGAGGGCCTGGCTCATCAGGAGTAAATCCACCCAACGGTTTCGTCAGTTCATTGTTGAAAAGGTAGCTTATGTATGTGAAACCTATATGTAAATAATAGATACATAAAAAATACGAATTGATTCTTCCCATTTTTCGCAATGTGCGCAGACAATCATTGAAAAAGATAATTAGGGAAATGCATTTTTATACTTATTCCAAGAACAAGTAGACCATGATAATCATGGTGGATAGTTTGTAACTGCTGTACTGTAAGTATTGCATCACACGTGTCATTACATTATACTTACATATATGTAAAAAAAACAGTTTGACTTGTGCAAGAGTCGAAGGCCATTGAAGCCTTTGTTTTAGAAAAAAAAATGTCCACTGTGGGATTCGATCCCAGCCGTGGTTGTCTCTCGACAGTGTATACCTATTCCCTTACGGAATCCGCACAGCTGAGCTCCAGGAATCCGTACAAACAAAGGATGGAGGTTCCCCGTGGTATCTCCCAGCCAGGTAACAACTCCCTGAAGGATTTGTTGTCAAATCTTGTTTGCCCCAAGAGATGTATGCAAATTAAGCCTACCAGCGGTATATAGGAGAGGCGTGGTGCACAATCTGGGTCGAGGTCGGCAAGACCAGTAGTTCCATTGTTGCCGAATATCTTGCACAACCCATCGTGTCATGATCACATTGCTTACTGTTCGCTCCAATATCAGCAGCCCATGTGTAAATTTTTACATAGGCGCGGTTGATCATCTTCATGAAATTCCAATATGTAAAAAAGAGTTTAGCCCCCCGCTCCAATATGTAAATGGCAAAATGCATATATGCGCATTTTGCCTTACGTATATTGAATTCTTTGTGAAGTACCAATACGTGCAAATTTGTTCTGTTTAGGCGCTTATATGTAAATAGGAAAATTGCACATAGGCGCCTATCGTTTCTGTCCTTCTCGAACCTCGTGAAGTTCCAATATGTGAAAAGTAGTTGAGTTTAGGGGCCCATATGTAAATGAAGAAATGTGCATATTGTGCATATGCACATAAGTGCATATTGTTTTTGATTTTCTTGAGAGATATTTTTTTCAAGTTTCAATATGTGGGAATTTTTTAAGGGCATTTTTTATTTTATCCCTATAAGAGGTATCTAATTAAAATGTTTATTATCATATTCAACTTGATTCCATTGAAATTCATTTGTTATATCTCCTGTTCTGTTAACCCTATTGTTAGCTTTTACATTGGTAATCTACTGCACGCTAATCTGATTTCAATTCGTTCTTAAGGCGCTACCGATTCGCATTTTAAAGAACTTGGAAAGATAAAGAAATATTCATTTATCGCTAATCTATCTATGGCATTTTTATAGAATCAGTATGTGGTATTTTAATACAAAATATAGTATATTTACATATATATCTGCATAGTATATTTCAGATATCTTCTCTTGATCTCTACTGGAGGGATTAAAAGAAAGAAGGGAGTGGTAAATGAGAGATTTTATTGACCACACAAGTCAATGGTAGGAGAGAGAGAAAAAAAAACTATTTTACAATTTACAGTGCCGGCTTAGAACTTTGATAAAGTGTAAAAATTCAATTATGTTTCATCGAGGAAGCTCTCCAAACGATGAAGAGTCCAAGCAATCTGTTGGATCGTTTTTGAAGACAACTCTCAGATTTATAAAATTAAACTTTAAACATTTTTAGATATAGAGAGAGTTAATTACCTCGTATTTAAGGCAACAAAAGAATCATCTAATTTACATACATCGTTCTAACCAGATTCAACTTATGCAAAACAGACGACAAAGAAAAATAAACAAATTAATAATAGAAGGTAAGTTCCTATTTTTTACAAGCTTTCACACTCAAAGAATAATTATTTTCTTGCTTCACAATCAGATCAAGGATAATTTCCAGAGTCATGAAGAACCTGTAGATTCCTGATTTGGATGAAGAGACGATGTCATGAAGGCCAGATCCATCTCTGCAGGGAGGATTAGCTCGAAGAATGGTTTGGAAGATAGGAAGAGCTCAGAACAAGGTGAAATGCTATTCCAAGAGCCTTTCTATCGGAAATGGCCATACACCATGTAGTATATTTATTATTAAACACAGCACTTTTCTAAGTATCAAATATTACCCATTTATAAACAAACATAAGGCAATAACAGCGCCATCTCTATATATTTTTTAAATGAAACTATTTTAGAACGATTTTTTTTTCTGTTTTTTTTTTTTTTAACTATAAAGCGTGTACCACTGTTCATACTGACATGAAAACATATTAGAAAGAGGACCTCTTAACTCATCAATGGTAAGCTTTCCAAGCAGTTTCGACAGTTTTAAATCTATTGATTACTGTTGAGCCACTGAAACTCTCTCGTGTAATCTCTATTACCAGGACACAGTGTGTAGTACACTGTACACCCTTGTTCGGCGGTACAACTACTACAGTAGGAAAGATACAGAGAAGATTAGCATGGCCCCTGTGAAACCAGTTCGGCGGTACAACTACTACAATAGGAAGGATACAGAGAAGATTAGCATGGCCCCTGTGATACCAGTTCGGCGATACAACTACTACAATAGGAAAGATACAGAGAAGATTAGCATGGCTCCTTTGATACCAGTTCGGCGGTACAACTACTACAATAGGAAGGATATAGAGAAGATTAGCATGGCTCCTTTGATACCAGTTCGGCGGTACAACTACTACAATAGGAAGGATACAGAGAAGATTATCATGGCTCCTTTGATACCAGTTCGGCGGTACAACTACTACAATAGGAAGGATACAGAGAAGATTAGCATGGCCCCTGTGATACCAGTTCGGCGATACAACTACTACAATAGGAAAGATACAGAGAAGATTAGCATGGCTTCTGTGATACCAGTTTGGCGGTACAACTACTACAATAGGAAGGATACAGAGAAGATTAGCATGGTCCCTGTGATACCAGTTCGGCGATACAACTACTACAATAGGAAAGATACAGAGAAGATTATCATGGCTCCTTTGATACCAGTTCGGAGGTACAACTACTACAATAGGAAGGATACAGAGAAGATTAGCATGGCCCCTGTGATACCATTTCGGCGGTACAACTATTACAATAGGAAGGATACAGAGAAGATTAGCATGGTCCCTGTGATACCAGTTCGGCGGTACAACTACTACAATAGGAAGGATACAGAGAAGATTAGCATGGCCCCTGTGATACCAGTTCGGCGGTACAACTATTATAATAGGAAAGATACATAGAAGATTAGCATGGCCCCTGTGATACCAGTTCGGCGGTACAACTACTACAATAGGAAAGATACAGAGAAGATTAACATGGCCCCTGTGATACCAGTTCGGTGGTACAACTACTACAATAGGAAGGATACATAGAAGATTAACATGGCCCCTGTGATACCAGTTCGGCGGTACAACTACTACAATAGGAAGGATACATAGAAGATTAACATGGTCCCTGTGATACCAGTTCGGCGGTACAACTACTACAATAGGAAGGATACAGAGAAGATTAACATGGCCCCTGCACAAAGATGACACGCAAAATCGTGAAGCGTTCCATAGTGTAGTTGAACAAGTTTTGTAGAGGGATGGTCGGACTAGCAAATAACAAATTGTAGTATTTGTTTGGAGCTGTAGTATGGGGAGAGAGAGAGAGAGGCATCCATCCCCTCTGTTACCTTAATTAAGTACTATGATAAATACTATGGGAATTATTAATCACCGCTCGCCATTGGTCATCAATCACTGGCCTGATTGGATGAGTCGTGTCATGTGACCGGCCGCCATTCCTGCCGTTGACGAGAGGTCACCCTACTAGACATTCTTTTATAGAATCGCTCGTTCTTCCCAATGTATGTAAATATATATCACATAGTTATGTCATCTCTCTATTTCTACAGTATAGTGAACGCCAATCGTACTAATATTAAACTTGTAAAACACGTTTCTACGTTTTTTATAGCTTTAGAATGTCGATTGGTGTCGTTAACCTCACAGTTAGGTTTTTCATAGGAATGGATGAAGAGGTCCAACTCGAAAGCTTTTTTTTTCGATTAATTACATAGATCGGTTGGTGAAATTAAGAAACAATGAAGTCAGGTCAATCATGAATATATGTATAAACAGGTTTGTAAGATTGACCTCCTTAACTTCATAGATTCAACTTCAATTAAGACCATGTATTATAATACTATATGCCTTAGATTTTGTTTGTGTGTGTAAATAGAAACTTATGCAAATATTTTTGGCGCCATCTATCGGTATAAAAATATATTAATTCAACTCTATTTTTAAAAAATTCAATTATTTTCGCCCTTTATAAATAAAGAGAATACACTTTTGAATGGGAAGAGAGGATTTTGCCCTTGAAAGTTTTATAATTATTATCCTTAATTAGGTGATTCATGATTTGAGCTGGGCTTTCCGAATTTATTAACATTGGTGTTATATCTGAGAATCCTCCTCTGTATCATTCACAACTCCCTAAACTGTAATAGAAAAACATATAAGCTGATATGTTAATCTAACTTATGGATCTAAATACAACATAGAAAAACTTCAAAAATAAAGCTCTCCATTAAATCATTGGGTACGGTATAGAATCACATTCCCAATTACCATCTTATCTGTCAAGTTTTTAAATTGAGTTAATCAATCCTTATCTTAAAAGGTTCTTGGGAGTCTATCTGCAAGACTTACAGTAGAGGACTGCGTCCTTATAAGAAGACATTTTTTTTTTAAATATAAAAGATGGGGGATGTCAATATGCAACTTTCACCCTATTTACATATGTTCCCATCATTCATTGATATATGCAAATTATCTTACAACACGAAAAAAAAAAAAATTACCCCATCACGCGTACAAAACCGCACCATAAAAAAAAAACTATGGGAGAATCCTATATGAAGACTATTTTTTAAATGCACCACCCCCCATTAAAAATACACTAAAGAAAAAAGTTAGATCCTTGAATGGGCTTACAAACCTTTTCAAGACGCCACGGCGTTTTCCTTAAAAGCGGTTTGAAGGAAGGTACCTCCACCCCCCCTCACCTCAAGGAAAAAAAAAAAAAAAAGGCGACGCGGTTGTTGGGGAGAAAATAAGATGGATTGGGGGGACGCCACACAATTTCAAGATGGAGGGGGGGGGGGGGGGGTAACCTTTAGACGTTTGTCTCGACCCGACGACTCACGACAGACTGTACGTCTGACTGTGAAACAGAACCCTCCTTAGAAAGCTCCACTCACGACTTAGTTATTATGTAAACAAACCTGGCACTTCCTTTTAAAGGGAAGAAACCCCATAAATTATGACGGAATGCCACCACGCGGTATTTTACTTACATCAGGAAACAATGAACCTCTTCTTTATTGTCTTTTTTTGTCTTTTATAAATGCTAGGCTTTCTCTACAGATTGAGGATAGATAAATCAAATATTTGGATCAGCTATGCAACTTTCTTCTTACCCATCTCATTCCTTCCTGTCTTCTAATTGAACATGTTTTCTACATCGGCTTGTTATGTTCAAAATAAAAGCTATTTATAAAAGTTTTTCAGTCTCTCCCCTTTCTTTTATAACGATCTAAACAACATTTTAAAAAAATCATAAGATGCCGTAATTCTTTTTATTTACTTTATTAAATGAAAAGCTTTCAGGTAAGTTCTTCTTCAACTAACGTTTTAGTTAGTTGAAGAAGAGCTTGACCGAAAGCTTCCTTTATTTAAGTAAATAAAAAAAGTTGCGGCATCTTGTGATTTTGTGTGTGTGTGTGTGTGTGTAATTTATCGAAATCCACAATCCACTTTGATAATGAACCTTTTTTGATGTTTTTTTGATATTTTTTACTACTATGGTTTTCTAGTCAGAGTCATCTTTGGTATCTCTTGAACTTGATCTATACTAATAATTACAACAAAAAAGATATATAACATTAGCGCGTTATCTGTAATTAAGAATTGAAATTATTTGCCCACACTACTCAATTAAGAAAGAATTGTGCATGACGCTGATAACTGTATATATTAATGATACAGCAATATTGTCATAATCATTTTCTGAATAAAAAACAACTACTTTTTTCCCAGAACCTGTCAATTTATTTTTCTTGACTAAAAATCCGAAAAAAATATTTTCCAGATTTTTCTCTATGTCCTGTTACTCAATTTTTTTCAATTAAAAACAAATTTCTTTATATATTCCCCTTATTGCTGTGAGAAAAATATTATCTCATCAGCGGTGAACCCTCCCTATGGTTTCACCAGTTTAATGAATTTACTTTTAATGAGCCAGACCCTCCCAATGTTTGTTTCATTGCAGTAAGGATTGTAGGAAGTTGTGAGACATGCTGGGTTCTCCTTTAACAGACATAATGGTCTATCAAATACTTTAATTTCTCATCCGCTCTCCGTTTTTTATTAACTCGTTGACCGCGGCGAGGAGGGCGTCTGAAATATGGCGGCGAGATGTCGAAAATTACCCCTGGAATCGGGTCCATTAGTCTGGGCGGATCTTCTTCCCCTAGATTGCCTGCAGCTCTCTTACAAACACTTACATAGCCTCCTTTTATATGCATCTATATTATGGGAAATATGTAAAATGGTAAAGCATAATCAGAATGGTAGAATGACGGAAATATAAGATTTTTATTTTTAAATCTTCCTTGTTGCAGATCTTCCATGTCTTACACACACACCCCTAACATTAGTTTACTTAGCCTTCCTCTATATATGCATTTATATTATGGGATATATGTAAAATGGTAAGGCATAACCAGAATGTAAAACATATCAGAGTGGTATTGAATCAATATAATGAGATAAAAATAGATAAGATTTACTTTTTGAATCTTCGTTGTTGAAACTCTTCCATGTCTAAAAAAAATAAAATAAAAAACACTAGTTTACATAGCCTATCTATATGCATCTTTATTATGGGAAATATGTAAAATGGTAAAGTGCATATCAGAGTAGTAGAATGACGATAATATAAGCTTCTGCTCATCATGTAACTTATATTAAGCTAGATAATATAGATATAAACAAAATGTTGATTATTAAATATTTATATGAAACGCTTCACACGTATCTAATTGAAGATATATGGTTTCTATGTGCGTCATATTTTTTTAATTCCGTAGAAATGAAAAAGATGAGCTTTCGGAAAATCTCTTTGACCCCCATTATGGAAGATGGTAAGACACCGGTTATTGACGTCCAAATATAGGTCAAAAATCTTGATATAAAAATTAGGAAAAGTCAACACGTAGGCTTTTCGGGCTGTTTTAGTTTTTTTTTTTTCTTGATTAACCAATAAGCGTAGTACGCTACAGGGATCAGGGTGGTTTGTGAGACTTGTACTGTGTGTAAATAAGTACACCACCGTATAGAGAGAGGAAAACAAATGTATTTACATACTATCCAAACTAATGCTTGGTTACTGGACTCGTGCAAGAAATGGGAAGGTCATTGAACTAAGTTTATCCATGCGACGTTTTATCCGAGTTTTGGCCAAACCTTCCAACATCACGGTATCGTAGAATTTGATTTCTCATCATTACGATATTGTCCATGTACCCAATCTGGTACAGGTACAATGTCGGTGGAATATAAATGTTCGAACTACCTACGTCTTAATCTTCCAAAACAAAAAAGTGTCGAATTTTTATATAACCTTCCCGCCGCAATCAAAAACTTCGAGGAAGGAATTTGGACAACAATTACAGAAGTAAGAAAAGTTTCTCGAATTGATTCTTTAAAGGGCCCTCGGGAATTGAGGAGTTGGGATCAAAGAGGAAAGTTTGGGGATTGAAGAAGGAAAGTAGGGCTGGCTGGCCGGCCACACATATTTACATATGTCGCAATGTCTACTCCTAGAGGGCGGGGTGACCCGGTCACATTTCCTTCCTTGCCAACCCTAACTATGCAAATTGGTGCAACTTGATATGCATCTATGTTAACCCATCTAATAGTAAAATGACCGCTATTTTTGATCCCCGCTATATTAGCCCGTTGAACGTGTGACGGATTAATTCGAAGCTAGCTCCAACCTGTTTTTGTTTGGATTTTCCGTTTTTTAAGCTTTATCAAAATGAAAATAACATTTCACACACACAAAAAGCTGAAGTTTAAACCAAGAAACAATTTGAACTGATATGGCAATAAAATCGATGTAGGGAATAAAAAAAAGACACTCAGGTGGTGTATTAAGCTTCAATTTACATAATTCAAACGAATTAAAAAAACACCTAGTTGTGATTTTAACCTATATGGTAAATAAATGATAATATGATAATCTATTCACTCTTCTCTTCGACCATCGTTCTTTCATTCACTATTGCATACTTGAGCCTTATGTAAATAAGATGTGATGGTTGTCGACTTGGTCATCCTGGGAGGTTTGTCGTTCCTCGTATTCTACTCTAGAACCTCCCATGAGAGACCGTCTCTAAAATAAGGATACTTCTGGTCTCTCCTGGAGATGGACACTCATTGGAGGTAGGATTATACCAGGTCATATAATTTAACAAAAGTGGTCTCTCATCAGATAAGAGAGGGGTTTGTTTTCTTTCGTCAAATACCTATTCCAACATTCCAGCGTCTTTATGTAAAGTAGTTTTTCTATATATATAAACGTATATTGATGGTTTGTATCCAGTTTCCTCCATTCTGTTAGGTAAGACTTTGTATGGTTCATTCTGGTGGCTATGTTATCAAATCACAGTGAAATGGTCTCAGTCAGTTATGACGTTCACGGCAGATTATATTAAACCTATATACACTCACCAATAAAACATCGACTCGGTAATTGAATATGGCAAGTATATGCAATTATGTTTCTCGATTACTTTTTTTTTTTTTTTGCGGACAAACTCACATGATCGTTTCTTACAACGAGGTGTTTCTAGTTTAAAATTTACATATATGGGATACCATTTTATAGGAGTGATTTACATGTGTAAATATGATTTGGTCATAGAGACGTTTAAAAAAATAGGTAAAAAGGTAAATCTCTCTATAAGTTTGTTGACGGCAGGTGGAGTAGGTACTCATTGAAGAACGATCGGCCCATCGTTAACGAGGCTGGAGTCCGGTTTTACTGAAATTTGCATAGAAACCTATTTACATACGTATATTTATTTTATATATACATATATGTATTACATTTACTACGTATATTCTATATATATATATAGAGAGAGAGAGAGTGCGTAGGGGAAATAAGCGCGCACGTGGCGTTAGACTCTCCCCGCCTATGCGGCGGCGAGCAGGCAGGGTATGCAAATACCCCACCGTAGGTCCGGTCTTGTTGACAAGGCCGCCACGCCCGAGGCCATCTCTTCCATTCGCTACGCCTCTCACCAATTGGTTCATCCTGTCTTCCTAATTTTCCACCAATCGCCGTGATTAGCTCGCCCAGTCACGTGATCCACCTTTGTTTGATTTACCATCCCCCCTTTCATTCAAGACCTCTTCTTACTCATGCACACATTGGGTTTTTTTAAAACCTTTTTTTTTATATATAAAAAAATATTTTGGTTTGGATATATATAAAACATTTTCAGGTTTTGTTAGTTTTCTCTTGTTGTCTTCTTTTTCTGGAACGTATTTAATGCGACTTCGCTCTTTTGTCGTATTTTCAGAGTTGATTATAAACCTCTATATGCCTAATAGATGGCATTTTGGATTTAGAATGGTGTTAATTCTAAATAAATGTTTATAAACCCGATAGATGGCAATAACTATCTTTGCATAACAGTCGATCGTGAGGTCTATTGCCATCACATCCCGACATTCTTTTATTTTACATATATACCTATCTTTAAAAAAAGGAGAGTTTGCCACTGATGATCCATGCCCTATCATTTCATTTTTAATTTTTGAAAGACGCATACTTAGAGTATCACCGGGGGATCATCTATTGACACTATACTGGAGGGATTGAAGGGAGAATTGGTGTTTGATAATCTAATAGAATATGGTCTGGAGTTAGAAGATAGGAAGAGGTGAATTGTACAGAACAGGGTGGTGTTCCATGATGGCAGACATTGTGTCTATTGACACTATACTGGAGGGATTGAAGGGAGAATTGGTGCTTGATAATCTAATAGAATATGGTCTGGAGTTAGAAGATAGGAAGAGGTGAATTGTACAGAACAGGGTGGTGTTCCATGATGGCAGACATTGTGTCTATTGACACTATACTGAGGGATTGAAGGGTGAATTGGTGTTTGATAATCTAATAGAATATGATCTGGAGTTAGAAGATAGGAAGAGGTGAATTGTACAGAACAGGGTGGTGTTCCATGATGGCAGACATTGTGTCTATTGACACTATACTGGAGGGATTGAAGGGAGAGGTAGAATTGGTGTTTGATAATCTAATAGAATATGGTCTGGAGTTAGAAGATAGGAAGAGGTGAATTGTACAGAACAGGGTGGTGTTCCATGATGACAGACATTGTGTCTATTGACACTATACTGGAGGGATTGAAGGGAGAGGTAGAATTGGTGTTTGATAATCTAATAGAATATGGTCTGGAGTTATAAGATAGGAAGAGGTGAATTGTACAGAACAGGGTGGTGTTCCATGATGGCAGACATTGTGTTTATTGACACTATACTGGAGGGATTGAAGGTGTTTGATAATCTAATATAATATGGTCTGGAGTTAGAAGATAGGAAGAGGTGAATTGTACAGAACAGGGTGGTGTTCCATGATGGCAGACATTGTGTCTATTGACACTATACTGGAGGGATTGAAGGGAGATGTAGAATTGGTGTTTGATAATCTAATAGAATATGGTCTGGAGTTAGAAGCTAGGAAGAGATGAATTGTACAGAACAGGGTGGTGTTCCATGATGGCAGTCATTGTGTCTATTGACACTATACTGGAGGGATTGGAGGGAGAGGTAGGATTGGTGTTTGATAATCTAATAGAATATGGTCTGGAATTAGTTGAATTATGGAATAGTTATAAAATAGTTAAAATATAAGATAAAAAAAAGAGTGTAGTAGCGTGTTTCAATTTCCATAGATTCTATTGTACTAAATCATTGATAATCAGCTTTAAAGATAATAGTAATAACATACAAGATGGATTAGAACAACTATAATGATGATGATAAGACGTTCTCGGAATATTTAGTATCATAGAATAAGTGGGTATATATGCAATTAGGGTTTCAACTACGCCGTATACCTCCTTCATTCATCCGCTAACAATGAATGGACCAACAACACCTGCGCCTTCCTTTACAGAAAAATTAGACCCCCACTCCCTTACAGGGGGACCTTTGAGGGGGCTGTCGGTGTTTGTATTTCCCTTCGCCAGTCCCCTAATGATTTTTTTTTTTTTTTGCGTTTGGGGGGTATCTTCTTTTTTTTTTTCCGGGTTCACGGAATCTGATATTATTTACTCGGTTGTCTGTAAGGTCAGAAGTCAGGGATGTCCGTGGTCAAATTTTATTTTTTCATTTTCAAAGAATCATTGATAAAAATCCTTTTTTTTTTTCCTTCTTATTCTTTTCGATAAATGGTTCTGGAATTTTTTTAATACCCTGTCATTTATATATATATATTTTTCAACGTGAGAATGATATAAAAAAATCTGTTGAAACGTTAATAAAATAAAATAGTTACTGGTCAAAAAGTAACTTTTTTTTTTTAATTAAAAAAATGCGGCTGTGTGTTGATAACTTGTATATATCAATCTTTAAAATAAACATTTGTAAACATATGTTTTATACAAAAACATTTTATCAAGGGTACTTTTTGGTCAGAATTTTTTTTGAAATCTTAAATTGTATATATAACACCCAAATATAAAACATATTTATCAATTTAATTACATAAATTAATTTACTAGAGAGTTATATGACATCTCTTTTTACTCTTTTATGTAAATAAGTAGGTTTGTTTCGTTATAAAACTCTTTCCTCATTTTGTCAACGCTACAATTAACAGAGATTATGAGCGAAATTCTTATAACAATTAATTACATAGCACATATAATATTGTTGCATATGTATATAGGCACAAATTGTTGTCAAAATATTTTTGACCATTTTCAACATGTGTGAAGAAATCTCATTTTTGAAGTCGTTCGTTAGAAAGGAAAAGATTTCTCGTGAGAAAATATCAATATACTAATAAAAAACATTAATAAAAAAAAAGAAAGAAGTTCGTATTAATAAGGGGAAAATTAAAATTTATATTAATATCTGGAAAGAAACTTTTTTTTTTTTTGTAAAATTTTAATAAAAAAAGTAACGTCTATAATGTAGCCATTGAATTTAATTTACATAAATTTGATCAGTACAGATCCTTATTAACATATTATCTTTCCTAAATATTTCCTCTTCCATCACTGATTGATAATTTCGGGGTCGCTGATTGGTCAGCCATCAATTTGGTCAAATTATTTTAAATTATATTTTAGTCACTGCAGAGCGCCCTCGTAAATATTCAGTAAATTGGCCTGTGACAGCTAGTTGACAATCACAGATTTGAAAAAAAAAAAACTTTCCATTTTTAATGAAATACTGAATAATGTATGTGAAAAGTGCTGTTACATTTTTATAACTATTTAATTTATAACGTAACGTATTAATAAGGAATTTAAAAAAAAAAGTATCTCTTGGCAACACCGGTTTGTCTAGGTAGGTTGTTACGTTTTGGTGGTTATTGAATATTGAAAATATACTGTAATTTGATTCTGTTTAAAATTCTATGATTATTTTTCTCCCCCTTGTTCTCTTCGCTCCCCCTTTCCTAGAACTTAGAGGAACTGAAATATTGTGCTGTTTTATTATGTAATTAAATAATTACGTATGTAAATACGTTATATATACATTTATGTAATTAAATAATTACGTATGTAAATACGTTGTATATACATTTACTTATTTACATATTGAGTACGATAAGTTTATAAGAATTGAATCTCTCAGAAGATGGCAAACAGCCCCACGTTGAAATGTGGATTTAATAGTCACCTAAGCATAAGACCTTAATCTCTTTGGAGGCGTGGGTTTGAATCCCACCGGTTCCCTTTTTTTTTCACACTGGTCTATCATTGCCCCCGCAGTGTGATTGTCTGGGATTGTAAAAAGAACTAATATAAAGAAGGCCAAGAGCTCTTGGGATACGATAAACAAAGATATACCCTTGTTTATCAATTGGTTCTTTTATGCAAATCAATCCTATTTGCAGAACCATCATTTTCGCTGGTAAATCTGTTTTCGACTGTCACAAGTCTTGTTCCCAAACGTACCATCTAAAATTTATCTATACATGGATGTGTGTACATAGCATGTGTGATTTTGTGCAAATAAATTGTAACGAGGTATTTGTGGATTTACCTCGGACATATCGTTTTTTCAGAACTATCCTTTGATCTGGTAAATTAGTATTTGACTGTATTTTCTGTCTTAAGACCTTTTTTCCCTTGTGCGAGCGTAAATATAGCATTGCATCATTTACATATCTTTCCTTGTTTTTCTAGCTATGCAAATTAAATGCGACGGTTTTACCGTGGAATTCGATATTACAGTGATTACCGAACCAATCATTACACTTGGAGCAGACTATTGCAAGACTCATTCTCACACGTACGGGGCAGTTTGTCGTCTGGTGAATATGTAATTAAGTGAGACACTAATCTGCTCCCCACTAATTAGCTCCCGTTGTTAGCAGGAGACAAGACAATGCTCTCTCTTTCGAAAGTTCCACCAGGTGTGGAGCCGACCCGATATCGTGACCAACCTTTCGCCATGACAGTTGCTGCTGGGTGGGGAAACTGTGGCCTGGTTGATGAAAACCTGTCGTTCCTTCCGTGCTGAATCTTGGGAGCGATCGCTGTTGTTGTTTAATTGGTGTTGATGAGTCGGAGAGAACTATGTGGAAATGTGGTTTGTGGATGGTTAGCTTCTACTGTGTATTCCTGCTGTGAATGTTGGCAGCGATCGCTGTTGTTTAATTGGTGTTGATGAGTTTGAGAGAGCTGTGTGGAAATATGGTTTGTGGATGGTTAGTTTCTACTGTGCATTCCTGCTGTGAGTCTTTGACAGCGATCGCTGTTGTTTAATTGGTGTTGATGAGTCGGAGAGAACTGTGTGGAAATGTGGTTTGTGTATGGTTAGCTTCTACTGTGTATTCCTTCTGTGAGTCTTTGGCAGCAATCGCTGTTGTTTAATTGGTGTTGATGAGTCGGAGAGAGTTGTGTGGAAATATGGTTTGTGGATGGTTAGTTTCTACTGTGAATTCCTGCTGTGAGTCTTTGGCAGCAATCGCTGTTGTATAATTGGTGTTGATGAGTTTGAGAGAGCTGTGTGGAAATGTGGTTTGTGGATGGTTAGCTTCTACTGTGTATTCCTGCTGTGAGTCTTGACAGGGATCGCTTTGCCGTTTTTGTTGTTGAATTGTTGTTGATGAGTGAGATGTGTGGAATTATCAGTGTCTAGGTTAAATCTACCTGCTAAGAAGAGTCCATCTAGCTACGGTCTCTTTGTAGTTTTAATTGTAATCGATGAGTTTTTAAGATGGGTTGAAAATGTCTGTTTGTGTTTTTGAATCGTCACTCTGTGGTCGGATTTAAGGCGATAGTCGCTATTGATGATATTGTTTTAAGGATATTGAGAGAGTGTATTAATACTATTAATGAATTATTTATATTTTTAAAGAGAGAGAAGTGTTAAAAATCTATATTAATTATAGGTTTAATACTAATTAATCCTTGCTCGGTAAGAGCTTGCTTGCTATACTGACACTATATTTTCAACTCAACATCAAATTATTCTAAAACTTTCTTTATTCAGTATTAATATATATATATATATGTGATAGATAATATATGTAAATAAAGATGATAAATACATACACATATATATCAGCCTGGGAGGCACCGTGTCTAAATAAAAGCGAAAATGACCCATAGTTTTTTTTTTTTTTTTGTCTCAGTTAATGGGATACTAACTGCTTGTTTTTAAAGATACATTTTTTATTGAAATTGCCCTTAGACAGAGAAATTCTGGTGAAATCCAGTCTTTGTTGGATCTGTAGGTTGGTTCTCTGATCGTTGGAATGTTGACGAGAAGTTGTTATCCCATTAAACACTTCATTTTCCAAAAACTAACCAATATTGTCCCAATAATCTGTTACCATTGACAATTTTTAAACACAACAATGAAGATATTAATGACATTTATATAACACGAGAGGAATGTTATATTTATCAGTAAAAATAAAATGGTTTAAAATTCTGTTCATAGATGGCGCTGTCGACCTTTTATTTTAAATGATCGTCTGTTAGTTATCTTCTGTTGCAAGTTGGGTCGTCTGCGGGAGAAAATGTCATTAATCAAACGACGCTTTTGTCTACGTCGTCGTCTGTCATTAACCCGAAGCTAAACCAACAAAAGACGCCATAATGAAAATAATGGTTTGATTAGGGGTCAGAGAGAATTTAGCTTTTTTTTTTTTATCCCCACCAACCTTCCACAGCACCCTTCTGCCTTACTTTTTTTTTTAAATTATTTATCATCCTCAGGTAAGACTGAATCCCTGTCGGCACCCCACCATCGTTTCTTCTTCTTCTCCCCCATTTTTGAAGCAGGTGGTGTTTTTTTTTTTTTTGTTAAAGTCGTTATCTTTTGTTAGTTTTTATCTTTTTTTTTTCTCTTCCGAAAGTAATTCCTATCTTATCATAACTTGTCAGCCACCTCTAAATAAATGATCGTAAAGAAAATTTATACTTTTGCTACGATGAGTATCATTTTTTTGGGTCTTTCTCAATTGAGAGAATTATGTTTACTTTTGTGGTACTTCTTTGTTATGTGTATTATTTATTGTGTGTTTTGTGTATAGTTATTGGAGGCTTTCTCGAAGAGTATTTTTTAACCTATTACTGTTAAGGAATGGTAGAGAAAATTGAATAGTGTGTGTGTATTAAACAAATTCTCTTTTAATTCCTACATTCAGCGTGTTTTAGTGATTCTCTATCATTTTATTCAAGGGAATTATTACATAGCATGTATATCGGGATTCAGACTAACTCTGAAAGATATTACAGTGACCTTTATTGAAGATACACGAGATAACCAATATACACTCATGGACAAAACTTAAGGAAGTTGTACCTTTCAGCATGTATATCGGGATTCAGACAATAACTCTGAAAGATATTACAGTGACCTTTATTGAAGACACACGAGATAACCAATATACACTCATAGACAAAACTTAAGGAAGTTGTACCTTTCAGCATGTATATCGGGATTCAGACAATAACTCTGAAAGATATTACAGTGACCTTTATTGAAGACACACGAGATAACCAATATACACTCATGGACAAAACTTAAGGAAGTTGTACCTTTTAGCATTTATACCGGGATTCAGACAATGACTCTAAAAGATATTACAGTGACCTTTATTGATGACACACGAGATAGCTAAGTGCTTACAAAATTTTCCTCTGTCTTCTATTTCTTAAAAAATAATAATAAAATGGATAACTGGCGACATCAAAGACTTTCCACTTTCTTAAGTTTTGTCCATGAGTGTAGTTTGGAATCCTGGAAATTATTTTAAGAGTTGATGTGTATTGAGATAATCTTCCAGATTGGTTGTAGAGAGGACTTGTCAACATTGAGTGTGGAAAGTTTTATTAACACGATGTTCCAAAGACCCAGTGTCACCATTTTCAAAAGTAAAACTTACTAAAAGTTTATTATTTCACACCAATCAGCTTATTCTATGAAAGAACTATCAATTTCTAGTTTTTCATTTATTTATTTAGTTTTTCTCTCTAATTGGTTCACAGATGTATGTTCTTGGTCAAAACATCTTCAAACACACTTACCACATGACCTATCTCTCCTAATCTTCGTTTTATTTTCTCCCTCTATAAATGTCGGTCATCCCAAAGTGGATGTTGTCTTACTTTAGAATGACCGTGTTGATAAACTTACTAAAAGTATATTATTTCAGGTCAATCAGCTTATTCTATGAAAGAACTATCAATTTCTAGTTTTTCATTTATTTATTTAGTTTTTCTCTCTAGTTGGGAGGTTCGCATATGTAGTATGTTCTTGGTCAAAACATCTTCAAACACACTTACCACATCTCTCCTAATCTTCGTTTTATTTTCTCCCTCTATAAATGTCGGTCATCCCAAAGTGGATGTTGTCTTACTTTAGAATGACCGTGTTGATGATATCATGGTAAGACGGAAGGAAAAAAATAGAAGGAAAGATAATATCTCTCTCCAACCACCCCCAAAACAGAATCTTTATTCCAAGGGGGGTGTAGATTAATTAACCACGGTGTCCCCCTCCCTCGTGGTATTCGGGGACCAATCAAACACCGATAAATTGACCGACCCACCCAAGATCGTTTTTCAAATGCTAATGGTCCAAATCTTCCTCAATGGACACTGACCTTGTTTTGTTCACGTCCCTGTTATGCTGCCGCCTCTATCTTAGGTAACAACTTGGGTTATTGTCCATTGTTGTTACTTAATTCTTCTTACTTTCATTCTCTGTTGATTGATTTCTCATTCGTCTTTTCCCTATTGGAACGTAGGTATGTAAGTAACTTTCGACGACATTCCTTTTCTCATGATATAGAGATGATCTTTATTAGGAAATAATTAGGGTATGATTGGAAGGTGGCTATCAAATGAGATTATTGCGACTAAGTTATTAGTATTTTTTTGTGTGTTCAATATAGATTTTCTTTTAAAAGTGACAAAGTTTTTCTCTTATAATGTGTGTTTGAATATTGTTTTTTTTTTAGCGATGTGAAAGCTTTCGGATTGATGCTCTTTTTATCTATAACGCTGGTGGCTTTTAAAATTTTAACGTATATTTATATACAGATTTATATTAATTTTATAACTTATATTTATATAAATTTGTAAAAAAAAAAATATTTTTATTAGGAACGTTAATTTAAAAAAGTTCCCTTAATTTTCTCTCGAAACTAGCCTCTTAATTCCTTAACGTTTATTCCCTTAACTGAAACAATATAAATTTCTCTCAAGAATACTACAAGACGTTATTTGAGAAAAGGTTGCTTTCTATCCATGCGATAGTCAACACAATGGGAGTAATTCGCTCCCAAAAAGCTACAGTGTTGTCAGATTGAATCTAATTGGTCAGCTCACCTCCTCCAGGAGTGTTGGATCGATCTTCCCATCTTGTTGCCTGGCAACGCTGCCTAACCTACCTGAGCGCTCCATTTTTCGGGGACTCCAACCCTTTCAGGTCCTATTTTTCCGAAGGTTTCCTTCGCTTTTTAACATTTGGCTTTGGAATCGCAAATTTGCCTTTTTTTTCTCTCTCTCTCTCTCCCCCTTTGCTTCCTTTTTATCCTGTTTGTTTGTTTTTCCACTCTGTTTGATGTTTTGAAAGCGTACCATATTTTCTTTTGAATATTTTTGAATTCTTTTAAATTAGAAAAATAAAAAAAAAGAAGGAGCTTTTGACTTCATATATATATATTCTTTCTCCATTTAAAAAATAATAATAATTATTATTTTTAATTAAATTATATTTATGAGAAAAGTTTTTTTATTTTTATTTAAAACGTATATAAATATATATATAACGTACTCGTTTAATTACATACGTAAAATTTAGAAATAAAAAAAAAAACATATTTGCATATCCTCGTAAGTTGCATATGTTGTATGTGTAATCGATAAATTTTCTACCTTGAGTTTTGTATTTGTGTTTCCGCTGTAAGAAAATGTGGAGATTCTCTTTTTGGGATTATTCGACAGATAAGAATTAATTTATTAAGAATTTTAAGAATTAAATTTATTTTCCAATGCTTTTTTTGTTCCATTTTCTAATCATAAAGGTCTCTAGAGATAAATTTGGAATAGAAATATTCATTTATGTTGTCGTTACGTTACACCGTATTAGCCTGGTACTACATGTGTAGACATGTGGTGTACTTACAGTACAAACTGCTTCAATTCACAACCCACCATGGCCTGGTACTACATGTGTAGACATGTGGTGAACTTACAGTACAAACTGCTTCAATTCACAACCCACCATGGCCTGGTACTACATGTGTAGACATGTGGTGAACTCACAGTACAAGCTGTCACTACCCACCATGGCCTGGTACTACATGTGTAGACATGTGCTGTACTTACAGTACAAGCTGTCACAACCCACCATGGCCTGGTACTATATATGTAGACATGTGCTGTACTTACAGTACAAGCTGTCACAACCCACCATGGCGTGTAGTATCTAGTACATATATAGACATATGATGTACTTACAGTACAAACTGCTTCAATTCACAACCCACCATGGCCTGGTACTACATATGTAGGCATGTGTTATACAGTAGTCACAGCCCACCATAATTTCAATGGCCTAATAACACGCATACCTACTGTAATATATATATATATTTATAAAATACAAAAAAAAAAGACACACCAGAACTAGTTTCCACACATTCAACTATATTACAATCTTCACGAATGGAGAGATGCTTTAAAAAAAAAAAGCTCCACGCGTTAATGAACAGGGACTAATCTAATTGGAGAGAGAGAGAGAGATAAAAAAGACACATATTACAAAAAAAACCAATTAACATACTAATTAATAACTCCGTCTACAGAATGGAGCCTTCCAAATCCCCTAAGATTTGTGTACATCCCATTGAAGCTAGCATAGTTTTTTTTTAACCTTTGTCTCCAACCACTGATTGTTCCCTTTGTTATTAATTGTGCCTTCGAGACTGGAGGAAACATCTCCCTGACGTGTTAGTCTTCATTTTTTTTTTATATATAAAATTATTTGTGCCATCTTCTTAAAAAAACGCCATAACTATCTTCCGGTAGTTTAAATACTTTACTATTCTATTATTATTGCTGTGAGCGGCTTTTTTTTTGGTAGCTCAAATTTTCCCTTTTTTTTTTTTTTACTCTTGGTCAATGTCATTTTTTTTATTCGTTTCCCTTTCTTTCATTTTTTTTTAACTTTGCTAAATGTATTAGTGAATTAATAGAAAATATAGGCGTATTATATAATTATTTCATTATATACTTTTTTTTAAAATTTATATGCGAAATTATTATTAATTTTTATATTTAAAACAGTTTTTTTTTATTATGTGTTTATTATTAGGGAATAAACAGACGTTTTTAACAAATCGATACTTTTTTTAATCGATTCTCTCATAATAATAATAATAATCAATGATAAATGTACAAATCTATTCAACCAGCCAATACCTACCTTATTACCATAAACACATATTTAGTAAATATGTAATTTAAGTATAATATTGCCACGTGGAAGACCAACTTCGGGATAAGACAACAATTTATTTCAGGCAAGAACAAACTATGAATGGTAAACAAAAGATAAGCAACGAGGGAAAATTACAGACTAGCAAAATATAAACATAAAAATGACCACTCTGTTAATAAAAACAATAAAATTAATAAATACTTTGTTACAATATTTAATATGTAAAAGGAGATAAAATACATCAAATAAGATATTTTGTTCTGAAATATTAACTTTCCTTCATCAAATGAATATATGTTAATATGTTGAATATGCTAATATAAGCCACAGAACCTTTATTATTCGGCTTTAAGGGCGTCATGTGCTTTGTTCTATCCCCCAAATAAATGAGTTAACGAAACTGATATTTTTTTAAAATTCAAAAATATTTCAATAAAATAAAAAATATATATATAAAAATTCGATTTTATTTATTATATATACATATTAATGAGATTGAAACAAATAAATCATCAGAAGAGTAAATAAAAAACATAATAAATTGTAATTTAAAATGCCTAATAAATTAAAAAAAAAAAAACTTTGAATTTATTCGTAAATTTTATTTTTATTCTATGAAGCCAATGTTGCCAGCTATATTTCAAAGTTATTTGCAAGCTGCTAATTAAAGCGTACTACAAACCCCTAATCAATGTAAACTCTGAGATGTAATTTCTTTATGACCATCATAAAAATCAGAGGGTAGTGTTAAAAAAAGCCAAATAGTTTGGTAGGTAAATACTACTTTATATTGTGGTCGCATTCAATAAATAGTCCTCTCTGATTGGTGGTATCTTTATGGGTTACAAAGGTCATAAAGATTGCCTCCGGCATTTTTTTTTTTTTTTCTTAGGAAAAACATCTGCCAACCTTGATGAACTTTTTTATTATTATTATTCTTCCTGTATCGTTTGGCAAAATTCCAATATTCATACCATATGCTTCTTCGCTTTTTTTTTTAAATCATTTTTTTAAAGTTAAAGATTATTAAAATTGTAAAATATACATATACGATTACATTTTTCTAATAACTAATTAAATGAAAGAAAATAAGGTAATACATTTTAAAAATATGTATAACTGTATAAAAGTCGGTTTTAAAAACATATTTATTGGAAGTTTATATATATATATATATTAATTAAAAAGGCATATATTGGATCAAAATATCATTTATTTTACCAATATAAATGATATTTTGATCCAATATATGACTTTTTAATTAAAGATTTATTTATGGATTGCTCTATTTTCAAATATATATATATATTGATTTATCAAGAAATTGGGTTGGCCAAATATCTCGGAGCAAGCTAAATAAACGTTTAATTTATTTTTGCTCCACTAGATGGCGCTCTGCCATCTAAAAAGCACATGTGCTCGTGGTCAGGAGATGCCTTCTTTATTTTTAATATATATTTTTGTTACATATTCCACAAGTATACATATATGACCGTAATAAAAAGGTAGATAGAGGTTTGTGACTGCTTATACTGTAAGTACATCATCCTAGGTATATATATATATATATATGTAGTACCAGTCCATGATATTCATGGTGGGTAGAGGGTTGTGACTATTTGTACTGTAGGTAAGATAATCATAGAATAGTTACGTTTCTAAAACCCATCTATCAGTGAGTATAAAATATCAATACCACAGAAGAAACTGGTCAGCCTGTGAAAATTTATGGAGGCGTTAAGTATCCATGATGCTATATGTAATATATACCTATATGTACGTATATGTAATATGATCACCAAATAGGGGGGAAAAAACTGATCATCCCATCCTAGCTGGGAATTCTACCCAGGCGGATACGTAAGGGATTTATCAGCGAGTGAAGAGGAAAGCAGCTGGTCATCCTGTCTCTATTTGAGAATCCTGACCAATCGCAGAGCAGTAAATTCAGTGGCAGAGCTGGTGGAACAATGGCTTTAGATTTAGTGGCGTGGGAAGGAGGAGGCAAGAATTCCGAGGTGGTTGAACTTGGACATTTTTTCCTCTTTCCAATGACGACCGCATGGCACGTTCCGCCAGTATAACACTTACTTACATATCTAACGTTTGATTTGCATAACGGGTAACTTCCATTGAGATACACGTTCGTTACATTTGACTTCCATAATCTCTCTCCTTGAAGAATTACTCGCGATATGGAAACAGTTACCCGGTATTGTACCTATTTACATATATAACGTTTGATTTGCATAACGAGTAACTTCGATCAATATATTTTCACTACATTTGACTTCCGTAATCGCTCTCCTTGAAGAATTACTCGCGATATGGAAACGGTTACCCAGTGTTATATTTACACATACAACGTTTGATTTGCATAGCGGGTAACGTTCATAGAGATATTTTCGTTACATATTTGACATCCATAATCTCTCACCTTGAAGAATTACTCGCGATATGGAAACGATTAGCCAGTATTGTACTTTAACCTTTATTTTCGCACCTAATGATACAAAGACCACGTTAAAAAGAGCAGTCGACAAATTGGTATCTATCCAAAGAACTACCACAGTATTTATTAAAAAATCAGATCTCGGATCCTGTCTTTGTATCTAAATCCCATGTCTAAACTTAATCCCATCATCATATTTGCGCTTCAAAATCACAGCTAGAGAAACGAGCAGTATTTCTACACGATGTATAATATATTTACAGGATGCAAATATACTTATTTACATAGGAAAAGTCCCCTATAAAGAGATGTAAGGGCGACCATATGTAACTATAGAATAAGGTGAATATAAATCCAAAAGTCTCTCTTATCATTGGCTATTATTTCATCTACTATTTTCATTTGTCTGCTATAATGTTTTTTAAGTGAGGCGATCGCTGATGTATATTCCTGGAATTGTCTTCTAGCTCCTCTTCAGCCAGTATGTAAATATCTAAATCAAAGCGAATGGAATATTTACTATTTATTGTAAAGGATATGAATAGCGCGCTGTGGAATTTAAAACTGAATTGATCTCGGCTATATTGTGTCTGTTGAAGAAGGACCAAATGTATGCTACCAACTCGTTCAAATCAACAACTCCCAAATTACATATGTAAATAAGTAATTTCATTTGCATAGTTGGTTTTTCATTACAATAAATCAGTGATTAAGACGCTACCTCTCTATACTGAATATTTACAGCATATATTTTGCACTAGTTCTATAAAGCTAGGGATGGGGGAAATGTATATTTTCGCTCCTATAACATCTAATGAGAAAGAGATTGGCATCGAAAGCTTTTAAAAAGATAAATATAAAATTAAATAGTGTTTTTATTGATGAATGGTGTTCAAATGGCTATAAAGATATAAATTACAGTAGGTATAAGAGGTTGGTTCTCTCCTGCAGAGAGGTCAAGTCCACTTTGAGTGATGTGTTTGGGAGGTTTCTTTGTCTCGAAGATATGGGGAAGTCACCCAACCTATCTGGCGGGAGATATGTAATAGGGATGTTTTTGTCACTTTACCATTTCCTTATAAGATAATAGCGATTCATACAACTTTTGGGCGATTTCTTGATAAACTATTTATTTGATCTCTTCAATGTTTTTGTTTATTTTTCAAGTTCTTTTCTTATCTATTTTTTATATATATAAATTAATCAATACCTTTATTGAGATATGGTATATATACACTCATAGACCAAACTTAAGGAAGTTATACCTTTCAGCATGTATATCGGGATTCAGACAATAACTCTGAAAGATATTACAGTGACCTTTATTGAAGATACACGAGATAACCAAGTTGTAGACAAAATTACTTCTGTCTACTTAAAAAAAAAAAAACAGACGAACGGCGATATAAAAGACTTTCTACTTCATTAAGTTTTGTCCATGAGTGTATATATATGGTAGTGTGCGGAGTATAAAAATATACATAACAATAAGTATTGGTATGATATATGCAATTATGTATGTACAATAATGAATGTTTGGTCAAATTTTATTCTATTTACATATTGGTTTATAATGTGAAGGAAAGGACTAAGAAACAATTTTGCATCTTAAAGAGTTTTTACGTGTGAGTTTGATAGAATTCCACTTTTATATAGTTTTTTTATTAAAGGGATTTGAGATTTTGTGTTCGTTTTTTAAGAGATATTTCATGGTACCTAAATATTTAACAAATTTTCAAAATAGGGAGGGAGGAGGATTATATATGTATATAAAACTTTCAAATTATGTTTTACATAAAAATTCCGTTCTATAAAAGTGAAACAAAAGGACTAATGGAATAATATATGTATCAGACGTGAAAGCACAAAACTTCTATTTTTACCAAGAAATTTTCAAACGTTAAGGAAAATTTACCATTTTCTGATTTGCATATTTAAAATATTTTCTATCCCTTTTTCCTTCCTTTATTGTTTTCTCGATTTTTTTTTTTAAATCAGAATATACTATCCCCTTCTTCCCCATAAATAAATAAAAAATACGTTATCAACGAAAAGAGTGTATTACATTCAACACAAAATATTTTTATATTTAAATAACAATTTTTACTGAATTAAATCCTCTATCTATTTCTCTCTCTACAATTTCCACTCAGTTGAAAATCTTCATCGATTTTTTTTTTCATCTTCTTCCAGTTTGTAAAAATTTCCTCCTCTAAGATTTTCCAAATGCAAATTCATTTATGAGAAATTTATCACAAATCTGCTTCCGCTTCCTTTAATTCATAGAGTAAAATTGATTTATCCAGGGTTGCCAGTTTGCTAACACTTTTTTTTTTCATTTAATTTTTTTTTTCTTTCTTTAAAACCCACTCCGATTTCATAGTTAAAATTTTCAAAACATATATGCATATATATATATATATAATAATATCGGGTATTATAGTTTAAAAGATGAAAAAAACATTTTTTTTTTCATTATCTTTACCTAGGTCTTTTTCCCCCCCTCTCCCTTTTGTACTGGGATTTTTCATGGGCCATTTTTTTTGTTGCTAATTTAATTAATAAGAATATTAAAAAAGATTATCTTTAGGGTAAGGCTTATTTTTTTAGCCATTTTTTTTTCTTTTGGTACCTTTTAAGACTTTTTGTCAGCAGCTTTATATAGAATCTTTTGCATCTCTCTGTGAATTTTTAATCAGTGAATATTAACAAAATAGGATTAAAAAAATAGTTACTCAACTATCTCGTACTTTATGTAATTTTTAAACGAGATATATATAATTAATTAGTTTTTAAAAATTAAGATAAATAATATATATATATCGTTTTTTAATATATTATCCCTCAATTTTTATTGTTTATTAAAGTATTTGTGGATTAGACACTGATATTAGAAAGGCCTAATTTAATTTTAAGATTAAATTCGGTCAATAAATTTACAGTGTTGCCAAATCATTTTACATTTAATCACAGATAAATTAATTTTATTTTCGCACATATTGAAACTCGAATTTCTAATTAATAAAACTTCCATTATTATTATTGAATATTAAATTATTTATAAATATATCACATTGTGAGTTATTTATTTATATTTTTTATAAAAAATATTTTTTTTTCTTCGTTAGTGTTAGTTAAAGAGGTGTTCATCTAGCAGCCAGAATTTATTGTTTTGGGAGTAAATTAAGAAACAAGGGAACTCCTCCATTCTATCTAGATAATTAAGAACCTAATCAAACTCAATTAGAGACTCGGGAAATGTGTAAATTTTCCGTCTATATTCTTTCACATTTATTTGTGGGCTTGTTTAATAGTAGCGGTATTATTTGTATTTCAAATTTATTTTTGTCTTTTTTCAGTAAATTACTGATCAATTTTATACTTTATCAATTGTCTTATGGCGGTATTTGTTCTAGTTTATAGTTGCGGGTTTTGTATTGTTTTTTTACAGTACATTTACTGAGTTGAATTGATTGTCTTCACAATTGAAGTTCTCTGGTTGATTATGCAATTACAATTTTACTTTCGGTTCGTTGCTGCTTGTTTATGGTTTGGCAATCTAGAAGACACACTAGTCCTACAAATTACTCCATAACGGAATCATGGATTTTTTTTTTACTGTATTTAAGATTCCGTCAATTGGCATATACAGCAATCTGAAAATAACTCTCATAGATAAAATTTGTGTTAATTGTTTCATTGCCATTATGCAAAGTTGCTTCTGACTTTCAGGAGTTGTTGCTGGAGTGGTAAATACCTTTGATAATTTTCGAATAACCATTTTTCTGAAGAAAAAATAAGCTTCAATGGCATCCGATATAAAAGCAAAATAGTCAAATACAATAGTAGAGTTGTAGGGTAGATTAAACTGACGAAACCGCTGGGAGGGTTCACTATTGATGAGTCAGGCCCTCCCATTATTTTAATAATTGCAGTAAGGACAGTAGAGAATTGGTTTATTGTAAAAAGAAACATAAATACGCGTCATAAATAGTTTATATTTCCAAAAATAAAGTTTGTTTCAAGTTAAAACGCACAGTTTTTATTCTTTCTTGTTCTCATTTTAGTGAGGAATGGACAAACACGGGATCTCTCTGCCAAAGATAGACTTGGTAGACTCTGTCCAGTAAATAGAGACAGAAGTTGTCACAGGTGGCCATGAAATCTGGACAAAAAGGCTATCAGCCAATGAGAGGGCGGGGTGATGATTTCATAGATTTTATTTAAATTGAAATGGTGTCACGCGACATGCCATTTTCAGTAGAGCTTCCACGTCATTGGGGAGCTCATGGCTTGGAAGGGTCCCCACAATTTCCTTTGTTGCATAGCCCCCACCTATATTATTGTCGCCCTCCCCAACTTATTTACATGCTCCCTCCCCGCCGTTATTGCAACCCCGGTGGTATGTAGTGTTGGAACTTTAATTAGTTTTATTTTTGGTTAATGTCTTGGAAATGATTGGCTGATTTTGATAAAATAGCTTTCTTTGTTTTATATTAGAAACATGCGTTTGTTGATAATAAATGAGTGGTTTGACGATAAATATGCAACATAGTTCTTTATTTTCCTTTTGTTTCCTAGGAAAAATCTCTTTTAAATTAATAAAAAGGCATTTCTTGATCGTACAATTAAAATTTGCTGATGGCTTGCGCCATCTGATTTAGTTGATATTTATTCCGACAGATGGCGCAAGCCATCAGAAACTTTTAGTTTCACGATCAGGTGATGCCTTTTTCTTGAATTTATCCATCTGATCTTAGTATAATTTCACCTTTATACCATTTTTTTCACATCTCTTTTAAACTTCTTAGCATTTTGGGATCTCACTTATTCGTCTTTTGACCCAAATTCGTTTTCTTTTGATCGCTTTATTTATTGCTTCAAATTGATACACTCCAATATGTAAATTGGAGAAAAATTAGAGTAAAGTTATATGTAAATTTCAACTATAAAGTTCCTGTGTGTAATCATACTGTTCATTGAATGTTGTTGTTGTCGTGTCCAAAGAAGAGCCTCAGATGTGATGCATCTCCATCACATTGAATGTCCATTGAATGTTATAGGTATTAGAAAAAGAGAGAGAGACGGATTGTCCTTCTGTGATTCAATTATTCATAACATATTTTCATAAAAATTATATTTGACCAAGATAATAAGATATTAACTAGAACTTATAAATATTTTCTTTCTCATAGATTGTGTCTCCTCGTGTGTATTATTCAATTATTCAAAGATTATTTACCAAAAAATTTATATATTTTTGACCAGGATTAAAATATGCTATCCAAAATTTTGTCGTTTTTCCTATCTTATGGATATTGTACAGTCTTCTGTGATCTGATTATTCATTGAATGTTTGAAATTATATTATATTTGACTCTGGACACGAGAGTGTTTTAATCTCGACGACCCACAGCTGCATGCGACATGTTAATTAGGTGTGTCAATGTTCCAAGCCGAAATGAATCGCGGCTAATTGGCGCTATGCAAATATTATCGCATATGCAAATATTCCCCCACCCCCTACAAATTGTCTGGCCCTCCTTTTTTAATTATTGCTATTATTGTTATTGTTTATAGTAGCAGTATCCCCTCCCCTTTCTCTCTATATCATTTGTGTGTGTGTTGGCTATGTAATGTTTCACTATACATATATGCATATCTACCAGTCAAACATACAACATGTATGTAATTACTGTTTACTGTTATATACAGTGTTTACAACAACAACAACAAAAGACTATTTAGGGCATTCCGCCCCATATAGGATTCGCCGTATTTACACATCAACAAGAGGAGAGGGAAGAGGAAACATGAGTCAATACAGTCAATAAAGTGTTTTGGGAAAACAGTAATAGTATTTTATCTGAATAAACAAAATACCCAGACTGAGTTGTCCCATTATCTCTTTGACTTGCCAATATCTTATAGAAGAAAGGGAGAAATTTCTTGGAAAATCCTGAATCTATTATCTGGCGATATCAACAAGATAATAGCAAACCACATGGAAGAATGGTGCTAAGAGATGAATCGAATTTAGCAAACTACATGGAAGAATGGTGCAAAGAGATGAATCGAATTTAGCAAACCACATATACAGTGTTTACATTATATGCTCTTAGAAGTTTCTACTCATAGTTGCTTCCTAGATTAAATTTCAGTCGCTGTATTAACCTTTTTTTTTTTTGTAAATATTATGAAAAAAAAAAGAATATTTTCTGATTATGCAACTTAAAAGAGTCTGATGACGGAGCACAATCGATCGGAATAAATGAAAACTGATTTTATTTCTGATAATTTATTTCCCCCCGCGTGCACCATTCGCTCTATGCTTATTTATTCTACACGCCAGAAACTTATTTGTTTAACGTTTAGTTGGTATTTATTCCTATAGATGGCGGTCTAATATCAGGAATTTCAGAAGATCACAGAAAGATGCTCTTTCCGCCTAAGAGCTGATCTTCTTCTCTACTTTTAAATTCTTTTAAAGCATCTTTTTCGTATATAGTTTTTGTCAAAAATGGTTAAATAGAACTGATTTCAAATACGTTTAGCACAATTCTATTTAGTCATCTACCAATTTCTGGTTTTAGTTACTTGAAGAGGTTGTGTATGTAGTATTTAGTGTATGGGATAATAAACTACTGGACAGTGTAAAGTATTTATAGGTAAATGTGATAAATCGACATCTTGTCGAGATTTTTTAACTTCTAGATTTTAGTTTGGAGCGTCGTCGACTCCGAATTTAACTAATTGAATCCGTCGTAAATGTGAACTCACCTAACCCCCACACTGATAAAACGGTGTTTACCTTACAACCCTGAACACTCGGATTTTCCTGGAAAATCTCTTGAAGATTTCTTGAAAAAGCCATGGTCCACTTGTGCTATGTGAGCAGAAGAACTTAAATTGACTTGTTCCATATGTAAATACCTGTTTTCTTTCCTCTTTTCGCTCTCCACTTCTCCCATCCATATTTCCAAAATTTTTTAATTTTATTATTTTTTTTTTTTTAATTCTTCTTATTTCTTTATTCTTTCTTATAATCTGTATATATTTACCATATGTATATATTCTTTCACCATTTTTATTTCCCACTTTCTCCGTTTTGTAACCCCAAGGAGAATCCTCTGTAAGACCTGTGTGTCTTAATAAAGGCTTTTGTGTGTGTGTGTAAATGTGAACTCACCGTTGTTAAGCGACTCGGTACTTGTGTATTTAGCATCAGAAAAGACAAGTGTCGTGATTAACATTTCAGATTTACTTATTGAAAATCCTGTCTATGTTATTCTAAAGAAAAAATCTCGAAATTTATTGGTTCTCCCATATCTGGAAGTACCGTGACTTCTTTTATGTATTTTTGTCCATTTCGTTCCGTGTCTACGGCCAAACTTTTTTGTTTCTCCTGGGATCAGTCCGGTTATTGGTCAAAGTTGGAAGAGAGATAAAATTACTTATTGGAGTATAATATGATTTTAATATTTATCCATAAAAATAAGGCAAGCTTTCGAACAAGATATTCTTCTATCAGTCTAACGATAAATACGAGACTCTGTTGAGACTGACGATCTAACAACAAACATATTTGCATATATGTATAATATATACATATACACATATTTACATATCCATTTGCTCGAAAGCTCGCCTTATTATTATTATTTTTTTTTAATAGCTGAATAAAAGAATCTTATTGCTTTTCAAACGCAATGTTATTGATTCAAAACTATTTAAAGAGTTTCAAGGTTTGCTTATTAGAAATAAAAATTTAATTTGACTAAATATAATGGAGAGGAAGGAAGGCTTCCCATTCCATATGGCGGTAGTAGACAAAGGTGACGCTATCAGCCAATCATATCTCAGCTTATTGATGCAGAGGGGCTTATGGAAATTTAATAAGATTAAACAGACGTCCACTTTTATACAATCCACACACCACCCACGCCTCCTCCCTTCCAACCTTTTTTTGTTGTTGTAGTTGTTATTCGTTTTTCATGAAACGTAACTTTTTTTTTTTCTTCCTCTCCTCCTCCTTCTACCCAATCTTCAGTTATCTTCACGCATCACTCTCTTTTTTAACGAGATGGGAATGGCTGTCTGGCGGCGAGCGAGCTAATGTACATAAAGATGGGTTTAATTTAGGGTTAACGTGACGCTCAGCATTAGCTGGGGCATGACCGACCTGTTGTTGCCTCCTCCTCTACATGCCTGCCATTCCGTTATTGGAAAAACTGATCGTTGCTGGATGGATGGATACGTAGCTTACATTGGTTTACTTTGTTCAATCTCTCTTCTCTCTCTCTATATTGTATATGCATATATCCCTGTTTTGTTTAGTGTTAAACTCTTAGATACAAGAAAATAAGACCTAATCCAAATAGACGCTGTTATCGAAACGTCACACACAATTTATTTGGATTAGGTCTTATTTTCTTGTATCTATAATTCTTGTTGTGCTTTAGCATTATTGAACTCTTTTGATTCGTTCTATATACATGGTAAAAAAGACAGAACAATTGTAGGGAACATACACTCATGGACAAATGGACTTGAGGAAGTGGAAATCTTTGATATCGCTTTTTTGAAGGAGACAAATACAATTTTGTTCACAATTAGTTATCTCGTGTGTCTTCAATAAAGGTCACTGTAATATCTTTCAGAGTTATTGTCTCAATCCCGATATACATGCTAAAAGTTACAACTTCCTTAAGTTTTGTCCATCAGTGTATATTAAAAGGAAATCGATGAAGAAAGTTCTGGAGGGCAAAACGATTAGAAAGAAAAAGAGAGTAGTGCAGGGGAAGAAGAAGAATTGGACTGGATGGGAAGTTATGAAGAAATGAAAAGCTCAAGATAGAGAAGTATGGTACCATTGGAAGCCAGAACCGTCTCAAAAGTAAAGAAACTGAAGTAAAAAAATATCTCTAAAGGCTAACATGACCAAACAGAATTAATAAATTTGAAAATTACTTATACACTCACGTTACTAAGAAAATATCTCACCGAAGTTTTAAAAACCAATATTTTTCGAGAAAAGCTAATAATTTTATTGAATATTTCAAAGCGTCTGATTATTTTTGATGCACCTAAAATTTCAATAATAGAACGCTCGACTGTTGGTCCCTATACTGATTGTTTAATAACAACCGGTTCAGGACTGCGATAAAGAAGTCCATTTAGGTCGATTCCAAGTGGAGCCCTCCCCAATTTTCAAATAAGATCATGCGCCTAGATTATATGGGCTCTTCTAATTTTCTTCCTTTCCCTTATTTTAAAACACCCTTTTAGAATTCGCCTTGTGCTTTACTTACTTTTTTTATTCTTCTTTTTCAATATTTTCCTGTTGATTTGGAAAATATTTAGACTCAAAGTATTGGAAATATATTGTTGTTGTTTTACCAGTGATCATTAAAAATATATATATTTACATATTAACATATATGTAATTGCATATTTACATATTTAGTTAATTTAAAGACGCATAATATGGATGTTTATTATCCCCTCTCCCCCTTTCCATCAAGGGAGAAACTATTGAATAAATCATTAAGAAATTTCAAATATACAGGTAAATATATAATGAAAGATATAGTTTAACACTTAAATTCTATACAAATGTCAGTACAGCACTTAGTCCTAAATACCCTTAAGGCAATCCAAGTCACCATCTCCTGTACATGGCTTAATATATTTTGATGTAGATAAATTCTCCTCAACAAATGGATTTGAAATAGTCAAGATTTTGTGCAGTAATTACAAGACAATTCTCTTGTGTTCATATATCTTGTATTTTTTAACGTTTTTCCATATATATAATGTTTTTTTTTTTTTCTTGACAAGGACAAAAGATTTTTGTCGAAATGTCGAAAAAGAAAACTTCCACCGATCGAAGTGTGTTCTACTTCAAGAATAGAAGTTGTAAGTTCTTGATGTATATAGTTGTTTATTTGTTTTGCATATTTTTCATTTATAAATTAATCTCAGTCTGTGAAAATAAAAAATATTGGACTGGTGACTAAAACAATACTGAAAATAGATGGCTTAATGTTATGTAGTTATGATATATAATTAATTGTGAGGTTTATGTAATTTTGATCTTCATTGAATAAAATATATAAAGTTTAAATGTGTTTTAAGCTTTAATAATAAACACAAAACAGTTCTGTTTGCTGATACTCAGTGGTTCTTGGATTTTTGGAATATACTAACAGATTTTTTTTAGGGATTTTATATAGGAAACGAGTTAAAGAACTAAGCAAAGAATCTCCATTTAGCACTTCCATGTGGAAAGAAAAAAACAAAGAAACAAGTCGGTGAAAGAGAGAGGGCAACTGTGCTTCGTCTTTCTACCAACCGGTTTGTTTTTGATTACTTGAGCGGTGTGAGTTGGCGGCGCCATGTTCCGACAGCAAACATCGTGTCGTTGTACGCTCTGGCAAACGTTCGTACTGTACACTCGTGGAGAAACAAAACTTAAGGAAGTTGTACCTTTTAGCATCGGGATTCAGACAATAATTCTGAAAGATATTACAGTGACCTTTATTGAAGACACACGAGATAACCAATATACACTCATGGACAAAACTTAAGGAAGTTGTACCTTTTACCATGTATATCGGGATTCAGACAAAAATTCTGAAATATATTACAGTAACCTTTATTGAAGACACACGAGATAACCAAATACACTCATGGACAAAACTTAAGGAAGTTATACCTTTTAGCATGTATATCGGGATTCAGACAATAACTCTGAAAGATATTACAGTGACCTTTATTGAAGACATAGGAGATAACCAAGTGTAAATAGCCTCTATCTCCTTCAAAAAAAAAAAATAATAATAATAACTCTTCACAATTCATCCTTTCATACCTCATCCCTAAGGTTAGAAATAATCGTTATTTCTCCTTGGAATAAATTTTGATTATTCGTTGAATAGAAACTCATGCGAGATAATCTTTAAATGTCGTTTTACAATCATAAGCCGCATTATATTGTATTATTAATAATAATCATAGACGACATCAAATATTTTCCACTTTCCTCAAGTTTTGTCCATGAGTGTATAAGTTAATTCAATCCTAGGTGTGTACATGTTACTGAAAATTTCAATTTCCTTTTTTTTCCATATGTAAAAGTCTCTATCAAGTCTTTTCCAAATTTCTTGACTCTTTTTCAGCCTATCTATTCATTTGATCTTGAAGTTTATTTTCACAAGCCAAATTTCACTAATCCGACTTATGTTTTAGAGGTAGATAGCTAAAATAACGTATTTTATTTAATCTACTAACGCTGTCTTCGAATTTTATTATTATTTTTTTAATTTTCACTCCAAAAAAATGTTTATATTGTTATATTAAAACAGTTTTTTTTTTAATTATATATTTTTCAAAACATTTCGTTTACTCTCACATATCTTTATATATAATTAAAAAAGATAATTTGCGCAAACCTAAAAATTATTTCTCTTTTACTAAAATTAATAGTTTTAAAGAAATACCTCTTACAACAGCTGGGAGTCTTCCGTTTAACTAATCATAAACAAAAGGAAAACAAAATTTTTCTCCCCCCCCCCAAAAAAAAGCTAAAATGTAGTTTAATTGGTAAATGTATTTTTAAAATATTTTATCTATATATAAATAAATTTAAATGATTAGAGAGCATTTATTTTTTTTTATTATACTTATTAAAATAAAATAGTATTTTTAAGAGTAAGCAAAGAAATTGATCATAAACAAAGAAAATTGGTCAAATTTAATATTTTTATTTTCACTGAACATATAACATTTTTAATAAATATTAGTTCCGCATGAAAATATTTTATATAGTCAGTGAATATATTAGAATTATTAAATTTTAATCAATTTTTGAAGAAAATATATGAAATTTAAACAATTTTTGACACGTATGCTTTTTTTTTTTTCAAAATAAAACAAATTTCTATTGCCCTTACTGCAAAGATAAATTTCACCAGTTTAATCTACCGCTGTAATATTGCATATTGGCCTGTTTTACTTTTATACTGAAGCCTGACCTCCTGGAAAGGGTATTTTATAAGGTTATCCCAAAAGTTCATGTTTTTCTTATTAATTGGCGAATAATATTATTACGGCGAATACATAATAATACCTAATACAATTACTTTATACATAAAACGAAGGCATTATACATAACGGTGAATAATATTGGTATTTAAAATTTTTTGCAAGTGTTTACGAACTTTTGGGGCAACCTTGTAAATGCATAAAGACATAAGCTTTGAAGAGAGTTGAAATATAAATAATTATAAATATATAAAACTAATGTTAAAATTGTTCTAAAAAAAAAAATAAAAAAATAAAACCAGGCCCGGGTAATTCCAAGAACCTAGGTTATATTTTGTTTCTATTTAGTTAGGTAGTTGATGTTCTCTGTGTGGGTGCTCAAAAAACTTTAGTTATTCAAATTGTCGTATTTACATATTTTTGGTCTATATTCAACTTTTCCTCCCAAAAGGTGAAATGTAATTTCTTTCAATGTTTCTTGTGTTTGATCAGTATTTTAAATTTTTGAGGCAAATGACTGTGAACACATTCCTGATTCTAAGAATTTCTTTTGAATAAAGAGTAAAACTTCCGTGTTAGTGCCTTCTTCAATCTATCAGTCGTTTGATGTCTGATGATCTTTTTGGATAGACCCCACAACATATCAAAATCTTGCAACAGATTTTTTTTTTTGGATATTGTATGTGTGCCGAGTCTTTGCCATCAGCTATGTTACCAAACAAGAGTAAATTACACTAATTTTTCCAAATTCCTAAATCTAGTAGACTTTAAGGAAAAAAATACATCTAGAGTACACTGATATCAATTCTTCGAAATGATTTCACCATTGGCACAAATAAAAAAAAAAAAGCTTTGTCACCCATTTTTTACTTTTTCCCGCCACAAATCCTATTGTTGCAGACGATTTTTTTAAAAAGTGCAGACGACATTCGTTGCTAATCGCCTTTACTCCCATGTCGATTGGCCAATCACGTTCGACCTTATTTCCCACCAATCTTTTTGTTGTTTATATAGTAGTGTGGATTAACCCACTTTTTACCCCTTTTGTAACTTTCGCCTGTTGACAACTTAATTCTTCTAGGACATATTTGGTCACCTTCCCTCCCCTCCTTTTTTTTTTTTTAATCATTTAAACATTCGTACATTCCTTAGCAGGATAGTAAGTAGTGTTAATTAGAGAAGTATTTGATGAAGGGAAACACACAAATTTGGTGTATTTTCATTGTCAGGGTTGTTACTTCTTGGTTGAGAAGTCAAGTGGAAATCTCATTGAGCACACATTCCTCTTTGCTCTAAATTGTCTGCCATTCTACTCTTCTTTCCTCAAGGATCTTCCTTCTCCTGCGGGTAATTTGTGGCCATTCTGCCACCGTTTGAACTCTCGGTTTGGCGAGGGAAATAACTCTTCCTTTAGAGAGATTCTTTCAAGAATCCGGCGTACAGTTTCCTCTTCTTTTTGTTAAATAGATTTGCGTCATCCTTTTTTTATAATTTGGAAAATTTTGCTTGGTTCTTTCTTTCTTTTTTTAGCTTTTGAGTCATATCGTTTCTTTCTTCAGTCCATTTCTGGAAGAGGACTTTTTCCACTTGGTTTTTCTGTCTTGTCTGTTATCAGATCATTTCCGCTCTTTTTCCTTCCTTTGTAATGGCAAGACTCTTTTCCCTCCTTAAATCTTTCCCCATCTACCAGTTTCTGTTCTCCACATATTATCCATTATCGATTCCTTTTTTCCTTCTAGACCTGTATATACCCAGTCCATCTCCAATTCTTTCATTATTGTATATCCCGAACTGTCTTTAGGATTTCTATCTATCTAAAACCAGAAGTTATTTTTCAGATGAAATTAATATTGCATAGAGGGAGATGTATGTTACATGTAAAATATAAATTAGGATATGTTTTTAAGGAAATTTAGGGATATGGTCATTTTTAAGGGAGATGTAAGGGATTCTCTTTAGGAAAATGAGGATACTACTAGAAAAATATAAGAATCAGGGATATGGGGGAATTATTTATAAGAATATATACCATGGTATATAAGGATTCCTATATAGCGATATAAGAAGGGTATACTTACTTGTGTATATGATAATGGGGATTTTTTAGGGATAATGAAATAAATTTAGGGATATGGGGATTTTTTTAGGGATAGTGAAATAAATTTAGGGATATGGGGATTCTCTTTAGGATAAAAGGATAAGGAATATGGAAAGTCTTCCTTTTTTTATATAATTTTAGGGACATGCTGAGTATTTATAGGAAACATTTTTAGAATTTAGAAATTTCTTTTAGGGATAAAAAGAACAATTCTAGAGTTATGGAGAATATAAATATTTTAGGGATATGAGTAACATCATAAATAAGAGGTTTTTTCTAATGAACTCTAGGGACATATAGAAATATCTCAGAAGGAGATAAAGGCGTTCCCCATCCACCGAGCGACCAGTTGACCTCCCTCTATCCCAGAAAATATCCAGCGCGACCTTCCCACCGCAGATTTGCCTGCTGATGGTCAAGTCTTGAGGCTTTCTTGCTGGTTGTTTCTTGTGGCGTCTGTGTTAACTCCACGGGAGAGAAAAGGTTATGATCTAACAGCATTATTTATACTGTATTTCAATGCTCAAATGAAAAGTAAAAGGTTTTCCTATAGGATAAAAATTGTGCTTATTCCATAGGAGAAGGTAATGATTGGTTGTGAAGCCTATAGAAGTAAATTGTGTTAACTCCAAAGGCTATGATTGGTTATGCTCCCACAGCATTATTTACACAGTATTTCAATGCTCAAATGAAGGGCAAAAAGCTTTCCTATAAAGGAGAAAGGTTTTTTTTAGTTGTCATCCCGCATTACACTATATTTCACTGCTCAAATGAAGGGTAAAATACTTTCTTCTATATAAAATATTCACTTTTTTTTTCTTTAATAAGATTGGCGACAACATAAATAGTTTTATAGGTAAAACTTGAGTATCTAAAATCGATTTGAAATTAAAAATACTTCATTGATATGCTCTAAGTTTGTTTTGTTAAGCTCTCTAAAGTAAGACAAGTTTTAGAGAGCAAAAGACTAGCGACCAACTCCTAACTTTTATATTTGCATATATAATTTACATATATACCCAATATATCTAAGGTATTCAAAATATATTAATAAAGATGCTACACAAAGGATATAATTACATATAACCTAAATCTCTCGCGCCATCAAACTTTCTTCTAGTTAAGTTTTCTATTAAAATTATAGAAAATTATTATAGCCCGCCACCAACTAGAGAAATTTGTAATTTGATGGTACGTGAGCTTTAGGTGTTTATGTACAGGGTGATCCAAAAGTCCCGCACAACTTTAAAAATTAATAACTCCGCGAATATTTGCGCTAGAGCAATCCGGTAAACACCATTGTGTTCAGGATGCAATGGGATTTTTTATGGCAAATAATGAAAAATTCGAAATTGATTTTAGTTACAACTTTATTCGCTAGATGGCGCTCTACCAGAATCAGAGATTCAGCGGGCAAATTGTTTGATAAATTGAAAAATATAAATGAACGACACGTATTTTTCCTTTTTGAATACCAGGAAAGAACCCTAATAATAGCAAATGATAAATTAATAAAACACCATTTCGCCAAAAGTTAGAAGAATTGGTTGACGATTTTTAAATACAATCTGATATATGTAAAATAGGTATATGCAAATTAAAACATGTATCAAAAAATATTGATATTTCAGATGGAGTTTTGTGAAATAAATTGAATGTTTGAAAATAACTACTGATATCAATACACGATTTTTGAAATGTTAATATAGTACCAAAAATTATGATGGCACTACTAATAGGATTTCGTGCTATAAGGAATGTATAGTTTCTTGACTAATTGTCGACACTTGACTATTTAACTGGATATTTGTCATGATCAAAAATTAAATATAGAGGGGAGTGACAAAATATATTTGTCGTACTTTATTCCAAATATCCTATGGGTTTGTCAAATGTTATCATTGTTTATTATACTGTACATAATTTTGAAAATGTATCCCCTCAAAAAAAATCATTTTTAAATCGACCTTTTGCGTTGAAAAACGTGGTAGTAAAATCATTTTGTATTATTTTTTGCGCAAAATATCTAAAGTTGGGGGGGGGGGGGGGGGGGGATAGAGAGATTATTCCTTATGCTATTTCTTCTAATGAGCGAAAAGCGATAAACTAAACATAAGGGGTAAAATTGTGTATACCAGTGTTATTCGAGAAGTTATGACACTTTGGCCTGCACGACATAATATAAAATGTGGGCAAATGACAAACAAAAAAATTACTGTTTACAGAAAAAAAAGAGTCAAGATGTGAGGACAGCATTTATTATTCCCATAACCCAAAACAAAGAGCTGCAAAATATAACACACTAGCCGAATGACCCGGGCAACGCCCGTGTTTTACCCGATTGAATGTTTTGATTCAAATACTATTTGTTACAATTATAAATTGGCACCTTATATTAATGCATATATTAGTTAATAACTATAGCCTATGTGCTTTATCTGTCTATGTACTGTTGGCTTCCGTAGGCGTCTCATACTGGGAAAAAGAAAGAGAGGATTCCATTTAGTTATTAACTGATATATGCATTTATTTAAGGAGCGACCCGCTCCAACACAATAGTTACAAAAACGAAAAAGCGAGTGGGGGAGGCCTTATGGGGGGTGGGGGGGGCGGGGGGCAAAGGTGGCGTGATCGTAGCCAACCAATAGGAGGGCGCCATTCCAAAAAAAAAAAAGCAAACGGTGACAGAGTTGATTAGGAGATGAGGAATGACGCTCGTAACTGTATATAGAATGAGGTAACTGCCTTCTCTCTTGTATTAGGTCACAATCCTTGCTCAATGTGGCGCCCTTCATTCTCAAACACCGCCTGCAGACGATAGATGACAGAATGGTCACAATTAAATAGTTGAAATTTATAAAACGTGCCATCTGATAGAAGCCTTCAACATGGCCAATGTGGTAGGCCGGCATCGATAAAAACGCGACTTAATGTACCCCATAACCGAAATTGTAAGGCGTCAAGTCTGGTGATATTGGAGGCCACTGGTATATAAAGTGGCGACTTATCAACGAATTCCACCGAACGTATCCTTCAGCAATTGTTTGGCACCGCGGGAAATTTGAGGAGGTCCTCCATCTTGCATGTGTTCCTTTAGTGCTTGTCTGTCCTGCAATATGGGAATAACCTTTTCTCTCAAAAGTTGAACATAACGTTCACCAGTTACGAAAACGGTTTTAAAAGTTCTTCCATTGATTTTTTCAAAGAAAAATGGCCCAATAATAAAAGAAGAAGTGAACCCACACAAAACTGTAACTCTGTGCTGATGAAGTGGTATTTCTGTAAAAATCCTAGGGTTTTCTGTTGCCAAAATGAGGCAGTTTTGAATGTTAAATTCTCCCTTTAGATAAAAGTGAGCATCATCTGTTCTTAGAACATTTGACAGCCAGTTTTCATCAATATCAATTTGCCGGAAAACCCATGCAGCGAATTCTTGACGCTTCTTAAAATCGCTGACTTTCAACTCGTGAAAACTTTGAATTTTGTTAAATGACTTGCATGAAATACACATGGGGATTGTTAAAATGAAGATGATTGCCAGACGGTATTTTCTGGTGGCCAGGCATAGACAGTAACAACGAGGAGTTAACTAGAGAATGTAGAGTATGCCAAGAATCGGCAAGCATGCCCCCAGCTACCATCTCGGAATGGACTTGGCCCGAAAAACCGTGGCATCGACTTCATCTTGATCTAGCGGGTCCGTTCATGGGAAGAATGTTTTTGGTTCTCGTGGACGCATACTCAAAGTGGATAGAAATTTTTATCATCAAAGATATTACCAGAAAAACGATTATAAGTCATCTTAGAGAAATTCTCGCCAGAATTGGATTGCCCTAATTTTTTGTTACAGATAACGGAAGACAGTTTGTCTCCGGTGAATTCGAGCAATTTACCAAAATGAATGGTATACGGCACACTAAGACCAGTCCGTATAATCCTAGTACAAATGGTTTAGCTGAGAGATATGTAAGAGAGTTTAAAAACCTTTTGAGAAAGAATAATGGGAAGGATGATTTAGAGACGAATCTATAAAGTTTCCTATTTGCTCATAGAGCATTTCCCCAAACTGTAATAAAGGAATTCCCCGGCGGAACTGCTAATGAAGAGAAGTTTAAGATCAAGATTCTCGAATTTAATACCAAGATGGAAAATCCGCGAGAGGTATTTCATGAGGCCGTAAGAAGGCAGGAGCAGTTTAATACAGGTTGCGAGGTTTATTTCCGCAACTATGCAACTGGACCTACACGGTAAAAAGGTACCATTTTGGAATTATTGAGCTACCGTCACTACCTTATAAGTTGCGAGGGCGTCGTGTATAAGAGGCATATCAATCAATTGCGACCTGTGAGAAAGAAACAAGTGGAAACAAGAAATTTGATACTTCCTCGAACATCAGGAGAGAAGCCTGTAGGTGGAAGTCAGAAATAAAGTGAAGAGGAGGTTCCAGATGTTACATCAGGAAACAAGGAGGAGACTGCTTCTGTGCACGTACCCTCTTGCACTCCTATACCAGGGCCTGTTGCTGTGCACGTGCCCTCTTGCACTCCTAAACCGGAGGCTGCCGCTGTGCAAGTGCCCGTCCGCAGTTCTAGACCTCAGAGAGCCAGGAAACCCCTAGACCGGCTGGAGTATTATTAAGGGGGGAGATGTGTTGTGTATGTAAATAGATGAAGTTATTTGCATTTTTTAAAGTATCATTATTTAAGAATATATGTGTATATATACAGTTACGATCGTCTTTCCTAATCCGTCATCAGCCGACTCTGTTACCGTTTGCTTTTATTGGTTGGCTAAGGTCACGCCACCTTTGCCCCCCCCCCCCCCCCCCCTGCCGGCGGCGCGCGCCCGTTGGCTGCCGGCGAGCACGTGACTTCCCTGTGCGCGCGCATGGCGGGCGGTAGGCTATAGTTATTCTATATACAGTTACGAGCGCCTTTCCTACGGAAGCCAACAGTACATAGGCAGATAAAGCACATAGGCTATAGTTATTAACTAATATATGCATTTATTTAAGGCGCCAATTTATAATTGTAACAAATAGTATTTGAATAAAAACATTCAATCGGGTAAAACACGGGCGTTGCCCGGGTCATTCGGCTAGTGTGTATATAAATTGGACATTTTTTGTTGGCCAAACGAAAAGAATCTGAGGCTCTTTATTGGACACGACAAAAACAAAAACGGCATTCCAGAGTAAAATAAATCATCAGAGATAGATAAATATTTTTCTAATGAATTAAAATAGATATAATCGAGAGTTGAATTTAAAAAAATAGAAAATCATTATTTTCGAAATATAAATATCTGAGAGGATTCCAGCAAACCGCATCTAAAATATCAGGTTTTTTTTTTTTGCTACATGTTTTAATTTGCATATACCTATTTTACATATCTCAGATTGTATTAAAAAATCGTTAACCATTTCTTCTAACTTTTGGCGAAATGGTGTTTTATTAATTTATCATTTGATATTATTAGGGTTCTTTCCTGGTATTCAAAAAGTAAAAATACGTGTCGTTCAGTTATATTTTTCAATTTATCAAACAATTTGGCCGCTGAATCGCTGATTCTGGTAGGGCGCCATCTAGCGAATAAAGTTGTAACTAAAATAAATTTCGAATTTTTCATTATTTGCCATAAAAAATCCCATTGCATCCTGAACACAATGGTGTTTACCGCATTGCTCTAGCGCAAATATTCGCGGAGTTATTAATTTTTAAAGTTGTGCGGGACTTTTGGATCACCCTGTATTTGTTTTAGCGTTGGTAACATTTTTAGTTGCATATTGTGTGTGAATATCTCAAATTTATTTGAGATTATATGTAAATATGTAAGTTAGTCCGGTCGAAAAGTTTTTTTTTTTTGTTCAAAAGTTTGCTGCCACTTATCACACTTGTCAATGCGCGAAGTCTCTTTAAATTTCAATAGGTATCTTTTGTAATCTGCTAGGCTGGTCTCTATCCTATATATGTCGTATCCCATACTTCTATTTCATCTAAATTGCATAATCCAAGTTCTTTCTTTCAACACATATGCAATTAAAATAGCGCATAAAGTAGATATATTGTTTAATAAACAACAAAAGAAGGAACGCCGCGCCATTGTAACATGCCCGCAAGGCTACATAAAGCGAAGTGATAAACGGCGTGTAGACGCTGGATCAACAACAGTCACCGACACGGTCGTGAGAGGCAGTCTTGGAATATTGGGGACGTGACGAATCTACTGCCGAGGTCGCTGCAATTCTTTGCCAGATGCTTTAGCAATGGCGCTCGTCGTGCCGAGTTCACGCCCAAGCTGCGTGCTCACAACCTTACTTTCCGCTGTCAAGTATCCCTAACACGTATACCAAATTTTCTTATGAAATATCCCTATTATCCCTAATGCACGTATCCCTGTTTCCCAAACATCGTCACTATCCCTAACACCTATTCCCATTTCCCAAACACCGCCACTATCCCTAACACCTAACCCTATTTTCATCAAGATATATCCCTTATCCTAATACACGTATCCCCATTCCCCAAACATTAAACTATCCATAATGCCACTACCCGTTTATCCCCGGGATAAATCCTAAAGGATCCCATTTTTCCTAGTATCTCTAGAGAAACTATCCCCCAAATAAGCTATCTCGACGAGGGAAACTATCCATTCATCCCCGGGATAAATCCTGAAGGATCCCATTTCCTCCAAGTTTCTCTAAATCTAAAGAGACTATCTCCCTAATAAGCTATCCCGTCGAGGGAAACTACCCATTCATCCCCGGGATAATTCCTGAAATATCCCAAGTATCCCCCTATCCCTAAAGAGACTATTCCTAATAAACTATCCCGGTGTAGACAGCTAACTAGTCATCCTTGGGAAAATTGGGGATAAATCCTGAAGGATCCCACGCGACGCCATCAATCATTAATCCAATTAAACCTAATTCCGTCTTCTTCATCTTCATCTCCTCCAAAATGATTCCCACTCAGTAGGGCAATACATTATAGGAATCGTGTCGATGTTTTGGTCAGCCAATTATCTTTTTTGGTTTGTTATTCTGATTATTTTTAGGTGTTATGTTGGCTTAGTTTGGTCAAACCGGACTAATATATTTCTTAAAATAAAAGACACTTCGGCCAGTAAATCTTTTTATTGTCTCGACATTTCTACAAAAATCTTTTTTACTCGTCAGGAGCGAACAAAAATTAAAACATTTGGCAAAGCGTTTACTGGCCGAAATGTCTTTAATTTGAAGAAATATGAATGCCGGCCAAGCAGCCTCTATATTTACGGACTAATATGTATATATAATCTTGACGGCTTCTATGACACGTAACTGCCGATGCGAACTTGTTATAACCCTATGTTGTTACTTAAAATACAAAACCTTTTTGATACCTTAATATTTTTCTAATTTGTTTTTAATTATCATTACTCCTTCTCAAATTCTCTAATCGTACAAATTATATATAAATTTATTAGTGGTCAGAAAATACTTTCTTTATTTTTAATATCAACACCTGACCCACTTATCTTTTTTTTTTTTTCTATTGTTTTTTTTCCCATATATATATGTTTAATTAAAAAGGCATATATTGGATCAAAATATCATTTATTTTACGAATATTTCAGTTGGCTGAACGCCAACCTTTATTAAGGTATTATAATGCCTTTTTAATTAAAGATTTATTTATGGATTGCTCTATTTTCAATATATATATATATATATGTTATGAATAAATTGTTGTTAGATAAGGCTTGATAAGACAAAGGATCGATAAGATAAAGGGTTGAGGTGCAGTCGTGATAAAAAAAAGATAATTATTTACCGTCAAGTAGCTTTTATTTTCAATTACTTGAGGAAATATTACACATTAGTTATTTTCACATTATATAGAATTTATAAAGTTAATCCTATATTAGTGATTTAAAAGGATTGATATGTTAACTACGCATATTTACAACAAAACTATATAACGAAACTGAAAGTCTTTCTAAAAACGATGATAACAAAAATAAAATTATCAATGAATAAAATAAAATATATATTTTTTAAAATATAGAAATATTTGAGGTTTTAGATTATATAATGTATATATATATGTGTGTATAAAAATGCCTTCATTCTATACAACCTTCTACATATGTGTCTGTGGGTGCAAATATACAATCTGTTTATTGATCCTATGGCACAAGTGTAGAGGTGATGCTGCTATGTACAGAGAGGACAGGCTGTCGTCCCTCAGTATTCTCCGTTGTAGCTGTTATAGTTATTGTAGCTGTTGTAGTTATATATGTGTCTGTGGCTTGAAAGTATTTATTACATCGATATATAATTCATGTCTTCTAATAAAATAATCACCACATATATATATATATAACCTAAAGTTGCAGGGAGGATGGTATTCCTCTATCCTCACCTCTCTTCTTAAAAATACATTAAAACATTTGGTTTGTCACCCCAGTACAAAACATAATAGTCTTCTTCTTCTTTCTTATCTCCACTCAATCACACTAAGGTATCATGCTTGTAAAGCTTGTTGATGGTGTCTGCCGGGGAAGAGTAGAGCATAACCATCATGATTGGGTAAAGTAAAATACGTCTGCCTTTGTCATTAAGACTGGGAGCACTACTCAGTAGCAGGCCGACTTAGCTCCAAAATAAATGGCCGCCTCTGACATGAGGAACAGACGCCATGTGAAACCGCTCTTAACATGGAGTACAAACGCTGTTCATCCTGTATCCCTGGAGCCCTAACAGGGTACTATCAGCATGGCCAGCTGAACCCAGGTTTTTTAGTGAGCTTGTTACTGATCCCCCTCCTCCTTTTTCATCCGGGCTTGGGACCGGCAAAGGCGGAGTTAAACGTAATAGTGATGATAAAGAATGAGCGACAATACCAGTTTTGGTGATTTCAAACAAAAAGTTAACTTGTGTTTATCTTTTTGGCCAATTCGACTGTTTTCATAACTCATCTGGTAGGCTGTTATGAAATCGAAGCCAACACCCCTATACCAATAATATCCAAAGTCCGAAATAATTGTTTTTATGTATTTTAAAATATTCATTGATTCGATTTTTACTCAACTTTTTATATTTTTATATTGAAAAAAAAAAAAAAAAAGTTGGGGCAGATACCTTTTTTGATATATGATTATCATCTTTACGCACTTTTTACTTACTTATGTAATATGTTTAGAACAATATGTAAATACGATTTTTTAAAAATTTCTAGCTAATTTCTATAATGCTAATTTTTAATATAAAAGGGTTATTTTCAATAATACTGATCACTTTTAAAGCTTCTAATGTTTCTCCCCTGGCATATATCAACGTGTATTTTACTCAAATTTTGAGATATCGTCAACTTATGGAGTTGGTTTGATATTTTTCTATATCAGACAACTTTAATTAACAAATTACCAGAAGACATTCTACACAAGTTTTCTACGGTATCAATTATATTTGCATATTATAATTTCGCTTCTAACTTCTTCCCAGCGCAAATTTCAACCAGTTCCTCAGTGACTTGTATAAGAATATATATTTTTTCTAATTGTCAAATATATAGAGAGACTTAGAACAAAAGTTTAGTATTCTGGCGATATCCTTGAATATCTCAGTTGCATATGCAACTATGTGAACTAATGTTTCTGGCTGCAGATATTTTTTGGAAGAAAATATTTATTTTAAAAAATGGAGAGAAATATATTTTTCACAAAGAATAGGGCGAAGAGAGGTATATTTTTCATGTGCTTTTTTTTTCTTCTTCTTGACGCCGCCGTCTTTCTCAGAGCCTTTTTTCCCTGGCAGCAGATTCTGATCGCCATATGTCATATATTAGACCTGGTTTTGGAGAAAAGAGCTACCGTTATCGCCTGAACACAATGGAGGGGGGGAGTGGTCAAGCGGAAACTGCCCCCTCTGACATCTGGCTAGAGAAATGACTGCCGCCGCTGCACGTGCAGCCAATTCTGTGCCTACTGCCGCTATCTCCCTCTCACAGAGTGTTATTTTCCCCGAGTATTTATTGTTTGCTCACATTACTCAATCTTGACCACTTGACCACAGATTTTTTTTCTCCCCCCCCCCCTCCATTCTTTATTTCGGTCTCTCTCTCTCTCTACGAAATTGCTTCTTTTTATTTATCTGTTTCTTACCTCACTCCCAACACGTTTTTGTGAAGTCGATTACACCTAGGATCTCTTAAATGGAGCGAATGTAATTGGTTGTGTTGGGCGGTGGGCAATTTAGATATATAGTGACGTGTGCGATAACAATCCTTCTGCATATTTACATATAGATTGTTGCATATATCATTTTGGAAAAATATCGAACGATGCGAGGCATCTTGAATATACTTTTTTTTGGGGTATATAGGCAATGGTATTCTAAAATAGATATATATGTATATTGTTTTGTAAGTTAGAACTCCTAGCAATTATTTAAAAAATGCTAAAAAAACTAAAAACACTAACTAACTAAAAAAAAAAAGTTGGTTTCAACGGATTTGAATGTTGGTCGAAACTAGAGATGAATTTTCACAACTCTGGGAGAAATGGAAAATAACTTCAGGGTAGCAATGTCCATCTGTTTTTTATAAGAAATGCAATTCGGGCAGGAATGGCTTTATAAGACAACAACTCCCAACTTAACTAAGAAGCTCGAAATGGAATAATTATCAGCCCAACTATGTCTGGAACAACCAAGGCATAACCAACTCAGAAGTTTAAAACAGAACAACGTCCAGTCCAACTCTGCAACAATTTCAAGACAGAACAACTCTCAGCCCAATTATGTCTGGAACAACTATGTCATAAAAAGCCCGAAATAGAACAACTAAGTCACAAGTTCAAAACATAGCAAGTCTCAATCCATCTATGTCTGTTTAGACATAACTAACTTGGACGTTGAAACAGAACAACTCCCAGTCATGTCATAAGAAGCCCAAGACAGAACAACTAAGCCACAAGTTCAAACGGAACAAGTCTCAGTCCAATTATGTCTGTTTAGACATAACTAACTTAGACGTTGAAACAGAACAACTCCCAGTCATGTCATAAGAAGCCCGAGACAGAACAACTAAGCCACAAGTTCAAAACGGAACAAGTCTCAGTCCAATTATGTCTGTTTAGACATAACTAACTTAGACGTTGAAACAGAACAACTCCCAGTCATGTCATAAGAAGCCCAAGACAGAACAACTAAGCCACAAGTTCAAAACGGAACAAGTCTCAGTCCAATTATGTCTGTTTAGACATAACTAACTTAGACGTTGAAACAGAACAACTCCCAGTCATGTCATAAGAAGCCCAAGACAGAACAACTAAGCCACAAGTTCAAAACGGAACAAGTCTCAGTCCAATTATGTCTGTTTAGACATAACTAACTTAGACGTTGAAACAGAACAACTCCCAGTCATGTCATAAGAAGCCCAAGACAGAACAACTAAGCCACAACTTCAAAACAGAACAACTCCCAGTCATGTCATAAGAAGCCCGAGACAGAAAAACTAAGTCACAAGTTCAAAACAGAACAAGTCTCAGGCCAATCATGTCTGTTTAGACATAACTAACTTAGACGTTCCAAAAGGAACAACTCCCAGTCATGTCATAAGAATCCCAAGACAACTATGTACGTTCCTAACACCCAGCCATGTCATAACAACAAGAAGGACCCAGCCCAGCTATGTCCTCCCAGGGCTAAAGTAGAGTACAATGGAAGGCCGGCCGCCACCTAATCTGTGAAAATGTCCACCTCCAGGAAAACTAATCGATCCATTATTCGGATCAATAGGAAGGTCAGCGTCGCTAGGCGTTTTTACACACGGGACTCCTTTTTTCTCATCTCCGGAGTCCTCCTAGAGATTATGTGGAGAGGATCATTGGACCTCTAAGTGGTGGAACCCTATACCGCGCTCCACGAGACAAGGACAAAAAACTTGTTTTTTAACGCCCTTTTTTGCCGCTTCCCTAGCCTAAATACTTGGCTGATGTTTCATTTCATCTGGACTTCACATTCTCTCTAAGGAGAGAACAATCCGTTCTTATGTAGAAATGTGTATCAGTTTATTGTCGCTGTTTTTTTTTTCTATAATACAATCTCATTTTTTCTCTTTCAACATTGCTCTTTTTTTTGTCTACGTTTCACAACACGCGCGCGTAACGTTAGCTTTTCTCTTTAAATATCTCTTCGTGGTTTTACTACTAAAACGAAATAGATTCAAGTTGCATAGTTCTTATTTACATATACGACACCGTATTTACACACACACAACATCGTACTTCCGTAATACAGGTATCTGTTTGTGGCTTGTATAAAAAAAATAGTCTTAAGTTGCATTATTTGCATATACGGTACCGTATTTGCATATACGCTATCGTAATTGCGTATACAAGTATCTGTTTATAACTTGTACCGAAATAACTATAATGCTTAAACTTCCACCGACTGACTTTTTTTCCCCGAAATATAGTCATTTTAAAAAAGCAATCAAACAGTTAAAAAAGCATCGATCATTGTGTCAGGGAAATTAAGAAGAGAGAGAGAGAGAGAATCCCGACCTATTTGTCCACCACCATATGTTCCACCGCTAATCATCCACCAAAACTAATTAATTTTGAGATTGGAATTCCTTTGTGAGAGGCAAACAGTTTAAAACCACCACACGGGCCATAAAAAGACCCCCAAACCAACGAAATATGATGAGGGGATAGAAGAAAAAAAATTCAATTAACCCACTGGCCATTCTTTAACTTCATCCTTGGGCAGATCCTGCAGCTCATTTCTTGCCTTTCCCCGTAGAATTGATGGCTGAAGCTTGGCTGATGGAAGAGGTACTGTCTCTCAGCCGATGATTGCCCATCTCCCTAGTACAGCAGGAAAAACTCTCTTTATAGGTGATGTTACACTTTCTAGAATCGAAGTAAGTTGTTTCGGAGGGAGGATTTAGGTTTTTTTTCATTGAAACTACTGGGAGGATTTCTTTAAATGTTATCACCAGAGTATTCATTTTCATAAAGAGTTTTCCATTTAATAAAGATTTTTTTTTTCAAAAAATTTCCAACCAGCTCGATAGCAGCCAAGGCAAATACTAACTTAGAAATCTTCAAGAGACACCAAGACTTGGTCAAAATTTTTTGGAAGACTATTTCAAAAGAAAGGGAAAGAAATTGTTGATAAAGACAATGCTAGCGAATGGTAGCCCATTGATTGGGAAAAGATCCCTAGCAAATTCGCCTATAGAGAACGAATTAAAGCAGCAGCTACTGCCAGGAATTCTCTCAGAATGAGTGAGAAAGCATCAGCTGCTTCCAAGAAGAATTCTAAATTGCGTAGACGCAAGCTAGGGAAGTCTTGCCCATTGCAAAAAAAATCAGATTCAATAAAGTTTTAGCAATAAAAATTTCAATATCTATATATAACAAATGAAAACATTAAGACGTGAATGTTTTTTTCTGTTTAATATGTGTTTCTTTGTTTAATATTGCCACGTGGAAAATTAGGGAAGTCAAACTTCAGAATGACACAGCAATTTAAAGCAAAAACAAACTATCAATGATATACAAAAGATAAGCAAAATCCTGAAGTTTGTCTTTTCTAATTTTCAATGTGGCAATATTAGGTAAATGTTATTACTATGAAAATATATATTGGAAGAACCTGGCTTATGAACGCTCTCCTTAAATTAATATTTTGGTGAATTAGTTATAATATACCTCGCTTTGCGTCGGGGTTACGTTCCAAAAAAGCACGACGCAAAGTGAAAATATGTGAAGGCGCAATCAAAAACAAAGGTGTTGCCATATTTTAGGGAAAAAAATTCAAAAAAATTAAAGACTCGAATCCAAAACAACGCAACTTCGAAAATCTAACGACGCACAGTGAAAATCAGTAAAAATTAAGCAGCAACGCAACTTCGAAAAAAACGCAAAACGAAACGACGCAAGGCGAGGTATTGGTATATTTTGGTGAAATCTCCTAGATACTTTGGTCTTAGCCAAAAGGTCGATGAAACGATGAAACCGTTTAGAGGGTTTACACCACAGATAAACCACAGGCTATCCTAATATATTTCCATCGAACAATAGGAAGTTGTTTGATCTATTAAATCCAGGTATAAGAGAGAAATTTATTTTCCTTCAATTTACCCAGATTTATCTATTTATTAGCTTGATTGTCTTAATTAAGTTTTCCTGTATATACATTCCAAATTACCATTAAATGTGACTAGCTTAAAAAATAATAACATTGCTTATTATTGGTACTATTACTGTTATTTCTGTATGTACCCTACATTTCTACTCGGAGAATCTGTATAAGACTGAAAAAGTCTTAATAAAGCTTTTTGTTGTTGTTGATTACTGGTACTATTACTGTTACTCCTGTATGTACCCTACATTTCTACTCGGAGAATCTGTATAAGACTAAAAAGGCCTTAATAAAGCTTTTTGCTGTTGTTGATTACTGGTACTATTACTGTTACTCCTGTATGTACCCTACATTTCTACTCGGAGAATCTGTATAAGACTAAAAAAGGCCTTAATAAAGCTTTTTGTTATTGTTGATTACTGGTACTATTACTGTTACTCCTGTATGTACCCTACATTTCTACTCGGAGAATCTGTATAAGACTAAAAAAAGTCTTAATAAAGCTTTTTGTTGTTGTTGATTACTGGTACAATTACTGTTATTTCTGGATGTACCCTACAATTCTACTCGGATAATCTGTATAATACTAAAAAAGTCTTAATAAAGCTTTTTGTTGTTGATAATTACTGGTACTATTACTGTTATTTCTGTATGTACCCTACATTTCTACTCGGAGAATCCGTATAAGACTAAAAAGGTCTTAATAAAGCTTTTTGTTATTGTTGATTACAGGTACTGTTACTGTTACTCCTGTATGTACCCTACATTTCTTCTCGGAGAATCTGTATAAGGCTAAAAAAGTCTTAATAAAGCTTTTTGTTGTTGATGATTACTGGTACTATTACTGTTATTTCTGTATGTACCCTACTTACCTACCCTCTGTGCTTGGAGAATCTGTATAAGACTAAAAAAAAGTCTTAATAAAGCTTTTTGTTGTTGTTTGATTTGTTAAAAATAAAAGACAAATTGCGAAACAGTTTCAATGTTTGTTATAATAAAAAATGTCTCAACATCTTGGCGATAATGTGACTCCTTCAAGAGAAGTGAAGAAATAAAATCTTTCCATTTCATATTTGATCTATCCATCCAAGAGAAATATATTAAAATTAGGATGGTATAGGGCGCCATGGGGCTCCCCCCGTCTAATACATACTTTCGTATTCCTCTCAGAAAGTAGGATTTCCATTTTCTTTCCTTGAGCCCCCCAAGATAAAGGAGCTAGATAGAAACTGGATTATTTATTCTATCGTAGAAAGGTCGCGCGCCGCCGATATACAGTAACGTTTTTTTACTCCCTCCTTCTGACGTTGGAATTATTACTCTTTGTGTTTCTTTGGTCCTCCTTCCTGCTTGATTTGCATAACCCATTGTCTTTCTAACCCTGTAATACCTGACTTTACTGCCGGCCCCGTCCGCTCGCCTACCTTGTGTGATGGTCATTTTCTAAAAATAACTTTTAGGGTTCATTGATTAGGAGGAGAAGTGAAGGAGAGGACGAAAATAAGGTTAAAAACAAATGTTGATGTTATATTTTATTAAAACATTTTTTTTTTAGAGAAAGAGTGAAAAATATTTGTTAACGAAATTGAAAAAGGGATTAATGTATATTTATACGAATAAATTAAAGTTTTTGACTATTTTTTCCCCTTTGGTTTGAAACAATTCATCGAAATATCTTCTTACTTCTGTGAGAGGTCTTACTGCAATAATAGAAAATCTGTGAATGAGAAAGATGGCTCATCAATGGGGAACCCTTTTCAGTGGAAACCAAGGAAACGACGCCTTAGAGATGACACTTATACTATGGATCGATTGTCAGAGAGAAGTCAGATTAAATAGGCACACCATATTTAAGACATAACATTCATAGACATTACTTAAGGAATTTGTACCTTTCACCATGTATATCGGGATTCAGATAATAACTATGAAAGATATTACAGTGACCTTTATTGAATACACACGAGATAACCAATATACACTCATGGACAAAACTTAAGGAAGTTGTACCTTTCAGCATGTATATCTGGATTCATACAATAACTCTGAAAGATATTACAGTGACCTTTATTGAATACACACGAAATAACCAATATACACTCATGGACAAAACTTAAGGAAGCTGTACCTTTTATCATGTATATCGGGATTCAGACAATAACTCTGAAAGATATTAGAGTAGTCTTTATTGAAGACACACGAGATAACCAAGTGTGAACAAAATTACCTCTGTCTCCTTCAAAAAAAGAAAAGATAACCGGAAATATCAGAGACTTTCCACATCCTTAAGTTTTGTCCATGTGTGTATCTATCTGAAATAAATCTATATTTTACTCTAAAGATGTTTAATTAAAAAAAAAAAAAGAAGTTTATGTGTGAATCAAGGAAATCTACACATCGTCAACAACAAAAAAAAAAAAAAAAAGGAAACGTAGATCTATCTGTCACATGTTACAGTTCCCTACAACAGCAGCCAATCAGAAGGAACTGAAGGAGAAACATACACCCACCCATCAATCTAAGAAAAGCAACAACCGTAGGAAGCCATAAATTGGGGAGATTTGCAGAACGCAGGGAGGGAGGTAATGATGGGTGTGAAGAATCTGACACCTCTAGCTGCTGGAAGAAAAACAACCCCCCCCCCCTCACATCCTGGGGGTCGATCTGTCGCACAGCTGGGTGACACTGGGGGGCCCATGATGAGAAATGATGACCCCTGAAATAAACCTAATAACCTCCCCGGAGTAGTCGAGACTTCTCCGATTACACCCACGAGGGTGGTCAAAATTGATTAAATTTATTCATTGAACAAGTCACACACGCTTCATCTAATTCGATTGTTATTTACCAGCCATGAGAGAGGAAGTTTCCACAATTAAAGGATTATTTTTGCGAATTGGAAGATAGAATCCTCTGAAATAGAAATTGTAACGACACACCGAGTTTCTTGTGTTATTTAAATGAGCTCTCAAGCTTTTGGGTATCGCAAATTCTTCTACGGGGTTGTATACTCCTGTAATCGTTGTACACTCCTGAAGAAGGGTTTATGATACTTGAAAGCTCGAGAAAATATGTAAATAAAGCAAGAAACTTGGAATCCTCGGAGGCAGTGTGTTGTTATAATTAAAGGACTGCTAATATCACATTCTCTAAATGTAATAAACTTCCTCCCTTTCTGGAGGGTAAAATAGATGGAAAGTGAATGGTAGGAAGAATTGGACTGATGGACTGGATGGGAAGTTATGAAGAAATAAAGAACTCAAGATAGAGAAGTCACTGGAGACAAGAACAGAGAAACTGAAGAATTGGACTGATGGACTGGATGGGAAGTTATGAAGAAATAAAGAACTCAAGATAGAGAAGTCACTGGAGACAAGAACAGAGAAACTGAAGAATTGGACTGATGGACTGGATGGGAAGTTATGAAGAAATAAAGAATTCAAGATAGAGAAGTATGGCGTCAGTGTAGACCCAAAACCTGCTCAAGGAAAGAGAAACTGAGGGGGGAAAAAACTCTTTTTGAATAGTGTTTCTTTTTAGATATCATTTTTAGGTAATTTATTCTCGTATATAAAAATAACTATTTTCAAAAGAATTTTCAAGATGAGAAAGCCAGCAAGGATAAAGAGGTCTGCCTATCATCCTATCCATTAAAATCGTTGACTTCAGTCAATATAAATATTTCAATTGTCTAAGAGTATATAACAGCTTCTATTGCCAGCATTATAAAGAATCTGATTAGAAAATTGCTGTTGTTGCATTATTTGAAAAAGTCTTTAGAATATTGGGAAAATAGAACGAAGCCTTTTGAATGCCATTAGAAAAGAACAAAAGAAATAGATGAAACATATATTAAGAGAAAATGGATGAATGAAGAAAGTTCTGGAGGGTTAAATGGATGGAAAGTGAACGGTAGGAAGAATTGGACTGATGGACTGGATGGGAAGTTATGAAGAAATAAAGAACTCAAGATAGAGAAGTCACTGGAGACAAGAACAGAGAAACTGAAGAATTGGATTGATGGACTGGATGGGAAGTTATGAAGAAATAAAGAACTCAAGATAGAGAAGTCACTGGAAACAAGAACAGAGAAACTGAAGAATTGGACTGATGGACTGGATGGGAAGTTATGAAGAAATAAAGAACTCAAGATAGAGAAGTCACTGGAGACAAGAACAGAGAAACTGAAGAATTGGATTGATGGACTGGATGGGAAGTTATGAAGAAATAAAGAACTCAAGATAGAGAAGTCATTGGAGACAAGAACAGAGAAACTGAAGAATTGGATTGATGGACTGGATGGGAAGTTATGAAGAAATAAAGAACTCAAGATAGAGAAGTCATTGGAGACAAGAACAGAGAAACTGAAGAACTGGATTGATGGACTGGATGGGAAGTTATGAAGAAATAAAGAACTCAAGATAGAGAAGTCACTGGAGACAAGAACAGAGAAACTGAAGAATTGGACTGATGGACTGGATGAGAGAAGTCACTGGAGACAAGAACAGAGAAACTGAAGAATTGGACTGATGGACTGGATGGGAAGTTATGAAGAAATAAAGAATTCAAGATAGTATGGCGTCAGTGTAGACCCAAGACCTGCTCAAGGAAAGAGAAACTGTGGGGAAAAAAAAAACTCTTTTTGAATAGTAATTCTTTTTAGATATCATTTTTAGGTGTAATTTATTCTCATATATAAAAATAACTATTTTCAAAAGAATAAACCTACTAAAAATAGATTCTCCTATCTCTATTCATTTTTTTTTTCTTATTTGCATATTTAAAAATGCAAATAATCCGCTTTACCTTATATACATATACGATAAAGTCCACAGAAGAGATTTCATTCTTAGCAAGGAGAAAAACTAATTTCACAACTATCAACACTAGAAAAGTCATAAGTCCAAAATAAAGATAAAAATTTAAAAAAATCACACAATAAACAATAAGAGAGAGAAAAAAAAAGCAAACACACAATTAAGACAAAAGAAGAAGAAGAAGAAAAAAAAAATATTCCCAACTTAATGAAAAATAACTTGGGAGAAATATGAATAAGAAAGCGAAGGGAAAAAATGTCGACAATTAATTTAGACTGGTCCAACATTCCTTAGATCCATTTTTCCTTGTAGGGGGTATAAAAAAAGCTGCTAATTCTCTGGGGGGGAGAAGAATTTAAGAAATGAAATAAAAAGAAGAAAAAAAAGAGGATTACATTAGAGAAGGACGTTAGTGGTGAAGCAGCACGTGTTTGCCCAGATACTCTACGTGTCATTTTGTTGTCAAAAATCTCCCCCATCAGTTCAGCTACTCTGCCATTCTAATTGCATACTTCCTGGTCCGAGGTCAAAAAGCGTTGTCTATCGACTCACTCAAATATGCTTCCTTTTTCCCCCAACACTCTCTGCACCCTCTACTTCATATCAAAACTACACTAACACCTATTTAAAATTGCCTAAAATAACATCCTGGTCACTCCTGGAGGGAGTCTCTCATTAGATTTTGATCTCTCTATTGCATTATTATTGACATAAAAGCCCTTTCATTGATAGTTTTATTGTATATTACATCGTAACATAAATTAAAAAAAAAAAAAAGGAATAATTCAGGATTCGCTTCCTTCAATAATTCTTTTGAATGAAGAAATCCTTTGATTCGCTCTTAAAGAAAATATTTATAACGAAGATTTTCCTCTTTTTCAATAAAACTCCCTATAACGAAAATATATCCCTCGGTTTTTCTTTAATAAAACCTCTCTAATATAATTTTTTTTTTAAATCTTTAGTGTTTTAATAAAAAACTGTATCCTCAAACACTTTGTTGAAATAAAATGTTCTATATAATTTTTAGATTCAATAAGATTAAAGCAATATGCATCTTTATTTAATAAAGCTTTCGGACATTTATTGTTCTTATTGTCCTTTTGTACAGGTATACCATCTGTCTGTAGAAGGATAGAGTAATTGTCCGAAAGCTTGTGCTATACACTCATAGACAAAACTTAAAGAAGTTGTACCTTTTAGCATGTATATCGGGATTCAGACAATAACTCTGAAAGATATTACAGTGACCTTTATTGAAGACACACAAGATAACCAATATACACTCATAAACAAAACTTAAGGAAGTTGTACCTTTTAGCATGTATATCAGGATTCAGACAATAACTCTGAAAGATATTACAGTGACCTTTATTGAAGACACACGAGATAACCAATATACACTCGTGGACAAAACTTAAGGAAGTTGTACCTTTTAGCATGTATATCGGGATTCAGACAATAACTCTGAAAGATATTACAGTGACCTTTATTGAAGACACACGAGATAACCAATATACACTCATGGACAAAACTTAAGGAAGTTGTACCTTTCAGCATGTATATCGGGATTCAGACAATAACTCTGAAAGATATTACAGTGACCTTTATTGAAGACACACAAGATAACCAATATACACTCATGGACAAAACTTAAGGAAGTTGTACCTTTCAGCATGTATATCGGGATTGAGACAATAACTCTGAAAGATATTACAGTGACCTTTATTGAAGACACACGAGATAACCAAGTGTAAACAAAAAATTGCCTCTGTCTTCTTAAAAAAAAAAAAAAACAGAAAACCGGCGATATTAAAGACTTTCAACTTCCTTAAGTTTTGTCCATGAGTATATATACAAAATAAAACTAAGGATAGAATATGCTAACTACTTATTATATATACATATAAACAAACCTTAAATGTTTAAACTAAATAACAAATTTTATAAATTTTGAAATTCTCTTAACGGTAATATCTTACACAATCAAATGTATATATATAAGTGAGTACAGAATCTATCTCTGGTGTCTCCATGTTTTATTTCCCTCAGATTTCCAGATAATATAAGTAAAGACTATTAGATAGTTTTAGGTGTGGTCGGTGGAAGGCTGGTCTAAACCGTTGGTTTTGGACCGCTACGACCCGGGTTCGATTCCCCGCATTGGACACTTTTTTTCTGATAAAAAAAAAATGCTCTGATGACCCCCAATTCTTGCAAAAGTCCAACCCCACCAGCGAGTGCAAGTAACCAAACGGGGCTCTGGTACATTTGTAAGTGCAAAGTCGAACTGCTTTTCATGTATGTAGACATGATGAGCACTTACAGTAAAAGCAGTCGCCTACTTCTTCCAACCATGATTATCATGGCCTTTACCACGTGTACTAGGGATAAGCAAAAAAAAAAAAAAAAAAATTAGATAGTTTGAATAACAGTACATTGTTTTGATGCTATTTTCAATTTAGATGTTTTCTAATTTCTTACATGTTTTATAAATGTAAGACGACATTTTTCAGTCCATGTTCCATCAAACTTAGTTTTCATCTACAGCCCATTTTATACCTCATCATACATTCCCTGAGGGTTGTTTTCATACCTTGTGGATCCCATAAACACTTTGTTCTGGTTTTTTTTTATTAAAGTTTTGTGTCGAGGTGTTTTATAGCACTTTGGGGACAGACTTTTACGACAATTTTTCCACTTTCTGGAAAGGGAAAAAAATCTTTAAGTGTGGAAAATATCATGGCGTCTTTAAATTTCTTAAAATTTATTTTTTTCGTCAAGATTTTATTTATTTTCTTTTGGAAAGAACTATCTCTTCTATAAAATGTTTGTTGTAATATTGATCTGTTGTATTGTCAAATCTTAGTTGCATATATGGTAACTTTTCTATAAACATTATTCCATCTGAAAAAGTTCTTTTTTTTTTTTAAATAGAGTTCTCTCTCAGATTTAGCATCCAAGACGCAATCTGTGGTTGCATATATGCAATTTGGACTTAGGCCACACACCTCTATGTGACTTTGATCTCATAGTTAAAATTGTATATGCAATAAAAAAATTAATAAGATGTTATATATCACAATGTAAAAGGCTATATGCAACAATATAAGATGTTTTTGGCAGCAATATATAATGCTATATGTAGCATTGGAAGACGCAATATAAGCTAAATGCAGTAATGTATAATGCTATATATGCAACAATGTAAGGTATTATATGCAAAGATGTAAGCTGCTATATGCAACAATAATATATGCTATATGCAACAATATTAGATGTTATATGTGGTAAAATGTGAAACCTTTTTTGTTTTACAAAAAAATAGCAGTTTTTTTCATATCTAAGTATTCGGATAAATGTTATTAAAGAACAATTTATAAAAAAAAAAAACAAAAAAACAGGAAAAACAAAACTTATTTCAACTTTAAATTTATAAAAAAAAGTAAGATCCTCTATACCCCTCATATATTTTGTTCACCTTCCAAACAATTCATTAAGAAAAATCGTTTAAAAAAATTTAATTATCTACTTGTTAATTAGTCATGTTGATTAGTTTCTCTTTTAGAATGTTTTCAAATTAATTATTTAATTCCGGTGGTTTATAAAACTTTTTGTTTGTTTTAAACTACAAAAAAAAAAAAAGAAAAGATTCTTTCCATACTTTCGATTGATATTGCAATGCTAATCAAAGATCATAAATCAATGAAAAAAATAGGATTCAACTGCAAAAAAGCCGCAGAGTAATCAAGAGCAAACGCCCTATTTGCATTACCCTTGTTGTTAAATTTGCATGCCAGCCATTATTACATAGGCTGTCTGTTGCTTCCATTTTTTCCCCCCATCCATTCCATTGCCTCGAGGGGGATACTGGTAAATGCAGGTACTGTCGAGATGATGAGGCAGAAAACAAGGCTTAAAAAAAGGAATAGAGTTGTTGCCATAAGAAGGTTTGCCCCCTTTGCTTCACTTAATTCCCCTCTACCCTCCCCCTTATAACCAATATGTAATTGAGCCAATGAATATATTCCTTTTTTTTTTAAATATTAGATTAGGGTTAGCAATAATATTTTTAGGGTTAACTCTTTTTTTGGGGGGGGGGGGGGGGAGGGGATATCGATTTATTACCGTGGTGTGGTGACTTAGACCTAAAAGTGGTTCCTCGGTTTCGAGTAATATTATTAGACATTAAACGAATGGGGGGAAGGGCGAGCAGAAAAAAAGAAGAAATAAAACGAATTTATTCCATTTAGAGTTTTTATCGGGCAAACAAGCCCTTCCTTTTTCCAAAAGTAATTACGTCCAATCAATGATAATCAAATATTTAGGGGGCTAGATCGCCCGCCATTAAATATTTTAATGATGATATTTTGGCGCCATTTTAAAACTCTCGTCTGCTATACTTTTGTCTCTATCGTTTGGTCGTTTTATAAGTTTTAGAAGATATGATTTTTTGAAATAAAAATTATACTAATAAATATATACTTCAATAAATAATTATTGTAATATATTGTGAAATTTCTGAAGAATAGTTTCAATGTGAAAAAAAGGCAAGTTTTTCTCCTTTTCTCGATATAAATACTTACAATTCATTTATTAAAGGCATTAAAATGATGCATCTTTTGATATTTCTAAAGTAGACAACTCGGTTTCAGATCGGTGTATAAGTCACAACACCAAAACAGATAGAATTTTAATTCAAGTTAAGACTTCATCTTCCTTTTTATAAAATTTTATTGTTCTTTGATGTTTCGGTAACCCACTGTCACCCTTAAAAAAAAAAGTGGAAAACTTATTGGTGATATGTATTACTGAGGTAACTTTTGTTCCAATTTGACAAAGGTAATTCTGTAACACTTTATTATAATCGAGATATAATCGATATAATCGAGAGACAATAAAATGTAATATTAAAAATATAAAAAGCGCATTTCCTGACCGCTCGCATGAACATTTTTAGATGGCAGAGCGCCATCTAGTGGAACAAAAATCAAATAAACGTTGATTTTGATTCCATAATATTTAGCCAACCCATTTTATTGATAAATCAAGAAAAGTCAAACCACATACACGTTTCGGGCTGTTGTCCCTCGTCAGAGTGGTGTAGGCTGTACATCTATAACCAAACATTTGGTTCTAGAGGCTTCCTGAGAAATCAAGAAATGGGTAGTTAAAGCCAAATTTGTGTAAATATGCTAATATACACACACACAAAAACCTTTATTAAGACACACAGGTCTTACAGAGGATTCTCCTTGGGGTTACAAGACGGAGAAACCTATGAAAGTGGGAAATATAACAAAGGGGTAAAAATGGCGAAAGATTATATACACATGATAAATATATACTAAATATGTTAATATGTAAAATTGTCATTTTCATGTGGAACGCTTCACGATTTTGCGTGTCATCCTTGCGCAGGGGCCATGCTAATCTTCTCTGTATCGTTCCAATTTTAGTATATGTACCGCCGAACAAGCGTCATTTTCATGTGGTGTCAGTTTTTAAATCCATCTTTTCTAGAGAGTAATTTGTCTTAATTATTCGATGGATAATTTATGTAGAACTCTCTTAGAACGAGGTGACCTATATATTAAATTATTTTAATGTCAATTTTATTTTTAAAATGATATATAACGCATATTTTGGACATGAATATTAAACATGGTTATGCAAATTTATCATATCTATATTTATATCTATGTTAGGAAATATTTTTATGTCTTTTACTAGAAATAGCTATATAGGAAAATGTATTTTTAGCGTTAGCTATCTCCATGGTGAAACTTTGTAATTATCTTGGATTTATGTAAATCTAAATTCTCATCTCTGTGGGGAAATATTCCCATAGATGAGTTCTTTATAGAAGTAATAGATTATAGACATAAAATGTCTTGATAGATAAGGTCTTGATTTTTGATAAATTTGTGACAAAAAGGGCCGTGAAGTTGGGATATAACACGCTGGGTTTCTTTCTAATTGAAACACTTGAATTTATGTAAAAATCTAAATTCTCATCTCTGTGGGGAAATATTCCCATAGATGAGTTCTTTATAGAAGTAATAGATCATAGACATAAAATGTCTTGATAGATAAGGTTTTGATTTTTGAGAAATTTGTGACAGAAAGGATTGTGAAGATGGGATATAACACGCTGGGTTTCTAATTGAAACACTTGAATTTATGTGAATCTAAATTCTCATCTCTGTGGGACAATATTCCCATAGATGAGTTCTTTATAGAAGTGATAGATTATAGACATAAAATGTCTTGATAGATAAGGTTTTGATTTTTGAGAAATTTGTGACAGAAAGGATTGTGAAGATGGGATATAACACGCTGGGTTTCTAATTGAAACACTTGGATTTATGTAAATCTAAATCCTCATCTCTGGGACATAATAATTCCATGGATAAGTTATTTTTATAGAAGTAAGATATTAACATAAATTCTTATTAAAAAAAGGTCTTGAATTTTGAGTAATTTGTGACAGAAAGAGTTGTGGATATATACCTATATACACTGAGTTTCTAAGTAAAACATCTGAATTTATGCATTTAAATTCTTCTCTCTGGGGCAATAGTTACATAGATAAGTTGTTTATAGAAGTAACATATCTACATAAAGTCTTGATAGAAAAGGTCTTGATTTTTGAGTAATTTGTGACAGAAAGGGTTGTGAATATATATATCACACTGGGTTTCTAAGTAAAGCACCTGAGTTTATGCATTTAAATTCTTATCTCTGAGGAAATAGTTACATAGAGAAGTTGTTTATAAAAGTAACATATTAACATAAAGTCTTGATAGAAAAGGTCTTGATTGTTAAGGAATTTGTGACAGAAAGGGTTGTGCGGAGATATATATAACACGACGCTGGGGGTTTCTAAGTAAAGCACCTGAGTTGTGCAAATCGAAGTCTCTCAGTCCATGCGAACGATTTTACATCATCTTGGCGCGGTGGACTAACGACATTACGATGGTCCTCTGTCCTCTTGTCTAATCCCCCCCCCCCCCCCTCTCATCATTTTCATCTTTGGGCGACGTCTTCCTCAAGTTTCCCACCTAGTTAAATTTAAATAAATCTCAGGCCAGATGGTACTATCTCATTAAACACCTATTACCTAACGTTCAATTCATCATTAAACTTCGCTTTGTCAAGATTCTCTTTCTCTTTCTAGACCCACCTACCTTCTTACCTATTTACACATTGGTTCTATGTTTAATTTAAAGGAATTCAAATGAGGTGACAGTTATAAAAACGGTAATTTTAAACCATCACAGATATATGTATATGTAATTTGTATCGATTTTAATTAAAATATATTAGATTCTCTTTTGCGCGCCATCTAGATGTAAGAATCGATATTGTTTTAGCCCTATTTTTTGTATTAAAACAACCACATATATATATATATGTAACGTTTCTATGATGATCTGTACACGCCAATATGCAGAGAATATTGTTTTGCATAAGGAAAGAGAGAACAATCAACCCTCTGACTAACTAACTTTATTTCAATCCTTTTATTTATAGTTACAAATATTTACATAATTCCTAACAGCGTAAAAATTTACATCTACTAATAATTTATAAGCAGAATGTAACATATATATATTATATAATCTAAAAATGTAAATATTTTATTTTATTTAAAAAACATATATTTTATTTTTTCATTCATTGACTGTTCTGCATTTTTGACCATATATTCAGAACATACCACTTTTAATTATTATTGTTGTAAATATGTAAAGTTAAACCTACCTATTTTTAAAATCACGAATATAGAATTCATTTTCTAAATTTTATATTACTGTGATAAAAATAATTTTATTTGCAATTTGCTTCAAGTGATTCAAAATAAAAATCTGCTTGAAAGGTAAATAATTATCGTTACTTTTTCACGACTGCACCTCTTTTCAACAATCAAACACACAAAAAAAATGCTAATCTTTAATATATATATTTATTTATTTACTTGTATTAATCATCAAAATACTTATTATAATATATTTTGTTGTTATTTTAAAATTCAATATTTAGCAAAGTTGTACGCTAATCAGGGTCTATCTTTATTTAGAAAGTGTTTTAAACCATCTTGTGATACTTTTTCAGACGACTGTCTCTATAAGAGATATTTACAAATAAAATTCACACATACACTATGTGACTATCACATTGGCTATATATAGGCTACATGTATACATTCCTTACATTTGTTCCCTTATACACCAAAATCTATCTTGGTGAATTGAAGACAGTCTAGATTCGATTTGATGCTGAGTAGTGTGAACTATTTTTCATATAGTCTTTTCGCTCTCCACTTCTTCCATCCATATTTACAAAAAAAATTTCTTATTTTCCATAGGATTATTCAAATAATAATCTACTTATATAATTGCCTTATTCTGTCTGTGTGAAGTTCACTGTGTGAAGTTCACGGATAGATTTTGGTCAGAATGGATAAAATAAAAAAAGTGTCAAGGGATGGGAATCGAACCCACGACCTTCCGCTTACCGGGCAGATGTCATGACCACTAGGCTACCCTGGACATATTTTTCCGTTCATAAAGTTAATTATAGTATTTGAATTAAAACGTTTTTAAAATATATACGCACTCGGGTAAAACCCGGGCGTTGCCCGGGCCATTCGTCTAGTCTGTATATATTTATCACCCTTTGTAACAACAACAACAACAAAGCCTTTATTTAGGGCCTCTCGCCCTATACAGGATTCGCCAGTTCACAAGGGATGGGGAGAACACTGTGTGGCCTTTTTCCGGGATATAGTCTTGTGGAATCCAAAACCCCTTTGTATATTTCCTACTTTCATAGGTTTCTCCGTCTTGTATAACCCCAAGGAGAATCCTCTGTAAGACCTGTGTGTCTTAATAAAGGTTTTTGTGTGTGTTTTCATATATAATCTTAACATTGAAAAATATAATTGAAATAAAAAGTATATTTAAAGTATCTCTATTAAGAATCTCTTCTTCTCGAATTGTGTTTCTATAGCGAAGAGGGAAGCCATTGTTGTCTTTAATTATAAAAAGTGTTAGATAGATTTAAACCGTCAATATAACTTTATAACTGTCTTCATAGGTCATATGTCCGTAGTTTCGTTGATACCTTAAACCAAGAATTTTTCTCTCTTCTGCCGGATAGAAAAACAGAACAGTCCTATTTACTATTCAAGCAGTGGGTTAAACTGTTCAAAACGCTGAGAAAATTCGTCCCAATTTTTTAAATCGCATTCAGAACCGTAAGAAATTGTTTCATTTGAAAAATAAACACAAATAAATCGTGTTTTAATAGTTTATTTGAGTTGAAGAATATCTTACCATGAAAGCTTCTATTATTTAAATATGAAAAAAAGGTGGGGGAGTTGTGGTTTAATTATTTTTGGTATTTTATCGTTATCCACAAATAACGAACCAAGTCGAATGGTTTAACCAGACGTCACAAACAGACGTTTTTGTTGCATATAGGAGTCATAGCTACATACTTTCTAAATACAAAAGTAAAGAAAGGAAGTTTTAATGATCTTTTTTCCATATAAGGGGCCGTTTTCGTCTAATGATTGTGCAGTTTGTTTCGTTAGAAAGTCTTTCAATTTTTTACCCGTCTCTCTAGAATGATCCGCTAATGAAAGGCGACATTTTTTATCTTCCTTTCATTTTCACCGCGTGGTGTTAGAAAAATGTCATATATATATGCAGCATGATTTAATGTATATTTTGCTATGTTTGTAGATAAACTTTCTATTTAGTGAAATTGATGAAAATCCTAAAATTGTTCTTTATTAATCATTTCTCTTAACCAAAACATGTTACATATATTAAACATTTTTAAAATTCTTATCCTGACCGCTCACGATGAGCATTTTAAATGGCAGAGCGCCATCTAGTGGAACAAAAATCAACTAAACCTTGATTCGTATTGAGCGTATTCCATAATATTTGGTCAACATATTTCTTGATAAATCAACAAAACAATATTTTAAACAACATCAACAAAAAGTTTTATTAAGACCTTTTAGTCTTATACAGATTCTCAGTGACTGAATAGTATTTGTTAAGTAGCAAGGCAAAAGTAATGTAGTAATTTATATCAAAATGTACATGTTCTTTATGCAATATGAAAGCTCTCTATTTACATACTGGTTGTGTTTCAAGTAAGCTGGGTCTGTCTGTTTAAAATATATATAAATTATAAAAAATTAAGTCAAAAATGAAATCTAAATTTATATTAACCAAATGTACATTGACTGAATAGTATTTGTTATCAATTATTTTATTTCCAAAGCGCTATATCCCGCAAGGGATACTTGCGCCAAACAAGGAGAAAAGTTTATTTACATAAGTTATTTACATTATTCAACGCATGAAAATATTAGAGATCCAGATTTTGTAGAAAGTTTAGAATGTATTTACAAAATGAATTGAACTTTAAATATGATTTTTTTTATCGGAAATCAAATCGTTAAGTTCACAAACAACTAGTTCATTCTTCATTCTATAATCTTGAAATGCTGGGCAATCGATCAGTAGATGTTACAAGGGGTACAAAGATACAATATAGTAATTCCCATTAAAATGTACATGTTCTTTATGTAATGTGAAAGCTCTCTATTTACATACTGGTTGTGTTTCAGGTAAGCTGTCTGTCTGTCTGTCTGCGGCGGACCCTCTCTCCTCTAGCCAAATTATTATCTCGTTTGGCCCTAATCCGCTTACCCAATAATTATCATGGCGGGGCGGCCATTTCTTTTTCCACTGATAATTCTAAATTGTCAACAATTGGTGTGCTTGGAATTTAAAGTTTACCTTTTTTTTAAATATCTTTTCTCTCTATCCCCACTCCTACCTTTTAAATATTAAAAGTAAACAATGCACACACACACAAAAAAAATTGCCTCTTAATGAGCATTCCCCTTTAAAAAAAAAAAAAAGATAATTCGAACACAAATAAAAGTTTTTTTTCAAAATCTTTTTCATATATAAGTTTTTATAAATATTTATTTTTAATTTGTGTTGCGCCAATTTTTTGTTGTTCTACTTAATCTTTTTTTTTTTTTTTTAATAACATATCTCTTAAGTCTTAAACGTCTGGTTTTCTTACTTTCGCGCCTTTTTTTTTTCGTCTGCCTAGTTTAAAGTTTTAGAAAGATTTGGTTATCCCTTCATTATTTTCTTCAAAAATTTTCAATTTATTTTCCTTATGATAAAATATATTTATTAAATATCTATTTTCTTTTTATATTAAATAAATAATTTAAAAAACGTTTCTAGAAAGTATATACCAGATAGTATAAATATACCAGTATATACCAGTACTCACCAGACTTAGCGCCGTCGGATTACCACCTTTTCACATATTTAGGACACGCCCTAAAAAACCAGGAATTTTCGAACTCAGACATACTCCGAAAATGGCTTGTTGACTGGTTCTCGACTCAAAAGTAATAGAATTTTTCAGACAAGGAATTCGAAAATTGCCTGAAAGGTGGTCCGAGTGTATAGCTAATCAGGGCAATTACTTTGAATAAAAAATCTTTAGTTGTATGGAATTGGTGAACTTTGGAATTCACTGAAAATTTTCGCGTTTCATACTAATAGACCTGGTATATATTTTTTTATAAACAATGAAGAAAATAATAAAAAGGCAAATGTAGGTTGATTCAAAGTCTTCTGCTACATTCCATGATGATAACAATATGCTTAGAACACATAAACAGAGTAGAAAATAAGAATAGTAAATTTTGAAAAATAGAGCAATCTATAAATAAATATTTCATTAAAAAGTTATATATTTGTGATCAAAATATCATTTATTTTACCAATATTTCAGTTGGCTGAAAGCCAACCTTTATCAAGGTGTTATAACATTTTGTTATAATAAATGTTATATATTTTGGGAGTGATTTCTTAATTTTTTATTTCAACTCTCCACATCTTCTAATTCTTCGTCTTTATAAGCTCATTATTTCTATGATGATATACAAAATTATCATCATTTATTTCATTTTTATTAATTTTGTTTTTAAAATTAAATTTTTTTTTTTGAAATGTTAGCGGTATACAAATTACTATTTTGTTTTTTCTATGCTATTACGACATATGGATATTTAATTCGAATAGAATATTTTTCAATTTAATTAATAATTTTAAAATAATAATAATAATTTCGATGAAAATACATTTTATTTTTAAGTGGAGAGTAAATGGATTTGACTAGCTAGATATCAATGCTAAATTCTGTTTTCTTTGTTTTTTTTTCTAAGTCAATTTTTTCCACGCGCGCATTATTAACAGCCTGTCAATCAACTTCAGGTTACCATGACAACGTCTCTCCAGTGTTGCTGCCACTCATTTTTTCCTTTTTCTTCTATGAATAAATAAATAAAAATAAAAAAAAAAATACAGAAAAATATATAATATATCCCTTACTTTCAATCCAATTTTTTTCCCTTCTTTCTTCTTCAAATTTTGAAGGAAAGCTATGCTTCATTTTTTTTTTTTTGTTTTGTTCTCTCTGTTCGTATTTCTTTTCTTTTTTATCTTTTTTTTTTAAGGGAAGCAGCTTATCGATGATTTCTCAAGGGGTTTGAAGAAGTAAATTAAGGTTTTTGTTTAGGATTAATGGCGAAGAGTTTTTGAAGGAAGATCATTATGATGGTTGTATCCCCTATTTTACCCCATTCCCATTGTAAATAGATTTTTTTACTTCATTGTATTCTCCTCCTGTCTTAATCCACTAATTTATCGTAATTTGACATCCCTTTATCTGAAGACATTAACGAAATCTGATCAATGTGTTCCAAATATTTGACAACTACTTTAATAAATTAGGTTTTTTTTTTTTTGCTTTTTTTTTCCTTTCTCTCTCTCACACTTTCTATTTACCATTCGTTGAGGTCTATATAAAGTTCTTTTATGATTTTTTTTTTCGTTTTTTTTTTTGGAAAAGTTGGGGTTGGTTTAAGGTTTGTTGACTACCAAATTCAATCTTTGTATGTACCTTTCTTTTTTTCTTTCTCTTTTTTTTTTATATAATCTAATTGATTTTTTTCCTTGGTAATTAGCAGATAGTGTTAATAGAATTGGCTGTAAATCTCTAATTTCTCTAGGGATCTTATTGATCTGTTTTCATTGATTTCTTTTTGTGTCAGTTCTTATTGGTCTTTTTACTGGTATTCTATATGGTATTATCGTTTTAATTTTTAAGATATTGGTGAAATATGCCTTTTTGTATAATATATCAACTCCTTCAGCACTATTTTTCACATAATTATATATCAAATTTCTCCTAGGCCAAGAAAACACCCCTATTTGCATATATATTTTTCTATTATTGCTACAGCTACTAGATAAATTGATTGTTCTAAGGTAAACCTGAATAATTTTCTTGGTGTGAATGGCATCTTGATTTTTTTCTCGGATGTTTTTATACCTTCTCACAATACATATAAATTTTCATATATATATAGTAGATAATAAAAATACATATATTGGCAAAATAAATATTTTATTAAATCCAATATATGCCTTTTTATTATCTAATGAATTAAATATTGATTGCTCTATTTTCGAAACAATATATATATATATGCGCTTAAGTATTTAAAAAAAATAACCTATGGATATTCCTTCAATTTGCATATTATATTATAAATGGTTATGTTTATAAAATCGACGTAGGTTTTCCATTGATCTATAATTGTTGTCTTCTGGCTCGTATATAGCAATTATTGGCCATTTTTATATAATAGAACTGAAATTAAACAGTCCTTATAGTTATTCTTTAATCCTTTTAGTTTTAATATGATATAAATTCAAAAACTAAGGACAACATCTAAGTATTAAATTGAATATTTTAAAATAATAATTTTAAATAGTAATTACAGTTTATATATTTAAAAACGAAAGAAAAAATAAAAGATAAAAAGCTCAGGTGTTTGAAATCAATATTAAAAATGGCATATCCTGACCAGGAGCACATGTGCTTTACAGAAGGCAGAGCGCCATCTGGTGGAACAGAAATCAACTAAACATTGATTTAGCTTGTTCCCTTGATATTTGGCCAACCCAGTTTATATATATATAGAAATGACCCCATATATACTATTTTTTTTTAAACGCGTGTCCTTTTTCTTAACTATATATTGTAAATTTGAAGATAAAATATATTTTTTTTTACCATCCATTTATCTTTCTCCTTATAAAAGGTACACCCAGGTAGAATCTGCACGTTTTACTATCGATAGAGTAAAAAAAAAAAAGAACATTTTCTTGTTTTCTTTTCAGTAGAAATCTTTCGTTCTTTCCTTCGATCAAGTGAAACAATGTAAAATAGACCTTTTTGTGCCAGCAACACACCGATTTGAAAACTTTTTTTTTTCTCTTTCGGCAGGTATTTAAGATCTTATTTCCTTCTTCCCAGGCCGTTAATGGTACGTTTCCAATGTCAAGATGACAGTTAAATCCTAACCTGTTACGTCACGCAGGACTAAAAAATGTCTTAAAAAGTTGGTAGGGAGCGGAAGAGAGGGGAGGAGGTGAACAAAAAAAAAAAACCGTCGAAGAAGACGGGAGATTCGAATTGTCCAATGCGTCGTTGGATTCCTGTCGTCGTTTGGCCTGTAATTTCACGATCGGCTGCCTTAGCTTCTGTGATCGCCGGATTTTCTTTTAGTTTGACCACTGACCGTGGGTTTGGTGGAGACCCATGTGAGAGGGAACTGGTAAAGTTTTCATGGAAAGTCTGTGGGTTTTTTTTTTTTTTGTGCAAGTTTTTTTTCCCTTTCCTTTTAGGTGGAGGCAATCCACGTTTCCTTTTCCATGTAGAATGAAAAGTATATTTCTTTAATATCTATTTGATATGGAAACAGAGTTTTTGAAATTGAAAAATATTTTCTAATGATTATTCCGTTTTTTTTTCCCCATAAAATAATGCTAGATGAAGCATCTTTTAAAAAAATATGATAATATTCTATTTTTATATATATTGTAAACTTTATATAATTTAAGCTAAATAGTTTTTTCAACAAATTGTTAGTTTCTCTATGTAAAGGTTTATAAGAAAAATAATATAATTCCCATCCCTGGACACTTTTATTTTTCCGTTCGTCATTACTCTTCATAATTCACCCTTTCATACCTCATCCAAAAAGGTTAAAAATAGTCGATATTTTACCTTGAAATAAAAATTTGATTTTTCGTTTAAAAGAAACTCATGCGGTGTAACTTCAAGTGTCGTTTTACAATCACAGGCCGCAGTGTATTATAAAAAGCTTTTTATTATTTAAAAAAATAGTTCATTCCCTCTTTACTTATTGAAAAAAAAAAACGGATTATATAACCATAATATAACTCTAATCAAAATAGAAAAAAAAAAATTCTGGTCAAGTTGGTACCAACTTATTTACATATTGGACATATAATGGACATTTTTAGATTTAAAAAAATAGTCAAATTCGATCGATTTCATAACTCCTCTCGAAGAATTTTATCAAATCGAAGCCGTCCCTGTACTGATGAGGGCCATAGCCTGAAACCCTGGTATACAGGTTGTTGGATGTTGTCTGTATTTGTCAAAAACTGGTGTTTGGGCGCGTTTTTCATCACTACCTTTACGTTGTGATGAACAAAACGCATTATTTTAATATATTTTTTAAAGGGAGAGGTACCACCCGCAACTTTATGTTGGAATAATAATAATATGTGTTGTTTCTTGAAAATAAAGATACTACGGCCAGTAAATCTTTTTATTATCTCTAAAAGATTTACTGACAGAAGTATCTTTATTTTCAAGAAATATGAATGCCGGCCAGGCAGCCTCAATATTTACGATAATATGTGTTGTGTAAAATAATATAATAATTTATTTTAAAATTACAAAAACAAACAAAAAAAATTCTTGGAAAAGAAAAAAAAAAAAAGAAGAAGAAGAAGACAGTGTTGTCAGATTTTTCGGTCATTACGTTTTGTTAATTCAGTGATAATGATGGAATCGACTTAGAAGGATCGATCAAAGACAATGGGGCCGGGTTGATTACTTATTCCTCGACAGGGCCATTGTCAACCTGCCTTTGTCCCCTTGGTCTACGTGTCTTCTCGCCGGCTTTCGAAAGAAGAAGCACCTGATGCCTTCTTGCATTCTGATATGTTCGGCGTTCTTTTGTGGCAGACTGTCCACACTTACGATGTTATCATCTTCCATTGGAAGTCACAATGTAACTAAGTGCTTGTACTTCTTCAGTCTATTCTTCTTTGTCGTTGTGGGTTTGTCTTTAACTTGCATCCCACGTTAGAGTCTCTTGTTCTCGCCATGTTTAATGCTTGCTACCATCATCTTCCCATCCTTTATTTATTTATTTATTTTGTTTATATGTTTGTTTGTTAGTATCTTTTCTCTTCTTCTAGATATTTGATTCGCATGTTATTTTTATATATGTAATAATTGCTTCCCCCCATTTTTTTTTTAAAGATGATACTAAATTAATCGAGAATGTTTTTTTTAAACGATATCTTCTATATATATTTTTAGTTGAAGATATTTCTTTTTTTTTAGAATAAGTTATATTATTATAGAGGTTTTAAAAGGTTTCTGAAAAGTGTGTATGTGTGTGTTAGTTCTTGAAAACCTTTTCTGGTCGAAGTTTTTTATTTATTTTTCCTTAAGTTTTGTTTCCAAATGCTACATTATCCACAAAGAGTGTTTCTATATTGAAGTTTATCTTTATATCTCCCCTCTCTCTGTATTTATGAAAAAGAAAAATTTCCGAGAGCTGAAAAGCATAGAAAAAAAAAAAGAATTAGCGAGGTCACTTTTGTCGATTGTCGATTCATGTCGATTCACTTTTGCTCCAGAATATTAGAGGCGGGTTACATAAAAAAAAAAAAAGATAAAAAATATAAATATAATTTTTTTTAGTTTATTTTTATTCCGATAGATTTCGCAGGCTATCATCAACGTTCATTTTCATGATCAGGATAACTTTTTCTTATCTTAATTTAACCATTTTAATCAAGTACATTCTCTGTTCTTTGTTTAGTTTTTTTCCGACAAAATTAACGCCAGTTATACATACTCATATAATGGAAGAGATTGCGAGAGGATGTTATTCATGTACCAAAAAAGGCACCGCTCCCTTTAAAAATGCATCAAAACCATACATTTTGTTCATCATCCCTGTAAAGAACGTACAGGTGGGTAATAAAGAATGTGTCCCAACACCAGCTCATATATATATAAATAAATAAAATAAAAGAGAAATATTATATAAAAATATTAGATAATTATGTACACATATATACATATTTACGTATATACATATCTCCCCTTCATCACCTTTCCCTTTTCATGACTGCTCGTGGCCATCGCGCATAGAACAAGTTGAATTAATGGCGAAATTGTGTAAATTTTACTTCCACTCCCTCTATACATATGCACATTGAATACACCATTTCTATATGACCAGAAACATTGAAATATTCTCGCAAATATTCACTGAATGCTTTTTAAAGTATTTTTACTCTGTTATTAAGAGAAGTTATCATTATCTAAAACGTGGGCTTCTATTGTCCGGTTTCAGGTTCAAAATCAATTTATTAGGTACCGCTCAACAAGAGCAAACTAGTTTATGATAATTGAAACAATGAATAATATGTGATGGTTATTCACATATTAAACAAAATGTTAACGCGGGATTCAATCCCTGGTTCATGACTGTCGGGAATCGAGGGTGTTACCTACTCGTCCACCGACTTATTCTATTGTCCGGTTTGTTATGTTCGCTATATGCAAATTATTATTGTTCCAATGACTAATTTTGTTTGTTCCATTAAGAGTAAGGTGTTCGAGCGCCATCTGTAAGGGAAAATTCAAACTATTAAAAGCTGTTTTTTTTTACCCCAAAATAATTTCCTATTGCTCCCATACTGCGCAATGAGAGAAAAAAATATATATATTTTAGAAGGGCTTGACTCATCATTGGTAAATCCTACCAGCGGTTTCGCCAATTTAATCTCTATCAATAAACCAACTCCCTTTTTTTTTACCTAAGTATTGCACAATACAGTTCAATACTCTGCTCAGAACGGCCACACCTGAACTTTCTGTGTGTTCAGTTTTGGTCAATTCAGTTCCGAATAGAATTGTTTTTTGGCCTTTTCCGTAAATATAAATTGCGTGCTTGTATATTCAAATTGAAACTATTTAACATAAATCTAATTAATTTATCTATAATTTAATTAATTACTATATATCTATATATTTAATTACTTTTATTTTATGTTAAAGGAGATCAGAAGAATATTTTTATACAACCTATATGTATATTTTATCAAATAATTACATACCTCCGTATCTACATATTTACCAAATAACGTTGTTTATTCGAATTTCTTTCTCCCTCTATCTTACCAAACATTCATTTTCTGTATATCTCAGAATAATCTGTATATATAAGACTAAAGATATTTTAAAAAGTAATGTGTGATTGACACTTACTATATATGAGTAAAATTAACCATCGACCACTACGACCTCGGTTCGATTCCCGCATTGGACATTTTTTTTCAGTTTAAAAAAATGCTCCAATGGCCTCCGATTCTTGCATAAGTCCAACCCCACCAGCGAGTACAAGCAACCAAACGGGGCTCTGGTACATTTGTAAGTGCAAAGTCGAACTGCTTTTCACATGTGTAGACATGTGGTGCACTTACAGTAAAAGCAGTCGCTAACTACCCAACATGATTATCATGGCCTGTACCACGTGTACTAGGGATAAGCAAAAAAAAAAAAATCAGACCTCCAGAGAAAAGTGTCTTTTCGAAACATTTTTATTCTCTAGCTTTCAGGCATAGACGCCCTTCTACAGAAGAAAACTTTTTGGTATTATTTTATCGAATTGAACTTATTATATATATGCAAATTTATTTTATATAAACACACATACACAATTAAATAGAAGAAAATATCGCTCCATCTATGAATATAATTTGAAACTATTTGACCCGTTTTTTATTTATTTATTTACAAATGAAACAACATTCTTACTGTCCTTTCGACAATGGAAGAAAAAAGCAGTAGGAAGTTGTTTTACCTATATAAAAAGGAAATTCGCGATAAATAGTTTCAAATTTTACATGTAGATGGCGCTCTTTATTATTTTTCCCTCTATTTAATTTTTGTGTGTGTTTGTGTAAATTTTTAATATGTGGTGGAGACTTATCAACCTTCAAAACTGCATTATCCGTTAATTAAGAGTTGAGATGAGTATATCTTGAATTAATTCAAATTACAAAGTATATATATTCCTTCAACTCTAATAAGTAATCAATTATAGTATGTGGAGCTACAGTATAAAACATCTCTGCAGTATTTAAAACGATGTTTTTCGATGTCTGGGGGGAAGAAAATTGAAGAATTTAGACGTCGAATTTCAATTTGTGTCCCCAATCCCATTTGGACGTAGTCTGTTTAAAATTCCATCGGGAGGTTTTTAAAGTTAAAGGACTGAAGCTCATATTTATTTATACTGCCCCCTGGTGGCGGTGAACGGAGTTACTGGGTCCAAACGTATTCTGGAATTTCTTTTCGACTCACAGTTTTCTTGCCTGAGATTCCAATACACGTCCTACTGTTATTCTGTTTCATTGTTGTTTATTGTCTCTCGTAGTGCATTGTTTTGTTTAATGTTAAGTTCCTATTTGCATATAGCATTCTGGAATTCAGGGATGGAAATAAGACTGGCTGCTCTCCCAGCGTCTTTTTAAGGAATATCTTTCGTTCTCTAAAAATAATTCAAATACAATTCGGATAAAAATGACTTGTATGGGAGGAAGAAGCGTCTTACATGGCAGCTACTATTGTTAAAGCAAGATATTGTCACAGAAACCAACTTATATCCATATAAGCCTTTTTACTCTGCCTCTACTGACACAGCGAAAAGTTACTATATATAGAGATATGCAAATCATTAACAAATATAACATTGGTTAAGAGAGAACTGAAAATAACCGATTGATTCTTCACAAAAATATGTTAGAATCATTCAAGTTTTCAAAACAGTTTCCTATTTTAACACAAAGCAATAACGCGCCATCTATACATATAAAATGAAAGGATTTAAAAGCGCGAATGTTTCTTTTATACATAAGACAAACTTCTACTGTCCTTACTGCGATGAAAAAATATATTGGGAGGGCTTGGCTCATCAGTGGTGAACCCTCTCAGCGGTTTCGCCAATTTAATCCACCATTCCTATTTGCATATATAGTTTTCTATTTGCATATATAAAGTATTTACACTTTAAAAAAGAGGTAGAAAATAGATAATATTAGAATAAAGAGAGAGAGTATATAACATAATGTAATAGATAGAGAGAGTTTCTCCTTATCATGCAACAAAATGTTAATGATAGCAGAGCGCCATCTAGCGGAAAAACCCCAACTATGCTTTTTTTTTAAATAGTGAAAAGTCATTGGCTGTAGAGAGGTAAATGAAATATTATCATTACAAATTGAGCATATAACATGCACAATAGTTTATATTATATTTAAATTACACACCGTAATACACTTTTTAATATATTTATATATCAAAATTCAAAACTATTATAGACGCGTATGATTCTTTTTAAAATAAAACAATTTCTACTGCCCTTACTACAATGGATAACAGATGGCGCGCTAATGCATCATAATCTAATATTTATATATATCATGTGCTCAATTTAAAAATAAACCTCTCAACTACGAAAAAAAAAAAAAACATTAAAATGTCACATTTTGACCTTTTTGAATCAAAATATTATGGACAGTATAATTGCGGTTGTGTATTGTTGGGAAATTATACATTAGGGAATAATAAAACTCTGTGATTTTTCCCGGGGTATTATGAAACTTTTCATCTGACACCCCTGCCCCACTAAGTATCCAGATATCGAACAATCGACCCGACCACCGAACACTGTTTGTCCATTTTCCAAATTGGAAAAATTGCCGATAGCTTGTGGTTAGGCCCGTGGTTTTTCCGCGGAGTTTTTCTCATGGAAATATATAACCTACTTTTTCTTGCTATATTTCTCCGCTATATATTTAACACACGTATATATATATATATATTTTTTTTTAAATAGAGCAATCCATAAATAGATCTTTAATTTAAAAAGGCATATATTGGATCAAACATATATTTAATTAAACATATATTTGATTAAACACGTATATATATATGGCGGAGATATGCATATATGTTAGTATGATGCATTAGCGCGTCATCTGTTATGAAAATTCGAAACTATTATAGACGCTTATAATTCTTTTGAAAATTAAACAATTTCCATTAATTTTTTCATTACAGTAATGGCAGTAGAAATTGTTTAATTTCCAAAAGAATCATACGTGTCTATATACATATAAAATGAAAGGATTTAAAAGCACGAATGTTTCTTTTATACATAATACAAACTTCTACTGTCCTTACTGCGATGAAAAAATATGTATTGGGAGGGCTTGGCTCATCAGTGGTGAACCCTCCCAGCGGTTTCGCCAATTTAATCTACCAGACCGCTTTTCAGAGCTCTAATACTGTATTGGACGATTCTGCTTATATACGCAGCACTGAAGGGTGGAATCTCAGAAATGGTTTTCAAGAAAACTATGGGCATAAGCTTATAGGACATATATTTTTTCATCGCAGTAAGGACAGTAGAAGTTTGTATTATGTATAAAAGAAACATTCGTGCTTTTAAATTCTTTCATTTTATATGTATAGATGGCGCGTTATTGCTTTGTGTTAATTTGCGTCTATATATGTTAATACAGTGAAATTTGCCTAGCCCGCAAAATGTTATCGAAATGTATAAATAATTGGAGTTTTTCTCTTCCTCCGCCCTATATAACGGGCACAAAAATCCTCAATCCCGAATTATTGAAGAATAGGTTCTAAAATTTGTTATAGAGAATTGTTTTTGTTATTATTCATGTTCATATTTCTATTGAGTGTTAATGGTGATGGTAGTGGTACTTATCGCAAGTACGCCATGATTATCATGATGCGACTGCTTTTACTGTAAGTACACCACATGCCTACACATGTAGAAAGAAGTTAGAATCTTGCACTTATAAGCATACCAGAGCTACTTTTGGTTATTTGCACTCATTGAAGGGGTTGGACTTTTGCAAGAATCTTGAGGAACCCCACACACACACACACAAAAGCCTTTATTAAGACACACAGGTCTTACAGAGGATTCTCCTTGGGGTTACAAGACGGAGAAACCTATGAAAGTGGGAAATATACATAAAAATGGAGAAAGATTATATACACATGGTAAATATATACAGATTATTATTTGAATAATCCTATGGAAAATAAGAAAAAAAAATTGGAAATATGGATGGGAGAAGTGGAGAGCGAAAAAAGGAAAGAAAACAGGTATTTACATATGGAACAAGTCAATTTAAGCTCTTCTGCTCACACAGCACAGGTGAACCATGGCTTTTTCAAGAAATCTTTAAGAGATTTTCCAGGAAAATAATCTCGAGGAACCCCATTTTAGAGCTTTTTTTTTTAAATAAAAAAAGTGTCCAAAGCAGGATTCGATCCCGAGTTGTGTGGCGTCGAAAATCAGCAGTTTATTCCAATCCCTTCTATCAACGTTTATTATATTTACAATATATTTCCGTCGCGTTGGTGAATTTCACAGAAAATCTATAAAAATATTGAATGCAACATTCTCCGTAATGTATTTCCATAATAACTATTTCAAATTCGCAAGCTTTCGAGTTCAATTGCTCTTTTACAGGTGTTTCTCCTCTTAGTTCTTTCCCTATATGTATATATAACATCAACAACAAAAAGCCTTTATTGAGGACCTCTCGTCCTATAAAGGATTCGCCAGTTTACAGAGTAAGAGAAGAGAACTAAGAATACAGAGATATATGTAGTAGGTATAGTGTAGTATTTTCTACACTGTGACTATATACAACAGCAGCAACAAGCCTTTTACTGGAATCAAAGTCCCATACAGGATTCGTCATTCTAATACTGACATAGATTGTTTGTTCTATATGTATATATGTATAAACACTTAATGAAGGTGAAGAAAGTAATTCACAACTTTATCGAAAGGTTAGTGAATTATAAGAAATAAAAAATAAAAAAAAAAGACTTTTTTAACAGAGACCGTTATCCATTACAATATTTATATATGTTGTGTTGTTGGCGTCCATCGAGTCGAGTTAGCCTTTTGGTGACACTATGGACAATATTCTCCACAATTTGATCTGTTAGCAACCATCTCTCATAGCTCATCTAGTGACCATCTTGACCCCTTCTAGCCAGATCATTACAGATCTTCCTCTCTTCCTTCAATTGCCCCAACATCTTTTCTAAGCCATTTGCTATCAATATATGTCAAAAGTAGGTCAGTCTTTGTTTATATTGTGACGGTGCTTTGCAAATTGCAAATGCCGAGCAAACCCTCGACAAGATATTACAAAAATATACAACTATTTTTAGTGAAAATTCTTTTGATGTAGGAAAAATCAAAATAGCAAAACACAACATCCATACCGTTCCTCATCCGCCTATTCAACTTCGACCATATCGAAGATCAGCTTCAGAGTATGATGAGATTAAACGACAGGTTGAAAGGGCTGTTCAAAATTGGTGGTGGGTCAAAACACCGTCACAATATATTTGGGATTCTAGGGATCTACCAGGATTAATTCCATTTATAATATTGAGACATTTGACCTTTTATCTGTCCATGGCACTCCGAGTTTACACATTTCAAAATCTTCAATTCTTTTTCTTTCTACAAAAGATATAATTTGGGGGGAAAAACTTATTTTTTTTTAAAGTAACACCAATTCGGAATATATTCTATGTTTAATCATTCAATTTACCAATCGAAGAAAACTCATTTGATGACGATTTGAAACTTAGCTGTTCTTTATAGATAATCTGGTAATATTATAGACATTTTATTAGTTTCTTTTTTTAGAATTTTGTAGTTTTATTGGAAACCTTTTGTCTGCTGAAATAAATAAATAAAAATATTTATTTATTACACAAACTCGGATCTTCTAATTTAAATTTAATTTGCATATCCTGTATTCCTATTATTATCACCTATTTGCATATTGATCCATTATAATCCGATGTGTGTATACAATCGAGTAAATTCCACGTACAAAGATAACACAAAGAATAGAAAGATAGTTTAAAAAAAAAAGGAAGGAAGGAGAGACTACAGAACAAATTGAGGTTTTTTTCCACTCCACACAGTTAGGTTGCCAATATTGGCCATTGAAATCTCACCAAACTCGGTCTCAATCACTCCAAATTTGCATACAAATGTGACCATTGTTACATATATCCCCACCCGGGTAAATCTGTAGGCCAGCTGTGTATTCCCTCCCCCCAACTCTCAGCTGTTTGGTGACACGTGTCTAAATGTCATGTGTCTCCCCACCACGTCTGGGATCGAGATTAAATTCTCACAATACTCTCTCTCAGGGTGGCTCTCACCAAAGCTGGCCTTGAGGCATGGGTTCGAAACCTGCGGGGCTCTTTTTTTTATCTAGTAGAATGACAAGGTTATTCCCCTTTTCTAAAGTTCTGTCGAAACCAAATCCTAAGAACAATGCCATCAGTCTCCATTCTATTGGCCACGTGTTTTATTTGGCAATATGGCTGACCGACCATTGGTGGTATCCTTTCTATTATTTTTTAGCTTCTTCAACCCTTTAGGAAAATCCAACAGACAAATGACAAGTCTTTCTCTCCATTCCGTTTAACACTATTAGCTATTTTTAACAAATCGACAAATGATCCGCCCGGGTATGCAACGGAACAAATGGGATATGTATATTAGCATGCTTTCTTACTTATTTGCATATTTCGCGGTTGTGAATCTACGAAAAAAATAAACCTCTTACTTCCAAATCTTCATTCTATATCGCGTTCATTTTTTAAAATCCTGTTAGGTTAAATATTGGGGAAACGTATGCGGAATGGAATATGCAAATTAGATCGTTATCTGAGTTATTTGCATATTGCGGATGGGGTAACTGTGACAGTGAGACTCCTTCATGACCTAACTCAATTATATTGTTGGAACGTATGTAGGGCACGTACACACACAATCGAAACTTCTTTTATATATATGTATATATGATCTTGTATATATATATGGCCGGGTATATATGGCCTTTTTTTTTTCGTTAAAATGTTAACAACGATATTATAACTTTTCAATTCTTTGGGAAGCTCAAACAGTGGAAAGGACTAAACAGAAAACTCTAAAATCTTATAAAAACTCATTAATCTTATGTTACATACATATTATCTTATAAAAACTCATCTCGTTCTTTTGTTCAGTTATCGTAAGAAGCCTGTAGAAAGGACTAAACCGAACTCTGTCATCTTGTGTAAAAGTGCAGAGAGTCTTTCCTACCTATTATAGGTCTGTACAGTACAGTTACCTCACTGATCGTGATTCTGATAGCTCTGGAACTTGAATACTTATATCTGGAGTAACCCATGGACTCCCGCAATATATACATCTCGATTGATGCCACAAGCCATCAGTAATGTTCATCTTTACGATCTGTAAATAGCTGTTTTCTTTCAAATTTTCGAATCGCGCAACTCCGCCATTTTGTAGAAAACGTGATGCTAACCGTCTAGTCATCCAACATTGGCTTCAACAGAAAAAAAAAAAAAAACTTTTCGTCACTCATTATTTTCTAAAAGAAATCTTATTTGCAATATAGTCTCTTGGTTTATTTTCATCTACAGTTCCAATTATACCTTCCTCATACAGTATTTATATGCTGTATTCATTTATTCTAGTTAACTGGTATTACATAAAAGAGGGCAGTATATAACGTATTTTCAATTAGATCTTATTTACATATATTTGCATATTTACAAGCGGTTTATGTAAACTTGCCAGCTTGTTGGTTATATATAGAGAAGGTTTGATAATGGTTTATTTTACAAATTTTTATAGCGAAACTTATTTACACCCTTTAAAGCTATATATTCACTTTTTCCCATAATATATTTCCCCCAATACAAATACGTGCACCCTCCACAGAAATATATATAAAACAAATAAAATATTATCTATATATAAAAAAAACTAACCAATCCTTTACTTTCCTTTTTTATGCAAATATACAATAATGTTTCTACCCACAGACTTTCCCTAAAAAAAAAAAACTGAGAATATAATGCACACACACACAAAAGATTTTTTCGAAGCCTTCTACTCCTTTTGTTTAGGGAGGCTCACTCTCTATCAATCCTTTTTACTCAATCGTTCTCACAGAATTAAAGGGAAAAAAATCCACCAATTTAATAAATCGAGCCTATTTAAATAAGTTCCATTTCTCCTAATATTAATAATCAGAGAAAAGCTAGCGCTTCTATGAAGGGAGTAGAAAAAAAAATCACTGATAATTGCTAAGACTGCCAAAAAAATAAACTAATTTTATTTTTTGACCGAGCTTGCCCTTTTTTTTTTCTATCTCCTATTTCTTTTTAACTTCTTTTTCTCTATTTTTTTTCTATAAAGTTTTTTTTTCCGTTCTTAAAATAATTTTATTTAAACCCGAGAGATGATTTTTTTTTTTAAAGTTCGATTTTATTTTTTTTTTAGTTCTTCTCTTCTTTATTAATTTTTTTTAGATAGCAGAGAATAATTTAAGATATATTACTAATAGTGAAATTTTGGGTATGTGTGTGCGGGTCAGATTAAAAAAATTTCCACATAGGTACTATAAGATGGAAATTTATGACTTTTTAGCTTTTTTTCTCAAATAAAGTATTATGCGATGTTTATATATACATATTAGAATATAAAATACTATAATTCGAGGTTGTATTTATAAATCGATATTAAGAAAAAGGCACATCTGTTGTTTAGGAAACTAATATTTGTATGATCTGATTGTTTTTTTTTTCTCTCCCTCTCTTAATTTAATCGTTTTATTCCAGTACAATTTCACATTTGTGCATATATTTGATATTATAAAAAAAAAAATCATGAGAACCCACCCTTCCACACACACAAAGGAGCAAATAAATTAATTTAGGTTACATAGTTAAAGTTGAAAAAAGGAATTTATATTTACATATTTGCATATTTTGAAAATAGAACAATCCATAAATATAAATATTCAATTAAAAAGGCATATATTGGATCAAAATATCATTTATTTTACCAATATTTCAGTTGGCTGAACGCCAACCTTAGGTGTTATAACACCTTGATAAAGGTTGGCGTTCAGCCAACTGAAATATTGGTAAAATAAATGATATTTCAATCCAATATATGTCTTTTTAATTAAATATTTGCATATGTTCCTTTTCCGCTGGTTCCCGCACTATTTACAAAACACACGAGTCTTCAGGCTGATGGAATTATCATTATCATATTAATATTCGTTTTTTTTTTATCTTTCTATATTATATAGGAATCTGACGCTTTTTTTTTTGTCTCTCTTTACGGCGTAAAAATAAATCGATTTTTATTACGCCGATACATTTTGATAGGCTTACAGAAAATATTATTATATATATAAATTGGATTTTTATATAAATTCAAAAATGTAAACCTATATCATCCACTTTATTTTAAGAATTTTCGGCAAGTCGCTGTTATCATTAAGGATTTTACCTTTATAAATGGCAACAATGGGTGAATAAAGTTAAAAGGCTAATCAGAATTTTTATTTTTTAAGGCTTAAATTGTTGAATTAATCCGTCGCATGGCTAACGTTTTAAATTCTTGAAATACCTCTTCTGCAACAGTGCTAGTTAAGAGGGCTCTATTGTGATAGTTAAGTAATAATAGAGGAGGCTAGTTAGGTTAAATTTCTCGAGTTTACGAGTCCCCCATGGTACAGAAATCCCGGGTTTTACGAGCAGCCATAGACTCCGCTCCAATTACATCTTGGACAGCCATTCCCTGACTTTGTTTCTTCTCTTCGTGAGTCCAATGGGTCGTAACCTTGCTGCTTCCTTTGCTTTTTCTACTTCGATACTCTTCCTTTTCATCCTAGTGCTCCGCAAGGGATAATGCCAAATACCATCAATGTCAATCGAGCAAAGGAAGAGAATTCTATGTTAGACCTTTATTGATTCATAGATATAGAAGTTCGATTTTGGGTGAGCATTTATATTATAGGGCTACAGTGTTGAATAAAATAACGTTTACTCCATTTTGATGTTATAATAGTATGCTTAAATGGTTGGTAATATGCAAATATATATCTTATTTTATTTTTCTTAAGTGTTCTGTTAGTTCTATAAGTACAATGTCCATATATCTCTTCTCTTTTTGATCAGTTATTGATCTATTTAATTTTGTGATTTTTTGGCCAGCTTTTGGTGACATCAGTTATTTCTATTCTTCTTCTTTCACAAACCCCTATAACATCTTGTAGCAAGTAGTTCCTACAGACAACAGTCTCTCTCCATTCTGTTCAGTTATTGGCCAGTTGTTATATTTGGTGATATGGCCGACCTTTGGTGATGTCAGTTATTTGGATTCTTCCAGACACCTTCTATAACATCTTGTAGCAAGTAGTTCCTACAGACAATGTCAACAGTCTCTCTCCATTCTGTTCAGTTATTGGCCAGTTGTTATATTTGGTGATGACCTTTGGTGATGTCAGTTATTTGGATTCTTCCAGACACCTTCTATAACATCTTGTAGCAAGTAGTTCCTACAGACAATGTCAACAGTCCATTCTGTTCAGTTATTGACCAGTTGTTATATTTGGTGATATGGCCGACCTTTGGTGATGTCAGTTATTTGGATTCTTCCAGACACCTTCTATAACATCTTGTAGCAAGTAGTTCCTACAGACAATGTCAACAATCTCTCTCCATTCTGTTCAGTTATTGGCCAGTTGTTATATTTGGTGATATGGCCGACCTTTGGTGATGTCAGTTATTTGGGTTGTCCTCCTCCTTCCCCCCCCCCCCTTTTTTTTTTTTCATTTTTTCCTTTACAAGGGAAATCCCCCATCATTGATGGGGTTGGGTTTGTCCAAATAGCGGTGGCCATTGACAAATTTTCCTCCAGACAACCCACCTTCTGTAATATCTTCTTGAAACACGTCGTTCTTTCTTATAATGCGGCGTCCTCTAGTTTTATTATATTTCCATAGAAATTTTTTCTTCCTTCTCCAACTCTGCTCAGAATGTCTTCAAAAAGAAAGAAATGAATAAAGGATAACATAATATAGACAGATAAAATAAAAAAAAAGTAAAAAATATATTAACTTTATTTAAAAAACAGTACATTTTTTGGTCATATCTACTTGGGTATTTGGCCAATTCTGGAATTATACCGTGTTTTATCCTATAGAAGGGTGTTCGTGGCCGAAAGCTAGAGATTAAAAGGGTTTTTTTTAAGATACTTTTCTCCTAGAGGCCTGATGTTTCGATTTAATTCTGGAATAATTAAAATTAGTTGATATTATTTTCCGACACACAATACAAACCCAACAAACCTCAAAGACATCTAATGATCGATTGCCCAGCATTTCAAGATTATAGAATGAAGAATGAACTAGTTGTTTGTGAACATAACGATTTGATTTCCGATAAAAAAAAATCATATTTAAAGTTCAATTTATTTTGTAAATACATTCTAAACTTTCTACAAAATCTGGATCTCTGATGTTTTCATGCGTTGAATAATGTAAATAACTTATGTAAACAAACTTTTCTCCTTGTTTGGCACAAGTATCCCTTGCGGGATATAGCGCTTTGGAAATAAAATAATTGTAATTGTAACACAACAAATAAGATGGCGCTAGTTGCACCATCAGGAGATACCTTTATCCATTTGATCCCCCAGTACATATCAACATATGTACTATTTTTTTCACATATATTCTTGGTTTATCTCCATATCCCGGAGGTCGTGAATACAAGCAAGCATACTAATACTTCGTTGTATTTTTAGTACGAGTAGTCATACTAAGTCCCCTAAGGTGAATAGTACACCTTCAACTCAGGGGGGGTATGACAGTGATTGAATCACGTGACTAGGATACCTCTCTCTGATTGGCTGCACCCCTCCCAAACGAGGACATAAAAGCAAACTTTGTGTTGGGACCATAAACCATTTGCTATTGGCTAGGAGTTTTTATGGACCCTTCCCTGATATTTATTGCCATGTAGGTATAAAGGATGTCTCTTACCCTCACGCATCATTCCATATCGGAGGAGGGTACATGTGTACCATTCTTTTACCCTTCCCTACCATCTTTTTTTTTGTTTTAATTTAATAATGTAATATATCATATAGATGGTCTGCATTCCGCGATTGTGTTTGCCACCCCCCCTATTATCATTCTTTCTGTGACCGCGAAAAAATTATCTTTGACCATTGACTTGCGGGGTCAATATTTCAGAATTTCTTGACGTCTCAAAATATTTATTTATTTATTTTGTTTTTTTATGGAAGCGAGTTGTGCGTTGGTTTTATGTGTATGTGTTTTTTTTTTCTATATTGTTTTTATCTTTATTTATATATATATTTCACAATAGCAATCTCTCTGATTACAGATTTCATACATTATTGTACTTGGCGATCTCTAATTACAACTTATACATGGTCGAATTAAACACTACGGCTATAGTTGACGTTAATTTCTATAGGCATTGTAATGATAGTAATGATAATTTTAATGTCACCCCGGTGTACAGTATGCAAATAAGGGTGCTAGGGAGGCTATGCAAATTAGATAGTGAGAAGTAGGTGAAACAAATTACCATCATTATAGCAAGACATATTTTCCTTGGTAGAACTCTTTCGCTTGTGTCGAACACCAAATATACATATTTCTGGGAATATATTCCGATTTTACTCATAACACTCTCATCTGTAGATGAGAATCATATTTCTTTCTCATTTGCATATTTTAATAAGTATTGAAATGAAAAATAGACCAATAAAACCGCAACTTTTCCTTCATGATTATCAGATGCTTCCGAGAAAGTTCCTTCTACAGAACTCTATGTAGGACCTCTCTTTACTATACACCCATACCTCGCTTTGCGTCGGGGTTACGTTCCAAAAAAACACGACGCAAATTGAAACGACGCAAAGTGAAAATAAGTGAAGGCGCAATCAAAAACAAAGGTGTTGCCATATTTTAGAAAAAAAATTCAAAAAAAAAAAAAAAAAATTAAAGACTCGAATCCAAAACAACGCAACTTCGAAAATCTAACGACGCACAGTGAAAATCAGTAAAAATTAAGTAGCGACGCAACTTCGAAAAAAACGCAAAACGAAACGACGCAAAGCGAGGTATTGGTGTAGTTGCATATGCAGCTGAAGAAGATCTGTCTTGGCCCCGAAAGCTTCTGATAATTAATAGTGTTGCGGTTGATTTATTTATAATTATTCTCACAATATTTTGTTTTTATACTATTTTCATTAAAAAAAAAGAGAGTTTTTTCCCTCTCATTCTAAAATTGGATATTATCAAAAATGTAAAAAAAAAGCCTTATCAGTTCTGAAAATAACAAAAATTGGCATGTTTTTATATGACATTAAGTGAATTTGTTGTTGTTTAAACAATTTCTCCTTCTGCGTGATGAGTTGTTGTGAATATATGAATAAATAAATAATCTATGTCCCATATATTCTGTTTATCAGTTGTTTTAATGTATTTTAATATATATAAAAAAAGACATAATATAAAAAATGCACCTATATATTTTTACACAATTTAATGTTTTCGATTTTTTTTTCTCTCGGCAGAAAGTTCCCCAGTCCGATCATTTATGAAAATTACGAAATATGCACGTTATATGCACATTAGTTTTACGAATTTGCACAACTTAATTGATTTGTATGCAAATTTTATCAGGTGCATTTTTTTTTATTTTTTTGCCGGGAAGATATTCATCTTGAAAAAAACATTGATGAGAGAGGTTGTCTTTATTATTATTTTTAGATCAATTTTTTTTTTGTATCAGAGATACTTGGCGATATATATGAAAAAAACATTTTGGCAACCAGTAAGCATAGAATTTGGTATTTTTTAAATAAAGAATCTGTTGGATCGTTTTTGAAGACAACTCTCAGATTTATAAAATTAAACTTTAAACATTTTTAGATATAGAGAGAGAAACGATTACCTCGTATTTAACAAAAGAATCATCTAATTTACATACATCGTTCTAACCAGATTCAACTTGTGCAAAACAGACGACAAAGAAAAATAAACAAATTATTGGGGGGGGGGGGTAGAGGGTAAGTTCCTATTTAGCTTTCACACTCAAAGAATAATCCTTTTCTTGCTTCAGAATCAGTAATTTTCTTCATTTTAAACGACAAGCATATTTCTCTCTGTATAATTCTCTTCATTGTGTTTTCATTGACGTAAAAATGGTTATATGTAAATAAATAATGTTTAAAAGTCATCTCTCTCCACACCAAACGACATTGTATTATTAAGACGTGACGCGAAGAAGAATTTCTAAGAGATTATCCACAATAAGAAAAACATTCAATATGGCGGCATCTTATAAGTAAAAAAACAAACTCCGTGTCCCCAGATCCAATTTGGCTTTCATATTTTATTTATTTAGCTCACTGACGCGATGATCATTTTTAATAATCTGGCCACACTGCCATCATCTGTTTTGCCGGGGGACCCCACATGGCTTCTTGGGATTAATGGTGTTGGTATATTTGAAGTATGTTTCCCTTTCGGAATAAGGTGAGTTGATCTTTTTGGAACACAAGGGTAGTTTATCTTTTTGGAATAAAGGTAGTTGATATTTAGAATAAGGGTAGTTTCTGTTTGAAAGGATAGTTTCATATGAAACAAAGGTAGTTGATATTTGTAACAAGGGTAGTTATATATGGAGCGCCTCACGATTTTTCGTGTCATCGTTGCGTAGGGGCCATGATAATATTCTCTGTATCCTTCCTATTGTAGTAGTTGTACCGCCGAACTGGTATCACAGGGGCCATGCTAATATTCTCTGTATCCTTCCTATTGTAGTAGTTGTACCGCCGAACTGGTATCACAGGGATCATGCTAATCTTCTCTGTATCCTTCCTATTGTAGTAGTTGTACCGCCGAACTGGTATCACAGGGGCCATGCTAATCTTCTCTGTATCCTTCCTATTGTAGTAGTTGTACCGCCGAACTGGCATCACAGGGGCCATGCTAATCTTCTCTGTATCCTTCCTATTGTAGTAGTTGTACCGCCGAACAAGCGTGTATATAAAACAAGAGGCTATTTGACATTTAGAATAATGGTAATCTATTTGGTGAATAAAGTTTGGTTTAATTCGGAATAAAATATTAGTTGCATTTTTGAATGAGAATAGATCCTTCTTTGGAGTTAAGTGGTAGTTGGAAATATGAGAGAGTAGTTTCCATTCAAAACAAAGGAAGCGGGGGTTCGGTGTAAGGATGGTGTAAACCGTTGGTTTTCGACCGCTACGACCCGGGTTCGATTCCCGCATTGGGCACTTTTTTATGTTTAAAAAAAAAAATTCTCCAATGACCCCCGATTCTTGCAAAAGTCCAACCCCACCAGCGAGTGCAAGTAACTAAACGGGGCTCTGGCACAATTGTAAGTGCAAAGTCGAACTGCTTTTCACATGTGTAGACATGTGGTACACTTACAGTAAAAGCAATTGCCTACTTCTACCCACCATGATTATCATGGCCTGTACCACGTGTACTAGGGATAAGCAAAAAAAAAAAAAGTGGAGTTAGTACTTAGGATAAAGTCAGTATGTTACCATTTAGTAGTATCTGTTCACAATGTTCATACCGCCTTGAAAGGAATTCTGAGTTTATTCGAAGAGGCGTGCAGATCACTGACGATGATGGAAGGGTTGATGTGGCCGACCTGATTTAATTTCTTCCCGTTTTATTCTATGATAATGATGATGATAATCATATCGTTCTCTCTGACAGCCCGAGCTAATGGTTTATTTATTTATTTTAGATTTGGTAACATGCGGATATATATAAGGGTATCCAGCCTTAGTTAGTCTTCTCAATGGATATGTAAATAATTAGTTTTATGCAACTTGGCCGTCAAATATTCTCTGATAAATGTTTAATTCACTTTATATATATATGTCGGTTATAGATCGTCACATTCTTCGTCGGCGTGCTGTGATAAAGCGATTATATTTGGAATTTAAAAACAGAATACGCTCAATTTGATTGGGAGCCTTAAATTTTCATATATTTTTAAAGAATGAGGTGATTGAGACCGACAAATCAAATATGCTTATAGTTTCAGTTTTTATTGGTGATATCTAAATGGTGTGATGGCTTTGGTTTAGAATTGGGTTTTTGTGGAATTCTCGTATTATTGCCCCTTTTTCCATGATATTCTTGGTAAAATTTTTATAATCATTCATATCATGTTCAAACTACCTTAACACTAATATTTCACACCCAAAGCTTATACGTTTACCGGATATAATTCAGTCTAGTGTTGTTACATTGGTGTATCTACCATTGCTACCGCCGGGATTGTCTGAATTGTAATAGGAGCTGGTCTAGAGAGGGTCTCTCGGGAGATGACGGATGTATATGAGGAGCGTTTATACTTTGGAGAACTTTATTCATGGATGGATGTAGTGTGCATAGCGGCACGAGGTAGTTTGCATAGCGGCGCGAGGTAGTTTGCGAAGCGATGCGAGGCAGTGTGCATAGCGGCGCGAGGCAGTGTGCATAGCGGCGCAAGGTAGTTTGCATAGCGGTGCGAGGTAGTTTGCATAGCGGCGCGAGGTAGTGTGCATAGCGGCGCGAGGTAGTGTACATAGCGGCGCGAGGTAGTGTGCGTAGCGGCGCGAGGTAGTGTGCGTAGCGGCGCGAGGTAGTGTGCATAGCGGCGCGAGGCAGCGTGCATAGCGGCGCGAGGCAGTGTGCATAGCGGCGCGAGGTAGTTTGCATAGCGGCGCGAGGTAGTTTGCGTAGCGATGCGAGGCAGTGTGCATAGCGGCGCCAGGTAGTGTGCATAGCGGCGCGAGGCAGTGTGCATAGCGGTGCGAGGTAGTTTGCATAGCGGCGCGAGGTAGTGTGCATAGCGGCGCAAGGTAGTTTGCATAGCGGTGCGAGGTAGTTTGCATAGCGGTGCGAGGTAGTGTGCATAGCGGCGCGAGGTAATGTGCATAGCGGCGCGAGGCAGTGTGCATAGCGGCGCGAGGCAGTGTGAATAGCGGTGCGAGGCAGTGTGCATAGCGGCGCGAGGTAGTTTGCATAGCGGCGCGAGGTAGTGTGCATAGCGGCGCGAGGTAGTTTGCATAGCGGCGCGAGGTAGTGTGCATAGCGGCGCTAGGTATTGTGCATAGCGGCGCGAGGTAGTGCGCATAGCGGCGCGAGATAGTTTGCATAGCGGCGCGAGGCAGTGTGCATAGCGGCGCGAGGCAGTGTGAATAGCGGTGCGAGGCAGTGTGCATAGCGGCGCGAGGCAGTGTGCATAGCGGCGCCAGGTAGTGTGCATAGCGGCGCGAGGTAGTTTGCATAGCGATGCGAGGTAGTGTGCATAGCGGCGCGAGGTAGTTTGCATAGCGGCGCGAGGTAGTTTGCATAGCGGCGCGAGGTAGTGTGCATAGCGGCGCGAGGTAGTGTGCATAGCGGCGCGAGGAAGTTTGCATAGCGGCGCGAGGCAGTGTGCATAGCGGCGCGAGGCAGTGTGCATAGCGGCGCGAGGTAGTGTGCATAGCGGCGCAAGGTAGTTTGCATAGCGGTGCGAGGTAGTGTGCATAGCGGCGCGAGGTAGTGTGCATAGCGGTGCGAGGTAGTTTGCATAGCGGCGCGAGGTAGTGTGCTGCTCATCCACCTATCATCATCATCATCTCAACAAGCCCCACCGTCCGTCCCATCCATCCATCTTGCAGTTTTTCAAGCGCGTCCATTGTTGACAATCCATTGTCTCTACTTTTTAATGATTACACAGTGTCTTTGATTGGGTCCGATACTTTGAAATCTGTTTTGTCTTCTTTTTTTTTTACGATGATATGTTTATAAAGGACTTTTAAATGATAGTCCCCCTGTTGTTGTCGGTAAATTGACCCCGGACTCGTTAGTGGTGACAACAGCTACTCTACCCATATGATTAGGCAAAAGTTATGCGCCTTTGCCTGATAGTGTTGGTTTTGTCTTCTTCCACTTAAATTGGCTTTAGCTATTTTTGATAGTTTTTTTTTTGTTTGAACTTTTTCTTTCTTTCTTATATAGCAACAACAGAATATTGTGTGGTAGATATATATAATATACAAATTAATATTGATTTCATTCAAGAAGAGAAATCTTGAGTATGGAAAAAAATCGATGTCAGAAATCCATATAAATTCCTTGAAATTCCTGTTACTAGTGTATAGGTTTCACATATAAATCATCTTCCTGGAAATCTGAAAAAAAAAAAAAAGAACGATGTCAAACAAAATTCTGTTGATTGATATTTTAGCGGCGTAGGTATGGGTGGTGTGTGTGGCTAGCAAGAGACGACTGTCCCTATCTGCTATAGGCGGTTCAAAGAAGATAATGAGAGAGATATATGGAGCTATGTCCGGGCTACAAGCGGTCAATAGAGACGTGTGACCCCGAAGTTTATCCAGTTAGACACTTCGTGTTCTCACACACGGCTATGCAAATTGACGATACAAAATTTATGACGCTGTTTGTTGGCGTCAAGTCACCATAACAACTCTCTGTTCCCTATTTGTATATTCGCTCTTTTCCCTCTGGAAGAAATTCTGTCTCTACGTGAGATATTTGACATTTCTGTGTCGTGTTCTTGTTTATGGTTTCAAAATTTAAAAATAACTCTATTATTACATGGAAGTTTTTAAAATAGTGAAGCTTTCACAAAATTGCATATTAATAGATTACACGTATTGCATTTAGGTTTTATTTAAATAATAAAATATCACGAGAAAACCCCCACACACATCTATACAATATTTAAACCCTTAAATCGTATTATATGATATCGGAATATATATTCCCGCATGAGTTCCCACTACAGGATGATTTACAGTTTCAACTCTCTCCAGACGTTTTCTTTTAGCCCCTTTTAAAGTATTTAGTATTAATACTATTTGAGTGTCGTGTAAGATATGACTAAAATATGCCATTGTTATTCAAATTAATATTACATATGGAAATATTTAGAAGACCTGGAAGACTACATGGGTGAGGGAGGACAAACATCAGATATTGCCTGACAACTGCCACATACATTTCACATGGCAGGGACCAAGTTGCATATGTGTTGGTAGCATTGAGTAAAAGAAAGGCTAAGTTGAGTATTTCGGTTTATATTGAGACGTGTTACAAAGTAACGTTAAAATTTTCTTTTAAATTTATTTTTGTTTAAATAATTCATTTTTTTATTCTTTCGAAGTCAATAAAAGATGTGCCTAATAATTTAGTACTAACTCAAAATTAGTATATAAGGTAAAAAATAGAAAACCGCATGTAAAGGAAGCAACAATAAACGAAATTAGACAAAAAAAAAGTATCCTTTGTTAGCAAACACTTGGCTTTATAAACTTTAGAAATCAAGTTGACAAAAAAAGCTACGTCAAAACGTCGCGACATATTTTTGAAAATCACTGTCGTATGTTCGACGAAGGGCTGATGTCCTAGTTTACACTCTTTACATGGTATACTACTTTACATAATATACCACTTTGCATATTATACCACTTTACATAGTCTACCACTTTACATATTATACCTCTTTACATTTTCTACTATTTTACATAATATACCACTTTACATAGTCTACCACTTTACATAGTCTACTACTTTAGATATCATACCACTTTACATAGTTCACCACTCTACATAGTCTACCACTTTACATAGTGCACTATTTTGCATAGACTACCACTTTATACATAGTGTACCAGTTCGTCAACACACTCCCCACTTGTCACCAGCAACCACCGCCACCAGATGTTCACCTACACCCCCATCTATTCATCCACTACACACAAGAGAAATCTAAATAACATTCATTGAAATAGAAGACAAAATATGACAATTCCATACTCCCTCGCTTTCTCCACTTTCCGAAAAAAATAAATGACAAACCTTTTTTTTACCCCGGGCGTTATTCACAGTTCATTGATGACAGAAAGTCAGTGTGTCGCCCAGGGGGGAGTGTCCCAAGAGGCCTACCCATGATTTGGCATATCATACCCCATCTGGGGAGCTGCGTGAATCATGGCCGCCAAGCAATTACCCTCTCCGATAGCATCCTACCCATTATCTCTTCTGCTAGCTAGCTCCCAATCTGACTCATATTTCCACTCCTCACACAGGCTTAAAGAGAATGGGTAAAAATCTCCCCCTTTAGCACATTAATGATCTACAACCCATCTACTTTTTTATAAATTTTTAAATAGTGTTTAAGATTATTTATTCATGTGCCTTTTCAACTCTGGTATTTGGTTACTATCATCCCCTCTACTGCTACTCTGCTTTATCATCATTAGTTCCATCATCATTGACTGGTGGTCAGTCATCTATAGCGTGACTAATGGAATGGTGTGTTTATTTGTGGGAATATCCTATTTGCATATTTAGGGGGAGGCGCATCCAGATATGAATTTCTTTTATGAATCTTTAATTAATACAAAGCAATAACGCGCCATCTATATTGTTGCACCAAGTTGCAGCTTTACTCAAAGCAAATAAAGAGTAAATAAAAGTAAATTACAATATAATACACTGCGGCCTGTGATTGTAAAACGACACTTGAAGTTACACCGCATGAGTTTCTTTTCGACGAAAAATCAAATTTTTATTTCAAGGTGAAATATCGATTATTTCTAACCTTTTTTGGATGAGGTATGAAAGGATGAATTATGAAGAGCAATGACGAACGGAAAAATAAAAGTGTATTTTTCCGTTCGTCATTGCTCTTCATAATTCATCCTTTCATACCTCATCCAAAAAAGGTTAGAAATAATCGATATTTCACCTTGAAATAAAAATGTGATTTTTCGTCGAAAAGAAACTCATGCGGTGTAACTTCAAGTGTCGTTTTACAAAAGTAAATTACCTTTTAAAGTTATTGTGTTTATTTATTCGTTGTTTTTCCTAGTAGGTCGTGATCCGCAGTCTTGGTCCTCTCTCGCTCCAATAACCAATCAAGATATATGTACAATAACAATATTACAAAAAGGAATGAAACTATAAAAAGGAATGATGATAATCTAAATAATCTGTTTTAAATAAATATTAAATATCATAGAATATTTTGAATAAATGTAGGGCGCATTGATGCAGCAATATATAATGAATGAAGACATTAAGACGTGAATGTTTTTCTTTTCACAAATAAATCAAACTTCTACTATCCATACTGCGATGAAAAAATTGAATGTAATTCCACTGTCCTAAAAGCTTATCTCCAGTTTACTTAATACCATTTCTAAGATTCCACCCTTTAGTGTATCATATATAAGCATGATGATCCAATACAGTATTGGAGCTTTAAAGAAGAGGTCTGGTAGATTAAATTGGCGTAACCGCTGGGAAGGTTCGCCAGCCCTCCCAATATTTTTTCATCGCAGTAAGGACAGTAGAAGTTTGATTTATTTGTGAAAAGAAACATTCGTGTCTTAATGTTTTCATTTGTTAAATCTTTAACTAACTTAAGCTTTCGGCCCTCTTGGAGTCCTTATACAGGGGTATTGCTGATTGCAACGTCGCCTCCAAGCACTGAAGACCTGTACATTCTATATGGATCACCTACGTAGCTAAGGTTAACCATGAACAAATGGACAAAACTCATGTCGCGGATCGTCTGTTTTTTAAGGAGACAGAAGCAATTTTGTTCACACTTGGTTATCTCGTGTGTTTTCAATAAAGACCACTGTAATATCTTTCAGAGTTATTGTCTGAATCCCGATATATATGCTAAAAGGTACAACTTCCTTAAATTTGTCCATGAGTTTATCACATTTTTTTTTCATTGGCATATGTGTTGGTTATTCTTACACCATTCGTTATTATATTCTTACACTACTTTTTTTTTTAAATACCTTGAATTTTTTTTTCTTTCATAGCAAGCCAATAGCTTTGAGATAGATTGTATTAAAATTATTATATTAAAAATATATAGTTATTAATAGCTTTATGTATATAATGATAATAATAAACGCGTAATACCTAGAAGTAAACGTTTGTATTTACTTTTAATAAACTCACATTTAATGCATTTTTATTTTATTTGAATACGAATTTCTTATTAATATGTTAATTTAATCGGTTATGTAAATTAAAATTTTAAATCTCTCTTTTTCAGTCAGTGGATACAATTACATTCGGGTGATGGGGTTACACTAAATGGAATTTTCCATTTTATAAAAAGATAGTTTTCGCAAATTTAATCAATATTAAATACGCCTTTGCCACTTTTTCACATCTACATATTGTTACATAGCTGTGCTATGCAAATTGATAAATGAGGCGGTTTCGCCCGGATTCAAGTGAATGTTTGCTTAACCATAATTTTTTTTATTATTATTGTTTTATAGAAGTAGTAGATAAGCTTTTATCAATATTAAATTTTTTTTTGCTATGATTTTTTCTGATTTTGCACTTATAAATGAGCCCCGTATCTGTACTCAATTGTGAGGTTAGATATCTGCAAGAATCGGGCGATAATTGATTTTTCTTCAGAAAAAAAAAGTTACTCAAAGCGGGTTCGATCCGGGGTCATGGCTGTTGACAGTGTGTATGCTACTCCTTCACAAACCCCTACCTCATCAATAAACGTTATCTATCACAATCTCATCCGTTAATTTTAGATATAAGATCTCGGACGTTCCTTCAAATCATGACATTCATTAATTATTGTTGTTGTTTACAATGAAGAGCCTCAGATGTCTCCATGCATCTCTATCACAGCAGCAGCAATGTCCACTATCTTGGGTGTGTAAAGCTGCTGCTCTGGGTCCATGTCAATTTTATGTTGTTGTCATGTCCAATGAAGAGCCTCAGATGTCTCCATGCATCTCTATCACAGCAGCAGCAATGTCCACTATCTTGGGTGTGTAAAGCTGCTGCTCTGGGTCCATGTCAATTTTATGTTGTTGTTGTCTTGTCCAATGAAGAGCCTCAGATGTCTCCATGCATCTCTATCACAGCAATGTCCTCTATCTTGGGTGTGTAAAGCTGCTGCTCTGGGTCCATGTCAATTTTATGTTGTTGTTGTCATGTCCAATGAAGAGCCTCAGATGTCTCCATGCTTCTCTATCACAGCAGCAGCAATGCCCACTATCTTGGGTGTGTAAAGCTGCTGCTCTGGGTCCATGTCAATTTCATGTTGTTGTTGTCGTGTCCAATGAAGAGCCTCAGATATCTCCATGCATCTCTATCACAGCAGTTGCAATATCCACTATCTGTGTGTTTCATATATAATTCATTAATTATAAGGCCTCATCTCTACATAAAACATAATACTTAATGAACATGAACTTAACGATTTGATTTCCGATAAAAAAAATCATATTTAAAGTTTAAATCATTTTGTAAATACATTCTAAACTTTCTACAAAATCTGGATCTCTAATGTTTTCATGTGTTGAATAATGTAAATAACTTATGTAAATAAACTTTTCTCATTGTTTGGCGCAAGTATCCCTTGCGGGATATAGCGCTTTGGAAATAAAATAATTGTATAATTAAGCATAAATGTTTCTTTTTCATATAAAACAAACTTCCACTGTCTTTAATGCGATGGAAAAAAAAAAGAGGACTCGGCTAATTAGTGGTGAACTCTCCAAGCGGCTTCCCTAATTTAATCCACCAGACTGCGCGCTTTTCATACCTCTAATGTTATACTAGACAATTCTGTTTATATAGGCGACAATGAAATCTAGACATTGTTGTTGTTGTTGTCGTGTCCAAAGAAGAGTCTCAGATGTCTCCATGCATCTCCATCACAGCAGCAGCAATATCCACTATCTTGGAGCTCTTCATTGGAAAATGGGTGCCGTTGCCACGTTAGTCACCTTGGAAACAAACCAGAATTTGGTCGAATATTCCAAGGGTCCAGGGGGGACCGCAGGGAGGTGTGGTCGGACTTCTCCCCCCCCCCCAATCTAGACATTCAAAATAATAAAATGCAATATAAGTGGAAGTGGAATTCTTGAAAAGAGGTACCCCGAAAAGATGTTTTTTTTAGCAGATTCAAAGTTGAATAAAATGTTCAAGTTTAGGTATCTAACTTCCTTTTTTCTGTTCCATCTTCTCTACTGCAAATCTAAATAAAGATACTCAAAGCTATAGAGAAATCCACTCTTGTATCTCTCAATTTGATACGGTTCTATTTAAAAAATGACCATTCAACCTATTGTGCCAGTTTTCTAAGGCACCGCAAAGCCGACAGAGGAAATAACATGGCCTCCGTAGTTCCTTCTTTAAAAAGGAACATGCATATAGTTCAAAGTACCATTTCCCTTCCATAGTTCCTCAACTCTACATTTCCCATGTGTTTTTCATATCCTTAGTTCACTAAAATAAAGAATCGGTTAAAAATTCGAAATATAACTTATTAATAGTTATAATGATATGTTTAAACACTCTTTTTTACGATTTAAATTGTGGCGTGGCTTGCTTTCAAGCTAAATTGATCTTTCTTAATCCTGGCCCTAACTGCTATAGCTTTCAAATCTTTTTTTTTTTTTATCAACTTAGGGCCATGATAGTTCAAAATAACTTTTTTAGTGAACGCTCAGCAAGAGAAACCTAGTTCATAAATGTACAATCTATAGTTATATATACAGGGGGTTCATTGCACACACACATATTTAATTTTTAAAAAAGGCATATATTGGATCAAAATATCATTTATTTTACCATATTAATATGTTATAATACCTTGATAAAGGTTGGCGTTCAGCCAACTGAAATATTGGTAAAATAAATGATATTTTGATTCAATATATGCCTTTTTAATTTAAAAAAAATGTGTGTTATATATAACTGTTTTAAGAAGATATTGTTATTTTAAAACGTTCAACCTTAAATAACAAATAAACCGGATTAAGAACGTTTTGTTTAAAAGTTACATCTCGATAACAAACAAATAAAATACTTTTTAAAAATGTAGTGCCATCTATCGGTATATTTTGTAATTATATTTATCAAGGTAAATACTATAGTAACACAGGGAAAAAAAAAAAAGGTTGTTAAAGAAAAGAGGTTTTCTCTTGGTGATGTTCTCCTAGGGTGGTAATTCCATAGGATCGTCTGTGATCGATAGGAATTATTGAAGTCGTGATCGGAATTAATCCTTCTTATTGTCGTTCGTCTGCCGCGTTATAAATATTACATTGGTCGTCTACTTTTTTATTTTTTCGGCTGCTTTTTTTTATATTTTCGTCTGCTTTTTTAAAATATATATATATTTTTCGTCTGCTTTTTAAAAAATATATTTTCGTCTGCTTTTTAAAAAATATATATTTTTTTTCGTCTGCTATATTATTATTATTTTCAAATGACGTATCGCGTCAGATGCATGACGCGTTAATATTTCTTTATTTATTTCTATCCTTTTTTCATTTTTTTGTTTGACTTGGTATCTTGACAATTTGTTGATTTTCTTTGGGTTTTTTTTTTATTCTGTCATTGTTTTTTTGTGGTGATGACAATTCGCTTTGGCGACACCTGCAGGCAAGATAGCTTTTTCTCTCTCTCTCTATTTGTTTGATATAAAGTTGCCGCTCGATGCTTTTGAATTAAAAGATTTCTTTCTCTCTTGTACCATCTGGTTTCATCATTTAGAGATTCTTTATTTTTTATTTTTTAGATATCTATTTCATGAAAAAATACAACTTATTTTTAAAATATCTAATATATTACAAAAAGAGATTGATTTTTTTTAGCTGAAAAAAATTATCTCAAATATTTTAAAATTTCATAAAATTTCCTTCACAAAAAAAAAATTATAACGTTTTGCGCAATCACATACATTTTCTCTTTCTTATTTTTTATATTTGAAAAGATGGATGTGAAGTTTAAAGAATTTTACATAAAAAAAAAAAAAGTCAAATATCGATCACACCCTTTCACAATCAATCTGGTAATGGGGGTAGATTGGAGATATTTTATATATTTTAAAAAACGTTTTCATATATAAATACCTTAAACGCTATGTATATATATTTAAAAAAAAAAAGTATAAATTAAATTTTTTTAAAGTTGCTTTTTTTTTTCGTATATATTGGAAGCGCGTCTGCTTAGAAACTGAAAATGAGAAAGCTCTTTATGGAAGGAGCGCTCAGCTAGATAATTCATTGATAAATGAAAGGAGGAACATTCAATCTTTATTTTGGGGAGAAAGGGGATACTTTCCCCAATTATTTTTCCCCCATCAAGTATTGAAACCATCTCGCCCCATTACTCCAACCACACGTGCCTATTGGATTATGCTGATAACCAATCATATACTCTACAAGGCAAACACCAAATGGCCAATTAGTCTTTTGCATTTATTTTCGATTGCTTTTTTCCCCCTTCTCTCTTTCTCTAACTTTTCATTTCATTCTATAGAAAATACGTTTTTATTTATTTAAAAGTTATGTGACGTCTTTTTTTTTTTTTTTTATGACAGGTCCATTTAAAATATTTAGTCTTATTTTTAGATTTTTTTTTTTGGTTGAATTATTGAAGTATTTTGTGTCTTCTGTATGTTATCCGTTTAATTTTGTTTGATATATCAATCTTGAAGGTAAAAAAAATATGAGATGAGAGTACAAGTGCATGTCTTAAAACGTCATGTATTTCCCTTCTTATTGTGCCTCTCTCTAGTTCTATTTTATCTCTCTTTCGACTGTAAATGTAATTTTTAAAACATATTATAGAAAAAAAATAGTACAAATGTGATATTGTACTGGGATAAGGTGCATAAATTATGAAAAAGACATCTCCTTATCGTGCAACTGAAAGTTGCTGATGGCTTGCGCCATCTACGACGCAAAGTTCTGGAATAATTAAAATTCAACGCAAATAGTTGATATTTATTCCGATAGATGGTGCAAGCTATCAGCAACTTTCAGTTACACGATAAGGAGATGCCTTTTTCATAATATATATAATAGAGTTATGCAAAAGGCATCCTCTTATAGTGCAACTGAACTCTAAACAGAATCTCGTTGTTTTATTCAAGAGTTCTATCAATCAAGGGATTGGATTATTGTGTATATGTGCAATCCCACAGTTTGTATCTAAAGGATTATTGGCTGGAAGAATTGTAAGAGAACAATTAGCTATGGTCCGGGCACGAACCCACCCACCCGATGTCTTCTCTACAGGGCGTGGCACCGGGAGATAAGACAGGGGAGATAAAGCTTATGTCCCCCGCCCAGCGACAATCTCCTTGGGAATAATGAAGTCAACTTATCGCGGCTGATGTCCCACGACCTATGTCCTTAGCTCCATCCACAACTTATGTCCCTAGACCTGCATCTCCTATTGATCCATCCGCAACTTATGTCTCTATCCACAACTTATGTCCCTAGACCTGCATCTCCTATTGATCCATCCGCAACTTATGTCTCTATCCACAACTTATGTCCCTAGACCTGCATCTCTTATTGATCCATCCACAACTTATGTCCCTAGACCTGCATCTCTTATTGATTCATCCGCAACTTATGTCCCTAGACCTGCATCTCTTATTGATCCATCCGCAACTTATGTCCCTAGACCTGCATCTCTTATTGATTCATCCGCAACTTGTGTCCCTATTCACAACTTATGTCCCTAGACCTGCATCTCTTATTGATCCATCCACAACTTATGTCCCTAGACCTGCATCTCTTATTGATCCATCCACAACTTATGTCCCTAGACCTGCATCTCTTATTGATCCATCCGCAACTTATGTCCCTAGACCTGCATCTCCTATTGATCCATCCGCAACTTATGTCCCTAGACCTGCATCTCTTATTGATTCATCCGCAACTTATGTCCCTATTCACAAATTATGTCCCTAGACCTGCATCTCTTATTGATCCATCCACAACTTATGTCCCTAGACTTGCATCTCTTATTGATCCATCCGCAACTTATGTCCCTACTAGACCTGCATATCTTATTGATCCATCCACAACTTATGTCCCTAGACCTGCATCTCTTATTGATCCATCCGCAACTTATGTCCCTAGACCTGCATCTCTTATTGATCCATCCGCAACTTATGTCCCTAGACCTGCATCTCTTATTGATCCATCCGCAACTTATGTCCCTAGCACAGGAGTCTGCAAACTGAGGCTCCCGAGTTACATGCGGCTCTTTGAATGTGAAGCTGCAGCTCTTTATATAGTTCCATACGCAATGATTATTTATGCGAGTACTATTTATTGTTGGAAAGAAAAAATGTTGTGGCTCTTACCATTTAAAAACCGTTTAATCCTAGACATGATGCAAATTTATTTGCCAAATACTCTTCTTCAATTCTAAGTTTCACATTTTCACTACTGATGAGCCATGCCCTCCTTTTTTTTCAATTTTTATTCATTTCAGTATAAGAGGTGTGTAGAAAAAGCTCTTTAATAATAGCTATTTCTAAAAAAAGAGCATTTTTGAAAAAAAAAAAAGTGTACCAATTTTCATTACAAGTTTTACGCCACTGTATTTAATCCTCTATCGTTTCGTCTAAAGTAATTACATAGGCATATTCTAATCAGTTAACTATGCAACTTTTCTTTCCCCAAAAAAAAAAAAAAAAGTTCTCCGCATTCAAAGAAAATAATAAAAAAATGATTCCACGTTTATAATTCGACATATTTCTTGCAGTTTCCTCCCATTCCCTAAGGGAATAATGCATGCTAACCAGGGTATCGGCCGAAAGAATTTCACCAATTACAAGTCTTCTAATTTAACAAAACATGGTATCAACCCTTAAGATATCGGTTTTTCCAAGTTGCATAGACGCCTCGAGCACCAGTCAAACCTCCCTAAGAAAAAAAAAAAAAGAGCCATAGCTTTTTCAGGGAAAAAAAAAAAGGACCTCCCGCCTTGAGGAAGAACACTTCCAGAAGAGATCTTGTGCCCATCAAGAAAACATCGAGATAGGGGGAAAGCAGAGGGGGAGGGGGGGGGGTTAGTCCCTCATGATCACCTTAAAGACATTCATTAAAAGGAGCACACCCCTTTAAAAAAAGGAGCTCAACATGTAGAGGACTCTGTCATTAGTAGAGAATTTTTTAAAAAACCGTTTGCAAAGCGAAGTGTTTAGGGAAAGAAATTTAGGATTGCAATCTCCACGTCATTTTTTCTTCTCTCTTTTGTCTTTTTCTCTTTCTTTTTTTCGTAAAAAAATATATATATTATAAAACGATTCTCTCCATTTTATGCGTTGTTGGTTTTTTCAGGGAATTGCTCATTTGTATCTCCCTATCTCATCAAACTCTGATATCTTTGAATAGATTTAGATGTCATGGGGCTGGTTTTTTTTGTCCCTAATTGATGATATTTTCTACTCATTTCCCTTTTTTTATGTGTGTGTGTTTTATATAATTTTAGTTTTAATTTGGTAGAGTATCTTTTTTTTTTTTTCGATCGAAAAATGTCTATAAATATATTCGATTACCTTCTTCTGTTCTACGCTGATGAAGATCGATAACCCGTATCGAAATGCGTATGTGTGGTTAACTTTTTATTTATTGGAAGAACGTTTCGGTATTTATTCGGAAAAATAAAAAGGAAACAGTCAATATTAAGTGGATGTTTGTGTTTTCCGCTCTAGAGTTTATATTTAAGATAATTTGTTGACATCCGTCAATGATAAATCATTGACTACAAGACTACACTCATGGACAAAACTTAAGGAAGTTGTATCTTTTAGCATGTATATCAGGATTCAGACAATAACTCTGAAAGATATTATAGTGATCTTTATTGAAGACATACGAGATAACCAATATACACTCATGGACAAAACTTAAGGAAGTTGTACCTTTTAGCATGTATATCGGGATTCAAATAATAACTCTGAAAGATATTACAGTGACCTTTATTGAAGACACACGAGATAACCAATATATACTCATGGACAAAACTTAAGGAAGTTGTACCTTTTAGCATGTATATCGGGATTGAGACAATAACTCTGAAAGATATTACAGTGACCTTTATTGAAGACACATGCGATGACCAAGTGTGAACAAAATTGCCTCTGTCTTCTTAAAAAATAATAAATAAATAAACGACCGGCAACGAAAAGTTTTTTAAACGCAGTTAGACTTTTATCGATCAAATAAGTTTTTAAAAAAATTTGCTCACGTATTCCTTAAGAAGAGGTGGTTTTATATTTGCATATATTGCGTCCCATATACCGTCTATATCGACAAAAAATTGCATATATATATATATATAATATGTCGATAGAAAATTGTGCAAATAAATTAGAGCTAATTTTAAAAATCTATATATTTTTATTGTGAGCTTTCGTATCTTGCCCTTTCTCACAACCTGTCGCTAATGACTCTAACCGCAGATTTCCAAAATTCAGTTCGATGAAGAAGAAAAAATGCAACCTTAGTTTTGACGCAAATTCGAACAAAAAGCTAAACAATCTGTATAATGTTTGATGTTTTAAAACTTCATTTTTAATGGATCTATTAAAAGGGAGAAGTACCATTTTTGCATATACCTATATATATGACCTGGTAGAAATCGTCATTTTCCTTCTTTCTTTTATCCACCAATCTAAAACTCCGTTTGAAAACCATTTAAATGATGGAAAGCTATTACCTTTTTATCATTCCCATTTGAAAAAAAAAATCATTCATTTTTTTTTAATATCAACCCGAAATTAAATTTTTCTCTTCACTAATCTACTTTTTTTTTACCTCTCCACCATATTCACCAGAACTTTCCCCCTCTCTTTACTAATTTATAAACAAAATGGATTAGTTATTGTCATAAAGAGAAAATCTGGAAAACTTATTGCGATATATATTTAAAAATTGATAGTTTTCTAAAAAAAAAAAAATGTGAAAAAAAAAAAGTTTTAATGTTTTCCTTTCACTTCGCGAGTTGTGTTTTTTTTTTTAACTAATTTTTTTCCCATTTTAACTATCACTAGTTTATTACTATAAAATAGTTTATTACTGGTTTAATGTTATCGTTAGAGAGTTGTTTTCCCCCCTCTCCCTTTCTAAATAACTTTTTTATTCAAATGTATTTTGTGCTACAAACACGCAATGTTGGTTTGTTGTTTCCAATGGCTTCCAAATGTAAATTTTAATGGTCCACGCATTAAATAACTTTAAAATAAATATTAATGGCCATCCGCGTTTTGGTTTTTAAATTGGTAACATTGGGTTTATATACATTTAATTCTGTTTCTTTTGTACTCTCTTAGCGGCGGTTTTATTTTTAATTAAGATTTTTGTACTTTTTTTATCTCTCTCTCTCTCTATATTGCCACGTGGAAAATTAGGGAAGACAAAAACTTCAGGAGGAGACAACAATTTATTTCAGGCAAGGACAAACTATGAATTGTAAACAAAAGATAAGCCACGAGGGAAATTTACAGAGTCGCAAGATATAAACATAAAAATGACCACTCTGTTAATAAAAAATAATAAATACTATGTTACATAAATAAAATTAATAAATACTATGCTACAATATAATGTATATACAGTAAAACCCCTCTATAACAAACCCCAATGGGACTTTACCTGTGGTTTACTATAGCCATGGTTGGTTATATAGCCATATTTCACTGTATTATAAGATATAAATAGGAATTATTTCATGTTGGTTATAAAGGAAGGTTTACTATATCCCAGGTTCGTTTTAGCGAAGTTTTATTGTATATACACCCATACCTCGCTTTGCGTCGGGGTTACGTTCCAAAAAAAACACGACGCAAATTGAAACGACGCAAAGTGAAAATATGTGAAGGCGCAATCAAAAACAAAGGTGTTGCCATATTGCAGGTAAAAAAATTAAAAAAATAATAATAATTAAAGACTCGAATCCAAAACAACGCAACTTCGAAAATCTAACGACGCACAGTAATAATCAGTAAAAATTAAGCAGCGACGCAACTTCGAAAAAAACGCAAAACGAAACGACGCAAAGCGAGGTATTGGTGTATATACTTAAAAAGGAGGCACCTCTCCCTTTAATTATGTATCAAAAATATGCATTGTGTTTATCACCCTAGTGATGATAAGGAATGGGTGACAATACCACTTTTACCAAATTCAGACAAAAATCCAACCTGTATTAAAGGGAGAGGTACCCCTTTAGGTACATAAATATCATCCTTCCGCAATATAAAACCGCAAACCTCACGACACAATGACTATTTCTTTCTTCGAATTAAACACATATTTCCATATATACAGTCTCCTTATATGTATATATGTTATGAATATTTTGTTGTGTTGTGGTTAGATAAAGGCTTGATAAGACAAAGGATCGATAAGATAAAGGGTTGAGGTGCAGTCGTGATAAGAAAAAGATAATTATTTACCGTCAAGTAGCTTTTATTTTCAATTACTTGAGGAAAGATATTACACATTAGTTATTTTCACATTATATAGAATTTATAAAGTTAATCCTATATTAGTGATTTAAAAGGATATGTTAACTACGCCTATTTACAACAAAACTATACAACAAAACTGAAAGTCTTTTTAAAAACGATGATAACAAAAGTAAAATTATCAATGAATAAAATAAAATATATATTTTTTAAATTATATAATATATATATATTCTGTAATGATAAAATTATAGAATGTGAGGACCAGGCTCCACATCAGTGACAAACACCCCCAGTGGTGTTTTGCCAATTTAACCTTGAACGGGTCACAATTGATACACCACGCCTTTTTTAATTATAAAATTGAATTTTGTAACAAATGTAACTATACTGGGCACTATGGTTCTAGCTTAACGGTAGGTATCGTAGAAATTGTTTTAAAAATACATATAGGAGAGCATTTTGCTTTTTAATGATAAAGGTATTGTGATCGAAAGTTCCTTTATACATATATAAAAAAGAATTTTGCTAAGTATTACTTTTTTTTTTATAAGAACGGTATTTTTTTTTCCTTCTCCCTCAGTCAATAATTAAATGTATCGAAACCCCGGGAGCAGGTGACGCCACCTGCTGGTAGGATGTGCAATTAAGCGAAACTATTTAAATTAAAGTTTCCTCTATTTTCTCCCCTCCCAGACAATTAACAAAAAGTTGATTCTTTCATCAGCTGCAGCCTCTGATTTCCGCAGATCTCATTTGTGCTTGTGTGTGTCTCTGCGTGCGTGCGCGCGTGTGTTTGTGTTTCTGCGTGCGCGCGTGTGGGGGAAGCTGAACAGTACAATATGAAACCTATTTACATATTTTTGTTTCTTGATGATAATGAGATGATCTTGTATAAAACACATATCACCCTGATCTTTTCTCTTTTTTTAAACACTTCCTAAGCCTATTTCAAAGATCTTTGCGTACATTTGTGGCCTTAAATACCCTTTTCTGTGTAATTAAAAAAGAAACCGTAAAGATCGGCCAATTTGTATTTATCGTATGCGTCGCATTTCATTCTTAACTGGAAAATTTGACAATTTTTCTTACAAAACCGAATATTTATTATCTACCCACACACAATCCTATTATGGAGAATTCATAAGGTAAAAAGCATAATCAACTATGCAAATCATGCAATCAGTGTGCAAATAAGGCAGCCATAAAATCATCTATTATAAAAAAAACCCACAATCATTTATATAGTACGAGATCCCCTAAAAAATGTAGATCGCCTATATATCGATTTGCAATCACCATCTTACACAAATCCTATATACATATCCCCCTTCCTACACGTAAAAAAAAAAGCATTTCGGTAAAATTATCAAGGGGCTGCCTCAAGGATACCTTCCATCTAATATGCAAATACACGGCTTGGAATGGCACCCGATAAAAACACGACACCTTTCAAGGTAAAACGGCTGGGGTAACAATTGGTTGAAAGCAATATGGAAATTTTCTCGCGCATGTGATTGGCTACTATCCAGAAGTATATATTGTCTAAATTGGTCCATCCTTCCAGTCGCCATGGCAACCTGAAGACTGCCCATTAAAGGCTAGATGGCCCATAGAGCTACGTTTCCCTAACAAATGCCCGCCGTTAAGGTTGGCCCATAAAGGTGGCAGAACCTAGTTCTGCAAGATTGGACAGAATGGGAGGTCTATGATGTCTTTTCTATGATGCGAGGAAATAACCCCCCCGTTTCATTTTGACCCAGCTTTCCATTTTTTTTCCCTCTCTCCCCCCCCCCCCCCCCCCCCCCCCCCGTGGTAACTGTTTTTCCTTTTCTACTACTGTCCTGTTATTTGTCTCGGTATGATTGCTTCAAACGTTTTTGTTCCTCTATTATTATGGAGATGGGCATAATGACCCTGGCTTCGCCCGGGTTCTACCTGAGTGAATGTTTTTTTCGTAACTAATAGTGTTCTTTAAAAACATATATTTATATTATATTAGTAATAATGATGAGACCGATTCTACACAAGTGGAAATCAATTCGACTTTTGCACTTACAAGTGTACCAGACCCTCGTTTGGTTATTTGCATTCACTAATGGTAGGTTAGACTTTTGAAAGACTCAAGAATCTCCCGTTGAAGCATTTTTTCTTCTTCAGAAAAAAAAAAAAAAAGGGCCTAGTGCGGGATTCGATCCCGGATCTCGTGGGTGTCGAAAATCTCTGTTTAAACCACTCCTACACAAATCTTAACAAAACCTTTCCCAAAGACACAAAGAACAAAACTAAAGGGGTCACGTGTACACAGTACTGTATTGAGATGAACACTCTATATAAGCGACTGAACAAAAAGTATTCAACTGTATCTTAAATAAAACGATCTCCAGGATATGGTCTGAAGGAACAAAAAGGATAAAGAATCGTTATTTTAATGATAAGCTTTTACAGAAAGTTGCGATTTTTTAAAGTGGTTTCCTAAATAGTAATTTAAGTATCTAAAAGTAAATATCTTTATGCAATAAGTTTCTATTATGAATTTTAACCACCAGCTTTCTATCTCTCGCTCTTAAATAGGCAAAAAGATGAACGTGGTGTATCGTAGTGGGAAACTCATATTATTAATTTACAAGATTTCTCCTGATGTTTTTACGTCTATATATTAAGGATTCTAGGATCAACCTTCCTGATTTAATATGTTACTGTAATAACAGATATAGGGTAAAAGTACCAATTTAAATACTATTGAAACTGCTTTGAGAAGAGAGTACCATGATGGTGTGTTGTATGATAGTACTATGGGGTAAAGTACTAACGGATGATAATGTGTGTGTACAGTTGTATTACTTGACACGACAAAGGAGACCTCCCTAGACTGGACGAGGTTTCCATATGGACCACAAGCTAGAACTCCAGGAGTAAGTTCCTTTTTGACTTATTTGTACTAACTCTCTTTTCACGACTGTGTATTGAAAAAAAGTTAAGAAAGAAAAACAGGCTGCAAACTAATGAAACAGAATATATAGATCGAAACAACTCTTTAAGTTACGTCAGAAAGAAATGTCTTATTATATATAGGTTTTTAACTTCAAATTAAAGTTTTTTTTTTATTTCAAATTATTATTATTTTTTTTTAATTCAAATTAAAGATTTTTAATTTGAAATTAAAGTTTATAGTAATTATAGTTTTCTATCACCATATTCCCCCATGTTAAATCCTATAGAAAAGGTATTTTCAAAAATAAAATTGTCTGCACGAAATTTGCTGGCCGATCCACAAAATTTGGTACAGATTATTGAAGTGACTACTTATTGCAACAATGTTGACACCGCTGGCTGTAGCAGAACAACCGTTGCATTAAATGCTTTGTCCAGATTGCTTTATTTAACTTTTTTTTTAAATTCTTATTCTTGTTAGTATTCATTTTTTATTGTATCAATATTACATTAATAAACTTTTAAATTAAAGACTTATATAAATACCTGTTAACTATTTTTCCTATCAATTAACACCTATTAATAATAATTATTAAGTTATAATACCTTGATAAAGATTGGCGTTCAGTCAACTGAAATATTGGTAAAATAATGGTATGTTGATCCCCAATATATGACTTTTTAATTAAATATAAAACCTTGATTGGTTAATGTTTCGTTATACACCAGTTCAATGGTAGAAGGGTCTTACTACCACACCGAGCCCGGTATACGGAATTAACACAATCAGTTTTATAGTAAACATTATATAGTCTTTTCTTTTTATATAATCTCATCTTTTCACATTGTGTAGCGTTCTCACACAATTCTGGCCTTAACTACCCGTTTTATGATTTTTCAGGATGCCTGAATGACCAATTTTTTGGTCGTTGAGGTACAGCTTGCACCACGCTGATGAGGGCCAACAGCCCGAAACGCATCCGTGGTTAGCTTTTCTTGATTAATCAAGAATGGGTATTTGGCCAATTCTGGAATAATTAAAAATCAACGAGAATGGTTGATATTTATTCCGATAGATGGCGTATGCCATCAGCAACTTTCAGTTGCACGATAAGGAGATGCCTTTTTTCATAATTATATAGTCTGTTTATCCGAAGGACCTCTGTCTGCTAGAGAGTAAGTATAATTTTGGTCCAATAATTGAAAAGTTACACCATAAATTCACCCTAGCAACCATAATATAGTCTTCTTATCGGAATATTTTCTATCCACTAATAAGTAGAAATAAATAAATATATTAAACTCTAAATTTATTATTCAAACAATATATCTAGGGGCATAACGCCTCTCTTTATCAAGGTTTTTCTTTGATTTAACTAAATCACGTGGGTATGTGATCCACTCATGTTATACAAGATCAAAGAAAGAAACTAATAAATATAAATGGTCAAATAATTCAAAAGTTACACCATAAATTCCTTAACACAACCATTATATATAATTTTATACAAACAACTTCTATCCACTAATAAGTAAAAATGGCAAAATAACGTGAAATTTACGCAATAAATTCCCTAGCAATCATTATATAGTCTTTCTTTTAGTATTTTTTCTATCCACTAGTTAGTAAAAATGGCAAAAAAAAAAATAACTTGAAAGTTACACAAGAAAAATTCCCAAGAAACCATTATAAAATATTTTTATCCTAAGGACTTCTATCTACTACAGTAATACAATTATAATGACATTATTGCAGAGAAGTATATATGTAATATGATATATAAGGTATTCTTGCATATAAACATAAGACAATAGCACGCCATCTACGTGCAAAAATTGGAACTGTTTTAGGCGCGATTTTTTTCTCACTTTTTATAAATATAAAACACCTTCTCCCCTACTTTCCTTACTGCAATGAAAAAAATATATATTGGGAAAGCCTGGCTCATCATTGGTGAACCCTCCGATCAGTTTCTCCAATTACTGTTTAACACATGATGCTAAATAAAATTTCTTTTCACATGTGTAGACATGTGGTGCACTTACAGTTAAAAACAGTCGCCAACTTCTACCCACCATGATTATCATGGCCTGTACCACACGTATACTAGAGATAATTTAAAAAAAGTTAAATAAAGAAACGTATAGGTGTTTTGAGGTCTCGTGATTTAGAATTTCGTGATTCTCTTTATCAGAATGGTGCTAAATGGTTGCACACTTTACACCTGCACCAACGACGATTTGACAAGTTTTATTGCGTTTTGGAATCAAGCACTTTCTCCCTAATTTACATAGTCGCCTATGTAAAGATGGAATTTGCATAAGCCAGCTATGACCACCACCGGCCTTATGGCTACAAAGAGCTTGTGTGTGTGGGTACAATTAATATTAATCATCAGGTAATTAAGTGGAAATTTGACTTTGAATCGCACGCACATCCTAACTAGCAATTATCACGTGCCTTTAATTACGTCTAGCTCACAAACTATTCTTTTTTCTTCTCCTCCTTGCTTCTTCTTCTTTTTCTTTATCGTCTGATGGTGTCTTTCTTCCTGTCAACTTCGTGTTCGTTTGGCTTTCCGTCAGCGTCACTTAGTTTCAACTTTACATATCGTCTTTGTTTCATATCAGTTTCACCTTGAATTCACATAAGTTTGGCTTCACCATAGCTTCACTTAGTTTCAGCTTCACATATCGGCTTTGTTTCATATCAGTTTTACCCTGAATTCACATCAGTTTGGCTTCACCACAGCTTCACTTAGTTTCAACTCCATATATCGGCTTTGTTTCATATCAGTTTTAACTTGAATTCACTTCAGTTTGGCTTCACCACAGCTTCACTTAGTTTCAGCTTCACATATCGGCTTTGCTTCCATCAGTTTTACTCTGAATTCACATCAGTTTGCCTTCACCTCAGCTTTACTTGTAAGGTTTTCCCAAAAGTTCGGGTTTTTAAAATATTATTACGGCAAATACATAATACAATTACTTTATACATAATACAAAGACATTATACAAAACGGCGAATAATATTGGTATTACAATTTTTTGCAAGTGTTTACGAACTTTTGGGACAACCTTGTCGTTTTAAATCCACATATCGGCTTTGCTTCATATCAGTTTAACCCTGAATTCACATCAGTTTGGCTTCACTTAAGCTTTACTTCAACTATGTTTCTTTCCGCTTCTCTTAGATTTTCAACTTCAGCTTCACATGTCTCTCAGCTTTGCTTCCTATCTGTTACACCTTCAATTCACATCAGTTTGGATTCACCTCAGCTTTACTTCAACTTTGTTTCTCCTTCTCTTAGTTTTAATTTCAGCTAATACGTCAGCTTTGCTTCCAACCAGTTTCACCTTGAATTCACATCAGTTTGGCTTCACTTAAGCTTTACTTCAACTATGTTTCCGCTTCCCTTAGTCTTTCAACTTCAGCTTCACATGTCTCTTAGCTTTGCTTCCTATCAATTTCACATTGAATTCACGTCGGAGTTTGGCCGTCATGACAGCTTAATTTTGCCTTAGCACCATCCTCAATCAGCAACACGACATCTTGGCCTCACATCAGTTTCATTTAACTTCATCTTGACTTCACTACAGCTTCAATTTTTATCTTTATACGTCAGATTTGTGTTGGGACTCCACGCTAGCTTTGTTTCAGCTTCGCGTAAGCGTAGTTTCAGCTTTACATCACGGCAGCTTGGCGTCAGCTTCAATTTTATTCACTTAGATTCAGCCTTATTTAGCTTCACACCACCATTACTTCATTTTAACATCACCTACATCGAGTCAGCTTTACGTTAGCTTAGATAATTGTTAGATAATACGCGTTATATAATCTAATAGAATATGGTCTGGAGAGTTAGAAGATAGGAAGAGGTGAATTGTACAGAACAGGGTGGTGTTCCATGATGGCAGACATTGTGTCTATTGACACTATACTGGAGGGATTGAAGGGAGAATTGGTGTTTGATAATCTAATAGAATATGGTCTGGAATTAGAAGATAGGAAGAGGTGAATTGTACAGAACAGGGTGGTGTTCCATGATGGCAGACATTGTGTCTATTGACACTATACTGGAGGGATTGAAGGGAGAATTGGTGTTTGATAATCTAATAGAATATGGTCTGGAGTTAGAAGATAGGAAGAGGTGAATTGTACAGAACAGGGTGGTGTTCCATGATGGCAGACATTGTGTCTATTGACACTATACTGGAGGGATTGAAGGGAGAATTGGTGTTTGATAATCTAATAGAATATGGTCTGGAATTAGAAGATAGGAAGAGGTGAATTGTACAGAACAGGGTGGTGTTCCATGATGGCAGACATTGTGTCTATTGACACTATACTGGAGGGATTGAAGGGAGAATTGGTGTTTGATAATCTAATAGAATATGGTCTGGAGTTAGAAGATAGGAAGAGGTGAATTGTACAGAACAGGGTGGTGTTCCATGATGGCAGACATTGTGTCTATTGACACTATACTGGAGGGATTGAAAGGAGAGGTAGAATTGGTGTTTGATAATCTAATAGAATATGGTCTGGAGTAAGATGATAGGAAGAGGTAAATTGTACAGAACAATGTGGTGTTCCATGATGGCAGACATTGTGTCTATTGACACTATACTGGAGGGATTGAAGGGAGAGGTAGAATTGGTGTTTGATAATCTAATAGAATATGGTCTGAATTGTACAGAACAGGGTGGTGTTCCATGATGGCAGACATTGTGTCTATTGACACTATACTGGAGGGATTGAAGGGAGAATTGGTGTTTGATAATCTATAATAGAATATGGCCTGGAGTTAGAAGATAGAGAAGAAATTGGTACATAAAAGATTGAAATGGAGTTCCACGTTGGCCGAGAGATCTGTTTTGGGAGAGCATCTCTCGACCATACTAGAAGAATACAGGTTGAAGAATTAAAAAAAAGAAGTAAGACAAACAAGGATTGGTGTTGTGGTAATCTAATAGAATGGTCTGAAATCAGAAGAGGTGAAGCAAATTGCTTACAGCAAGGTGAAAAAGATGCTTCAAGGATCCGCGTATCTTGACTACATGATGAAAGGGCTTCTCGCATTAATTTCAATTCTCATTTCTTATCCCTCGATATATAATATTTTTCTATCCTTAATACACGCTAGAGATAGGAAGGGAGAAAAAAAAAGCCAGAGTGCCTACCACCCCAATAGATAAAAAAAACACCCAATTCCTGGTGTTCCTCGGAGAAACTTGGGGGACATTGTCGTTCACACATGTTTGGAGGAAGTTGTGCATCACTGTCCCCCACTTCCGTCGCGACAGATAAGACAGGCAAAATTTAATTACAGAAACCCATATCTTCCTTCGCTCCTTCAACACTACTTGTTGGGTAGGTGTGTCATTGTAAAGGATGAAGCCGCTAAACTGAAGTTCTTCCTTTTTTACCTCTGGTCGTTTAAGACACGTTCACCTCAATTGTGACGAGAGACTGTCATATAAAGCACTTCAAATATAACTTTTTTGTTATTGTAAAGATAGAGGCTGCCTGGCCGGCATTCATAGTTCTTCAAATTAAAGATACTTCGGTCAGTAAATCTTTTATATTGTCTCGACGTTTCGATAAAAAGCTGCGACAAAGATCAATATAACCAGTCAAGGACAGAAAGAGTGTCCCCAAAGCTGCGACAAAGTTCAACCAGCCAAGGACAGAAATAGTGTCCCCAAAGCTGCGACAAAGTTCACTAAAACCAGCCAAGGATTGAATGAGTGTCCCCAAAGCTGCGATAAAGTTCACTATAACCAACCAAGGACAGAAAGAGTGTCCCCAAAGCTGCGACAAAGTTCACTATAACCAGCCAAGGACAGAAAGAGTGTCCCCAAAGCTGCGACAAAGTTCACTATAACCAGCCAAGGACAGAAAGAGTGTCCCCAAAGCTGCGACAAAGTTCACTATAACCAGTCAAGGACAGAAAGAGTGTCCCCAAAGCTGCGACACTAACGTGACCAGAGTTCCAATGAGTCTGTTCCTCCAGGGTTGTCAACGCTCCACTTCCCCCTTTCTTTTTTTTTTTCTTCTTCTTCACACAAATTATAATCACTCCGTGTCCCCTCCCCCTTTTTTTTTTATCACCACCATCACCGGCAAACTATCATATTTAGCATTCCTTCAAGCCTTTAGGGAAAAATTAGCTTAAAATCTTTTTTTTTTTTTTAGGAATGGCTCTTTCTCCCCTCTTTAATCTAAAGTTTGAAGCTGTAGAGGTGGACAGACTTCTGAGTTAATAGAGCAGGATATTTCACCTTTATTGATCGAGAAATTTGACCTTTATTATTATTTTTTGTTTGTTTGTGTTGTAAATTCTTCTATCTTCCACACTTATCACTGATTTGTAGACATTGTGGGGTGTAGATATATACTACAGTTCAATATAATAGGTGAATAGAAAATTCTTGATTTTTGTCTAGACATATTGAGTACACACACACACAAATGCCTTTATTAGAGACTTGCCCCATACAGATTCTCCTAATTGGATTGTAATCATCTTGTGTTATTTACATAGAAATTGAACTGGCTTTACTCTTCGTCTCAAAGTTATTCACTTGTTGACTGGTCCATACATAATGATAATATAAAAAATATAACTGATATTTTTGAAAGCAATACGTAGGGTGAAGTGTTGGCACATTAAATTTGTTGATATAGGGTCTTCCTTTCTACATCAAGAGCTGTCCAATTAAGCAGGTAATGGAGGAGTTATTCAGTAATTTCCTTGTCACACAGTGTACATATTAGGTTTTTGGCCTCAAACGTCAGAACGTAGACATATTGAGTATTGTTAAAGATGAAAAGACATCACTTTCTTGAACTTTATTGTCGACTTATGGTCTGTGATTAACACAATCCTCTAAAAAAAGCAGTTTATTTCTCCCGCGTTCACAATTCGATTTAACGCCAACTCTACACATGCTGTACTAAAAACTATCTACAAAGGTATTTTGATACAAGGTTATATACAACAACAAAAAGCTTTATTAAGACCTTTTTTAGTCTTATACAGATTCTATAAATACAGGAATGTAGAGTACATACAGGAATAACAGTATAATAGTACCAGTAATAAGCAATGTTACAAAGTTATGTACAACAACAACAAAAAGCTTAATTAAGACCTTTTTTAGTCTTATACAGATTCTATAAGTACAGGAATGTTGAGTACATGTAGGAATAACAGTATAATAGTACCAGTAATAAGCAATGTTACAAGGTTATGTACAACAACAACAAAAAGCTTAATTAAGACATTTTTTAGTCTTATACAGATTCTATAAGTACAAGAATGTTGAGTTCATGTAGGAATAACAGTATAATAGTACCAGTAATAAGCAATGTTACAAGGTTATGTACAACAACAACAACAAGCTTTATTAAGACCTTTCAGTCTTATACAGATTCTATAAGTACAAGAATGTTGAGTAAAGGTAGGAATAACAGTATAATAGTAACAGTAATAAGCAATGTTACAAGGTCATAAACAACCACAACAAGCTTTATTAAGACCTTTAAGTCTTATACAGATTCTATAAGTACAGGAATGTTGAGTACATGTAGGAATAACAGTATAATAGTACCAGTAATAAGCAATGTTACAAGGTCATAAACAACAATCACAACAAGCTTTATTAAGACCTTTTTCAGTCTTATACAGATTCTATAAGTACAGGAATGTTGAGTACATGTAGGAATAACAGTAATAGTAACAGTAATAAGCAATGTTACAAGGTTATGTACAACAACAACAAAAAGCTTTATTAAGACCTTTTTCAGTCTTATACAGATTCTATAAGTACAGGAATGTAGAGTACATACAGGAATAACAGTATAATAGTAACAGTAATAAGCAATGTTACGAGGTTATGCACAACAACAACAACAAGCTTTATTATTAAGACCTTTTTCAGTCTTATACAGATTCTATAAGTACAGGAATGTTGAGTACATGTAGGAATAACAGTATAATAGTAACAGTAATAAGCAATGTTACAAGGTCATAAACAACAACAACAAGCTTTATTATTAAGACCTTTTAGTCTTATACAGATTCTCCAATCACAGAAATGTAGGGTATATGCAGGAATAACAGTATAATAGTAACAGTAATAAGCAATGTTACAAGGTAATATACAACAACAACAAGCTTTATTATTAAGACCTTTTTCAGTCTTATACAGATTCTATAAGTACAGGAATGTTGAGTACATGTAGGAATAACAGTATAATAGTAACAGTAATAAGCAATGTTACAAGGTCACAAACAACAACAACAAGCTTTATTATTAAGACCTTTTAGTCTTATACAGATTCTCCAATCACAGGAATGTAGATTACATGTAGGAAAAACAGTAATAGTACCAATGTAATAAGAAATGATACATATATGTTACTAGGTTGTTCTATATGGTGTAAGATGTGATGGATAGATTCCTATTAACCGGGACAAGATTGATAACTAAGTTCAAGTTGGATAAAATTAAAGCTTCTTTCACTTTTTTATTCCGAGGCTAGGATTTAGCCTGTTTGATAACTCCAAGAAAGCGAGGGTTGCTTTGAATGTTCTAGAATTAAAAATAAAGTATTTTTTACGGTTACTGAAAGATGTTCTATTTCTTGGATAATTTTCGAGATAAGGGTGTTTCTGTATTCACTCAGATCCTCGCAATCAAAAAGAGTATGTTCAATGGTTTCATCATTATCAGATTCACAAAGAGAGCACCACGCTGAGTAACATATGTGCACAATTCCCAAACTATCAACCTAACCATTTTACATATCCCTCACATAATACCTACCGCCCTCTACCGGAATTCAGACGAAACACAAATCGATGCCTACAGCGCCGTCTAGCTGCCACTTAGTGAACTAAACGCTCAGTTAATCTAAATCCAGTAAATTGTCGTTTAATGGGAAGGGAGTAGGATTCGGCTGACTTTTTTTTTTTTCTTTCATATTCTTCTGCATTTTTTTGCCTTATACATCTCTCAGAAAGTCTTATCGTCGCCATCTTCTGTTGTTGATATTACGAAATCTTCTTTTGCATTGCGCGCACCCCGCTTTAGAAAACGTTTTTTTTTTTACTAATCTCTTGATTTTTTTTTTTAAGAGACTTTCCATTCTGAATTTTCTACCCTTAGATTCTTTGTGTATCTTCTTGTAGTCAAGATGTTGTGAGTAGAAGAAAAAAAAAAACATTTAGAATTACATATTATGATTGGTTGATTGCCAGCCAAACGATTTTGTCATTATCGATTTTTTTTTTCGTCTGCTTTGATCGTTTGGACCATCTTTTGTTAATATATTTATTCTTTTGATGAGATATTTATTTAAAGGACAAGGATTTTTATTATTATTATCTAAATGTATATTCTTGCGGTATTTTGCCTCAAAGATTTTTTAAAAATACTTTACTTACTTATTCATTTCTCTTTCTCTCGCTTTATTATTATTATTTTAAAATATAGCTTTTACCCCCTTCCTTTCTGTATTTTAGGAGAAAAATTTATCGTTGACTAAAAAATAAATTTATAATGAATAGCAATGCCATCTATTGATTTAAAATGGAACTAAATTAGATTCAAATAGCGACCTTGTTTTTTTTTTTTCTTTCTTTCTTTCTTTTACTCGTTCCTTTTTTACTAATGTAGTAATAATGATTATGATTAATAATAATGATAATACTCGGCCCAACTGCTCTAATATAGTAGTAGTTGTTGTTTTTTATTATGATTATTATGAATAAAATTCTAACACATATAAATCAATGTTATGGAGATTTTATTTAATAGTTTATTTTTTTATTTTTATCATCCAATTTTTATATTCGGCATAGAAGCGGAGTCTCTCGTTATGTTAATACATCTGTTTTAAAAAGGCTAGATTGTTAAAACGATGATTTAAAAAATAGTAAAAATATAATATATAAATATTTTATAAAGAGAGAGAATAAACAGGTTGGAATTTTAGTAACTGTACACAAATATAAAATATATATATTTTTTAACAAATTAAATTCATTTTCAGCTGTATTTACACGGCTAAATACAAACAAGATCTTTTTGAAAAACATTTTTTAACCATTTATGCTTCTATTAGAAGTTTTAAAAAACTCCACTACCGAAGAGGCCACTCCCCAACATATACTAAATTGTATTGGAAAGGACAAAAGATCCCTGTACAGAGAACCAAGAAGAGTTCTTGAACTTCTTTATGACCTCCAAAATCTTGTCTAATTTAGACTAAAAGGATAAGAAAAAAAAAAAGCCACTCTCGATACAATTTGTTTACCATTGGATAGAAGAGTCAATAAAATTGTTTAAATTGTCTATACAATCTGAATCTAGAAACCAGTACCTCTACTGGCTATATAGACAACCTGTCTTTGAAAGCCATTTCGAACTACACCAATTCCACTAACAGTTTTACAAAAAGTCTTCACTATATACAATATATCTTTAAAAGAAATTTCTAACCAAACCACAATTCCACTACCAGTTTAACAAAAAGACTCCCCTATATACAATCTTTCTTTAAAAACCATTATCAAGCGAGAACCAATTCCACTACCAGTTTTACAAAAAGACTCCCCTATATATTGAATCTTTCTTTAAAAATCATTTTCAACCGAGAACCAATTCCACTACCAGTTTTACAAAAAGTATTCACACTATATACAATCTTTCTTTAAAAACCATTTTGAACCGAGAACCAATTCCACTACCAGTTTTACAAAGAGCTCCCCTATATAGAATCTATCTTTAAAAACCATTTTGAACCGAGAACCAAAATTCCACTACCAGTTTTACAAAAAGACTCCCCTATATATACAATCTTTCTTTAAAAATCATTTTGAACCGAGAACCAATTCCACTACCAGTTTTACAAAAAGACTCCCCTATATACAATCTATCTTTAAAAACCATTTTCAAACGAGAACCAATTCCACTACCAGTTTTACAAAAAGTCTCCCCTATATACAATCTATCTTTTAAAATCATTTTCAACCGAGAACCAATTTCACTACCAGTTTTACAAAAAGACTCCCCTATATACAATCTTTCTTTAAAAATCATTTTCAACCGAGAACCAATTCCACTACCAGTTTTACAAAAAAACTCCACTATATACAATCTTTCTTTAAAAACCATTTTCAACCGAGAACCAATTCCACTACCAGTTTTACAAAAAGACTCCCCTATATACAATCTATCTTTAAAAACCATTTTCAACCGAGAACCAATTCCACTACCAGTTTTACAAAAAGACTCCCCTATATACAATCTTTCTTTAAAACCCATTTTCAACCGAGAACCAATTCCACTACCAGTTTTACAAAAAGACTCCCCTATATACAATCTATCTTTAAAAATCATTTTCAACCGAGAACCAATTCCACTACCAGTTTTACAAAAAGTATTCACTATATACAACTTTAAAGATAGAGTCTACATTCATATTTCTTTAAATAAAAGACACTTCGGCCTGAAAAAAGTTTTATTTTCTTGACGTTTGGACAAAAATATATATATTTTGTCCTCGTCAGAAAAGAAAATAAAGCATTCGGTAAAGCGTTATAAACCTCAGAAACATTTATAATGATTTTTGTTGAAACGTGGGGAAAATAAAACTTGTTCTGTCCGAAGTGTGTGTTATTTAAAGATCCATCGAACCAGTACAATCTCTCTCCCCCCAGTACAAACACTTGTTGTAAAGACCAGTTGGTTGGTTAGGTGAAGGAGGAGACTGCGCGAGAGAATAAACAATGGCTGCGTGCATGCCCCCAGGCCGCCATCACTCATGCTGTAATCAAGACTGGAGGTCTTTGATTAGTCGGCGGGTGTCTCTGTTAGCTAGATGCCCTACCCTGTCCTCTACTCTTCTGTCTGTCTGTCCTTTCACCTTGTTGTTGGTAGACACTGGGTCCTCTACACTTCTGTCTGTCCTTTCACCTTGTTGTTGGTAGACACTGGGTGTCTCTGTTAGCTAGCTGTTCTGTCCTCTACCCTTCTGTCTGTCCTTTCACCTTGTTGTTGGTAGACACTGGGTGTCTCTGTTAGCTAGCTGTTCTGTCCTCTACTCTTCTGTCTGTCCTTTCACCTTGTTGTTGGTAGACACTGGGTGTCTCTGTTAGCTAGCTGTTCTGTCCTCTACTCTTCTGTCTGTCTGTCCTTTCACCTTGTTGTTGGTAGACACTGGGTGTCTCTGTTAGTTAGCTGTTCTGTCCTCTACCCTTCTGTCTGTCCTTTCACCTCGATGTTGGTAGACACTGGGTGTCTCTGTTAGCTAGCTGTTCTGTCCTCTACTCTTCTGTCTGTCTGTCCTTTCACCTTGTTGTTGGTAGACACTGGGTGTCTCTGTTAGCTAGCTGTTCTGTCCTCTACCTTTCTGTCTGTCCTTTCACCTTGTTGTTGGTAGACACTGGGTGTCTCTGTTAGCTAGCTGTTCTGTCCTCTACTCTTCTGTCTGTCTGTCTGTCCTTTCACCTTGTTGTTGGTAGACACTGGGTGTCTCTGTTAGCTAGCTGTTCTGTCCTCTACCCTTCTGTCTGTCCTTTGACCTTGTTGTTGGTAGACACTGGGTGTCTCTGTTAGCTAGCTGTTCTGTCCTCTACCTTTCTGTCTGTCCTTTCACCTTGTTGTTGGTAGACACTGGGTGTCTCTGTTAGCTAGCTGTCCTCTACCCTTCTGTCTGTCCTTTCATCTTGTTGTTGGTAGACACCGGGTGTCTCTGTTAGCTAGCTGTATTCTATCCTTCTGTCTGTCCTTTCACCTTGTTGTTTTTAGACACTGGGTGTCTCTGTTAGCTAGCTGTCCTCTACCCTTCTGTCTGTCCTTTCATCTTGTTGTTGGTAGACACCGGGTGTCTCTGTTAGCTGCTCTGTTCTCTACCTCTGTTCTGTCCAGTTCTGTATGCAACTCGGTGTCTCTACTCACCATTCCTCTCGCCCATTTCCATATTACTTTTGTTACCTAAGTGATGGCGCTTCGTATTATTCAAATTTATATAAAATAATCCCTTATATCAAAATTAAGTAAAAATATCAAGGCTTCCAGGGAAAAGTAACTTTTTAAAACTTTAATCTCTATCTTTCGGGCACGAAAGCCCTTCTACAGGAGAAAACACGGTACAATAATTATTGTATCTTTTCCCTGGAAGCCTGATACTTTTACTCAATTTAAATTTCTATTAGGTGGCGTTAAACATCATCCTGACTCGAGTCGTGTCTCGCGCGAGGAAAGTCTTTTAACGCCCAGTGATAACCAATATGCAAGAAGGGTTGCATGAAAGAATGCCGGGTTGTTATATACACTCGCTGAGCTCGTTGCAAAAAAAATACGATAACGGCTGGCAGGCCATAAAAGTGCTCCCTCTAGTGAGCAACTCCGGCACTACACCCTCACGTGCAGCCTCTTTAATTTCCCCAGCCGCGATTTCCCCTCGGCTGTCTGGTCGATAATCATCTCTCCTACCTGCTGGCGCTCCTCCATACTTAGTTGCATATGTCCTTGTTGCATAGACTCCCATTTCTATATCGATATATTGCTGATGCTCTTCCATACTTAGTTGCATATGTCCTTGTTGCATAGCCTCCCATTTCTATATCGATATATTGCTGACGCTCCTCTATACTTAGTTGCATATGTCCTTGTTGCATAGCCTCCCATTTCTATATCGATATATTGCTGACGCTCCTCCATACTTAGTTGCATATGTTCTTGTTGCATAGCCTCCCATTTCTATATCGATATATTGCTGACGCTCCTCCATACTTAGTTGCATATGTTCTTGTTGCATAGCCTCCCATTTCTATATCGATATATTGCTGACGCTCCTCCATACTTAGTTGCATATGTTCTTGTTGCATAGCCTCCCATTTCTTTATCGATATATTGCTGACGCTCCTCCATACTTAGTTGCATATGTTCTTGTTGCATAGGTTCTATTTCTATATCAATATATATATATTTTTTTTAAACGAGACCGAGTCAATTTTGTTCACACTTGGTCATCTCGTGTGTCTTCAATAAAGGTCACTGTAATATCTTTCAGAGTTATTGTCCCAATCCCGATATACATGGTAAAAGGTACAACTTCCTTAAGTTTTGTCCATGAGTGTATATTGGTTATCTCGTGTGTCTTCAATAAAGGTCACTGTAATATATTTCATAATTATTGTCTGAATCCCGATATACATGCTAAAAAGGTACAACTTCCTTAAGTTTTGTCCATGAGTGTATATTGGTTATCTCGTGTGTCACCAATAAAGGTCACTGTAATATCTTTCATAGTTATTGTCTGAATCCCGATATACATGCTAAAAGGTACAACTTCCTTAAGTTTTGTCCATGAGTGTATATTGGTTATCTCGTGTGTCTTCAATAAAGGTCACTGTAATATCTTTCATAGTTATTGTCTGAATCCCGATATACATGCTAAAAAGGTACAACTTCCTTAAGTTTTGTCCATGAGTGTATATTAGTTATCTCGTGTGTCATCAATAAAGGTCACTGTAATATCTTTCATAGTTATTCTCTCAATCCCGATATATATGTTAAAAGGTGCCACTTCCTTAAGTTTTGTCCATGAGTGTAGATATAGTAGTGCATTTGAATTAAGTCCCCTCTCCAAAATCCTACATCGATGTCAAAATGTCGAATTAAAGTGTCCAGTATACCGGCCAGTATGTAAAGATGGTATTGGTGTGCCACCACATGGCTGCTGCGGCAACCATGACCGATATCTCTACGCACGATTCCGATCACTTTTCTCGTTTTCCTGCACGAAGCACCATTACACGAGCTGCTGAAACCATCTCGTTGAGCCATTGATGAATTGGAGAGGCTTGCGTGTGCTAAATACTTAACGTTTTCTTTTGTTACTTTTTTTTTTATCTCTTTCTTTCTTCTTCCCCACCGCCTCTTTTTGCGGCGATCCTGCCGACTTCAAGTAACTTCCAAAACGCTATTGCGTTAATACATTTTTTTTTTATGACATTCGATTCTATTGGATTGGATAACTTACCTCTATAGATTAAAACTTGATAGGTGCAAAATTTGTATGTAATCCGCTTTCATTTATCACATACATATATACATGGGGAAAAATAGTACAAATGTGAAATTGTACTGGGATAAAGTGAATAAATTAAGAAAAACGCATCTCCTTATCGTGCAACTGAAAGTTGCTGATGGCTGGCGCCTTCTATCGGAATAAATATCAACTATTCGTCGATTTTTAATTATCCCAGAATTGGCCAAATAGATAGCAAATTCGCCAGCCATAAGCAACTTTCAGTTGCACGATAAAGAAATGCCTTTTTCTTAATATATACATATAGGTTTAAAAATGATTTTAAAATATTAGATGTTGATATTAAAAACAAATTAGGCATATCCTAATCACTAACATGAGCGGGGACCAAAAGATTTTTGGTCGTAGAGGTACAGCCTGCACCACGCTGATGAGAATCAACAGCTCGAAACGCGTACGTGGTTGGCTTTTCTTGAAGAAAATGGGTTGACCAAATATCAAGGAACAGGCTAAATCAACGTTTAGTTGATTTCTGTTCCACTAGATGGCGCTCTGCCATATAAAAACCGCTCATGTTAGTGTTCAGGATACACGTATATATGTGCGTAAAGAAAGAAATAATACTATGTGAATATACTTCTAATGTGTGAATATGCCCTATGCTTCTATGGATTAATTTCCTCCCGGCAAATTTTCCAATTATATTTATATGAGTCAAAAACAAATCTAACACATCTGGGCATTCTTCTTCCAAAAATAACATTTCATTGAACACATATATAGCTAAATGTACGTATGCAGATAAATTTACAATAATTACTTATGCAAATTAATTTGAACTGAACACATGCAATTGCTTCGTTAAGTTCCCCCGAGCATATATGCGATTGCGTGTGCACAATAAGTTCTGCCAAACACATATGCAACTAAGTGCACCTATGAAAATTAAGTTCCACCCAGTACATATGCAATTAAGTAGACCTATGCAAATTAAGTTACACTGAGCACATATGCGATTGAGCGTGCACATTAAGTTCTGCCAAACACATATGCAACTAAGTACACCTATGCAAATTAAGTTACACCGAGTACATATGCAAATAAAGAAACCTATGCAAATTAAGTTCCACCGAGCACATATGCAACAAAGGGCACCTATGAAAATTAAGTTCCATCGAGTATATATGCAACTTAAGGGCACCTATGCAAATTGAGTTCCATCGAGTACATATGCAACTAAGGGCACCTATGCAAATTAAGTTCCGAGTACATATGCAACTAAGTGCATCTATGCAAATTAAGTTCCAGTGAGCACATATGCAGCCAAGTGCACCTATGCTAATCAACGGTAGAGAAGCCCTGGAAGCGGAGTTAATGTAGTGTGGAGACATTATCTCCTGTTTGATGATGATAATAATTTACTTTTTGTTGAACTGATGCTGCATCGACCTCCACTATCTTTTATTTCCAGACCCCATTCTCTTTATTAAATTTGTTCTTTTTTTTTTTACCCCATCCCTCGGTACAAAATATACTTCTACTTAAACGGCTCGATTTTTTTACGACGCCCTTTTTTTGTTGGTGTTTTACTTTGCTCAATTTGAAAGTAATTAGCAAAATTACACATCTTTAGACCTTCTTATCGCCATTTTTGTTGAATATACCTCTGGAAAGTTTTAAAATCATTTTTGTTCATCATTTTCACAAAGCCATACACTAGGTAGTGGTTCCAATAAATACATTTTCTCATCCGTGTTTTCTTTCCACTGTTATCAATATTTTAAATATATAAATACAGAGAGAGGGAAATTTTGAATAAGAATTTTACTACTACGTACATCAAACTAATGAAGAGCCCTGTACGAAAGCCTCGATACTTTTATTTAACTAAAGAAGCTTCCTTTTACTCTTTTTATCATTGTCAATGGTCACATTGGGAGGTTCGCTACAGAGAAGTTTTACTGTATTTCAGTTGAGGTTTAATTTAAAAGTTAGGCTAAATCAAAAGGAAGATTTGCTAATCAGGGATTGTTGAAACTAAGTTATGCACTTTTTAGTGTTTTTCTCTTTTGAAAAAGTTATAAAAAAACACAAAAGTTTGGCATATATACATGGATAAAAACTTAAGGAAATGGAAAGTCTTTGATATCGCCGATCGTCTATTTATTATTATATATATATATATATTTAAGGAAACAGAGGCAATTTTGTTCACATTTGGTTATCTCGTATTTCTTTAATAAAGGTCATTGTAATATCTTTCAGAGTTATTGTCTGAATCCCGATATACATGCTGAAAGGTACAACTTCCTTAAGTTTTGTCCATGAGTTGTATATAGGTGTAAAGATACCCTCGAGTTTAGCTAGAGAAAGGGCGCAGCGAAGAAAGCAGCAAGGATGGGAGACGGAGGGGAAATTCCTCCCAAGAAGATCTCCCAACATCATTTTAAAGAAATTAGGGGAAACCTGCTCTGTGATGGCACAATTAGCTGTTGTTAGCATTGGTTGCTTCCAGGAAGAACCGCCGTGTTCCCTGACATAACTCCTTCCCACTGGACGTGGCACCATCTCTTCTTGCAGCTCTCTTCACTCTCGCTCGTACATACATATCTGCATACTTACACCACTTACACTGCCGAAACCGCTTGCAGGGTTCACCACTGATGGAGCCAAACACTTCAAATATTTCATCTTATTTCTCAGTAAGGGAGGCAGTAAGAATTTGGTTTTAAAGTAAAGTTGAAATAATTTTTTAAAAACGATTTTTCATATTTGATTTTTTTATTGAAGGGTTGTCTTTTTTTTTTTTTGCGTTCCAAAAAAAAAAAAAATTCGTTTCTAAGAAATCAATTAGTGAGTAAGTGAATAGATGACATGTTTTTATTTCATAATTCCTTATTATTATAACAGTTTGGATTATATGTAAAATCTGCTGTGTATTAATTTTATGACGATATATGCAAATTCCTTGTAAATATGTATATATGATGCTTGTAGTCTCAGTATGTATACTTGTTGAAGAGCCTCACCTCGAATGCTAGAGCTAATTGTATTTATAAAAGATGCATTTATTCCAAGTCTCCATACCTGAACCTCCAGTAGACACCATGTGTTTATTTTCAAGCAGGTAGGGTTTCTTATATGGGGGATTCTCTCAATAAATGCAAGAAAAAACATTCCTTTCACAAAAGAAAAAATAAGTACATATATACAACTATTAATATTTTGTGAAAAAATAGTACAAATGTGATATTGTACTGGGATAAGGTGCATAATTATGAAAAAAAGTAATCTCCTTATCGTGCAACTGAAAGTTGCTGATGGCTTGCGCCATCGGAATAAATATCAACTATTCTAGTTGAGCCAAATTTGGCTAATTTGGCCAATTCTAGAATAATTAAAAATCAACAAGAATAGTTGATATTTATTCCGATAGATGGCGCAAGCCATCAGCAACTTTCAGTTGCACGATAAGGAGATGCCTTTTTTCATAATATTAATATTTTATTTAGAAAAAAAAATTGAAAGAAAAAAATGGAACTTTATTGTGTCGGATATTCAAAAAAAAAAAAAAGTATCAAGGTATCCTGGTCAAATATAATATTTTGAAATATTTCAATCACAGAGTAGAAAGGGATTGACTATCCATCCACCCAACAATGTTGCGAGTTGTTTGTATGTCTTAGATCCGCCAGGGAATATTGACCGGGGCGCGAGGAGAAAATCTCTGAAACACAAGAAGATGACTTAATTGGTAGAAATGAAATAAAAAAAAAGGCGACAAGGACTCCCCCCCTCCAAAAAAGGACCAATTAGAGGTCTCTAACGAGACAAGAAGACGGTGCAAGAAATTCTTGCTTGTTAACGGCCAGCTATCGATTGGCCAACCAATCACTACCCTTCCTCAACTCCCATGATGATGATGATAACACACTCTGTGAGCTTATATAAATATTGTTGCATATAGACACACGCCTAAAGAAAAAAAAAACTTTTTTTTTTGCATCAAGTACTGTTCTCTTCTTCCTTTGTTTGAATTCTTGAAAGAGAATTATGTAAATATGAGGGTAAGAGTATGCAAATCAATCCGAATTAAGTTGTAAAAACCTATTGCATATTTTCAACGGTCAAAACACAAGAATAAACTCTTATTACAATAACAAGCTGTGTTGAGGTCATATGCTTTTAAATGTTTATTCCAAATGTACGTAGTAAATGGCCATGATGATCATGGTGGGTAATTAGAGACGGCCTTGTACATTGTAAACGCACATGTACTTACCTGATACCCGCATTTCCTTTAAAAGGTGTTTTTCAATGGGCCTCGAGAGTCTTGCATTCCAACCCCCTTTATTGCTTATCCCACATGTGAATAAGTTTCAGCTCATGATATTCATGGTTGCTATGAAGGGATTTGTGACACAGCATGTATAGAAAAGAGCGACTCTACACTTCCAAGGTTTCACAACACCCTTTCGTTACTAACATTCCTTATCAGTTTATACCCAACTCAGAAACACCTCATCAGCAAGCCACAAAGGTTCAATCAATTGTTTTATCAAGTTTTTTAATCTACCACTCAACATTCAACATGTGGTCAAGATTCTGGGTTAATAGGGACCGCTGATGTATTCCCCAATACACCGTCCTGCCATAGCTCCCACGAAGAGTGCATCGACCCTTCGTTCTTGATTAGCACTCATTAACGCCATTTGCATATATTGACTATGCAAATAGGCAGGCTTTCATTTAGGGTGGGACGTCTCTCTCTCTCTCTCTCTTTTTTCAAATTATTATTTAATGTGCAGAGAGTCCTCCTCTGCTTTAGTGATACAATCATGTCACTGCCGTTTCTATTTGCATAGATGCCCATTTTGCATATTGTTCCTTTACCCTTCATAGTGAATATTCCTCTTGTTAATTGCATATAGAGCCTTTATATACAGTTAGTTGGGATTGTTTATACTGTGTGGATCTTTTTTTTTTTTTCTAAGAGGAGGAATTAATACATTGATCATATATATAATCCTTGTACGCTTTCTGGTTTGTGCTATTATTGCTTCATTTTGAATCTCTATATATTGTGTCGATACTGCTTCTCAGCCAATCAGCTTCGAGTTAATGAGAGTGAAAGTTTTTCTTTTAGCATAATGACTGCCCCAAGTATTATGATATAATTGTATATGGGTTTGAATCCTTTAAATATTATTTTTATACTCACTGATTTTTATTCTTATTTTCAATATTTTATTATTAGTATTCATGTTTATGATAAGATTTTGTCGAATTTCTCTGTCGCATGTGTAAATAAGTGCTGTTCTATTTAGAGAAAATGTGTGCATATGCAAATATGATCTTATCTCCATATTTACCAAATTTCCACCCAGCGATTACATAGACCATAAAGCCCTCTATTTGATGGAGAGGAAATAAAATTTACACATACGCCGCCCCTTTCTCTGAATGGCTAATTCACCCTCACCAACTTCTTTGAGGCTGAGCTTCCCTCACAAAAGGAGCTGTCCCCAGTTTTTGGAGGATTCCACCACAGCACTTCCGGGACCTTCTGCTCTTTTAATTAAGGAAATTGAAATCGCCGGATGTAATCGTCTGACTTGTAGCCCTAGTTGTCCGCTCTTCTAATTTGCATAACCTCAATCTTTTACTTCTTGAGCAAACTGACCTTCTTCGATGCCTTTCTTTGTTACTACTTTCCTAATCGCTGTTTGTGATCCTCCCAAGAATTAGTTTGTTTTATTGTTACTTTGTCGACATCGCCTTTTCGTCGCTTTGTGTTTTCTCTCTCTCTCTCTCTGAATCTAATCGAAAAGTTGCAACGGAGAAATTTACAGGCATGTGAAACGTAATTTACCTTTTTAGATTCGGTCATGCGTTTTACTTTTCATTACAGCTTTGATTTCGACAAAAGTAACTCTATTTACATATTATTCATATACTGAGAGATATGAAATCGTTATAATTTGCCAACTATGCAAATTTTACTGGCGTGATAAATGCATTGTTTTGATGCATATTCATATAGAGAGGTTCCACCACTTTACATATATCCATAACATCCTTCCTCAACTTTGTTACATATATATATACTTTTATAAAAAGCCGACGGCCAAAAAAAAAATATGATAAAAAGGAAACTTTTATAGCAGAAATTCGACAAAGAAATAAACTCAGGACGAAATGTCGCGATCTCTTCTCTTCTTCAAAAAAAAAAAAGAAGGACTAAACTAAGTTAGGCTTAAAAAGTAGGCTTAGCAAAGTAAAACTCGTCAGACGAAAGAAATGGCCCCAGACGATGATCTCAATAGGGAAAGTTCCCCCCAATCTTGTTAAAGTCAAGGATGGTCAACTTGATTATATTCTATGGCAGAAGATTGATTTGGAAAGCCAAACGATGGGATTACCCTGTCTTTTGGTCCTCTAAATAATGCACTTTTCTTGATGGGGAGCTCGCTCTTGTGGCTGCTTTTCCCCATATTCTTCTTTTTTCCTCCCTCTCTAATCCAAGTTTTATAATTCGAAAAAGAATACAGCCACGAAAGCCCATGTAGATAAAAATATAAATTTACAGTGGAACCTCATTATAGCATTGTTAGTCAAAGGTCGCAACTTTTAATCTACAATTACGTTTTAACCATGACTATATAGGCAACTGTTAAAAATAAAGAAGGCATCTCCTGACCACGAGCACATGTGCTTTTTAGATGGCAGAGCGCCATCTAGTGGAGCAAAAATATAAATATAAATAAACGTTTAGTTTATTTTTGCTCCACTAGATGGCGCCTAGCCATCTAAAAAGCACATGTGCTCGTGGTCAGGAGATGCCTTCTTTATTTTTTCTATTGTTTTTTCATAGGTAACTGTATAATATAAGTTGTATTTAATGAGACTAAATCAAGCCAATATGCAATTTAGGATTGTAGATATAAGTAAGGAAAATAATAATGACTTCCAGGCAACTTGGAGGCCTCGGGACTAGCTCCCTGGTTTACTAAAAGTTGAAACTAACCTAACCTCGTCATGGCTGGAGTGAGTACGCTAGATTAGGGTTAGTAAACCATGGAGCTAGTCCTGAGACCTCCCAAGAAACTTGTTCTTCAAAACAATTCATGTTTTTTACCCCGCTTTTTTATCTTTTTTTTTTTTTTACAAATAAAGATGTTTTATTTGAAAACTCTAATCCCCAATAAAACTAATTGCAATACCTCCATTATTTGAAGTGTGACATCTCTGTTAATTCCCTTTTAATGGGTTAATTCCCTCAATACGAGAGCGCTCAAGTAAGTAGACACCGAATTAAAAACATTTAAGCCTCACAGATAAGAATAGAACTAGAGAGGGGGAGAATTTTTATTTCATCCTATCTATAATTCCGGAAATAACAAGCCCACAGCGGAAGTGACGTTAGGATGTCATATTTCCGGCTGGAAGAACCAATGAGAGGCGACGTCGTCTCCCCGACGGCCGCAAGAAATTTGACGATTCAAAGCAGCCAATTAGAGAACTTTCCGTTAATATATTCCACAGTGCCAATCATTTATATTTTCAAAAAAATGATATAATAGGATTATTTTATTTATATATATGAAAAATATAAAAACAATCTCGTATCGTTTCTTCTTCTAGTAATAAAAAGGTAAACGCGTTTCGGGTTTGCTGGTCCTCACCATTGTAGTGCAAGCTGCTTACCTACTCTTTTTATTTTCTTTTTGTTTGTTTCTATCTGCATATTTACTGAAAACTAGTTATTATATCCCGCGTTTTGAAAAAGTTATTAATTCTTTATGATCTCCAATATGATTTTTATTTTTAATAATTGATATTAGAATAATTTTTTTAAAATTATTTTAATTTGCATATACACACAAAAAGACTTCCAAATTTTTCAAAGTTGTTCAAAGATTGATGTTTAAGTTTTTGAAGAGATAAAAAAATGAATAAATCCCTGATGTATCAAAAGGCCAAGTTCTTCTTTTATTTACATATTACTCGAGCTTTCGGGTGTGATATCTTTCAAAATAAAAAAAAAAAAACAATATGAGAATTAAACAAAAATGTTAAAGTATACAACTTTTATTGCAAACTTTCGTGTCATACCATTCTCTCTTTCTCAAAACTTAAAATGATAATTACACTTCCATTTTTTTTATGTAATCTTGGATTGAGAAAAGTAATGAATCGAAAGCTCCTGAAATATAATCATATTTTTTAAACATCCCACAGTTACTTTATTCGAACATGTTTTTTTTATCTCCATCTTTTGATAGATGTATCGGATTGATTAGGTATTAAAATTCTAAAAAAATATCAGGAATTTACGATAGATGACGTACGGTTTATATCAGTGAAATATAAATAAATATTTACTTTTGACCGGTTTTCTTCCAATCACAGATAAAAGTCGTTATAAAACGTTAGGAAATAACAAGACGAGGGTGCCCCCACGCACTAAAGGAAGCAGCAGCCAATGAGAAAACAGGTTGGGAGACCACGTGGGTCAAGAGGCTGTCTGTCTAAGTTGACAAGTTGACCGAACGACCACCTAAAAAACAAAACTTGTCCAATCCTCCCTTAAAAAACAACAAAAGTCTCGCCGAGAATTTCATCTTGAAAAGACAATTTTTTTTTTTTTACTGATTTGTCACGGGAAAAGAATGTGAGGATTCCATTTTATTTAAAAAATAATAATAATAGTTAGGCCATTTTTAGAATAGTTAGCTCATTTCTTAAATGTGTTCTTGTAATAGTTTGAATTAACTATTTCATTTTTTAAATACATAATTATTACTATTATTATTATTATTGCTTAACCTTGTAATACTTTTACAACATTAAGCCGATAATGATAGGTTCGAAGGATTGTTGTTGAGAAAAGAGTGAATAAATCCTATTTGCATATCCATTCTATATATGCAAATCACATTGATGCATACTTGTGTTCAATACGTTCTCGGTATAGAGGCCATCTTGTCTCAATTAACCGAATTTTGTATCTTATACCTATTTACTCGCTTAACAAATGTATTGAGGATACTCTAAGTTTTGGTATTTTATCTATAATCTGTATTAATTGCATATATCTCTATATGCATATTTTCCAATAGTTTTCCACTATCAATAATATATTATTAAATTTATAAATTTTAATTGCCATCTATCGTTAAAATTTTACACAAACAAATTTACTGGCAATGCGTATCTTTTTTAAATATCATCAAATATTATCTCTACAGACCTTACTGCAATGATATGAGTTATTGAATGAGAGGGCTTGGCTCATCAGTAGTGAACCCTCTCAGCGGTTTCGCCAAATTAATCTCTAGACCGCTCTACTATTGTATTGGATTGGTTTGGAATATACCCTGTATTTTCTATGGAAGGCAGCTTAGGGGTGTTTAGTAAACTATGAACATAAGCTTATAGGTCTGTAGAGGGACATACATATAATTGATGATATTTAAAAAAGAAACGCATTGCCAGTAAATTTGTTTGTGTAAAATTTTAATATTATATTATTATTACTATATTGGCAGTTTTAATACTCCAAGGGTATTTTTTTCAAATATTTTTCCAGTTTTTTTTTTCTATTGAGATCAAGGTTTAGGGCTAACGTGCCTTAGAACATAACAAGGTATGTGTAAATATGGGAAAAACTATCGTGATTTTTACAAGACGCCCATCACACAAGTTTTCCAAATAATCGCAATATCTAAGATGGACACATCTGGAATAACGCAATCTGTCAAGATTGTCACGCAATGATTTCCAAATTTATTTGGTCAAAAAACGTATTTTTTTTTTCCTTTTCTCCACAGAACTTTTTATAAGATTTTGTAATCCTTTATATGGTTTGTTTGTTTTTTTTCTATATTTTCTTTTCTTTTTTAAAAAGGATTTATGCCGTCAATTTCGTTGATTGTTTTTTGACACAATAAAATGTGAAATATTCCATCAGCCAATCACATTGTGTTAAATCTGCCACTATGTAAATAGCCCGTATGTAATTGGTCAGTCATAACTGATGTAAATTGATGGTGGAATTTCTTGATTAAGGGAAGCTACCCACTTACATTTTTCTCTGCGATCACTTAAGTTTTTTTTTGGGGAGAACTTCAGGGTCCCCTCACATTCTTTAATTAGCTGATTAAGAAGTATTTGTGTTCGATTTTGTTAATATGGGAGGTGAGGAGATGTCTTGCCATGTTTACCTCCCCCCCCATAGCATTCATTATCCTTCAGGCTCATGCCTTAAGATCGTAGCATTGTCACGCATATGGTATAATGGGGTATCCCCCCCAAAAAAAAAGTGAGAGAGAGAGTACGCGATATGCACTCATAGACAAAACTTAAGGAAGTGGAAAGTCTTTGATGTCGCCAGTCGTCTTTTTTTTTTTTTTTTTAAGGAGAGACAGAGGCAATTTTGTTCACACTTGGTTATCTTGTGTGTCTTCAATAAAGGTCACTGTAATATCATTCAGAGTTATTGTCTGAATCCTGATATACATGCTAAAAGGTACAACTTCCTTAAGGTTTATCCACAAGTGTATCTTTCAGAGTTATTGTCTGAATCCCAATATACATGTTAAAAGCTACAACTTCCTTAAGTTTTGTCCATGAGTGTATCTTTCAGAGTTATTGTCTGAATCCCGATATACATTCTAAAAGGTACAAGTTCCTTAAGTTTTGTCTATGAGTGTATCTTTCAGAGTTATTGTCTGAATCCCGATATACATGCTAAAAGGTACAAGTTCCTTAAGTTTTGTCTATGAGTGTATCTTTCAGAGTTATTGTCTGAATCCCGATATACATGCTAAAAGGTACAAGTTCCTTAAGTTTTGTCTATGAGTGTATATTTCAGAGTTATTGTCTGAATCCCGATATACATGCTAAAAGGTACAACTTCCTTAAGTTTTGTCCATGAGTGTATCTTTCAGAGTTATTGTCTGAATCCCGATATACATGCTAAAAGGTACAACTTCCTTAAGTTTTATCCATGAGTGTATCTTTCAGAGTTATTGTCTGAATCCCGATATACATGCTAAAAGGTACAACTTCCTTAAGTTTTGTCCATGAGTGTATCTTTCAGAGTTATTGTCTGAATCCCGATATACATGCTAAAAGGTATAACTTCCTTAAGTTTTGTCCATGAGTGTATATATGTTGAAGATAGAGGTTGAATGGCCAGCATTCATAGTTCCGAGAAAATCAGAGAAACTTTCAGCCACAGAAGCGTGCATTATATCTAGTTTATATATCTGAAGAGCCTCTTTCATCTTAGTTTTTTTCACCTCCGTGTGTTGATTGTGTACGAGCCAAGTATAACTAAGTTGTGTTGTTTCAGTGGGTGGAGGAGAGCTTCACCAACTTCGACCAAGGCATCAACTGGCGTTCCTATGTGGTGTGCGACGTGGCCTACAACAGCGTCAACAACTGGCTCTGGACGCCGTTCATCGACCGCGGAGAGGCCAACCGCATCGCCATCGAGGTGAGGTTCAGCCTGCGAGATTGCAGCCTCTTCCCCGGCATGGCGCTCTCCTGCAAGGAGACCTTCTCCCTACTCTACTACGAGTTCGACGCGGCCACCAAAGAGCCGCCACCTTGGGAACCCGAGTCCTACCGAGTGATCGACCGTATAGCCGCAGACGAGGGACGTTTCACGTCAACCAGCGAGGTCATCATCAACACAGAAACACGGAGCGTCCCCGTCACCAAGAAGGGCGTCTACTTCGCTTTCCGCGATCAAGGAGCGTGTTTATCCCTCATCGCCGTCCGTATCTATTACGTGACGTGTCCCAACATCACGGAGAACCTGGCCCACTTCCCGGAGACCCCCACGGGCAGCGAGCTGACGGCCATCGTCCCAGCTGAGGGATCCTGTGTCCCCAACGCCGTGGTGGTCGGCGACACCCCCCGCTATCTCTGTAAGGGTGACGGCAACTGGACGCTACCCACGGGAGGCTGCAAGTGCAAGAAAGGCTTCGAGGCTGTGGGACAGTCTTGTCAAGGTAGGTTCCTCTACTTGTGTCGTCTACATTCTGTCTTTGCACTCTCTAAGCCTGTTCCTGTCACATTGCCATATATATGGTGGATGAGTCCTATAACCCGTCGATTTTAGACAGACACTACCCAGGTTCGAATCTCGCATTGAACACTTTTTTTTTTCTAAAGAGAAAAAAATGTATCAATGGCCTCCCGATTCTCTTTTAAAAGTCCAGTCTTACCAGTGAGGGCTCTGGCATATTTGTAAGTGCAAAGGTCGAACTGCTTTCAACGTGTTTAGACATGTGGTGCTCTTGAAGTAAAAACAGTCGATAACTATCCACCATGATTATCATGGCCTGTGCATCATGTGCAAGAAGGATAATAATGAAACAATTGGGATATTAAACCAGTTTTTAGGGAAGTAAAAGGACCCTATTGTGTAACAACTAAAAATAAATAGATCAAGAAAGAAAAATAAGAATAACTTTTAAGTTGTCATCTCTCGCATATATAAGAATTTATATTGCATGTAGTTAATGGTGGTTGTAATTAATTAAACCTTCTAATTAGCACGAATTTGAAAGAAATAGGCAACTTTAAAGAGGCAAATCTAAAACACCGACTCTCTGAAACTTCTCACAAGACAATTTTTTTTAAATAAAAGAAATATATTCTATTTTAGATATGAACAGTTACTCTGTGTTCATAGCTATATAAAAAAAAAACTATTAAAATTTCAATCGGTTGCAGTTTTAGATAGAACAATAAAAAGGGCAGTTTGAATTCCACGTTCGCCAATTCCAGGCTTCCGTTTATAACAAGGGCTTAGAATGAAATTTCTGATCGAAGACTGTCGAATAAATTTGTTAAAAAAAAAAAAAGTAAGACAAGGATCTTTAAGACACTGACGTAATATTTCCCTAACAAACTAAGGTGAAATGAATTTCTGGAAGGAGCAGAGAGGGGGAAAAGGTAATTTCTTTGTGTTGACAGAGTAACTTGGGGATTTGAAAATTAATTAACTATCAAATTAAATTATTTAAACATAATAAGATTTTACATGGTCGACGCCATCTTTGTTTGTACTCGTCTCTTCTTCCCCCCTTTCCTTGCACAACTAACTCTCACTCTGTGAATATAGAAGAAAATGAAACAGCCATTTCTTTTTCTTTAGTTTACTTTGAAAAAAAAAAGAATATTACGTTTTGTGAAAGTAGAATTTTAATTATTTGAAATCTTGTGTGTGTCTCTATCTTGTAATATTTGATTCATTTCGTAAAGTTAAATAAAATATATAATTAATATTTTTCTTTCTCTCTGTGATATATTAAATATTCTGTGAGATTTGTTAATGAATAGTTTAATAGAAATCTGGCCACACTGTCAAGGTCATATTCAATTTTTTTTTTCAAATCAAATAAAGAATGAATAAATGTTTTTTTTTCCTCTTTAATATTATTCTGTTTAAATATATAATACTTGAAAAGTTTTAAAGTATAAACTAAATTTAAGAGAGTATTCATTCACACACAAATCTCTGTGAAATATCCGAAAAAAAAATAATAATAATAAAATATATTCATAGATGCAAAATTTAGAAAACCGGTTAGGCACTAAAGTAAACATACATTTTCCACTCCATTACATTTTTTTCTTCTTTTTTAAAATCTCTATCTATACCTCTTTAAAAGAAAATTTCGTTTTAAAAGAGAGAGAGAAAAAAAATAGCAGTTTAAAATATATTGAATCTTTCAAAAACTAACACTCAATGTTCTTAGAAAGAAAGAAAGAAAAAAAAAAGCAGCAGATTCCAGGAGTGCCAGGTGATTGGTATTCTTAGCAGCGTCGCCAGTTAGAATATGATTTATGTCCTCCAGGGTGACCACGGGATTTGAGCAGACGATTTGTCAAAAGTCAGCTCTGTGGTGTGAGAATGCGTATATACCCTTCTGTCTTGTTGTTGTTTGTTTGTTTATTTACTCTTAGTTGCTAGAGAGTCCTGTTCCTGTGTTGGGATAAAACTGGTGCAGTGATTGATAAGCGAAAAATTCTTCCATTTAAGACTCAATGTAGAGTATCAAAAAAAAAAATTCTTCATAATTTTTAGAATTAAAAACTAAAAATAAAGGTTAAAATAATGTTTAAAACTAACTAAAAAAAGAAGCTCTTTATAAAAAGAAACTCACTAAAAATGATTATATTGCCACGTGGAAAATTAGTGAAGACCAACTTCGGGATGAGACAACAATTTATTTCAGGCAAGAACAAACTATGAGTGATAAGCAAAAGATAAGCCACGAGGGAAATATAACGAGTAGCAAAATATAAACATAAAAATGACCACTCTTAATAAAAATAATAAAATTTTTATTTTTATTTTTTTTTTTGCTTATCCCTAATACACGTGGTACAGGCCATGATAATCCTGGTGAGTAGTTAGCGACTGCTTTTACTGTAAGCGCACCACATGTCTACACATGTGAAAAGCAGTTCGACTTTGCACTGACAAATGTGCCAGAGCCCCGTTAATTAATAAATACTTTGTCACAATATTTTTAACTAAAAATCTATTATTAAACTCATTACTAATGGAAAAATGATCTGTAATGAAATTCTTAATAATGAAAAAGTATAAAGAAAAGTTTAAGCAATTTAGTTATAGAGATTTTGATTGTTGTTAGTTCTCTAACAATGGTGTTATGACAGTAGATTTGTGTTCACTATATATCCATTCAAACAATTAGACTGTAAATATTTATTTACATATCCAATAATGGAGCGCAAATATGCAATATAGTACAACAGGAACTTTCGGGCTGGCGCGCTCTTCTTCAATCACTATATAATTTGAAAGGTAGAAATATATATTGTTGAATTTAGATAAAAATAGATGAGGAAGCTTATAACCTATAAATGGCGTCCAAAAAAAAAAAAAAAAAACGAAGCAAAAGAAAAAAAAAAAAGAATAATCAACTCCATATTCTCTCTTCCAAACAAGAAAGTTGCGTGTAAACTAGTTCGGCCTCCCCCCTAGCGAGATGTATTCCTACGCGAACGTTTGCAAACAAAATAGTATCACTCCGCCGAGATAAAGTAGTCCCCCCTCTGCCGAGATAATCCGGGATTGGTCAGTTGAAGGTATCCGCCAGAGGTCGCCCAATTAGACAACCCTTATCTCCCCATTTAATGAGCCGACTATCAGCCTTAGCCAAACAAACGGCGTCGCCACGTTTTTATTGGCCATAAATTTGGGACGAGAATTTTGGGCCGTCGTCATTTTTGTTTCATTGTCGCGCCGAGCTTTCCGTGTTTCTTATACCAGGTGTTGTTTGGTGTATTTTATTTAGTGTTACTGGGTGGTTAGTACATTATTTGTTGCGGGAGAATGGTATTTATGTATCGAAAAGAACATATCTTTTAAAAAATGCATTAAAAAAATTCATGTTTGATTTTCACCCCGGTGCAGAACGCAAAGAGTGTTGACAAGAATGTACCACAACACCAGAGCTTTGGCAAATCCATACACAACTACTGATGAAGGTCTTAATTAACCCAGAATCCACAGTATACAGGTTATTGGCCTTTTGTCTGAGTTTGTCAATGCTGGTATTGTATAGTACCTTCTTATTCATCGACTCTTTTTTTTTTTTAGTTATGTACTGATAGGATAAGAAAAAAAAAGCCTTGTTTTTAATATCATAATACTAGAACCCCTCAGATCTTCAGCCTGTCGCGACAAACGACAGGGGAAATTAAAGAAAGTCTAAACCGAAACACTAAGCTTGTTTGAAAGTCGCAATTTTTTTCTAGATGAAAATTACATCTAGATGAAAATCAACTATTCGTTGATTTATTTTTTAAATGTATTATATTATATTATATTATATATTCTTTCCCCTGATTATATTGGTATCTTAAATACCCATTATTGATAAACTCAAGAAAAGACAGCTCCATAATCGTTTCAGGCGCTGTATACATAATGATAAAATATGAAAAAATAGTACAAAATGTGATATTGTACTGGGATAAGGTGTATAAATTAAGAAAAAGGCATCTCCTTATCGTGCAACTGAAAGTTCATTCAAGAATGGGTATTTGGCCAATTCTGGAATAATTAAAAATCAACGAGAATAGTTGATATTTATTCCGATAGATGGCGCAAGCCATCGGCAACTTTCAGTTGCACGATAAGGAGATGCCTTTTTCTTAATGATAAAATAGTATACGAAAGTTAAAAATGGTATAACTAATATATTTGTTTACAAACAATTATCGCTTAGAAAATATTGATGTAATCAGAATCCGGGCGAAGCCAGGTCACGTGACTAATACTAAATAAAGTCTCTTGATTACAAGCCTTGATAATCTTTCAGCAAAATTCTAAAATTTCATCGTGTGGAGAATCTAAAATTATAAACAGAACTTCTTAAATATAAAAAAACATGGTTGTTTTTTATAAAGGTAATCTAAAATAAACGTCGTCTATAATATTTAAATATTCTCTCAACTATTCCCTACTCTCCATTTACATAAGTGAAGAAGGAAGGAAGAAAAAAAAACGGCAGCTACAGTTCCGTAAACACCTTGTGTTATATTAATGGAAATGACATTAATGGGATCTGTTTTAAGGAAGTTTTTTTCTCCTCTTCAACTTCCCACCATCTTCCTGCCAGATAGTATAACACACTTCCTCCTCTAAAAACTCTACAAAATGAAACATTAAGTGTGCGCGATACATACTTCCATAAATAACCCACCCCTCGTTTATCTACCCTACTCGTCATGGCAGGTATGTATGTAAATAGGGTTCTCTTAGAAACTGAAATATTTCTAACATAGTTGCATACTGTTTTTTTTTTTTTGGGGGGGGGGGTGTTTGTCTTTTGCTGTCCTACCAACGGTGTAAGAAAGACCAACAGTCCAATACTGGAGACAATACATCAACCACAGTTATCTACAGGATTATCCTGGACAGAGAAAGTTATGAAAACCTATCATTCATGTCAACCAGGACCCTCGTATACACTCATGGACAAAATTTAAGGAAGTTGTACCTTTTATCATGTACGAGGGTGAGTAGAAAAGTAAGGTCTCCTATTTTCTTTTTTCATAGAAAAACACATTTAATCACAACTTTTTATACATCATTGGAAAGGTTGGACACTTTGCTATTTTTCTACATAGTCGCCTTGATGCTCAATCACTTTTTTCATCCTGTCAACCAACTTTGTAATTCCGGTGTTGTACCACTCTCCCGCCGTCTCTTTGAGCCACTTGTTGAGCAGCTTTTTAAATGCGAAAAATAATTCTCCGGTTGAAATTCACCGTCAGTTAGTGGAAGTGTATGGTGAGAAGTGCATGGACATCAAAATTGTGCGAAAATGGTGCCGGGAGTTTAACGAGGGGCGGATAAACGTCCACGATGAACAGCGGTCTGGGCGGCCGAGTTTGCCGGAATCAACCGTGGCTCGAATCGACGAAATGGTGCGCGCAAACCGGCGGATAACCCTTGAAGAGATCGAGTATGGCCTGAATGAAGATTGCAGCCACTTCTCCGTGCACAAGATTGTGTCTGAGACCCTCGGCTACAGAAAGGTGTCCGCCAGGTGGGTCGACAAGTGGCTCAAAGAGGCGGCGGGAGAGTGGTACAACACCGGAATTACAAAGTTGGTTGACAGGATGAAAAAAGTTATTGAGCATCAAGGCGACTATGTAGACAAATAGCAAAGTGTCCAACCTTTCCAATGATGTATAAAAAGTTGTGATTAAATGTGTTTTTCTATGAAAAAAAAAAGGAGACCTTACTTTTCTACTCACCCTCGTATATCGAGATTTAGACAATAACTCTGAAAGATATTACAGTGACCTTTATTGAAAACACGCGAGATAACCAAGTATGAACAAAATTGCCTCTGTCCCCCTTCAAAGACTTTCCACTTCCTTAAGTTTTGTCCATGAGTGTACTTCTAGAATATGTATCGAGCTTCAGGTAAAATTGAAAAACAGTAATGGCTTCAGTGCTGCGATGTGAAAGACACAAAGAGGGAATCACCATATTACATTTCTCAAAGATGGTAAACCAAAGAGAATCCAAGACTTAGCCCAATAGAAAGGAAGCTCTGAGAGGACAGGAATACTGCCAGCCACCAACCTATGGCTGGTTGAGGAGGCATAGATAGACCCTAAAATACCATCAAAAGACTAGCCATAGAAAGGAAGCTCTGAGAGGACAGGAATACTGCCAGCCACCAACCTATGGCTGGTTGAGGAGAAATAGATAGACCCTACGGTACCATCAAAAGACTAGCTATAGAAAGTAAGTTCTGAGAGGACAAGAATACTGCCAGCCACCAACCTATGGCTGGTTGAGGAGAAATAGATAGACCCTACGATATCATCAAAAGACTAGCCATAGAAAGGAAGCTCTGAGAGGACAGGAATACTGCCAGCCACCAACCTATGGCTGGTTGAGGAGAAATAGATAGACCCTACGGTACCATCAAAAGACTAGCTATAGAAAGTAAGTTCTGAGAGGACAGGAATACTGCCAACCACAAACCTATGGCTAGTTGAGGAGAAATAAATAGACCCTACGGTACCATCAAAAGACTAGCTATAGAAAGTAAGTTCTGAGAGGACAGGAATACTGCCAACCACAAACCTATGGCTGGTTGAGGAGAAATAGATAGACCCTACGGTACCATCAAAAGACTAGCTATAGAAAGTAAGTTCTGAGAGGACAGGAATACTGCCAACCACAAACCTATGGCTGGTTGAGGAGAAATAGATAGACCCTACGGTACCATCAAAAGACTAGCTATAGAAAGTAAGTTCTGAGAGGACAGGAATACTGCCAACCACAAACCTATGGCTGGTTGAGGAGAAATAGATAGACCCTACGGTACCATCAAAAGACTAGCTATAGAAAGTAAGTTCTGAGAGGACAGGAATACTGCCAACCACAAACCTATGGCTGGTTGAGGAGAAATAGATAGACCCTACGGTACCATCAAAAGACTAGCTATAGAAAGTAAGTTCTGAGAGGACAGGAATACTGCCAACCACCAACCTATGGCTGGTTGAGGAGAAATAGATAGACCCTACGGTACCACCAAAAGACTAGCCAAAGAAAGTAAGTTCTAAGAGGACAGGGATACTGCCAGCCACCATCCAATGGCTGGTTGAGGAGAAATAGATATTTCCCCCTCCCTTATTTACACAGGTTTGTAGAATAAATGATCGCAGTGCAATGCCTTCTAGTGAGGTTTTGAAATCTAAAACTATGTCGTATGACTAGATGCCAAAGATTTACCAAAAAAAAAACCTCGTATGCAAACATCAACTCGTTCTATACATTTTTTTGAGGAAATCTATCTTCCCTCCCCATATGTAACCGTGCGGTCAATGAAAGCTACCCAGATTAATGATAATTAATGATTGAAACTGTCGATTGGTATAGTCGGATGGAAAAAAGAGGATTATTTAACCAAAGTTTGCGATGGAAATAGATCACCTTCCTATTAACTCTGATGGATTCGACGCCGTAAAAAACTTCCATCTTCAGTGCTAACTTAAATAAACCTGATTTTTCTGGGAAACCGACGACGACCACGTTTTATGGCGCCGACATTTAGGGCTGCTAAGTCTTCCTATTTCAGGGGTATATGTAAATATGTAAAAACCGCTCATGTTAGTGATCAGTATATGCCTAATTTGTTTTTTAATATGTAAATATGTATGTGGAATTGTTTTTAATTTAATTTAAAAGCCTTCTGAGAGAGAGAATTATTTTTATTATTCTTATTATTATTTAATTAAAAAGGCATAATATATTGGACCAAAATATCATTTATTTTACCAATATTTCAGTTGGCTGAACGCCAACCTTTATCAAGGTATTATAACATTTTTCTTATTATATATTTTTAAAAAAACTTTTTTTTCTATTATTGCAAATGATGACAAACAACAGTGAAAAACTTTAATGAAAATTGAAGAGACTGATTTTGTTGTTGTTGTTGCTGTTGTTTTGGGCGGTTTTTATTATCTATCTACTATATGTTTTTTTGGGGATTTGCGATGTTGTGTTTATTTACATAATTATTGGTTATTTAGTGTCAAATGATATTAACCACCCAATCAAGGTTTTAAATAAACGAACGTGGAGTTTCCTTTTGTTAGCGTTACCCCTAAAAATGGCGGTTATACCGTTAAACCTGTCTATAGCGCCCCCTCTTGGGACTCACCAAAATAGGGTGCTATAGAGATGAGGTGCTATAGACAGGTCACTTTTAATGTAAATCGCATCGTACTACGTATTTAAAATCTGGCGCTATAGAGAGGGAAGCGCTATTTAGAGGGGGCGCTATAGACAGGTTACTTTTAATATAAATCGCGTCGTACTACGTATTTAAAATCTGGCGCTATAGAGAGGGAAGCGCTATTTAGAGGGGGCGCTATAAACAGGTTTAACTGTATATATATTCCCTTTCCCCCATACCACTATCCCAGGTAAAAAAAAAAAATTGATGACCAGAGAGTCTCTCATTATGGTCAAAATATATTTTAAATTATATTTATTCTTTCTTTTTGATATATATTTTTTTAATTTCTAGCAAAAGAAATCGTAAAGTATTAACGAATTTTATATTTTGAGACTTAATAGAGAAATATATTTAAAAAAAATAAAAATTCCCTTATTTTACTAGTAAAATCAACTTAAAATATATATAAATGAGAAATTCGTGATTTTTTTTTGTATTGGTAATAAAACTATATAATCTCATGAAAATAACATAATATATTTGAGGATTTTAAAATCTGAATATAAAATTATTGGGGTAGTCGGCAGTTACGCGTCATTACTACGGAATTAAAAGGAAATAATAAAAATTCTATCTAGTTTTCTCTATGAAGTATATATATATATATAAACTTACAATACCTGCTCCTCATACATATCTCTATAGTAATAGATGTAGTCTTCCACATACAATATAATCATGTACTCCACTGCCGGATGGGTCAGCAGTCAAATAAAAATAATTCTATTCACAGAAGGAAATCACGACCGGGGGAATAATGGAGCCGTGGCTGGCTGGATGTTATCCTACACAGAATTATCCCGTCACCCTGCTTCTCTCTCTCTCTCTCTCTCAAGTGTAATTTTCCAACAGGAAGTTACTGACGTCTTTCTACAGCATCTTCTTTTTATCTTGTTTTATGCAAATTCCCGTGTGAATCCTCATCTGTCGAAACTGTCGGCTGAAACTTCATTATCAATTAGCCAAGTATCCCTATCCCACTATAGTAATATTATTTAGAAGAAAATAATAATAACTTTAACGTAATTTCAATTTGAATCCATCCATTTTACATATTGTCAAGCAGCTTTCTAACAGTCTTTCCACCACAACATAATGAACACCTTATTTACCATGGCAGTTTTCAAATGGCTGCCACTATGCAAATTTACCAATAAATAGATAAATTGATCTAACCTGTCTGCATGCTTCACTAGGCGATAAACGGGAAAATCTCTTTTCCTGGAGATTGAACTTCTTAATCTTTTTTATTCATTTATTTAATTTCTTAAGAGAGAGGCAATGCTTACTATGCGTGAAGATACATGCCCTTCGCACATTTGTTGCATTTAATAGGATGTTTAAGTAAAAATATTCCATGTTTTCTTGTCACTTAGCCAGAATAGATCTGTTGCCTTAATACGTATTTGTTTCCACCATGAGAACTCTACCGCCACCACGGCTTACTACCTATCACAGTGGTACAAGGGTACATATGTAAACACTTAGCCGAATGACCCGGGCAACGCCCGTGTTTTACCCGATTGTGAATGTTTTGATTCAAATACTATTTGTTACAATTATAAATTGGCGCCTTAAATAAATGCATATATTAGTTAATAACTATAGCCTATGTGCTTTATCTGTCTATGTACTGTTGGCTTCCGTAGGCGTCTCTTACTGGGGAAAAGAAAGAGAGGATTCCATTTAGTTATTAACTAATATATGCATTTATTTAAGGTGCGACCCGCTCCAACACAATAGTTACAAAAACCAAAAAGCGAGTGGGGGGGGGGGGGGCAAAGGTGGCGTGATCGTAGCCAACCAATAGGAGAGCGCCATTCCAAAAAAAAAAAAGCAAACGGTGACAGAGATGAAAACTGAAGAATTAAGAACGCATGATGGCGCTCGTAACTGTATATAGAATGGTATACATGGTGCATACATAATGTGTATGATTTCTAAACAGATTAACATGTAATAGATATAGAATCCTACTAATTGGGACAAATTTGGTAGCTTAGTTTGGTTTATAAACTCATGGATAAAACTTAACGAAGTGAAAAGTCTTTGATATCGCCAGTCATCTTTTTTTTTTTTTTTTTTTTGAAGGAGACAGAGGCAAATTTTGTTCACACTTGGTTATCTTGTTTGTCATCAATAAAGACCACTGTAATATCTTTCTGAGATATTGTCTGAATCCCAATATACATGCTGAAAGGTAAAACTTCCTTTAAGTTTTGTCAATGAATATAAGTTGGATAAAATTAGCGCTACAAATACAGGATGAGGTTTCAGTCTGTGTTTGTAGATCTCCAAGAAAAGCGAGGAGTGGAGTCTTAAATATGATCAATTTAGAAATAAATAATTGAATCTAGAACGCTTCCTATGTCTTAAACCCGACAAAACCGGGTGGAGCGAGCAAGACTGGATATATAAAAGAATGTTCTTTATTTGGGGGAACACATTTATTTCTCCGGGCTTATCCCCCACAAGTTGCGTTATATTTAATCTGCGATATTTTTTATCCCTAATTCCCCTAACCAGGTGGACCATGTACCACGGATTTTTTTTATGCCATCCGACAACGCCGCTTTCTTCTTCTTCTTCTTTAGACTTCTTTCTTATACCAACTTCTTCCTTCCATTAATCTAAGCTGGGTGATGATGATGGTTATGTAGATAATGATGAGTAGAGATAATCGTGTTGTAGGTAGATCTCTGGTAGTTATGTAAATAATGATGAGTAGAGATAATCGTGTTGTAGGTAGATCTCTGGTGGTTATGTAAATAATGATGAGTAGAGATAATCGTGTTGTAGGTAGATCTCTGGTGGTTATGTAAATAATGATGAGTAGAGATAATCGTGTTGTAGGTAGATCTCTGGTAGTTATGTAAATAATGATGAGTAGAGATAATCTTGTTGTAGGTAGATCTCTGGTAGTTATGTAAATAATGATGAGTAGAGATAATCGTGTTGTAAGTGGATCTCTGGTAGTTATGTAAATAATGATGAGTAGAGATAATCGTGTTGTAGGTAGATCTCTGGTAGTTATGTAAATAATGATGAGTAGAGATAATCGTGTTGTAGGTAGATCTCTGGTAGTTATGTAAATAATGATGAGTAGAGATAATCGTGTTGTAGGTAGATCTCTGGTGGTTATGTAAATAATGATGAGTGGAGATAATCGTGTTGTAGGTAGATCTCTGGTGGTTATGTAAATAATGATGAGTAGAGATAATCGTGTTGTAAGTAGATCTCTGGTAGTTATGTAAATAATGATGAGTAGAGATAATCGTGTTGTAGGTAGATCTCTGGTGGTTATGTAAATAATGATGAGTGGAGATAATCGTGTTGTAGGTAGATCTCTGATGGTTATGTAAATAATGATGAGTAGAGATTGACAGTTGTCTTGTAGGTAGAGGTCTCGTTATCTTGTTTCTTGTTCCAAAATCACTTTATTAGGTACCGCTCAAAAAGAGCAAACTAGTTTATGATAATTGAAACAATGAATAATATGTGTTAGGTTATTCACACATATTAAAACAAAGTGTCCAATGAGGGATTCGATCCCAGTTCTTGGCTGTCGGGTATCGAGGGTGTTACCCACACGTTCCCCGACTCTTTTAGGTCTCGTTATTAATATCTTCTTTGTAGATATGCAAAATGGTTTTCTTTTTTTTTTGGTCGGTATTCCTTAAGCAAATAAAAGGGACTCTTTTTTAAATTATAGTAAAAAAAGAAACAATTTTTATAAGAAAAAAGGCATTCCCTGGTCGTGCAACTGAAAGTTACTGATTGCTTGCGCCATCTATCGGAATAAATTTCAACAATTCTATGATTTTTATTATTGTTTAAAGTATATTGGCCAAATACATATATGAATGTGTATGTATATATCATACTTACATAATCTTTCTTTTTCTTCTTCTGTATATTCCCCACTTTCACAGGCCTATCTCTCTTGTAATCCCGGGGAGAATCCTCTATAAGACCAGTGTGTCTTAATAAAGGCTTTTGTGTGTGTGTGTGTGTGTGTGTGTGTGTAATATTGGCCAAAAATCCTTTCCTGATTAATCTACAATAACCAACCACATGTACGCGTTAAAGGATGTGGTCCCTCGTCAGCGTGGTGCAGGCTGTACCTCAACAACTAAAAAAAGCTGGTGTCTCCTTGAGGCTTCATGAATAATTAAGACATGTGTATTTAAGGAATGAGTATTCTTGGAATAATTAAAAATATGGCGCATGCCTTCCAGTAACTCTCAGTTACACGATAAGGAGATGTCTTTCTTATCTTTATGTACCAACCTTATATTTGCATAATTTCACTTTTGTACTATTTTTTATCATATACACTCATGGACAAAACTTAAGGAAGTTGTACCTTTTAGCATGTATATCGGGATTGAGACAATACCTCTGAAAGATATTACAGTGACCTTTATTGAAGACACACGAGATAACCAATATACACTCATAGACAAAACTTAAGGAAGTTGTACCTTTTAGCATGTATATCGGGATTGAGACAATAACTCTGAAAGATATTACAGTGACCTTTATTGAAGACACACGAGATAACCAATATACACTCATGGACAAAACTTAAGGAAGTTGTACCTTTTATCATGTATATCGAGATTCTGACAATAACTCTGAAAGATATTACAATGACCTTTATTGAAGACACACGAGATAACCAATATACACTCATAGACAAAACTTAAGGAAGTTGTACCTTTTAGCATTTATATCGGGATTGAGACAATAACTCTGAAATATATTACAGTGACCTTTATTGAAGACACACGAGATAACCAATATACACTCATGGACAAAACTTAAGGAAGTTGTACCTTTTACCATTTATATCGAGATTCAGACAATACCTCTGAAAGATATTACAGTGACCTTTATTGAAGACACATGAGATAACCAATATACACTCATGGACAAAACTTAAGGAAGTTATACCGTTCAGCATGTATATCGGGATTCAGACAATAACTCTGAAAGATATTACAGTGACCTTTATTGAAGACACACGAGATAACCAATATACACTCATGGACAAAACTTAAGGAAGTTATACCGTTCAGCATGTATATCGGGATTGAGACAATAACTCTGAAAGATATTACAGTGACCTTTATTGAAGACACACGAGATAACCAATATACACTCATGGACAAAACTTAAGGAAGTTGTACCTTTTACCATTTATATCGAGATTCAGACAATACCTCTGAAAGATATTACAGTGACCTTTATTGAAGACACATGAGATAACCAATATACACTCATGGACAAAACTTAAGGAAGTTATACCGTTCAGCATGTATATCGGGATTCAGACAATAACTCTGAAAGATATTACAGTGACCTTTATTGAAGACACACGAGATAACCAAGTATAAACAAAATTGCCTCTGTCTCCTTAAAAAAAAAATAGACGACTGGCGACATCAAAGATTTTCCACTTCCGTAAGTTTTATCTATGATTGTACTTAGAGTTTAAGTAGTCCCCCAAACTGTTATCTAGCATGATTATCATGGTCCCCGTACTAATGTGTATTTTGAAGTAGTGTAACAATCAATGATAATTCAAAGTTAAAATAGAGGGAGCACGATTCTTTCACTTTGTTTCCATTTTTCAAAGATGAGATTCAGAAAAAGGCCCACGAGCCGGTTTCGGGGTTGTTGGCCATATAGTTTCTTCTTCCATCACTCAACTCGGGCGAAGACCACCAGCACCTAATCACGCCACTCATCTGCCTAAACGTTCCAAAGTCATTAATAAAGCAGTGATATCCTTTTGGACGATCATTTGTTGGGAAGTAATGGTTGGCAAATTGCATTAGCCGACGGTGAGGCCTCACAAGTGGCGGTGGCTCTGACTACCATCTAGCGGACAACATCCGAACTAAATACAATATTCCCCCCTCAATGATTTATTTTTTACCACCCTCTCTAATGAAACTTAAAACTAGAGACAGTATTGGAAGATTATATGAATTTTAAAAAAAGAGCGGAAAATGTATGGAATCAGATGATTTAGAAATTAACAAGAAAACAGCTACTGAGAAACTACAAGTTACTGATGGCTTGCGCCATTTATCGGAATAAATATCCACTATTCGTTCAATTTTTGTAATTATTAATTCATAATACTGGCTGTTTTATTAACCAACAATCATCTTAAGTTGCCCCATTACGAGAAACCTAAGAAATAAAATGAAAATTATGTTTTATATAAGGTCTACCTTTTTGTTTCTCTTTATATTGGCCAATATTTATTCATGCTGGAACAGATTTTGTTTATAACGGGGAATATGAAAAGACAGGGAAAAACATTGTTTTTTTTTATCATGCTAACGTTAGCGTAATAAAAAAGAAACTGCTAAGTTCCAAATAACTTTATTAGGTGCCACCGTTCAAAAAGAGCAACCTAGTTCATCATATTTACAATATACTGTGGGGGATGTACAGGGTTTGTTCATATAGAATTTATATTGATGTCGTTGGATTTGGACCCCGAGAGAAACTTTTCCTCTCTTCACTTTTATACTTTAAGTTATGAAAAAATGAAAGAAAAAAATAAAAGATAAAAAGATCAGGTGTTGAAATCAAAAATAAAAATGGCATATCCTGACCAGGAGCACATGTGCTTTATAGAAGGCAGAACGACATTAGGTGGAACAGAAATCAACTAAACATTGATTTAGCCTGTTCCCTGATATTTGGCCAATCCAATTTCTTGATAAATCAAGAAAAGCCATCCACGAACGCGTTTCGCGCTTTTTGACGCTCGTTTTTAAGCTATATAACTAAGGGGTGATTGTGTTGAGTATTTAGATTAGTGTGTTTATATAACAGATGTCCAATCATTATTTCATTGAGGTACATACTACAATTTATTGTACTAACATATTTGAAATAAAATATGCATATCCTGACCGCACACACAAACATTTTATATGACAGAGCGCCATCTATTGGACTAAAAATGAACTAAACGTTGATTTAGGTTCCATAATATTTGGTCATCAATCCATTTTCTTGATAAATCAAGAAAAAAAACAATCACGTACGAGTTTTGGGCTGTTGGCCTTCTTCAAAGTGATGCAGGCTGTACTTCTACGACCAAAATGTTGGTCCAAAAGGCTTCCTTAGAAATCAATAGTGTCAAAATGACCATTATTACTAATTAGCGACTCTCCTGTAAAATGACACCACCTCTCTAAAGGACATTTTTGACTTTGCAACTAGGTGCTGTATTTTTAGAAAGAAAAGTTCTACTGTAATTTAGTAAAATATGATTTATGACTATGCTTTGAAACACACACACATACAAAATTCGCATCCCTGGACACTTTTATTTTTCCATTTATCATTACTCTTCACAATTCATCCTTTCATACCTCATCCCTAAGGTTAGAAATAATCGTTATTTCTCCTTGAAATAAATTTTGATTTTTCGTTGAAAAGAAACACATGCGGGATAATTTTCGAATATCGTTTTACAATCACAAGCCGCATTATATTGTAAAATTAATTAGTAAAACTAATTAAATATATCTCAATTAATATTAAATCAATTTGTGGATTAACTGAAATTGATAATTTTCTGTGAAGAAATAAAGATAAAAGTAGTGTAAAGAACCTTTTTTCTTTCCTTAAATCTTTAAGCATCTCTACCTCCTACTTGGCCACAATTAAAAGACCAACCGAATTTTTATTAATGAGATATATTTGGTCAAATTTAAAAAAAATGAACATCAAAGGAATTCATAGAAAGATCTTTTTTATTATTTATTTAATTATTGATCATTGAGAGCTCTCTCTCTAGGCTTTAAGACTTTTTTAACCCCCTTTCTTTACTTCCATCTTATTCCTATTAATGAACTTTACCGCTGCTCTCTTCCTGAAATCAATCAGATGAATCAATTTTTTTTTTTTTTTTTAAGATTTTTTTTTACCGATATTAATGAAAAAAAAATAACTTTTTTTTTTAATGTTTAAAAAGAAAAAAAGACATCGCTGTTCTCTCTTTTCCTTGTTTCTCTAAATTGGAACTTAATTATATTTTGACCATTTTTCTTATAACGGTGAAAGGTAAAAAAAAAAAAAAGAACAAAGGAGGAAACTCTGTGATCAGTCTATTGTGTAATTAGAAGAACGAATCGGTCACCCTGGAATATTTTTTTTTTCTTTTGGTGGTGTCTTGTCATCCTACTGTATTTGTCTGAAATAATTATTTTGTAGCTTTTCTCTTCTTGATGTTCTTCTGTTTTTTATTTGTTGTTGTTTTTTAATATGAGTAAACAATTGGAAAGTTCCAATGGTTTTATTGATTCTTCCTCTTTCATTTATTTCTAAATTATATTCGGGTTATTCTCTCTTTATTCCTACCTTTTTAAAAAATGAAACTTTTTATTTTTAAATAGGTTTTGGTTTACCTTGTTTTTTTTTTTTATAAACTTTATCATCTTTGTTGTTTACTTTATTGAAGAAATGACGCAATGAGAATGATATAATTTCAATACTTTATAATATACATTTTTATAAAATGCGATAATAATAAATTAACAAAGTGTTCCTTGTTTTCATAAATTATAGGGAGTTTTTCGTTCATTATAGAGAGGTTTTCGTTCATTATAGGGAGTTTTTCGTTCATTATAGAGAGGTTTTCGTTCATTATAGGGAGTTTTTTTTTTTGTTGTTGTTGATCATTATAGGGAGGTTTTCGTTCATTATGATGCGTTTTTTTTTTGTTCATTATAGGGAGTTTTGAACATTATTGGGAGTTTTTGTTCATTATATATAGTTTTTTTTTGTCTGTTTATTATAGGAAGTTTTTCGTTCATAATAGAGAGTTGTCCCCGTGTATCTAGACGATGGCCTAGCTTTGCCCCAAATTTTATTGTTTAAAAAATAGGTTTATTAAAATTGACAGTGATGCTAGGATTTTATTAACGTGTTCATCATCACCATGTTTTCGCCCCCCCCCCCCCCCCTTCGGAATATGCAAATTAACCCCTTATCGTACTAATTAGCATATTCCGGTGTCATTACTATGGCAGTGACTTCCTTCCAGGACCCTACTCTCCCACGAGGTAAAATGTACCTATCAGGGTAGGTCCAATATTGGGTAACCATATGCTTTTACCGAATATGTATATGTAGATATGTACATATACGGGGTGGAGTTGTTGACCAAAAATTCCAGAGGGCGGTAATGAGTGGCCAGCCGAGCAAGGTCACGACCACAAGATCATTACGTTATTAATGGAGCGTATTCTCTCTTCCTTCCCCAGCCATCGAGGAATACCTTTCTACTGAAGATGAGCGTTGTCCCGATGGCACTTCGGCTAGAAAATCTTTAATTTTAATCGAAGTACCGGTCAATATGGTAATCACTGCATCATCAGAAACAGAAAAAAATAAAAATAGATCTTACATCTCCTATAATTTACAGTTAACTACAGGATTCTCTACAGAATAGAGAAAGTTGTAATGACCAAAGTTAATTTGTACTGTTTACATTCATCCCTCTTTATGTACAAACACCAATGAGAAGGCGTGAAAGATCAGTTCACTTAACAAATAAACAACATTTTCCCTACATAACTGAGAACGGAGACTTTATGTATGGTAGAACCTCTCTGGTAAAGAACAACACCTAGTTACAGAGCCAAAGTTACCTTTAGGGAGAAGTGTCCTCTTACCAGAGAGTTGCTACAGTAGAACTACCTCTCTGTAAAGGACAGCACCTAGTTACAGAGCCAAAGTGTCCTTTAGGGAGAAGTTGTGTCCTCTTATCGGAGAGTTGCTACAGTAGAACTACCTATTTGTAAAGGACAGCACCTAGTTACAGAGCCAAAGTGTCCTTTAGGGAGAAGTTGTGTCCTCTTATCGGAGAGTTGCTACAGTAGAACTACCTATCTGTAAAGGACAGCACCTAGTTACAGAGCCAAAGTTACCTTTAGGGAGAAGTGTCCTCTTACCAGAGAGTTGCTACAGTAGAACTACCTCTCTGTAAAGGACAGCACCTAGTTACAGAGCCAAAGTGTCCTTTAGGGAGAAGTTGTGTCCTCTTATCGGAGAGTTGCTACAGTAGAACTACCTATCTGTAAAGGACAGCACCTAGTTACAGAGCCAAAGTGTCCTTTAGGGAGAAGTTGTGTCCTCTTATCGGAGAGTTGCTACAGTAGAACTACCTATCTGTAAAGGACAGCACCTAGTTACAGAGCCAAAGTGTCCTTTAGGGAGAAGTTGTGTCCTCTTATCGGAGAGTTGCTACAGTAGAACTACCTATCTGTAAAGGACAGCACCTAGTTACAGAGCCAAAGTGTCCTTTAGGGAGAAGTTGTGTCCTCTTATCGGAGAGTTGCTACAGTAGAACTACCTATCTGTAAAGGACAGCACCTAGTTACAGAGCCAAAGTGTCCTTTAGGGAGAAGTTGTGTCCTCTTATCGGAGAGTTGCTACAGTAGAACTACCTATCTGTAAAGGACAGCACCTAGTTACAGAGCCAAAGTGTCCTTTAGGGAGAAGTTGTGTCCTCTTATCGGAGAGTTGCTACAGTAGAACTACCTATCTGTAAAGGACAGCACCTAGTTACAGAGCCAAAGTGTCCTTTAGGGAGAAGTTGTGTCCTCTTATCGGAGAGTTGCTACAGTAGAACTACCTATCTGTAAAGGACAGCACCTAGTTACAGAGCCAAAGTGTCCTTTAGGGAGAAGTTGTGTCCTCTTATCGGAGAGTTGCTACAGTAGAACTACCTATCTGTAAAGGACAGCACCTAGTTACAGAGCCAAAGTGTCCTTTAGGGAGAAGTTGTGTCCTCTTATCGGAGAGTTGCTACAGTAGAACTACCTATCTGTAAAGGACAACACCTATTTACAGAGCCAAATTATCCTTTAGGGAGAGGTGTCTTCTTATCGGAGAGTTGCTACAGTAGAACTACCTAGCTGTAAAGGACAACACCTAGTTACAGAGCCAAAGTATCCTTTAGGGAGAAGTTGTGTCCTCTTATCGGAGAGTTGCTACAGTAGAACTACCTATCTGTAAAGGACAACACCTAGTTACAGAGCCAAAGTGTCCTTTAGGGAGAAGTTGTGTCCTCTTATCGGAGAGTTGCTACAGTAGAACTACCTATCTGTAAAGGACAGCACCTAGTTACAGAGCCAAAGTTACCTTTAGGGAGAAGTGTCCTCTTACCAGAGAGTTGCTACAGTAGAACTACCTCTCTGTAAAGGACAGCACCTAGTTACAGAGCCAAAGTGTCCTTTAGGGAGAAGTTGTGTCCTCTTATCGGAGAGTTGCTACAGTAGAACTACCTATCTGTAAAGGACAGCACCTAGTTACAGAGCCAAAGTGTCCTTTAGGGAGAAGTTGTGTCCTCTTATCGGAGAGTTGCTACAGTAGAACTACCTATCTGTAAAGGACAGCACCTAGTTACAGAGCCAAAGTGTCCTTTAGGGAGAAGTTGTGTCCTCTTATCGGAGAGTTGCTACAGTAGAACTACCTATCTGTAAAGGACAGCACCTAGTTACAGAGCCAAAGTGTCCTTTAGGGAGAAGTTGTGTCCTCTTATCGGAGAGTTGCTACAGTAGAACTACCTATCTGTAAAGGACAGCACCTAGTTACAGAGCCAAAGTGTCCTTTAGGGAGAAGTTGTGTCCTCTTATCGGAGAGTTGCTACAGTAGAACTACCTATCTGTAAAGGACAGCACCTAGTTACAGAGCCAAAGTGTCCTTTAGGGAGAAGTTGTGTCCTCTTATCGGAGAGTTGCTACAGTAGAACTACCTATCTGTAAAGGACAGCACCTAGTTACAGAGCCAAAGTGTCCTTTAGGGAGAAGTTGTGTCCTCTTATCGGAGAGTTGCTACAGTAGAACTACCTATCTGTAAAGGACAGCACCTAGTTACAGAGCCAAAGTATCCTTTAGGGAGAAGTTGTGTCCTCTTATCGGAGAGTTGCTACAGTAGAACTACCTATCTGTAAAGGACAACACCTATTTACAGAGCCAAATTATCCTTTAGGGAGAGGTGTCTTCTTATCGGAGAGTTGCTACAGTAGAACTACCTAGCTGTAAAGGACAACACCTAGTTACAGAGCCAAAGTATCCTTTAGGGAGAAGTTGTGACTCTTATCGGAGAGTTGCTACAGTAGAACTACCTATCTGTAAAGGACAACACCTAGTTACAGAGCCAAAGTATCCTTTAGGGAGAAGTTGTGACTCTTATCGGAGAGTTGCTACAGTAGAACTACCTATCTGTAAAGGACAACACCTAGTTACAGAGCCAAAGTGTCCTTTAGGGAGAAGTTGTGTCCTCTTATCGGAGAGTTGCTACAGTAGAACTACCTATCTGTAAAGGACAACACCTAGTTACAGAGCCAAAGTGTCCTTTAGGGAGAAGTTGTGTCCTCTTATCGGAGAGTTGCTACAGTAGAACTACCTATCTGTAAAGGACAGCACCTAGTTACAGAGCCAAAGTGTCCTTTAGGGAGAAGTTGTGTCCTCTTATCGGAGAGTTGCTACAGTAGAACTACCTATCTGTAAAGGACAACACCTAGTTACAGAGCCAAAGTATCCTTTATCGGAGAGTTGCTAAATAGTAAAAATGGTATTTTTAGCGATGAAAACTATCCTTTATTGAGAGGTATCCTTTAGGGAGAGATGTCCTCTTACTGTAGAGTTACTAAATAGTAAAAATGATATTTTTAGCGATGAAAACTATTCTTTATTGAGAGCTATCCTTTAGGGAGAGGTGTCCTCTTGCCGGAGAGTTGCTAAATAGTAAAAAAAAAAGGTATTTTTAGCGATGAAAACTGTCTTTTATTAAGAGGTGTCCTTTAGGGAGAGATGTCCTCTTACTGGAGAGTTGCTAAATAGTAAAAAAAATGGTATTTTTAGCGATGAAAACTGTCTTTTATAGAGAAGTGTCCTATATCGTGAGTATCCTCTCATGGAGGTTGTTCCACTGTAATTCCCAAGTGTAAATAGTGTGAAATCACCACTAAAGAGGTACGTGCCAATGGGTGTTACAAACGTAAGTAAATAAACTGGCCGTTTCTTTATCGAGAGTGAGCGGTGTGCTACGTATCAAGTTGGAAGAGGGAGGACCTCGTCGTCTTAATTTTTGATGGGAGGGGGGAACCTGCCTTCTTTTCTACGGCAAACAATCTTGTCGGGTGGGAGGCCCCTAGTCACGAGATGCGCATGCGCATACCTCTAGCTAGGCTTAAGGAGACGACGGCGTCTGCTCTTTTTCTCGTTTGTTGCCAACCTTCTGTCTACATAACTTCTAAAGTCGATTAGTAGATATTACTGATGACATTTTTTATTTATTTTTTGTTTTGTTGTTTTCTTTAGTGCTAGTTATCTGTGTAGCGTGTTGTTGTAGAAAGACAAAATGGAAAAAAAATAGTTTAATGTTTGTTGGAACCAGATATGTTGCAATTTTTTCTAATCTACATAAGGAATTTTGGAGACGTTTAAAGGAATTTTTATATTGTGTGTTTGTTTTTATAGTTTTTTTTTATTTCCTGAGGAGTAATAGTATCAAATCTAAGATTTAACAAGAGGAATATATGAATAACTCTTTTTTTTTTTTTTTAAATTAAGTTAAATAAGAAGCAAGTTTTCGAGCAAAATAGATTTGAGATTTAAAAATATTTTATTGACCTCATACACAAGTCAATGGTGATAGTATATAATAATTATAAAAAGAGGGATAAAATAAAGAAGTAAAATATATACAGTTATGTAAAGTCGAGGAGACAACGACAAAGAGTCCAGACAGTAAGTCACGTTCTACCCTCATCTCAAGACTCAGAAAGAACCTGTGTATGGATGACTTTCGAGCAAAAGAGAAAGGGATCTTCATCTGGTTTACATAACTGAGAATATAAATAGATTGTGTGAGAGCTTAAATGGTCTTGCTCCATATGTAAATACCTGTTTTCTTTCCTCTTTTCGCTCTCCACTTCTCCCATCCATATTTCCAAAATTTTTTTTTTTTTCTCTTTTTTTGATTTTTTTTATTCTTCTTATTTTTTATTCTTTCTTATAATCTGTATATATTTACCAAATGTATATAATCTTTCTCCATTTTTTATTTCCCACTTTCATAGGTTTCTCCGTTTTGTAACCCCAAGGAGAATCCTCTGTAAGACCTGTGTGTCTTAATAAAGGCTTTTGTGTGTGTGTGTGTGTGTGAATATAAATAGATATATTTTTTTTATAGAAGCTATATTTACATATTTTCAGTTATAAAGTGAGAGATAAAATGTTCTATAGTATTTCAACTTCTATACATACTCTTTATTTGGCGTATTTCTTGAAAAATATACAAAAGGTACACAGATTGAAAGATTAAAAAATAAATGTTATAGTAAATACAACAGCTAACCCATTAAATCCATGTTAATTTCGTAATGTAACACTTCTGGATAAAACTTAAGGAAGTTGTACCTTTTTAGCATGTTTTTATAGGGATTGAGACAATAACTCTGAAATATATTACAGTGACCTTTATTGAAGAAACAAGAGATAACCAAGTGTGTATATACTCATGGATAAAACTTAAGGAAGTTATACCATTTAACATGTATATCGGTATTCAGACAATAACTATGAAAGATATTACAGTGACCTTTATTGAAGACATACGAGATAACCAAGTGTGAATAAAATTGCCTTTGTCTCCTTCAAAAAGTAGCCGACCGGCGACATCATAGACTTTCCACCTAAGTTTTGTCGATGATTGTAAATGTTGACGTATTGAAGACACCAGGTAGAACGTAAAACATTTGTGGATCAAGTGAAGAAAGAAACCAAAGCTATGTCTGACCATCAGTTGTTCGACTTGGGAAAATCTAATTAAGAGAAAGCACCACACCAACTAACAACAACAACGTCAAAAGTCTTTTATGAACATATTTACTAATATGAAAATTGGAAACTATTTTAGACGCGTAAGATTCTTTTTGAAATTAAACTACAATAGTTTTTAATTTTTCATAACAGATGGCGCGCTAGTGCATCGTAATATTTAATAATAGTTTAAATTTATCATAATAGATGTTCACTAATATATAATATCTTTCTCAAATGTTTGTTAAACATTGATTTGAGCAAATCCCGGGCGAAGCCAGTTCGTTTATCTAACATGGCGATTCCTAAAGAGTCTTCTTCGTCCAGTAGATGCTAGTGGATTCAGAATTATTTGGGGGGCTTTCAGACAGTCTTAGGGATTCTTTCTATTGAAATATATTTTTAAATCGATTGTTTTTTTCCCCGTAAATTGCGCGTTTGAACAATCAGTTAAAATTTTGAAATTGTAAATATATCCTAAATACATATAACACTACTAGACGGGTGACCCGGGCTTCGCCCCGGGATTGACCCGTGATGCATATCTACCCGAGTGATATATATTTAGATACGATTTTTTTAAATAATTGTTTGTTATTATAGCATTATCTATTTGTTTGCATTAGCCTAATTTAATCTAATCTTTGATAGAGGGCGCTGTTTGTGAGCTAAGTAGAATAATTTGAATATATAGTTTTAATAATTTATTTATATATTTTTTTAAAATAGCCTATCGTCTTCCCCGTATTTTTTTACCTATGTATGGAAATTTTGGTTTGAATTAGTGAACTACTGCGAATTTGTATACCGGACATACAAACAAACAAACATACAAATATTGATTTATATATATATATATATAGATATATATACAGGTTTCGGGATGATGATATTCAAGAAGCACCTCTCCCTTTAAATGTATATTAAAACATATATGCATAACCCCAATTCTCTAAACTTTGTGATAAAGAATGTAAGATATCATGTTATCATCAGAACCTACATCGTTTTTCTCTCCAAAGAGATTCTCCAAGAGAAGGTCAGTTTTGTCGGACTTGCATCAACACCTGACTAACGTCAAATCACCGCTGGGTGGCGCCACGGGTCAAAAGGCTAATTCCCGCCGCCAGATAGATATCTCGACGCTGGGAGATTGGTTTTACCTGATGTGGGCACCGATAGCCGCTCTCCGAAAATTAATTTTTTTTTTCTTCTCTTTTCCACCTTCCTTTAGTTGTTTACCCCCGCCTTGTTCTACGGCCTCCTTAATTGAATTTTGTTCTCCCCGACCTTTGACGACCGCTGACTTCACAACTTTTCTATCTATACAACTAGAACATATACGACAGCTTTCGACATTTCTACTACCTTATTTACATACTTTGATATTTACATATAGAGAGAAACATATCATTATAAATACATTCATGGACAAAACTAAAGGAAGTTATACCTTTTAGCATATACATTCATGGACAAAACTTAAGGAAGTTGTACCCCTTTTTTTTTCAGCGCGTGCATATATTTTGATTTAAAAGCGCGAATGTTTCTTTTAGACATAAAACGAAGCTTATGTCCATAGTTTACTTGAAAACCATTTCTAAGATTTCATCCTTCAGTGTAGCATATAAAAGCAGAATGATCCAATACAGTATTAGAGCTCTGAGGGGCGGTCTGGTGGATTAAATTGGCGAGACCGCTGGGAGGGTTCACCACTGATGAGTCAAGCCCTCCCAATATATTTTTTTTTCATCGCAGTAAGGACAGTAGAAGTTCGTTTTATGTATAAAAGAAACATTCGCGCTTTTAAATCCTTTTTTTTTATATATATAGATGGCGCGTTATTGCTTTGTATATATTTTGATGTAATAATAATAATAATATTTTTTTAATTATAAATATATATGTTTTTAAAGGAGAACGTTCGAATTCACATGTATGAGAAAATCCGACATTATATAAAGCAAATAAGGAGTAGTTTATGCTTAAAATATGAAATTTCCTTAGGTTTTGTCCATGAGTGTATATATTTAAAAAGCCTAAAATTATCAAATGAAACTCCTAAATACTAGTGTTTTTTTAAAACTAAACAAATATATATACATTTATGAATTTTAAAATGTGTAATTTATTCTCTAGAATGGAAAACTTGCTATCTTCTATTTAACATAGAATTCCGTTGGTTTCACATCTCTATTAACAAATTATTCGAACACAAGAAAGGTTCTAGTGATGTGAGTATCGTTATTCAAACCTCTAACTGACGACATTTCGATCTAAAGCTCTTCTTGTACCGAGCTACAGTAGAACTACTTCCCTGTATAGGACAACACTTAATTGCAGAGCCAAAGTGTCCTTTAGGGAGAGGTCTCCTCTTACTGGAGTTGCTACAGTAGAACTACCTCCCTGTAAAGGACAATACCTAATTGCAGAGCCAAAGTGTTCTTTAGGGAGAGGTGTCCTCTTACTGGAGAGTTACTACAGTAGAACTACTTCTCTGTAAAGGACAACACCTAATTACAGAGCCAAAGTGTTCTTTAGGGAGAGGTGTCCTCTTACTGGAGAGTTGCTACAGTAGAACTACTTCTCTGTATAGGACAACACCTAATTGCAGAGCCAAAGTGTCCTTTAGGGAGAGGTGTCCTCTTACTGGAGTTGCTACAGTAGAACTACTTCTCTGTACAGGACAACACCTAATTGCAGAGCCAAAGTGTTCTTTAGGGAGAGGTGTCCTCTTACTGGAGTTGCTACAGTAGAACTACTTCTCTGTACAGGACAACACCTAATTGCAGAGCCAAAGTGTTCTTTAGGGAGAGGTGTCCTCTCACTGGAGAGTTGCTAAATAGTAAAAATAGAGAATTTTCAAATGAAAAATATCCTTTATAGAGAGGTGTCCTCTAGCGCGAGTGTCCTCTCATGGAGGTTGTTCTACTGTAGTAATGAATTAACAATATACTTGACATGTCCAAGAGTCATAGTTGGTAGCATGGGGTTCGCATCCCGGTCGTGCCTTTTTTAAAACTATTTTTTAAAATTTGTGGGTGTGAATAATAAACTTTTTTATTGTTGAATCTACCAAGAAACAAACCGTGGACCATGTCCCAGAATTCCAACTACAGAGATTCCAGACTGCTACACTTCTTGGACTGTCCTCATTCAATGACACTGCCCTATTGAATCTACCAAGAAACAAACCGTGGACCATGTCCCAGAATTCCAACTACAGAGATTCCAGACAGCTACACTTCTTGGACTGTCCTCATTCAATAACACTGCCCTATTGAATCTACCAAGAAACAAACCGTGGACCATGTCCCAGAATTCCAACTACAGAGATTCCAGACGGCTACACTTCTTGGACTGTCCTCATTCAATAACACTTCCCTATTGAATCTACCAAGAAACAAACCGTGGACCATGTCCCAGAATTCCAACTACAGAGATTCCAGACGGCTACACTTCTTGGACTGTCCTCATTCAATAACACTGCCCTATTAAATCTACCAAGAAACAAACCGTCGACTATGTCCCAGTACTGTACAAAATACTAAAAATAAATAATAAATTCGAATTTTCTACCTGACACCATACCTACCTATCTACATATAAGCTGGAGATATGTAAAAAATACTGATAAGGTAGCTATGCAAATAGGAAACCTTTTCTAGATATTCAGACAAGCTATTTGAGCCTGGAGCAAAATTTACATTATATTCCACCCTTCCACTTTCTCTTCCCCGTTTTTTTTTCTATTATTAATAAATAAAAATGAAAGATAAGGAAAAGTAAGGGTGAGAGGGAGCCCCCCAAACCCCTCCCTTTAATTTCCGCCAAACACGTGATTTTCATACCCTGCGCCATATTGGATTCTGGGGAGATATTGGAAGGCTTTCTTATTGGCTCGGTTTGCACACCTCCCCTGGAAGACATCCTACGTGGGAGAGATCTCTTGTTGTCCATTTTTCCAGCTAAACATCTCTTTGGCTGATTCTGAGCATTCCTTGTGGATATTATGAAATCAAAGTCCTCTTTGGGCTGACAAGATCTACAGTGTCCGAAACTACACTACACTAGACAAAACAAGGAAGTTGTACCTTTCAGCATGTATATCGGGGGATTCAGACAATAACTCTGAAAGATATTACAGTGACCTTTATTGAAGACATACGAGATAACCAATATGCACTCATGGACAAAACTTAAGGAAGTTGTACCTTTTAGCATGTATATCGGGGGATTCAGACAATAACTCTGAAAGATATTACAGTGACCTTTATTGAAGACATACGAGATAACCAAATGTGAACAACCTCTGTCTCCTTAAAAAAAAATAAATAATAATAATAATAATAATTAGACGACCGGCGATATCAAAGACTTTCCACTTCCTTAAGTTTTGTCCATGAGTGCATGGCTTCTTCCAGGTTGGTGTTCTGAATTTATCAAAGATGGTGTTGTGTCATCGACCCGAGTCCACTAAATTACAGAGACTGCCAATTGATGACGCATTCTTTTGCGCATTTATTTTGGCAGGAGAGGTAGTCCTTCAATTTCTAGATAAATATCCTCCCTTCATAATCTATATTTATCAGAAGACTTTACCCGCTGATTACGGTACCTACAGTCACTTACTTCGCCTGGCGACATATGTAACAATATCATACCTAGCTGCATATTTACTCTGTTTAGGTAAGAGGAGATAAGAAAGCATCTAAATCTATGAAATAGCAGTGTCACACTTTGATTGATTTAATTTCTAATAAAAATGAAACCATTTTTTTTTTCTTTTTATTCTTCTTCTTTTTCAAGTAAAACAAAATTCCTATTGTCCCTAACTGCGACAAACAAAAAAAAAAAAAATAGGAAAGCTTGACTCATCAGTGGTGAACCTTCACAGCGGTTTCGCCAGTTTAATATCCAGACTTCTCTACTATTCTGTTAGGGTGTGATCGATTTATAAAGTCTTCATTTATTAAGGAACAACAGGGTGAAGGGATTGAGTAAATAGTGTAATACCAGGCCAACTTGTGGTAGAGGTGGAGCAAGCTCTCCGCCAGATTCCAAAAATCAGATTAATAGGAACTGCGGATATACAATTATAGGAGACTGTGGAAATATAGAAATAGGTATCAAGTGGAAAACTGATAGTGCCATTCTATGAGATCTCCTTGAATATATGCAAGCCAACTGTGGATCTTTGAGACGCACACAATCCAGGAAATATTGTCAAAGTTCGTCACCAACTTATGGAGTTTGCCCGATATATTAACATTATGTAAGTGTGGGATAAGAAACTACAGCACGTACAACAAGCAATCAGCATGTTTAGAATTCTTAAGGCTCTTTGTAGAGGCGGCAGAAGTGAAAGAAAGAGGGTAAGGAACTCCGAATAGAACAGCTGGATCTCTTAAGGAATTCAGCTCCCAATGAGACAAGACACACCAAACATAACCAAATTACAGATGCCGTCGTCAACAATCTTATCTCACACCATTTATAATTCATCGCAAATCGGCGACATTCCATCTGTGTTCGTCGACAGGATTTGGGGAGCTAAATTGGGGGGAAGAGACATGAATATTCCTTCCTATACTTTGGACATCTTTTTGTCGCGGTGCGACAACATGCCCTCTCTCACTCTATTAGGATGTTTGTGCGACATGTTTTATTCAACATCTCCCTTCCCTTCCCTCCTACATACACCGATTATATCATTATCTTGTGTTACCATACATAACGTACAAGAATAACTAGCCAGCATTCAAGATTTAAAAAAAAAGTCTGCGAATTTTGAAAAAACTTACTAAAGAAAAAAGACATCTCCTGATAGTATAACTAAAAGTTGCTGATGGCTTACGCCATCTATCGGAATATATATCAACTATTCGTTGTTTTTTTTTATTATTCTATAATTGTTTCACTTTTGAAAACTAAGACCATAAAATGCACCTTATGCAACGGTGAATTTTGTCTCGATTTTCCACACTACATGTTCTACTGTACGGCAATGGAAGAAGAGAGAGAGAAATTCTTCGTCAAGAGACCGGCTATAATAGCAATTCGCCTTATGTTTTAATGGCAAAAGTCGTAAAATCCAGACCCTTTGCATATTCGCTTTTTATAAATACTGGAAATCAGCTCAATCAAAATATTTAGCACAGACACCGGATCCAACTTGATAATTGGTCGAGGTCAATACCCAATATTTGTATATAACTATGATGCTAATTTGTTATTTATTTATTTTGTCCTACAGAGAGAATCCTGTATGGCACGTGTGCCCAATAAAGGCTATTGTTGTTGTATTATTCTATAATTGATCAAAATAGGGTATTTGGACAATATAAGAATAATTAAAAGTCAACAAATAGTTGATATACGTATATGTATATTCCGACAGATGGTGCAAGTCATCAGTAAATTTTAGTTGCACAATCAAGAGATGTATTTTCTTAATTTATCCACCTGAGTTCAGTGATAATTTCACTTTTGTGCTGTTTTTCCACTTACTAAAGAGTTAAAATGAATAATCTGTTTATGAGCTTAAGTGTCTTAATTAAGTTTTCCTCTGTATATATTATATATATTATAAAAAAAAGAGATTTTCTGTTGTATCTTGATTGTTGAGGATTATGGTAATGGTGATGCAGTCGTGGTTAAAATCTTGAAACTATAATAATAAAATAGTTTTGATCAGAGATTTCTTTATTTGAGTTAAAGAATATATATGAAAAACATAATTTGGTAAAAGTAATGCCTGACTTAAGGCGAGTAGAACAAGGAAAACAAAAGATTATTTGCATAATGTACAAAGATTTGAGCCGGCCATTGGGATAAAACAACAACGAGTTTTTATAGGGGAAGAGTGACCTCTGGCGGTCGATTTAGCAGAGTATTTTATCTATGAAATATATTTGAAAAACATATATATATTTAATTATTACTATATTAAATTTGATTAGTTTTTACTTTCTTGTACATTTTCAGACTCCGTAGTAAATCCATGTATAAGAGAAATTTATTTTCCTCGGGTTTATTTGATGATCAATCTATTTATAAGCTTGATTGTCTTAATTAAGTTGTCATGTATATAAATTTCATAACCATGCATTAAAACAATGTATTCTGTTCACCTCAGTACAATATGTAAAGGTGGTTATGAAATTTTTTTGTCCTAATTTTCCAAAACTGATGTTTTGGCTTATTCTTCATCACTACCTTAAAGTTCTGTACTCGGGTGATAAACAAAATGCATTTTTTAAAGGTATATTTAAAGGGAGAGGTACCACTTTTGGGTAATAACAAAACAAACAAACAAAAAGCTTTATTAAGACAATTCAGTCTTACACGGATTCTCCAAGCACAGAAATGTAGGGTACATACAAGAATAGCCGTATTAACAACAACAAAAGTACCTGTTATGACCTTTTGGTCTTATACAACTTCTCCACGTAGAAGAGGGTATATACAATAGTTACAATAATTATATTTACAATGTGTCAAGGGAGAGAGAAGCAAGAAAGGGCTTGCTGGGGAACTAGAATATTAACATGGGTAGATGTTATTATATCTCTTGAGGAAAGATCTCGCGACAATAAAGTTGAGATATCCAGCAGGTTAAGAAAGACTTTTGGGTAATATAAGTAAGGAAAGGTGAGATTTCCTTGTTCACAATACGGAGCGATATCACCAGAGTAGAAATGCCAATATTGAATTCTTGGATGGTGTTCTTCCCCTCCGTGAAAAATGGCGTAGGATTTCGTTAGATCCTAAGTAGAAATACGTTTTCTCAGAGTTCCCCCCCCCCCCCCCCCCCCCCTCAACGATAATAAACAACTTCTGGGACAGGGATCAGAAGAAGAGAGGAAAAAAAAGAACCATTGGGTGAAAGTTAGAAAATGTGTAGCAGCGGGAGACAATGGCTGGAGTATCGACGCCGTTGGAATTTTAATGATGTTATCTAATGACTTAATACATCTTCTCCCCCACTTTTATAAATTTACCGGAGTTGTTGGTTCAATCCACCCTGCCTTTCTCCTCGGGTTTAGGGACAGCAATCTATGGTGTTGGTATACCCCAACACGTGGAGTACCAGGTCATGATTATAACTACACACACACACAGATCAGGTTGTGTTTTCTTTAATATTGCTATCGAAAAAGGCATTCAGAGAATAACAATCAATACCTGAAATATTTTCAAATACTTCTAATTCTTCGAAAAATTCAACAAGAACTTCTAAAAGTGCATGAAATTACTGCAAATTGGAAAATTTCAAATATTACTATGTTACTTACTTACTTACACACACAAATCTTTATTAGGGAACAAGCCCCATACAAGATTCTCCCAGTATAGAAATGGTTTTAATTGAAGGTCATGATTATGACAGCTTGTACTGTAAGTACACCACATGTCTACACATGTAGTACCAGGCTATGGTGGGTAGAGGGTTGTGAAAGTTTGTACTGTAAGTACACCGCATGTTTACACATGTAGTACCAGGCCATGGTGGATAGTGACAGCTTGTACTGTAAGTACACCACATGTCTACGCATGTAGTACCAGGCTATGGTGGGTAGAGGGTTGTGAAAGTTTGTACTGTAAATACACCGCATGTTTACACATGTAGTACCAGGCCATGGTGGATAGTGACAGCTTGTACATATGAAGTACCCAGGTCATGATTATCTTTGGGGTTTATGGCAGCTTATATTGTAGGTACACTACATGTCTACACGTAGTACCAGGCCATGGTGGTTAGCATGTTGTGTCAGTTTGTACTGTAAGTACACCACATATCTACATATCTAGTACCAGTCAATGGTGATTAGAAGGTTGTGACAGCTCGTAGTGAGGGAGTAAATGAAATACCATTCATGTAGAATATACCGTAGTGTGTAAGGCTAATGTGTTCATGCGGAGTACGTCACGCTAAGTATAAGCAGTGGCATGTACGTAGCCCCGGTGTACAGACTTAGGTCTAGATAGCCCACTATCCATTGGTGTATATATGCACATAGGTAACAGTGGGTGGCGTACGTGCAGTGTGCCCCATGGGGACATACAAAGCCACGGTAGGAGATGAGCGGTGCCAGACCTGCCCGCCCCACAGCTCCGCCTCCTACAAAGGCAGCAGCGAGTGCCAGTGTGACGACAGCTACTACCGGGCGGAGAAAGATCCCAAGTCCATGCCCTGCACCAGTGAGTTCACAGCTGATCTCTTTCATATCTTACACTTCGCGTTAACACCCTAGGATTCGTAACAAAAAAGCATGTCTTTAGTGGCAGCGTCTCTAAACACCAGCTCTGTGAGCTTTAATATCACCTACCTCGCTCGTCAAAATAGACACAGAAAAGCACCGCGCCATCTATTGACTATCTCTGCAATCTAACGGACTCGGGTCGGTGACAACGTATTCCTCAATAGAGAGATATATATAGATAACCCTGTGGAGCGAAGAACACTATCTGAATATACACACACACAAAGCTTTATTAAGACCACCGGTCTTATACAGATTCACCACAGGGAGGAACCATAGATGCAGCTTCTATACTCCAGGCAGCACAGAACCCAACAACAGCCTACTGGTCTGACACATGTCCAATGGCCACACGTTCCTTCATGCATACGTCATGGTTAGCGTATCACTGAACAGGCGAGTGTGGAATCAGCCGCGTTCTACATTATCTGAATATATATCATCAATATTCACCCAAATCAATATGTAAATATGAATACAAATATCATAGCATATCATGACGTTGATGCATTCCTTAATTGCATAAAAAATATCTATCTAGGTTGCGCTATTTGAAGACAAAGAAAGCTGGGATGTCATAATGAATCAACAAGATTACGTTAATCATTCAGATTCCTCAGATGAAATTGTTGATCGAAAATCAGTTAAGATCTTTTATTTCCTATACAAGTTTTTATATTTTAAGATTATAAACTCAAAAGGAGATTCTTCTATAGAACATTTCGCTAGCTTTTGAACGACATCGTTCTTCGTGGCTCTCAATGTACATCTATATAATGGCACACATCACACCTTGTCTTTACGCCCGTTAAAGAACGATGTCGTTCGAAATCTAGTGAAATAAACATGTTTTATAGAAGAAGCTCCTTTTAAGTTTATAATCTTACAATATAAAAACGTGTATAGGAAATAAAAGATCTTAACTGATTTTCGATGAACACTTTCATCAGAGGAATCTGAATGATTAACGTGATCTTGCTGATCCATTATGGCATACCATCTTCCTTTGTCTTCAAATAACAACCTAGATGGATATTTTTATGCAATTAAGGAATGTATCAACGTCTGCTGTGATCTTTGTATTCATATTTACATATTGATTTGGGTGAATATCGATGATATATATTCAGATAGTTCTGCGCTTCACAGGGTTATCTATATCGCTCTCTATTGAGGACTACGTTGTCACCGACCCGAGTCCGTAATATTGCAGAGACGATCTATAGATAGGGCGGTGCTTTTCTGTGTCTATTTTGACTTGCAATATAGTTATGGTAATGTTGATGTCTATACACGTTTTTTATTCCATGTAAACCACCGTATAAAGAGAGATACGTTCATCCAATCTGCAACATGTCTTTCCTATAAATAGGGAAGTGAGGGAAGTATCTCTAACGGTGTCTGTCTTTCCAGTGCCACCGTCGAAGCCACAGAACCTGACGCTGAGTTTCGTGGACCAATCCACAGTGCAGCTGTCATGGCAAGCTCCACAGTTCCTGGGCGGCCGTATGGACACGACGTACAGCCTGACGTGCGATGCCTGCGGTGCCGGAGTGTCCTACCTCCCAGCCAGTGAGGGCTTCAACGACACCAAGGTGACCATCACGGGTCTACATCCCGTCACCACCTACCACTTCCAGGTGTTCGCCGACAACGGGGTGTCTCACCTGGGCCGCCGTAGCTACGTCGATCTCACCGTCACTACAGAGGCCTCTGGTACGTCTACCTCCCTCGTATCATAACACTTGGAGAGCAAAAATCATACAAGTTTTTTTAGATACACTCATGGACAAAACTTATGGAAGTGGAAAGTCTCTGATGTCGCCAGTCTTTTTTTTTTTTTAGGAGACAAAGGCAATTTTGTTTACACTTAGTTATCTTATGTCGCCTGTTGTCTAGTTTTTTTTTGAAGAAACAGAGGCAATTTTGTTCACACTTGGTTATCTTATGTCGCCTGTTGTCTACTTTTTTGAAGGAGACAGAGGTTATTCACACTTGGGTATCTCGTGTGTCTTCAATAAAGGTGACTGTAATATCTTTCAGAGTTATTGTCTGAATTCCGATATACATGCTAAAAGATACAACTTCCTTAAGTTTTGTCTATGAGTTTATACATATCTATAACCAATAGAAACACTATATAAGGCATACATTTCATCTTTCCTTGAAGGGAACCATCGCTAGAAAGAAAGACTCGCCCAGTAGACAGAGTAACGATGTGTGCAGTGCCCTCTATCATCACCAACGTCCAGGCGTTCAACCCCCGCAGCACGGAGGTCATGCTCACCTGGAACGCCCCCAACGACCCCTACTCCCAGATCGAGAAGTACGAGGTCCGCTATTACATCAGGGGACAGGAGAAAAACGCCTCCATCACAGAATCTCTTAAGGAGAAGAAGACTTTCACCAATCTCAGAGAGAAGACGGAATATGGCTTTCGGGTAGGTGACCTTTTTTCACTGCTATACTCGAAATATTGCAGTTTCATTCCTAGTACACCTGGTACAGACCATGATAATCATGGTGGATAATTAACGATTGATACTGTAAGTGCACCGCATGTCATACATGTAGATAGCTGTTCAACTTTTTTTTTTACATTTATTAATGTGCTAGAGCCTAGTTTAGTTACTTGCACCTACAGGTCGTGTTGGACTTTTGAAAGAAACGAGGGGACTCTATTGAAACAATTTCTATTTTTAAAAAAGTGTCCAATGTGCGGGATCCGATCCCCTGGGTCATGACTGTCGACACTCGGCAGTTTATACTCCTCCAGACACACATCCCCCTATCTAAGTCTACCCCAAATCAAGCAGTCAATGGTAGAACCACCTAGGTCTACATACACAAGTCGGATCACAACCTACTTCCTTAAAATTTGCACATCTTGTAGATAGAGAGAGAATTATTGGAGGTTCTTCAAGATAGAGGTTGTCTGGCCACCATTCATTGTTCTTGAAAATAAGAGACACTTCGACCAGTATAGACAGAAAAGACTCTTTTGGCCGATAATGTCTGTTTTTTCAGGAACAAATATTGGAGGCTGACAGCTTCGGATCAATCTCGAATTGATCCACCTTCATACGTTTCGATAAACCCACAGTCGTCCTTTTTCATGTTCGGAAAACTTAAACTTCATAGATCGACCGGCGCGACAGTAGATCGCTGAGACATCGGTCAATAAACTTTTGAAGGTTAATATGTTTCTATCTCTCATTGATCTTAAATACATACATATATATATGCATATATAGTGACTATTTACATACACTCTATATATGTGGGCTTGAAAAGAGGCTGTCCCATTATACATATAATTTTTAAAATTTTTAAAAGTAGAAAACTATAAAGTATATTAAGCGATCGGTCTATTCAAATTGCAAACATCCCTTCTTTTAGCCGCCATTTTGACAAGAGGAGGAAGAAGAAAGAAAAAAAAAAAACGGTCAAAAATTCCGTAGCATTAAACAACTATATGTAAATAAGTTTTGTTTTTGTCTCAACAAGAGGATAAACCATATATTTATCTTATCTCGTTGGGTTTTGGACATTCTGAGTCGTAGAGTGGGTAAAAAAACAAACTAAGAGAACGTTGTCGCCAAATCGAGGTAACCTAATTAAGCAATTACATCAAGTCCACTAAATTGCTATCATTACTTTTTTTTTTCTATCTCTCGGAGCTGCTGCTTCACAAGAGATGATTTGGCCCTAGGTCATCTCTATGACACGTTTACCATGTTCAACATTTGGCCAGTTGGACGTACTTGTTCATTTGACCTCGGGGACTATTTGATCATGTTCAACAGGTGGTGCTTGTGTGTTCCTTGTTACTCCTTCAACACTCTTGTAGCTTGTCCAACTTGTCGTTCTCTCTCCTGTGACTTGTTCAATATTTGGGACTTGTGTTCACTTCTGTGAACTACATACCCATGTTCGTATTTTGAAGTCCGTGAAATTTGGTTCCGTGACTTGCCCCCTACTGAGAAAGATTGGTATAAATGCCTTGCCCCCGAGATCAAATCCAGCATTGCCGTATCTTTTTCCATAAGAAGAAAAAATAAAAATGCTTCAATGGGCAATGGCCCTGATTCTTGTAAAAGTCTTTAACTCCACCAGTGAGTAAATGCAAGTAACCAAACGTGACTCTGTCATATTTGTAAGTGCAAAAATCGAACTTCTCTCTCTCTCTCTCCCTTTATTTATAAATTATATATATATAGTCACGACCGTCTTTCCTCATCGGCCTCTGTCACGGATGCGCGCGCACAGGGAGGTCACGTGCTCGCCGGCTCCCTCGAGCCGGATTTGAACCAGCGACCTAAGGATCACCGTTGTAACATCTACAGTCGGGTAAAACACGGGCGTTGCCCGGGTCATTCGGCTAGTTTTTTTATATATTTATATCTATTTATTCATATATTTATCATTATATAATCATATTTATTCATATTTATATTTATTCTGTATTTAACCTTATATAATCTTATATGGACATTGAAATATAGTAGTTTCAATCTCTCTCTCTCTCTTTCTCTATTTTATTTTATCTATGCTACCATTCACTTATATATGATGTCAATAAATATTTTATATAAAATCTCTATCTATTTACATGTGTAGAGATAGTGCACTTACAGTAAAATCAATCACTAACAATCTACCATGATTATAATGGACAATACCATGTGTACTAGGGATAATTTTTTTTAAAGTGTGGCTTCAATTCATGCTCCTTATGATTTGTGAAAATAAACAACAGCATAGTTATAACCCCCTATGTTCTCCAGGTGCGTGCCAAGACCACCCATGGATGGGGAGACTATGGGAAGCCAGTCTATGTCTCCACAGGACAGGAGGTGAAGAGTACTGGTGAGTCTAGTCACTGATCATCTACTTCAATAGACAATTCACCCTTTTGGATAACTTATCTTCAAAGTTATTTCAATTTTGATACTACAAAAAACGATCTTAAATTAAATTTAAAAAGCAATATCACAGCTTTATTTTTTTATTCTTATAAATTAAAAAAAAAATCTCACCTATCAATTTATGGATTGAAGACAAATGGATAGAAAAGTGACTTATATTTATAGGTATTCAAAATAAAATTTTCTACATGTAATGATGTCCTATCTCTCTGATGACAAGTCATGCTGCAACAAGAAGACCAAGAGGCAGCAGTTCTTAGTTCTTCTGTAGAATGATTGGTGATTCAAAACTATGTACAGTCATGGAGAAAAAACTTGAGGAATTTGTACCTTATATCATGTATATTGGGATTCAGACAATAACTGAAAGATACACTCATGGACAAAACTTAAGGAATTTGTACCTTATATCATGTATATCGGGATTCAGACAATAATTCTGAAAGATACACTCATGGACAAAACTTAAGGAAGTTGTATCTTCTATCATGTATATCGGGATTCAGACAATAATTCTGAAAGATACACTCATGGACAAAACTTAAGGAAAGTGTACCTTCTATCATGTATATTGGGATTCAGACAATAACTCTGAAAGATGATAAAGCACAATTTGGATTATAGCTACAAGAAAATAAGACCTAATCCAAATAAATTAATAGTTTATGATGTTTCGGTAACACATTTTTACCATCATCAGACAAAAGAATAAGTGGATTAATAAATAATTTTAAAAATAAATAAACCATTTATTCTTTTGTCTGATGATGGTAACAATGCTGTTACTGAAACATCAGACACTATTAATTTATTTGGATTAGGTCTTATTTTTTTGTAGCAACTCAGAAAGATATTTGATACACATGGGCAAAACTTAAGGAAGTTGTACCTTTTAGCATGTATATCGGGATTGAGACAATAACTCTGAAAGATATTACAGTGACCTTTATTGAAGACACATGAGATAACCAAGTGTAAACAGCCTCTGTCTCCTTATATAAATAGACTGGAGATATTGAAGACTTTCCACTTCCTTAAGTCTTATCTCTCTCCCTATGTTGTCCGCTCCAAGCCACTGATGTGAGTCTACTAACACATGGGGTGATGTGCAGCCTATGTTGGTGATGAGCAACTTGAAGTGAGGATCATCGCTGGAGCCACCATCGGCATCATTGTACTCATCTTCATTGTTGTTGTCATGGTGGTTCTCTACATCCGCAGGTACCATACTGCTAGCTCTGTATTTACATACTGGTCATGTACAGATGTGACATAATAATGTTTAGATCACTGAAAATACTCTTTTAGGTTTAGGAAAATGGTACTATTTTGAACTTTTTGTCTGGATATGGGATATGATAACAATGTACTCACCAAAATGTCATGTATAATTGGGATTTGATCTTGTTACCCCTTGTAATTAACATACAACTCTTATGTAAATTTCTGATTTTTCCCCTCTAATTCCTAATATATGTCGACCTATATACTAGATCTTGACTATAATTTATTTTAAAATTTTTTTGATGAATTTGAGAGTTTAACATGTTCTTTCTTTAGTATATGTTATATAATTGGAAAATCCCATTACTTTACTGAGTTGTGAGGCTATATATTTCTGAAATTAATTTATACTTTTGGGGAAGACTGGGGAAGGTCTAAATGCCCAAATTTAAAATTTGCATAATTGAAAATTGCATAAATCGCTCATAAGTGAGTGCTATAAAAAATCCAATTAAGGAAATTATGTCAATTTTTTTTCCCTCTTTGAAATATTCTCAATTCTGATGTGACAAAATATTTACTTACCTTATTCTGTGTAATTATTAAAGAGCCACAACCAAATTGGATAACTCTTCGTGAATGTTTTCCTTTCAGCAATATAACACCTATTTACATTAGATAATAAAAAGACATATATTGGATTTGATAAAAAGATTTATTTGCCAATATTTCAGTTGGCTGAATGCCAAACCTTTATCAAGGCATTACATTTTTGTATATTTAAAATAATACAAAAATGTAATGCCTTGATAAAGGTTTGGCGTTCAGCCAACCGAAATATCGGCAAATAAATCTTTTATTAAATCCAATATATGCCTTTTTATTATCTAATAATTTAAATATGGATTGCTCTATTTTCAAAACCTATTTACATATTCAACTGGTTGATCTCTTCGTTTTCTATATCTTCACTCAATCCTATTAGGGTATCAAGCCTGTAGAACTTGTTGACGGTGTCTGCTGGGGAAGAGTAGAACTCATCAATGGATGAGTCAATATAGTCAATGATGTGTTTTGAGGTTGTAGGTTGTTCTAATTGATTCTGAGCTAACCGTTGTGTGGTATGTTTCAGGAGCACCGTGGTGTGTAACAAGAAACAACCCAGCGATTGCGATACCTTAGAGTATCGTAATGGCGAGGGCAAGAAATGTAAGAGTTTCCCCAGTTAGTGTCGCCCTCTTTTTTTTTTCCATTATTATAATATAATCAGTACTTTTATTTGTAGTAGGTTATATACATAGTTACATATATCCCTATAACATCCCTTCCTAACCCAACTCTTTGACTCTTTACTAACGGGGTTATAATGTGGTGGCGGTTGGTTAATATAGTGGTGACGGCCATTGAACATCCTCCCATAGTTCCTACGGCTCGGTGTAAGTAAACCTTCCCTTCCCCATCTTTACAATTACTAACTCTCTATCATGTCTTGTACCATGTTTTCCTTGGTAATAAGTCCCCCAGCAAGTTGTAGGCTTGGAATCTAAGCATTTTTCCGTTCGCCATTACTCTTCATATTTTCACCCTCTCATACTTCATTCAAAAAAGTTAGAAATAGTAAATATTTCTCTTTGAAATAAATATTGATTTTTCACAAAAAAAAAAAAAAAGAAACTTATGCGGTGTAACTTTAAGTATTGTTTATAATCACTCGCCGCAGTCCTTTATAATCTAAGCATCTCTTTAAATTTTGACCTGATCATGATAAGGCACAATTTAGATTATAGATTATAAACACAAGGTAATATGACCAAATCCAAATAAATAAATAGTGTGTGACGTTTTTGTAACAGCATTGTTACCATCTTCAGACAAATTGATTCAGCACTTTTGTCTGAAGATGGTAATAATGCTGTTACTGAAATGTCACACACTATTTATTTGAATTTGGAATTATTACCTTGTGTTTTTTGACCTGGTCATAAAAATAGATGTCAGATATTGTAGATAAACTGATGAAGGGCAGAAATATGTTTATTTATGACAAACACATTGTTATGTGTTAAAGATGATATTGTGAAAAGTGTTTAAAAACTACAGAGATTTCTTACAATGAGTTTCTTTTTATTTTAAAATGCTGATTTCAAGTGATAATCACTCTTCAATGGGCTTAATTAAAACATCTATTTATTACAAGAAGTGTTTACAAATATACGCAAGCAGAGCGTGGATATTTACAACTGAAATTTAAAACAATAAATTTAAAATTTGTAAATATTATTTTAAAGTATGATAGCTACCTACATTTTTTTCCGTTTTACTCTATTTATAGAATATGTATATTTACATTTTCAGGGCAATTAGAATTAATATTCTTCTTTCTTATCTCCACTCAATCATATCTAGGTGAAGTAGAATGCGTCTGCCTTTGTCATTAAGACTGGGAGCAATACTCAGTAGCAAGCCGACTTACCTCAAAAGAAATGGCCGCCTCTGACATGAGAAACAGATGCCATTTTCAGCCGCTCCTAACATGGAGTACAAACGCTGCTCATCCTGGATCAGGAGCCCTTACAGGGTACTATCAGCCAGGCCAGCTGAGTCCAGGTTTTTTAGTGAGCTTGTTGCTGCTCCCCCTCCTCCTTTTTCATCCGGGCTTGGGACCGGCAAAGGCAGAGTTATTAGAATTATTAAAATTAGTCTATGGATTTCTTCTAAGATATCTAAGGTATTGTGAGAAATATCTGTAGTTGTTAAATACACTGTAACTCTATGTAAATCAATGTGAAGTATGTAAATAAATGTAATGGATACATTCTCCTGAAATAAGCCTTCAATTCATTATATTTTATTGTTTGGAACAAAAATTGTTAAAAGACTGGGCCTTATTTTTTTTTGGGAAAACATGGTATATGGTGTAATAAATGTACTTATGTTGTACAGTAATATATGCATATTGTATTATTTAAGTAATATATATATAATAGCTAAAATTGCAATGAATTTATAATCAAAAGGTAACAAGACCAAATCTCCAAATGATTGAAATGTTTGTGATGTTTTGGTAACAATGCTGTAGAAGATTTAAAACAGACCATCTCACAAGTAAATGAAAATAGAAAATAACAACAAAATCTACTCCACCTGCCCAAAATGTAGCTTGGCACCTACAGCTCCAGAACATATTTTGGCTTGCAGTAGATATACTAAACAGGATCTTTTGGGAGAGGCAGCTGCTTATCATAAAACAGCTTGAGAAGCATGGACTCATGGAATTTGTGTAATCTTTACACAAGGGGATAACAATGTTGTTACCGAAATATCACAAACATTTTAACAATTTGTGAGATTTGTCTTGTTACCTTTTTATTCTAATCTATAATCAAAACTTTACCTTATCTGCAATGTATGTAATTATTTTATCAAGTTTCAACCTCAAGCATTTTACTTTTTCTACTGCCTGGGAAAAAGTATTCAATAATTATGTATTTGCATATTATACCACAGTTTAATGAACAACAATTTACTTTGGTTACATGAACATTTATTTGATTGTTCTTTTTTAATAGAATTCACAAAGTTGCTAGGTCAGGAGAATGACTATTTACATAGTTTCCTGATTCATTAACAACTATTTGCATATTTTCTGAACAACAATTATCACATAATTACATGAACAACTATAAACATAATTATTCCCAATTCATGAACATTTATTTGCTTGTTCTTCTTTAATAGAATACACAAAGTTGCTAGGTCAGGAGAATGACTGTTTACATAAGTTTCCCGGTTCATTAACAACTATTTGTTGCATATTTTCTGAACAACAATTATCACATAATTACATGAACAACTATAAACATAATTATGCCCAATTCATGAACATTTATTTGCTTGTTCTTCTTTAATAGAATACACAAAGTTGCTAGGTCAGGAATGACTATTTGCATAGTTTCCCATTTCATTAACAACTATTTGCATATTTTCTGAACAACAATTATCACATAATTACATGAACAACTATTAGCATAATTGTGCCCAATTCATGAAGAAAATTTTGCACATGAATGACCATTCAAACACCAATCCTTCCTTCATTCTATGTATGACATATTATACACTCATGGACAAAACTTAGGAGAGTGGAAAGTCTCTAATGTCATCAGTCATCTATATATTTTTTAAGGAGACAGGTAGCCCTGCTCACACTTGGTTATCTGATGTGTCTTCAATAAAGGTCACTGTAATATCTTTCAGAGTTATTGTCTGAATCCCGATATACATGCTAAAAGTTACAACTTCCTTAAGTTTTATCCATGAGTGTATATTGGTTATCTCGTATGTCTTCAATAAAGGTCACTGTAATATCTTTCAGAGTTATTGTCTGAATCCCGATATACATGCTAAAAGTTACAACTTCCTTAAGTTTTGTCCATGAGTGTATATTGGTTATCTCGTGTGTCTTCAAAAAAGGTCACTGTAATATCTTTCAGAGTTATTGTTCCGATATACATGCTGAAAGGTACAACTTCCTTAAGTTTTGCCCATGAGTGTATATTGGTTATCTCGTGTGTCTTCAATAAAGGTTACTGTAATATCTTTCAGAATTATTGTCTCAATCCCGATATACATTAAGTATTATCCATGAGTGTATGTATGATAATTTGTTAAATTTTTACCTTACAATTTTAATTTCGAAAGATATAAAGAAATTAGATACACATGTGTGATAATATATTTGGAAAACAGATTAATAAAATTATTTTAAAAACACTTTTGGAACATAACAGAACTATATTAGAGGTTTGATATAATATATATCTAAAAAGACAAAGATCGCCTCACCCGTCAAACTAGACGTCAAAACTAGAAGCCATCTATTGACCGTCACTGCAAATTAGCGGCCTCAGGTCGGTGACAAAGCCACAACACCAGCTTTGACAAACTTTGTCACTGACCCTAGGCCGCTAGTTTGCGGTGACTGTCAATAGATGGCTTCTAGTTTTGACGTCTATTTTGACAGGAGAGGCGACCATTGTCTTTTTAGATCGATATCCTCCCGGCAATATTTCCACATATATATATTATTTATTTTTCCGTTCGCCATTACTCTTCATATTTTCATCCTTTCATACGTCATCCAATTACATATAGACCATTACGCTTCATATTTTCACCCTTTCATACGTCATTCAAAAAAGTTAGAAATACTAGATATTTCTCTTTGAAATAAAATATTGATTTTTCATAAAAAAAGAAACTTATGCGGTGCAACTTCAAGTATTGTTTATAACATATATATATGTACTGTAGATATATTTGTACATAGAATGTAGATACCTAGAGAGTGTAGATTAGATGACATACAGTAGTCCAGTATGTAGTGTACACAGACTGATCTAGGGGTATATGTAACAGTGACTACACCCCTCTTCACCCATTGTACCTCCCGCACCTACGTGGACCCCCATACATATGAAGATCCCCACCAGGCGGTGCTGGAGTTCACCAAGGAGATTGATGCGGCCCATATTACCATTGAGGCCATCATTGGTGGAGGTGGGTTCCTCAGGGATCAATAATATTTTAGAGCATTGAAACTATTTAAAAAATAAAGAACCTCAGAAATTGACAGCATCAAACAGCACTAACAAGATTTAGAACAGGCCATCTCAAGCCATTGAAAAGATAGAAAATAATAACAAAATCTATCCCAAAATGTAGCTTGGCACCTGCAGCTTCAGAGCACATTTTGGCTTGCATTAGATGTACTAAATAAGACCTTTGGGAGAGGCCGCTGCTTATCATAAAACAGCTCGAAAAGCATGAACTCATGAAATTTGTGTAATCTTCACACAAGGGGATAAGAAACAACAACAGTATTGCATGTTTTCTTCTTCAGTTTCCCTGTTCTTGTCTCCAGTGACTTCTCTATCTTGAATTCTTTATTTCTTCATAACTTCCCATCCAGTCCATCAGTCCAATTCTTCAGTTTCTCTGTTCTTGTCTCCAGTGACTTCTCTATCTTGAGTTCTTTATTTCTTCATAACTTCCCATCCAGTCCATCAGTCCAATTCTTCAGTTTCTCTGTTCTTGTCTCCAGTGACTTCTCTATCTTGAGTTCTTTATTTCTTCATAACTTCCCATCCAGTCCATCAGTCCATTTCTTCAGTTTCTCTGTTCTTGTCTCCAGTGACTTCTCTATCTTGAGTTCTTTATTTCTTCATAACTTCCCATCCAGTCCATCAGTCCAATTCTTCAGTTTCTCTGTTCTTGTTTCCAGTGACTTCTCTATCTTGAGTTCTTTATTTCTTCATAACTTCCCATCCAGTCCATCAATAAATTCTTCAGTTTCTCTGTTCTTGTCCAGATTTCCAGTGACTTCTCTATCTTGAGTTCTTTATTTCTTCATAACTTTCCATCCAGTCCATCAGTCCAATTCTTCAGTTTCTCTGTTCTTGTCTCCAGTGACTTCTCTATCTTGAGTTCTTTATTTCTTCATAACTTCCCATCCAGTCCATCAGTCCAATTCTTCAGTTTCTCTGTTCTTGTCTCCAGTGACTTCTCTATCTTGAGTTCTTTATTTCTTCATAACTTCCCATCCAGTCCATCAGTCCAATTCTTCAGTTTCTCTGTTCTTGTCTCCAGTGACTTCTCTATCTTGAGTTCTTTATTTCTTCATAACTTCCCATCCAGTCCATCAGTCCAATTCTTCAGTTTCTCTGTTCTTGTCTCCAGTGACTTCTCTATCTTGAGTTCTTTATTTCTTCATAACTTCCCATCCAGTCCATCAGTCCAATTCTTCAATTTCTCTGTTCTTGTCTCCAGTGACTTCTCTATCTTGAGTTCTTTATTTCTTCACAGCTTTCTATCCATTTATCTCATCCTACCACATTCTCTCATAAACAGAATTACCTATTAGGGTTCTCCATTGATGAGTCAGACCCTCCCATGAAATTTTGACATCTCAGAATGGACAGTAAGGAAATCATTTTATTTTGGAAAAAAAAAAAAAGAGGAAAATTTGCACATTTCTAGTTTCAAATTTGATTAAGAGGTGGAATTCTATGGTCATATATTTTAGGATATGCATCAACAAATTAGGGTCACAAGTAGAGACTGACTTCAATCTACTTTATTCTATGGAGACAACTGTGCTAGATGATACCTAAGTTTGTTAAATAACAGTGGAAAGAGAGGACTTACCCTAACTATTTTTTTATTTTTTATTTTTTTTTGCTTATCCCTAGTACACGTGGTACAGACCATGATAATCATGGTGGGTAGTTAGCGACTGCTTTTTACTGTAAGCGCACCACATGTCTACACATGTGAAAGCAGTTCGACTTTGCATTTACAAATGTGCCAGAGCCCCGTTTGGTTACTTGCACTCGCTGGTGGGGTTGGACTTTTGCAAGAATCGGGGGGCCATTGGAGCATTTTTTTTTTTTAAACATAAAAAGTGTCCAATGCGGGAATCGAACCCGGGTCGTAGTGGTCGAAAACCAAACGGTTTAACCAGCCTTCCACCGACCCCCACACCCTAACTGTGGTTAGCCTTAGAGAAAAAAAAGTGAAGAAAGAGAAACTTTAATTTTATCCAACTTAAACCTAGCTACCACTGATGTTGTCCCCAGTATTCTATCCATCATATCTTACACCATATAGAACTACCTTGTAACATATAAACACAAGGTAATAAGACCAAATCCAAATAAATAGTGTGTGACATTTCAGTAACAGCGTTGTTACCATTTTCAGACAAAAGTACTGAATGAGAAATTTTTCCACAGCATGGTTTAAATAGTTACTGTTATCAAGTGTGTAAACAAAATAGCAGATAAGAAGAAGATAGTTTTCTGAGAAACAGACTTTTGTTGAAGATGGTAACAACGCTGTTACCGAAACGTCACACATTAGTGATTTATTTGGATTTGGTCTTATTACCTTGTTTTTATAATCTATAATCCAAATTGTGCTTTATCATGTATCATATATATAACCTTTAGCGTTGGTATATTCATTATTACAGGATTGCAGATTTCGACAGATTTTTTAAAAGAATAATAAAACACTGCAACTCAAGGGTTTGCCTGATAACTTCCTTTAATCAATGATAAGGCACAATTTGGATTATAGATTATAAACACAAGGTAATATGACCAAATCCAAATAAATAAATAGTGTGTGAAGTTTCGGTAACAGCGTTGTTACCATCTTAAAAACAAAAGTACTGAATGTGTGTGAGAAATTTTACCACAGCATGTTGTGGTAACATTTCTCATTCAGTACTTTTGTTCTGAAGATGGTAACAACACTGTTACCGAAACATCATACACTATTTATTTATTTGGATTTGGTGTTATTACCTTGTGTTCCTTTAGTCAAGTAAAATAAAAAAAAATTGCAGCATATTTTATTTATTTATTTTTTTTAATTTTTGAAAATTTATAACCGTGTATCATAAACCTTTGTAGATAGTTTGAGTGGTATGTGTGTGGTATATGAGTGATAATGTATAAGGTTTGAATGCTGCACGTAAGATAAATAAAAATGTTGACTTACGGAACTGTGATGACACAGGAGAGTTTGGGGACGTGTGCCGGGGCAAACTACGGCTGCCAGGACAGCTGGAGGTCACTGTGGCCATCAAGACATTGAAGCCAGGATCCACAGACAAGGCCAAAATGGACTTCCTGACAGAGGCCAGCATCATGGGACAGTTTGACCACCCTAATGTCATCTACCTACAGGGAGTGGTCACCAAGAGCAATCCTGTCATGATCATCACGGAGTACATTGAGAATGGCTCCCTGGATACCTTCCTCAGGGTATGTTTCCCATATATACATAGTAGCTATGCAAATTTTTGATAAGGTACAATTTGGATTATATATATATATATACAGTTAAACCAATCTATAGCGCCTCCTCTAAATAGCACCTTCCTCTCTATAGCGCCTGATTTTAAACATTAAAATGTAAAAATTTTACATTAAAAGTGACCTGTCTAAGCACCCCTTCTCTATAGCACCCTATTTTGGTGAGTCCCAAGAAGGGGCGCTATAGACAGGTTTTACTGTATATATATATATATATATGAAAAAATTGAACAAATATGAAATTGTACTGAGATAAGGTGGATAAATTAAGAAAAAGGCTTCTCCTTATCGTGCAACTGAAAGTTGCTGATGGCTTCACATCACAGCCAACTTTCAGTTGCATGATAAGGAGATGCCTTTTTCTTAAGATATATATATAGATTTATTTTTTTATTACATTGTTTTATGAATTATTATTTTTTATTATCCCTCTATGCAAATTAAAAGCATTATTAAGAGGTTGCAAATTTCAATAAAATATGGTTTTATTCTTTTTTATAATTAATACAATTCTCTGGGCTAGCTTTCACTAGAATTGCTTCTCTCTATCATTTTAGGGATTTCTTGAGGTTCAACTTACACCAGCATTTCTCAACCTTTTCTTATTTCTTTTTTTCTTATCAAGTGTGTAAACAAGATAGCAGATAAGAAAAAAAAATCTTTTAAAACAATCTAAAATATTATTCTTAGAATTGGAAGTAGATTTTTTTTTTTTTATATAATTAAAGGTATAATATCTGTAAATATCATTGATATTTCCTCTTTCTTCCATTCTGTTAATTGTAGCATATTTCTTTTGAATAATAATAAAAAAAAAAAAACGGTTTCTTTGAATTGCATCTTATAGAGATTTCTTTTCATAATCTAGTATTGATAAGGCACAATTTGGACTATAGATTATAATACAAGAAAATAAGACCTAATCCAAATAATTTATTAATGAGTCACGTTTTGGCAACAACATTGTCACCATCATCAGACAAAAAAAAAAAAAATAGTTTTTTATTCTTTTGTCTGATGATGGTGACAATGCTGTTGCTGAAATGTCACACACTATTAAATTATTTGGATTAGTTCTTATTTTCTTGTATTATAATCTTGTAAATATATATTTTTAATTAAAATTATCATATCCAGTGATTTTTCGATGTTCTACTCCTTTTGTAGTTTATCAGTTTGCCATGAAACGTAGGAGTTGATTTTTAGCTTTGTTTACAAAGTGTTTAATCATTTGACCAAGGATTAGATCATCTCCTGGTGACCTCTTGGGATCTAACATTTCTATTGATGAGTTTAGCTCATTTAGTGTGAAGTCTCTTGAGAAAATATCTTGTTGACAGTTATAAAAAATATCTGAGGACAGGTTAAAATTTTCCATTTCACCAAGTGGGAACACCTAACCTACACCACACTGAGATAAGTCTCTCCACAATAGTTCATAGCACTGAAGAAGGAGCTAGTCTGAAAGCTCCCATTATAAAGATCAATTTTTGGTGTGTAAAGTAATACCTTTTTTTTATATTATGTTTAAATACAGTAGAACCTTTCTTTAGTGGACACCCCGCTAGCAGACACCTCTCCACAAAGGACAGTTTTCATTTGCAAACTTACCATTTTTACATATTGTCAACTCTCTGGTAAGAGGACACCTCTCTCTAAAGTACACTTTGGCTCTGCAATTAGGTGTTGTCCTTCACAGGGAGGTTCTACTGTATTCAAGAGTTAGGTGTCCTTTACAGGGAGGTTCTACTGTATATAAGAGTTAGGTGTCCTTTACAGGGAGGTTCTACTGTATATAAGAGTTAGGTGTCCTTTACAGGGAGGTTCTACTGTATTTAAGAGTTAGGTGTCCTTTACAGGGAGGTTGTACTGTATTTAAGAGTTAGGTGTCCTTCACAGGGAGGTTGTACTGTATTTAAGAGTTAGGTGTCCTTTACAGGGAGGTTCTACTGTATTTAAGAGTTAGGTGTCCTTTACAGGGAGGTTGTACTGTATTTAAGAGTTAGGTGTCCTTTACAGGGAGGTTCTACTGTATTTAAGAGTTAGGTGTCCTTTACAGGGAGGTTCTACTGCATCTAAGAGTTAGGTGTCCTTTACAGGGAGGTTCTACTGCATTTAAGAGTTAGGTGTCCTTTACAGGGAGGTTCTACTGTATTTAAGAGTTAGGTGTTGTTCTCTACAGGGAGGTAGTTCTACTGTATTTAAGAGTTAGGTGACCTTTACAGGGAGGTTCTACTGTATTTAAGAGTTAGGTGTCCTTTACAGGGAGGTTCTACTGCATTTAAGAGTTAGGTGTCCTTTACAGGGAGGTTCTACTGCATTTAAGAGTTAGGTGTCCTTTACAGGGAGGTTCTACTGTATTTAAGAGTTAGGTGTTGTTCTCTACAGGGAGGTAGTTCTACTGTATTTAAGAGTTAGGTGACCTTTACAGGGAGGTTCTACTGTATTTAAGAGTTAGGTGTCCTTTACAGGGAGGTTCTACTGTATTTAAGAGTTAGGTGTCCTTTACAGGGAGTTCTACTGTATTTATGAGTTAGGTGTCCTTTACAGGGAGGTTGTACTGTATTTAAGAGTTAGGTGTTGTCCTTCACAGGGAGGTTCTACTGTATTTAAGAGTTAGGTGTCCTTTACAGGGAGTTCTACTGTATTTATGAGTTAGGTGTCCTTTACAGGGAGGTTGTACTGTATTTAAGAGTTAGGTGTCCTTTACAGGGAGGTTGTACTGTATATAAGAGTTAGGTGTCCTTTACAGGGAGGTTCTACTGTATTTAAGAGTTAGGTGTCCTTTACAGGGAAGTAGTTATACTGTATTTAAGAGTTAGGTGTCCTTTACAGGGAGGTTCTACTGTATTTAAGAGTTAGGTGTCCTTTACAGGGAGGTTCTACTCTATTTAAGAGTTAGGTGTCCTTCACAGGGAGGTTCTACTGTATTTAAGAGTTAGGTGTCCTTTACAGGGAAGTAGTTATACTGTATTTAAGAGTTAGGTGTCCTTTACAGGGAGGTTCTACTGTATTTAAGAGTTAGGTGTCCTTTACAGGGAGGTTCTACTGTATTTAAGAGTTAGGTGTCCTTCACAGGGAGGTTCTACTGTATTTAAGAGTTAGGTGTCCTTCACAGGGAGGTTCTACTGTATTTAAGAGTTAGGTGTCCTTTACAGGGAGGTTGTACTGTATTTAAGAGTTAGGTCTCCTTTACAGGGATGTTCTACTGTATTTAAGAGTTAGGTGTCCTTTACAGGGATGTTCTACTGTATTTAGATTGTGTTTGTGATCTTACTTCATGTACTTGGGTTTGTTTGTAGGTGAACGACGGCAAGTTCCAGGTGATCCAGCTTGTAGGTATGCTACGGGGCATTGCGGCAGGAATGCAATACCTCTCCGAGATGAACTACGTACACAGGGTACGTCTCCCATTCCACACATACACCCATGTCAGCTAACCATAGTTTACATTAGGACCTGGCTGCCCGTAATGTACTGGTGAATGCCAACCTGGTCTGCAAGATTGCAGACTTTGGACTCTCCAGGGAGATTGAGAGCGCTACTGAGGGAGCCTATACCACTCGGGTAAGTCTGTCTGACAACCTATCAAGTGGGACGTTAATAGAGGAATGGTGTAAACTGTCAACTCTCACAACCACGAGTTGAATCCCGGCACATTAGGCACTTTCTTGAAAATTTTTTATTTCTTCAATGGTCACTGACCCTACCAGTCTCTTCTTCTTCTTTCTTATCTCCACTCAATCATATTAGGGTGTCAAGCTTATAAAGCTTGAGATTTGACAACCATCATGATTGGGTGAAGTAGAATGCATCTACCTTTGTTATTAAGACTGGGAGCACTACTCAGTGTCAGGCTGACTTAGCACCAAAAGAAATGGCCGCCCTTACCAGAGTGAATGCAAGTAACCATATAAGGTTCTGGTACACTTGTAACTACAAAAGTCAAACTGATTTATACATGTATAGACATGTGGTATACTTACAGTAAAAGTAACCTCCCTTACTATTGTCTACTCTTTTATTTTTGCTTATCCCTAGTACACGTGGTACAGGCCATGATAATCATGGTGGGTAGTTAGCGACTGCTTTTACTGTAAGTGCACCACATGTCTACACATGTGAAAAGCAGTTCAACTTTGCACTTACAAATGTGCCAGAGCGCCGTTTGATTACTTGCATTCGTTGGTGGGATTGGACTTTTGCAAAATTCGGGGGCCATTGGAGTATTATTTTTTACTTAGAAAAAAGTGCCCAATGCGGGAATTAAACCAAGGTCTTAGTAATCAAAACCAACGGTTTAGACTATCCTTCTACCAACCCCCTAACTTTTCTTCTTCTTTCTAAGATTCAAGTCTACACCTATGATAAAAAGATGTTTATTGTTGTTGCTGTACCATGCTAACACATCGCTGTGGTTGCAGGGTGGCAAGATCCCAGTTCGCTGGACTGCCCCTGAAGCAATAGTGTACCGCAAGTTCACCTCAGCCAGTGACGTCTGGAGCTTCGGCATTGTGTGCTGGGAAGTGATGTCCTATGGGGAGAGACCTTACTGGACCTGGTCAAACCAGGATGTCATCAAGAGTATTGAGAAGGGCTACCGCCTCCCTGCTCCCATGGTATGTAAATATATACTCACTTCTTATTGGTCCGTTGTCTATGTACATACAGTAAAACCTCGCAAACCAGGGATATAGTAAATCTTCTCCAATATGTAAATATATACTGCCTTCTTATTGGTTGGTTGTCTATGTACATACAGTAAAACCTCGCAAACCAGGAATATAGTAAATCTTCGCCAATATGTAAATACATACTGCCTTCTTATTGGTCCGTTGTCTATGTACATACAGTAAAACCTCGCAAACCAGGAATATAGTAAATCTTCGCCCAATATGTAAATATATACTGCCTTCTTATTGGTCGGTTGTCTATGTACATACAGTAAACCTCGTAAACCAGGGATATAGTAAATCTTCGCCAATATGTAAATATATACTGCCTTCTTATTGGTCGGTTGTCTATGTACATACAGTAAACCTCGTTAACCAGGGATATAGTAAATCTTCGCCAATATGTAAATATATACTGCCTTCTTATTGGTCGGTTGTCTATGTACATACAGTAAAACCTCGCAAACCAGGAATATAGTAAATCTTCGCCAATATGTAAATATATACTGCCTTCTTATTGGTCAGTTGTCTAAGTACATATAGTAAAACCTCGCAAACCAGGGATATAGTAAATCTTTGCCAATATGTAAATATATACTGCCTTCTTATTGGTCGGTTGTCTATGTACATACAGTAAAACCTCGCAAACCAGGGATATAGTAAATCTTAGCCAATATGTAAATATATACTGCCTTCTTATTGGTCGGTTGTCTATGTACATACAGTAAACCTCGTAAACCAGGGATATAGTAAATCTTCTCTTATAAGGAACCTGAAATAATCCTCTTTCTTTCTTTTTTTATAAAATTTGATAATCAGTGAATTATTGTCTGAATCCCGATATACATCCTGAAAGGTACAACTTCCTTAAGTTTTGTCTTCAATAAAGGTCACTGTAATATCTTTCAGAGTTATTGTCTGAATCCCCCAATATACATGTAAAAAGTACAATTTCCTTAAGTGTTGTCTCAATTAGTGTATATATATTTAAATGTGCCATGTTGAAGGTAGATGTTGACCCATGTTGTGTGCCACAGGACTGTCCTGAAGCCCTCCACCAGCTCATGCTGGACTGCTGGCAGAAGGAACGCTCACACCGACCTTCCTTCTCCTCCATTGTCAAGAACCTTGACAAGCTCCTGCGTTGCCCAGAGACACTCAGGAAGATTGCTCACAACAGGTACTGCGCTTCATACCCACATTGTTTAAACATAATGTATAGTTGTTAAGGCACACAATTTGGATTATTAAAATATACAGTTATCAGCGTCATAATCAATTCTTTCTTAATCAATTCTGTCACCATTTGCATTTGTGAATGGAATAAATACCCAAATATGGCCATTTCTCATAACCATCGGTGGTTCAGTGGTAGAATGCTCACCTGCCACGCGGGTGACCCAGGTTCGATTCCCAGCCGATGCATTTTTTTTTTTTTTTACAATTTTTTTAAAACTCATTTATATATTATACAAGAATGACATCCACGGCGCCAATTTATAATTGTAACGAATAGTATTTGAATAAAAGCATTTAATCGGGTAAAACCCGAGCGTTGCCCGAGCCATTCTGCTAGTAGATTATAAACACAAGATAATAAGACCAAATTCAATTAAATAAATAGTGTATTACAATTAAAGAACAATTTGGATTATAGATTATAGCTAAAAGGTAATAAGACCTAATCCAAATAAGTTAATATTCTGTGACATTTTGGTAACAGCGTTGTTACCATCATCAGACAAAAAAATAAATCAATTAATTCATTTGAATTAGGTCTTATGTTTCTGTAGATCTTGAAAATAAATATGCAGTTAAACCTGTCTATAGCGCCCCCTCTCTTGGGATTCACCAAAATAGGATGCTATATAGAGGGGATGCTATAGACAGGTCACTTTTAATGTAAATCTCATCGTACTATGTATTTAAAACCGGGTGCTATAGAGAGGGAGGCGCTATAGACAGGTTTAACTGTATAAAAAAAACAAACAAACAGAGATTTAAAAAAAATTATACATGACATAATAAAAATATGATTTTTATTATTCATAAAATAATTAAAATTCTATAATCACAGAGTTAAATTTTAAAATGAAAAGGAATCCTTAACAAAAGGGATACAACCTAATTTTACTTTTATTGTAAATAGATAATAACATTGTTAGTTGTATGTATGCAAAAACTGTTTGCTTTAAAAATAATCAAAAAAATATATACAATTTTGGGACATACATATTTATTTTTATTTAATTTTATTATTAGATATATTTATTTTTTCAAGATCATAGTCGTTGGTGAGTTTAATATTTGTTTATGACTTGTGATTTAATATGACTGAGTCTGTATTACTCCACTTGACTTTGATAAACCAGTAAAAGGGCGTTGTTACTCTAAAGCTCTCTTTTACTTTATTTTCTTACCATAATTTTTTATTAATTTCTCAATCAACACTTGTAAAACAAATAAAGTCAAGGTTGTTGAAGTGAGGACTGTGCTTCTGTGTAGGACTAGCATTGTTGGCACATAGCGTAACACACTTGTAAGTCCTTGTTGTTAAAGTGAGGGCTGTGATTCTACGTAGGCCTAGCATTGTTGACACATAGCGTAACACACTTGTAAGTCCTTGTTGTTAAAGTGAGGGCTGTGCTTCTAGCCTATCCCTAGCATTGTTGACACATAGCGTAACACACTTGTAAGTCCTTGTTGTTAAAGTGAGGGCTGTGCTTCTAGCCTATCCCTAGCATTGTTGACACATAGCGTAACACACTTGTAAGTCCTTGTTGTTAAAGTGAGGGCTATGCTTCTAGCCTATCCCTAGCATTGTTGACACATAGTGTAACAAACACACTTGTAAGTCCTTGTTGTTAAAGTGAGGGCTGTGCTTCTAGCCTATCCCTAGCATTGTTGACAGATAGCTTAACACACTTGTAAGTCCTTGTTGTTAAAATGAAGGCTGTGTTGCGCAGGCATCAGAATCCACTGGATCCCAACGCGCCAGATCTCACACAGCTCAAATCAGTGGAGGAATGGCTGACGTCTATCAAGATGGCGCGGTATACAGAGAACTTCCAGCGTGCGGGACTCACCAACCCAGAGCATATTGCAAGGCTGAGTCTGCGCGACCTGGATGCTCTGGGTGTTTCACTCGTAGGACACCAGAAGAAGATAATGAGCAGCGTGCAGACTCTACGGGCTCAGCTTAGCGCAAACATATCCGCAGAGGGTTTCTTAGTCTGACATTGATTTTTAATTGACTCTACTTCTCTATATATATATATACACCCCGAAGAGGATAAAAAAAAAATCATCATCTCGATGTATATCTCATCATCATCTCATAGCCACGTCCGAGTGGCACGACGACCAAGCATCCCTTACCCACCTTGTCGTGAAAGATGCCGCCCCAAGTTGTAAATAATACTTCCCTTTATCCACCATATCAACACAAACCTTTATTTTTGTTTATTCTTCTTCTTCTTCTTCAAAAGTTGATGCCATCATATCATTATAACTCTTTAAAAAAAAAGATATCATCTTCAAAGTGGTTTAAAACTACAAGCAATAGCGTAGGAAAATGGTCCTTTTTCCTAGAACTGTTGTTGAATCTTGTAGCTTGTTGTTTTAGCTTGTCCTCCCACCTTTCTGCTTTTTATAACTTCACAGCAAAAACCTTTTGGTTCTTATTTTGAAAGAAGAAAGAGAATCATGTGATATTGCTATTATGTAAATGAATTTTTTATTATTATTATTTTTTTTTTTTGCGAATACGTATTGCTACTTGCAATTGATTTTAAGCGTGCCAAGACCACACACCACCCATACATTATTTAAAAAAAAAAATCTTTTTTTTTTTTTTTATCTGTCTATATGCAAATCATATCAAAATATTATCTCTATATTTGTATTTAATAACTTTTTTTTTTTTTTTCTATTTCCATGACCCCACCCTTAACCTCCTTTTTTCAGAATCAGAATGTTTCCCCCCCCCCCCCCATATTTTGATCATTCCACGCATTTATTATTATTTATTATTGTTTGTGTGTGTTTGTGCTCTCGGAGTGAGCGGTCCAGCTCTCTATGGAACCAGATATTTCAGCCCAGTCTGTGATTGACCTTTGATAGGAAAACAGATATGCAAATTGTTGGCTTTGATTCCTAAAACTGTTTTTACACCCCTTTTTTTTGTTTCCTTCTATATTTTCATTTTTAAATTTCTTCGCTTTTCCCTATCTCTCTTCCTCCCATATAACTTTATTTCTTTTTATTGTTTTTTGACTATCTCCCTTCCCCAGTTTTCCTTCAACTTTGGACACCCAAATTTCCCCTCTAGTTGTAAAATGAAATCTCTAACTTATATAGATATAAATAATCACTCTTTATCAATGTATCAATGTAAACAAAAACTTTTTATTTACTTCATATACCTTCATTTGTTTACATATTTACAACTTTTTACCTCACTTTATTTACATATTTCCTAATTAATATGTAAAAAAAATAGTTCTGTTTGTGTCCCCTATCTCTATAAAACTCCACTTTTTATATTCAATCCCTCCTTCGTATGTTTTCTCCTAACTTTCCATTGTGTGTGGGAGACAATAAAAAAAAGGGAAAGCGAGAACTTTCGTATTGATATATGCAAATTGATATATAGGACTATTTACATATATGTGAGTATTATACTAGATTCTATAAATCACAGAATGGTGCGACGCCTATTTTTAATACAAAAAAAAGTATATATATATAATATAATAATAATAAACATTTTTTAAAATGCTAAAAAAGACTTAAAAAAAGAATTATGTAATTTATAAAGTTGTTGGACATTTTCTATCAATTTGTTTCCTACTTACATCATACATATTTACATATAGATTTGCATATTTTGTTTCATTTTTTTTTTCAATCATTTTTTTTTTTTTTTTGTAATTCATTCTTCCTCATATTTTTTTTAATAATTCCATATTAAATATATATATTATGATTCAATTATATCCTTTATGATTTTTTTTATCATCTTTGTTAAATTGAAATATTTTGAACCATATCCCCCTCCCCTATTTTACTATAATTTTTTTTTTCAAATTGTTATCTTTTTTTTTTTTAAACTCGTTTTTTTAAAACTTCCTTCCAAAATAATAACAAAAAAAAACTCACAATAAATTAATATAAAATTTCTTCTCTCTATCTATATATATATATATATAAATAAATAAAACGGCCATTTTTCAAATTTATGATGATATAAATATTGAAAAAAAAAATTCTTTTTTATATATTGCGCAAAAAAAAAATTATCTAAATACGCAAAAAATAACAAAAAAAAAAACCAACCTCTATGTGTATACTATATTGATGATGATATATCATAATGATGACTATAGCAATATTAGCGGATAGCAGCTCACCTATGTAGGGATGACAGAAGATGATGTAATTGATTTTTTTTTTTTGACCATTTATTATATTTTTCAAAAAAATGATTATTAATTGTATAGTTTTTTGGAAGATTAAAAAAAAAATAAAACAAATTCTAACTGAAAAAAAAAAAAATGCAAAAAAATAATAATAAATTGTTATCTATGAAATAACCATAAATGTTTTTGACCATTGACTAACTGATTTTTTTCACACTTTTGTTGTTATATTTTTTAGAAATCAAATTCTCTGTTGAAAACAAAGCAATATCAAAAATGTGATGTAAAAACGTTTTTCACATTTTTTTTTTTTTGGTTTGTCGATCTTTTTTTTCTTCCTCACTTTTAAACATTAAAAAAAAAAATCATTTTTTAGAATTGTATCAAATTATTAAAAACATCTATGGTTATTTCTTTTTGTTTTTTTTACCTTTTTGGAAGGTAAAAAATATATTTATTTTGTGAATATATATTTTTTAATTTATTTAAAGAAGAAAAAACATTTTTTTTCTACTCCAAATCTCCCTTTTAACCCTTTTCCGCCCCCCTTTTTGCAACCTATTTTTTATTTAACCCCCAGTGTTTATGTTTTTCCATTTTTATATGCTGTAAAAAATATTTAATTGATTTTTTATACACCTGGGGAAAATATTTGTATAAATTATTGTAAAGTATATCAACCTCTGCTTATTGTGTATATCGTGTGATATAAATGCCTTTTCAATTTTTTTTCTCTTTTTTTTTTTTAATAACCTTCAATTATTACCTTTTTTTTTTCTTTGCCGCCTAAAAAATTTTTTTTTTTTTTTTAGAATTGTATCAAATTATTAAAAACATCTATGGTTATTTCTTTTTGTTTTTTAAAAAAAAAATTTTTTTTTTTGTCAAATGAACAAAGGAGACATTAATTTTATAAAAAAAATAATAATAAATATTTATTACAAAAAATATAACTTTTTTTTCAAATAAATATTTGTTTTTCCACTCAAAAAAAAAAAAAAAGACATTACAGGAAAAACAATATTATTGTAAAAGAATTCTTTCATATTTATTATTATTATTTTTTTTTTTGCAAACTTTTTTTTTTTTCAATTTCTGCATACGAAATGATGAGTGAAAATGATTAATATATTTATATATATATATAAAAAAAATGTTTTTTGGGCTAGTCAAAATGTCTCCAATGTTAGGCGCGTCACTGTAACCTTTGGTTTGTGTCAAAAATTACTTTTGTTTGTTGTTTTGGTTGGGTAACACCCCCCCTCCCCCTCTGTTCTTTTTTATATTTTTTATTTTGAACTGTCTCCCCCCCCTCTTCTATTGTAACTACCCTGCCATGACAATAAAAGATTACTTTTTATGAAATATTTTGTTGTGTCATTCATTATATATATATATATACCATACTATACATGTTTGGGAATTGATAAGGCGCGCACAATATAGATTAAATATTGATAAAGCACAATTTGGATTATAGATTATAAAACAATAATATTGTATAAATAATACACATACATACAATATACACAATACATACAAATATACACATACAATAATATATATATTTTTTTGCTTATCCCTAGTACACGTGGTACAGGCCATGATAATCATGGTGGGTAGTTAGCGACTGCTTTTTACATGTGAAAGCAGATCGACTTTGCACTTACAAATGTGACAGAGCCCCATTTGGTTACTTGCACTCGCTGGTGGGGTTGGACTTTTGCAAGAATCGGGGGGCCATTGGAGCATTTTTTTTTTTTTTAAACAGAAAAAAGTGTCCAATGCGGGGATCGAACCCGGGTCGTAGTGGTCGTAAACCAAACGGTTTAACCAGCCTTCCACCGACCCCCCCATACAATAATATTAAAATTTGAAACTATTTTAAACGCATAAGATTCTTTTTGAAATTAAACAATTTCTACTGCCCTTACTCTTCTTCTTCTTTCTTATCTCCACTCAATCATACTAAGGTATCAAGCTTGTAAAGCTTGAGATTTTTGATGGTGTCTGCCGGGGAAGAGTAGAGCTCATCAATGGATGAGTCAATACATTCAATAATATGTCTTGGGGTTGAAGACTGAGAATTGCACTTAGTACATAGTGGGAAAACCTTGCAACCATTCTGGAAAGTCATTGTCCGTAGATGACCAGAGATTTAAGTCTGGAAATCAAAGACTGTTGTTCTCTTGGGAGGACAGAACCGGTGCTTGTCCCTCCTGCTCTGTACTGCCCTTACTGCAATGGAAAAATTAATGAGAGGGCTTTTTCCATTGCAGTAAGGGCAGTAGAAATTGTTTAATTTCAAAAAGAATCTTACGCATTTAAAATAGTTTCGAATTTTGATAACAGATGGCGCGCTAGTGCATCATAATACAATAATATTGTATAGAAATATAATAATAAGACCAAATCTATATAACTAAATAGTGTATGACATTTCAGTAACAAATATTTACATAAGATACATAGTTGCATACTTTGATGATTTTATCAGATTTGGGTTATATTTTTGATACATTCTTAATGCTCTTGGATATATTTACTATAGCAAGTATATAACAATGTTTATCACGTATTTTGGTACTTGTAGGAAATGGCTTGTCGTCTGTAAACTGGAGATATCTGAGGTGCCAACCTCAAGAGAGGAGTTATGAAATCGGTCAAATTTAACCAAAAAGGTATTTAAGCTGGTGCAGTGGCAAGGGCCTATTTTCAGGTTAGAATATTGTGGCGAAGAAATAATTTATTATTTAATTTAATATTATTCAATGAAAATATTCAATAGATTATAAAAATATATATCTTATGCATACCTCTGGTGAATCCTGTATAGGGTCAGTGACCCTAAATAAAGGCTTTTTGTTGTTGTTGTTGTAAAAATATATATTACTCTGTATTTGTAAAATCAACTTTAAAATATTTTTTGCTTGATAAGGCATAATTTGGATTATAGATTATAAACACAAGGTAATAAGATCAAATCCAAATAAATAAATAGTGTGTGACGTTTCGGTAACAACGCTGTTACCGAAACGTCACAAACTATTTATTTATTTGGATTTGGTCTTATTACCTTGTATTTCTTTGCTTGCTTGCTTGTTCAAGATTCCCTAGCAGTAGATAGTGTTGGGGTTGATTTGTTAAAAATTGTCAACTAGTCGCCGTGACGTCATCAATAAATTCCTTTACATATTCCAAGACTTGATTTCTACGTTACAATATAAATATATATATATAATATAAAGTTGCGGGAGAATGATATTCATTTACCAAAAGAAGTACCTCTCCCTTTAAACATGCATTAGGCAATGTATTATATTTATCACCCTAATAAAAAATACTTTACTAGTGGTTACTATAGTAAAAAAACACTATACTAGTGGTTACTCTAGTGGTTGCAATTCTTAGCCTGCAACCCCAAGACATATTATTGACTGTATTGACTCATCCATTGATGAGCTCTCTACTCTTCCCCGGCAGACACCATCAAAAGTCTCAAGCTTTACAAGCTTGATACCTTAGTGTGATTGAGTGGAGATTAAAAAGAAGAAGAAGACTAGTGGTTACTATAGTAAAAAAACACTATACTAGTGGTTACTCTAGTGGTTGCAATTCTCAGCCTGCAACCCCAAGACATATTATTGACTGTATTGACTTATCCATTGATGAGCTCTACTCTTCCCCGGCAGACACCATCAACAAGCTTTACAGGCTTGATACCTTAGTGTGATTGAGTGGAGATAAGAAAGAAGAAGACTAGTGGTTACTATAGTAAAAAAACACTATACTAAGTGACATGGAATAAAAGCCACAACACAATTTTTAGAAAATTAAAACAAAATGCCAACCTGTATACCACACATATATATATATATATATATGAGTATGTAAATATGTAACGCTTGTGTTAAAATGTAAATATGTAATTTCATCCATCTATAAAAGCTGGACAAAAAATAAAGGTGGCAGACATCGCGGGTGCGCTGTTCGCTAGGCATAAGTGTTAGCTACGACATATATGTATATATTTTTTTCAAATAAAATAATTTTCTACCGTACTTATTCCAATAGAAAAATATTGGGAGGGCCTGGTCCATCAGTGGTTTTACCATCAATTTCATCAGTTCAATCAAATCAAGTGTTTTTGATCATTATAATTGATCATAATTATGAAAACTATATTGACAAAGAGAAGCAAATTTAAACAGTTTTAATTGAACTTAAATAGGAATAAGAAAAGAGAGTTTATTGTGAAGTTAGTTTTTATGGGTCAAATATCAGCTCGACGGTGGCGCTCGTGTGGCAAAAGGGGGAACTAAAATTGTCTTTTGTATAAATCCTGTTTAAAAGTTAATTGTTATAATATTTTATTGAGTTGTATTCTACTTGTGTTATGATCATTGAGTTACCGGACTCGCTTATATTTAAAAAAAAAATGAACGAGTTTAAATAAAATTGACCGTTTTTTATAAAATATTAAAAGATCGAGCTACCCGGAGGAAAAAGAATTAGCCACGTGCTATTTTTATTGTTCGAGAAATTTCTATTTAAAACAAAACGTATCTTCAGCCGCTCGACGAATTTTGTGATGGAATTTTTAATCAAACAACGGTTATGTTTGAAATTTTGTTTTCAATTGGGTAAACCGGTTTCTTAACGAGTTTGCAAATGATTCAAAAAGGGTTCGGAGAAGAGGCTATTAAAAAAACGACGGCTTTTGAATGGTTTAAAGAATTTAAAGAAGGTGTGACGTCGGTATTTGATGAGCCAAGGTGTGGGAGACCACAGACTGTCCACATCGCTGAAAATGTTGAAAAGATGAAGATTTTGATCATTAAAAAATCGTCGAATAACAATCAGAGAGATTTAAGAAGCGACCAACATATCACATTTGGGCTATACCAGGAAATAATTCACAAAGATCTGGGTCAGAAAAGAACTCCAAGTTTGTGTCTCGTGTGTTTACCTCAGAACAAAAGGAGACACGTTTGAAAATCAGTCAAAACAACACCTTAAAACATTAAAACATATTTAAAAAAAAAAACACCTTTTGGTTCTTCACTCCACAGTACAGAACGTTAATGTAATGATAAAGCTTGAACCACACCACCAGTGTGAAGAAATGTCGGGTAATCGTTTCACAAAACACTGTGCGAGTTCGGTAGAAGAATTCGCAGTGATGATTCTTTTGAGGGCTGTTGCAAGGATTTAAATAAGATCACTAAATAGCAGAAAGGAGAGGATAAAAATCTCCTTCTAACTAACTTTATTTAATACAACTTAAGAGGACAGAGGAAAACACCTAACTGGTCGGTAGCAGACCAAGCCGTGTTCTAGTCCTTTGTTGGCGGCTGGCGCCGCCGGGACTTGTTTGTTTACTGTCACCCGAGCCGTCCGGAATAATGGATCTCCATTATTCCACAACCAGTTTAGGGAAATTCAGACAAAAAGCCAACAGCCTGTATGTCGTTGTTTCAGGCTATGATCCTCATCAGTACAGGGACAGCTTCGATTTGATATAACATCCTACGAATGGAATTATGAAATCGGTCGAATTTTCCAAAAAAAAAAAGTAGTGCTTAAACTGGTAAAGTGATAAGTGCCGATTTTCAAGTCCTAGCTATAAACCATGGTTATAGGTTGGCGAATTTGTCAAAAATTGTGTCGTGGCTCATTCTTCATCATTTCATCATCACAACGTTCTATACTGTGGTGATAAATGCATTGTTTTAATGTATTTTAAAGGGAGAGGTGCCTCTTTTGGTACCATTCACCCTATCCGCTTCTTTCAATACCATCCACCCACAACTTAATGTTATATGCAATTATGTAAAGTCCAAAAGGCTTTCATCAACAACAAAGCATTTTCCTCCAGATAATCAGTTTTTGTGTGTGTGTGTGTGTGTGTGTGAAAAAACAATAAGAAATAAAGAAATTTCAAATTAAAAGCAATTTTAATTGAATTTTGAAAAGAAAAAAAAAATTGCTAAAATCAGTTTTATGGACTAAATATCAGCTCGACGGTGGCGCTCGAGTGGCAAAAGTGGGAACTAAAATTATCTTTTGTATTAATTCCGTATAAAAGTAAATTTAATCTGGGTCAGGTATATTTATAAAGTGTAAATATGTAATATAATAAACACATGTTTACACGTCCAAATATGTAATTTTGATTATGAGCACGTGACCTCACTTCAAACAGGCTTCAATTATACAGAGCCAATTTGTGTTTTGCAACGAAATAAAATGATTTTTAAATTTTCAAATTCCTCATTATATATTTGTTCATATTTAGAAGATTGGAATGATTAGAGAGAATTGGGTACATTTGGTAGGTGGCGCTGTACGTTGCCACCGCCGTACCTTAGAGGCGTTTTACACGAGTTAAAGATACGATTTTGGATGTAGTGATTTATACTTTTCGATCTTTTATATTAATGTATATATACTTACTATGCACGAGTTAGAAATATAATTTCGGTGAAATACTTTGAATTTTACCAATTTAATTTTAATTTACCAATATAATTTTTAAAAAGATTTAACAGTTAAAAAAAACAATGGTTGCCTGTAAAGTCGGTTTTACGGGCGAAGATTTTACGTGACAACGGTAGAATATTTATTGATATGAATATAATTAAATTGCACAATAGGAACAAGGAATTGAATGAAAATAAGAATTGCACAAATTTTAACTATAGAAATATATTTTGTTTACTAAAACATTGTACATGTAAACTTAAACTTAACTAATTCCTATTTGAGTGATTTTGTTGAGGATAGGACGATGATAGGAGAAATATGAAATGAAAGGAAGTGTTTCTGCTGTAATGTGTCTTGCGAAAGTCAAGTCGATAGTTGTTCCTTTTAACGTAGTTGACTTAGAAACGTTTGATACGCAATCAAGATTATACGTATTTTTCATGATATTAAGAAACGAGTTGTCAGGATTTACGTTTTTGTTAAAATCACCACACAGAAGAATCGGTATACTAGAATCAACTTGCACGAACGGTGGCACGTACTGGCTGTTGTGAATGTACGGACCGAGTCCTTGCCATAGTAACATTCCAATATCCTGCATACTAGCTCCTGGATGAATATATACAGCACCGAGTATAAACTTGAAGCTAGTATTAGCGGCGAAGCAAGTAACTTCAGTCATGCACATGTCACCCTTGGTTTTAATGACACGAGTTACGTCTGTAATCGCAACTTGGAACACTTCCGCCGTAGATGTCGATGATAATTTACGATAGATCGCCACTCCACCAGCCGCGTTGGTATTTGAAAATCAAAACACTTATTCAGATCGAAGGTTCAAATTTTTGCTAAATAAATTTGAAATTAAATAAAATTTGTAATTGTAAATGATGAAGTTGAAAATTAAAACATTTACTTAAATTAGATGTTAAAATTCTTGCTCAACACAGTTTAAATAAAGTTTTCTTATATCTGCCACTTTTTCTTAATATTTGTAATTTTAAAGAATCAATTCGAAAATCAAAACATTTATTCAGATCGAAGGTTCAAATTTTTGCTAAATAAATTTGAAACTATTTAAAATTTGTAAAATAATAATTAATTAATTAATTAATTTTAAACTAATAATTTACTTAACACTATCAACATTTATCAATAGTATGACATAACCTATAAACTCAGTTTCTCAACTTTTGTGTCAATCTAACAATTAATCAATCAATCATAGTTTACGATAATGAAATATCAGTGTACAATTATTTACCTTTATTGTTGTAGTTGTTGTAAATGACGAATCTAAGCACTCCACATTTTCACTACAGACACAGCTGACGATACTTTAACCACACGTGTGAACTTGTATTATGACGCTTTCTTGTTTTTCCAACGCCAAGAACGTTCGAGAAAGACAAAGACAGAGACAAGCATGCGCCGATTCAATGCGCCTAATTCTCTAGCGCTGCGCGCGCAGCTGCGCGCGCAGCACTCTCGTTCGTGACTCATCGTAACGTTACCGGGCGTTACACTTTTTCATAAGTGACTCCCAGCCGCAACCTAATTTAAGACGTTGTCACGTCAAAAACATTTTTTAAAATAAAATATAAACTGATTTTTCTAAAATGAACATTATTTTTTTAATTATCTGAAACTAACCTAATTCAACTTATCTAAAACTAACCTTATTTATATTTACACTACCTTTTTAATTTCATATTTAAATTAAAATACGTTTATAATATTAAATAATAACATTTTTAAAAATAGACTTTCTGGTTCACACTTTTGTATCTAATCAATTATGTATTTTTTTATTTATCTCTATTAAAAAAATCTGTATAGTTTTGTTTAAAATATTTTAAGTGGCATATTTTCATGTCATATATTTATACACAAGTTTTATATTTATTTTACAAATATTGTATAAGATGTGATTAATAAACTTTGTAAAAATTTTTTAATACATTTTTAATAACATGACGTTATGTTATATTCCAATAGGTAAAATAGGTTAGTTTCAGACGGCTTATAAATTAGGTTAGTTTCTGATAGGTTATAAATTAGGTTATTTTAAGGTGTTATAAAAAGGTTTGTTTCATTAATTAAAATAGGTTAGTTTCAGATAGGTTAAATTAGGTAAGTTTAATCGCTAAATAAGGTTAGTTTCAGATAATTAAAAAATAATGTTCGTTTTTAGAAAAATAAGTTTATTTTTTATTTTAAAAAATGTTTTTTAACTGTTAAATCTTTTTAAAAATTATATTGGTGAATTAAAATTAAATTGGTACAATTCACCGAAATTATATTTTAAACTCGTGCATAGTAAGTATATATACATTAATATAAAAGATCGAAAAGTATAAATCACTACATCCAAAATCGTATCTTTAACTCGTGTAAAACGCCTCTAAGGTACGGCGGTGGCAACGTACAGCGCCACCTACCAAATGTACCCAATTCTGGGGATTCACCTATTAGATTTATGTTTTGATATCTTAATTTTTTTTTT